>CM066163.1:105920357-108320357 GCA_033629205.1 Lithocarpus polystachyus | reverse complement strand
TTGATGTCAGACTGCGCCTTTTGACCTTGGCTTTACTCAGCCGAGGATGCATTCATCCTTGGACTACCCCAAGGAGTCTTATAATCAAAACTAACTTCTTCACTTACTAACACGGACTCCTATGATAATGTTCACCCCTCCTCGGACTACTTCTTGTCCTCGGATTGGGCTCTCGGCCCAGTATATTCTATTGGGCCTAACATCCTACAGTAACCTTATGATTTTATATATGATTTTATTTCACAATTGATAATTTTATGAAGGAGTTAAATGCAAATTTTAAGTTAGGGATTTTGCCTATTTGCTTGCTTTCCAATCCATCCTAGCAAACTCATCTAATTATGTCAATAAAAAATAGAAAAGTATAGCCTTGAGGAACTTGTTTAATTAAATAAAAATCTAGAGTAAAATATAATTGTTATTTTTATAGTATAAAATATAATTAATAGTAACTTTGAGTTGGTTATGAGATGACCAAAACCCAAGGCTTATTGAAAATAGACTTTTATTTTTCATTTTGCTCACACTTTAAACTATATATATAAAGCTCTTAGAGGGTTTAGCCACGTGTGTGACAAACACAATAGGGTGTTCTAATTACCAGAAGGTCCAGAACACGCCTAGTTGAGAGAAATCTCAATAGGCAGCTACACTAGTGAAAAAGGAAAAATATGCATTCATCCTCTTTAGAGCATACATGGATTCAAGAGCTTTTCTACAAAATAAGAGCCCATACTCTTGGTCAACTATATAGTCATTGAGATGAAGATCAATATGGTTCAATTGTAGATCAAGTATTATTTTTGAATTTTTATTCTAGTGTTCCAAGTTTTAACCATAAAGGTATGTGTTTTCTTATTGAAATTTGTATATTCAAGATAACATGAGTTTATGCAAAATATGAAATAGATCATAATTTTATTCCACCGAGTACAACATATACGATGATGTATGTAGTTTTCTAATATTGTCGAGAATCGGAGTTAATTTTTCAATATGTGGAAAATAATCAAATGGTAGCTTTAAATCTATTTTAACCTTATTAATATTGTGAGAGAACAGTAAAAAAAAATATTGTGAGAGAAGTCTTTCTCAAAAAAAAAAAAAAAAATTGTGAGAGAAATAAAATAATCTCCAAGATTCGAGGATCTACCTAAACGCTACTATATTGGTTTTGCCCTTATTATTAAAGTAATTGCGGATATGTATTCATTTTCATATTACCATATGACTCATACCTATTATATCTTTAGACTGTGCTATGATTTTTTTTTTAATGCATTTTTCCATATTATATGACAAAAATGAAAAGGATTTGCCGACAATGTTATCAGGGAAAAAGAGAAGAATGATGGCTTTCAACCTGAAATGCTAAGAAGGAGCTAAGAAACAACAACAACAACAACAACAATAATAATAAAAATAATAATAGTAGTAGTAGTAGTACTCGATCTACAATTGAACCATACCGATGGATGAAAACATAAAATAGTACAAGACAAACTATACATAATGGATGAAAACAAAGTAAAAGAAATTATTGAAAAACAAAATAATGAAAAGCTACGTAGGAAGTTAGATATGACTCATACCTATTATATCCGACAATGTTATAAGAGAAAAAGAGAAGAATGATGGCTTTCAACCTGAAATGCTAAGAAGGAGCTAGGAAACAACAACAACAACAACAACAACAACAATAATAATAATAATAATAATAATAATAATAATAATAATAATAATAGTAGTAGTAGTAGTAGTACTTGATCTACAATTGAACCATACTGATGGATGAAAACATAAAATAGTACAAGACAAACTATACATAATGGATGAAAACAAAGTAAAAGAAATGATCGAAAAACAAAATAATGAAAAGCTAGGTAAGAAGTTAGATATGACTCATACCTATTATATCTTTAGACTGTGCTATGATTTTTTTTTAATGCATTTTTCCATATTATATGACAAAAATGAAAAGGTTTTGCTGACCATGTTACAAGAGAAAAAGAGAAGAATGATGGCTTTCAAAATGGTACTTAATATTATTGGTACAAAATCCAAATTTTAATTGTTAGGATTAAAAAAAAAACTAAATTTATAATATTGTTAGTCTAAATCTATTTTTCAATATATTAATAATATTTGGTTTATAGAGGGGACTATATTTATGTTAGTTTTTTTTTTAAGAGAATATATTTAGATTTAAACTATTAACGGTTGTATTAAATCTCCCAATCATCATATTTAATAGTAAATACCAAACCTTTGTTGTTCCTAAGATACACGGACTTAATAGTAAATTTATGGTGTTATTTGCTATCAAGTTGAAAAAAAACCTTAATTTATTTTGATGGGTGAATATTCCTTTTGATCCAAAAAGCATCAACAGAGACAACCTAGTTTATAATTGTCAAAATTAGATGTGCACTAGTCATAACAAGGACACAGAAGTCTTCTACCAATAAAAGAAGAGAGATCAGTAACTCAAAGCTTAAGCCCAATAATTACTATCTCATTAAATAATAATGAGAAATGCTAACTAGTGCCTTAGGGCACTCATTAATAATCCATTTAAAGAAAATTTTTATGAAAAATAAAAAAAAGTAATTCATATTTTGACAGCTTTTTTCATTTCTCATAAAAGTAGAATCAAAACTTTCTTTAAATGAATTATTAACGATAAAGGCACTCGTTAGCATTTCTCAATAATAATTAACAATAATTGTAATTAAATATTGAAAAGAAGAGAATAATTAATACTATTTGCAATTAACTTTGGGGGAAAGAAGAAGAATAAGAAGAAAGAAGAATTTTCCTTTTGCAGTTTTGCGCGTGGACAACGGGACAATGGATGTAACTTGTAAGCTTGTATGGGTACCGGGGCACGCATTGAATTGCATCTATGTTCTCACGTTCCATCTAAAGAGAGACAAGTGTGAGCACTCTTTGCAATTTTTTGTTTAAATAAGTTATGGTATACTCTAAAAGTCAAAATATACCTACAAATATAATCACTTTAAGTTTGCCCATTCAACCAAGAAATTTGAATAGAATATCAAAATCATTCTGCGCCTACATTTGTGAATTAATGACAAATGTATTTATTCATTAAAAATAATAGTAATATTTTTATTCATAAAAATTAGTTACAGTTTTTTAAATAATGTAAATCAAAAGTTAAATTTATACAAATAATATGCGTTTGGATATCGTTTATTTTGTTGAAAACTGAAAACTGAAAAAAAAAAAAAACGCAAGAAACTTTGAAAACGCAGCAAACGTGCCGCAATCCAAACAGAGCGTTAATTGTATTACATTTTTGTTTTCAATAACTAAAGTCAAATTGTACTAGTACACCAATGCAAAAGAAACACACACACAATCCTGTTGAACTTAAACGGGGTTTGACTTGATTGCCATTGGAACCGACTCATATGTAGTACCTATTGTACTTGCATGGAGATTGAACCACAAGTTTCTCATTTTCCCTATTTACCTAATAAAAAAATGTTTGTTTTATCTAATAATTAAGTATTTATTATTATTTTAATATGTGGCCTTAGGCACTCAATCTGTATTGTAGGTCTCAATTGAATATGATTTCTGTTAAGATTTTCCATAATAACACACATTAAGGTACATTTACGCTTCGTTTGTTTCGAAGTAAAATATTTTCAAGAAAATATTTTACATATTTTACCATGTTTGTTTTGTTGTAAAATTTGGTCAATTGTAAAATATTTTCCGGTCAAGCTGTAAAATTAAGGCAAAAAGAAGTAAAATATTTTACGCTTGAAATTTTGGTAAAACATTTTACAATCTCTCACGCGTGGAGATCACATTGACAGACCAGTCACTCCTAACTCTCTCCCAAGCCTGACAGAGAGAGCACCCACAACACAATCTTCAACACCAAAGATGGCGTCTCTCCACTGCAAGTCAAGCACCGAAATTGCTATTTGTGTTGTTTACTAATCTGGTTTTTTTTTTTTTTTTTTTTTTCTAAGGCCTGTGGATTTGGGTATGTTTTGTACAAATCTCTACTGCTAGGCCCTGTCATACAAAAATTCTGTAGATCTCCACCAGTGTCATGCAAATTTGGGTTTTTTTTTTTTTGTGGTATGCAAATCTATGTTTTTGGCTTTTTGCAGATCTTTTTTTTTTTTTTTTTTTTCCTTTTTTCCTAAGGCTTGTAGATTTGGGTATGTTTTGTACAAATCTCTACTGCTAGGCCCTGTCATACAAAAATTCTATAGATCTCCGCCTGTGTCATGCAAATTTGGGTTTTTTTTTTTTTTTTGGTTGCAAATCTGTATTTTTTTTATATAGCTAATATGAGTTTGGGTGGTTTGATTCATGGCTGTGTTTCTTATTGAAATTTGATAATTTCAACTTAGGATGATGAGAATTTTGAGTTTTTTTGTTTCTAATTGAAGTTTTTTTTTTTTTTTTTTTTTTTTTTTTTTTTTTTCATTTTACACTTGCAAATGAATTTTCAAGTACAAACCCAAACACTGAAAAAGGAAAATATTTTCTGTAAAATATTTTCAATGTAAAATATTTTACATTTTCGATATTTTACATCGAAACAAACGGAGTGTTAATGTTTCATTCAATAATATTTTTACTATTTTCAATGAAAAAAAGTCAAATTTTACACAAATATCAAAAGAAACGCATATTATCATTTCATATTATCAACAATTGGGTCTACGAAGTATTAGAATGGGTAGAGTCATAATCTGACTCACCATTAAAGGCATCGATTAACATCAAGTCTGTGACATAAAAATAATTCCAAACGCTTCCCAATTAGGGGTTCAACCAACGCCCATTAAAGGCATTAATTGACATCAAGTCTGTGACATAAAAATAATTCCGAATGCTTCCTAATTAGGGATTCAACCAACAGACCAACAATGAGCCACCCACCAAACCAACATATTCCAAGTCTACTGCCACCAAACATCCAAACCACCACCCCTTTGGTAGTAAATACATTATATTACTTTTGCTTTAGTTCATATTCTTTATAAACACCAAGCAAGATGTATGAGAGAAAATGATACCGTATTACTTTTGATTTCATACTATTCATTCATAAACTCCCAATTATATGGGAGAAAAGTACTTTGATCTTGTTCAATTTGTTTGTAAATTTCCCCTATAAACTCACAAGGGTGCATTTGTTTCAACAGGATGAAATCTCATTAGCATTTTTTTGGGATAAAATGTAAATTGCATCATCCGAATTTGGCTGAAATTCAATTTTATTTTCTAATTTTACTTTCATTAAATTGAGTCTTTTAAGTTTCAAATTTATTAAGTTCAAATATTATGTTCAATTTTGTTTGCCCTTAAAAAAATTATTTTCGTATGAAAAAAATCTATAAAATTAATGAAAATCTATAAAAAAAAAAAGTGTATAAAATGAATGAAAATATTTTATAGATATTTTATGTAATTATTTAATTGCATACTTAATGACAAATTTTTAATAAAATTTGACAACAAATCTAAATTAAATAGTTTTTTTTTTTGCTGAATATCTAAATTAAATAGTTTTGAAATTTAGAAGATTTAATTAAATAAAAGTAAAGTTAAAAACTGAAATGTATGTTAGTCAAATTTAGAGAATGTAATCTATATTTTAGCCTAAATTTAATAATCACTTTAAGAGAAAAACGAAAAATATTCCAACTTTTTAGGGGGAAAGAAAGTGCGGTACCAATATACTCCACAAGTTATGAGTATCATTAATTTCCTTTTATGAAGTCCTAGTTGAATGGGTAGAAAAGGTAACAAATTTCGTTTTGATTTTCATTGAATTTTCCAACTTTGTATAGGTGGACAGTACACGCGGTTTACAGTTGAAAAACTCTTTTTAAGGATAGACAGCGCACGATAGTAAACATGTTGGGGCGCAGGGGCACGCATTAAATTCCTGCTTTCTTCTTACCCAAAAGAAGAGAGAGAAAGAGAGAGTCAGACAAGTGTGCGCATTGCGCACCCTCTCTCTCTCTCTCTATCTCTCCGCTTTTCTCTCGTATATAAAAGTCGGTCCAAGTCAGCTAGAAGAGAGAGAAAAAAAGAATGAGTAAACAGTGCGTGTGAGAAACAGAAAAAAGAAAAGAAAAAAGAAATAGAAAGAGCTGAAAAAGAGGCAAAAGGAGAGAGGTCTTGTCGGCTTCAACCAAACACGACCTTATCGATCCCCATTCCATTTCCACTCGTTTTTCTCGATCTCTGTTCTCTCTCTCTCTGAGTCCGAAACTGAAACCCTAAAATCCCGATTCTCTCGGCGCTCGCTATTGGAATTGTACGAACCGGTCGATAATCACACAATATCTCTCTCTCAGGTAATTTATGCTCTATCTATATCTGTTGCTCTCTACGGTTCGTGTTTTTTTGGTTGTTGTTGTAAGAGTAGGATTTCTCTGCGGTTTGGATTGTGTAATTTTGTTCAGTGTGCGGGAATCTATCGTACAATTAGGGTTTTATTCACTGTGAATTGGAATCCGAGAGATCGGGATTTAGTAAGTTGTTTGGTTGGTGAGAAAATGAAGGAAAGTGAGGAAAAATTGGAAATTGTTCTAAATTTGGAGGTTTTGGTTTTTCTAAAAATAGAAACTAAATAATCGATCACTAAAAACGGCTTTGTTATGGTCTGACAGTTTTTTTTTTTAATCTTTGAGTTTTAATCGGGATCGGAAATTGTTGAATAACTTGGGGACACGTAACAAAATTGCTGAATCTTTAATTTTATTTAATTTTTTCTGTTATTTTTCTTTGTTTTCACACCAACCAAACACGGCATTAAATTACTCACTTCACGGTGAAATGTGTGAAGCATGATCCTTTCTAGGGAGCAAAAGTTACGGATCTTTTTACGGTAACGGAATTTGTTTGTTGATTTTGCTTTTAAAACAAATTTGCCGGTTTTCAGGGCTAAAAAAAAAGTGTGAAAGTTTGTTTACTTTTTGGGTTTAGTAATTGGCGTTAAAGTTAGAACCCCCAACTTTTTGGGTTTTCATTAAAGTTCGTGCTTTTATTTCATATACAAAGAACAGCTAGAGAGAGAGAGAGAGAGAGAGAGAGAGTAATGAAGAGTTTGACATTTTTTGGCTCTGAAGCTTTTAAATATGGGTGATGATGATAATAAATGTGTGATAAATAATGGGTTTGGTTTAGTTGTTTAGAGAATTAATGTGATTTTAGATAAGTGCCAGTATTGTCTTTTAAAACAACATTATTGAAGTGCAGGGTTTTATAGATACAGTACTGCTGCTCGGCTGAAGAATTCTGGTTTGTAATGGCATTTTCGGCGTCGAATCATTCCTCCAATGCTTCCCGTGCAGGTTTGTGTTGCTTGTTTTATGTTGTGGTTATTGCCTATGATTTGGTGTAGCGTTATAATTATGTGGAATTGTTGGTTAATCTCAAAGGGTATCTCTAGATTTATTTTATGCTGTTGATTGATCTGCATTTTGGAAATGATGCTTTATTGTAAAACAAAATGAATCTGATTTTAATTGCTTTTTTTTTTTTTTGGGGGGGGGGGGGGTGGGGGGGTTTGAAGATTTAAGATTAACTTATCAAAGAATCATCTATAATATATTCATAGGTGGAACTTAATCAATTTTCTATTTCTCTTATGTGATCTGCATGTGGGATATGGGGAAATTGTGGTTTAAAATCATCTGTGGTTTGTATTTAGGTTAATCGGATCAACTCAAACCTTTTGTTATCGTCTTGTATCTTCATTTGAGGGAAACTGTCTTAAACAAGTATAATTGACAGTAACATGCAGTGGTGCTTTTAATTTTGTATCCTCAGTTAGTTCTTGTGTTTTCATGCCTCTGTCTCTAATTTACAAGCCTTTTCTAACATTTGACAATTCAAAGCATGTGTATTTTAATCCATGTTTTGTAATTTATGATATTGTGTTTATAGGGGTTCCCAATGATGCTTTATACAAGGAATTATGGCATGCCTGTGCTGGTCCCCTTGTCAATCTTCCCCGTGAAGGGGAGCGAGTTTATTACTTTCCACAAGGTCATATGGAACAGGTATTTTGAACTTTTGCACATGTTCATGTTGATTTCTATGATGTGCAAAGCAATTCTTTTGCAATGTTGATGTTCAATGGTTTATAACCAGGAAACCAGTGTTTGACCTGTTAGAAAGTAATTGTTTTGCATGTGATTGATATAGGGTTGGGCTCATGGTAATCTGGTTTTACACATCCAAGATTTCAATTATGTTATTGTAAAAATTTTATTCAAATATATTTTCCATATAATTTCCACCTAGTTTGAATATCATTGGAGTATCTCCTTATTGTCAGTCTTCAGGCCTTTGATATGCACATAATTATTTAATTTTGTTGTCCCTCTCAGTTATTGATTTATGAAATTATTTTGAAGATATGTGGCTCTTTAAGTTATCACACATGCCACTGTACACTGGGTTTTGGTTTGTATCTGGAAAATATTCTGTGCGCTACCTATCTCTGTTAACCAATATCTGTGTCTTTTACAGCTAGAAGCATCTATGCATCAGGGGTCAGAGCAGCAAATGCCATCATTTAACCTGCCATCCAAAATTCTTTGTAAAGTTGTTAATGTCCATCTTCGGGTGAGTATGCCATTATCATCATTATTATAACTTATATGTATCTTCCTTTTTCTTGTTTGTCATGTATTTTGGAAGTTGGAGGTATTTTCTATGATTTTCATTCATTGGAACTTTACCTTGGAGTGTAGGCTGAAGCTGAGACAGATGAAGTCTATGCCCAAATCACTTTGTTACCAGATTCAGATGTAAGCTCTCTCTGATTTTCTCTTCTTATTGAGTTCATGGCATGTTCGTCCCTTTATTTGTTGGTTATGTGTTCCTTATCTATACTTTCCCTCTGGAACAGCAAAGTGAGGTTACAAGCCCAGATCCTCCAATTTCTGATCCTCCAAGGTGCACAGTCCACTCATTTTGCAAGACGCTTACTGCTTCTGACACTAGCACCCATGGCGGATTCTCTGTTCTTCGTAGGCATGCTGATGATTGTCTGCCACCGCTGGTGAGCTTCAAATTTTTTTTTTAGCATTTACTTCTTTAGGAGAAACTGGATAGCCCTGACCCATTTTTCCCTGTTTTGTTTCCTGGGCCTAATAATTTCAATATATTTTGTTTAGGATATGTCCCAGCAGCCACCATGGCAGGAATTGGTCGCAACTGATTTGCATGGAAATGAATGGCATTTTCGGCACATTTTCCGAGGTTGACTGTTTGGATATTGGTTTTCCTTACACTGAATTGACTTGTAGCTGTTATTTTTCCAACAGCTTAGGTTGGAATGTTGTTGTTGCTTCATGCTGTGTGCTACAAGGCTTATATGTCTAATTATGTGACCGTTAAGTTCTCTCAGCAGCTTTAACTACTTATCAAATTATACACAAAATGTTGTAGTAGTATTGGTGCACTTGTAATGTTTCTGGAGGCTGAAGGAGTGTGAATCTCATTGCAATCAAATTTTGAATGGAACATGGAGATACCTTTAATTTCTTGCTATTTCAGAAGCTTTCTAAGATTTTATGTCTGAATTAATTTCTGAATCAGTCCTTTGTTGCATGGTTTATCTGGATGTAATGGTTGAAAGTTGGTGTTTATTGTTATATGCTTTCATTGGTTTGGCATATATGTCTTCTGGTACATTTATTTCTACATGCTTGTCATATTGTTAGATATAATTCTGTTACCATTTGTTGCCTTGATTTTGTGTTGTCTCATTTGGAGTCTTGATTACTATGAAATGCCTGTATTACTAGTATATTGATCGAAATCATTCAATTCAGGGCAACCAAGGCGCCACTTGCTGACAACTGGATGGAGTGTCTTTGTTAGTTCCAAAAAATTAGTGGCTGGTGATGCATTTATATTTCTGAGGCAAGTTATATTGTCGTGGAGTTTTTACTTTTGTTACTTTGTTGCCACCAATCATTGTGTCATTTGTTTTATCCAATTATTGTTTCCAGAGGTGAAAATGGGGAGCTGCGTGTTGGAGTAAGGAGACTCATGAGACAACTAAGCAACATGCCATCTTCTGTTATATCTAGTCACAGCATGCATCTTGGGGTTCTAGCCACTGCATCTCATGCCATTGCAACTAAAACACTCTTCTCTGTATTCTACAAGCCAAGGTTTATGTCTTTTCATTAATTTCAAGTGACATGTTAATTGGTTCCTATTTTTAATATTGTCATGTTTTCTAGTGTAATTTTAAAGTATATAGCAAAAAATTATTTGTGCAAGTATAAACTATGTCAATATAGGTGATATTCTGTAATGGGATGCCATCCTATCTTGATTTATAGGGCCTCATCCATTTTCACATAAAATTATTGGTTTTTGCTCACCCTTTATGGTGCTTTTACACATACCAAATGCCTTTTCAAACGTGATGTTAACGATTGGGAATTGGAGGCAGTTGATTCTTTGTTTGATGTTTTGAGTTTCTGAACTAGTGTTTTTATGTCAGAACAAGTCGATCAGAGTTTATTGTAAGTGTGAACAAGTACCTTGAAGCTCGGAGCCATAAGCTGTCTGTTGGGATGAGGTTTAGAATGAGATTTGAGGGTGAGGAAGTTCCTGAAAGAAGGTATGTTGTTTTCCTTGCATAATATTGTGTTCTTGGACTTGGAGGAAGTTACAATGCGTCACCTATCTCTATCATTACAGGTTCAGTGGCACAATTGTTGGTGTTGAAGACAATAAATCATCTGGATGGACTGATTCTGAGTGGCGATCACTAAAGGTTAATTTATTTCTTTTGTCATACTTATTATTTTTTCGGGATTAGTCCAAGAATGTATTGAGGATGTCTGAACTGCTGGACATCTTATGGAAGTAACTGATTGTATATCTTGACTCCTTTCTTCCCTGTATCTAATGATATTGTGGATTTTTTAAGGATTGATTTTTTTCCTGGTTGGGTTAAGAATTTGTTATCTTGTACTTGCAAAGTCAGAATTGGTAGCTAGCTTAAGACTAAGATCTATGTAGTTTAAAATTATTGGATGCTTTGATTTCTATCTGTCATAATAGAGGCAATCATTCGGTACCATTAATTATCAAATGGAAAAGCTTTTCAATATGGGTTATTTTGTGGTGGCTTGGCTGGTTTTATAGCTTTCACATATAAATGCTTGTTGACATTGATGGTCCTCTTCCTTCATTGTGGGAGTTCCTCTGTCGATGAGTGGTCTCATATTCCATTGCCTTGTGGAGCAGCGTTGCTGCCTTTACCTCTTGGGACTGGCCATGAGACATATATCTCTGTTACTATGATATTGTTTTACTTATCAAAAAAAAAATGTTGCACTATAATTTACAGAGATCCATAATTTAATGTTTGAAGCAAATATTCAAGCTGCTCTATTAAGCTTTTCAACCAAGAGTTATCTTAGCAGTAACACTTATAATCTCAGTATCTCTTGTTCTTGTGAGTTGCAACTTAAAAGCTGTGCATTTTAAATTTCTGGATTATTTTATTTCTGGACTTCCTCTTGCCCTTGACTCTGCCTTTGTCAAGGGTTTAATTTTGTTGTTCAAAATTATAAGTGATAAATTATAATCACACCAACTTTTCTTGGTTTGGGTTTTAGGTGGACCCTTAAACTATCTGGTTGCAATGGTCTAAATTCAACTTTCTAGGTTCATGTCTCCGACAAATGATGGTATTGAGTCTTGATTGCTCAGGTCCTACATTTAGTTGGAGTTTAATTTCTCTTAAGGTGAACTTTGTGATGCAGCTCTGATGAATTTGCCCATTGCTACTTTTAATGTGGCATTTTTTCTTCATGAAGTCTTTTATGTGCACACACCTGGTAACTATTGACTGGTTTATTTGTTTTCTATTGTAGTGACCCCACATATGCTTTGCTTTTAGCAGAGGGGAAAAAAATCCTCTCCCACTTAAGTCCTCAAATCCTCTCTAATTTTAAATTAGATGTGAGACGCGGTATTTAAAAAATTCAATGGTCTTGGAAAACCCATGTAAACCACTAAATGACCATTGGATTTTTAAATGCCATGTGTATCACATCAAGCTAAAAATTGGAGAGAATTGGAGGATCTAAATGGGAGGAGAGTTTCTCCCCAGTGGGATATTTACTTGTTTTTATTTTTGACTAGTGATTTTTTTTTGGGGTGTGTTTTAGGTTGGGTTTAATTGAGTGGTTCTTCTTATCTTCATATTTGATGTAATTTATCTCACTGTGAATGGTATTGTATTTCAGGTTCAGTGGGATGAGCATTCATCAATTGTGCGTCCAGATAGAGTTTCACCATGGGAATTGGAGCCACTTGTGGCAAACTCGCCACCAAGCTCGCAACCTACACCACGGAACAAGCGGGCACGGCCTGCTGTTTTACCTTCACAAACACCAGAGTTTCCTGTACTTGGTACGAAAGTTTTCTAGTGGGAAATTATTTATGCCGATTATGCTTGTTGGTTTGTGATTAAAACTTTCTTGCTTTTGTGTATCAGGTGTGTGGAAATCCCCAGTTGAGCCCTCTGCTTTCTCATATTGTGAGCCACAGCGTGGGCGAGACTTCTATCCATCACCTAAGTTCAGCTCTGCTGCAAAAGGAAACTCTTTCAGCTTTAGTGGTAACAACTCTTTGCCTGCTGTTTCCAGCAACTCGGCATATTGGTCTAATAGAGGGGAAGCTGTAACAGAGTCTTTTTCACCGGTTGTTAACAAAGAATCAGGTGAAAAGAGACAGGGAACTGGGAATGGCTGCAGGCTCTTTGGGATTCAGCTACTGGACAATTCCAATGTAGAGGAAACTTCCCAGGGGGTTATGTCCAGAGCAGTCGGGGATGAACAGCCAGTTCCATATTTAGATGCAGATTCTGACCAGCATTCTGAACCAAATCGATCTGATGTTCCTTCTGTTAGTTGTGATGCTGAGAAATCGTGTTTGAGATCTCCTCAGGAGTCACAAAGCAGGCAAATTCGGAGTTGCACAAAGGTATTTGGCTCCTGTGGTTTTTCTACTTCTCCTCTAGTTAAGAGATCTTGTCAGTTCTTTGATTAGTATCTGGTGCAGTTATGGTTTTATAGATTAATGGGCTGATGATCTGTCTCAAAAATTTGGTTCTAGATCTCTTTCATGCCTTTTGCTGCCTGAATCAAGCCCAAGGCAGGCTGATATTAGATTTTTAAATGCTCACGCCGTGAATGGAATATTTAAAACAATTTTTATAGAAGGCTTTGTGGTTTGGGTACTTTCTCCAGGCAATTAGAGCTTTTACATTAATTTCTGCATGGTCTTTCATGTCTTGTTTGAAGATAATGTAAATTTTTAAGTTCAAATCAACTCCTCTTTATCCATGTTAAATTACTGATTGTCCCAAAAGTTTAAGCTACAAGAAAATGGTGAGTGTAATCACTTAACCTTAATTCTAACACTCCTCCTCACTTGTGGGCCTAAACTTTCCCTTAATAAGTGGGGGCCCAACAATTGGGAATTAGCATTTTAAATGGGAGGTAGAGTGAGGACAGGGATCAAACTCAGGATCTCCTGCTTTGATACTATATTAAATTACCGATTGTCCTGAATGCTTAAGCTATAAAGAAATGGTGAGTTTAATTACTTAGCCATAATTCTAACAATCTCTATGCTTGTGTGTGTACACTATACAGTCTTCCAGACAATAATAATAGATCATATCATGAATAGGAATACTCAGTTTTGTGTTCTTCATCTGGGTCTGCTACATGCTATTTGGGAATATCTGAATAGTATTTGTCATTTTCCAGGTCCACATGCAAGGGATTGCTGTTGGGAGGGCTGTTGATTTGATGCGGTTTGACCAGTATGAGGATCTGCTCAGGAAACTGGAGGAGATGTTTGACATTGAAGGTGAGCTTTGTGGATCTACAAAGAAGTGGCAGGTTGTATACACCGATGATGAAGATGATGTGATGTTGGTTGGGGATGACCCATGGCAGTAAGTTCATTTGAGTTTCTATTTGATTTTCCACTCTCGGTCTCTCTTACTTTTGCTAAGTCCCCAGCACATATTTACCCATATCTGTCATTTGTCTTTCAACTTGAAGAATGAATTGAGTTTCAGTTGAACCTGTGGCTCATGTTCAATGGTTGGATTTCATTTGATTGTGACTCTAATATTTTGGACCATGAAATGTGGAAATATTCACAACTACTCAAATCATATTCCTGCACCCCAAAGTAATTATGTAGAAGTAGATAGTCTAAAGCTCATCATATTAAGATATTCTCTCCAGATTGTATGTTGGAGTTCCATTATTGTTCTGTCATTATCTTTTTGTTGCAAGGTCACCTTAATTTCCAATAAATGTAAATTGTGTTAAACACATCATCGTTGCTCTATAGGGCAAAAATAAAAAATAAAAAAATAATAGAAAGAAAATTCAGGTAGGTCTTTATGTTCAACCCTTTGGGGTATGAACTTGGTATGTTCCAGTGTTATCTTCAGTTGATTTCTGCTTTAATATATGGGTTGCTGAGCCAGACTTATATAGACAAAATGTTCTTGGGATTATAGGTAGAGTCGTAGAGTTACCTGCCACCATGACTTCTAACTTTATTCGTTGATAGTGAAGTTGATTTTATTTCCCTATATCTATTGCAGTGAGTTCTGCAGCATAGTAAGGAAGATTTTCATCTACACAACAGAGGAAGTCAGGAGGTTGTCGCCAAAGATAAAACTTCCAGTCCCTTCAGAGGCCAAATCAGGTATGCCAGATTCTGTAGTGGCTGTAATTATTGAAGACCATTCATCAGTTGTTGGATCTGGGTGCTGATGTGCCCATGACTGGTTTCGCCTGAAACCTAGTTTAACTAAACCATGAACGCTGAAAAGAAACCAGAAAAGCAAGTTACAAGGTAAAGAGATGATTTGACTGGTAAGGTTTTGTGTATAGTTTTACACGGGTGTTGCTCTACAACAACAATATATTTCGAGTGGAATGGCCAGTACAGTTTCTTGACATGCTGCATCAAGGACTAATGGAATAATACGCGGAGGGCAGTTCTTGAATGCACATGCCATCTGGACAGTGTGACTAGCTTTAGGGTTTGGGTGTATTGGTTATTATTTAAATTTAAGGTTTAGTTTTGCCAAAAGAATTGCTTGTTCAGACTTCGGATAGGCGGCAAGTTTGTCAGCCTCAGAATGGAAAGGATTTGCTTCTTAAAATATATATTTTACCTTTCTTTCCCCTTTCCCTTCTCCCCAAAGTTTCTTTTTGTTATTTATACGATACATCTATCTTGTATATAAATACATATATCTTCTCTTATCTCTTGCAATTTTTATTGTCCTTTTTGGTTTTAATTTCTGGCAATACAAGGTTTTGCTTTGGATAGAGTTTACCGCAAATGGTTTCCTTAGAGATTAAGCGTAGTAGTGGCAGTGTCTCTGCTTATTTTTTGTGCGTTGATGGTGGATCTAAGTGCTTGGAACCTTGTGCTTTTGTCAAGGTGGCTTTCTATGTCGTGTTAAATACTGTTGTAATCTCTAATTATGTAATCTTGTGAGTCAACGTGGAGTAAATCTTACATCTGGGTTGGGCGAGTGGTCTGGACAATGTATTGGCCAAAATGGTGTATACTCAAGATGCAAAGTTTGTGGTTTTTCTCTCTTCCAAAAAAAAAAAAAAAAAAAAAAAAAAAAAAAAAGTAAAGTGAAGGTTACGCATTTCTTTTGCAAGGAACTTCGAGAATGGAATATTTATGGAGCAACTGTCTCGTGAATCCGCAGGGTTTTTTAGGCCTTCTTTCAGTTAAGTAGGACAGACCAGTATTGGGATCCAATATTTTAGGCCTTCTTAAAGGTCGAAATTCATGTTTTGGTCCAACCTCCAAGTGGTGTTAAGCCTAACAATTAGGGAAGCGTGTTGATTATCGACCACTTTCTCCTTCGACGACCCATCCAGGCTAGTCAATTGATCAACAGTAAACGAAAATAGTCTGCAAACATTGAAACCCGAGATGCACCTTTTGTCTTTTTGCTGAATATCCCGACAGGAGCAGAACAAAGCATATTTGGTGGGGCCGTGGGGACTAGTGGGTTTGCAACGGTCACAAGATTTGAAAATTGTTAAAAAACACAAAAAAGTAAACGTTTATATTTTTAGTAGTCTCAACAGACACACACAATCCGCCGCTCCTCCTCTTTTTCAAAGATTCCATATCAATGCTGTTGAAGAGTGCATATATGCATCTATGAATTCATCAACAATTTCATCTTCAGCTCTCGCCCAATTTCCAAACCTAAAGAGAGTGTTTTGCAACTTCGCCAGCCACATGAAAATGCTGAAAGCGGTGAAGAAGCTCAAGTTCTGGACAAGAAAGAAGAGAAAAAAGAAGACCCAAGAGCAAGAACCCTACTACCCTTACCCTCCCCGACCATGTCATTGTTGTCAGTACTCATCATGCTACTCATCAACTCAGCCCTCAGCTCCACCCTTACCACCATGGCTTGAACCCGAGCAGACCACCCAACACCATCATGCCATTCCAGCAGCACCTTTGGTCCACCAGCCAAGTCAATTCCAATTCCAATTACCCCCACAAGAAGAGATTGTCTCGGAAACAACAACAACAACTCCTCCATTGTATCATCCAACAGTGCCAGTGCCAGCTGCTACTGACAGCAACTACTCATCTTATCAGCAATACATGGTGCCAAATCCTGTCTATGGCATGCCTGTTGTGCAAACACCAAGAAAAGAGAGAAGAGCAGGCTTTTTTGGATGTGTTGTTAGCTTTGGCATTCATCTAATCCGATGCTTCTGTCCTTGTTTTCACATCCGAGAAGTTCAGTGACATAGCATTAAAGCCAATCATCATGATTTAGTTGGGTAGAATTCAACGGTACACTTCTTTTTTCTTTTCTTTCTTTTTAATGTACTCTATTTTCGTATTATAATAATAAGTGAACGGTTAACATTAAGATTAGATAAGTATGGTGTGTATATATATATATATATATATATATATATATATATAGAAAATGTGTGTATTGTAAAATGAGTCCGGTTAATGTGTGCCCTAAGGGCACACATTAGACCATCCATTTTTGGAAAAGTTTTATCGAAAATTGAAAAAGTTTTACAACTTTTTCAATTCCCGATAAAACTTTTTCCTAAAATGGTTTACTAACGTGTGCCCTAAGGGCACACGTTAGTAAAATCCTTGTAAAATAACCTCTAAAGCTAACAATGTCTATTTTGCCATTACCATATGAAATCTATCAAAAAAACAATTTCATTTGTTAAAAATTCTCACTTTACTTTACATTTTATTATTATTATTACAGTCCAAGTCAGCTAGAAGAGGAAAAAAGAAAAACGAAAAAGAAAAAGAAAAAGAAAATAGAAAGAGTTTGAAAAAGAGGCAAAAGAAAAGAGGTCTTGTCGGCTTCAACCAAACACGACCTATCGAACCCCATTCCATTTCCACTCGTTTTTCTCGATCCGATTCTCTCGGCCCTCGCTATTGTAATTGTACGAACCGGACGAGAATCATTCAATCTCTCTCTCTCTCCCTCTCTCCCTCTACGGTTCCTTTTTTTGGTTGTTGTAGTTGTTAGAGTATGATTTCTCTGCGGTTCGGATTATGTAAATTTTGTTCAGTGTTCGATAATCTTTCGTACAGTTAGGGTTTTCTGACACTGTGAATTGAAATCTGTGAGATCGGGATTTAGTGCCATTGTTTGGTTGGTGAGAAAAATAAAGGAAAGTGAGGCAAAAATGAAAATAAACTTTTTAATTTACAAAATGTTTTTAATTTTGAAGTTTTAAATCATTAGTTCTTGCCCACCACCTGTTCGATGCTTTGCTTCTTTGAAATTGGTAACTTGGTAAACATCCTTAGTCCACAATATCGTATATAGCTGTAACCATGACATTTAATTTCTTGATGAGGCGAAGTCTCGCCTTCTCATCAGTTGTGAATTCTCATTTTCCTTTGAGGGTGTGTCGATTTTGCTCCACAACAATTCTTGATAAAGAGACAGATACAACAACGCGTTCAGTACCACCTTCTTTTAGTTATTCTACTAGTCTTCATCTGTCTCCATTTTTTACTGATGATAAAGCTCATTCGGGTTGTTATGATATCGAGCTTGTGGATCATGATACGTGGAGAGTTTCATCGGGTTTAGCACAAGCTTGGCGAGGAGTAGATGGTAGTTCTTCAGTGGGAACAGATTCTCTTATGGTTGATGAACCAGTTGATTCTTGTTCTGAAGTTGTTGAGTGTGATCAGGACTTCGATGACATTGATAATATGAGAATTCGCGGCAATCTGTTTTATAAACTTGACCGGGATTCCAAGGAATTTGAGGAGTACAATCTTGATTTCCACCGGAGGAAATCTTCAAATCGAGAGAATGGCCAAAAGGAATGCAAAAAGGCAGAGAAAAAGGAAATTCCAAGTGGTAACATGGCTCCAAGAGTTGAAAAAGTAAGCAACAAATTTGCTATGTCTCCACTTGATGAAATGGATAATGCTTGTGTTGGTAAGAAGAAGCTAAGGAATCCAACTTATAATCAGCTTACGGGTCCTTACCACGAACCTTTTTGCTTGGACATTTACATATCCAAGGCTTCTGTTCGTGCCTGTGTTGTTCACAGGGTGACAAGTAAGGTCGTTGCTGTGGCACATTCCATTTCTAAAGACATGAAGTTTGACCTGGCTTCGACTAGGAATGTGACTGCTTGTGGTGCTGTAGGGGCGGTTCTGGCTCAGAGAGCATTGGCTGATGATATTCATGATGTGGTTTACACTCCAAGGAAGGGGGACAGATTGGAAGGGAAGCTTCAGATTGTGCTTCAATCTATCATTGATAATGGTATTAATGTGAAGGTGAAGCTTAAGCAAAAGAGACCCATAAGAAGTGGTCTGTCATCTACACCTTAGAAGCATGGTTCAATTTGTTTTTTATAGCAAGTCCAGTCAGTTGTCACCTTAGTCTTAACTCTTAATTTTACTTATTTATTTGAAACTGGCTCTGATTGCTTTCTGATGTGAACTGTTATAGTTTGATCTGACCGTTATGAGTTCACGGCAGGAGAAAATTTTAGTGAAGACCTTTTGAAGAGTAGACAAGGACTACAACTACAACAATGCAATTCCAACCCGAAAGGTTGTAAGATTCTGAGTGTAGTTTTGTTCACCTCTCTCTGCTCTACAACAATGCAATTCCAACCCGAAAGGTTGTAAGATTCTGAGTGTAGTTTTGTTCACCTCTCTCTGCTCTACAACTAAACACAGGACTAGAGGAATTTAGTCGACCGTGATCACGTGATTCTGTAGCAGGCTCAGTTATTTATTAGGGTGCTCAGTATTGCCTTGCATCATCTCTTTTACAATCATTTGGAGTTCTTGGATTTGTTCTTTGTAATGTATGAATAACAATCAAATCTTAATTGCTGCACACCCTTCTTCTTCTTTATTTTCTTTGATGTACTATATTTACGTTTTATAATAATAAATGAATGGTTAAGATTAGGTAAGTATGGTATACATATATAAAAAAAGAAAAAGAAGAAGAAGAAGAATAGCTGTGTATTGTAGAATGACCTGTTAATTAGGCTAAAGCCAACTATGTGTATTTAGCAATTGGCATATGAAATCTATCAATAACAAAATTTTATTTGTTAAAAGGTTTGTAATTAGTTTTTATTCCATAATGTAGGTGACAATTTATGGTTTTTTCCCCCATAGAAATTTATATATAAAGAATTCGTAGTTTACTTTAAATGTTATTGTTACTTCTGTTTGGAAAACGAATCCTGATTTGTACATTTTCAAGCACAAAGAGTAAAGATGCATGTATAGAGCTAATTGTCGAACCGTTGTAGTGATAAATGATCACTTATTCCAAAAATTATACCAAAAGAAAATGATGAATTTATCATTTAATGTACTTTTTCAATAAATAAAGGCTAAATGCAATTTTCTCACTAATTATCTTATACAAAACCTACCATCACTCTTCATATACCAAGATGTTTTCCTAAACATTCCGCTCAGTCTCTTCAATAACACCATGATGGTGCTTACGCTTGCAAATTTCAGTAAGAATACCTAAGTTTATCAAATCAAAGGCAAACCGTATACATTTTGAAAGATGATATAAATAGTTGTGTTAATTTGAATAAGTATGCATGTCTTTTGCATAAAAAGTGCTTCATGTCATCCTTCACCGCCAAGAGAAGTGTGGCTGAAAGAGTATTCATGCTACTGGAATTGTAAGAGGGCTATTAAAGACAATGAAGGACCACATTATCATGATTTGAGTAAATCTAGCACTACATAAACTTTTGCCACAACTATTCTATGTGACAAACTGTGATTGACTATATGTCACTCTCACTTAGACCTAACACTTTTTCTCTACCACTCATAGTCTACCACATGGACAGTTGTGGCAAAAATTGTGGATTATTGTGTGGTCTTAGAATTTTTGTTATGATTTTTGCTCTTCCAATATTCTTCAGCCGTTTGTCCCAAACAACAGATAGAAATAGATACCCAAACAGAAGATGATTTTCATTTTAGATGGAGACAGTCGACTTCAGAGTTCCCAAAATAAGCACCATAATCAGTCTGAATATTTGACGATTTAAGAAACAGAGACTGCAATCTCACATGAAAATTATATGCAACATTAAAACCTAAGACTATCAACCTAATGCTGAATCTAGATCCTAATTGTCAACAGTAGAGGCAGGAAAGATTATATGCAAAATCAAGAACTAAAGCTAAATGTGATTTATCTGGACATCATGTTTATCATCATTCATCCCTTCTATCATATTGACCCAGTGTGCCAAACTAGTAACTCTCAGCAATTGTGATCTATCTTACAAGTTTCTGGTAATTCTAACTTAATCAGGTTCCCAACGGTCCTGCTTGTCGATATATTTATCAGAGTTGTAGCTTGACTCAAGGTCGTGTGATTTGTGTCTCTGGACATACTGATCTGAACTGTTGGACTCACGACTCCCATCTGATTCCAAATTCTCATTTATGCTATCCCATCTTGAGTGACTATGCATGTAGCCTCTTTCCAGACCAGATTTTTCTATGCTGGATTC
The DNA here is from genome assembly GCA_033629205.1 of Lithocarpus polystachyus. Lineage (NCBI taxonomy): Eukaryota > Viridiplantae > Streptophyta > Magnoliopsida > Fagales > Fagaceae > Lithocarpus > Lithocarpus polystachyus. The sequence goes on along the minus strand of CM066163.1, from coordinate 108,299,196 downwards.
CCTACTGTGAAATTTATCTTTCAATTTTTTTGCTGGTTCCCCTTCATGATCTGAGTAATCCGACGCTTCATTCCTGTGTCTCGTATGTTTCCTAGTTTGACTCTTGTGTTTTTCTCCATCACTGTCCAACCAATCAGAGCTAAGATTAGTATCATCAGCCCCGTTTTTGCCACCCCCACGATTGTGGTCACGTCTTGAGCTTTTCCTCTTTTTATGATGGTGTCTATCTCGATTGGTGTCCCTATCTGACCACTCTCCTTCAGGATCATGACTTCTGTTCTTGCTGTCCTTATGATCATCTGAATGTCCCACTTTCCTCAGGTGTCTTGAGCTTTCACTCCTTTTTCTATGGTGCCTGTCTCTGTCTCTCTCCCCATCTGACCACTCTCCATCAGTATCATGAGTTCTGTTCTTGCTGTCCATATGATCATCTGGATGTCCCACTTTTCTCCTGTGTCTTGAACTTTTGGTCATGTAAGCATCATGTGTTTCCTGGTCTTCATCTCTATCTGACCAATTGCCACCAAATTTTTCTTGGCCTTCACAATCATCCACAAATTTAGCATTTCTGCTGTGTCTGGAGCTTTTCCTAGCATGAGCATCGTGAGTTTCTCTATCTTCACTCCTATCTGAATAGCCCCCCTCAGATTCAACTTCATGTGTTCTATGATTGACATCTCTGTTCTGGCGTCTTGAGCTTTTCCTTGCACTACCATAGTACCTATCTTTGTACCTGTCAGACCATTCACCCTCAGAATCAGTATCATGACTTCTACTCTTCCTATAATAACTGCCTTTAAAGTTCGTATTCTCTCCACGCATATCCTCATCAAGAACTTCCATTTGCTTTCTGTCGTTACTCGTGCGCCCCCTCCGTTGTGTGCTCTTTTGAATATCATTTTTGTTGTCATTTCTTCTACTAGAACCACCACCATTCAAGTAGTCAATCTCTTTGGATTTAGATCTTGAGTAATACCTGCCATGGAAATTTGAGGAACTATAGAAAAACATTCAATCATATAGAAGAAACAGAAAGGGGTAGACCAATTTAAAATGCATAAAATATATAAGAGTTGGATGAAACAGAACATGAAATTAGTACAAATTTGTACAATTAACTAGGTACCATTAAAAAAAAAATAAGCCAACAAACTTGGATTCTGCCTTAAATAATGCCAAAAAAGATTTTGCACGCATTGGCCAAATTAAGAAACTGCTACTCCAGTTAACAGGAAAATTTAGTACATTGAATTGAATATTAGCAAGAGTTTTTTATAGAGCAACATTACTATTGACTACTATTTTTTACCAACCAATTTTATTTCCTCTTCTTGCATATTGATACATTGTTGTGCACATTGTCTGGCCATATTTTGAACATTACACGATTTACAAATGCCTTCAAAATTTATAAAATCGTTTGACAGCTTGTTGGGATATCTTGGAATGAGAATGTTGAAAAAATAAATCATCACTCCTAATAATTGAAAGGTTTTGATGAAAATAGATTAAAAAACACTTACTCTGGTTTAGGATTACTAAAACATTGAATTGCAAAACATAGTTCAATATACCAGATTTCACAAACACTAGATACTGCATGCTGCATCTACCGCTAAAAGTATTTGCACACCTGTCTACATCAGTTAACCTCTTTCTAGAGTGCCTCAGCTGCCCCAAATTTTCTTGCTCCACCTCTTTCTGGTACCCCACTTCATCAGAATAACCAAATAAAGAAGCCATCTTTCTCACCCAATATCTTGGGGGTGGTTTATCAAAATCAGCCCATTCATAGTCTCCACCAGGATTGCGGAAACAGTGGATAAAATTGCATGCAGTACCATGAGAACATGTCTGTAAAGATGCAACAAGAAAGGCCATTAACAAGAACAAAGGACAGAACTCAAAATTAACATAGAAAAGTGACTCAAGATATGTTCTTATATTATTCAAAACAAAATTTTGGAAAATTTCTGTACAAAATTAAAAGAATAACGGAAACCAGCAAAAGCCAACAAAGAGAATGCAACTGCCTCAAATAAAAACAAAGGTGATGGGCTGGTTGTACCTTGAACCTTGACTTCATATACTCCCCACAAATAGCAACTTTCCATCTGGTGACATTGACAAATTCACAACTTATCTGCCCAAAAAAATACCAATATCAATAAACACCCTCAAGATACTAATGTTGAATTTATTATTTATTTTTGGTAAGAAGATTTTGGCACTAAGGGAAGGGAAGGCAAGATTCAAAATTTTAAACTAGTGACCTCCGATTCAGGAGTTGTGGGTTCAAGGTCGAAAAATGAAAGAATTAAAGTCGGGCAGTTAAAAGACCACTATGGATATGGCAAAGGAGCAACAAATTATTGGTATTCTCATCTGGAACTGGGATAAAAATCTTATCTCAATTACATGTGGAACTAGGAGTACTCCAAAAACTAGATTAAAATGATGTTTTGATTTCATAGGACACTCATCTGTCAAAGGAAAATGGTATTTGTAGTCAAAGGTACAGAGAGAGAGAGAGAGAGAGAGAGAGAGAGAGAGAGAAGAAAAGAGCATACAGATTGTGGAGTATAAAAACCATAATTATCATTACTAAATCCATAAAAACAAGTAGTTATATAACAAAGACGCAGCACATTTCAATTAAATGATAAACCATATCAAACACCAAATTTCTACAATAAAAAAGTATACAATATGAAATATGGTAGAGGGTAATACGCTGGGGGATAGAGCCAAGTGCTTGTGCAAGAAATACACTGCCTACTAGCAAAAATAATCTTAGACACAGTGACTTATATTGAAGAGACTTCACATTTGAAGCAGATGCAATACCTGTTTGCCAGCAAAGTACCGACCATTAATAGAATTATAAACAAGAACAGCTGAATCCAGTGACTTATATTGTACATAGACATTTCCCCGCAAGTGGAATGCACCATTTCTGCACACCTGACAAAGACACGACATCATTTGTTACTCTAAGATTGGAAACAGATACAAGACTTAAGAAAGTCAAGTTCCAGGCCACATATTGTTGCTCCACAACAATATGCTTTGGGTGTTCTCCCTTTCAATATCCTTAAAGGCAAAATAAGGGAAGCCAAAGAAAATTGCTTAGACATATTCAAATATTCTTAAGAAGCAAAGGATTTTTGAAGTGTTTCCTTTTCATTGTACTTTCTAGGAACCAACAATGAGCTCTAGTTACTAGCACCTCCTCCCCTTATAAGAGTGGGGTGGAGGATGGGCTTGTGGGTTCAATGGGGTCAGTGTGTATCTTACCAATTAAAAATAAAATAAAATAAAAAATTTCCCAGGAACCAGAAAGGTTTAATACATCTCTCGATAGAGTGTAGCATACGTGAGTTTAGTAAAAAAAAAACTGAAATTTTCATGGACAAAAAATGTTTACATAAGAAAAGAGAAGGGGGGCGGGAGTTTTCTAACATCTAGAATAGGCATTAAGTTTAACCATCCTAAATGAGTAAAACAGATGCTTATTTTCTTGTCAGGATATTTTCTAATCTCAGAGAAAGATATATATATAACTCTACCAAAATGAAACAAAAATCCAAACTCTGCGCAGTTTTAGCACCAGATAAACAATTCATATTTAATAAATATAAATAATCAACAAATCCTCAACCAACAAGTTGTTTGATGGACACATATTTGTAATAATCCTCAACCATCCAAAAACACAATATCCCACAATCAGGTGAGAACATGTTACTAACATATTTGGCTTAAAAAAAAAAATGCATGGACAGCAGTCAACAACCTTAAAATTTACAATTTCCCCAAACTTCAAAAACTCTGTATGCACATCCTCATAAAATTCTTCATAACAACCTTCAACCTCTTCATCTGTGTGCTGAGAAGGAAAAAAAAGAAGAAGAAGAAACAAATCAAACCAACATAATTTATCAGATATAAAGACATTAGGCACTTATAAGATGATAAGCAACATGATGGATCCTGGTATCTCAATTTCTCAAGATCCATGTGAAAAAGCCTGCCAGCCTCCACAAAATCATGCTCATGGTTTTAACTTTGGCTAATATCCATGACTTTTTGATAATATAAAATCGGGCAGCTATGGAGACTACCCAATTTGAGTTGGTGTAAAATTAGGCCATGATCAGGAAGGTTGGTCACCTTTTGATAAGACAATAATGAATTAAGAGTTTGGGAAAAAAAATTTTACGTGGTAAGATAAATAATCTAAAATTCAAACCAAAATTTCTCAGAAGTAAGCCATTTTAAATAAAAGATGTATGTACATTTACAGTAGTCAAAAAAAGTTTGTACTCTGCACGTTCAAGAATTAGGACCTATTTAAAATTTGTGCTGCAAACTAGTTCACCCGTCAATTAGCAAACTAAAAAACACAAGAAGATCAATGACATAAACACAAGCAAGCGCGTCCATGCGCCTAGACACCATCTCTCTCTCTCTCTCTCTCTCTCTCTCTCTCTCTGCTGTCTAAGCACACATGTAAAAGAAAAATAGCACACCAGCATTGGCTCAATTATAACGATAAGAAAAAAGTCCATATAATAGCTAACTTATCATATTGGACTTAAAATTGACACAAGATACTTCCCCCAAACTGGGGCATGTATATGCAACAATACAAAAAATGTAGACAAGAGTAGGTAGCATATAGCTAATTTTTTCACATTAGCAACTAGACTTAGTAGTTGGAAGGTTATGCTTCAACCCAAGGAGGCAGATGACTCTCGACTAGTTAGGAGTTAGGACCTTCAGGCAACAGGGACAGAAAGGGATATCTTATGATGCTCAAAAGAGCCACTAAAATTAGGAGGTATGAGAAATTGTAAATCCTGGGAATATATTAAATAACTCAAAAAACTTTGGCATAATAACCCTAGATAGCCCTAATGCCTAATGCAAATGCATAGCATGACAGATTTTGCAGAGTTCATGAGAACATTATACTCTGTATCAAGCTTGTGATGCATAAAAACCAAAATACTAAAGTTAATTAGTCATTTAGTTGCTAATTGGATTAATCATGGTATACAATGTAAGCTTCCATGAACTATTTACATTTCTCATTATTTAATACACACACACACACACACACACAAAATAAACATGAATTTTTTTTGTTTCATGATAGAAGTGACGCATACACTCTTCCTTCTTTTCATCTCTAACACAAGAAAATGCCAAATGTATCCACATACAAATATTGTTGCCTGCATTCTCAAACCTCACAAGGTAATGGCCATTACCAGCAGAGAGCTCCAATACTCCCAGCCAAAAAATCCACTAGTCGTCAAGGAAAATACTCATGAAGTAAGATAGCTATAATAAATTTACTAACAAAAGAATCTCAAATATGAAACCAAACTCGATTTTATAGAATATAGATAAACGAAGCATAATTAAGAAGAAAAAAAAAAAAAAAAAAAAAAAAAAACCCTTCCCTCATTAACTATTTTTTGATAAGGAAATTTTTTTTTTGAAGTTCACAAATGATTGAATAATGGTTTCATTTATATAAGATCAAGGGGAAAAATAAAGAAGAAAGAAATAAAGAAATGAAAGGGTAAAAGGAAGCTGAAAATAAAAGGAAAAAAAAAAAAACTTAATAATCTAGGAGATGAACAATTACTAGTTTAAAAAAATAAATAAAAAGGAAGACATTGTAAGATAACCACCCTTGAGAGCAGCAAGTAGGATACAAAATTGCTAATTTCTTTTACTCCAACCAACCAATGCCAAAACCATGAACCTTCATTGAAGTGAATCTTGAGATGAATTTCTGATTTAAGGTCAAAGAACAGCAACAATAATTCCAAACATGAAAAGGACTGAATTAAGATCTACGTATAATATAAAATCAACCGCAGAAAGACTAACACAAATATAAAAGTTTCAAATCATAACATGACCTATGACTAAATTAGCATCTGCATTTAGGATTTACAGGGGAAAAAGATGCAAATATTATGCACATATTACATAAGAATGCACAGGAAGCAGTATGTAGTTCTGCATTGAGCTTACTGTCACGTCATGATTTAGCAGCAACAGTAGCTGAAAATCAGTTTGATATGTTTAGCAAGATGTCAACCACATGCTGATGTTGATAAAACACTAATTCACAAAAGGATACACAAGACATAAATCACCAATTAAGATGTGCCAAGTATTGACAAACGCCATCCCTGACATTATTCTGTGCTGCTTATATGAGACACTTATAGTAGCAACAAAAGAACCCAGCAAAAGAAAAAATATATATAGTAGAAACAAAAGAAAGATCTGCATAACCATGATGCATCAACCCAACTTATTTAAAAATTGTTAGAATTATGTGGTTAAATTATTAAATTTACCATATCCCAATAGCTTAAGCTTTTGAGACAATTGGTAATTTAACATGGTATCAAAGTCAGGTTAAGCTTAAGCTATTGGAATATGGTAAATTTAATAATCTAACCACATAATTCTAACAAAAATAAATAAATAAAGTTTTATTTTTGATGATCCAATCTTTAGTTACCCCACACTGTTCAATGACAGTGTAGAAGCTTTAGAGTTATTATCAGGATACAAGAATCACATGAAGGCAGCGTTTACAGACCTCAAGCCCCTCATCTTGCTCCCAAGCAAGGCCAGGACCATTGTACATGTTCCTGATAAGCAGTGTGCATGATTTATCAGGGTAAAAATGAACTCTGCTGCAACGCTGACCAAAACGACAAGCTCCAGTTTTTAAATGGAAAGGACAATGAGCTTTATCCTGCCAAATATACAAGTACACAGCTTAAAGATTAAAGACTATGCACACATACAAGACAGACATATTTAAAGTAATCATAAGAGAGAGAGAGAGGACGTATCTGACTAACCTGTTCAGTTCCAAAATTTGGAACTTGTTGAGTAACATTTTCAATGATCTGTTCTGCTGATAATTTGGATGCATTCTTATAATCAGCAAATGCTTCAGACTGTGGAGGAAGAGGGTTTGACGTAGGCCTATCAGCATTCTGCAGAGTAAATGATAACCTCTATTAATCTTCACATCCAAAACATAATACACACCACAAAGACAATTAATCTAAATTTAGTTGATGATTAACATAGCATACGTCTATTCTTTGTTGGTTGGCGTCCTTCTTTGGAACCTTGACCCTTTTCTTCTTGACAATGATCTCATTTCCTTTCCAGATAATCTCAGCAGGCCCTTCTACATATTCCCAATCGTCATCCTCATTGAGCTCATTTTCATTTTCAGCCTGCCATATTATGCAGAGCAATTTAGAAAAATCATTTCTGATATACAAAAAGAATCTCCTCCTAAATTACAAAATCCATACATAAATTTCATCAAATAGAAAGAAGAAAAAAATCTGTATCGATTTTTTATTCAAGTCATTTAAACTAAAAATTGAAATACAAATCCTTTTCTTCAAATTCTTCCATTCAAACGAACCATAAATGAGATCAAAGCAACCATAACCTCTTTTCTTTCACATACCACACTTCTTCCCTAAGCTACAAGAATCACAAACTTGAAAATAGAACAAAACAACAAAAAAGAACAGCCAAATTTTCATAAGCCTATTTTCTTTCTTTTTCCCACACGTTCTTAGCAGCCAAACGAAACCGCAAACATAGTCAACATATATTCTACATGCTTTCTCATCATTCAAATAGAACCGCAAACTAAAAAACACAGAATAATACAACAAAAATAAACGCATTTTCTTTTCTTTTATTTTCCCACACTTTCTCAGCATCCAAACTGAAACAATGATCAAATAGAAAAACAAACCTGCTGTTGTCTTCTCGAATCTTCTTCAAGAGCCTTCTTTCTTCGCTCCTCCTCTTCTTCCTCTTCCTCCTTCTTCTTCTTCCTCTCCATGGCATCGATCCACGCCTTCTCTCGCTCCTCGAACTCCTTCCTATCCCTCTCCATCCTCTCCTTCTCCTCCTCCTCCATCATCCTCAGCTTCCTCTGCTCCTCCGGATCGTTCAGCCTCGCTTCCTCTTCCTCTCGCTCCTTCTCCGCCATTTCCTTCCTCATCTGCTTCCTCTTCATCTTCTTCTGCGCCTTCCTCTTCTCCTTCCTCCTCATTCTCTCCGCCATACCCTCCGTCTCTTTTCGCACACTCTCTTCTTCGACTTCCTCCATCATTTCACGCTCTTCTTCTTCGTCTTCTTTGCCTGCTATTGGCTCTGCCATTAGGTTCTTATTACTATGACAGAAGAAAATTGCGCTTGTGAGAAATTTTCCCGGAAAGTTTTGGTCGAGAAAATTCGATGCACACAAATTTTCCCTCAAACAAACAGAGCCCTCTCACTCAATCATTCATCACCACAGTTTACAATTTACAAAGAACTCACCAATTATGAAATTTTATGATGGTAATGAAACGCACCGTTTAAATTCCCCCTTAAACGTGCCGTTTTCTCGTTAGTGGTAAATAGCGCTTTTATTTAAAATGGACTTCGAAGTGATGAATCGGGTCGGCGATGATGCGTGATCTTCGGTGGCGGCGGTGAGGAGGTTGATGAATCGGTGAGAGTTGGTGGATGAGGATGATGGGAATCGGTTTGTGGAGGATGAGAGTTTGAGCGCTGTGAGAGCTGAGAGCTTGAGAAGGAGTTGTGTCTTTGTCGCCTTTGTGTGATAGAATTTTTTTTTTTTTTCGTTTAACATTATTTTTGAAATTTTAGTTAGTTGTCGTTTGTTACAATCTATGCAGCAAACTAATATCTCGAAATTTTAAAACTCGATTTCAAAAGTGAAAGTCAAGTTTTCAAAACTCGATTTGTATGTAGGGCAAAACTTAGATACAGTACCTTAGGTACAGTACCTCAGGTACCCCTTTTAAAATTAAAACACCTGTCCACTTACTTAACAGTGAGACTTCCGTTTCCTTCTCCGTTATTTCTTTTCCTTCTTATTTTTTTTCCCCTGTTTTAGACTAAAGCATTCTGCCTGTTGAACTCCCGCCAAACACCCTTTGCTCCTACCGTTCTCTCTCTCGTTCGCTGTTCTTCTCTTTCTCTCTTTCTTTCCTTCTCACTCACTCAGATTAGATGAAAGAGACGAATCCAGCTCTCTGAAGTCTCTATCTTGCTCTGTTTTCGCACATTGGTCGGATAGCACAAAGAAAATTCGTTGGTATGTATTGGCTGAATCTCATTATAGGTTTTCAATTCTAGTTGCTGGGTTTGTGTTATTTTGAGGTTTGGTAGAGTTTTTCTTTGTTTATTATGATCTATGTATCAATTTTTGTTAATGGGTTTGTGTTATTATTTGCTTTGGTTTGTTTTGATTTGGGTTTTCAACGATAGTTGCTGAGTTTGAGTTATCTTGAGGTTTGAAAGAGTTTTCCTTTGGCTATTTCTGATGAAGGTTTCATTTTTGGTTATTGGGTTTGTCTTAGTATTGCTTTGGTTAATTTTAATTTGGGGTTTTAATTATAGTTTATGGGTAAGAGCAACCTTAAACAATTTACATCAACCAGAATTTTTTTATATATACAGTGAGGTAACCAGAGGAACATAGCTTTAGCAATATTGCTACACTTTGGTCCAAACATGATATACCTATTAATGTAAAATTCAAGATTCCAGAGTGATATTCTGTATCAACTAACGAAGGAAATATAATATATATATATATATATATATATATATATATATAAGCCACAAAGGAGGAGGGGCTTGCTAGTTTATTTGTGCCAAGTTTCACCTTGGATGCGCCTACTATCTGATTATTTTAAGCACTATACTTTATACTTGAAGTGATGGGCAATTGTAGAAAATTTTACCAATGCTAATGTAATGATGTTATGCTACTTTTGAGTTCTTGGAAACATATCTCCGGTTTGAGAATTAATGGTTTTTATGGGAACAAATAGAGAGCCGAGGATAAATTAAATGGTTCTTTTATGATTCTTTTAAGGTTCTTAACTGTTGACTTATTTGCTTCAGCTATTAAAGTATAAAATTTTGAGTAAATTGAATGCCACATTGTTTTTCTAAGCCAAGCTAAGAACTATCTCAAAAATATTACAAAAACATATTAATCATACAATGAGGGAAAAAAAAAAGGGAAGAAAGGGTGTGGTGCTTTAAAAAAAATTTTTAACCAAAATCTAGTGAAAAGTTGTGTAACCCTTTATTAGTATTGTCCCAGACCAGTGGTTGTTGTGTTTAGTACTCATTTTACAGAGTGGTTAATTTTAGAATATGTGGAACCTAATAAGTTGTGTTTGTTAATTTACAGGTTATGGAGAAAGATGGGAAGAGCAACCTTGAAGAAGTTGTGTCTATTGATTTAGAGGAAGATACAACTCCAAAAATTGGAGAAAATGAAGACACTAAAGAAGATATAACTCCAAAAATTGGAATGGAGTTTGATTCAGAGGATGAGGCATATTTATATTATAATATATATGCTGGATATGTTGGATTTAGTATTCGTAGAGATTGGCTGAACAGAAGTAAGGTAGATAAAACAACTATCATATCTCGCAAGTTTTGTTGTTTTAAAGCTGGTTACAAGAAGGAAGTTGCATATGATGGAAAGAAATCTAGAATGGAATTAAGATGTGGTTGTGAAGCCCAAATGGTTATCAGTCGTCAAAAAAGTGGTAAATATCGTATTACCCTTTTTGAAGCGAAACACAATCATGAAGTTGTCACTCCACGAAGTAAACACAAATTGCCATCGCAAAGGAAGATATCAGCTGCCCAAGCAGCTGAAGCTGAATTAGCAAATTGCTCTGGGATTAGGCAAAAATTAGTTTTTGAGTTCATGAGTAAACAAGCTGGAGGTAGGGAAAATCTTGGTTTTACTCTTAAAGATATCAGTAATCATTTACAATCTAAACGGATGAGGGAAATGAAAGAGGGAGAAGCATTTACCCTTATTCATTATTTTGAGATGAGAAAGTCTGAAAATGCTTCATTTTTCTATGAGATACAGTTGGATGTTGATGATCAAATAACTAATATATTTTGGGCAGATCCTAAAATGGTTGTGGATTATGATTTATTTGGTGATGTAGTTTGTTTTGATACTACGTATCGAACCAATAAAAACCATCGTCCATTGGCACCTATAATTGGAGTGAATCATCATAGACAAACTGTGGTCTTTGGTGCTGCATTGTTGTATGATGAAACAGCTGAAACTTTTTCGTGGTTATTTCGAACCCTCTTAAAAGTGATGTGTGGAAAGAAGCCAGTTACAATTTTTACTGATCAAGATCCAGCAATGGCTAAAGCAATTGCAGAAGTGTTACCAGAATCTCATCATCATTTATGTCGATGGCATATATATCAAAATGCTCTCAAAAAACTCAATAGGTATTTTCAGAGTTCAAATTCATTTGCTGCAGAATTTAAAAGTTGTATGTGTGATCATGAGTATGAGGATGATTTTTTTCAAGCATGGGAATCAATGTTAGATAAACATGGTCTTCAAGAAAATAGCTGGTTGAAATTCATTTTTGAAGTTAGAGAAAAATGGGCGATGGTATATGGTAGAAATCATTTTTGCGCAAATATAACGACTACACAATTGAGTGAAAGCTTCAATAGTCGCTTGAGACATTATCTAAAGTCAACCAATAATGTGCTGGAATTTTTTAATCATTTTGATAGGTTACTTGAAGACCTACGCCACAATGAGTTGGATTCCAATTATGACATGAGCCAACGTTTGCCAGTTTTGAGAGTGGAAGTGCTTTTATTGAAGAACTCAAGGGATGTTTACACACCCAAAATCTTTAATTTCTTTCAAGAAGAGTATAAGAAGTCTTTGGACATGGTTGTTAATACATGCTATGATATTTCACCATTGTTTGAGTACAAGGTTTGCATGTATGGGCATACTCGAGAACATAAGGTTATCTTCAATTCTACAGACCAAACAGTTGTTTGCAGCTGTAACAAATTTGAGTTTGCTGGTTTTTTATGTAGTCATGCATTAAAGGTGCTAGATATTCAAAATATAAAACTACTTCCTTCTCGATACATTTTGAAGCGGTGGACTAAGCAAGCGAGAGTTGGATGTGTACTAGATAGCTATGGTTGCATTGTGAAAGAAGATCCTAAGTTGGATATAACAAATCGATACAAAGATTTGTGTCGTAATGCAGTTAACATTGCAAGTAAGGCTGCTGAAACTGAAGAAGCATCTATGTTTTTAGCTAAGAAAATGGTTGAACTAAATCTTGATGTGGAAAGGATTTTGAAAAAAAAACCAGGTTTACCTTCCAATGAAATTGGGATGGATCCTTCTCATAATGAACATGTAGATGTTGCATCTGTCATAACAGCTCATAAAGCAACTGGGATTAAGAAAAAAATAGGCACATCTCGTGTTAAAGGTCGGCCTAAAAGTTTTATTGAAAAAGGATCAAGGAAAAGGAGGCATCCTTGTGGAGAAACTCCTGTGACAAGTACTACTGTCAACATCCCAGCTTCTTTATCTGTTGGCTATACACAAGTAACACAGGTAATTTTCTTGCATATATATTCTGTTTTAGACCTTTAAATGTTATTTTCATACTTGGATGTGTCTTATATTTTGTTTTATTGAAGGAAAGAATCTAAGTGGTGCTTATTTCTTTTGGAAGTTACTCTTATTTTGTTTTTGCTTAGTTCTTATTCTATTTCAATTTTACTTGGAAATGGTAGGCATCAAGCATTGGGTTTGATTATTCTGCAAGGGATGGCGATACTGGTAGTCATTAGATTCCGTGGATGTGGTAGTATCTACAGCTTACCATTAACAAGGTATTTTATGCATATCTATATTTTTTAGTATATATGAAAATTTCAAGAATTAGGCTATAGACTATCTATTGATTTGATTAATAAATCATGAGTTTTTTTTTTTTTGGCAGACCATTGTGTTCCGTAGCATGGGCAAGGAGTTTAGCGTGCAAGAAGTTTAGTGTGGCTTTGGATGAATCAATCATTTTTTGGCATGGGCAAGGAGTTTAGTGTGGCAGACCACTGTGTTCTGTAGCATGGACAAGGAATTTTCTTGGCAGACCATTGTGTTTAGTAGCATGTGATCAATAATTTGTTTAGTAATTGCTACAAGTGACATTACTCTGTTTTGTTGTCGTGTATTAGTTTATTTACTGACGCGTGTTTTGGGTACTTTTATTATTATAACTTATCAAGTGTAACTTCTTTAATATTGGATACTTTTTCTGGTCCAAATTCACTACCAGCCTTTTTGATTATTTGAACTCTTTTTGCCTTACTTTATTTATTACAATCGTCTCAAACTTGAATTGGTTTTTCCCATACTTCAAGCACTACCATATTTTTCTTGATACATAATGTCAGGTCCTGCTACTGCATACAGTGGGATACTGCTGTTTTTCCCTCTGCACTGGTTTCTCTGCATAAGGTACTGCTGGATTTCTGCACTACACTGGTTTCTCTGCACTAGTTACTGCTGGAATTCTGCACTGGACAGCTGCTGCCTGCAGCTTGTGGGCTGCTGTTTTCTTAATGCAATTTCTCTGCACTAGTTACTGCTGGAATTCTGCACTGGACAGCTGCTGCCTGCAGCTTGTGGGCTGCTGTTTTCTTAATGCAATTGCACTCATTGAATAGGCTTGCTTGTGTATTTGATAGTGAAAGTGGTCATAAATACATGCGTACATAATATTACAGATTGCATCATTCATTTCTTTTGAGCTAAATATTGCCAATTGTTGTACATGTACAATTTTTTTGTGTGGATTATTTAAATAGTTTACTTGAAAATCTTAGGGTCTTCTTGGTTTTGGATGAGGGCTGTACTTATTGGATGTCTTCTTGGTTTTGGATGAGGGCACTCCCACACAAATGTCCTACACATCTATACACAGCTCTTAGTTCCCACTATTTTCTTTAGTGTAGCAAATGAAGGCTGGTGGACTCTTTCTATAAAGAATGAGGCAACCTGTGGTGAACATAGAGCCAAAACTCACAATAAATTCAAATGAAATGGTTTAAATGCCCCACTTATAACTCAAAAAAAAAAAAAAAAAAAAAAAAACTCAGTTTTGATAATAAAATGAAGTAAACAGTGTTTTATTATTGTGAACTCCCATTACAAATATCACATTGCATATTGCAAAAGAGAGTACATCAAAGTAAAAACAGAATTCACTAATTAAATACAATGCTTATTGTGCAATTTTTAAATAACTTGCAATTGTACAAAATAATTTGAATGTATTCAACATCTTAAGTCCTACTGCCTATTCAATCTAACACGTCTTTCTGCCATTTGAAATGGTTGAGCTGCAAATCACTTTATGTCTCAAGACGCTTGAAATGGTTGAGCTGCAAATCACTCTATGTCTCCATGTTGTATAGACTTTATGTCTCAACTCGATCAACTCATTTTGGTGGATGAGAATAGATTTTCTGGGCAGCCTTCAATAGACTAGGAATGAATGGTCAATCCTTGAGATGCATCCCTCATAAATCCTGAAGTGGCAAACTTTGCCAATCTGTCTGCCTATGCACAAGTCAGAACCAAGGCAAAATGAGAAATATTAACAAAAATGGTCAAAAGGTGGCACTAAGAAGCATGTAGATATAATGTACAAATATTTATGTTCTTCATGTACATTGGCCTTCACATATTGCTGTTAAAATCTCCTTAAAGGAGACAGTAAATGCAGAATGCTAGTTAGAACAATCAAATACGTATTTATGTCTCCACTTTTTACCTAAATGAAGTAACATACTAGCTAGCCGCAAGGTAAGAACTTCAATAAATAATCCTTAGCATTACCAGAACTTCACTTTCTTACAACTTGTGGTATGAAAATCTTTTTCCCAGCTACAACCCAATAACCTTTTCTGCAGGCAAAAAGTTTCATGACAACCAACATAGACACAATCCACATTTTTGTGCAACGGACCAAAAGTTATTTGCTTTTGGTGGTAACATTTTCATTTTAACATTTTCCATTTTCAACAAAACTATAAAACATAGAAAAAATTATTGGCTTCATACCTCCCCTTTCAAATCGTCTATGCTGCAACTAGCACTTCTCGACTCTCGCACATTGTCAATGGGTATCTCCGCCCACCTACTTGCCACCATCAACCCAACCACATCTTTCAATTGCCCGTTGGCCACAAATCATTAGTCATTACAACCACCGGTTGCCATTTAGCCCACCCTCTATCCAACCTAAACCAATTGCCAACCACCAATCTTCAGCGGTAGTTAGCAACCAATCACTGGCCACCATCAGTTGCTACCAATAACTCACCGTCTCCATCTCTGTCATCACCACCATCCACTATTACCACCACCCCGTTAGGAATTTTCGGTGCTACCAAAAGTTAGAAAATTATTTTTTCAGGTTACAACCAAACAATGAAAATGAATCATTTCCGTCAATGAAAATTTTTGCCCGAGAAGGGGTACCTGAGGGGAAAACCCAAATCAAAACAAACCAAAGCAAATAATAACACAAACCCATTAACAAAAATTGATACATAGATGATAATCAACAAAGAAAAACTCTACCAAACCTTAAAATAACACAAACCCAGTAACTAAAATTGAAAACCTATAATGAGATTTAGCCAATACATACCAACGAATTTTCTTAGGGCCAGCCAACCAATCTATGAAAACAGAGCGAGAATAGAGAATTTAGAGGAGGATCCGTCTATTTCATCTAATCTGACTGAGAGAGAAGGAAAAAAAAGAGAGAAAGAGAAGAACAGAGAGGGAGAGAGAGAACGGTAGGATCTTGGGGTTTTGGGGTTTTCAGTTTTCTCGTGGGAAGTCTTTAGTCTAAAACAGGGGAAAAAAAATAAGAAGGAAAAGAAATAACAGAGAAGGAAACGGAAGTCTCACTGATAAGTAGGTGCACAGGTGTTTTAATTTTAAAAGGGGTACCTGAGGTACTGTACCTAAGGTACTGTATCTAAGTTTTGCCCTTTGTATGTAATGGTGATCTGATGTGAAAAAAAAATCTACGTAAAAATCGAGTATTTAAAACTTGATTTGGTGCGTGGAACTCGAGTTCCATAAAGAGGCACCAGAATAGAAACACGAAGAACACCGTAACAAAAACACGAAGGAATAACCAACAAATTAGAAGAAATACGAAGGAACAACAAATCAGAAACAAATACGCGAACAAAAAATCAGAAAACCCAAATCAAAGCACCTACACGAATCTCAGTGGAATCCTTTCTTCTTCGTGCTTGGGTTCTTCATCGTGTTCTTACGTGGGTTCCCTGGGTTCCTCTTTGTGTTCTTCCGTGGGTTCCTTTCTTCATCGTGTTCTTTCTTCAATTTCTTCAGATCTTCATTGTGTGGTCTTCAATTATTTCATAATCTCAGATCTTCATCGAGTTCTTCAAATTCATCTTATTCTTCTATGAAACTCGAGTCTTTAAGACTCAAGTTCCATGTGGCAAAAATATTTCCATGTCAACAATTAATATTGAGGCTTTGAGGCTTGATTTCTTCACTGAACTCGCACCTCACAAACTCAAGATGTTATTCTCCAAACTTCTTCTCAATTCCTGCTAACTAATGATATATTGTGGCAATCTCATGCTACTCTACAAACTCCCCCTTATGTGATAAACGGAAGAACGAAAAGAAATAGAAAAAGAATTAAATAAAGAAAGAGAATAAATATAATTTTAATGCTAGTAGTAGAGGGAATAAAAAAAAAAAAAACATTTTTTTTGTTTAGCTTCAAGCTACAGTAGAGCATTCACAATGAGGTTGCTAAAATGACTAAATAGCAACTCAAACATTAAAAACATACTTATAGCAAAGGAGTTATTTTGACTCATAGTTATAATTTTTTTAACTCATTGCTACAGTGGGTTGCAATAGATAACAGCCCACTAGCTGGGAGTTATTTACAACAAATAATATTTTATTAACCCACATGCCCAACCTCTCCCACACGCGTGAACGAAGACCCAAACTTTCTACCCTATCTCATTTCATTCTCTCTCATGCAAAACGGCAGAAACAAAGCAGCTCCCACACGCCCAACCTCTCTTTGTTTCTGCCTCTTATTTCACTGCCTCTCCCTTATGTAGCCAAGCCGATGCCACCATCGCCCAGACCTCCCTCCGCCTAGCAATCTCTCTCCTTTGCCTAGCCCTCCCTTTGCCTAGCCTCCTCTCCTTTTGCCCAGCTCCTCCTTTTTGCCTAGCACCATCGACGAATCATATTTGATTTGCTGTGCTAAGCTGTGAGGTGTTGCCATGCTCAGATTCGTGGGTTTGGATTGGCCGTGCTCCGATGGCTCGATTGGGCTCAATTATGGGTTTGATTTTGCGGTGCTGTGGGTCTAATTTGATGGGTCTCAGTGCTAGTGGGTTTTGTTTGTGTTTGTATTAGCAGTGCCGGTTTTAATGGTAGATTTTGGTAGGTTTTAATGGTTTGATTTGGTGTTTGTATCGATGTTTGGTGTTTGTATCAGTGTGGATTTTAGTGAGTTTTAATGGTGGATTTTGGTGGGAGTTATTTACAACAAATAATATTTTATTAACCCACATGCCCAACCTCTCTCTGTTTCTACCTCTAATCTCACTACCCCTCCCTCATGCAGCCAAGCCAATGCCACCATCACCCAGACCTCCCTCCACCTAGCAATCTCTCTCCTTCGCCCAGCTATCCCTCTGCCTAGCCCCCTCTCCCTTCGCCCAGCTCCTCCGTTTCACCTAATACCATCGACGAATCATATTTGATTTGCTTTGTTAAGGTGTGAGGTGTTGCCATGCTTGGATTCGTGAGTTTGGATTGGCCGTGCTCCAATGGCTCGATTGTGGGTTTGATTTTGCGGTGATGTAGGTGATGTGCATTGATAATAGCTTAATTTTGCATATTTATATCATTGTTAGAAATAGGGATGGCAATTTCTACCTGATCCGTGGGTACCCGGCCCGGTCCGACCCTAATGGGTCGGATTTTACCAGGCCCGATAAAAAATAGGGTCGGGTTTGGGCTTTAAAAAAAACCCAAAGCGGGTCCAGGTCGGGTCTGGGTTTTAAAAAAACCCGGCCCGGACCCGGACCCAACCCGCTTAGATAAAAAAAATTACCAAAAAAACCCATATATATAAACTAAAAAAACCCTATTACCCTACCTCTCATTTCACTCAACTGTCAGCCGCCCCATCCCTTCCCTCTCATTTCCCTCATTCTCCTCACTCTCACTCAACCTCAACCTCTATCACCGCCGGCCATCCCTTGATCTCACCGCCGGCCCTCAAGTGCTATCAACTTAGTCTCAAGCTCTGTGACCGCCGGCCATCAGTTGAGCTCACCGCCAGCCTCAAGCTTTCACCGCCGACCAAGCTCTCACCGTTGACCCTCAAGCACTGTCACCGCCGACTTGAAGTTCATCACAGGTAACAGGTTCGTTTCTCATGGCCATTGTTTCTCTCCTTCTCTGATTTTTTTTTTTATCAGATCCTTCTCTGATTTTTATTTTTTAGTAATTTATAAAATGTTATTTTTAGTAAAAAAAAACTTGCGATTGATTTATTTTTAGTCCAATTTTTTTATTTTTTGTCTTTCTAATACCTTTGGGTTTGTTTTAGGGCTAGTTCATTGTAGTTGATTTGTTGTGAATGTAGTTGATTTGTTGTGGTTGGATTGTAGTTTTTTTTTTTTAATTTTTTTTTGAGAGTTGGTTTGTATTTGATTTGTTTTTTGTGTTTGTTATTGATGCAGTGCCTCAAAAAACAAAGAAGAAGACATTGTTGGACGGTGTTTGGGCCAAAAAAAAAAAAAAACAAAAAAAGATTGTAGGACAATGATTTTCGGACTGTTTTTTGATTGGGCCACGATTTGGGCTATAGATTAGGCCCAAATCTGACCTGGTTGGATGGGGCCCGCGGGGCCCGTGGAGCCCGGCAGGGCGGGTCTGGGCTCCGGGAAAAAAACCCGTTTAATATACGGGCGGGGTCCGAGCCATGGATTTAAACCTGCGGTCGGGTCCGGGTATGAAAAAACCCAGCCCGAACCCGACCCGTTGCCATTCCTAGTTAGAAAGCATTATCATACTTGTTTTGAGGTAATTCATGCATTTTATATTTGGTTTTGGAATAATGGTGAATAATCAATTTTATGCTTAATTGAATTTTATTGCGTGAATTTGTCTTTTGTAGGAGAATGGAATTAAATAAGTGGATTTGTGCCAAGAAGAAAGCTAATGGACTTTACTTTTACAAGGGACATGGTGAAGTTAAAAAAAGGCCAACACAATTAAATTTAAGTCCAATTGGAGTAAGGAATCAAAGGAAATTAGCATCAAATCCAAGTCCAATTCGGATTAGGATTCCAGCATGCACATCAGTTAGTATTTTTAGTATAACTTTCGGCTCAGATGTCCAATCGAGAT
This sequence comes from Lithocarpus polystachyus, assembly GCA_033629205.1. NCBI lineage: Eukaryota > Viridiplantae > Streptophyta > Magnoliopsida > Fagales > Fagaceae > Lithocarpus > Lithocarpus polystachyus. The sequence continues at coordinate 108,279,767 of CM066163.1, read as the reverse complement.
GATTCAAGTTGGGCTGGAAATTTAATTTAAAGGGCTACAACTTTGTAGTTTACCAAAAGTCCGAATTATGACGTTAAATGGGCCAAAATCGTCAGTGAAGTGAAGCCTAAAAATCTGGGATTTTCTCCAAACGGAAATTCAACTTGTAATAGGATTCACTGACCTATTTAAAAGCTCTTTAGGGCAAAATTCAGAGAGGCTAGTGCTAAGGCTGAGATGCAAAACAGAAAATTGAAGCAAGAGGCAGTGCCGCATGTGGCTTCTCTGTAGCTTTTCTCCATGATAGCATTGTGGCTATTTCTTTCTCTATTTTATTTATCTATTTTAATGTTTAGTATTTTATTCTTGTGTTTTATTTCAATTATCATGAGTAGCTCAATTTCTAATTAGGGTTGAGGATGAAACCTTGTTAAGGATTATCAGTAATATTTATGTGATTTGATTTTTCCCACAATAATTGTTCTTTAATGATTTAAATTGTTCTTACTTCATATCAATTGACTAAGACGAGATTATAGATATAAGTTCAATCATGTTTTTTTCTCATGATTTAGGATTTGTCTTAACTAATTGAATGCTTGGTTTACTAATTCTTGATTATAAAATTGGATATCGCCTGTGATTTGTCTGTCAATGGATACAATTTATGATTTGATTTTTAGAATTAGATATATCTTGTGATTTGTTTGACTACGGATACAATTGATGATTGGATTTTATACTTAAGAAGTGAAGAAGAACATGCCTTTGATTTTTTAAAATAAGGATTTTAATGAGAATATTTTCCATGATAGCAAGATTGATTTCTAGATTATCATGTAGTGAGTTGGGAAAATTAATGATCATAAATATATGCTGATATGACTTACAAGGTGGATTCCAAAACCTTAATTCCTTACTCTTAATTGTTTACATCTTTTTATTGCTTTATATCTTTTGCTTAGTTTAACTATTTGCTTAATTTTATTATTTGCTTAGTTTATTTAATTTCAGAAAAAATCAATTTTTATTAAACTAGATTAAGATTAATTTGGTTAAGGTTTAATTAATTTTCCTACGTTCATTCAAGTCCCTGTGGGTTCGACCTCATTCTTGTCAAACTATACTTCGGTACGGTTCGTACACTTGCGAGTACTTTAAAATTTTACAACAGTAGGTCTGATTTGGTGGGTCTCAGTGCTAGTGGGTTTTGGTTGTGTTTGTATCAGTGGTACCGGTTTAATGGTGGGTTTTGGTGGGTTTTAATGGTTTGATTTGGTGTTCGTATTTGGTGTTTGTATCGATGTTTGGTGTTTGTATCGATGGTGTTGGTTTTAATGGTGAATTTTGGTGGGTGTTATTTACAACAAATAATATTTTACTAACCCACACGCCCAACCTCTCCCACACGCATGAACGAAGACCCAAACTTTCTACCCTTCTGCATCTCATTCTCTCTCATGCAGAACTCATTTTACGGAAGCACCAAACTTGATTCCTTCTTAGCAAAAGCAAATACTAGAAATTGTCTAATAGTATCGAGACATTGTTTAAGGTGTAAAAACTAAAAAGTTAAAAAAAAAAAAAAGATCCTTATCATATAATATAATTAGATGGTTTTTTTTTTTGTGTTGGATGTTTCTTTGTGTCTTTGATTTCTTTTTTAACCAACCAATTTTCTATTTACATAAAACTAAATAAACAAAGAAAAAACAATAACACAATTAATTAGTTTTTAATTTTTTTAATTTTTGGATAATCAAAATTGATAGGGAAAGATTAGTGTGGCTCGTCCTTGGGTAGTCATCCATAGAATGTAAACTCGTCCTTCAATAGTCGTCTATAGGATGTAAAGCGCCATGGTAATAGCCTGCTAATCCATTATTATCCATAGATCTTAAGAGGAGCTCGTCCAAACCAAGGAAGGTTGTCTAGACATGGACGACCTTCAACACATTTCATCTACATGAATTGGTGGGCCAAACCACGTGGTAAGATCCTACTACATCACTGTAACCTCTTGGCAAACACTTAACTTCCAAAAAACAGTTACAGAAGATGAGAGCAAATACTCTGGTTTCTCTAAACGGTTATAAGAAGTTAAATGTAAATCTCCTGACCCCCTCAAATGTGGGGGAAGTTACAAGACAATTAACCGCTTCCATAGCACTATATAAACAATCTTCTCCGACAAAAAAATGTAGGTTTTTCCTTTTACACAACTCCCTGAAATTTGGAATTTCTAGATTTTAAAAGAGAGAAACTAACTTCATCATCGGAGGATTTTTGGCCGGTCAACCCCGGTCTCCTTTGATTTTTTGTTCTCCTTTTTCAGGCCCTCGAAATCATTCAAGCTCAAAGCATCCACCCTATTGATTTTCCGACCATCATCAGTTGGCGCCGTCTGTGGAGAGGAAGATTTTGTTTTTGCAATTGATCTTTCTTCAGCAAAAAGGCTGCATGGTTCGGACAAGATCAAGAACCACTAGTTCGGGCCACCAGGAGAGTAGGGATGCTTCTAGCAATCTCCACCGAGATCAACAGTCAGCGCCTATCACATAGCCTTCTTCCCTCCAACACATACAATTCATGGCAGCTGCCATGACAGAGTTAACTCGTCAGAACCAAGAGTTGACTAGGGAGATCAATTTGAGACAACGTCATGAAGGATACGCAGAAGGATAAGCATAAAGTCAAGAAGATAAAAGAAATGCTAAGCCCGAAAGCCAATCAAGGGGTACTGCTTGGCGAAGGGTGTCGCACTTGGAAAGGGAGATGGACCAGATGAGGAAGGCCATGGACAAGATGAGAGAGAATATGAGAAGGACAAATCTCGTAGAGGATTTAGTTTATCGAACAGATTCCCCTTTCACGGCTTCCATTAATGGTCACCCCTTGCCCCCGAAGTTCAAGATGCTTTCCTTGGACTCGTATGATGGAACACGCAATTCTTTTGATCATATTACTACTTTTAAGATCACGATGCATCTTCAAAGGATTCCAGACGAGATTATGTGCATAGCCTTCCTTACTACCCTCAAAGGACCAGCGCGAGTATGGTTCAGCAAGATACCTCCGAATATAGTAAGTTTTTTCGAATTGTTGAGTAAGTTGTTTGTCAATAGTTTCATCAGAGGACAAAGGCATAAATGTTCTTCCTCCAGCCTACTAACCATTGAACAATGAAAGAATGAAAGCTTGCGGTCCTTCATTTCTCGTTTCAACAGGGAAGCTCTGACAATGAACGATATGGATGACAAGTTGTTATTGGCGGCCTTCCACAATGGAGTTAATTCTGACTTATTTATCCACAAGCTTTACAAGCAGGAGCCTCAAACCATGGTTGAATTCGTCCATTCAGCCCAGAATTTTATGAATGTAGAAGATGCGATTATAGCCAAGAAAAGAAAGAGAGAGAGAATGAAAGCAGAACTCCCGCACTACTCTGAACAAGGTCCTCGTCCAAAAAAGGGGCGGATGGGAGAAAAGAAAGACTGAGACAACAAGAAGGCAAGCTCTTCGGCACGGAGTCAACAATACACGCCCTTAAACGTGCCGCTTAAACAAGTTCTCATGTAAATCAAGGACGATCCTTCCTTGAAGTGGCCGGACAAAATAAAGGGAGATCCCAACAAGCGCAATAGAAACAAGTATTGTCGCTTCCACAGAGATTATAGGCATGATACGGACGAGTGTTTTGATTTAAAGCAGCAAATTGAAAATCTCATCAAGCAAGGAAAATTGAGAAATTTCCTTGGACGAGATCACAAAGATGAGAAGTTAAAGGGGAAAATAGAAGAGTCGTCACGACCCCTACTCGGAGAGATAAGAGTTATTATAGGAGGAATCTCGATTGGACAATCTTTCAAGTCCAGAAAGACATACTTGAAGGTAATGCAGAACGTCCAACTGTCTGGACGACTTCGGTGTTACCAGAAGACTTATAGAATTTCAGCTATTTTTATTTTGTAATTCATTTTTTTTATAGTGGAGATTATTTCCAATTTGTGGAGTTTAGACTTTTTGTAAGAGGTTTTATTTAAGAGCATTGTTTCCTTGGAGTTTAATTTATTTTGGAATAATTGTTTTTATGGAGTTATATAAGTTCTGCAAGTTAGTCGTGCATAGGGATGGCAATTTCTGCTCGACCTGCGGGTTCTCGACCCGGTCCGACCCTAATGAGCCGGGTTTTACCCAGTCTAATAAGAAATAGAGTCGGGTATGGATTTTTTTAAAAAAGCCCGAAGCGGATCCGGGTTTTTTATAAAACCCGGACCGGTTATTCTGAAATTACCAAAACCCCCCTCCCTATATATATACACCTAAAACCTAACCCTAACTCAAGAACTCCCTCACTTCAACTTCAGATCTGTGCTCACGCCTCTCCCCAAGCTCACATTCAGCAGCTGCAGCGCCTCACACAAGCACACTGTACACACACATTCAGTCCCTCGCACAAGCACACACATAGTCAGCTCACACTCCAGCGCCTCACCTCACGCTCACAGCGCGGCAGCGCCTCACCCTCAGTCCCTCACGCTCACAGCGCCTCACACTCACAGCAACTCACTCTCACTGCGTCACTCTCAGTCTCAAGCTACCTGTGTTGCTCAACTTCTTACATACCGGTCCGGCAGCTTCTTTATTTTTATTTTTTTTCTTTTTATGCTCAGTTAAACTAGTTATGCAGAACAAGGTTGAAGCTTCTATGCTTCCTAGATAACTTCCATTTGCTGCGTGTGCTGGTTTTTGGGTTTTTGGGTTTTTTTTTTTCAATTAAACCTTGTGATGTGGTTGTGTTTCAGTGTTTGGTTTAATGACAATTTTATTTACAAATTATCAACAAAAAAAATAATCAAAAAATACAAATATTTCATTGTTATATTTATCACCATAAAGTTTAGATTCAAATGGAACTCATCAAAAAAACAAAAAAAAAAAAAACAAAATTGGGCTTCAATCCAAATTTTTTTTTTTGGTTGGGCCCCAGATTAGGCCCAAATCTGGCAGGGCTTAACGAGGCCCGGCAAGGCGGGTTTGGGTCCCGGGAAAAAAACTCGGTTAATAAACAGGCCGGGTCCAGGTCGCGGGTCTTGGCCCACGGGTTGGGTTCGGGTATGAAAAAACCCGGCCCGAACTCGACCCGTTGCCATTCCTAGTCGTGTATTTAAATTCATGTTCCATGGATTTGGGTCGTGACACGTGAATTTCCTTGTGGTAGATTGTTCATCTTCTTATAATGCCATAATTGGAAGGCCAACTTTAAATAGTTGGAAGGCAGTTATGTCTACTTACCACCTGTCAGTTAAGTTCCTTACAGAGTATGGGGTAGGACAAGTGCAGGGAGATCAGCTAGCAGCAAGAGAATGCTATTTTAGCCATGTTGGCCATGGACGAACAAGTTCAGACGATGAACATTTAGGAGAGGAGAGTTGTGGCAGAGCCCACTGAAGCATTGAAAGACATTCCTCTGGACGAGAATAACACTGAGAGGTGTATAAGGGTTGGAGTGGATATGGAAGAGAAGATGAAGTAAGATCTTGTTCAGTTCTTAAAGAAGAGTATTGATGTGTTTGCGTGGAGTCATGAGGATATGCTGGGTATGGACCCCAATATTATTACATATCGTCTAAATGTTTATCCTTCCTTTAAACCTGTATGACAGAAGAAAAGAGTGTTTGCTTCTGAGAGAGACAATGACATTAAAGAAGAGGTTCAAAAGTTAACTGTAGCGAAATTTATTCGAGAGGTTTATTATCCAGAATGGTTGGCCAATGTAGTAATGGTCAAGAAGGCTAATGGCAAAGAGAAAATGTGTGTAGACTTCACCGATCTAAACAAAGCCTGCCCCAATGATAGTTACCCATTGCCACATATTGATCAGTTGGTGGACTCGACTGCAGGTCATAGATTGCTAAGTTTCATGGATGCTTTCTCTGGATATAATCATATAAGGATGGATGAGGCAAACCAAGAGAAAACATCCTTTATCACTAGTCAAAGTTTGTTTTGTTACAAGGTGATGCCCTTCGGTCTAAAGAACGCAGGGGCAACATACCAAAAGTTGGTTAACCATATGTTTCGTCCACACATTGAAAGGAATGTAAAAGTCTATGTAGATGATATGTTGATGAAGAGTCTAGACAAGGGGAAGCACTTGGATGACCTGCAAGAAACCTTTGATACACTTCGACAATACAACATGAAGTTGGATTCCAACAAGTGTGCTTTCGGAGTTTCATCAGGAAAATTCCTTGAATTCATGGTTTTGTATAGGGGAATTGAAGTAAATCCTGACAAGATTCAAGCAATATTGGATATGAAGCCTCTGCGAAGTATCAAAGAAGTCCAATCTCTTACCGGACGAGTTGCTGCCATTAATAGGTTTGTCTCTAAAGCTACTGACAAATGTTTACCATTTTTCAAGGTTCTTAGAAAGGTGTTTGAATGGACGGACGAGTGTCAGAAAGCTTTCCAAGACCTAAAGACGTACCTTACCACGGGTCTCTTGCTAAGTCCGTTCGTGCCTAGTGAAAAGTTGTATTTGTATCTGGCGGTGTCTTCACATGCAGTGAGCTCGGCTCTGATTAGAGAAGAAGGAAGGGTGTAGAAATCGGTCTACTATACAAGCCGAGTGCTAAGAGGGGCGGAAGGACGATATCTAATGATGGAAAAATTAGCCTTCGCTTTGGTTACAGCCTCTAGGAAGCCGAGGCATTATTTCCAAGCTCATGTTATTAATGTCCTGACGGATCTTCCACTAAAGAAGGTAATGAACAAGTTAGAAGCTGTAGGACGACTGATCCAATGGACGATAGAACTTAGTGAATTCAATGTCAGGTATCAAACAAGGAATGCGATAAAAGCACAAGTGCTGGCGGACTTCATTGTGGAGTTTACCCCAAATCAAGGAAAACTAGACGAGCTGGACAAAGTTCAAAAATGGGTCGTCAGTGTGGACGGCTCGTTCACATTATATGCAGGAGGAATTAGAGTCATACTCAAATCCCTGGATGGAGATAAGTTGAGGTATGCAGCTCGTCTAGAATATCAAACCACCAACAATGAAACCGAATATGAAGCTCTCTTTAAAGGATTGGAATTGGCTAAGTCCTTAGCGGTGGAGTCAGTGATAATCCAAGAGGATTCTCAGCTAGTCATCAATCAAGTGAATGATATGTGTGAAGTAAAAAAGGTCTGATGAAGAAGTACCTAAATAAGGTAAGGCAGCTTGTCAAAAAGTTCAAGGAAGCTAGTTTTGTTTAACTCCCTAGAGAGGAAAACATGGAGGCAGATGTTTTGGCAAAAGCAGCCTCATCAGGGGAGGTTATGGACAAGCTTGATAAAGTCCAATATATGCCAAGCATAGATCTTCCAGAGGTACAACAAATAGGAAGAGGAGAAAACTGGCTGACTCCAATAGTTATTTACCTCAAGGATAGAAGGCTTCCAGAAGATAAGGACGAGACTAGGAAGTTGAGGATCAAAGCTTCAAAGTATGTTCTCATAGGCGAGGTACTGTATAAGCGAGGTTTCTCTTAGCCCTACTTAAGGTGCTTAGCCCCGAACAAATCAAACTATGTACTGAGGGAGATTCATGAAGGGGCATGTGGGAACTACTCCAGAGCAAGAGCATTGGTTCATAAGATCGTCCGTGCGGGTTTTTACTGGCCAACTATTCAAACAAATGCAAAAACTTATGTCAAGGTGTGTGACCAATGCCAACGCTTTAGTAATATTCCCAGGCAGCCATCAGAATATCTCACCCCGATGATGGCCCCATGGCCCTTTGCACAATGGGGACTAGATATCTTGGGCCCTTTCCTACTAGGAACGAGGCAAATGAATTTTTTGGTGGTTGGTATTGATCATTTCACTAAGTGGGTGGAAGTAGAACCCCTAGCAAAGATCACACAACAGAATGTTAAGAACTTCGTCTAGAAGAGCATTGTGTGCAGGTTTGCGGTGCCCAAGGTATTGATATCAGACAACAAATGGCAATTTGATAATGCACTTTTCAGGGACTTCTGTGAACATTTAGGAATTCAAAATCATTACTTCTCGTCCGTCCACCCTCAAGCAAATGGTCAGGCAAACAAAGCAAACTGATCCTTGTTGAAGATCATCAAGACTTAGCTTCAAGAGACAAAGGGAGTATGGCCGGATGAGTTACCAGGTGTTCTTTGGGCATACAGAATGACTGTGAGAACCCCCACAGGGAAAACTACTTTTAAATTAGCCTATGGAAGTGAGGCAGTGATACCTACAGAAATGTACATGGCTAGCCACAGGGTGATGAAATACCAAGATGATGATAACAAAGAGCAATTGTGCCTTAACCTTGATCTTATAGACGAAGTAAGAATGGATGCAAAGCAAAGGGCAGCAAGGTATAAAATCCTCATGTCCAAACAATATGATGCAATGGTGAAACTTAGACGTTTTAACATAGGGGACCTCGTCCTGAAAATGATCTCTTTGGCAACCAGGAACCCGACTCATGAAAAATTGGAACCTAATTGGGAAGGACCCTATAGGGTTATTAATTGCAAAAGACAAGGGTCATATTACTTGGAAGTCCTAAATGGGAGAAAGTTGGACCACTCTTGGAATGTTGAGCACCTAAGAAGGTATTTTCAGTAAAATATCAACCTAGACAAGCATTGTCTTGGACGAGACCTTTTATCCTGGACGAACCAAAGTTCATGTTGCTTTCTGTTGCATGTGTTAATATTATGTGTTATGTTTTAACTCCTTAAGGGTGTATTAGTTTTAAATTAACTATGGACGAAGTCATGAACTTGTGTTTGTATGAATAAGGCACTAGCTTCTAAAGCATGTGCCATACTTGTGGACGATGTTATTATATATTATGAATATGGTTTGGATTTTCTAGTACATGTGATATAAAAAATCATATCTCCATAACTTCATCCACAAAAAGGCTAAGATCTAAAGACGAATAAAAATCTCTAAACGAAGGGATGTAACGTCTATAAGCTTACCTTGAAATATGGATAAAGCGAAGAAAAACAAGGCATATTCGTCCAAACAATAGACGAGGTGAAGTCTTAAACGTGTTAGTCCAACCATGGATGAGGAAAATACGTGCGTAAATATGTAGTCCGTAGGACAGGACACCAACTAAAACAATCCAATCTTTGGACGAGTAAAAAATTGAGCCTTAAACTTTATGGATGAAAGAAAATTAGCGATTTACCCAAAGATGAGTAAAGAATCGTCAAATCTATGGACGAGGGGTAATGCTATGTTAAGTCTACATAAAACTAACAAAAAGAACACCATTCATGGACAAGTTATACTGCAAAGATTCAAAGAATGGTGAAAGATGCTGAATAAGAACAAATTCTAATCATGGATGAGCCAAGGTTGAGATTAATATCTTGGGTGCAAAATGAGTTCATCCATGCAACATGTTAGTAAATAAAAGAAAAAATGAAGGAAACAAACATTCATTCATTAATTAAAGAAAAGGGGGGACAACTTGCGTCCAAAAACCCTTATATAAAGTAAAAACTAACAAGGAAATTGTTTAAGAGTTCGTCCTAAAACTGTGGACGAGATAAATGTACTTAAGTTACATTGAATGGTCCAAAAAAATGGACCAAATAAAAAAGGAGGAAAGAAATACAAGGATAAACAAAAATCCAAATCTCGTATTTAAGAAGGAGGGGAGTCAACATTGGGGTCGTCTTGAGGTGGCTGGGTAGTGGCATCATCCTCTACATTGATGTCTTCTGAACTTGTCTAAAAGAGGGAGCTTGAAGCAGCAGCACCACCACCAAGGTTGAGCTTGATGGAACTGAAGTCAATCTTAGGGAAGTTCTCCACAGCATCCATCCTAAAATTTTCAAACCCAGCTGCATAGTTGGTATCCATTAAATTAGTAAATTGCTTGGATGCCTTAAACTCTACAACTGCATCTCCCTTGGCTTTTTCAAGAAGGGTACTCAACTCGTCGTTCCTCTTTTGGAGGTGATCAAGATGAGCATCCTTCTCTATGACATCAGTCCTCAACTTCTCGATATGGTTTTGTAGTTTCTTAGCCTCGTCCTTGGCCTTGGCCGCCACCTCAGCCCACTTTTTGCACTCGTCCTTCATCTCCTGGATTCTCGTCTCTAATAAGATCTTCGTCTTGTCCAGTTTTGTGGCCTACCTGGATGCTGTGATGAACTTCGACATTGCCTACAAAAAAAAAAAAAAAAAAAAAAAAAAGAGAAGAAAAGAAGAGAAAATCAGTTATAAATTACCGCTTAGACGAGAAGAGTGTAAAGTAGTCAAGATGAGACAAAAGAAAACATACCTTGAAAAGATCATGAACACCAGAATGTTCAAAATCTTTCAATGACATGTCATAGCATACAACTATGTCATTGTCAGACACAGCCTTCCCGAAGCGTTCCCAAGCTAAGTTTTCATTTTCAATGAGGCTGGGACGAAGCAAGCACAGTTTTGGATGGAGTGATGTCCACTGGAGTAGGCGATTCCACATCAAATGTTTGGACAGACGGAGGAGGCGTGGGAGCATTAATCTGGACGACTCTTGCCTTGGACGGCCCATGCTTGGCCTTCTTTCCTCGAAGGCTGGGGAGGTTTCCTAAATCTAGATTCTTGGACAAAGACTTCCTCTTATCCCCAACGGAAGAACGATCAAGCCTGCTCCCCTCGTCCATAACTTCTTTCCCTTTATTCACTTTCATTGTTGCCATTCCTAAAAAAAATGATTAGTAAAAATATCAAAATTAGACTAGTAAGTATGGCATATAATGTTCACATAATTATAAAGTGAAAAACTTACGTCTACGAACTGTGACTCTGTGGGCAATAGCCTCAACGGACGATTCAGGGGCAAGTCCTCACTTGGTAAGACGTTGAAAGGTAACCAAGGAATCGAAGCTCCTGTCAACGTAAAGACGGGCCTTGTGGACGCGATCACGATAGAATTTGCTCAGAGAAGGTCATCCAACAGCTGTGAAAGAAAAAGAATAAAGGTTAGACATACACAAATAATTAAAAAGATATATAATAATAATAATAAATAATAATAATAAAAGTAATAATAAAGTGAAAAAGGGAGGGGCATACTTCTAGGATGAAGGTTTCCTAAGTCCCCAATGTAAGGGGCAAATGTGTCCCTGCCAACCTCTATTGGGTTCCCAGCCCAGAAACCTGAGATGAATAAAAACTCTGTCTTCCAGTTTCTGTCAGACGAGACTAAGGGTTTGATTAACCTACAATTTGTGCCCCTAGCAGTAAACTGGTAAAAGTCAAGAGATTGATTGATTTATGAGGGTTTGTAACAAAAGAGGAACTCGTCCACGGTAAGAGGACGGTCTCCCCCAACTACTTCCCTCCACAAAATTTGCATAAAGATGACTAATCTCCATGCATTAAGATTAAACTGACACATTGCTAAACCTAACCTAACAAGTAATTCCCTAGCAAAAACGTTTAAAGGTAACCTAAACCCACCTAAAAAGTAAGCCTCATAGACGCTTATCCCAAAATGGGGGTTACAGCACCATTCTCCATGGACGGCTAACCTGGGGTTAAGCTCGTCTGGAATTTGGTACCACGTCTTGAGGTTATTAAGTCTTTGTTCATTGGTTTTGGAGTTTATACCTATTGCACAACTGTAAACTATTTCCTCCTTGTCCAAAGGACTAGATAGAGGGGGACTCGTCGAGGTGCCAGCATGAAACCCAGAGGCTGCTCTCTTCCTAAGTCCTTCTTGGAAAACTTCTAAAGGGACCCCGGGAACACCAGAGAAACTTCTAGACGAGGCTCTAGACGACGAATGTCAAGGATGAAAATTTTTGAAGTGAGAAGGGTAGGAGAGGAATTCTACTATTTATAAGCAACAAGGTTCAACATCCAAAGCGACGGGACCAACCAGGATAGGCCACGTGGCATTTGTCTTGAAAGACAAAAAGCCATGATTAAAACACACCTGATTGGGCCACACGTTAAATAAAAAAATAAAAAGAAGAAAAAGAAAGAAAGAAAGAAAGAAGAAGACATAAATTATTAGAATGAACAACATAAGGACAAAGGGACAACTGATGGGGAAGATTAGTGTGGCTCGTCCTTCAATAGTCGTCTATAGGATGTAAAGCGCCATGATAATAGCCTGCTAACCCATTATTTTCCATAGATCTTAAGAGGAGCTCGTCCAGACCAAGGAAGGTTGTCCAAACATGGACAACCTTAATACATTTCGTCCATATAAACTGGTGGGCCAAACCACGTGGTTAGATCCTACTACATTACTGTAACCTTTTGGCAAACACTTAACTTTCAAAAAACAGTTACTGAAGATGAGAGCAAATACTTTGATTTCTCTAAACGGTTATAAGAAGTTAAGTGTAAACCTCCTGACCCCTTCAAATGCGGGGGAAGTTACAAGACAAGTAACCGCTTCTATAGCATTATATAAACAATCATCTCCGACAAATAAAGGCAAGTTTTTCCTTTTACACAACTCCCTGAAATTTGGAATTTTTAGATTTTAAAAGAGAGAAACTAACTTCATTATCGTAGGATTTTTGGCCGGTTAACCTTGGTTTCCTTTGATTCTTTGTTCTCCTTTTTCAGGCCCTCGAAATCATTCAAGCCCAAAGCATTCAGCCTACTGATTTTTCAAGTATCACCAAAAATTAAAAGCAATACACCATATTCTTTTTTGTTTTGGTCAAACGAAACGATACAATAAAAAAACAACACAACCCAAGCTAGAACTAAAATCATTATACAGAACTTTTCAGCTCTTGAAAATTGAAATTCAATCAAGAGAGACTCTCATCACTGGCCCAACAGCTCTTTATTAGTCACAAACACTGAAACTCACGGTTCTCTTTAATATCTGCTTCAAAATAGGCTTCTTCTTTAACAACTTGGGCCTGGTCTTGATTTTTAAGCCCATTTAGCGCTCTCTCTCTCTCTCTCTCTCTGAGCCGAAATCCCCAGTTGGGACGCACGCTGTATCTCTTGCCCACAGCGAGCCTTTAACCATCTTCCTTGCTTAGGTACTCCTCCGCTCTTTCTCTCGTTGTCTTTTTTTTTTTTTTTTTTTTTTAATATGCTATAAATTAGTGTTGCATTTGAATCTTTATCAGTAACTTTCCAATGCTGTGTTTTGTTTGTTGAGAAATTTTAGTGCAAGAATTTTTAAATTTTTGGGTCTCAAACAATATTTACGAAGCCATGTATGAATTCGTGACTTAAATAGAATACAATAATACCCAATTTGGGTGCGTTATGTGTAAACTTACCAACAACAAAAAAATAGCTTGGATAAAATGAGAACATGGGTTCTCTTGATTTTGCGTTTTTATTTAGTTTCTTGGCTTCCAAATGAAGCAACACATAGAACTGCGGCTTTAGGTGATTGGTGATGGGTGGCAATTGGTGATGTGGGGATGGGGGAATCGGTGATTTGAGCGGAGACAAGTTGTTGGGCGGGAAGGGATGAATGTTATCTTTCTGCAGGCATGAAAATATTTTCATGCCCCTTTTCAGTCCTTATTAAAACAGTGTTTTGCTGGGACAAAGTTTTGCTTCAAACACTCAAATTTGAGCAAAATGTTTTACAACAAAACAAATACACTTTAGCATTTGGTTTGTATAGGATGAATTAGACAGATTCACGTTATAGTTATCAATATCAATAGGCCTCTAATCCTACTCGTTTTCAAATCCAAAGCCCAATTTCTAGTTGGCAAGCACAGTATGTTTGGGAATCACAGAATGTGAATCTCAGAATCTAATGATTTGTGCTTGTGGACTTGTGGTGTTTGTGTTTTTACTGATGAGTGATGAACTGATGTTGGTGAATGGTGATTGTGAATTGAATTTTTTCCTTTTTTTTTTTTTTGGCCTTTTGGCTTTGTGACTCTGTGTGACTGTGTTTGTGACTCTCTCTCTTATATTATATAGATAAGAGAGATAGAGAGAGAGAGAGTAGAGTTTGTAAAGATTATAGAATATGTTAGTGTAGTGTTTGACTGTTTGTTGGTAGATGATTGTATCTTAATATATTAAGAAACAATGATTTTTGTGTATTTGTCTTGGTTGATAGTTTGTTAATACTATATGGAAGTGTATTTGAAATTTTTTTTTCAGCTTATCTCGGCCCCCAACTTGAAATCCCGGGTCCGTCCTTTCTTACCCTTATCTCAATACTTTCTTTAATTCCCTAGAATTTAAGTGTAGGGCAAAAAAAACATGTTCAGGTTTTTACATGCTTTGTTTAATTGCATCAAAATGATTTAGTCTTTGTTTGGTTGGCACCAAAATGTTGCTTTTTAATTGCATTATCTCCTTAGGGAAAAAAATAAAAAATAATGGCAAAATTCTGCTTTGGAAAGCAAAAATGTATTGCACTGTTTTAGATATCTTAGTGTTTGATATAGTACTATAAGGCCGCCATATTTTTTTTGTGCCTTTTGAAAGTTGAGTTTAGTATTAGGTAATTAGAGAGAGAAGAGAGAATGGGATTGCCAGATGCACCAGGAGATTTGTCGTCAGAGGTGGATGTTGATGCTTTCAGACGCCTCTTCCCTCTTCGTTTTTACGAGCGTCATCTCACTGAATCTATAAGGCCGGATGGTAGGCCACTTGGAAGAGCAAGAGATACAACTATAGCCCTTGGTTAGTTATCGCTTATGTCATCTATTCACAATCTTATTCTTCCACCTCTCATATGGATTTTACTGTATCATTGTTTGTACTCAAACTGAATTGCTCAATCCTTTTTTCTTTCCAAAAACAAAATCAAGGAGCTGTTACATCTGCTGAGGGTTCAGCATTGGCAAAGATTGGTTCAACTGTTAGTGCCTTTCTCTTACTTTCTCTCTACATTTTCTTTTGGGCTTTGTAAGCCTAGTTGTTTAATTTAATTTGTGATCTAATAACTCAAAAATTCTTGTTCCTTGGATAGACAATGTTGGCTGCTATTAAAATGGAAGTAATGACTCCTTCCATGGACTCACCGGACGAAGGCTGCATAGGTTGACTATTAACTGCATATTTTCATATATATATATATATATATTTGTCTTCTCTTGCCTTTATATGTTTTATATATGGGATGTCAATATGTAAATCTTTGTCATTTCAGCTATTGATTTCCACATGCCTCCAATTTGTTCTCCAATTGTTCGGCCTGGCAGGCCAGCTGAGATAGCACCAGTTGTGTCAAAACAATTGTCTGACACTATTTCAAGGCATGTAATTATGTTCTCTGTGTACTTCTTTCTGGTTGAATTTTCTTTTCTGAAATCCTTTTAAGTTGGAACAATGAGCACCAAACCATTGACAAAATTTCAATGGAAATTTTATTGATCAAGAAAACTGTAACTAGGGTTCCTTTATATAGAGTTCCTAACTTATTATCCTTGTAGGATTGTAGGAATAGAAAATAGTTCACTAACCTAGGAAGAAAAGGAATTGAATTCCCGAAGCAAGTAGGAAAAGAAAATAAGGTTTAACTAATTAAAAAATAAAATAAATCCTAGACATTAATTGTTTAGGCCTTAGGCCCAACTAATAGCAGGCTTCATTCATAATGCCACCTGTGAGGCAATCTTCTTCTTGCGTCTACATCCATAAGTATGCTATTTGGAGGCCTTTATTGTGTCTGTACTCTGTACCAGGGCATCATGATTCATATGTTCACTTATGCCAGTTAGTCTAGTCATTTAGGATAGGATCATGATGCCCAATGAATTTATTGTTTCAGATGAATTCAAAAAAAAACTTCAGAATTTGTTATCAAATTACACATGTAGGCTCATCTCCATAACTTTCTCTTTGATACATACTTCTTCCTTATCTTGCACTTGTTGTGCCTTGAAGTCTGAAGCATCACCTTTTTTTATACGATTATTTGTAGGGTTGATCAAGACTTCTATTTGGTGGTCAATTATCTTATCTAATGTTACTTTCTTAGCTTATTCGACTTAAGTGTAACTTTACTGTAGTGACTAGTTATATGTGCTGTTGCAGTTCTGGCATGATCAACTTGAAAGAGTTATCCTTGGTCAGTGGAAAAGCTGCATGGATGGCATACTTGGTAATGGTTTTTTATTGTCTGCGTCATTATCATCTTTATCTGTTTGAATTTAGAAGTCTTCCTTTTGATGCTTTCAGCATTTTCTTTTGGACAAATTGTTAATTATAAT
This sequence comes from Lithocarpus polystachyus, assembly GCA_033629205.1. Taxonomy (NCBI): domain Eukaryota; kingdom Viridiplantae; phylum Streptophyta; class Magnoliopsida; order Fagales; family Fagaceae; genus Lithocarpus; species Lithocarpus polystachyus. The sequence continues at coordinate 108,263,586 of CM066163.1, read as the reverse complement.
GGTCCTTTTTCTTTATTGGATGATAAAGAAAGACTCAAAGTCATATCTTGCAGGACATATACTGTTTGGATGCTGATGGTGCTCTCTTTGATGCTGCTTTACTATCAGCTGTTGCTGCATTTTCTCATTGTAAGATTTACATTCTTTCTGTCATTTGATATTGTCTGTGACCTATTTAGATGCTAGCAACAGGCCTAACAAAAGCCTAGAAAATTTATCATACTTGCACACAACTCAACACGCCTCAAAAATTTGAATCTCGATTATACTGTTTCCTTACCTTTCTTGATGTATTGATGGTGAAGAGAGGCATGACTCTGGTTCTTACCCTAAATATGTAGCTTGATCATACTTGGTTATGTATATGAAATTACGCCTTCTTTTCCCTGTTCAATATATGTTGCAAGTTTTACGATGTTTCTGTTGGTTGTGTTTTACCTTTTGGTTTACTTGGAGAAACTGGGTAAATGCACATCAGTTCTTTTATTTATCTTATCGTACAAGCACTGTAGAAAGCTTCTTGATTGTATGGCGCAAGTCCAACCATGAATTGGTAACTCCACCAATTTAGTGTTTGAAATTTTTGGATAGTGTTAGACAATTTTAATTTGAGAATTTTCTGTCACATGATCTCCCAAAAATATTTTCATTGTCCAAGCCAATGAGCTCCAGCTTAAATTGTATCTACTATCATTATAAGAACTAATTTTTACCTGTCAAAACCTAGTGGTTGGAAGCTTGGGATAAGCTGTAAATCCAAACATCTGGGGCTTGATTCTCACTAGGAGTTCCACTGAATTACTCCTCAGGGTGGGTGGCCCTGCCTTGGTGAGGTTCCACGTCGTTAAAAAAATATATATCATTATAAGAACAACATGGAGGGTAAGGTTGTGGGTTCAAGTTCAAAACCCATTGGGTATGCATGTAACTTACTAATCAAAAGGAAAAAAAAGGGTGAGGTTGTGGGTTCAGAACTCACTGGATTTATGAATAACTTACCCAAAAAAAATCATAGTATAATTGCTTTGCTAGAATTAGATGGTCTAAAATTGATTTGTTTTATTGATATCATAAACGATGGGCGGGATCAAATTATTTATTAATATTTTTTGTAATCCAAGTTAGTGATAGATTGAGTGTTTGTTAAAGATTTGTTTCTCAGTTTCAAGTTTTTATAACTTCATAAAATTTTTCAATTCGTATGTTTGCATACATATGAATGCAGATTTAACTCAAAATCTTTAGCTATACATGCAGGACCTTATTTGATATAAAATTGTCCATGCCTTGCAGTACAAATACCTGCAGTTTCCCTAAATGATGATGGTAAAATAGTTGTTGTGTCTGAGGAAAATGGAGGAAAGCTGGAAAAGGATGCAGTTAATAAAGAGAGGATGAAACTGACGCTGAAAAGCATTCCTTTCTCACTAACATGCGTACTTCACAAGAATTATATCTTGGCAGACCCCACTGCAGAGGAAGAGTCCATCATGGAAACTGTTGTTACTGTGGTTTTGGATTCTTCAAGTCAACTTGTTTCTCTTAACAAGCCAGGTGGACCAGTTCTCGCCTATACATCTGCTATCCAGGTTAGATTTCACCCTTAAAAACACATATAAAGGATTCATCAAAAGTGCCAATTTGTTGATCAATTTTAGTATGTTCCAAACTTTGGTTCTACAATATACTCAGTTAAACGATAACAATTATAGCAGAATGCTTTTTGATTGTGGGGAATATGATCATAATATATATGAAACTAAGATTGTAAAAACTGGTTGACATTGATTCCATCCTTTTGTGGAATCAAATTGGAACCCAGGACTCTTTGTTGGAAGTTTTGAATTATTAGACCTTTGTGTAGAAAAGGAATTAAAATTTTGAAATGGCTGGGAAAAAATTTATGATGGCATTATACTTGATCAAATTCTGAACTAATCACCCCCCACTCCCTTACCAAAATAAGAAGATATAGAAAAGACTCAGTGGAGACCATTTTTATACTGGTTTATCCAATTTATGCACAATTGTTCCAAGGAGCATATTTTAGTAGATATTAGCCAATGCCCTTTCAACAATGACCTGTGCAAATACAAAGAAAGTTATTAGCTGAATGCTGATGATGAAGAGTTGCTGTTGTTTCAGGATTGTGTTGCATTGACAAGGCAAAGAATGAAGGAACTACAAAAGATTTTAGATGAAGCCAATTCTGGTATGGAGGTTGATTAGTGCAGTTAATGAGTTTGGCTGTTCTCTTTCGCAGCTATATCTATTTATTCTCTCTCTTTTTATTTTTCTTTTTTTAAATCTTGGTTGCACAAGTGGAAGAGTTTGTTCATTGCATTTTGAGAGAAATCGTGTAACATTTTTTTATTCTCAAGGGTAAATCAAATGTGACTTTCATAAAGAAGTCCACCTATCACTTGTAATATCTCTTCCATTCTACTCAGTTAATTGCCATTGACTTCCATGTTTGAGTTAACGACTTCATTAAGGGCCTCTTTTCTCTCTCTCTCTTTCTCTCTCTCTCTCTCTCTCTTTGATAAATAATTTCATAATTGAAGGGTTTTTTTTTTTTTTTTTTTTTATAGTTCAATTTTCGCAAGTGGGAGAAGAGGGATTTAAACCTTTCTTCTCATAAAAGAGGACAAGTAAAGCCATCGAGCTTCAAGGGTCTTGGAAATTCATAAAGGAATCCATAGATACCTTATGTTTTTTGGGTTGTAAGATTTAGCGTCCCTTCCCTTATATTATCATATTAATGAAGACAATAAGTAGTTTGAATCTCTTCTTCCTCCAGCCTTGGGGTCAAAGCTTAAAATAAATTAAATTAAAAAAAATAGAAAGAAAAAAACAATAAGGTTAAAGATCACTTACTGTTGGATCTTGATGGAAATGTTTGCAGTCTAGACATGGTTTAAAACTTCTTGATGTTCGATGCAATTATGAACTAATTGATCAGGTAGCATATAAAAACTAGTTGATAAGTTAATGTATAAGACAAGGTTTAAAAAATGTAGAGTGTAAGAAATTAAATATCCAAGGGATTAAACTTCTTGTTTTCCTTTTTTCTCAAAAAAGAAAATTCTTGTTTTCTTGTCTTTTTTCTCTAAGCTTCCGTTTGGGAGGAAGAAATTGAAAAAAATGAAAATAATAATTTTAAAGTATTATTTTCTTCCCTTGTTTAGGAGTTTAATAGAGGAAATTAAAAATCCATTTTCTTGTCTGGGAGTTTAAGTGAGAGAGAATGAAATTATTAGAAAAGAATACTCATTTCTCCTTATTTCCTTAAAACTTTAAATTTTCATTCCCCTAAAATTGAGAGGAACTAGTGGATATTTCGTGCAATGCACGGTGCATTTTGATAAATTTAGTAAAAAATTATTTATGATCCATTGATTTCATGAATACTATTATTGTTTGTCATAATTAAACTATAAAGTTTTCTAGTAAAACAAAAGTGTAACTAAATAAATCGGAGGAAACATTCTTGTAATTCATTCAACCAACAAATGTCATCATATTATGTTCACATTGTCACCTACAAACCTGGTGGTTCTTAGGTGTCTTTCTTGTATGATTTATTCTTTATATATAGATTTTATAGTGTTAATTTCTATGTTTCTTATACCATTAAAGTTTCTATCTCCACTACATCAACATCTATAATTTGTATGTCTATGAAAGTAGGTTTTCTTTAGTTTCAGGATTGATATGAGATAAAATTAAGGCCCATTAATATTTTAATTAAATAAAAGTTTGTTTTTCTAAGACCTTAATTATAATCTATATATATATATATATATATATATATAAAACCGAAACCTCTGAAACTCCCACAATTTTTCTCATCATCATTTTAATTTATAATTTTTTAAAAAATTTTTAAAACTAAATAGTGAGAGAGTCCTAACAAGAGTTTTTCTCTCTCTTTTCCTCATCATGATAATTTATAAAAAATTTTAATTTTTTAAACTAAATAGTGAGAGTGTCCTAATAGGAGTCTCTCTCTCTCTCTTTTTCTTAATCCTAAATTGTTTTTTTTTTTTTTTATGTGAGTCTTTTTTTTTTAACCTAAAGTGAGTCAAAAAAAAAAAAAAAAATTCTAACGTGAGATCTAATTAAAAAAAATTATTTTTTTAATCATAATTCTAACATAAGTCTTTCAAAAAGTTAAAATTTTCAGTTTTACATTATATGAGAATGCCTATTATCAAGATAACATAGATTAGATTGGTAGTAGATAGTAGATTTAATTGCAGTTGAGTATTATGTGAAGTTATCACCATATAATAGCCCACGTCGAAATGTGTTATGTGAAACCAATGATATGAAAGAAAATTTTTTTTCTAAATCATTATATTGAACAAATTAGTTATTTTCATTCATTTTTAAAATTTAAATCATATACCTTTAAGTAAAATAAGTACTTTTAATTTTTATATAATTATCCCGTGCATCGCATGAGTTAGAGACTAGTAGGATGAAAATTGAAAGAATGATATCTTAATCAATTAGTTATAAAATTTGCTAAAATACAACAACATAAACAATAATGTCATAACGACACAATAATATCAATTAGCTATAAAACATTTTTAATTTTTACTCTTCTTGTAACACAAAATTACGTGGTTTTATAAAATATTAAATATTACTATCTATAAAATATTTATGTGTAAAATGTATATGTAGAATTACGCTAGTTTAGAGGTAAGACACTAGCTTAAGGACATTTTTAATTAATTAATGATGTGGCATCATCTGAGACATTCGTTATAAAATGAGGAGTCAAGATTAAAAGAAATTTATTTGGTAGAGTTCTAGGATCCCTAGAAGATGTGAATCCATTCCTGAGCCCTGACCCTAATTCCTAATTGAACTCGCTCTCTCTCTCTCTCTCTCTCTCTCTCTCTCTCTGAGCCAAAATCCCCAGTTGGGACGCACGCTGTATCTCTCGCCCACAGCGAGCCTTTAACCATCTTTCTTGCTTAGGTACTCCTCCTCTCTCTCTTTCTCTCTCTCTCTCTCTCTCTCGATTGTTTTTTTTTTTTTTTTAAATTAAATTATTGTTGTATTTGAATTTTTATCAGTAACTTTCCAATGCTGTGTTCTGTTTGTTGAGAAATTTTAGTGCAAGAATTTTTAAATTTTTTGGTCTCAAACAATATTTACGAAGCCATGTATGAATTCGTGACTTGAATAGAATACAATAGAATACCCAATTTGGTTGCGTTATGTGTAAACTTACCAACAACAAAAAAAGTAGCTTGGATAAAATGAGAACATGGGTTCTCTTGATTTTGCGTTTTTATTAAGTTTCTTGGCTTCCAAATGGAGCAACACATAGAATTGCGGCTTTTGGTGATTGGTGATGGGTGGCAATTGGTGATGTGGGGATGGGGGGATCGGTGATTTGAGCGGAGACAAGTTGTTGGGCGGGAAGGGATGAATGTTATCTTTCTGCAGGCTGAAAATATTTTCATACCCCTTTTCTGTCCTTATTAAACAGTGTTTTGCTGGGACAAAGTTTTGCCCCAAACTCTCAAATTTGAGCAAAATATTTTACAACAAGGCACTTTAGTATTTGGTTTGTATAGGATGAATTAGACAGATACACTTTATAATTATCAATATCAATAGGCCTCTAATCCTACCCGTTTTCAAATCCAAAGGCCAATTTCTTGTTGGCAAGCACAGTATAAGAGGTTTTATGCTCAAAATTATAACCCACAATTCTCAGTTTACTTTGCCATGCAATTTGTTAATACAGAGTTTTGGCTGTTTTTGAAGGTGTTTTTTTTTTTACTATCAAAATTTATAATGATATGTTTGAGTTATTTATGTCTAACTGTAATCATTAATCCCTTTGAAGCTATTGCTGTTTTAATGGAGGGAGGAGACAGCTTGTTAGATGCCATCTATGAAGAGGATAACTTAGAAGGCATTGATGATGTTGAGATGCTTGATGTTGAAGAAGGAGAGGTGGTGGAGCCCAATTTACATAATGAAAAGGGAAAAAGCAGTGGTGGAGATGTCAATTTAGAAATTCAAGGATCTCAAAGTAAAAATCGTGGGCTTCTGACCAGAAAGAAGAAGAATAGGAGAAAGAAGGGTGGCTCAAGGCCAGTTACAGACATAAACAGGTAATGTTCTGCTAAAGTTAGAAGAAATGGTTTTGCTTTGTTTATATTAATGAAACTTCTGTCTTTATTTAGTTACTTCTTGTACATGGGTCCTTGATTCACATATATGCTTATAATATAGAATTTCATAATTCTAGTAAGCTTTTATGTCATTGCATATTGATCAAAGTATTATAGAGTTGTTTCAATTTAATCACATCACTTGTTCGGTGTTGTTCCCTTTGGCATGTGATGCATGATGACCAAATAGTCTTGGCTACCTTTGTCTAATTTGTTTAGCGTTTTCAAGACTCAACTGCAAAACAATTCATTTATAATCCAATAGATATGAAATTTTTCTTCTTTGCTCCTGTTTTCATATGATGGAAGAATTTACTATCCGCTCTCTCACTTATGTTATCTGACTTAAGGTATCCTTAGGGAATCTCCAATAGATAAGGCAAAGCTTACTTTTATTTTTATTTTTCTCCCAAATTTGGAGAGCTAGCCAAATATGTTGCTCCAACAGACTTGCTAGTTGCTATCCACTAGGAAAATTTTGTAATTGCTACAGTCTCTCCAAATGTGGAGGGCCAATGTAGCTCTCTATGCTCATTTTCATCCATTATTTTAAGGTAAATTGCACTAAGAGTTTAAGACCCCCTTAAATTTTATGATTTTGCAATTAGAACCCCCTTAATTTATTTTTTTCACCAATATGGTATGGTAACTTTGATACTGTACCAAATAAACCCCTTCTGTGAACGCCTTTTCAATGTCTAACAAAAAGATGATGTGGCAGCACAGGATTTAGAAAACAAAAAGCTTCAAGCTTTATTATTTTCTTCCTCTTATCCTACATTTTCTCAGCAACCAAACACAATTCAAACACAAACTTGATAAAAAAAAAAAAAAATTCACCTTCAGAATAGAAAATTTTCCAAGCAAGCTGAATGACTGAGAAAATACTATTCAAGAAAAAAAAAATACTATTAAAAAGAAGCAACAATGTACTTTAGAAACCCACCTCCAAAACAACTAATTAAGCTAAAAGTTCCTGAGAAAATCAATCCCAGAAAAAGTAACAATAGAAAATTGAGCTAGGAACCCCACCACAACCACCTCTGGCAACACCACCACCACAACAGTCGCCACACACAAACATGTCATGAAACGAATCATAAAAAATCAAAGCGCAGTTTGCAATTTCCAATTTCTACTAAACTCTCAAATCTACAATCTCAAAGATCAATGTGATTCAATCTAAAAAACAAAAAAACAAGAAAAACCCTACCAATGGAAAGGTGGCTAGCTAAAATAGATAAGTTAATTTTTAGCTAAAATTTGGCTCGCTCGCTGGAGAATCGGAGATGCTGTTATATGCAATAAACTTTGCAAATGATGTACAAATTTATCAAGATTTTTTAATTATTTTGTGCATTCAGTTTAGAAGGATTTTTAGTAGCTCATGCTTTGGTCCTGAAATTTCTTAACTTTCCCATGCAGGTTTGTGTTAGATACGTGTAGGCGTTTGAAAGAGAGAAAATCATACATGGTATATACGGCTGTAGGTTGTTTGGGAGTTTCTGCATTAAATGATCTCGTCAAAGAGGTAATATACCATTCATGCAATCTAGTACTTCATTCTCAGGAAAAGCATAATAGATCAATTATAATAAGTAGCAAAATGGTTTGTCTGAGTAAATGAAATTATTTGTCTTCAAGGTTAATTACATAAGAGAAACTACATTCTATAACTTAACCCTGATATTATTGTTTATTATTATTTGCCTTGGTATAGGCAATGTGGAATTATTTTCTGCTGCTTTCATTGTCTTCTTCAAATATTGAGTATGGTCCCTATTTGATTATTTGCCTTTGCTAGGTTCGCGTTCCTTTCAACCTTCTTCCCTCAGCTGTATAATTTTTATATCCATCCTTCCCTTGGTTATATGCCTTCAATGGGGTTCTCGTTCCTGGCAACCTTCTTCACTTTGTCTATATAATTTTTATATCCATTCTCTTCTGACTCCTTGAATACCGCTGGACCTCATAATTGTTATTGGGTAAATGGTCTCTGCACTTGAGCTGCTTTGTGGATACCCTAAACTTCATTTTACTTCTTGAGCCATCTGCCTCTTCTTCTGGTGCTTCTTTAGATTGTAATATTAAGGGGAAAATAAATCCTACGGTTTGGAGTCGACAAATATGATATGCTTGCTTCTTGTGAGGAAAGGTGAGACTTTTGGTTGTGCTTGAATATGGACCAGCCTAGGGCTGAAAATGCTTGCTAGCCAATCTATTTAAGACCATACAGCCTTTCATAGTTTCTGATGCTCAATATTGTTTCCCTACCCTTGCAGATTTCTCTTGCAGAAGCCATTTTGCTCATTTCAGTCATGTGCTCTGAGCTGTGATGTCCTCTGGCTGAAACACTTCGTGATTTGCTGTTTGTGTAGGTTGATGTCTTTTTTTTCCCCTTGTTTTATCAGTCAGTATGCATGTAAAAATTAATTTCTCACGATAGGATTAAATGTATTTGATATATATATATATTTTTTTGATTGAGAAATGTGTCAACCGAGTTAGCAAATCAGAAATTTCTCAAGTGAACCCAAACTTTTTTTTTTTTAAATAAATACTCTAGACTGAATTACTAATAATAAATAAATATTTTAGACTGTTAATTTGGAAGATCACCATTTTTTGATTGAAAGCACATGTCATACTATTATAGACTGTTCATTTGGAAGATTTTTTTTTTAGGTGATCGTGTGGGCATACTATTACATATTGTGCTATTATCCTTTAGGCCGGTAATTTATTTGTGTGTTAATTGTTTTCTTCTTTTTCCTTTTTCCCTTCTCATTTGTTCATTATGTACATTCCATTGAATCTTCTACTATGTGATTGTAGCAACTGTTTAGAAGAAGTGAGGACTAGATAGACCATTGACTTAGAGAAAAAGATCCATATAAATCAATGGATTTAGGGTTTTCCCGTAGTTGCTGTGTGTGTGTGTGTGTGTGTGTTTTTCAAGGCTAGTAGTGTGTATAAGTTGGAATACAAGTACGAATTTACATTATGCGCGTTACATGTTATGCTGTGCTTAGGCAATGGCCTATATTGAAACATTGCCTAGCTTGCTCAATAGCTTTTGGGCAATCATGATTGAGTGCTATGCAGGGACAGCTGACTGAAATTTTCTATCATTAACATATTTTACCTATTTTACAATGTAGAAAGAGGGCATATCTTTATTGAAGTAATTAAATCTTATAAATAGTTTCTATGTATTTGCGATCTTGATTGCTTGTAGGTATTTGATACTTGAGGAAAGGGTCTACTAACTCTTAATATTGTTACAGTCGTTCTCTTTTACTTTCCCCCAGTACATGCCCCTGTGCAGTTCAGTTATCTTTTACTGATTGTGAGATTTTCAGGTGGATGCAATTCAGGCTTGTGGAGGTCAGATGACTGCTGATGGCAGCCGCTGTCGAAATGGTGGTGGCATATTATGGAATATCATTAAAGCACGAGAACCAAAAGCCTACAAAGAGATAATGAAAAAAGTGCAGGAGTTTGAGGCAAATAACCTTCCTCTATGTCATAACCTTCTTTCATTGGCTGCATTTTATTATTCACGAATATAAAATTACAATATCACAACAGCTTTCATGATGATTTTGAAGTGATAATAAAGTGCTGGCTTTTTTTTTTAATCATTATGCAGAAGCAATTCAAGCCCCCAAATAATAGACGAGGAGGGGAGCCAAAGAAGGAAGGTAATTCACCAGGAACCACCCATTCATTTGCGGAAGGTACTCCTGCCACTTTTTCGGATAATTCCCAGCCAATATCTCAGATGCAAAATGAGCAGAGAAATACTGGTGGTATTGAACGAGTGTCTGTTCGTGATAGACTAAGGATCCCAGTGTCTTATGATGATGACCTTCTTGGAGAGGATACGAAGGGTGATGCAGCTTGATTTTTGGATCATAAGAACTTTATATGGCTTGGTATTGTAGGTTTCATTCCCAGATGAGGTGCCAGATTATTGTGGTGTTTATGCCATAGATGAAACAAAATGTTCCAACCCATTTCCATTTGGGTGGGGATGGGGGATATTCCTTGTTTTGTACAAGAGAGGCTGCTGCAGTATTGATGATGATATTGGATTTTGTTTTAAAAGAAAATTTCCAATAGAATCTCAATTGAAGAATGAATTTAATCACCATTTTTTGTGATGTATTCATTGTTTTATACCCACTAAACCTTTTTGATGGTGGATTGTTCGTGATTTATTCAATTGATTCTCTTGCTACTCTTTTGTTATTTTGGATGAATGTGTGTTATCTTGTTACTCAACAAGTACTGAAAGCAATTGTTGTGTATTCCTTTTCCAAGTCAACTAGTTTTGTTATCCTCAGTTGTAGCCCGGATTGTACAGTTTCAGATAACTCAAGATTGTGCCATGGAGGAATGGCCATAATTAGAGGAAGAAAGGCTGTTAGTTCAGGGCAGGGGCAAAACTTAGCAATGTAGTTTTTAATTCTTAATTGGTAAAGATAATAATATTGGTGTTGCATTTATCAATGTGGTTGTGTTTGAATTTAATTGTCGAATTTCACCCAAGTTTTAGAACGCAGTGAAGGTTAAGACATAAGACCTGGCTGTAAGTGGGTGATCAACGGTGGTGGTGGTTGTCGATGTCGTTGTGGCGGTGGTTTTCTTTTGGGTTTTTGGTTTTGCGGTGGGTTGTGGCTGTCACGGTAGTGGTGGTGGTGGTGAAAGGGCTGGGGTAACTTGTTGCTGTAAATTTTTGTGGGGGAAGTTTTATTTTATTTTAATAAGATGTTTATATTATTTTAATGAGATGAATCTTAAAATAGAGTTTTTGATGTTGGGTGTTTTGTAAAGTAAGTTGTTAAAATAGATACAGTTGCTTTTTAAGTTGCTAAAAGCTTTATTTTATAACTTTCTTACTGTGAATGCTCGTATGCAGCCAAAAGAAGCTGTGTATTGTAGCTCTGAAGGTAAAATATTTAGATATACCTTCACTATTGTAGCGCACTTTTTGTATTTTGGTGAAGCTAAAATAGCAATATAGCTCTTTAGCTTCATTAATGCTAGTGCTCTTACAATTTACAAATGTGCAGGTCAAAACGGCCAAATACAATCTCTGGCCAAAATATTGTCACGATAGCACTTGCTAACTTAGATAATTTTAGCTAAAAAACGCTATGGGAAACTCGAGTTCCTTGGACAAACTCGAGTTCCTTGTATTGTGTTACTTGAATTTATAAAACTCGAGTACCATAAAATTGAGATCCATATATCTAAAACTGAGATCCTCGTCTTTAACGGCATGTTGAACTAAACATAACCATATGTTTAACTTTATGTTTAACCACTACCGAATTATCTTACTCCAAAATATTTTTCCTCAAACTCTAACGCTTAAAAAATTTATTTTATATAATATAAAACAAATTTATTCAAAACTATAAAATTCTAATCCAAAATCTAATTCATTAGTTACTGCTGCAATTTAATTCTTTAATTTTGGAGCACTTAGTATATTTTCACTTGTTTTTATATTTACTAAATTTATTGGCACAATATTTGGTGTTCTTGCAATACTAAGACTTGGGAAGAAAAGGTTGTTGCTATTTTCATTTGTCTCCATTATGAGTGCAATGGTACTTTATGGATTCTTTGTTTAACCACTACCGAATCATCTAACTCCAAAATATTTTTCCTCAAACTCTAACGCTTAAAATTTGTTTTATATAATATAAAACAAATTTATTCAAAACTATAAAATTCTAATCTAGAATCTAATTCATTAGTTACTGATGCAATTTAATTCTTTAATTTTGGAGCACTTAGTGTATTTTCACTTGTTTTTATATTTACTAAATTTATTAGCACAATAGTTGGTGTTCTTGCGATACTAAGACTTGGGAAGAAAAGGTTGTTGCTATTTTCATTTGTCTCCATTATGAGTGCAATGAGACTTTATGGATTCCTTGTTGTGCCCAAAAATCTAAGTCCAATATATTCAAAATCCATACAAGTACGTACTAGTATTTCATTTGCCCAATACATATCGGCAACTGGTCCAATCTCTTGCTCAACTTACATGAACAAGAGTTATGGATTATGCTGTTTTAAAATACATTATGTAAGTTTCATTTTTGTCTACTTTATTATTTTATTCTTCTATGCTAAATAAATTTATTTGTCAACCCTTTCTTTATTATTTTTTGTTGATATCATACTTCGGGCCTCTGCATATCCAATTCTAAAAATGCAAGTCACTTCTATTAGAAAGGACGCCACATGTATTACGATACGGGTTGTCCAAAAAAATATAGGACAATTCCTTGGATTTTGAGTATAGAGTATTGCACAATAAGATATAGAGCTGTGAGTGGAGGAGTAACAACATGTATCAATTCGTGATCAGCCTTCTTGATTCTCGTGATTTTCAAAAAAGTTGGTGACAAACATAATCATATGTTTATGTTTAAACATAACCATATATTTACATTTAAGTTTAAACAGTACCGTATTATCTAACTCCAAAATATTTTTTCTCGACTCTAAAGTTTAAAATTTTAAAACACAATCATTCAAACTATAAATTTTAATCCAGAATCTAATTCATTAATTATTGTTGCGATTTAATTCTTTAATTTTGGAGCACTTGGTGCATTTTCACTTGTTTGTATATTTGCTAAGTTTATTGGCACAATATTTACTAAACAAAGAACTTTTATTGAAATTGGACTCTTTGAATTACATCACTTTACAAGCACCACTATTATACCTATTCACACATGGCATAGCTTCTTACAATTCACACGCTAGCTTTTTATTTATTACACTCACTCACCAAATACACTTGCACACACCTGACACCTTACTTCTATAGACACCTACACACTAGTTAAAAAACAGTTTGTTTGGTTGTAATTAGGGGAAAGGAAGAGAAAGGAAAAGAGAGGTGGAAGGGAAAGAAAAAGGAAGGAAAGTTCTCTAAGAGATGTGTTTGGATACAGGAAAGAAAGGAAAGAATTTCTTATATAAAATTTATTTGATTTATAAAGGAAAGGGAAAGGATGTATGTGTATTTTTACATTTATGCCCTTATTTAAATTTCCTATATAAATTAGTTTTTGAATTTTGAAATTTGTTTCTACAAAGTTTAAGGATATTTCAGTAAATTCATTTGCTTTATTTTAAAATCAATCCATGATCATTTAAGAAACCGACTTGAAGCTTCCAGCTTCATTTTTTATTGGCAGTAAAATAATGTCTTTTACCTACCTTTTAGACATCTTGTAAATTTGTGGCTGAGTTTAAATTATGTAGGGCAGCTCTAGAGAATTCTGGAGAGAGAGAGATTAAGAGAAAAATGCTAGAAATTTCTAGAGAGAGACGGTGCTTGATTTTTAACATGGTAACATCGTAAATTTATCATATAACTTCTCCTTACTAAAGTGTTCGAATAGTTTCCTTTTCTTTAGTCTATTTCTTTTCTTCTTTTCCTTCAAATTTTCTTCTTCACTTCAACGTGTCTCACACGCATAAGGCCACATCTCTGGCGTGAGACAAGCTCTTTAAATGAGTCTTTGACTGTCTACTCTAATGACCGCACTTGCTCCTGAGGGATTGTGTGGTTTGATTGATTTCAACTGATTCTCGGGTAAAGACAATGAAATGGGAAAAGAAAAGGAGAGGTACAGAGGCATAGGAATCTGAGCTTATTTTCCACTTGACCAAATTTTTAAAGGAACTCGAGCTTCAAGGGCTCAAGTTTCATATTCAGTTCGAATTTTTAAAACTCAAGTTTTATGTGGACTTTGATTTGATAAAATGCCTGATCAACTTTTGCCACCATGGTATATTGCTAAAATTTTGCAAATAGTGGTAGATTACTAAATATTTCAACCAAAGATGGCATTTGGCATAAAGAGGCTTGCATAGATTTTCTCTTTAATTTTATTTAAATCTATAATATGAAAGATTACAATATTGATTTTTTTTTTATAGTGAAAAACTTGCTTTTTTTTTTAATAAATAATTCGATAATTGGAAGAATGATGATTTAATTATTTGCACCCCAGTTCTCTTAATAAATTGATTTTTTTTAGGTTGGAAATTGGATTAACAATAAAGATATTATATACTTTTAAACTTCAGGTTAATCATTCAAGTTTTGATTATAATTATATTACTTTTTTTTAATGTATTTGACTTTTATCTTGGTGTGTATAGACAAAGTCTCTCTCACACACACATCAGGTAATTACATGAATGAATCATTTAGGTAAGATGTTGGTTGGAGATTTTAAACAAGATTATTAGTTAAACTTTCATATATTTGAGCTTAGGTTGATAGATTCTTAATAAATACTGAATTTAATTGTAACGACCCATATTCTCATGTATATTGTCTTTTTTGGCCCAACAAGCTGCATGGTTTTGTTCGTCCTCATGTCATATGACAGTAAAACACAACCTCATGAGAAAAGGCCCATAACTAGACCATAACTTTCACTCAATTATCTCAAGTATTAAACTATTTGTTTTATTTATTTTCTTTGTACTGATCATAAGAGAAAATAATGTAACTTTTAAAACAAGTTAAATAATCCATCGCTCTAACTCTAGAAATTAATAAAATTAAGGCTAGGTAATAAGGGTATTACATTAGCTCTTGACTAGATTATTTATCAAACAAGACTACTAATCAAACAAACTAAACCGCTTTCACGTTTATCGTCCTACTGATAAATTTAAGAGAATGATGTTGCTCTTGTGAAGTTTTAAAACCGAAGTGTTCTTTTGACTTTAGGCCACTAGTTTTCTATTTATCTCATCCAAGAAAAGGTCAAATAGCGATTGAACGTAGACAAAAGTAAACTTTGAACATAATATACACTCTTTTAAGTTTTAACCAAAGTTATTTTTTGGGAGGTATACTTTGAACTTAATATACACTCCTTTAAGTTTTAAACAAGTTTTTTTTTTGGGGGGGGGGGGGGGGTTGTTAACGAAGGTGTTTAAATTACTTTGAGTATCTGACTATTTTCTTGAATACGTAGTTGTCCCATCTCATAAACTCTAGGTAGGGGGTGACCCCAAGATGTTGCTGTTTTGAATTAGGACATCATGAATCTAAACAGATTTTAGGAATCACTGGGCCAACCCCAACCCTGCATTCACTCTTTTAACCAAGCCTGGAACTTAAAATGATGCTGCAAGATATGGATTGTTTGCAAAGTTCCTAACTAAACCAAGTGAAAATAAGTGTCCTATCGGCCTAAACCTCCCTTCTTCAAAATATAGAATTATATTTCATCAGTAAGGCTTCACTATAAAAGTCACCAAAACTGAATTCCATTTTCTTTTGAGGAGATCCTGGAGGGCCACAGGTTCCCTAACTATTGTCTTCTGCATATGTTGCAGAAGTGCTTCTGACGCATACTCATTGCTTCACAAACAAAACCCGCTGTGATACTTCCGTATTCACAACCTAAAAATATGAGTCAATATATATATATATATATATATATATATATATCACATAATTTCCTTCTCTCACAAAAGCTAAAAATTGACACTCCAATGAAGACAAAGATGAGTAAGAAGTCATGGAGTGTGCAAGGAAGATGGACATGGAATTTAAATGGACATGACGAAAGGAGTTAAACGTGGATGGAATTTAAAATAAACATCACTAAAGGAGTTATATGTACATTACTAGTCAGTAATTATGCTAGACTAATAATATATTCCAAAATGTACCAATACCCCTCCCTCCATAAACATAAAATTAGACGTGCTTGGACTTCTTTTGTGGTCTGTTCAAATCTCTAGACTCCTCAGTAAGTTCTGCCAACTTCTCCATAGGGCCATCTTGTGGTTGAGTTGTGGTTGTATCCACCCATTTCTCATACTCTAATAGGTGCATTGGTTCTGAGGATGGTGGTGCTACTGTTTCTACCTCTTTCTCACCCTCTAGAAGGTATGTTGGTTCTGATGGTGGCGGTGATGCTGTTTCTACCTCTTTCTCACACTCTAGCAGGTGTACTGATTCTGATAGTACTGCTGCTGCTTTCTCTACCACTTTCTCACCCTCCAACACATAAATTGACTTTTCTGGTGGTGCTGCCTCCTTTTGATTCAGGTATGATGGTCTTTCCAAATCATCATCATGTGATGAAACAGCTTCTGGTGCTGCTACTGGTGGTAAAAATGACTCTGACAAAGCTGCTGCAACTGCAGCTGTGTTTGTGTGTGGTCTGCCTCGTCCTCTACCTCTACTTTTGCCTCTGCTTCGTCCCCTTGCTGATGGAGCCTTAGTTGTGGTTTGTGTTGTTGCTGATAGAGGTGACACCTCCTCATGGGTGAGGCGTAATGAGCCCTCCATATTATTTGTATATGGAAGACAAGATGCTGGTCTTGTTTCAAGATGCCGGGTCTCTCCAATCATCTGTAAGACACGGATGCACATGGATTGGATATCTTTCATTGCTCGCATTGCACAGTCACTAGTGAAAGCACCAAGTATTGTAGCGCATTGGTTATGGATTGCAGTCAAGCTCTGGACCTATCATTCCAAATACAGATACCTTAACAATTTTGACTCAGGTATTTTCAGTGCACATCAAAATAAAAACTAATCACATAATAGTTTTCACAAATTCTTACTAGCAGATGTGTTGTCCCACTTGAAGGCTGAAATCGCATATGTGGTCTTTGAGTGAGAGGAGTAATCAAACGACGTGTGATTTTACGATACCACTCCATGTATGGATCATGATAATACATTGGGTGTTCCTCTGACTCACCCACTGCAATACTCTCTTCACAAGCCTCCCATAACTGTATATATCGTCCATGATATGATCGCCAATCATAGTGATGTCTCCCTCGTCTGTCGATTGAATGGAGCTTCACCTCTGTATCACAAGGTTTAGGAATTCCTTGATGGAGACCAAATTGTCGCAGAACTCGATCAGGACGATGCCACTCGACAACATCAAAGCAAATTAGTGGAGCAATTGTTTGCCACACATGCTGGTCTTTTACACATACATCTGGTAGTAAAGCAAGTCGCTCAGTAGTGTATGGCTGCCATATCATCTAAGATTGAAAATAAGCTAAATCAATGTTTCAGACACAAGCAGGCACACATAAACTTACACCCATCGCATGATAAAGTGTGTATTATATCATAAATTAAAAACTTAATAAAACTAACCTGATCATCTGTCTGTTGATCAAGTTGGTCCCTGTAAAATATTAATGCTCTAAGAGGATTGTCTCTACGAATTACAGGAGCCCTCCACCTAAGGTAAGAGGAAAAACTTTAACCCCAATCAAAGGTATAGTAACAAACATATACATTAATTCAATAGCTTAACACATACCTGCATCCTAATGGATCCATAGGCACTTGCTCTTCATGTATTGCTGCACCCCCTACAACTAGTGCAACGTTCCCTACATCCTCACTATCTGGTACAACTGGATCCCGCACTCGGCCACCAAGTCTCTCAGGACGACCAATGTGTAATCGCTCCCATGCCCATAACTGTAGTGAAGTAATTTGTAGAGGTAAGAGCATATAAAATTACAAACACACAACTATAAAAGGAAGCATACAAAGGAATATATACTAGTATGCATACCTGCAATAATATAAGAGGGCCAGCAATCTCATTAGCCCCTGCTTTACTAGCTCGACAAAGCTCACGATATAAGTATGCCAGTACAGCACTGCCCCAACTCAATTGTTCAATATATGAAAAATCCCTCAACAGGGGCAAGAATATCAACTGGACATCTGCTCCAGATTTATCTGTGAAGAGAAAACCACCTATCAAACCTAAGATATATGCCCTAGCATAACGCTGCAACGTTAGATCATCAGCATCTGGTGGAGGCTTATGGAAACGAGATCGTAACCAACTAAGCTTAAGTGCTGAACCATGAAGAACACTACGATCTGGTCTGACTCCTAAGAGCTCCTCGCAGAGATCATCCCATTGGAGATCACCATTACCAGTCACCACATGACCATTTATTTGAAGACCTAGAAGCAATGCTACATCCTGAAGAGTGACAGTACTCTCACCCACAGTAAAATGGAAAGTGTGAGTTTCCTGTCGCCATCTCTCAACCAATGCAGTGATTAGGGGCCAATCAATCTGTATAAATCCAATCTTGTATGCCCCATAAAAGCCAGACTGGATGACAAACCGACGAATACGTGAATCCAATTGCCATTCCCGCATCATTGTAGCCAACCTCTGTCTACATGTCAGGACACCAGGATCCTGCAGGGAAGTACATCAGTTACAGCTTTTTATATTGTGACACAAAATGCAGTTTTTCTTCACAAGCAATAAACAGACTAATAAGTAAAACTTACCTCTCCTTCCCATATGGCTGCAGATCTATGTTGGTTTTGCAGCACAAGCACTGTATTGTTAACTGGTCCTGGATCCAGAAAGCTGTCAACTTGGGCATCACGAGTGACTTTTTCTACTGGCGTCTACAAAACAGAAAATATAAACTCTATAGACAAATTCAGATGACAAGCAAGACAATAGACCACCAAGGGAGAGCCAAGCATAGCGTATGAACTTTAAACAAAAGAATATTCTTGAAACTTACTTGCTTATTGGTGTGGGCCGGCACAGTGACATTTACTTGATTTTCAATGGGCACTGGAATTCTTTCCAAATACAACTCCATGCAGTTCGTTCCAGGTTGTCGTGCCACATCAAACATGATATCAATAGACTCGTCATCATCTATTGGCACAGGAATGTATTCCCTACATGCTGGATACCTGCAAGTGATCTTCAGTTTAACCTGGTGTTTGTCAAAGCCACTAACCCCATAAACTGTATCCAGCAACTCATTATATGTAATCCCATAGCTGACTCTAATCGGTTTTGGTGTAGCACCTTCATAAGAAATTCCATGTGGTCCACTTGTAATCCTCCCATTCCAATAACACATTAGTGTAACACCCTGTCTGGCCATCTACCTACAAGTCACTAATTTAGTGACGGAAAATTACAATTATCATCTGGATTTTTATTATATGAATCAAGAGCTATTCATCCAAAATGAGAATAGGAAATTTTTGAAAATACTAAACCACAACATATTATGATTTCTTGAACATCTTAGCTGAATTATATGTAATAACTCTTAAAATAGTTGTCTAGTTTCTTAGAACAGTTGATGGTTCAACATAATGAATTACATCCTCCAAACTATCCCTCTAATCAATAATGTTATTTTAGAAGCTTAATTCACATAAAAACTTAGTAATCTGGCTGATCCTTCAGTAGTGTGACACCTATTTGAATCATTCTCTGTGTATCAGTTCTGATATATCTAGCAATTATCCAGCTTCTTAGCAATCAGGTACTTACATATTTTGTGGTTATAAGAAAAGACTGCAAAATAAAAAAATAAAAAAGCATGAAAGGTTTTGCAGAGTTCATGAGACCATTATACTCTGTATCAAACTTGTGACACATAAAAACCAAAATAACTGAAGTTAATTAGTCATTTATTTGCTAATTGGATTAAATATGGTATACAACTCAAGCTTCCATGAACTATTTACATTCTCATTATTTAATACACACACACACACACACACACACACACACAACAAACATGATTTTTAGTGCTTCATGATAGAAGTGACGCATACGCTCTTCCTTCTTTTAATCTTTAAAACAAGAAAATGCCAAATGTATCCACATACAAGAATTGTTGCCTGCATTCCCAAACCTCACAAGGTAACGGCCATTACCAGCAGAGAACTTCAATACTCCCAGCAAAAAAATCCACTAGTTGTTAAGGAACAATACTCATAGAGTAAGATAACTATAATAAATTTACTAACAAAGCAAATCTCAAAAATGTATGACAGACAAATAAATGAAGCCTCATTAGAAAAGAAAAGAAAATAAATAAATAAATAAAACCTTCCCTTGTTAACTATGACTACATAAAGTTCACAAATCATGGCATAATGGTTACATTTATATAAGATCAAAGGAAAAACCAAAGAAGAAAGAAAAAAAGAAATGAAAGGGTAAAAGGAAGCTAAAATAAAGGAAAAAAGAAATGTAATAATCTAGGAGATGAACAATTACAAGTTTTAAAAATATATCAAAAAAGGAAGACATGGTGAATCTTGAGAAAAATTTCTGATTTAAGTTCAAAGACCAGCAACAATAATTCCAAACATGAAAAGGACTGAATTAAGATCTACGTATAATATAAAATCAACCACAGAAAGACTAACGCAAATATAAAAGTTTCAAATCATAACATGATCTATGACTAAAATAGTATCTGCATTAGGATTTACAGGGGAAAAAAGATGCAAATATTAGGCACAAATTACATAAGAAAGTAGTATGTATTTCTGCATTGAGCTTACTGTCACATCATGATTTAGCAGCAACGGTAGCTGAAAATCAGTATGATATGTTTAGCAAGATGTCAACCACATGCTGATGTTGATAGAACACTAATTCAAAAAAGGATAAAAAAGACATAAATTACCAATTAAGATGTGCCAAGTATTGACAAATGCCATCCCTGACATTATTCTGTGCTGCTTATACGTGACACTTATAGTTGCAACAAAAGAACCCAGCAAAAGAATATAGATATATATATATATATAGTAGAAATGAAAGAAAGATCTGCATACCCATGATGCACCAACCCAACTTATTTATAAAAAAATAAAGTTTTATTTTTTGATGATCCCACAAAATCCAAGTCTTTAGTTACCTCACACTGTTCAATGACAGTGTATAAGCTTTAAAGTAATTATCAGGATACAACATGTTATGATTTCTTGAACACCTTAGATGAATCCAATGTAATAAACTCTTAAAATAGTTGTCTGGTTTCTTATACCACTTAATGCTTGAACATAATGAATTGCATCCTATAAAGTGTCCCTGTAATCAACACTGCTAATTTAGAAGCTTAAAGCACTTATAAGGCAATATCTAATTCACCTAAAAACTTAGTAACCAGGTACTTACATAAAAAATAAAAAAGACCCATTTGAATTTATTTAAAGCTTTTTAAAGTAGAGCCCATTTGAATTCAATCAACAAGCTTCAACAAAAGGGAAAGTGCAAAAAAACATAGATTTTTACATATTCAGACAAACTAACAGTAACATAAACAAATTCAAGAATTGAGAGACATATGTAGATCTGGTTTTGTAGAACATTACCGTATGAGAATCTTTATGAAGCTGTGGTGTTTGATGATGATGTTCGTAATTTGACAAATTTCTGTTTCTTCAGATTGCTATGGAAAAAACTGGGAGAGAGAGACAAAAAGGTGAGGAGGAGGGGTTACATTAATTTATCGAGAGAAACGCGGCGTGTTTTCACGTGTATCCGTTGGTCAATTTAAGAGGAGGTCTTCATAGCTGTTTCACGTTTTTTGTTTCTCGGCAACACGCCACACGGACTTGTGAACTTAAAGGGGTTTCACAGCACTTTTAGCGGTTTTAGATGTATCTCAGCTTTTGAGGCCGCTGATTAAAGTGACAGTTTCTTTCCTAAAGGACAAAATACTTAAAAAAAATAAAAATAAAAGTGGTAGTTTTCAATAGTAAATTAAATAATTGAAAAACTGTCTTAAATCATAGATTAATATTAAGAAATTGTTATTTAGCTGCCTTTTTCAGACAGGCTAATGTGAGGAGCTATGAAATTTTATGATCACTTGAAATTATAATTAAAGTGCAAATAAGATGCCATTAAAATTTGGGTTTTTACACTTTCTATAATATAAAATTAAATTTCAATTATTTGTTAATCATATATAAGCTTTATGTCTTGACTTCAAATCGTATATTAGTTTTTGGACTCTTCCATATTATACCACATAAGTTTTGTTAGATTCACAATTTTTCACATAATTTTTTTTAATTTTATAATTATTTGATTCATAATTTTTGATGATGTCAAAATTGTCAGTTGGGTCACTTGTTCAATCCAGAGGATTAGACGATCTTATAGGACCTGCAAGATAAAGAGAGTTGATCGAAGACACCACTGGGCTGTGCCCGATGGGGGAGCCTCCGATGCTTAAGTTAGTACCAACTCATATATTTTGTATATAGATAGTGTTTTGTAGTAGTTTTTTGACGTACCTTAGTAAATGGACAGATTGTCCCTTTTATAGGTGACTTAAGTAGCCATTGGACATAAATGAGGGTGATTTTTACCCTAATTGTAACGTTCTTTGTCATGATGAGAGAGTTTAAGACCTTTGATGGTCGTTATTGAATGTGTTTGGCAGTTACTCATCTATCTTTGATGGCCTAATAATGATGCAATGACCATCCATGAAGATGGACGACCTTAACGGTTTTTATGAACTCATCAATTGCCCCCCATTCCCAAGTCTGATTTTGCTTTATGCTAGTCAGGCTTTGGGAATATTCTTAACTTGTTTAGATTCAGACTTCTTTATCTTCAACTACTTTCTTCTTCAAGAATGGTAGTATTTTTGTGACGACTTCTTAGTATCTGCCTTTTGAAGATCTTTTTGGATGTTCGAGGGATCATAGCTTGATCTTGAAAGTGAGCTAATTTCCTTGGATGATCATTTTTTATCACTGTTGAAGAGCAAGCTAATTTCTTTGGATGACTATTTTTTATCATTGCTGAAAAGCGAGGTAATTTCTTTGGACAATCATTTTTTATCACTGTTGAGCAACAAGCTAATTTCTTTGGACAACCATTTTTTATCATTGCTGAAAAGCGAGGTGATTTCTTTGAACGACCATTTTTGATCACTTCAATGCTTCTTCTTTCATTCATTTTTTGGTTGTCACGTTTGATATTCTTGATTTGCGCATGACTTGCGTTTGCGTGAGAATCCTTGTCCACTTACACTCGTCTAAGGGTATTTAGTCACTTAGCCACTTTTAGGTGGCTTACATCTAGTTACGGAGCTTCATCATTTAGACTTCGTCAGTGATTTACATTGGTCTAACGGAATCTTGTCCCTTTTTTTTTTTTGGTGACTTACATCCATTTTTAAGGAATCTTATTACTTAGGCTTCATCAGTGCAGTAATTTACATTCGTCTTGGTGGAATCTCATCACTTAGCCATTTTTTGATGACTTACATCCATTTAAGGAATATTGTCACTTAGGCTTCGTCAGTGATTTACATCCACCTTGACGAAATCTTATCACTTAGCCATTTTTTTGGTGAATTGTATCCATTTAAGGAAGCTTGTCGCTTAGGCTTCGTTAGTGATTTTCATCCGTCTTGGCGGAATCTTATCACTTGGCCATTTTTTGGTGACTTACATCTATTTAAGGAATCTTGTCACTTAGGTTTCCTCAGTGATTTACATCTATCTTGGCAGAATCTTATCACTTAGCCATTTTTTTGGTGACTTGTATCCATTTATGGAATCTTGTCACTTAAACTTTGTCAGTAATTTACATCCGTCTTGGCGGAATCTTATCACTTAGCCATTTTTTGGTGACTTGTATCCATTTATGGAATCTTGTCACTTAGGCTTTGTTAGTGATTTATATCCGTCTTGGTGGAATCTTATCACTTAGCCATTTTTTGGTGACTTACATCCATTTTTTGATTTAAACTTTCCAACAAAAAGTGACAAGATTCCTTGACGCTATGTCGTTTTGGACCTTCTTGAGGCCATGTTGATATCTGCATTAAGTTGCACATGCACTTGCCAAGACTTGGTTAAACAAGAATTTTAGAATAATTTATATATAAATAATAAGTTACCAATAGCCTAGGTGGACCTTTTTCTTATTTCCTTGAAATCCTAGAGTTTTACCTCTTTTGTGATCTGTCTAGTAATGCATATATTTTTGCATGAAACCTTACTAGGTGTAAATTTTTATAGACGAATATAAAATAGACAGAGATAAATGTGCTACCTTAAATGACGATATTATTTTGTCACAAACCACGATCTTTTTATTGCTGGGATCTTCTTGACAAGCTCTTCCTTTTTAAGATGACGAGCTCCTCTCTTTTCAAGATTTTTTTTTTAAAAGCTCAACATGATACTTCATGTCTAAGACTTCTTTTGCTTCAATTTTTTGAAGGTGTAAAAACTAGGCCACGTTTTTGCCCCGTTCAAATGTGAAAAGTACAATTCTCGTTTGTTGACGACTAGAGGAATGGTCTATCACGATTGGAACTTTTTTTTTTTTTGGCGTGCTTTGATGACTATGGTCATTTCCGTTTGTAATAGCAATTTCCTCTTCCTTCTTCTTTAATTGTACGCTTAAGTCACTTCAATAGTGCTAGCTGCATGACAATGTACAAATGTGCAATTGCATGCTATACAAAACGAAGTGCATTCTATATGAAGCATAGAGAAGTATAAAAATTGAAGCTATTTGACTATATGATTTTTTAAATTGTTTTTTGTTAGGTGCTTGCACCGTATATGATTTTCAAAGCAATTAAAGAAGATTTTGGTGAGTTGAAGGTGATAGAGGAAATTTATTGAGACTTAAATTCATGAGCATATTGTGAACACGATCATCTAGCATTTTGAGTTTAGGAAACTTAATAGAACTTCTCAAATTCATGATGATGAAACATATGCGACTAATAATATAGTCATATTGATTGTGATAATTGTAACAATTTTATAGCAATATTTTCAACATGTTCTACATACACATTTGTAAAATGCAAGCTTGATATTTATATAGTTTCAATAAAATGATCTCATGGATAAAAAAGAAAGAAAGAAATGAGTTACCTCAATAGAAGAGTTTAAATCTCAATACTATTTTGTACATACCTCAGTCTTTTCATTGTTGTAGTCTTCTTGACGAACTCTTCATCATTGAACTCTTACTTATAGAGCTTTTCGTTGTTGGATTTGTACAACCCATGATTTACAGGAGTTAAACTTGGCATTTTGTGATGTAGATGGAATTTTCACAACTTTTAGCTATATTTCTATTTTCTTCTTAACGGTTTTTCTTCGTCAAATTATGACATCCCCTTAGAAAATTTGGAACATCTGTTTTTGGCATATCTGAAGCTAGTAATCTAGCAAACCTCTTATGGGTTACATATTATACGAAATTTTGGATGAATTGATATAGCTTACGTCCAAACAATGTCGTTTCATGTAAGAGTATGAAAACTTAGTGAGGATTAAAGCCACACTTAATGCCATGCGATCAAACCTAATTGTCTTATTTTATGTATGAAGCACATGTTCTATAGGCAATTCAACCATTTCCTCTTTTTTCTTTGTTTTGACGATAGCATAAGAAATGGACGAACTTAAGGTCATTTGATTGGCTAGAGATCAAAAGTCTAAAATAGGTCACACTAGCTTGAATAGATATTACTAGTCAAGCCTTTTAACTTTAGCAAGAGATTATCTAGCCTTTTCTGTCAATTGTGCATGTTTGTACTAACCTTGTAATTTAGTAATTTGCCTTTCCAACAATCATTTTCATAACTAGTACCCTATTCTTGTGCAACTAAATAAAACTTGGTAAAGTGTTTAAAGAGTGTTGGAATTCGGTGTGTTTAATGATATTTACCATTATGATAGACAGTCAGTATATTTATCATGGTAAACAATTTTAAAATTTTTAAATAGCTAGGTTTTTATTTGGCCATAGTGATCTTTGTCATTATGCCTAACACTTGATTTCAATCGTTGTTGCAAATACTTTGAGAATTAAAAGGGAAAAGAAATGTTTAAATCTGACCTTTGAGGACCAAGAACTGGGCTGCATCATTGCTATATTTCATTCCTGGCAAGAAAACCTCTTCGACATTCTCAACAGTTGTGCCTACTCCATGACCTGTTTCAGCTGGATGATTTTTCTTATGCCGAGCTTTTTGTTGATCCATTCTGTCAAGCTTTACTAGGCTTATTTTGCTCCAAAAAATACTAACAAATTAATAACCTCGATTGTTCTCAAATGATGAGCTTAATATAGATTACACGTCATTTGGGTCAAAATATACATTTAGCCGACTGCTTTAAGGAGCATTCACGGGGTCCTTAACTAATTTCCGTTTAATAAAATCACGTGGAAATAATTTGATACTATTTAGTATTTAGAGACAGTAAGCTCTGCTCGTATATCATATATGTGAGTAAGTACTTACTCTGGTAATGTCACTAGTGCGAGCGTAAAATAAAAACTTTGTACCTGTATGGCTGCTTCTATTGAATCATACATGTGGATTGTAATATCGTGAGAGTCCCACATTTTTTCCCTTTGAATGCTCGAAGGTATGGTCGGGTATAGATGGAACCGTTTAAATTCTCCATTCTCAAAGTCAAAGCAACATATATTTATACATGGAAAAGTTTGAACAATAAATTTTGTTTGTTCTATTGGGGAACATTTCAAGATACAAAATGTCATAATATTTTGAAAATGATTTATGCTTAACTATTGCCGTATTTCTATAAGGATTGAAGTTTGTAATTCTTTGGGTCTTTCAACCCTAATCCCATCTTACATTCACTTTGAAAACTATTCTGTGTGCAAGGCTGAATAGGCCATTTTTGCATTTTATTCCTAATGCTCTTTTTATTATAAATCTTTTCAGATTGTTCTTTGAAAAACAATATGTCATTAGTCAATTGACGAACTAATAACTCGTGCATAACTATAGAGCGTATACTTTTTCTATTTCTATATTTATCTTTTACTGTTGTCATCAATAAAAACAAATATAAATTTGGGGTATGGCCCTATGATACAGCTTTGCTACCCGTGAATATCAACCAAGATATTATTAGCGTGTTGTTTACCATTTATTTTCCTTCTTTAGTGTACCATTAATTTGACACCATTAAAAGGACACAAACAGTTTGTTTTAGTTATAGTACAAAGATATCAAGGTCATAATTTTTGACTTATATTTGGGCTTTAATGGTGGGGGATATTAAAGAGAAAGCAATGATGAGATTCTTTAGTGTCTGATCTCTTTACATTCTTTTTCCTTGCCATATATAATATATTTAAATAGATACGTTGTATTCTTTGAACGTATATAGGCTGTAGCTATAAATCCTCACAATTGTACAACTGTTTAAATCAGACTATAACACCCAAAATTGGAATCTTAAATTCATCAATTAAGGCAATTTTAAAGCTAGTATATTTTTCCTTGAAATATTTCTAGACTTTATATTTTTATTTTTTCTCAAATTGATTAATTCTAATTCACGCTATTCTATTAACTACCAAAGATTTTTATTTTTTTATTTTTTTTAACACTTAACGTGGAGCTTAGTAGTTACAAAGTTGTCTAGCCTTTTCCTTTCAAGGAAAGAAAAGTGTCTAGTAATTTCTTTCGTTAATTCTTTTAACTCCTTCACCCATAGGTGTCTTTTGAGAGTAGTGTAGCATGAAATAAACATAAATTCTATTTGCAAATAATGAGATGAAAATAACTCGTCTAACCTGAAGACCCAAGAATTGGGTCACGCTGTTGTGATTTTTCCAGGTTGCTTCTAGAAATTTGGAGATGAAAATTCTATATTTCATTCCAAAGGTCATTCAATGCTCCTTTTGATGGCGCACTTGCTACTTGACAACGACCAGGGAGATGGTCTGTAGTCACTCGATCTTGAGAGGCTTTTGGGTGATCCTTATTGTCGCCGATTGGTTTCACCAAATATTGCAACTATGCTCATGCTTGGGTTTGCCTTGCGTCGAAGACATTATTGGTCACCGCTTTTCTCTGACTTCAGCCACTGCCGCTTGAAATGGTAGTTTTCCTAGACCTTTCTCGGCTCCTTTGTACTCCGTATTCTTGATTTCTTCCCACATAAGGGAAGAATGACAATCCCGTTGAAAGAGACAATGATGAAAGGGGTTTCATGGAGGAGATCTTGCAAATTTTTGACTAAGCGACCCTTTTGTTGCAAGAAGAGCTAGATGACTAATATTTCCCATAGACGGCGCCAAACTGATGATGCCAAAATCGTCAGTTGGGTCACTTGTTCAATCCGGAGCATTAGACGATCTTATAGGACCTGCAAGATAAAGAGAGTTGATCGAAGAGACCACCATGCTGTGCCTGATGGGGGAGCCTCCGATGCTTAAGTTAGTACCAACCCATATATTTTGTAAATAGATAGTGTTTTGTAGTAGTTTTTTGACGTACCTTAGTAAATGGACAGATTGTCCCTTTTATAGGTGACTTAGGTAGCCGTTAGACATAAATGAGGGTGATTTTTATCCTAATTGTAACGTTCTTTGTCATGATGAGAGAGTTTAAGACCTTTGATGGTTGTTATTGAATGTGTTTGGCGGTTACTCATCTATCTTTGATGGCCTAGTAATGATGCAATGACCGTCCATGAAGATGAACGACCTTAACGGTTTTTATGGACTCATCAATTTTTATTTTTATAATTCCTTATTTATTCGACAAAAACTAATCAAATATTCAAATGTCAACCATTTTGTTTAATACCCAATATGTAGCTTTTATTTAGACTCTATTAGGAATCGATTTTCTTAGAGTGACGTGCAAGTGCAAGTTTTTGACTTCCTTTTAAAGCATGTTTGTATGCAACGCAAATTCCTTCACAATAAAGAATGTGTAGTTGACTTATATTCCTAAAAATCATGTACAATTAAAAGAATTAAACAACATTATAGTTGTAGTTTCAACTTTCAAGCCATGGGAAACCCACCTTGGAAAGCATCAGCGAAACATATAGAATAAGAAACACACCATGGCCAAGTACTAGAGGATCATCCAATCTTCACATGCCAAATATGCGTAGAGCCCATGCAATCAAACAAAAATTTAGCTACAATAACAATTGTGTGTACTCTTTTTTATGATGCCAAATACATTTAAACCCAAATTGACAATAAGGTGCCAAACATTGAATGTCCTATATTTATTTATGATGCATGAATTGCGTGTTTATATAAAAACTAATAAATAAGCTTAATATCATATATACTCTGTATCCATATTTGCTACCTTACTTTGAAAGTTTCCGATCCCAGTTTGGTCCATTCACTCTTATTCGGTCCATTTTGATTATATTCAGTCTACATCGGTCCTATTTAGTCTACTTTGGTCTTATTCGGTATACTTTGGTCCATTTTGTCCACTTCGGTCTTTTTGGGTCCAATTTAGTTCTATTTGGTCCATTCTGTCCACTTTGGTTCTGTTCCGTCCATTCGGTCTTATTCGGTCCACTTCAGTTTATTCAGTCCATTATGTCCACTTTGGTCTTATTTGGTCTTTTTCAGTATACTTCGGTCCATTTTGTTCACTTCAGTCTTATTCAGTCCAATTTAGTTCTATTATGTTAAGTTTTGGCTCTATTTGGTCCATTTTGTTGACTTTGGTCCTATTCGGTCTTGTTCAATCCACTTTGATCCTATTTAGTCTTTTTCAAAGACACTAATGTGAGGAGCTATGAAATTTTATGATCAATTTTTAAAAGGTGTTTATGATCACTTGAAATTAAAATTAAGTTGCAAATAAAATGCCATTCTAATTTGGGTTTTTACATTTTAAATAATGAAAAACTAAATTTCAATTATTTGTTAATCATACATAAGTTTTATGGCTTGACTTCGAATCCTTGAAGGCAAAATCTTGGTTCATTGTGTTCACTTGTAATGCTATTGGTACTTCGATGTATCTAAAGTCAAGCTATGACTAAATTCTCCGAAAAGATTAATTACTTTTTACACTACCCCATGCTATTAAAATCAACATTGAAGTATCCATTTTTTTTTTTTTTTTTGAGAAGAAAGTATCCAAAGTTTTTTTTTTTTTTTGAGAAGGAGAAAGTATCCAAAGTTAAGTTATGACTCCTTACAATGCTTTAACGATAGATATTATATGGTGCCACCTAGATAGGATTTTCCTTACTGGCCACCATAATTTGCATATATATATATATATATATATGTGTGTGTGTCTGTGTGTATGTGTGTGCGCGCGCGCGCGCGCGTGTATGCAAGTACTCTCTACTTAATATACAATTAGATTAATGACATAGTTTTTCTAAAAACAAGGGTTAATGACATAGTCTATTCTCTATTAGTTGGTTGATAAAAAGAAATCACTCAAGTTTTTCTCCCCATTTAAAAAAAAAAAATCCACAAAATAAAAAATATTGAAAAACTTTATACTAAACATATTTTCAAACTTGGTTACATGCAGTTATTCCTTAAGATAGCTTATTTTTAGAGATTTGATATTTTTGTTTTCATTTATAGAAAATAAATAAATAAAACCACCAAAAGTATTGATACGTGTGAGTATTTATTTTTTGTTTTATTAAAATAATACTCGAATAAAGTTTTCTTTAAAAATAGTTTGAAAAAACATTTTGAATAAGACAAACACTACCGGTTTATTATCACACTTTAAACATGTTTATAAAATTTATATATTTTTTGCATGCGTTAGTATATTCCCTCCCTTTAACATCACTTGTTCTTTAAATTATTTCCTAGTGTATTAGGAAAAAGATTTCATTTCATACAAGTGGTGGAAAATAAATTGTTTCGCAAATATATATTATTATTAGAGCTTGTTTAGTCATCTGATTTTTGCTTTTAGCTTTCCAAACTTAGAAAACTGTTTTATAAGTACCTGATTAGTATTAAGATTTTTGTTTTTGTTTTCAGAGCAGTACAAAAACCATTTTCAAAAAATTGAACTTGAAAGTTGAAACTAGTTTTCAGATAATAATTTTTATATTTTACAAGTTTGATTCCCAAAACAAAATTAATTATTTGGGAGACATTTTTATTTTTGAGAATAAAAAAAAATATATTTACAAACACGGACATAAAAAGAGGGGGAAATGGGCAGACTAGCTTTGTGTTCAGCATGTATATAGTAAGTTAGCTACTGTTTTGAAGAAATATGAAAAATAGCATCTCGAGTTTTACAAACTCGAGATCCTCTTTTTTAAAAGACTCCCTCGTGCTTGCACGCATGCTGACTGGATAAAAAAAATATGCCACACAGATCTCGAGTCTTTGAGACTCGATTTTTGGCTTAAAGAAGTCGAGTCTTTAGGACTCGATTTTAATGAAAAAATCAGAAGAATATCGAGTATTAGAAACTCGATATCCTTCTAAATATAAAACAGAACTCGAGTCTTACAGACTCGAGTTCTACTGGGAAAATTTTTATAAAACACGCAGCTTCATCAAAATATATCAGACCCATACACAGACTCTCTCACCCATACACAGACCTCACTCACCCCACACCACATTGCCTCTCACAAATCACCACATTGCATCTCTCCCCACACCACATTGGCTCTCACAACTCCATTGCATCTCTCATTGCTCTTCCCCCTCAACAAATTCATATCTCACAGGTAAGGGTTTTTTGATTTAAATGTTATTGTAGTTGGGTATTGGGTGTGGGTTTAAAGAGTTTGACTATTTATTTTGTAGATAGTGTTAATAACTTAGTTTCTTACCAATATTGTGAATTATAAACTTTGTTTTGTTAGTGTTAATTTTTTGAGTATTTATTTGCATGGGTTTTGTGATGAATGGGTAGTGAATGCATTGTGATGAATGGGTATGTACCCTTTGAATTTGTAATAAAATGGCTTTTTTTGTATTGGGTATGCAATGGGTATGTAAATGTGGCAAATATGCAACATGATAAACTGTTGTGTACTTTTACAAGGATTTTTTTTTTTTTTTTTGGTTTGTATTGGGTATGAAATGGGTAGTCTTAGCATGACGGAAAAATGATATAAGTATGAAATGTGTAACGAAATTCAAACCAGTTGAATGAATTGGAATTTCTACTTTGTGTAGTTTAAGTAGATAAAATGTTTTTTAACTACAATACTATCTTGACTCTAACAGGTTTACCATGCCTGAAATTGATATAATCCTATACCACGGTGGCCCGCTTAAGAATCCCAATGCGAACAAGAGTTTGCCATTTGAAGGGCCGGGTATAAGGTCCTATTATACCCAAATTGATCGTAGGTTGAAGACCCTTGATGAACTGAAGACGATAATTATGGAGGAATTGTGTGCAAATCCTGCAATACATAGCATACAAATTACTTATCGTATGCCACATGAAGTCTTGAAGAACCGGATGAATTACAAGTATATGGCGATAGAAACAGATAAACATGTAAAGATCATGTTTGACAAGTTGGAGAGAATACCTGAAGTCAGTGGTATTGAGTTATACATACAGTTGGAGCCACGTGCAGATGATGAGATCCAACAAACAGCCACAAGTTTACAGATTACAGTTCCGGATGCTCACTATGAGTATTCTACACATGTGGATGATGATGTTGATGCCGATGATGATGTTAATGCCAATGATGATGATGATGATGATGATGATGATGATGATGATGATGATGACGACTATGTTGACGAGCCTACTGCAATTATCGGTGAAGATCTTGTCGACAGAGATGACTTTGAAGAGAGGATTGACCGAGGGGACTTTGGGGACTTCGAGAGGGACATCGATGACGACGATACATTGGACGGTAGTCAACCTAATGCTGACAATGTTATTAGTGTCCTAAACATGGAAAACACAATCCCTGCCTACGCACCTCCTGCCTTGTCGTTTTCTGCAAATACTTGGGAAAACATGGTTGATCCTTCACATGTTGAGATACCATTCGTGTCTACTTGGAGAGAAGGGATGAATTTGTGGAAAGGGTTGACTTTTGCCAATAAAGTAGAGGTGCAGCGCGCATTAGTAAGTTGTGCTCTGAATGAAAACAAACATTTTATGATCACTAGGTCGACAACAAAAAAACTTTGTGCGAAATGCGTGGATGAATCATGCAAGTGGTATGTCTGTGCAGTCCTGAAGCCCAATCTCCACGGACTATGGATGGTCACCGTTTATGTGGGTCCTCACACATGTATACCGACTCGGGTGCGGAATGATGGTAGAATGATGACTTGTAATTTTATTGCAGCAGACATTCTTCAGAAGTTATGTGAGGATCACACTACCCCAGTTAAGTATCTCAGATCTATGATAGAGTCGAAATATCAGGGTCATAAGCCTTCTTACTACAAGGTATGGGATGCGAAACAGAAGGCGATTGGGAAGATGTTTGGGAATTGGGAAGAGTCTTACCAAAGGTTGCAAAAGTTGCTAATGGCGTATATTGATCAGGATTCGACTACCCAGGTGTTCTATCGTACCAAACCCACAGGTGAAGATGACACCGTAATTTTGCATTATGTGTATTGGTCTTTCGGTCCAAGCATTGCTGGATTCAAATATTGCAAGCCGGTTATTAGTATTGATGGGACCCATCTCTATGGTAAATATCAAGGAAAGCTGTTCGTCGCAATGGCAACTGACGCTAACAACAAGGTATTTCCTCTCGCCTTCGCTGTTGTGGATTGCGAGTCAGGGTCTAGTTGGAGGTGGTTTTTAAAATGCCTCAGAGATACGATTGGCCACGTGATACCTGACGAAGGCATTTGCATAATTTCTGACTGACATCTCAGTATCAAAAATGCCATTGCAAACTGGCCTAGAGGGGAGGATGGAAGACCACGGGTCTTTCATAGATATTGCTTGAGACATGTTGCTAGCAACTTCAACACACATTATCAGAACTCGACTCTAAAGTCAGCGGCGTTGAAAGCGGGATATGCTACTCAGGCAGTAAAATTTGATACTATAATGGAGTCCATTAAGCAGGTGGAAATTGAGGCCATTAGGAATAAGAAGAAGGTGACGGGGAAGGATGGCAAGGAAAAGGATTTTCTGCCATACACATACCTAATGAGCGAGTCTGTGGATATGTGGACCCAGTCACATGATGGTGGGAAACGTTTTGGGGCAATGACAACCAATATATCAGAGTGCTTCAATGGTGTACTGAAAGGTGCACGGGGCCTTCCTATTGCCGCAATGGTTAAGTTCACTTGGTCCAAACTTGTTGAATATTTCCACGACCGGCATAAAGAAATTACGAATGACTTGTTGGAGGGTAAGAAATGGAGTACATATGCCTTCTCCACGTGGGAGGGAAATAGGCGTAAATCTGAGAAACACTATGTCAAGGCATTTAGCAATCAAGAGATGCGATATCTGGTAGTTACTTCACACAACCCATATAGCGCAGGAGGGGGAAACCACAGTTATGACGTTTGGTTACTGGAAAGAACATGCAGCTGTGGAAAATGGCAAAACATAGGGATACCGTGCTCACATGTAATTAGAGTATGTGATGCTGCAAACATTGATTCGACCATATATATTCACCCATGTTATAGTTTGAACCATGCCCTTAGCACTTACTCACATGCATTTGTGGTTCCTAAGTCACAGTCATTGTGGAGGGAACCCATGGGGCCAAAGTGGTTGCCTAATCCAGCATTGGTGCGGGGCAAAGGTCGACCAGTGAAGTCAAGAATAAGGAATGAGATGGATGGAGTGAGGAATAAAGATCGAGCACCGGGCTGGCGGAGGGAGGATGCTGATTTGATAGAGAGCCAACCCAAGCAGACATGTGGACTGTGTCACGCTTCAGGGCATAACCGCAGAAAATGTCCGCAGTCCCTTGGCGCTTCCACAAGCGGTCATGTTCCAAACTAGGTAGGTGACAAATGGCAAAATGTTTTGGATTGAGTTGTTCATTCTATGTTTACGTAAACATTACTATCTTGTCTCCTAACCACCTTCGTCTACATTTTTCAGGCATGCTTCCATGGACGGCGTTTTTGTTGTGCGGACGGCTGATCTTAGGAAAAGTGACTACGTTGTATCGGCACAATTGACATTTTGGTTTTTGTTGAATGAACTTGTAATTCTCTATCCAATGTACTTCAATGAGAATTGTAATTTGAGTAATATGGTAGGAACTGCCACTTAAGCGTGGTTGGGCATGTTTACAATGTTGATATATTGAGAACGCATTTTGCTGTGAACATAGAATGAACATTGCAACATTATGTTTATGCGAAGAGCGCAATAGTTTCTATTGTTTGGTGCATCTTGAAAACGCCTTTGGATGTGCTTGGAGTGGATTTACATTCTCAGCTTCTCTGCCTTTCAACGAGTGTTTGTGGATTACATTCTACGCTTCTGTCTCTTTGTTTCTCAGCAGGTTGCAGTTCAGTGTCTGGTATGCATGAATGCCTAGGCCAAAAAAAAAAAATTCCCAGTGAAACTCGAGTTTAAAAAACTCGAGTTTTATTAAAAATTCGAGTTACAAAAACTCGATTTACTCAGGCGAAAAAAAAAAAATTTTTGCCCAGCGGAAATCGAGTTTCATAAACTCGATTTCCACTGGTGTGAACACACCTGAAACAGAGCATCCATTCTGCCTGAAACAGAGCATGGTTCATTTTTTTAAAAAAACTAACTTCCACATGAAACTCGACTTTGGAAGACTCGAGTTCCACTAGTGTGAACGCTCCGAAAACAGAGCATCCATTCTGCCTAAAACAGAGCACGGTTCTTTTTAAAAAAAACTTCCCAGTGAAGGTATTAGCAAAATAGATTAAGTACTGTTGTTAAGAATCTATAGAAGATACAGTAGCCAATGCAGGCAAAACTAAAAAGTACCTGGAAAGGTCACAATCTCTAGCAGCTTAATAACATTTTCATGATGAAGCTTCTTCAGAATTTAATCTCCCGAATGGCTGTTATAGGAAACTACATAACAGGCCAGACAAATTATTCAAAAGAAATGTGAATTTGTGTGCATATGCATACACACCTATGTATTGTTAGGTAACAACAGCTCATCAAACCTTTCTGGACTATTGTTAAAGAAAAATTACCCCTTCTTTTTCATTGTCGATGCGTATTTTCTTTAAAGCAACAATTTCCCCAGTTCTGATTTCTTTGGCCATATAAACTTGACTGCAAATATACCACAGGGAAAAAAAATGTAGACATCAGAAAAACCAAAGAACTGAGTTGGATTATTATCCAGAAAAATCCAGATGGGTAAGTTTAAGAAAATATCATTCTCTAGAGCATAGAGACAATACAGAAACTTAAAAAGACACGGTAATTATGTAATATCCTTGCATGAAACTCAGTCCCTGCAGCATTCCACAGATGGCTATGAAATAAAAGCTTCATTTTCATTAACAAAAATGACAGTTTCATACTACACCACCCGTCACCAATATATACTTCATTTTCTCTCTCTCTTGTTATATCAATTCCTTCCAAACGAAACCAAACAACAGCAACAATCACAACAACACAAAATTAATTATTACACAAACTCAAAAGCACACAACCCAAAAAACAAAAACAAAAAAACTGGTTCCAATTGCCAGATCCACATGATCCCATCCCAATACTGAGCTACCAATAAAAATTAACAACAAAAACAGAAGCAATACACATGAACTGACCTGAAAATGAGCTGTTCAGAACATCTGCAAGAAGATAAAGAACAAACCAGTGCATTAAAAGAAGTGACATCGAAATATAACAAATATCAGAAAGCGGACATATCATACTCAAGATCATTACTTTTTCTATGCAGCTCATTAACACTGGCAACTTTGGCTGTCAACTCATCATTAAGCCACGCATTATGCCTCTCGACTAGGGCCTTCTCCTGCGCAAATCCAAACATAACTTCACTCAGAATGAAGCACAGAAGATAGTAATAAAAGATAGAAGACATTTGTAGCAGTAGACTAACCAATTTTGCGCTTTTTAACCCTCGTGTAATGTTTGGGCGGGGGAGGAGGCTGCGGGGCATCATCCTTATGCTGATCATCGGGCTGCAAAGACATTAGATGTATACAATCAATATACACGGTAATGATAAGAATAAAGTGAACTGCAAACTATTTCATTACATTAAGCATTACTGTTATCATACCATAGCGCTGCCTTTGTGTCCGATTTTGTATCCACCTGTCCCACAAGTGGGTGCTCTTCTAGCGCGTTGCGGTCTACCTCGTGGGGGTGAGGGCTGATGAGGGGAATGCTCGTCCGGTACATCCGTATCTGGATGCACAGTGTCAATCCCAACCAGAGGTCCTAGAGGGGCGGATGATGAAGAGGTAGGTGGGTAATGATGCTCTGTGTAGAGGCCAGGAGTGGGGATCACTGTCATGGGTTCAGTACGGGGTGTGTCCATGGGCAAAGTGGATGCACTGGAGCTGGTGGGTGGGAATGAGGATGTCTCGGGGTGCATAGGATGGGTCAAATGAAGAGGAATACCAAGATCAAAACTGGCTGCGAAGGTGGGGTGGGTGAATGGACCTCGGGCTGAGGAGATGCAGCTGGGATGGGTGGATGGACCTCGGGCTGAGGAAATGCGTGAGGGATGGGTGCAGGTATTTCAGGACTACTTACAACCCCTCGGGTTGTTGCACGCCGACCACGGCCCGTAGCTGCACTTGTGCTTGGGCTTGCTGTAACAGGCCGACCACGGCCCCTAGCTGCACTTGTGCTTGGGCTTGTTGTAGCAGGCCGACCACGGCCCCTACCTGCGCTTGTGCTTGGGCTTGCGGTAGCACGTCGGCCACGAGTCGATGGAATTAAGAGTGTTGCGCTTGTGCTTGGGGTTGCACTAGCTGTTGGTTCATTCTCTTGCCCATTGTTTGCCTCCCCATTGTTTGCCTGCTCCCCATTTGGTGCAGGAACACCACCAAGCCCAACCACGTTACTTAGGACGCGCTGGACATGGTTGTGTTCTCGGCTGCCTATAGGAAGCATCGCCAACAGCGCTAAATGGCTTTCAATCTGAAACGGAGAAAGAACCAGTACAATCAGATTTGAGACATTTATGTACCAATTATACAATGGATAATATAGTACTTATTAATCTACTGAAATACTCAACCTATAACTAAAAGTTTTAGTAGAATACTATATGTAACATAAAGTCGTTAATTGGATGTTAGTCAAATCAAACCAGATTTCACGAAAAAAGAAGTCAATTGATTCTACGTTCGTACATGTACTGAAGAAAAAACGAAGAAGACAATAAAATCTAATTAGAACACATTACCATTATATCTAACTTAGCGCTGTTGCAGTCGAAATACTTTCGAGTGACCGGACGGTACCAGCGGTAATATGCATGATCGCGGGGCATCTCACCAATCTGAGGAGGTGCATGGCAAAGTCGTTGTTGTCTCATGTCCCATGTAAGGATATACGGTCCATGCTCCTCCCTCCAATTTTTTTCCACCTTCCCACGCAAGTCTATTCTATGCAGTCTATGATCATACACAACATGGTCGGGCCGCTCTTGCGCCAATCCAAATTGTCAAAGGACACGGTCAGGGTGGTGTGTCTCTACTATGCAAAAACACACGAGTGGCACCCTTGCCGTCCACGTATCCCTCCCGGCAACGCAAAAGGCAGGAAGGCGGCCTAAGTCTGCCTCATATGGCTGCCACATAATCTACAATACAAACAAAAGACAATTTTCATAACATTTTCAAATGTGAAACAAGGGAAAGAGTACATAGATAAAGAGAAAAAACTAAAAATAAAATAAAAGAGATATGAAAACAATGATTTTAAGGAAGGACCTATGCCATCATTTACCTGGCCTGGTTGCACTCTAACTAATTGCTCGCGATAGTAGATCAACGCCATGCCGGATGGCCTACTCTTCGGGCTTGGCACCCGCACCCACCCACAGTTACGAGCAAATAACATAAGACAAAATAATACCACTAATGTACTAAGAAAAGTACATTGCATAACACTCAAAATGTAAAGAAAATACTTACTTAAATGCAAGTGGAGCGTTTGGCCATGGGCCATAATCAGATCCAGGTGGGGGCTCTATCCTCGGGCACAAGAATGGCAACCTTGCCCATGCCCAATACTGAACCAATTGCAACGCCCCACCAATTTGCGATGCGTCTTTCTGGCTTGCCCGGCACAACTCTCTGTACAACCATGCCAAGCAACCACTACCCCAACTATACTGCCGTGGACGACAAAGGTCCCGCAGGAACTCCAAAAACATCAGATGCACCCTATCTCCCGACTTGTCCATGAAAAGCTTATCCCCTATTAGCGCTAAAATATAGCACCGGGCGTACTGATGTAGCTGCATCTCCGTTGCATCATGAGGCAGTGGCTCTGCAATGCGCTGAACAAGGCGACTGATGAGAATTCTTTGCCCCACCAAAGTTGTGTTGTCATTCGCCGGAACTTCAAAACCAAGCAACTCTACACATAGTTGCTTCCAATCCCCACCCTCCACAGCAGTCAGCCCAATCAAGACCTCACCGTCAATAGGAAGTCCCAAAATGACCTCCACATCTTCTAGGGTGATCGACATCTCACCATGTGGAAGATGGAACGTATGAGTCTCCGGCCGCCATCGCTCAACTAGGGCCGTTATTAGGCAATGATCTATCCCTTTGGAAGGGGCCCTAAACAATCCTTCTAGCCCTACCAACTTGATAATGTCTATCACCCGATTATCTTCCATCGTTATGTTTGCCATCTCCTTAGAGTGACCACGGCACGTAACTGGGCCCAGGTTCTGTAAAATCGATAAAAAATATAGCGGTTGTTAGAACTAGATATACAACTTTGAAAGAACTTGCTAAAAATCAAAGACAACGTAAAAAGTAAAAAGTTTTTAGAACTAGATCTAGATGTTTCACCTCGCCATTCCAAATGGCCTCTGATCGATGATTTCGTTGCTGCGTCAACAATGAAGCATTTTCTGGACCAGGGCGCACGATCGCTAGCTCCTCATCCATCTGAGGCACTGTAACAATGCAAATAGTGCTACTGTGAGATCAACACATAGTGGCAGACATACATATATATTAAAAATGAAAACATGAAAAGGCTGAGAAGTAGTGAAGGAGGTAAAAGAAACTATGTGTTAATAAGATCCCATTAAAAGAAATAGTATTAAAAAAATAGTATTCCAATATTTTGAACCCATTAAAGAATACTCTCAATGAATAACTTAAAAACACTACAGTTTTAGAATGTCTAAGTCTAGAAGCCTATAAAGTTTTCTTTCCAAGGTAGTCGCTTATATTTTTGAAAATCAAGTCAATATGAACAAGAATAAATTTTTTTTTAGATGAATCAAAGATAAATTCAAATTTAAATGAGAAAGGAATACAAGTTCTACAACTCAACTAAATTTAGTATCACAAAAACTACAATAAAACCATAGTACAAGATAGCAAATAGCAGCACTATTACATATTAGAGAAGAAGAAATACAAAATTCATTTTTTTATTAGTAAATTAAACAAGAAAAAAAAAAAGAGGAGAATATATTAATTTCAGAGGAGGAAATGATATTGGAGAGTCACGGTCAACCAATATTTCTAGAAGTTCATGCCAAGTTAGCATAAACGCTCTAGAAAACATATAGGGGACATCTATGTAGAAAGAACAGTAGTACTAATTCATCATGCTGAATGACCCCTTGTTGGCAGAACTCAGCAATTAGCAGTAAGGCCAATGAAGGCCTTCAATACATCAATGTTTGCATTTTACAAAACCATAACAACATAGAAAATTCAATGTAAATTGTAGACACATTCATTAATCATCCTGAGTTCCAGTTCCAATGAAAAAAAAATTACCAAAACTAAACAAATATAGACTAACAAAATCTCCAGGAAACATGCATCCCAAATTCAAAGGAAAAAAAGTTGGCAATAAAACATGTCAAAATCCTTTAATATAACAATCCTAATAGAACACAAAACACAAGCTAAAGAAGCAAAAATACAGACATTGTTTAGACATTGTTTAAACACAAGCTAAAGAAGCAAAAATATAACAATCCTAATAAAAACATGTTAATTTAGACATTGTTTCAAATAGTTGGTGGGCATTGAAAAATAAATGCAGAACGGAATGAGATAGAGAGAGAGAGAGACTCACGTGGTAAGTGTAGATGGAGATCAGGGGGTGACCAGCGGTGAGAAATCGATGAAATAGAGAGGGATTGAGTTTCTGGGTTTACAAAGAAGCCGTAGAGAGAGAGAGGGATGG
The DNA here is from genome assembly GCA_033629205.1 of Lithocarpus polystachyus. Taxonomy (NCBI): domain Eukaryota; kingdom Viridiplantae; phylum Streptophyta; class Magnoliopsida; order Fagales; family Fagaceae; genus Lithocarpus; species Lithocarpus polystachyus. Next base: position 108,222,376 of record CM066163.1, on the reverse strand, counting down.
CGGAGAGTGAGAGAGAGAGAGAGAGAGAGAATACGAATGGAGAGCGTTGAGAGAGTGAGAGAGTGAGAGACGGAGAGCGTTGAGAGACCTAGAAGTGTTTGAAAGTGTGTTTGAAAATGGCTGAGAGAGTGACTGAGTGACTGAGTGTGGACGAGTGTATAAGCAGTGGATTTCGAGTCTTATAAACTCGATTTCTACTTCTGGATTTCGAGTTTTATAAACTCGATTTCCACTTAGCATGGACTCCGAGTCTTATACACTCGATTTCCACTTGGCTAGCGCTGCTCCACGTGGAAAAATTTGTCCACGTCAGGGTATTGCCAAAAACCATAAATCGAGTTTTATAAACTCGAGTTTTATATAAATCTCGAGTTTTATAAACTCGAGATGTTAGTTTTATAAATTTTTTTGAAACCGGCCAACTTACTAAAATGTTGGATATTTAATGGTAAATGGCAAGGGTGTCCTAAAAAGAGAGGGAATGAGGTTTTAACAGAGAGAGAGAGAGAGAGAGAGAAAGAGGCTGTGTCACTGTGTGGAAACTGTATATGACTAGGAGTACTACGACGCCGTATAAGGGAATGAACGCGGTGGACGGAGCTCGCTCTGGAAGCGTACTGATAACCGGGGTGGGCAAGCGAGGCCACACCGTAATAGGATGCACCCGCACCCATGATAGGCTCAATTCCCCCCAATCAAATCAGACCTCCCTGACTCTTCCTCCCACAACGACTTGCTCCTCAATGCTCACGTGGTCAGTCCCCCTCTCTCTCTATTTTCTGTTTCACTTTGAATATATATAGAGTTTATTTGGCTAGTGCAGCATTTTGGTTCATTGCAGTCATCACGTCTTGATGCGAGGTTTTACTATGCTTCTGGTTTTGGTTGTTGCCTGTCATTTATTCTGAATTTTCGCATATGCAGCGGACTAATATAGAGGTAGTTCCACTAAACAATGCAGGTACCGTCAATAAAAACAACAAGATATGTCAATATGTAAAAGGAATAGCAAATATGTTGCGTCACTTCATCCCTCTGGTGCTTACGAGGAATCGAGGAAATATTGTCAATATGTCTTCCGGTTGGGGAAGATTTGGCACAGCACTGGTATATTGACATGATGCTCTAAATACCTTGATTAGACGGATGTAAACCTTTTATTTTTGTTAAATTACCGATTGTTTTTAAAAGCTTAAGCTAATAGGAAACGGTGAATTTAATTATTTAACTATAGCTCTAACACTTTTTATTAAATATTATAATGTGATTTTTAAATCCGCTACTAGACATAGGCATTTCTTCTGAAAGCACTAGCATGAGTTTTAGTTAATTTTCTCAATAAAATGTGGAAATGCTTTAAAGAGAGAAAGATCATTATATTAATGGTGCCAAAGCTCTTGGGCCTGTTGGCTCTGCCTTTGTAGTCTTTCAGCATTGTTGGAGTGTAGTGGAGGCAGATGTTATGAGCTTCTTTCAATAATTTTAAGAGACATGTTAGTTTGAGGAGTCATTGAATGTCACTTTCGTTACCCTTGTTCAAAGATTTCTGTGGCTTGGAACATATGAGATTCTAAATCAATTCGTTTGGTTAGAAGTGTGTATAAATTTCTGGCAAAGGTTTTCCCTAATAGGTTTAAGAGAATGTTCAAGAAGATTATTTCCGAATTGTACAATCTTTCTGTTGAAGGCAGTCGACTTTTAGATTCTGCCCCCGGGTCGATTGAATGTCTGGAGTCTAGAATCAGAAGTCAAATTCCTGGAGTTATCTGCTGCAAGCTTGACACTGAAATGGTTTGTGATCGTGTAATTGGGGATTGTTTGCTGGAAGATTGGCTTTGGTGAAAAATGGAAGAACTAGGTTTCTTTTTTGCATGTCCACTGTGAAGTTCTCAATTTTGGTTAATGGTTGCCCATCCAGCTTTGATAGTAATTCTAGAGGATAGAGGCAAGGAGGTTCAATTGCATCATAATCCTCTTCAATGAAACTCTCAACAAAATTCCAAAGAGGATGATTGGAGGAAGCTTCTTATTTGGTTTTAGAGCTCAGTGGAGTTGTGAATTTTGAGTATTTCTCATCTTCTTTTTTTAAACAACACCATCATTTCCTATGATGTTAATACTGATCATCTTTTAGCTGTCAAGTCAGTTCTTTTATATTTTAAATTAGATATGGAGTTAAGGGTTAATCTTAGTGAAAGTGCAATAGTTCTTGTAGGGATGGTGGAAGTAGTCAATGAGCTGGTTGCAATTATGCGTTGTAAGGTTTATTCTTCACTTAAGAATTATTTGGGCATGCTGTTAGGCTCATCATACAAGGAAGTGGCAGTTTGAAATTCAATCTTGGGAAGACGGTTGGTAGGATGGAAAACTTATAAATGTCAAGGGAGGGAGGTTTACTCCATGTTCAGTATACCTTCTCATGTTGGTAATAATTTGGAACTATTACAGTGGGATTTTTTATAGGGAGGTTTGGGTGGGATTTCTTAGGATTTTTTTTCAAAATAACAAAATCTCTCAAACAATTTCATCAGTTAGGAAGGTTTTGAAACTATTTAGCAATCTACCAAATTGAGTGTAGAGAAATCGATTTCGTTGTGCGCTAAATCGAGTTGTTTAGAGTCGAGTTTCACGGAAAAGACTCGATTTCTATTATCCATGAGACCCAATGAACACCAGAACAAGAAAAAACAACAAAGCATCATCAAATCGAAAGACCCAGACAAGGAAAACAACGATTAGAGGAAAACCTTCGCAGAGCTTGGTCGCCGCTGCCGTCGCCGTCGTCGTCGTTGCCTCCCGCTGGTTTGTTTTTCTTCTTTGCTGGTTTGTGTTCTTCTTTGTTTAAGGTTTCTGGGTTTTCTTCTTTGCTGGTTTTCTTCAGTTTCTGGGTTTTTTTTTGTGATCTCATGGAACTCGAGTGTGAAACACTCAATTTCAAACAAATCGACTCCGAAGGACTCGATTTGTTAGATTGCTGAATAGTTTCAAAACCTTGCTAACTAATGAAATTATTTGAAGGATTTGATTATTTAAAAAAAAAAATCCGATTTCTTACATCATTGTGCTTCTGGCTATTGCCAGGGAGCTGTGGTCATTTGCACACTCCTTGTTTGGAGTTCATCAGGTGATGCAGTTGAAGGCTATCGATGTGTTTTTTCTTTGGAAAAGTTTGTTTGGAAGGCATAGAATTGGGTTGATTTGGAAAGCTACACCTCTTTGCTTGCTTTTCATAGATCAACTACTTATATTAAAAAAAAAAAGATTTTGTTTCCCAATTAAAATTTTCATTTTTTTTTTAATGTAATCTTTGTATACATATCGTATACTTCAGGTTTTCCTTCAAACAAAAGTTATTCATTACTTATCAAAAAGTTTCCTACTAATCCTTTTTCTAATAAAAGTTATTTATCTCTTATCAAAAAGTTCCAAGTAAACTATCTTTAAAAGCTGAGATTTTAAGGATGTGTACAAGACCAGAAATACTTAAATTTTTAGTAATATGTAGATTTGTAAATTATAATAATGATATTACTTTATGCAATTCTATCTGAGAATTTTGCAATAGCCTTATCTTGGCCTGTGTATGTCTCTCGTGATAATATTGGCATTTTGGACTCCTTTACCAATATCATGTGTCTTCTTACTGAAACCTGATCATATTTTATCAGGTTGAGCCTTATTGTGCATCAAAATGCGCTGTTGAGGGTCTGACCAGATCTGTAGCAAAGGAGTTGCCTGATGGAATGGAAGTTATTGCACTTAATTCAGGTGTAATAAAAACTGACATGCTTGAGTCATGCTCTAAGCTCCTCTCACAATGCACTGCTTCCAAATCTGTGACTTCAGGCATGGAAGTCCATGCTCACATGATCAGATTTGGATTATCTGAGGACCCCAATCTTCGGAATCATTTGATTAATTTGTACTCAAAGTGTTGGTGTTTTGGGTATGCACGGAAACTGGTTGAGGAAAGTACTGAACCAGATTTGGTTTCTTGGTCTTCTTTGATATCTGGGCATGCACAAAATGGGCTTGGTGAGGAATCCCTTTTGGCCTTTCATGAGATGCATTTGTTGGGAGTTAAGTGCAATCAGTTTACGTTTCCGAGTGTTCTTAAGGCGTGCTCGATGACAAAGGAGTTAGAGCTGGGGAAGCAGGTTCATGGCATTGCAGTGGCAACAGGGTTTGAGTCTGATGTGTTTGTTGCTAATACGTTGGTTGATATGTATGCGAAATGTGGGGAGTTTGGGAGCTCGAGGAGACTGTTTGATGCAATTCTGGAGCGGAATGTTGTTTCGTGGAATGCTTTGTTTTCTTGTTATGTGCAGGGTGATTTCTGTGGAGAAGCAGTGGATTTGTTTCAGGAAATGATTTTGAATGGAATAAGACCCAATGAGTTTAGTTTGTCCAGTTTTCTGAATGTGTGCTCAGGTTTGGGGGATGATGGTCAAGGAAAGAAAACTCATGGGTATTTGATAAAGCTTGGGTATGATTCTGATCCATTCTCAGCAAATGCACTTGTTGATATGTATGCAAAAGTAGGAGACATTGAAGATGCAGTTACTGTTTTTGAGGAAATAGCAAGACCCGATATTGTTTCCTGGAATGCTATTATTGCTGGCTGTGTTCTTCATGAGTACCATGGTTGGGCCTTAAACTTGTTTGCGCAAATGAAAAGGTCAGAAATATGCCCAAATATGTTTACCTTATCTAGTGCTCTTAAAGCTTGTTCTGGCTTGGGGCTCAAGGCATTGGGTAGACAGTTGCACTCTAGATTGATAACGATGGATATAGAATCAGATTCATTTGTGGGTGTAGGACTGATAGATATGTACTCAAAGTGTGATATGATGGGTGAAGCGAGGATGGTTTTTTATTTGATGCCAAAAAAAGACTTGATTGCATGGAATGCTGTTATCTCTGGACATTCACACAATGGGGAAGACATGGAGGCTGTATCCCTTTTCACTGAGATGTTCAAGGAGGGAATTGGATTCAACCAGATTACTTTATCCACGGTCCTAGAATCTACAGCTAGTTTGCAGTATCTCAATGTTTGTAAACAAGTTCATTCACTTTCTGTAAAATCAGGTTTTCATTCTGACATTTATGTTGTCAACAGCATTCTTGATACATATGGAAAATGTAGTAATGTTGAAGATGCTGCAAGAATTTTTGAAGAATGCCCAACTGGAGATCTGGTGTCTTTCACATCCATGATCACTGCTTATGCTCAATATGGTCAAGGAGAGGAAGCACTAAAGCTCTATTTGCAAATGCAAGATGGGGGAATCAGGCCGGATACATTTGTTTGCAGTTCCCTTCTGAATGCCTGTACAAATTTATCAGCATATGAGCAAGGAAAACAGATACATGTCCATGTTCTGAAGTTTGGATTCATGTCTGATGTCTTTGCTGGGAATTCCCTAGTCAACATGTATGCAAAATGTGGAAGCATAGATGATGCAGACCGTGCTTTCTCTGAGATACCTGAGAGAGGAATAGTATCATGGTCTGCAATGATCGGGGGGCTTGCACAACATGGGCATGGGAAACAGGCCCTCCAACTGTTTAATCAAATGCTTTGTGGTGGTGTCCCCCCCAATCACATAACTTTAGTTAGTGTCCTTTGTGCATGCAATCATGCAGGTCTGGTAACTGAAGCCAGACAATATTTCAATTCAATGGAAGAGTTGTTTGGTATTGAACCAATGCAAGAGCATTATGCTTGTATGATTGATCTGCTTGCGTGTGCTGGAAAATTAAATGAAGCAATGGAACTCGTGAACATGATGCCATTTTCAGCTAATGGTTCAGTTTGGGGCGCACTTCTTGTAGCAGCAAGAATCCATAAAAATGTTCATCTTGGCCAACATGCTGCTGAGATGCTTCTAACTCTTGAACCAGAGAAATCTGGTACCCATATTCTTCTTGCAAACATTTATGCATCAGCTGGCATGTGGGAAAATGTTGCAAAGGTAAGGAGGCTTATGAAAGATAGCAATGTGAAGAAGGAACCTGGAATGAGTTGGATTGAGGTCAAAGACAAGGTATACACCTTTATTGTGGGAGATAGAAGCCATTCTAGAAGCAAGGAAATATATGCCAAGCTTGATGAGCTGGCTGACCTTATGAATAAAGCTGGCTATGTTCCCATGGTAGAGATTGACCTCCATGATCTAGAACATAGTGAAAGGAGCAGCTTTTATTCCACCATAGTGAAAGGCTTGCAGTGGCTTTTGGTTTGATTGCTACTCCACCAGGAACTCCCATTAGGGTGAAGAAGAATCTTCGAATCTGTGTGGATTGCCATGCTGCATTCAAGTTCATCTGTAAAATTGTCTCAAGGGAGATTATCGTGAGAGATGGCAATAGATTCCACCATTGTAAAGATGGTTTGTGTTCTTGTGGAGACTATTGGTGATTTTTGTGGGGGAGAAGTGCTACCTTTCTTTCCAACCAAGTATACCCCTATGTATACAATTCCCCATTCTTTATCTGACAGAGGCATATTGGAGGCCTGTCAAGAACCTTTGGCCTTTTCTTACTGTGATTTGTGTTTTGATGTCTAGGTGACTCATTTTTTGGCGGTTCAAAAACAAATGAAAATGATGCCAATGAGCTCTAGCTCAAAATTCAAATGGTGCATCCTACTTCCTTAGGCTTCGTTTGGTTGGGGGATGGAGAATTGGAGAGATAGAAAGTGGTGGGAGATGAAAAAGTGGAGGGATAGAAGAGATTTTAGTTTTCACTCAAGTGCGTTTGGATGGGACCCTCTAAAATCTCTCCCCATTTCCTTCTTCACCAATCACTGAAAAATACCATCTTCTCTTCCCTATTTTCCATCCCCCAATAATCGGCCCAACCAAATGCACCCTTCATGATGGGATAGAGGGTAAGATTGCGGTTCAAGACCCATATGGTGTGTTTGTAACTTAAAAAAAAATAAAAATAAAAACAGAAAAATGCAAATGTCAAAAACTGGGATTTAAGATAATGTGATGTGTAATTGCTGTTTTGATTCATAGAAAGCATTATATACACCATTTGCTTACGTGATTTATATTTTTGTCAATTTTTCTTTGTTAGGTCCCCAAGATTTTTCCTATGTATATTGCTTGTTTGATGTGACTTTTGTTCCTCTTTGGTGGATATACTGTCAGTTCAAGAAATGGCATTACTATCTTTTGGTAAGCTTTACAATATAGAGAATTTGTTGTATTCCATAATTGCTTGAGTTCATTTATTTATTGGTTTATAAAGCTCAATTGGTTTTTTAGGCGGTGGGGTATTGACTATTGAGTTCTGGTAGTGACTTTTTGTTTTTGGTTATGCTGTTACTAATCATCGGTCCATTTGTCATTTCTGTTAGATATTTGTGTGAATTTGGAGGGTTGGAACCATATAAGAAGATAGAAAGTGGATAGGAAAATGAATGGTAATTCGTGAGGGCAGTGTGATGTGGCAAAAATTTCCTATTTCTATTTATATATATTTCATTAATGCATCCCATTGAAATCTTGAGGGATTTTTACATATTTTAACTTTGCCCCCATTGATCTAGAGTTTCTGGAGACCATGACACGTGATCATTTTACATTGTTATATGTATATTTCATTGTTGGAGTAAGTTGGAGTAACCTAAGGTGAAAAATGAGGAAGTGACATAACTGTTCTTGTGTCTCAGGATGTTTGCTACTATGCAATTATAATCTTCTTGGTCAAACTTCTTTTGTATCCAAGGAATGAATAGCCTTTTTTGTTTGCTTCTCATTTGCTGAGGTGAGTAAGTACTCCTAGGGTACTCTGCAGTCTGCACCTCTGTTGGTAAATGATTCACGTCCAATGTTTTGGCTCTATGTTACTGCGGGGGAACATTAGCATGGACATTAATTGCTTGGCACTGTAGCTTGGTTTTCAGTTCTGTTGTCTTAGTGTTCTTACACATCTTTTACCTGGTGAGTTGGACGTTCTTTGTTTAGGTGGCCTGCTTTATAAAGTACCTTTAAACAATGGTCTAATGCTTCCCTGGTGAAGGAAAAAGAAGTATGGATTAAAAGTGAATAATTAAAAATTGTCAAAAAACGAGTCAATTTCTTCATGGATTGTATACACTATGTTAAAATATTTATAAATTTATAAAATACAATATGAGAAATTTTAAGTTGCTAATGAGCTTTAGCTCAATGGGACCTCCTCTTTTTATAAAAGCAAGATGGAGGGTGCGGTAGTGGGTTCAAGACCAACCTGTGCATATGTGACTTACCACTCCACACATTTGGCTTTGAATGCTATCTTATATTTGTTAATCTGAATCTTTTAGGGTTCTAGAATCCTTTCATATTTCAGATTACAGTTGTTACATATACATTTTCTGGTTAGATAGAACTGAACTTTCTTACACATGCAAGAATTTCATGCTAGCTTGACCCCAGGGTGGGAGTCTAGTGGTCAAGCACCTCGTCTTTGTGCTTGGATTCGAGTCACACAGGACGCATTAGTACCGGGGCTGGTGGGGCCATCTAGCACAGGGGTTTAACTTGTTACGGTGGAAAATGACTTGCTTCCAAGATTTTGCCTTTTTTTAGTCAGCCAAAAAAAAAAAAAAAATCATGCTAGCTTAGGCCGTCTTAAGTTTTGACTGGCTTTAACAAAATGTAGAATTGTATGGGTTTCTTTGAGTAGGTTTGGTCATTGATACCCTGCTGTTTAGTTTATTGGTCTAAAACCCAAGTCAGCTATCAAGATGCTTAGAGTTATTGATTGTTGAAATTCAACTTTGTTGAATTACTATATTTAGTTTTCAAAAAATTTGCATTGGTGATTGGTCACTGTTGCCTTTTAAGTCTCAGACAATATAATCAGTAACATTTAGACCTGTGATTCCTTACAAATTACTTTGGGGGGTGAAAAAGTAGTGCACTTGTTGGCCTGAAGATTGTTCTAGTTTTTCATTTTGCAGTATTGAACTGTATATTTAGTTGCGTTAGTATTTACGCTGCAGATAGTTAAAGAGATCTTCCATAATTATAGTTACAGAGTTCAAAGGATTTTGTATGTATATCCCGGTCTGATAATAGGCTTTAAAACCTTAACCCTTGACCAACCAACTCAAGCATCATAGGTTACTCATAGTCCAACCTTAGTGCTAACAATATTTTGGTAGGGAACTCTCAAAAAGGCGCAGAAAGCTAACAATGTTTGGTGGTGCCTAAGTGGTTTGCTCGGGGAATCAAAATTGCTTATTCATGTACATTGTGTGCCAAGCCTTGTTTACTGTAACAACCATGGCACTTACAGTCCCCATCTTGTCATATGAATTGCATGTGATTTTCCAAATACTAAGTGTATCTGCATCTGTATGGAATGGTGGAAGCTTTCTGCTAGATGTAATGCCTAGGCAGGTGATTCTCCAGGAGAAGAAGAAATCGGAAAACAAACTCAGCAAAATCAATCCTCAGGTGTGATGGAAGATACCAAGGTGACGAAACTCTACTGAGATAGACAGGTAGCTTTTTTTAATCATACTCTGTAGAAATTTTTTAAGTATCAAGTGTTTCTCTAGCACATCAATGCTAATGATTTGTTTGTTAAGTTGGATCTTAGGGCTTTGTGAATAATTCTCATTTGCTATTTGCACCTTTACAGATTGAAATTTTGTAGAATTCAGATTGGAATCTGATCCTGGCAGTGTTTCAACTTTCAACTTTCAAGACAACAATGTCCCGCTGTGTATTGTGATAAAGTGCACCCCTGTATTACTATTTTTTTAGCTAGGTGAAGTTACTGCATTTTGAGCAGCAGACTTTGTTGGCTATAAATTCTTCCATTTTGCAAGCTAACAATAATATCATAATGGTAACTATGTTAACTACATTACATTGATTATAGAGGTAAGTACTAAGCAATAACTAAATTGATGGAGATGATATCTTGATCAAGCTATAATGCGCTTAAGAAAACATAACCACTTCAGTGATTTGGTAATAAAACTACAACTTATACTACTTATTTACATTAACACGATAACAAGACTTTTGAACCCCTAAACTAGTGAATTAGAATTTAGAAGTCAAACAACAAGAGAAGTCAATATGGAATTTATCTTTACTTGGGATGCGAGCCTTTATTTATATTTTAGGTCTCGATAGTGATCAATGGCTACTTGTATCATATAGAGATTTATCCTCAATTTTCTAGAACACTTGCCCATTGAGTTATTGAATGAGGTTAACTTCTCCTTTTAAATTCTAATAACTAATTAGCACACTTAACTCTGGTTCATAAGAGTAAGCAGCAGCAAAGTCATCAAAGATACTTAGAAAAAAGCTCAGCCTGTCTTCATAAGAATAAGAAGGATTTTGATGAATCCATTGCATTAAATAAAAAATGACTGGAAATAGATACAAAAATAGTTATGATTTTATTTTTTCTGAAAAATTATATCCCCAAGGCGTTTTTCAATTCGGGGAATGGAAACAGTATAAATAGAAATACAGTATTTTGCAATGTAAATAAGTTAAAAAATTGCAATTGCGATCAACTTTTAAATAAAAGAAAAGAGCTTTATAGAAATAAAAATAAACTAATTAAATTAAAGTTCTTTCTTTGGCCCAATTATCCATTGGAAGATTTATCATGTTTTAAATAAGGCAGTACCACATTATCATCACACTTTAAATATATTTATAAAATTTTGATATTTTTTTACATGCGTTTAGAATAGTACCTCTCTTTAAATGACTTTGCCCTTAAAATTAGTGCCTAATACATTAAGAAAAAGAATTCAATTCATACTGTTTTGGTGAAAATTGTCTTGCAAATATAATAGACCTCGTTTGGGTCATTTTGTTTTGTTTTGTTTTTTTTTTTTTTTTTTCCAAAATTAGAAAATTTTTTCTAAATATTATATATAAATTTTTAGAAACAAACACACACACACACAAAGATAGGGATCAATGAGGTTTTAAATATGTATTTGAAACCAGTTTTTAAAACATAATTTTGACATAATTTGTGTCTTTCTCCTATTTTTGAAAACACAAAAAAAAATAAAGGCTAAAATCCAAATTACATTATTTATATTTGTTTCAGCCTTCTAATTCTACTTTCGTTTAATTGAGTCATAGAAGTTTCAAATTTATTAAATTCATTTATTCCATCAAATTTCGTTAAAAAATTTTCATTAAATTTTTTTTTCACATTAAAAAAATCTATATAATTAATAAAAATATTTTATATTAATTTTTTTTTCATTAGTTAATTACATTCACAATTTGCATTTTAGCCCCAAAACAAGTGTGGTTCAAAATTTTATCTCCCGGGGCGAGTGTGGATCCGGGTTGTTCCGGAATTGTCCTGATTCGTAATAAATACACACCCACACCACACCCCGATTTCCAGGACACGTATATATATTGGCCTCCACTCAACACTTTACAGTTTCCAAAAATACTCTGCGTTGTGCAGTTTGTCCGAGAGAGAGAGAGAGAGAGGCTGCGTGTGTGTGTGTATGAGTAGGAGGAGTAGTACGACGTCGTATAAGGGAATGAACGCGGTGAACGGAGCGAGCTCTCGAACCGTACTGATAACCGGAGTGGGCAAAGGGCTCGGGAGAGCCCTGGCCTTAGAGCTCGCCAAGCGAGGCCACACCGTAATCGGCTGCGCCCGCACCCAGGATAGGCTCAATTCTCTCCAATCAGACCTCCCTGACCCCTCCGACAAGCACTTGCTCCTCAATGCCGACGTGGTCAGCTCCTCTCTCTCTCTCTCTCTCTCTGTTTTGTCATGTTGCAAAGTTGGCTTTTAGTTTTGTTAGAATTGTTGTTGTGATTGTGAGAGAGAGAGAGAGAGAGAGAGAGAGAGAGATAAAAGAGTGGAAGTAAGAATTGATGTGGTTTGGCATGACGGGTTTTATGTCCGATTGTTAAGGTCAAAAAATTGTGAACTGTTACAATCAGTGGGGGAGGGCGGATTTGAACCCTGGCCATCCATGCACCAATGACAACAAGATACAACAACAATTGTGAAAAAAAGTTGTGAAATTTTTTTGTCACTAAACCTATTGTTTTTGCACTCTGTGGGTTTTGACATTTGTGATAGGAGGAAGTGCTATTTTACTTGTCAGTGTAGATAGGAGTGATGTCTTAAAATCTAAATCATTCATTTAACATTGAATGGATAGGATTTTTAGAAAATTATGTATGTAACTATGTATGTATGTGTTGGTAACTAGTTTACATTTTATTTGTAGGTAATAAGGTAATTAAATTACATTTAATATTGGCATTTTGGAAATGTGAATATGTTTTGGAAATTGTGGTATTTGTTGAATAACTATTACTGTCTCTTTTTATTTTTCGTGATGTTGATGACCCATTTGAGATGATTATGATTCTTGGCATGGCCAAACGGGACTCTAAATTAATTTTACGCCTTGCGTGATGATCTTGAAACAATTTCATGGGATTGACATTCCCAATGTTATGTAATAACTTAATAGCCAAAATGACTTATCTAACAAAATTTTGTGTTTATACTTTGTAGAGATCTAATAGTAGTATTGAAGACATGGCGCGCATTGTGATGGAGAAAAAGGGTGTTCCAGACATCATAGGTATATTTTTACTTCTCCTATTGCTGGTTAAATTCTTTCTTGACTGTGCTTAAACTTCACCCCATTAGTAGATTTTCTAGTTAAAGTTTCTCAGATAATAGTTATACATATTTTTTCCATTCTGACCTGTCACTAGCAAAAAGATTTATTCTTGTATTATATTGAGACCCGGAGAAAATAAGAGTCACTCAAGTATACAGGATGTATACAACTGGGGACAATACAATCAAGCATGAAAATTACAATGATATATCAAATCACAAACCAAACATGTAAAATTACTCCCCACAACAGACATCCAATCTAACAAGGTTTTAAAGAAAAATATTAGATTTGATAAAGACCACTTAGAATCCTCAAAGCATTGGTCATTTCTCTCCCTCCAAAGGCACCGCATCAAACAATGGGGAGAAGCCATCCAAATGACACCATTTCGATGCTGACCAAACCTACCTTGCCAACAGGCTTGTAAGTCCATAACCATCCTTGGCATTGCCCAAAGAACTCCAAATGATCTGAATACCATAGCAATAGGATAATGAAGCAGCAGATGATCCAATATTACCCCATTACATTTGCACGTATGACAATGACAATAATCCAATATCCAAATATTCCTTTTATGCAAGTTGCCAATTGTCAAGAATTTTCCCAAGGCTGCAGTCCAAACAAAGAAAACAACTCTAGAACGGATCTTTGACTTCTGTTTGCTTTTCCAAGGAAACAGTTGATCGTGTGAATCAAGACCCGGTGATAGCCTCTAACCTCAAAGCCCCTATTCTTAGATGGTTTCCAACACATCTTATCATCCCCACCCCCACGCAAAGATAAACCATAAATAATATCCATAGAGTTTGACTTCCCAATCCTGTTTAGCATGTGAAAGATAAATCCCATTGAAGAATTCCATTGGAGAACTTAATAAGATCTGCCTCAGAAGCCTCCTTATCACAATTAATTCTGAATAACTCTGGGAGACACACCTGTAGAGAGCTCTCCCCACATCACAAATCCTACCAAAATTTCACTCTAGACCCATCATCTAAATGACTTCAAGTGTTGGAACAACCACATTCTAAGAGTGTTTTGTGACTTCAACTACCTTTCACAATTTTATTTTATATTTTTCCCATCCCATAGTTTTCATAATTCATGTGCTGTATTGTTTGTCTTTGGAGATACCAAGGTATTTTAATTGATTTAATACTTGCAAGTGATGGAACTTGAGGCTTCAACTTTGTAAAATGTGGTTTTGGAGATGACCATCATTGCAGCATCACCTTTCATATCAACTTTCAATATATGTATCACGCACACGCATACGTTGAATTTGGAGCATTTTATGTCCATGGTCAAGATATTATGTCATGCTCTTTAGTTAGCCTTGCTCAATGCATAAGTGTTTTTAAAAAAAAAAAAAAAAAAAATCCTCATTGGTACATGAATCATTTGAATATTATTATTATGATTTTTTATAAATGCGTAATCATTTGAATCTTACTAGTTAAATTTGCTAATCTTTTAGAGGCAAAGAATTTCAAGTTTCTCTTCCCATTCTTAACTCATTTTTCTTCTTTAGTGAGATTTGTGCTTTGCACAATGTAGGGTTTTATGATTCCAATAAAAGAAAGAGGGTTTTATTACATTTTGAAAGAATATAATGCTAGGTGGAAATTTTTTGGCTAGTGCAGCATTTTTTTGATAAATAATGAATTTTATTGATGGCTAGTGCAGCATTTTGGTTCATTGCAGTCATCATGTTATGATGTGAGGTTTTACTATGCTCTTGGTTTTGGTTGTTGCCTGTCATTTATTCTGAATTGTCGTATATGCGGGACTAATATAAAGGTAGTTCCAGTAAACAATGCAGGTACCATCAATAAAAACAACAAGATATGGGAGGTTCCTGAAGAAGATTTTGATACTGTTATTGATACAAATGTAAAAGGAGTAGCAAATATGTTGCGTCACTTCATCCCTCTGATGCTTACAAGGAATCAAGGAATTATTGTCAATATGTCTTCTGGGTGGGGAAGATCTGGCGCAGCACTGGTATAATGACATGATTCTCTTAGTACTTCTGTTGCAAATATTATTACTTCTTTCATTAGACGGTGGTAAACCTTTTTTTTTTTTTGGTTAAATTATTGATTGTCCCAAAATCTTAAGTTAATAGGAAATGGTGAATTTAATTATTTAACTATAGTTCCAAGACTCTCCTTTAAGTGTGGGTCTAAACTCTCCCTTAATAAGTGGGGCCTAACATGTGTGTTTTTTAACATCTTTATGGGAGGTAGGGTAAAGCTAGGTATCGAACTCATGATCTCCTGCCCTTATACCATGTTAAATTACCAATCGTTCAAAAAGCTTAAACTAATAGGAAATGATGAATTTAATTATTTAACCATAGTTCTAACACTTTTAATTAAATATTACGATAATAATGTAATTTTTAAATCTGCTACTAGACATAGGCATTTCTTCTGAAAGCACTAGCATGAGTTTTAGTAAATATTCTCAAGAAAATGTGAGGATGCTTTAAAGAAAGAAAGATCATTATTTCAATGGTCCCAAAGCTCTTGGGCCAGTTGGCTATGCCTTTGTAGTCTTTAGCATTGTTGGAATGTAGTGGAGGCAGACGTTAATAGCTTCATTCAATAATTTTAGGAGACATGTAAGTTTGAGAAGTTTGAATGTATCTTTCATTACCCTTGTTCCAAATATTTCTGTGGCTTGGAACATAAGAGATTCTAAACCAATTCATTTGGTTAGAAGTGTGTATAAGTTTCTGGCAAAGGTTTTACCTAATAGGTTTAAAAGAATGTTCGGGAAGATTATTTCTGAATCGGAGAATCTCTTTGTTGAAAGCAGTCAAATTTTAGATTCTTCCCGTGTTGATTGAATGTCTGGAGTCTAGAATCAGGAGTCAAATTCCTGGAGTTATCTGCTGCAAGCTTGATACTGAAATGGTTTGTGATCTTGTACATTGGATTGTTTGTCGGAAGATTGGCTTTGGTGAAAAATTGAAGAACTAGGTTTATTTTTTGCATATCCACTGTCAAGTTCTCAATTATGGTTAATGGTTGCCCATCCAGCTTTTATAGAAATTCTAGAGGATAGAGGCAAGGAGATTCAATTGCATCGTTATCCCCTTCAATGAAACTCTCAACAAAATGCCGAAGAGGGTTATGGGAGGAAGCTTCTTATTTGGTTTCAAAGCTTAGGGGACTTGTGGATTTTGAGTATTTCTCATCTTCTTTTTTAAACAACAAAATATTATTCTATGATGCTAATACTGATCATCTTGTAGCTATCAAGTTAGTTCTTTTATATTTTAAATTAGGTATGGGGTTAAGGGTTAATCTTAGTGAAAGTGAAATAGTTCTTGTAGGGATGGTGGAAGGAGTCGATGAGCCAGTTGCAATTATGCATTGTAAGGTTTGCTCTTTGCTTAAGAATTATTTGGGCATGCCGTTAGGCCCATCATACAAGGAAGTGGAAGTTTGAAATTCAATCTTGCGAAGACAGTTGGTAGGATGGAAAAGTTATATGTGTCAAGGGATGGAGGTTTACTCCCTGTTCAGTATACCTTCTCAGGTGGCTAATAAATTGGAACTATTACATTGGGAATATTTATATTGAGGTTTGGGTGGGATTTGTTACATCATTGTGCTTCTGGCTACCACCTGGGAGCTGTGGTCATTTGTTCTCTCATTGTTTGGAGTTCATTGGGTGATGCAGTTGAAGGTTATTGATGTGTTTTTATTTGGAAAAGTTTGTTTTGAAGGCATGGAAATGGGTTGATTTGGAAAGTTACATCTCTTTGCTTGCTTTTGGCTATACTTAATTTCTTTTATGTTCGATTTCATAGATCTATTATAGAAGAATTTCATAGATCTAACATAGAAGAATTTCATAGATCAACTACTTATATTAAAAAACGAGAGAAGATTTGGTTGCTCAATTAAAATTTTTATTTGTCTTTTAGGTAAATCTTTGTATACATATTGTATACTTGAGGTTTTTCTTCAAATAAAAGTTATTTATTACTTATCAAAAAGGTTCTAACTAATCCTTTTTCTAATATAAGTTATTTATCAGTTATCACTTACCAAAAAGTTCCAAGCAAATATCTTTAAAAGCTGGATTTTAAGGATGAGTACAAGATCAGAAATACTTACGTTTTCTGTTATATGTAGATTCGTAAATTATAATAATGATATTCCTTTATGCAATTCTATTCTATCTGAGAGTTTTGCAATAGCCTTATCTTGGCCTGTGTAAGTCTCTCATGGTGATATTGGAATTTCGGACTCCTTTATCAACATCAAGTGTCTTCTTACTAAAACCTGATCATATTTTGACAGGTTGCACCTTATTGTGCATCAAAATGGGCCATTGAGGGTCTGACCAGATCTGTAGCAAAGGAATTGCCTGATGGAATGGCAGTTATTGCACTTAATCCAGGTGTAATAAAAACTGACATGCTCGAGTCATGTTTTGGCGATTCAGCTGGTCTGTACCAGGAACCTGAAGCATGGTATGTGTTATTATCTAATTTCAGAATTTAATGCTTTCTTTATGGTATTTATGTTGTTTGTTATTGGAATGTTTTGCTTTCTTTATGGTATTTATGTTCCAATATCAGAATTTTTGCTTTCTCTATGGTATTTATGTTGTGGATTGATGAATTCTCCAGAAGATGTCTTAACATGTTCTGATCTGAACAATTTTGTGGTGCTTACATTCTTATTAATCAATTATAGCAATATATGCCTTTGCTTTGGCTGGTTCTATTTGCCTTTCCATGCCCCGCCTAATAGGCTGAAAAACATAGAATCAGATTCCTTTGCTGTTCATTATTGAGAAATCTTCATTGAGAACAAATCAAGAAAATGTAATCCTTTATATTGATCCTACAAGAAATCTTACTGTTCAAAAAATTTGAAACTGATTCATGCATGTGTTGCCCAGAATTTAGAGGAAATCCCTATTCTATCAAACAGACAAGGCAAACATCTTGTGCTGAAGAACCATGTAAGCAAGTGACCTACCCTAGAATTGCCTTGGCAGGATACAGCTTGAAAGCTCATACAATTTGAAAAACTAGCTGCCAAAGATTTGAGGATGAGCTAGGTGTGGAAAACCTTGATTTCCCTTAACCTTCTTGTAGAACTGTGAACCTGATGGTGAAGGCATTTCATTACCACTACATTCCTTGAACTTTGAACAATACTCTATCAATTCCTTAGGGTGTTCATGTGCTGGGTTTGGTTGGGTTGAGCCAACCTAGATTGGTAGCATATAATGCCAATTGAAAAGGATAAGGTCTCTGACAGCACTTCCTTTTCAACTTTACGGAACCGACTGGTTCCACCGGGGTTTGCTCATTGATCACCACCAAATTCCATTGATGGCTGAAGAACCACACTCAACATCTCAATTTACAGCCACAAACTTTATTAAAAAATCCCCAAACCAACAACAGTCATGCCTAGATTGGTAGTTCAATGCCTTTTAATAACATCAATGAAAATTTTGAATCCCATGTTACAAATTGTATACCAGGTTTTGGACATATTTCGAAGTTAAATATCTCTAATGCAGTTTGGTTAGCGTAATGGTGTGTTTGGAAGTTCGGAAAGAGAGGAGAGGTAAGGGAGGGGAATGAGAGGAGAGGGGATGGGAATAATTACCCCTTCCCCTAATTTGGATGTTTTAAATTAACGGGAAAGGGAATAGATATGCCTCCTCTTCGTTTGGATGTTTTAAAAATTAAGGGGAGAAAAGGGGAGAGGAGTGTTCATATTAATTGATAACCATGACCATCTCTTTTTTTTAATTTTTTTAATTTAAGAAACAGATATTTATTGAAGTCATAAAGGTGAAATTGACAATTTAATTTTTTTTAAATATAAGATACCCCTCCCCTCTCCTCTCCCTCCAAATTCCTCCAATTTGGGGAATTAACAAAGAGTTAATAGTGGTAAGATACCCCTCCAAACCCCTTGCCCTTCCCCCTTAGCAAATATCCAAACATGGTTTATTAAACCCTCCCAATCCTCTTACCTCTTCTCTCCTCTCCTCCTCCATCCAAACAAGGTGTAAGGGATGGATTGGTGAAGATGGGGCATCTTTAGTGGCACCACAACTGTTGAGAGATGAATTGCTGGTGAATGGAAAAGATGAGAGAGAGAGAGAGAGAGAGAGAGAGAGAGAGAGAGAGAGAGAGAGAGAGAGAGAGAGAGTCATTGGCGGGTGATAAGATAAGGAATAAAGAAATCCTTTGGACAATAGGAAATAGTCATGTCTCACCATATTAGGCCAGGACAGGTTTAATGAGTGGATTTTACTAAAACAAAACCGCCACACGAACATTTAAAACCGCCACGCGAACATTTAGAAATTTCAGGCTATTGGGCTCAATACCGACTGGCCTATTTGTTGAGATGATTGTGCCTTGTTGGGTCCATCAGATTTATGAATGACAGTACCTGGTTTGTGTGTTCTTTTTTTGATAGAAAACAAAATTAAATTTTGAGGTTGGCCAGTCTTTTCAAAATCCATTCATTTTGAGGTTGGCGTTGGTGACAGAATTAAATTTTGGCATCATAGGTGGTGTGGGAGCTGCACTCTCCGGGAGGCTTTTCCGGAGCTCTACAATATTAGTTGTAATAAGGAGTCTTCCATTGCAGATATTATGCACTTCCCTAATCAGAGGCTTCACTGGGATCTTCGTTTCTCTAGAGCTCCCCAAGATTGGGAAACTGAACATTTTTTCATCTTTCTTGATCTTATCTATTCTCTGCCCCTTAATGGTGAAGGTCAGGACAAACTTTGTTGGAAATCAACTGGGAATAAGAATTTTAAAGTGAGTGAGTTCTATCTCTCTCTTTCCTCTTCTCTTGTCCTTTCTTTCCCTTGGAAGCCTGTATGGCGTTCTAAGGTCCCTCCTAGGGTTGCTTTCTTTTCGTGGACTGCCTCTTTAGGCAAGATTTTGACTACTGACAATTTATGGTATAAGGGTGTCGCAGTGGTTGATTGGTGCTATATGTGCAAAAAGAGTGGGGAATCGGTGAACCACCTGCTCCTTCATTGTCCTATTGCTTATGATCTTTGGTCTATGGTGTGGGCTCTTTTTGGTCTCCATTGGGTTATGCCATATGGTGTCTCCGATTTATTTTCATGTTGGCAAGGTTCCCTCGGTAGGCATCGTAGCATTGTTCTATGGAGGGCTGTCCCTCATTGTGTCCTTTGGTGTATTTGGCGCGAGCGGAACTCTAGATGTTTCGAAGGGAAGGAGCGGTCTACTTCAGATCTTAAATCTCTTCTCCTTTATACCTTGCTTGAGTGGAGCTCTTCCTTTAATCTCCCTTGTTCTAATCTTTTGGAATTGCTTGATCTTTGTAATTTTTGTGTTTGATGTTCTGTTTTCCTTGTTCACCCCCGGTGTACTTGGTCTTCTTTTTTAATACAATTCCGTTATTTATCAAAAAAAAAAGAAAACAAATTTTTATTGAGTTTAAGCATAAATTTATTAGGGTTAGTTACATGATAAACCCCAAAGTTTGATGTTGGTTACTAATTAAACTATGAAGTTCTAATTACATCAATGTCTACCCCATAGTTTCAAGTGAATTTATTACAATCTGGATCCTGAATAAGGCTCTAGTAGGATAGTAAAATTTATGTTGTTGGACTCAAAAATTTATGTTTCTCATTTACAACCAGGGCTTTGAAGGCGGCTACAATGATACTCAATCTTACAGCTGCAGACAATGGTGCATCTCTTACTGTTTGATTAAAGTATCCACTTAACACATTAGCCTCAGATTATGCAAATACTGTCTGATTAGGAACTTTGGAGCAATCAATCCAGAAATTTATTCTCTACACATCAATTTTGAAATTAGATTGTAAGACACTCTAGTCTGTTTACAGTGTGCTTGACAGGCCAAGGGAAATATCGTTCTCATTGAAATATTGCAATTTGTTTTATGCAATAGAATCTGATTATTAACAAGCTTTAGGAAATTTGACTGTCAGGGGTAGGTCTAGAAATCTGATTTCTCAGAGCTGTCAGGAAGATATTCCATCCCGTTCTTGACAGCTTGAGAGGTTGGAGTTACCAACAGTCATGAATTTTACTATTAAACATAATATGATATAGCTGACGTGTTCCAATGAAGGCAGAAAAATACAATCTGATAACTTCCCGTAGCCGTTTAAAAGCCATAACCTGGAATGCTAATAGACATCTTCTCCAAGGTAAGAACAATTGGCCGAGTATAGCAAGTTTGCCACCAAATTCGACCACATTATGGCAATACAGGTTACATGGGTGGAATCAATGGCACATTACTATTTGACAATTTGGTCTTTGATGGAAATTGATATAAGTGAGGGTCTATTAAATTTGAACCTTTTGCCGAAGTCAGGTTTGTTTAACATGTATTTTATTTATTTACCTTATTGTAAATAAGTTTTTGTACATGATGATTCTAACCTATAAAACTTCACTTTACTTCTTTTTTTTTTTGTTATCTTATTCTTTTTTGTTGGCAACTAACTAGACATCACTTTTAAGAACTAAAGATTTAGGACCTGGTATGAAGATTGCACCTCAAAATTTAGAAGAATTAAAATATGATACAAATCTCATTATGGGAAGAAAAATAGGAAATATAATATTGTGTTGGCTTGTCCCTCCATTATTAGGTTACAAATATCATATCTAAAAAAAAATCCAAAATAATATAATGATGTATTTGTAGAGATAGAGAGTTGGAAAATACTTTTAGAAATAATTTAATTTTTTAGGAGAAAACTATCTTCAATAAATTTTAGCAAATAAATTATGGATTATATCATATTACAAAATACTTATCTATTCCTACGCATCACGGGGGTTTGTGACTAGTTAAATTAAGAATGTACTCTATTTTTTTGGATCCATATATAACTAACAAATATGTAATGTATACTTTTCTTTTCTTTTTTTCAATAAGATGTAATGTATAATTAAATACTATGATTTTCTATACTTTGGTTAGCTTTTTTTTTTTTTCTTATTTTTTGCACATTAAGGGATCAAATTATGATTTCTCATCCAAAAAAACAAAATGGTGATTTTGAATAGGTTGATCTCAAATGTGCAGTTGGATTTTATTTTCTATTTTACTTCAAATTAACATTAATATTCGTCGTAATTTAGGTCTTTTCTTTTTCTTTTTTAAGCAACATGTGGCATGACATTACTTCTTGGATAAGAACAATGCTCCTACTAAAGTAAGAGAACCATAATTATAAATGTAAAAGATTTGGAATTTGAGTAGTTTTCGCAATATGTTGAATTTTCTTATGAGTTTACAGTCGAACAATGTATTACCAAAAGTACAAGCATTAATGATTAGGACAGATTCTAAAGTTAAAAGGTAGTGCAACAAGTGGGACAAAATGGGTAAATGCCATTTTCGTGCAGAAAAAGTGGCATTTTGCCCTCTTTTCTAAACTAATTAGGGAAATATCTCTTTTTTCTAACTCGATTTTCTAAAAATCGAGTTTAAAAAAAATTTTTTGGAACCCTATAATGGCGTTTTAAGGAGCCTATATTGATGTTTTCAAGACCTATAGCGACGTTTTGGAACTCGATTTCCATGAACTCGAGTTTCAAAACGCCATTATAGGTCCTGAAAATATCATTATAGGCTCCTTAAAGACGCTACTATAGGGCTTAACTCGATTTTGAGAAAATCGAGTTTCAAAAAAGGGGTATTTCCCTAATTAGTTTGGAAAAAGGAGTAAAATGTTGGATTGTTTTTTTAAAAAGGGCATAGGCCAATTTTGTCCGCAACAAGTGGAATTATGGTTTTGTCCCTTGATTTATCATATAGCACTTTTTTATTATTATAGAATATTAAATATTTTAACATATACGGAGAGATAAGAAAATAGCTTAAAAAAACTATCCAAAATAATTTAACTCTTAGATACACAACTTGAACTTTAAACTTTTTTAACTTACAGCAGCAATGCCAACACACATAATAGTTATTGTATTTGGAATTGTATACCTGACGAGGAGATGATCTCTCTCATCTATTTTTATGCCTTAGAAACAAACTTTTTTGTTTTTTTGACCTCAAAGGAAGATGGAGAACAACCTTATTGGGTTAATAGTCAAGGCCAAAGAAAACTAAGCTTCAAGTGTTTAATCAAAAAATTTTTGATAAATTCCTTTTTTGTGTTGGGTTAAATAGCAAGTAATGGAATTTTTTTGTTTATGAATTTAGTTTTTCATTACTTGAATTTCAACCTTTATGAGAGCTAGACATCGAGAAAGATCTCCATTTATACTGGCGATGGTTTCTACAATCTTAAAGCAGAAATCTATATTTGTTTCTCCTATCCCATATTTTGCTCTTGTATAGATAAATCCCATGATTTTAAGCAGGCAATTATGCCGCTTTCTTTGTGTGTAAATTTTGGAACCGTTAGCATGTGCTTTGGTTTTTCTTATTTTTATTTTGTAACTTGAACCTGCTTTTGGTGAAGTAATTTCAATGTTTGTGAATGTGGATTTAGTGATAGTATCAGGCCCTCTAATATATCTTGGCTTTTCTAAATTTAACCCTCAGCTGGTTCATTATGTTTTATATATGAAATATTCATAATTGTAGAATTGGTAGACTTAGATTTTTTTTTTCTTTTTTTAAACAGAGATTACTTGGCCTTCAACAATTGGAATAGAGCGTTTTTTTGGTAGAAACAGCACAAAGTTCAAAGCCCTTGAACATATATTACTTGATCTTCAGCAATTGGAACCCTCAATGTAGAACCTTATTGCGATAGACTTTGCGCAACAAAAATATGGATGAATGGAAGATAAGATAGGAGGTGATTCAGAAGCCGAAATTGCAAGAGCTTAATTTGGTTGGAGAAGGGGGATAGAAGCACAATTCTTTCATCTCTCCATGATTATTAGGAGGAGAAGGAATTATATGGACAGTTACAGTATCAAGGTGGATGATAACCTTTGAATTAAGGATCCTAATGACATAAAGTAGTACTTCATTTCCAACTTTAGAGCATTATATGAGTCCAGCAAATCTCGATTGCCAGAGGAATTAGAGGGCATCACCCAAACCATTTTTTAAAGGTATTGACAATGAAGATATGTCGGATACTTACGGCAGAAGAAATAAAAAGCATTGTGTGGGAAATAAACCCATTTAAAGCTTTGGGCATTGATTGATGGTGCACAATCTTTTTCCTATTTAGGCCTATTAACTTTTATGCAGCTTCTTCTACAAGATCATTGCTTCAAGGTTGTGCACCATGTAGGAAAAGTGAGCTCTCCCTATTGAGCTGCTTTTCTTCCTTGCAAATAAATGTCCAAGAATTCCATAATATTTCAGGAGAGTTTAGAAATTCAAAATGAGAAAGAAAGGAAACGGCATGTTGGGAGTGAAATAGGACCTGCAGAGTGCATATGACAATATTGAATGAGACTTCTTGTTGGATGTGCTAACCAAGTTTGGCTTTAATAAGGTCACCAAACTAGACTAAATTGCAATTTACACTCTTAAAGTTTGAGTTCTTTTTAATTTTTCCCAAAATAATTAAAATTTTGGATTTAGACCCTTGATGTTATATATGGTTTGGTTCAAGTCCTTTTATTTGTGATGATAGATGGTCTGACCAAAATTAATCCACAATGCCTCCAAAAGTGTTGCATTGCATAATTAGAATGAGAAAGTGAACGTATTCTATAGTTTGAATATTGTACAACACAGCTGCAACCCATGTAAATATCCAAGGTCTCTCTTAAAAACTTTCTCCTAGTTCAAGGAAAATATAATCATTTATCAATAAGTACTAATTTCTCTAGAGTGTTTACAAGTCAACTTACAGGTAAAGCCTAAGGCTTTGTTTGTGACCTGTAGTTTGAGTTCTTTTACAGATTCTGCTGCTAAATGGCATGCAATTTGAAAAAGATACAACTACATGTTATTTTATATTGTAGATGGTTGTCATAACATTTTAGTCATTCTGGCTTTAGTTCTGTCATTTGTGTAACAATCCATTGGTTAATTTAGTTATTGCCCGTGAGAGGTGTGGTTAAGTTGTTAGATGTCCGTTAGCATGGTTGAGTTACTATTCAGTTAATCAATTATAAATAGTCTCTTGTATAGTAATTCAGAGGTAAGAGTGGAATAATACAAGTTTTACTTTCTCTCATGCTCTCGGCTCTACGATTCTGCATATCCCTCCTTTCTTCTAATTTTTCCTGTATCAAATACTTAACTAACAAACGCTTGGCTATAATTTTCACACCAACCAATTCTCAATTAGTAATCTCCAAAGGTGTCAAAAATTAAGAATTAATAAGTTGTAACTTGGTAGTGCCAAATTTTATGAGCTCTACCTGCAGTAAAAAAAAGCAAGTTTAGATTTCTTAAATTCTAATACTTAAGAGTGGGGTAATTCAAGGAAGTAAAAGTTATCCTGTAGATGAAGTTACAGTTCACAATTCAAATGTCTAATTCACATGCAATCTTTAATATTAAATTCCTGAATTCTTCATAACAACTTAATGACCACAAATAATTTCAAAAAGTTTGTCACAAATCCTGCTAATTTTTCATTGGGAGTAAGAGAAATAAAAAGAAAATCTGAATGGCCCAAAGAAAGAAAAGGACGGAGCTAAGCTTGACCTTTTTTTTTTTTAATATTAATATTAATATATATATATAAGTATTAATTTTAACAATTTTGTTATATAAAATTACACTTTGTCCTTTTAACAATAGCATTGTTTTTTTTTAAAGCAATGCTATAACCACAAATTATTTTATAACATTTTTATAAATTATTAACATAGTAAATTCTTTTTAATATGCATCAGGGCTCATTACTTAAATAATTTTTTTACTTATTAATAATCACTCAACGCATTAGCAATTTATAAACAAATTTATAACTCTAACATTTTCCTCATTTTAAAGTCTATAAAAAAATTTATAACCCTAAAATCTAAAACAAATTATACAAAGCCAAACAAATCACGATAAATTTACCAATAGTAAAACTAAAAAAAATTAAGTCCATTGAACAAATTTTATCCAAAATAAACAATTCAGCCCTATAAAAAAATTTAAACAAATAATTTTTTCCTTAACTAGTGGCAGACACATTAAAAAAAAAAAAAAAAAAAAAAAAAAAAAAAAAAAAAACTGAACTGCAGCAGAGCCGAATGCCAACGTCACCGCACCCAGCCAGCAAAAGAACTGCCCTGCTAATTCGAAGTTCTACCTCGGGAATTTAGAACCTAAAAGATTGAGCACTGTCATTGGCAACACCAAGGTCCTGCTAGACTATCTCAGGAAAAAAAGAAAAAAGTCAGTCTTTAAAGCTAATGTGTTCTAGATATTTTGTAATTCACATATCAACAAACAATTATGCACATAATCATCTATCTATTCATGCTTTGAACAAACTTTTGCAAGCGGCTTTTTCGGCTTTTTTCTTTAACATAAAAAGTTACAGAATGCGAAACACACCCAA
This sequence comes from Lithocarpus polystachyus, assembly GCA_033629205.1. Taxonomy (NCBI): domain Eukaryota; kingdom Viridiplantae; phylum Streptophyta; class Magnoliopsida; order Fagales; family Fagaceae; genus Lithocarpus; species Lithocarpus polystachyus. The sequence goes on along the minus strand of CM066163.1, from coordinate 108,196,194 downwards.
AAAAAAAAAAAAAAACAGAAAAAGTTACTCTATTAAATTAAATGTGCTTCCTCTCAATCAAATTAAATTTGGCCATCAACATGTCTCTTAGCCAATTGCAAAGCATCATTTGATCCCATTAGTAAGCTTTGAAAAATCTCCTTTGCATCTCCTTCTATTATAAACTGTGCAAAAATAGAGAGAGCGAGAGAAAGAGGAGAGAGACGTCCAAAAGGGCAATCAGTTACCTTTTATGTGGACCAAAATTTCAGTTTCTGAAGCGCCTTGCAACGATTCCTTGATTGAAATATTCCACGATCGACGATACGAATGTTGGGGATTCGAGCAATCTTATGCCAATCCTCGCCCCTGTCTTTCTTGCACCGCCTCTGCAAATGTGGACATCTTTGAATTTCCAATGTTTTGAGTGCCGTAAGATTCTGCAACTCGTCCGGTAAAGACATTAGATTATCGCAGTATTGAATTAGCAAAGATGAAAGTGACGTGAGGCATCCTATCTGCTTCGGCAAGGAAACTAACTCCGGACATCCGTTAATAAGTAAGACCTCAAGGCTAGTTAAATATTGAATTCCTTCAGATAAAGAGCAGAATTTGTCGCAGTTCTGAATCCATAACGTCTGTAGTGAAGATAAGCCCCGCAATACATTTACCGGAAAGGACAAAATATTTGTACAGCTCGATATATCGAGTTTCCGTAAAGAATGTAGGTACTGGAGTCCTTCTGGCAGACTTTCGAGTCCCTTACAATGTTCAAGTCCAAAGCGTTTCATTGCAGTAAGATTTTGAAACCATCCATCCGGAAGAAAGTGAAGAAGTGTAGATTCATGCATACCTTCAATTTGAAGGGAAGAAAGTGAAGTGAGATTCATCACTGACTTAATTAACATTACATTGCTCTCACGGATTCTCAAGCTTGTAATGGAAGGAATAATAGGCATTTCAACTAACTTTGGACAACCACAGATATTTAATGCGCTTAGGCGGGGAAAATTTTCTCTTCCATCCATTGTTCGCCATTCCTCCAAATTAGCCATCGTTTCTAAGTGCAGGCTCTCCAGTGATGGGAACGAAATTGCACTATCTCCATGTAACTCATTGCCAAGATACTTAACAGAATCCATGCCACTTATTTTAAGAACCTTGAGGAATGGTAGTTTGTCAAGAGGTGGCAGATGTTCACATCTTTCACACTTAATTAGAGAAATTTCAACCAGATCATGAAGGAGTAAATCTTGCATCCATGTTGGAAACTTTGAACCCAAATAGTTATGAATGTGCAACTCTTTCAGATTTGAATGAGGTTGGAGACCATCAAGAACATCTTCAACCTGTTCTGGTACAGGGCACTGACTTTTGTTCTGCCAAACCAGACTTAGCGAATGAAGATTTTGTTTCCCAATCAAATTTGCATTTTTCGCTTCCTCAAAATTTCTTACATTATCAAGTTCCTTTATTGACAACTCATTTCGAAGGTGTAGTCCTTTCAGCTCACTTAATTGATAACCATTTTCCTTGCCAACGATGAAGATGCTTAATGATTGGAGGCACGTTAGTTGTCCCATCCCTTCAGGCATACAAGTAAGAGAATCACAAGATGTAAGCCCAAGATAGATAAGGTTTTTCATGTGCCTCATACCATTGGGCAACTTATGAAGAGAGTCACAATAATCTAGTTTCAGCGTTTGCAGGTTCAAGAGGCAAGTTATTGATTCAGGTAAAACTTTGAAGTTGGAATTAGACATGTCGAGATACCTCAAGTGTTTTAAACTAGCGATTGATCTTGGTGCGTTTTTTGATGGTTGTTCAACTAGGTCGCACACCCGAATATACTTTTGTTTCAAAAAGATGGATTGAGGAGGTTTATGCTCACCATAATAATTTGATAACACAATGCATGAGCGTAGAGAGCGGACTTTGCATACTTCAACATCCCAAGAAGTGCCTCGAGTATAAGACAAGTGACGAATCATTTTTGGATCTTTCACCCCTTTACCAGATTCCACCACAACGCATTCAAGCCTCATGATAGACTGAGCAAGGTCATGCATAAGGTCATGCATTTTACATGTTAAGTTAATAGGAGAATCCTCCACAACATCTTGAAAGAAAGATCTCCGCACTAATTCATTGAAGATAATTATGCCAACATCATGCGGCCCCAATGATTCTTTAAGGGGAATAAAACCATTAGCCATCCACAATTGTATTAGCTTTTCCCTATTAAGCTCGTGATCTTTGGGAAATATACAGCAGAAAGCAAAACATTGCCTTAGATGTGGGGGTAAATAGTGGTAACTCAACCTCAGCGCTGGCAAGATGGAATTTTCACCTTCTGGTAATTCCCAAATTTGACTTTCTTTCACAGATAACCACTCACTTTCCGTACTTTTTAAGCTCATGAGGCTTCCAAGGGTCTTTATTGCTAGAGGTACCCCTCCACACTTCTTCACTATTTCCTTGCCAAGTGATTCCAATTCTGATCTCTCCTTTAGCCTTCCCATCCCAAATGCACATCTTGTAAACAGGGACCAAGAATCATTCTCTGACAAATATCCTATGTGGTGTATAGGTAGTGTGGCCATCATAAGCGCTACATTCTCAATCCGGGTTGTCACTATAACCTTACTTCCGTTCGACCCACACCTCAACACATCTTTTAAGCCATTCCATTTGTCATGGTATTCGTTCCAAACATCGTCCAAAACAAGCAAAAATTTCCTCCCACGCAATTTTTCCTGCAAGCGTTGCTGTAATGGGTCCAACTCTGAAAGATCACATGGACTACCATCAATGGACTCTATGATTGCTCTCACCAATTTTCTTATATGGAAATCATCTGATACACACACCCAAATTCTCATATCATAATGCCTCTGTACCCTTGCATCATTGTAGATCAACTGTGCAAGTGTTGTTTTCCCCAAGCCCCCCATGCCCCATACGGCATAAATAGCAAGATTATCTTGATCAGACACATCAGTGAGCAATACTTGAATGATTTTTTCTTTCTCTTCACCTCTTCCATAAATCTCACTTTCAATCACAACTGATCCAGTTTGTCTTCTTTCTAAATCAAAGACTTCCATGTTTATATCTCCCTCTCTCAAGTGAAACTTAGATCTCTCCATAGAAATGGATTCCAGTCTATCCCTCACATTCTTCAGTTTAGGTGCCATCTTCATGCGAAATATAAGTCGGTTTTGAAGAGAAAAGAAGCTACTTACTTGGCTTATCACACCTTTCTCTTTCTCCGCCTTTTGTATTAGAGCTTCAGTTGCAAACTCGTCCAGAACGTCATCTGCATCATAAGCTCCTTCTTTGAGCTTTCTCAGCCAATTCCTGATAGCCTCACTCGTCCACTGCTTCTCCTCTGCATCTTGCAGAACAGCTTGGATGGTGGAAAGTGTGCTCTCAAGGTTGTCAAGCTCATCTCTCAGGCCCAAAGCAATTCCCAATCCTTGAAGTGCTGAAGTATTCAGGTTACCCACCATAGAGCTCACCAGGGCAGATAGAAGTATGTCCGCCATTCCGTCTCTTTCTCTCTCTCTCTCTCTCTCTCTGTCTCTCTTTCTCAATCAATCACTCACTCACTCTGGCAACAAAATGCTATTGGAATTACAGGATAGCTCAGGGGAAGTGAATTGCCAAAAGGGAATTGCTTAGTTACTTTACGTGTAAAAGTCTTTCTTCCTTCGGCTCCACGCGGTGTGGGCTTGACTCAGGCAGCATATTCTGCTTTGGATGCTAAATTGTAAAAGTCTTTCTAGCTTTCTAAATTGTTTTTTTTTATCATTCAATACTAGCTGAGGATTCGTTTTGAAAACGATGTCGTTTTATTGTTAGCACAAAGTGGATATATGGGCCTTTTGCACTTGATTTTCTAAAATTGTTTCATTTGCTTATGGGCCTTTTGGCCTTATGGACTCAATCACAGGATTCTTCGTTTTTTTTTTTTTTTTTTTTTTTTTTTTTTTTTTTTTTTTTTTCTCCTTTTTTTTTTAAGTACTTTTTACTCTATTTTAAATACTAGTCACTAAGGAACTTACGAATTTGTAAGGTAGACTAAAATAATTTTATAAAATATTAAATTGATTAGGAAACTATATCATTACATGATTTTCTCTTGTATGGCTTCAATTTGTGTTACAATTTGATGAATAAATAATTGCTTGAACGTGCAATGGCTTACAAAAAAATTTGTCGGACAATTTCAGATATTGCAAAAAATAACTAAAAAATTCAAATATTAAAACTTCTAAAATATTAAAAAAAAATATTTAAGAATCAAATGATTCACGGCTTAGAAATTATTGAAAATATATATGACTAAAAAATAGAAAAATATAAGAAAAAGATTGGGTTACATTCAAATGATTAATCCATGGCTATAGGTTTGCTCCCTATCATAAAATATCATGTTAGTGAATTAGAGAGATGATAATAATAATAATAATAATAATAATAATAATAATTTGAGTTTGGATTAAACAAAAAAAAAAATTTGTTTAAAAAAATGATGACTTTGAGTTTAAGTTGGACTTGTTAGAGAGATAGAGTTTTCACTCCTTGTTAAGTTTGGACTACACAAAAATAATTTTATTTAATTAAAATGACAATTTTATTTATATATTGTGTTGACGTGGAAAATTGTAAGAGCTTTAAAGGTTTCAGTTTTATATATATATATATATATATTTTTTTTTTTTAAGAACGACTAAGTGAATTAGTTATTGTAAGGACATAGTTTTGGGTAGGCTGGGCCCACACATGAGATGAACTCAGGCCCAAAAAGTCTCTGCAATGAATTTGTAGAGAGTGGGCTAGAAAAACTGGGCTTAGAATGAGATCTACTGTTGTTTAGATATGTTTATGACCAAAGCAACAGAAATAGAATGCATATGTTATATAAAATCGTCATCGGCTTAGTCCGAGGAGAATGGTATTACAATTACATGAAAGTATACAACTTATCTCTCTTTTTCTCTCTCTACTGCTCCTGTTTTCTTCTCTCAATTGTTCGATCCCCCTTCTTTTTGCCTCTTGCTTTCTTTATATCCCCTTTTACTCTCACGTGCCAGTTAGAACATCTTTTTGATACTTGTCCTATCAACCTCTCTTAAAGTTTTTACATGGCAAATGTAAAGGTTCAGAGTCACTGTTCAAACATCATTTCCTCATTAATGCGGCCAGAGGGTTAGATACAGAGTCATTAATGCGGTGGTAGCAGCTTTCTGTATAATATCTTACTACTTCCACCTGTCTTAAGTGCTTATTAGATGCTTATGCATCAAAATAATCTCCCAAAGTATCAGAATAAATGCCAAAGTGCACATCCTAGCTTTCTCTTTGATTATCCAAAGAGGTATCCTTCTCGGACAACCCTTCTTTGTTCACATACCGGTCAAATCCTTGCGAGGTTTGTAGCACTGCATTTTCCTCGTAAGCCACTGTCCTCGGACAAATATGCCTCTTCGGACAAGCCCACGGTCCAACATTCAAAATTGGGCCTTTGACCCCTACAGTTATTATTTAAATAGACAAGGCAAAATGTTAGCAAAATTTGAATAAAATATATTATATAGTAATAAAATATCTCTAAAAATGAATTTTTTTAAATATATAATTATAATATAAAAGGCTAAATAAATAATATTTAATTGATAGACTATCAAAATAATAGTTAAAATAATATTTAAATATAATAGAAAGACCTCACAATACTTTGGGGGGGGGGTAAAGTTTTGCAACCACTGAGTTAGTTACATCTTTTCAAAGAATTGTGACTCTTCTTTAAAGGTTATAACTTTTAGCCCATTTTACAATTTGTTAGAGGGACACCACTCCTAAAGACTTCTTATAACAACAATACTATAGATACACCCAATTTCATAACATGTTGAAATGATTTAAGAAGTGGATATGTGACTATGAGTAGGATATTGCACATTGTAGGAACTTGAAAATTGATGGCCCAAGCCCACTAAGAAAAGTAGTGCCTTGTCTTTCAAACCAAGCTCAAACAATAGAAGGTTTCTATGTAGAGAGTGGGAAGACAATTCTGGTGTAATTCTGAGCTAAGTTCAGGTCTAAGGCTGAAGAGCCCAAAGTAACAAAGAAAAACAATTCACATTGTAATTGAGAATAAAGCTCTCATCGGTCAAGTTCGAGATTTAGTTCTTATATATGATCGATACAAGTTCTATGTCAGGCAATGCATTGTCCACTTTCTTGTTTGTCTAGTTCTTAAAGAATAATGTCCCCTTCCTAACTGGGAGGTTTCCCTCCCTTATATACCCTTTCTCCTTGCATCCTAGCCCTCCACTTGTATACCTTAGGGCTTTTCTCAAGATACTTGTCCATCAAAGTTCTGCTGAAGGTGGTAGAAGGGGCTGCTAGCTGTGAAGTTATTGTTCAGATGTCATTTCCTCATTAATAAGGTTGTTGCAGTGCATTCAATGCGAAGGGGGAATGTATACATTTACAGGAATATGCACAAATGATATTACCATATCATTTTAAATTGTAATAATTTTTTTCATTTTAATATAAGCATAAAAAATCACTTAAGATGTGCTTGAGATTTATCTAAGATTATAAATCATTATATAAGAATTATATATAAGTAGAACTTTGACTATGAAAATTAAACATGGCCTATTAGTATAAATAAATAAAGCTATCATTTTATGGATTTTCTAACATTGAAATACTAATTTTTTTTTATACAGGGCAATAAAATACTACCCAATACTCATATGAGTGACATATTATTGTTCAAATTAATCTTAAGTATTATATATGTGTGTTTTGTCCATGCGCTATGTGTGTATGTATGTTTGCCAATATATAAATTTTTCCCTTGAAAGTCAAATCTTAACTTTGCCACTAACGCCAATATCATGGGAATCTGTCACAAATGTTTTCTAATCTTTTTTTGTTTTTAAGAAAGAAATGCTTTCTAATCTTAATCATGCAATCTAATGTGATAAAATATAATATCAAATCAAATCAAATGATGTAAAGAAAGAAAAAGGGTAGAGAATAATTAACCTGGCTCCACTTGATGATCTACGTCTACGACAAAAAGCTTTAACAACTAAATCTTTGTTATTCTAAATTGTATGTCACAATGAATCAATTGTAAGCTATATATATATATATATATATATATATATATATATATATATATAAGTATAGGCTTAGATGGTAATCCTAAAACCAGTACACGGTTTTACAAAACTACAATAGTCCATAGTATTCTATAAAACTACGTTCTAAACATTTATGGTAATATAGTAATATCATAATATATTTTTTGGGTTACACATTATGGTAATGCCCAACTACTGTTTAGGAAGAAAAATTAACTATTTAAGTGAATCACACAAAATTAAAGGTTTGAACCAAGGTTAGAAAGAATGTAATCACAAAATCTTCTACAAAATAGAGTTAACTAATAGGAAAAAATGCGATCTGATCACTAGAAAAACTTCCAAAGTGATTCTTTGTAGTCTTTTTAAGATCCATTGCTTCCATTTTTGGTCATACTAATCTCTTTTTACTCCATATTTGTTGAGCTTTGTAGAGCCTAGTTTATGTTTGATTCGGTTGACGACCTAACCCAACTCGAATAATGTTGTGTGATTTTTAATGGGAGATTTTCTGAGGCTTAGTCTATGGAGCAGACTCTTGGGCCCGTTTTGTAGCTCCTGTGCGCAGGATATAAAAACCGTTTTTTGGTGATTAGGGTTTTGTCTTGTTGTTATTTTTGAGAGAGCAAAAACACTGTAGCCGCACTCTGTATTTTTCCTTGATAATAGTGAAATCCCTGCAACTCCGTGGACGTAGGCAAATTGCCGAACCATGTAAATACTGTCTTGTGCGTGTGATTGTTTTTCTTTGGTGTGTGTTTTCTTTATTTTTGTTTCTCACAGGTTGGGAATTTCGGGTTTAATTCCCTACAATATTCTATAACTGCACTTCCATATTGGTAATTCTTTTGGATCTCTTATTCGAATCAATCTGCCAACCTTAAGACAATCAAATTATTCATTTCCTTAACATAACCAACCCAACCCAACCCAGTTTTATGGTGAAGATTTTGAAAATGATTCCACCAAACCTGGTTTCATCAACTTGGTAGTCATTTTCTGGTGATGGTGGTAGTTTGACACATAATAGTCATAGCCATAATAAAATTCGAGCTAAAAAAACGCATATGCATGATCATTTTGATCCACCAAAAGTTCTAAACCACTATATCGGCATAAATGGACAACATCACTTCTCCTCAGAGGCTAAACATGGAAGTGAACTCTTTTTGATGAAGAAATTCTTGCGCCTTTTTTTAATTTCGAATGGTCTTGTTTATGTCCCTTTTGTAAACATTAGAGATAGTTTGATTTCAGTGATCGCTTTTGTCTTTGTAAACTTTCTATATTTTTTCTTTTGAATCTTAAAATGACCCATTTGTGCCATTCAAACGCACAGGATTGCAAATGAAGTATTTCCTCATTACCTCTCTACAAATTCTTACTCACACTCTAAAAATAAAATAAAATAAAAAGACAATCTCTAATCTCAATACACCTTTATGTGAGAAGGAGAAAACATACACTAAATGCATGGTATATTTTCTCGTCAATCACACCAATCTTAAATTTCCATAGTGCACTTTGTTCATCTACTAGTGCCTCAGAAGTTGCAAGCTTTTGTTTCTATGAAACTTGCTGCCAATTGTCATGCCATAAAGATGTATTCTTTTCATGTGCCTCAAAGATATACATATCAAACGAATATAAATCCTCTATCCCACTCTTTCTTTCTTTTTTCAACCAAATATAAACTTTCATCAAAGAATTAAAAATATCAAGGAGTTACATCAACAAGCATCTGGTGATCTAGGAAGCTTGGCACTTCATCCAAATTACTAAATTTGAATTATTTTTTGCATGATGGGCTAGGTGTTCATGATTCCTTATGCTCCACTCTTTTAGTATTTCATTTTATGCTCTAGGCCTCCATCAAATTGATATATGTCTTATGTCATTTTTTTTTTCATTTTAAACTTTAATTATTTTATACAAAAACAAAAAACAAAAAATAATATAGAGTACTAAGTTATGATTAAAGGAATATATTCGAATACTCAAAATGAAGTAAAGGATTTTATTCATGCTACCTAGGACACTAAAAGTTTCGAGAATATTTATCTATATTTTTTCATCTTAATTTCCTCTAAATCATAATTTTTCATTTTGCAATTTGTGCAAACAAGAGGTAGTATTGGTGTGATGGCAAGTCTTGGCCGCGGGGTTGAGCCTCGGGTAGAAATCAACCACTCCTATAAATTGTAGATAAAACTTCTTATAACTTCTTTCAAACTTATCAAAAGTAAAAGTTTTGTTCACTTATACACAACTTAAGTAAACAATATACAGAATTATAAAATATATAAGGACTAAACACGCCAAAGTTAAATTGAGTGCACTTGTACGACATGTGTAAACAATATACTGAACTATAAAATATTGACTTAAAACACTTGTAAGCGAAAGTGAAATTGAATGCAAATTTATTATCTTTGTAACTTATTACGGCGAAGATAGCGATCTAACAGCTGAAAAAAGTCGCCTTAATAACGGACTTTCTTAACGAGATGTACATTATCGTTACTACGGGTGATTGTTAAGTAAAAAAGAGAGATTGTTTTAACGACCTTAAAAATCGTCGCCACAATATTATATTCGGGATGGGCTCCCCTCCCGTTTGTTATTCTCCAGTTGTCTCCCGAAAATGGGGCTTTAGCCCCATTTTCGTAACTATTTAGTTAGTAGTTTGATTTTACAAACTATATTTTTTTCTAGCATCTCGAGTCTAAGAGACTCGATTTTGGCCTCTAAATCGACTCTTTAATGCTCGATTTATATGGTCTAACAACCTTTAATGTGGCAATTTTTTCCACGTAGCGCCTACGTGGAAATCGAGTATCTAACACTCGATTTATAAAATAAAAAACCCATCATCCAAACCCAAGAGAAAATAGACAGAAAAAATCAGAAGGACTCATCGGAGAAGAAAGAGATCAGATTGGAGAGAGATGAAGATCGGGGGAGAAGAAAGAGATCAGATCGGAGAGAGATGAAGATCGGGGGAGAAGAAGATCAGATCGAAGAGAGATGAAGATCGGGGGAGAAGAAGGGGATGGCGCGCGGCCTGGGCTGCGCGCGATCTGGGCTGCGCGCGATCTGGGCTGCGCGCGGCCTGGGCTGCGCCGGCCTGGGCTGCGCGCGGCCTGGGCTGCGCCGGCCTGGGTGCTGTCCTGGGTAAGGCTGCGCGCGATCTGGGCTGCGCGCGGCCTGGGCTGCGCGCGGCCTGGGTTGCGCCGGCCTGGGCTGCGCCGGAATGGGCTGCGCCTGCCTGGGCAGCGCCGGCCTGGGTGCTGTCCTGGGTAACCTGGGTAAGTTGTGTTTTTGGGGCTGAAACGTGGGTTGTGTTTCTGGGTTTAAATTTTTTTTTGGTTTGTAAATCGAGTCTCTATGACTCGATTTCCAAGTGTTCATCTTGTCAGACTTAGTGCCACATCAGACTCACTAAATCATGAAAATCGAGCATCATAAAGTCGATTTATAAGCCCAAAATCGAGTCTCTTAGACTCGAGATGTTAGTAATTTATATAGTTTGTAAACTTAGCCTACTAACTAAATAGTTCTAAAATTAATGTTCTAAAATTAATGCTAATCGCCCATTTTCGCGTTTTAATATGGATGAATGCCACGTGGAAACAAAACAATCCAAAAGGCCAAAAAACAAGCTATAAAACTCTCTCTTCTTTCTCTACTCTCCTGTTACTTTCACTCGTTTTCTCTCTCTCTCTCTCTCTCTTTTTGCTCTTTTTCCTCTTTCTCTGAACAGACCAAACCTGAGCATCATAAGCATCAAAATAAAAGGGACAAAGGATGTGAGTTCTGTGCAACCCAAAGGAAAAAAAAAAAAAAAAAAAAAAAGCCACGAAACAAATCCAATTTTTTATTTGATAATTTTTCATATAGAGCTGAGTCGGCACCAAGATCAGAGCTTGCTGGCTGGAGAAAATCGGTGCCTGAGGAGACCAAAAAGGAGTTAAAGATCTCTATTCTCTCAAGGGAAGCCAAGAAAACACTACTGTGTAAGGTCGGTGTGAGATTACCATCCTTGCCCTTATACCCAACCTTCTATTGGGAGGAACCAAATCTGACCACTCTTGCCAAGAATGATAAAATCCCAAGCACAGCACTCACATCCTTGTTCTTTTTGTTTTGATGCTTCTGATAGTCTGATGCTCAGGTATGGTCCGTTTGAAAAGAGAGAAAAGATGTGAAGTGATGTAGATAGAGGCGAAACAAGAGAGAGAATTCCGTGGCTTATTTTTTGGCCTTTGGATTGTTTTGTTTCCACGTGGCATTCATTCATGTTAAAACGGGAGACAACTGGAGAATAACAAACGGGAGAGGAGCCTGTCGACCTGGAATTAGAGTTTGCCACGTCGCATGCAATTTGAAGAGAGAGAGAGAGTGAGAGAGAGTGGTGGCCATGGCAGTAGCAGTGAGCTACTGCAAGTCTTCTCCTTTTCTAGGCCAATTCCCATCTAATTTCGTAACCATCTCTCTCTCTTTCTCTCTCTCTCTGTGTCTGTGAGTTTACATATTGCTGTGTTTACACCAACTGGTGTTCTTAAGTTGTGTGAAAAGTGATTATTTGGTTGGATTTGCTTCTCAAACTTTCTTAAAAATTCATTTTATGATATGGGTATTGGTTATTGTCATCTATTTTGGACTTATACACCTTTTTTTTTATTCTTTTCTTCCCTTTTTTTTTTCTCTGGGGACCATGTTATGATTTCTTGCTATGTTTAGGAAAAATGGTACAATGAATTGCATAGTTTGCTTTTTGAAGAAAAAAAAAATTATCTTTTAAATATGGAGAATTAGGAATAGTCTAGACAAAGAAAAATGATATTCCTTGTGTTCTGACTATTGCTTGGTGGTTCAATCAGGGCCATTACAATAAGATGATTGAGATGTGTTTCAAATTTCACTCAATGTTTACTTTTCACAAATTGGGCTTAAACTGATAGATGAACTAAAAAAAAGTCTTTTTTTTTTTTTTCTATTGACTTTGTAGGGAAAAGCACAATGTAGGCATATAACAGGAACTTCAGTTCAGGTGCCTAGAATTAGTGCACTATTTTGGGGATCTAAGAAGTCTGTAGCACCACCACAGGAAGTGGACTTTTCACTTGGAGATTTCACTTTGACAGGGTCAACGCCAGAGGTCCCACCCCCCCCCCCCCCCCCCCCTCTTCCTTTGGATTGTTGATTGCATAATTATCAGTTTGTTGTTTTTAGTTGCTGTAGCTAATGGCATTGTACTGATTCTCAATTCAGGGCATTTCAGCAAATGAAATGAAATCTAAAAGGATATCAGTTTCAGTTGTTTCTTCAATCTTAGAGGTTTCACCTAATGACTGGGATGCGTGCACTTTGGATGCCACGGGTCCAGAAAAATATAATCCATTTCTTACACATGGTTTTCTTTCAAGCTTAGAGGAGTCTAACTGTGCAGTGAAGGTTAGGAATCATTGCTTCATATTGGACCTCTATAATTTGTAATGTTATCTATTTCTCCTAGTGCCATTTTAGTATCTCGCTTTTTAGCTTATCTAGCACTAGAAAATGAATGTCCTCTGATATTTTATTTTGCTAAAGAGTATAACAGAGGCTTTGCCATGAGTATTACTCCAAGGAATTAGTTCTGCTTTCTTCGAATTTCCACTTTTCATTAAGAATTGCTCCCTTATTACTTCCTTAACGAATATTGTAGTATTTATTGGTGGAAAGCTTGTCTACCTCAAATATAATTCATAAAATTCTGGAACTAAATAATCACTATCTATAATTTCTGTAAGTATAAATGAATATTTTGTTCAACTCACTCACTTTTGTGGATCCCTGATTGAGCAAATCCATGGTGCTACACCTACACATTTTATGTTCAAAACAAATCATTCCCACTTGGAAACTTTATGAGAAATCATAACTTTCCCAGTAAACATCAATGGGTCTGGGATCATCAGGGCCAATTCAAATGCGACTTGCTCCTCTTGTAAGAGCAAGGTGGAGGTGAGGTCATGCGTTGATGTGAATGAACATGAAAATTCCTGTGTTAAATCAATTATGAACATATTTTTTCTTTCAGGAAACAGGATGGATGCCACGCCACATGATTGTGAAGGATGAATGTGAAAATATTTTAGGTGTTGTTCCACTCTATCTTAAAAGGTTTACCATCTGCTATGTTGTCCACACGGAAATTTTTCATGTACTTTCTTCTACAATTCCATAAAATGCTTAAACTTTATCTCGTCCCTGCTGATAATATTGTTTTATTTACATTTGCAGCCATTCCTATGGTGAATTTGTTATTGATCATTCTTGGGCCGATGCATACTACAATTTTGGGGCAAGATATTATCCAAAGTTGCAATGTTGTGTACCTTTTACTCCAGTAACTGGTCCAAGAATTTTAATTCGCAATACGTCTTTCAAGGATCAAGTTTTTGACATTATGGTCTCTGCTCTTAAGGAGCTGGCAGCCAAGGGATTGGATGAATCCAATGGCTCTTTATTTTCATGCGTTAGTTTGTTTATGTTAAGCTATTTCTATACCTACTGTTTGTATTTTTTTCATATATCTATTCCAAATTTATTTAGAGTACAGCTGTTGTTTCTCTGTCAATGTGAGAAACAAGGAGACATGTTTTATTAATTGGGTTAACTGAAAAATTCCTCTGTTTGTATCGATGTGAGATAGATGATGTGACATGTTATATTGTGTCTAAATCAGGCGTCAGTTTCCTCTCTTTTCTGGATTAGTACTGCTGAAGATGCACGTGCACTTGTACATGTTTATATAATTTAAATATTCAGGGGAACAGTTCATATGAAAACTCAAATTTGATGTGTATATACTATCTTTACTTAAGTGCCTTTTGGGAACTTCCCTCACTGAAGATGCACTTGCACTTGTACATGTTTATATAATTTAAATATTCAGGGGAACAGTATCTTCATATGAAAACTCAAATTTGATGTGAATATACTGTCTTTACTTAAGTGCCTTTTGGGAACTTCCCTCACATATTTTTGTTGATGAACGATTGTTTGTATTTCTAGTCAGATATCTTTGTAGATATTGAAATATTAGTATTAATTTTTGCCTCTTTATGAAGTTAATTGACATATCACTTGGTCAAGCCACAATAAGTACAGGTAGAGTTTTAGGAAGGTCAGAATGAGTGAATGAGAATGGTGAACTGCTTTGCAACAAAAACTCTTTGAACTTTTGGAGATTGATGATTACCAAAGTTTGTGCTGAAGCAACCTTATACTACATCAAGGCACCTAGTGTTGTAGCTCAGTTCAGATATCTTGTTAAGAATTAGAGGCTTTTCCAAGACCAGGCTGCATATGGGATCTCTGCTCACAAAAGATTTGATTTCAGCAAATATACTCTGTATGTGAGGGGAAAAAAATTAATTTAAACCTCTTTTACACGTATTTAATGAATCATTTACTTAAAAAATTAAATAAAATAATAAAGAAGAATAAGAGAGCAAAATTGACTTGCATGGCTTATGTGGAATTTTCTTTGTGCCTGTGGAACCATGTCTAGTGGGAGTATGTATATTATAGTGCTACAATGTTAGACCCCTAGAAATTTAGAAACTAGCCAATAATATATACAGAAAAGGAAAATTTGGGAAAAAGGTATTGACTGCATATTAATCATCACAAGGAATAAAATCTTCTTAGTAGTTTTCTAAAAAGTTCATACAAATGAATAGAATAATTATATAATTTTTTTTTGTGTGCATACTTCTTATGCATTGTATTTCCTAAGTGTATGCACACACAAATATGTATGCTATGTATCTATGTGTGTAACATTTTCCTTATATATATATAAAAGTTTGTGTGTGTGTTTGTTTGTTTGTTTGTTATTGCTTAAGTCGGCTAGGAGAGAAGAAACTGAAATGCTTCATATGTGGTGCTGAGATGAGTAAAGGTTTCTTGTGATATTGGTCTCTACTTACAGTGGGTGGAAAAAGATATCTGATGAGGAAAATATCTGATATTTAAGTGAGGAAATCTTATAACTGCATTTTCAATCTTTGGTCTTAGAACACACTTCCACATTTTGTTGATAAAAGGATTTGTTTTCCAATAGAGTAATATTTAATATTTGTTTGGTGCAGGCTTTAAGTTAATTTGTAGTATGGCTCTTATTCTAGTTATATTGTGATTATTACCTTTTCCTTATTCTGGAGATTGGCTACGTTCTTGTGATTCAATATTTTAGATAAACTTTTTTGTTTTGGTACAATATTTTAGATAATCTAAAGAGCACTTATGATGTTTCTATATTCATTTATGATGACATGCAAGAATTGACTGCGGGGTCAGTTAAGGTTACCTGACATCTTTTGGCGATTCAAAAACAAATGCAAATGATGCCAATGAGCTCTAGCTCAAAATTCAAATGGTGCATCCTACTTCCTTAGGCTTCGTTTAGATGGGAGATGGAAAACTGGAGAGATAGAAAATGGTGGGAGATGAAAAAGTGGAGGAATAAAAGAGATTTTAGTTTTCACTCAAGTGTGTTTGGTTGGGACCCTCTAAAATCTCTCCCCATTTCCCTCTTCACCAATCACTCAAAAATACCATTTTCTTTTCCCTATTTTCCATCCCCCAATAATCGCCCCAACCAAATGCACCCTTAATGATGGGATAGAGGGTAAGATTGCGGTTCATGACCCATATGGTGTGTTTGTAACTTAAAAATAATAAAAATAAAAACAGAAAAATGCAAACGTCAAAAACTGGGATTTAAGATAATGTGATGTGTAATTGCTGTTTTGATTCATAGAAAGCATAATATACACCATTCGCTTATGTGATTTATTTTTTTGTTAATATTTCTTTGTCAGGTCCCCAAGATTTTTCCTATGTATATTGCCTGTTCTATGTGACTTTTGTTCCTCTTCGGTGGATATACTATCAGTTCAAGAAATGGCATTACTATCTTTTGGTAAGCTTTATAATATTGAGAATTTGTTGTATTCCATAATTGCATGAGTTCATTTATTTATTGATTTATAAAGTTTAATTCGTTTTTTAGGCAGTGGGGTATTGACTATTGAGTTCTGGTAGTGACTTTTTGTTTTTGGTTATGTTCTTACTAATCATAGGTCTGTGTGTCATTTCTGTTAGATATTTGTGTGAATTTGGAGGGTTCGAACTGTGTAAGAAGATAGAAGGTGGATAGGGTGAATGGTAATTTGTGAGGGCTGCATGATGTGGCAAAAATTTCCTATTTCTATTTATATATATTTCATTAATGTATGCCATTGAAATCTTGAGGGATTTTTACTTTAGTTTTTTATTTTAACTTTGCCCCCATTGATCCAGAGTTTCTGGAGACCATGACACGTGATCATTTTACATTGTTATATGTATAATTCATTGCTGGAGTAACCTAAGATGAAAAATGAGGAAGTGACATAACTGTTCTTGTGTCTCAGGATGTTTGCTACTATGCATATATAATCTTGTTGGTCAAACTTCTTTTGTATCCAAGGAATGAAAAGCCTTTTATGGTTTGTTTCTCATTTGCTGAGGTGAGCAAGTACTCCCAGGGTACTCTGCAGTCTGCACCTCTGTTGGGAAATGATTCACGTCCAACATATTGTCTCTATGTTACTGCAGGGGAACATTAGCTTGGACATTAATCGCTTGGCGCTTTAATGGCGCTGTAGCTTGGTTTTCAGTTCTGTTGTTAAAATTGTTAGTGTTCTTATACACCTTTTACCTGATGAGTTGGACCTTCTTTGTTTAGGTGGCCTGCTTTATAAGTACCTTTAAACAATGGTCTAATGCTTTCCTGGGGAAGGAAAAAGAAGTATGGTTTAAAAGTGAATTATTAAAAATTGTCAAAAACGAGTCAATTTCTTCATGGATTGTATGCACTCTGTTAAAATATTTATAAATTTATAAAATACAATATAATAAATTTTAAGTTGCCAACGAGCTTTAGCTCAAATGGTACCTCTTCTCTTTATAAAAGCAAGATGGAGGGTAAGGTAGTGGGTTCAAGACCAACATGTGCTTGTGCGACCTACCAATCCACACATTTGGCTTTGAATGCTATCTTATATTTGTTAATCTGAATCTTTTTGGGTTCTAGAATCCTTTAATATTTCAGATTACAGTTGTTACATATACATTTTCTGGTTAGATGGAACTGAACTTTTTTACGCATGCAAGAATTTCATGCTAGCTTGACCCTAGGGTGGGAGTCTAGTGGTCAAGCACCTCGTCTTAGTGCTTGGATTCGAGTCATGCGGGATGCATTAGTACCGGGGTTGGTGGGGCCATCTAGCACGGGGTTTTAACTTGTTACTGTGGAAAATGACTTACTCCCAAGATTTCGTCTTTTTTTATTCAGGAAAAAAAAAAATTGCTAGCTTAGGCCATCTTAAGTTTTGACTGGCTTTGACAAAATGTAGAATTGTGTGGGTTTCTTTGAGTAGGTTTGGTCATTGATACCCTGCTGTTCAGTTTATTTGTCTAAAACCCATGTCAACTATCAAGTTGCTTAGAGTTATTGATTACTGAAATTCGACTTTGTTGAATTACTATATTTAGTTTTCAAAAAATTTGCATTGGTGATTGGTCACTGTTGCCTTTAAAGTCTCAGACAATATAATCGGTAACATTTAGACCTGTGATTCCTTACAAATTACTTTGGAGGGTGAAAAGTAGTGCACTTGTTGGCCTGAAGATAGTTCTTGTTTTTCATTTTGCAGTATTAATCTGTATATTTAGTCGCGTTAGTTTTTACACCTGTGCATCTTCCATAATGATAGTTACAGAGTTCAAAGGATTTTGTATGTATATCCCTGTCCGATAATAGGCTTTAAAACCTTAACCCTTGACCAACCAACTCAAGCATCATAGTTTACTTATAGTTCAACCTTAGTGCTAACAATATTTTGGTAGGGAACTGTCAAAAAAGGCGCAGAAAGCTAACAATATTTGGTGGTGCTTAAGTGTTTTGCTCGGGGATCAAAATTGCTTATTCATGTACATTGTGTGCCAAGCCTTGTACTGTAGCAACCATGGCACTTACAGTCCCCATCTTGTCATATGAATTGCATGTGATTTTCCAAATACTAAGTGTATCTGCATCTGTATGGAATGGTGGAAACTTTCTGCTAGATGTAATGGCTAGGCAGGTGATTCTCCAGGATAAGAAGAAATCGGTGAACAAACTCAGCAAGATCAATCCTCAGGTGTGATGGAAGATACCACGATGACGAAACTTTTTTTAGTCATACTTTGTAGAAATTTTTTAGTAGTATCAAGTGTTTCTTTAGCACATCAATGCTAATGATTTATTTGTTAAGTTGGATGTTAAGGCTTTGTAAATAATTCTCATTTGCTATATGCACCTTTACAGATTGAAATTTTGTAGAATTCAGATTGGAATCTGATCATGGCAGTGTTTCAACTTTCAAGACAAAATGTCCCGCTGTGTATTGTGATATAGTGCACCCCTGTATTACTATTTTTTTTAGCTAGGTGAAGTTACTGAATTTTGAGCAGCAGACTTTGTTGGCTATAAATTCTTCCATTTTGCAAGCTAATGATAATTTCATAATGGCAACTGTGTTAACTACGTTACGGCCTACGGGTCTGTTCGGTAACAACTTATTTATCTGAAACTAAAACTTTTTGCTGAAAGTACGGTAGATAAATATAAAAACTAGCTGAAATAGTATAGTGGGACTTATAAATAATACCAAAAAGTACAGTGAAACTCATAAATAATAGAAAAAATAAGCTAAATAGTAAAATAAACTGCCTTTAAACTCTAATTCTAAATGCCACCTACATTAATTATAGAAAGTGCTAAGAAATAACTAAATCAATGGAGATGATATCTTGATGAAGCTACAATGCGCTTAAGAAAACATATCCACTTCAGTGATTTGGTAATAAAACTACAACTTATACTACTTATTTACATTAGCATCCTAACAAGACTTTATAGAACCCTAAACTAGTGAATTAGGATTTAGAAGTAAAACAACAAGAGAAGTTAATATGAAATTTATCTTTACTTGGGATGCGAGCCTTTATTTATACTTTAAGTCTTGATGGTGATTAATGGTTACTCGCTTAATTGTCAAAACGTGAATCGTATTGTGAATCGATTTTTAATTTTTCAGTATCGTGTATCATATCATATTGTGTATCATAAGATACACAAACATTTAATATAATTTATAAAAAATTATAGATATACGTATATAAATGGTATATTCATTAATTTTAAATATATTAAATTAATAACTAATTTATTCATCACTTTTATAATAATATTTAACAAGCTAACTAAATAAATCAAACTAGCTTATGTTTATAACATACACATTCAAATTGTTTAAATTCAAAAGTGAAAATATATTATAAATGACCCAAAAATAATAATTTATTTTTCATCATATTGCCTAATAAACCTCATCCAAGTCAATGCTATTATCATGTTTATCATTTTGCAAACTTATTTCTACATTAAAATTTTCTTTATCGTCATTAACATTTACTATCTTTTCTTATTCTTTTTATTTTAATAATTAAAAAAAATATATATTTCTTCTTTCATTCTAGTTTCTTGGACTTATAACAATAATGACAAAAGTAAAAAATAATTATATTGTCAATTAATATGTTATTCATAGTATAGAAAATAAATTTGCAAATATTAAATTGAAGTATAAGTGTGTACTGTGTAGTCCAAATTTTATAAAAGAAAGAGAGGGGAAAAAAACTTATAAATATGTTATTTTATTAGGTCAAATTAAGTAACCTAATAATTTTGTATTAAAAACAAGTCTAACAACTTGTTAGATTCAAATAAAAGTATAAGTTTTAATAAAAAATCTCATTTTAAAGTATTTGTCTCTGTATCGTACGATATGTACGATTTTACAATACAATATAATACGATTCATACGATATCATACTGTATCGTACGATTCTTGAGCACTTACGATACGCCGATACGACATAGAACTTTTTACACACGATACGATACTGACGACTATAATTACTTGTAACATATAGAGATTTATCCTCAATTTTCTAGGACACTTGCCCAATGAATTATTCTGGTTAACTTCTCCTTTTAAATTCTAAGAACTAATCAGCATACCTAACTCCTTATGTTTTTATGTCTTAAATAAGGCACTACCACCTTATCATCACACTTTAAATATATTTATAAAATTTTGATATTTTTTACATGCATTTAGAATATTACCTCCCTTTAAATGACTTTGCCCTAAAAATTAGTGTCTAATACATTAAGAAAAAGATTTCAATTCATACTGGTTTGGTGAAAATTGTCTTGCAAATATAATAGACCTTGTTTGGTCATCTGATTTTTGTTTTCCAAAATTAGAAAAAAAATTTCTAAATATTATATATGAATTTTTAGAGACAAACACACACATAGATAAGAATCAATGAGGTTTTAAATATTGTATTTGAAACCAGTTTTTAAAACATAATTTTGACATAATTTGTGTCTTTCTCCTATTTTTGAAAACACAAAATAAAATGAAGGCTAAAATTCAAATTATATTATCTATATTTGTTTCAGTCCTCTAACTTTACTTTCGTTTAATTGAGTTATAGAAATTTCATATTTATTAAATTCATTTATTCCATCCAATTTTGTTAAAAAATTTTCACTAATTTTTTTTACACATTAAAAAAATCTATATAATTATTAAAAATATTTTATATTAATTTTTTTTCATTAGTTAATTACATTCACAATTTGCATTTTAGCCCCAAAACAAATGTGGTTCAAAATTTTATCTCCCGGGGCGAGTGTGGATCCGACCCAGCCCATTGAAGTGGAAGTAGAGTCCACGGGGATCGTCATGGTGTCTCTGCCAGAGACTCCGGACGACGTGGAGGAGAAGAAAGACGATAGTACCCCTCAGGACCTGTTCCAGACCCCAACCGAGGGTTCCCTACTCGCCAGCTCGGAAGAGCAGCAGCCACCGGTGGCCGCCGATGATCCGGCGGTCGACGGACCACGCGCTCCCGAGCCCACTTGTACGGACGGCGATGAGGCTGTTGATTTGGGGAAGGACTCTGATCTAGGGTTTCCGGAGCAATCGAAGAAATTAGGGCTTTCGAAAAATTCGGATTCTGAGGCTCAATTGAAATAGGTTTGTCTTTGTCTTTGTCTTTGTCTTTCTCTCTTCTGACGAAGTTGATTTCACTTCACTACTAATATACAGATTATTAAAGTTTCTTTGACTATCAACGCATGATTTGTCTTTAGTATTATTCATTTTTAGCAATCTAATCTCATGAATGAATAGATAGTTCCCTGCAATACCCTCCAAGTCAGCCAATGATATGTTTAAAACATCCAAAAGAAAAATAAATCTAAAATAAAACAGAAAAAAATACCATAATGAGATCTACCGATTACAACTTGTTGCCTCATCAAGTTATGAAAAAGTTGTGATTTTTTGTGTCTCTAGCATTGGTCATGTTCGAGACAAGGTCATTTTCTACTTCATTTTTGCATGAATCCATAGGCATCATTCACAATATATCATCTCAACAATTGTCAAAAAAGTTATGAATTTTTTTTTTTGTGATTGAACTTATGACACCTTTTGTGCCCTTTAGGAAGGTTAATGATTGAGTTGGAATGTGTCATTTGAGGTAGAGCTCATTGGCAAAGAGATAATTATTTGTCTCACTTAATAATCTTTATTGTTCAGTTGCTTCCCTCTAATTTAGTTTTTCCTTAAGCTCTTGGTCATATCTACAGGGGATTGTATAACCATCAAGGTGTGTTATGTAGGTTTGGCATATCATGTCGTACTTATTTGTTTGAAATATTGCATTTTCTTATTGAACTCTATTTCTTAGAGCTCCGTAATTGGGGCAAATGGATCAGAGTCATTCCCCAAATCAACAGCCTCATCGCCGTCCGTACAATTGGGCTCTGGAGCGCGTGGTCCGTCGACCGCCGGATCATCGGCAGCCACCGGTGGCTGCTGCTCTTCCAAGCTGGCGAGTAGGGAACCCTTGGTTGGGGTCTGGAACAGGTTTTGAGGGGTACTATCGTCTTTCTTCTCCTCCACGTCGTCCAGAGTCTCTGGCAGAGACACCATGACGATCCCCGTGGACTCCACTTCCACTTCAAAGGGCTCGGGAGAGCCCTGGCCTTAGAGCTCGCCAAGCGAGGCCACACCGTAATCGGCTGCTCAATTCTCTCCTATCAGACCTCCCTGACCCCTCCAACAAGCACTTGCTCCTCAATGCTGACGTGGTCAGTCCACTCTCTCTCTCTCTCTCTCTCTATTTTGTCATGTTGTTACATAACCAAAATATATAATGTGCAAAGTTGGTTTTTAGTTTTGTTAGAATTGTTGTTGTGATTGTGTGAGAGAGAGAGAGAGATTAAAAGAGTGGAAGCAAGAATTGATGTGGTTTGGCATGACGGGTTTTATGTCCGATTGTTAAGGTCGAAAAATTATGAACTGTTACAATCAGCGGGGGAGGGCGGATTTGAACCTTGGCCATCCATGCACCAATGACAACAAGATACAACAACAATTGTGAAAAAAAGTTGTGAAATTTTTTTGTCACTAAACCTATTATTTTTGCACTCAGTGGGTTTTGACATTTGTGATTGGAGGAAGTGCTATTTTACTTGTCAGTGTAGGTAGGAGTGATGTCTTAAAATCTAAATCATTCATTTAACATTGAATGGATAGGATTTTTAGAAAATTATGTATGTAACTATGTATGTATGTATTGGTAACTAGTTTACATTTTATGTGTAGGTAATAAGGTAATTAAATTACATTTAATATTGGCATTTTGGAAATGTGAATATGGTTTGGAAATTGTGGTATTTGGTGAATAACTATTACTGTCTCTTTTATTTTTCTTGATGTTGATGACCCGTTCGAGATGATGATGATTCTTGGCATGGCCAAATGGGACTCTAAATTAATTTTACACCTTGCGTGATGATCTTGAAACAATTTCATGGGATGGACATTCCCAATGTTATGTAATAGCTTAATAGCCAAAATGACTTATCTAACAAAATTTTGTGTTTATACTTTGTAGAGATCTAATAGTAGTATTGAAGACATGGCGCGCATTGTGATGGAGAAAAAGGGTGTTCCAGACATCATAGGTATATTTTTACTTCTCCTATTGCTGGTTAAATTCTTTCTTGACTGTGCTTAAACTTCACCCCATCAGTAGATTTTCTAGTTAAAGTTTCTCAGAAAATAGTTATACATATTTTTTCCATTCTGACCTGTCACTAGCAAAAAGATTTATTCTTGTATTATATTGAGACCCGAAGAAAATAAGAGTCACACAAGTATACAGGATGTATACAACTGGGGACAATACAATCAAGCATGAAAATTACAATGATATATCAAATCACAAACCGAACATGTAAAATTACTCCCCACAACAGACATTCAATCTAACAAGGTTTTAAAGAAAAATAGTTTTAGATTTGATAAAGACCACTCAGAATCCTCAAAGCATTGGTCATTTCTCTCCCTCCAAAGGCACCGCATCAAACAATGGGGAGAAGCCATCCAAATGACACCATTTTGATGCTGACCAAACCTACCTTGCCAACAGGCTTGTAAGTCCATAACCACCCTTGGCATTGCCCAAAGAACTCCAAATGATCCGAATACCATAGCAATAGGATCATGAAGCAGCAGATGATCCAATATTACCCCATCACATTTGCACGTATAACAATAATCCAATATCCAAATATTCCTTTTATGCAAGTCGCCAATTGTCAAGAATTTTCCTAAGGCTGCAGTCCAAACAAAGAAAGCAACTCTAGAACGGATCTCTGACTCTCGTTTGCTTTTCCAAGGAAACAGTTGATCGTGTGAATCAAGACCCATCATCTAAATGACTTCAAGTGTTGGAACAACCACATTCTAAGAGTGTTTTGTGACTTCAACTACCTTTCGCAATTTTATTTTATATTTTACCCATCCCATAGTTTTCATAATTCATGTGCTGTATTGTTTGTCTTTGGAGATACCAAGGTATTTTAATTGATTTAATACTTGCAAGTGATGGAATTTGAGGCTTCAACTTTGTAAAATGTGGTTTTGGAGATGACCATCATTGCAGCATCACCTTTCATGTCAACTTTCAATATATGTATCACGCACACACATACATTGAATTTGGAGCATTTTATGTCCATGGTCAAGATATTATGTTATGCTCTTTAGTTAGCCCTGCTTAATGCATAAGTGTTTAAAAAAAAAAAAATCCTCATTGGTACATGAATCATTTGAATATTATTATTATGATTTTTTATAAATGCGTAATCATTTGAATCTTACTAGTTAAATTTGCTAATCTTTTAGAGGCAAAGAATTTCAAGTTTCTCTTCCCATTCTTAACTCATTTTTCTTCTTTAGTGAGATTTGTGCTTTGCACAATGTAGGGTTTTATGATTCCAATAAAAGAAAGAGGGTTTTATTACATTTTGAAGAATATAATGCTAGGTGGAAATTTGTTGGCTAGTGCAGCATTTTTTTGATAAATAATGAATTTTATTGATGGCTAGTGCAGCATTTTGGTTCATTGCAGTCATCATGTTATGATGTGAGGTTTTACTATGCTCTTGGTTGTGGTTGTTGCCTGTCATTTATTCTGAATTGTCGTACATGCGGGACTAATATAAAGGTAGTTCCAGTAAACAATGCAGGTACCATCAATAAAAACAACAAGATATGGGAGGTTCCTGAAGAAGATTTTGATACTGTTATTGATACAAATGTAAAAGGAGTAGCAAATATGTTGCGTCACTTCATCCCTCTGATGCTTACAAGGAATCAAGGAATTATTGTCAATATGTCTTCCGGGTGGGGAAGATCTGGCGCAGCACTGGTATAATGACATGATTCTCTTAATACTGCTGTTGCAAATATTATTACTTCTTTCATTAGATGGTTGTAAACCTTTTTTTTTTTTTTTTTGGTTAAATTACTGATTGTCCCAAAATCTTAAGCTAATAGGAAATGGTGAATTTAATTATTTAACCATAGTTCTAAGACTCTCCTTTAAGTGTGGGTCTAAACTCTCCCTTAATAAGTGGGGCCTAACATGTGTGTTTTTTAACATCTTTATGGGAGGTAAGGTAAAGCTAGGTATCGAACTCATGATCTCCTGCCCTTATACCATGTTAAATTATTAATCGTTCAATAAGCTTAAATTAATAGGAAATGATGAATTTAATTATTTAACCATAGTTACTTATCAAAAAATTATTTAACCATAGTTCTAACACTTTTAATTAAATATTACGATAATAATGTAATTTTTAAATCTGCTACTAGACATAGGCATTTCTTCTGAAAGCACTAGCATGAGTTTTAGTAAATATTCTCAAGAAAATTTGAGGATGCTTTAAAGAGAGAAAGATCATTATTTCAATGGTGCCAAAGCTCTTGCGCCAGTTGGCCATGCCTTTGTAGTCTTTAGCATTGTTGGAATGTAGTGGAGGCAGATGTTATGAGCTTCTTTCAATAATTTTAGGAGACATGTAAGTTTGAGAAGTTTGAATGTGTCTTTCATTACCCTTGTTCCAAATATTTCTGTGGCTTGGAACATAAGAGATTCTAAACCAATTCATTTGGTTAGAAGTGTGTATAAGTTTTTGGCAAAGGTTTTACCTAATAGGTTTAAAAGAATGTTCGGGAAGATGATTTCTGACGTAGAACCTCTTTGTTGAAAGCAATCAAATTTTAGATTCTTCCCGTGTTGATTGAATGTCTGGAGTCTAGAATCAGGAGTCAAATTCCTGGAGTTATCTGCCGCAAGCTTGATACTGAAATGGTTTGTGATCTTGTACATTGGATTGTTTGTCGGAAGATTGGCTTTGGTGAAAAATTGAAGAACTAGGTTTATTTTTTGCATATCCACTGTCAAGTTCTCAATTATGGTTAATGGTTGCCCATCCAGCTTTTATAGAAATTCTAGAGGATAGAGGCAAGGAGATTCAATTGCATCGTTATCCCCTTCAATGAAACTCTCAACAAATTGCCGAAGAGGGTTATGGGAGGAAGCTTCTTATTTGGTTTCAAAGCTCAGGGGAGTTGTGGATTTTGAGTATTTCTCATCTTCTTTTTTAAACAACAAAATATTTTTCTATGATGCTAGTATTGATCATCTTGTAGCTATCAAGGTAGTTCTTTTATATTTTAAATTAGGTATGGGGTTAAGGGTTAATCTTAGTGAAAGTGAAATAGTTCTTGTAGGGATGGTGGAAGGAGTCGATGAGCCAGTTGCAATTATGCATTGTAAGGTTTGCTCTTTACTTAAGAATTATTTGGGCATGCCGTTAGGCCCATCATACAAGGAAGTGGAAGTTTGAAATTCAATCTTGCAAAGACAGTTGGTAGGATGGAAAAGTTATATGTGTCAAGGGATGGAGGTTTACTCCCTGTTCAGTATACCTTCTCATGTGGCTAATAAATTGGAACTATTACATTGGGAATTTTTATATTGAGGTTTGGGTGGGATTTGTTACATCATTGTGCTTCTGGCTACCACCTGGGAGCTGTGGTCATTTGTTCTCTCATTGTTTGGAGTTCATTGGGTGATGCAGTTGAAGGTTATTGATGTGTTTTTATTTGGAAAAGTTTGTTTTGAAGGCATGGAAATGGGTTGATTTGGAAAGTTACACCTCTTTGCTTGCTTTTGGTTATACATAATTTCTTTTATGTTCGATTTCATAGATCTATTATAGAAGAATTTCATAGATCTAACATAGAAGAATTTCATAGATCAACTACTTATATTAAAAAAAGAGAGAAGATTTGGTTGCTCAATTAAAATTTTTATTTGTCTTTTAGGTAAATCTTTGTATACATATTGTATACTTGAGGTTTTTCTTCAAATAAAAGTTATTTATTACTTATCAAAAAGGTTCTAACTAATCCTTTTTCTAATATAAGTTATTTATCACTTACCAAAAAGTTCCAAGCAAATATCTTTAAAAGCTGGATTTTAACGATGAGTACAAGATCAGAAATACTTACGTTTTCTGTTATATGTAGATTCGTAAATTATAATAATGACATTACTTTATGCAATTCTATTATATCTGAGAGTTTTGCAATAGCCTTATCTTGGCCTGTGTAAGTCTCTCATGGTGATATTGGAATTTCGGACTCCTTTATCAACATCAAGTGTCTTCTTACTAAAACCTGATCATATTTTGACAGGTTGCACCTTATTGTGCATCAAAATGGGCCATTGAGGGTCTGACCAGATCTGTAGCAAAGGAATTGCCTGATGGAATGGCAGTTATTGCACTTAATCCAGGTGTAATAAAAACTGACATGCTCGAGTCATGCTTTGGCGATTCAGCTGGTCTGTACCAGGAACCTGAAGCATGGTAAGTGTTATTATCTAATTTCAGAATTTAATGCTTTCTTTATGGTATTTATGTTGTTTGTTATTGGAATGTTTTGCTTTCTTTATGGTATTAATGTTCCAATATCAGAATTTTTGCTTTTTCTATGGTATTTATGTTGTGGATTGATGAATTCTCCAGAAGATGTCTTAACATGTTCTGATCTGAACAATTTTGTGGTGCTTACATTCTTATTTATCAATTATAGCAATATATGCCTTTGCTTTGGCTGGTTCTATTTGCCTCCCATGCCCCGCCTGATAGGCTGAAGAACGTAGAATCAGATTCCTTTGGTGTTCATTATTGAGAAATCTTCATTGAGAACAAATCAAGAAAATGTAATCCTTTATATTGATCCTACAAGAAATCTTACTGTTCAAAAAATTTGAAACTGATTCATGCATGTGTTGCCCAGAATTTAGAGGAAATCCCTATTCTATCAAACAGACAAGGCAAACATCTTGTGCTGAAGAACCATGTAAGCAAGTGATCTACCCTAGAATTGCCTTTGCAGGATACAGCTTGAAAGCTCATACAATTTGAAAAACTAGCTGCCAAAGATTTGAGGATGAGCTAGGTGTGGAAAACCTTGAATTCCCTTAGCCTTCTTGTAGAACTGTGAACCTGATGGTGAAGGCATTTCATTACGACTACATTCCTTGAACTTTGAACAATACTCTATCAATTCCTTAGGGTGTTCATGTGCTGGCTTTGGTTGGGTTGAGCCAACCTAGATTGGTAGCATATAATGCCAATTGAAAAGGATAAGCTCTCTGACAGCACTTCCTTTTCAACTTTACGGAACCGACTGGTTCCACCGGGGTTTGCTCATTGATCACCACCAAATTCCATTGATGGCTGAAGAACCACACTCAACATCTCAATTTACAGCCACAAACTTCATTAAAAAATCCCCAAACCAACAACAGTCATGCCTAGATTGGTAGTTCAATGCCTTTTAATAACATCAATGAAAATTTTGAATCCCATGTTACAAATTGTATCAACCACCACCAGGTTTTGGACATATTTCGAAGTTAAATATCTCTAATGCAGTTTGGTTAGCTTAATGGTGTGTTTGGAAGTTCGGAAAGAGAGGAGAGTAGGGGGTAAGGGAGGGGAATGAGAGGAGAGGGGATGGGAATAATTACCCCTTCCCCTAATTTGGATGTTTTAAATTAATGGGAAAGGGAATAGATATGCCTCCTCTTTGTTTGAATGTTTTAAAAATTAAGGGGAGAAGAGGGGAGAGGAGTGTTCATATTAATTGATAACCATGACCATCTCTTTTTTTTTCTTTTTTCTTTTTAATTTTTTAAATTTAAGATATAGATATTTATTGAAGTCATAAAGGTGAAATTGACAATTTAATTTTTTTTAAATATAAGTGAAACCCCTCCCCTCTCCTCTCCCTCCAAATTCCTCCAATTTGGGGAATTAACAAAGAGTTAGTAGGGGTAAGATACCCCTCCAAACCCCTTGCCCTTCCCCCTTAGCAAATATCCAAACATGGTTTATTAAACCCTCCCCATCCTCTTACCTCTTCTCTCCTCTCCTCCTCCTCCATCCAAACAAGGTGTAAGGGATGAATTGGTGAAGATGGGGCATCTTTAGTGGCACCACAACTGTTGAGAGATGAATTGCTGGTGAATGGAAGAGAGAGAGAGAGAGAGAGAGAGAGTCATTGGCGGGTGATAAGATAAGGAATAAAGAAATCCTTTGGACAATAGGAAATAGTCATGTCTCACCATATTAGGCCAGGACAGGTTTAATGAGTGGATTTTACTAAAACAAAACTGTCACCCGAACATTTAGAAATTTCAGGCTATTAGGCTCAATACCGACTAGCCTATTTGTTGAGATGATTGTGCCTTGTTGGGTCCATCAGATTTATGAATGACAGTACCTGGTTTGTGTGTTCCTTTTTTGATAGAAAACAAATTTTTATTGAGTTTAAGCATAAATTTATTAGGGTTAGTTACATGATAAACCCCAAAGTTTGATGTTGGTTACTAATTAAACCATGAAGTTCTAATTGCATCAATGTCTACCCCATAGTTTCAAGTAAATTTATTACAATCTGGATCCTGAATGAGGCTCTGGTAGGATAGTAAAATTTATGTTGTTGGACTCAAAAATTTATGTTTCTCATTTACAACCAGGGCTTTGAAGGGGGCTACAATGATACTCAATCTTACAGCTGCAGACAATGGTGCATCTCTTACTGTTTGATTAAAGTATCCACTTAACACATTAGCCTCAGATTATGCAAATACTGTCTGATTAGGAGCTTTGGAGCAATCAATCCAGAAATTTTTTCTCTACACATCAATTTTGAAATTAGATTGTAAGACACTCTAGTCTGTTCACAGTGTGCTTGACAGGCCAATGGAAATATTGTTCTCATTGAAATATTTGCAATTTGTTTTATGCAATAGAATCTGATTATTAACAAGCTTTAGGAAATTTGACTATCAGGGGTAGGTCTAGAAATCTGATTTCTCAGAGCTGTCAGGAAGATATTCCATCCCGTTCTTGACAGCTTGGGAGGTTGGAGTCACCAACAGTCATGAATTTTACTATTAAACATAATATGAAATAGCTGATGCCTTCCAATGAAGGCAGAAGCAATTGCTATTTTTGGGGCATAGCAACTGATACAATCTGATAACTTCCCGTAACCGTTTGAAAGTCATAACCTGGAACTCCAAGGTAAGAACAATTGGCCGAGTTTGGCAAGTTTGCCACCAAATTTGACCACGTTATGGCAATACAGGTTTCATGGGTGGAATCAATAGCACATTACTATTTCACAATTTGGTCTTTGATGGAAATTGATATAAGTGAGGGTCTATTAAATTTGAACCTTTTGCCGAAGTAAGGTTTGTTTAATATGTATTTTATTTATTTACCTTATTGTAAATAAGTTTTTGTACATGATGATTCTAACCTATAATACTTCACTTTACTTCTTTTTTTTTTTTTTTTTTGGTTGTCTTATTCTTTTTTGTTGGCAACTAACTAGACATCACTTTTAAGAACTAAAGGTTTAGCAATTGCTACGAAGGTTGCACCTCAAAATTTAGAAGAATTAAAATATGATACAATCTCATTATGGGAAGAAAAATAGGAAGTATAATATTGTGTTGGCTTGTCCCTCCATTATTAGGTTACAAATATCATATCTAAAAAAAAATCTAAAATAATATAATGATATATTTGTAGAGATAGAGAGTTGAAAAATACTTTTAGAAGTAATTTAATTTTTTAGGAAAAAACTATCTTCAATAAATTTTAGGAAATAAATTATGGATTATATTATATTACAAAATATTCATCTATTCCTACGTATCACGTGGGTTTGCGACTAGTTAAATTAAGAATGTACTCTATTTTTTTTTATCCATATATAACTAACAAATATGTAATGTATACTTTTCTTTTCTTTTTTTCAATAAGATGTAATGTATAATTAAATACTATGATTTTCTATACTTTGGTTAGCTTTTTTTTTTTTTTTTTCTTAGTTTTTGCACATTAAGGGATCAAATTATGATTTCTCATCCAAAAAAACAAAATGGTGATTTTGAATAGGTTGATCTCAAATGTGCAGTTGGATTTTATTTTCTATTTTACTTCAAATTAACATTAATATTCGTCGTAATTTAGGTCTTTTCTTTTTCTTTTTTAAGCAACATGTGGCGTGACATTACTTCTTGGATAAGAACAATGTTCCTACTAAAGTATCTTATTAAAAGAGAACCATAATTATAAATGTAAAAGATTTGGAATTGGAGTAGTTTTGGCAATATGTTTAATTTTCTTATGAGTTTACAGTCAAACAATGTATTACCAAAAGTACAAGCATTAAAGATTAGGACAGATTCTAAAGTTAAAAGGTAGTGCAACAAGTGGAATTATGGTTTTGTCCCTTGATGTTATCATATAGCACTTTTTTTTTTTTTTTTTTTTGAGAATTTTAAATATTTTAACACATACGGAGAGATGAGAAAATGACTTAAAGAAACTATCCGAAATGGTCTAATTCTTGGATACACAACTTGAACTTTAAACCTTTTTAACTTACAGCAGCAACACCAACACACATAATAGTTATTGTATTTGGAATTGTAAACCTCTCAAGGAGCTAATCTCTCTCATCTATTTTTATGCCTTAGAAACATTTTTGTTTTTTTGACCTCAAAGGAAGATGGAGAACAACCTTATTAGGTTAATAGTCAAGGCCAAAAGAAAACTAAGCTTCAAGTCTTTAATCATAAAAATTTTGATAAATTCCTTTTTTGTGTTGGGTTAAGTAGTAAGTAATGGAATTTTTTTGTTTATGAATTTAGTTTTTCATTACTTGAATTTCAACCTTTATGAGAGCTAGACATCGTGAAAGATCTCCATTTATACTGGCGATGGTTTCTACAATCTTAAAGCAGAAATCTATATTTGTTTCTCCTATCCCATATTTTGCTCTTGTATAGATAAATCTCATGATTTTAAGCAGGCAATTATGCCGCTTTCTTTGTGTGTAAATTTTGGAACCGTTAACATGTGCTTTGGTTTTTCTTATTTTTATTTTGTAACTTGAACCTGCTTTTGGTGAAGTAATTTCAATGTTTGTGAATGTGGATTTAGTGATAGTATCAGGCCCTCTTATATATCTTGGCTTTTCTAAATTTAACCCTCAGCTGGTTCATTATGTTTTATATTTGAAATATTCATAATTGTAGAATTGGTAGACTTAGATTTTTTTTTTTTTTTAAACAGAGATTACTTGGCCTTCAACAATTGGAATAGAGCGTTTTTTTGGTAGAAACAGCGCAAAGTTCAAAGCCCTTGAACAAAGATTACTTGATCTTTAGCAATTGGAACCCTCAATGTAGAACCTTATTGCGATAGACTTTGCGCAACGAAAATATGGATGAATGGAATATGAGATAGGCAGTGATTCAGGAGCCAAAATTGCAAGAGCTTAATTTGGTTGGAGAAGGGGGATAGAAACACAATTCTTTCATCTCTCCATGATTATTAGGAGGAGAAGGAATTCTGTGGACAGTTACGGTATCAAGGTGGATGACAACCTTTGAATTAAGGATCCTAATGACACAAAGTAGTACTTCATTTCCAACTTTAGAGCATTATATGAGTCCAGCAAATCTCGATTGCCAGAGGAATTAGAGGGCATCACCCAAACCATTTTTTAAAGGTATTGACAATGAAGATATGTCGGATACTTACGGCAGAAGAAATAAAAAGCATTGCGTGGGAAATAAACCCATTTAAAGCTTCGGGCATTGATTGATGGTGCACAATCTTTTTCAAATTTAGGCCTATTAACTTTTATGCAGCTTCTTCTACAAGATCATTGCTTCAAGGTTGTGCACCATGTAGGAAAAGTGAGCTCTCCCTATCAAGCTGCTTTTCTTCCTTGCAAATAAATATCCAAGAATTCCATAATATTTTAGGAGAGTTTAGAAATTCAAAATGAGAAAGGAAGGGAACGGCATGTTGGGAGTGAAATAGGACCTGCAGAGGGCATATGACAATATTGAATGAGACTTCTTGTTGGATGTGCTAACCAAGTTTGGCTTTAATAAGGTCACCAAACTAGACTAAATTGCAATTTACACTCTTAAAGTTTGAGTTCATTTTAATTTTTCCCAAAATAATTAAAAATTTGGATTTAGTCCCTTGATGTTATATATGGTTTGGTTCAAGTCCTTTTATTTGTGATGATAGATGGTTTGGACCAAAATAAATCCACAATGTCTCCAAAAGTGTTGCATTGCATAATTAGAATGAGAAAGTGAACGTATTCTATATTTTGAATATTGTACAACACAGCTGCAACCCATGTAAATGTCCAAGGTCTCTCTTAAAAACTTTCTCCTAGTTTAAGGAAAATATAATCATTTATCAATAAGTACTAATTTCTCTTGAGTGTCTACCAGTCAACTTACAGATAAAGCCTAAGGCCTTGTCTGTGACCTGTAGTTTGAGTTCATTTACAGATTCTGCTGCTAAATGGCATGCAATTTGGAAAAGATACTAACAACTACATGTTATTTTATATTGTAGATTGTAGTCATAACATTTTAGTCATTCTGGCTTCAGTTCTGTCATCTGTGTAACAATCCATTGGTTAATTTAGTTATTGCCCGTGAGAGGTGTGGTTAAGTTGTTAGATGTCTATTAGCATAGTTGAGTTACTGTTCAGTTAATCCATTATAAATAGTCTCTTGTACAGTAATTCAGAGGTTAGAGTGGAATAATACAAGTTGTACTTTCTCTCATACTGTCGGCTCTACGATACCGCATTTCCCTCCTTTCTTCTAATTTTTCTTGTATCAAATACTTAACTATCAAACGCTTGGCTATAATTTTCACACCAACCAATTCTCAATTAGTATATCCAAAGGTGTCAAAAATTAAGAATTAATATGTTGTAACTTGGTAGTGCCAAAAATTATGAGCTCTACCTGCACTAAAAAAAAGCAAGTTTAGATTTCTTAAATTCTAATACTTACGAGTGGGGTGATTCAAGGAAGCAAAAGTTTAGATTTCTTAAATTCTAATACTTAAGAGTGGGGTGATTCAAGGAAGCAAAAGTTATCCTGTAGATAAAGTTACAGTTCACAGTTCAAATGTCTAATTCACATGCAATCTTTAATATTAAATTCCTGAATTCTTCATAACAACTTTAAATGACCACAAATAATTTCAAAAAGTTTGTCACAAATCCTGTTAATTTTTCATTGGGAGTAAGGGAAATAAAAAGAAAATCTGAAAAGGCCCAAAGCAAGCAAAGGACAGTTCTAAGCTTGACCATTTAAAAAAAAATATTAGTATATATATAAGTATAAATTTTAGAAATTTTGTTATATAAAATTACATTTTATCCTCCTAACATTTTCCTCATTTTAAAGTCCACAAAAAAATTTATAACTCTAAAATCTAAAACAAAATATACAAAGCCAAACAAATCACGATAAAATATATCAATAGCAAAACTAAAAAAAATTAAGTCCATCCAACAAATTTTATCCAAAACAAACAATCCAGCCCTATAAAAATTTTTAAACAAATAATTTTTTCCTTAATTAGCAGCAGACACATATTTAAAAAAAAAAAAAAAAAAAAAATCCCTTATCAGCTAAACAGCAGTAGAGCCGAATGCCAATGTCACCGCATGCAGCCAGCAAAAGAACTGCCCTCCTAATTCGAAGTTCTACCTGGGGAATTTAGAACCTGAAAGATAGAGCACTGTCATTGGCAACACCAAGTTCCTGGTAGACTATCCCATGAAAAAAAAAAAAAAAAAATCGTCGGTCTTTAAAGCTAATGTGTTCTAGATATTTCGTGATTCACATATCAACACACAATTATGCACATAATCATCTATTTATTCATGCTTTGAACAAACTTTTGCAAGTGGCTTTTTTCTTTAACATAAAAAGTTAGAATGCGAAACACACCCAAAAAAAAAAAAAAAAAAAACAGAAAAAGTTACTCTATTAAATTAAATGTGCTTCCTCTCAATCAAATTAAATTTGGCCATCAACATGTCTCTTAGCCAATTGCAAAGCATCATCTGATTCCATTAGTAAGCTTTGAAAAATCTCCTTTGCATCTCCTTCTATTATAAACTGTGCAAAAATAGAGAGAGCGAGAGATAAGAGGAGAGAGACGTCCAAAAGGGCAATCAGTTACCTTTTATGTGGACCAAAATTTCAGTTTCTGAAGCGCCTTGCAACGATTCCTTGATTGAAATGGTGGACGATCGACGATATGAATGTTGGGGATTCGAGCAATCTTATGCCAATCCTCGCCACTATCTTTCTTGCACCGCCTCCGCAGATGTGAACAATTTTCAATTCTCAATGTTTTGAGTGCCGTAAGATTTTGCAACTCGTCCGGTAAAGACATTAGATTATTGCAGCCCCAAATTCGCAAAGATGAAAGTGACGTGAGGCATCCTATCTGCTTCGGCAAGGAAACTAACTCCGGACATCCGTTAATAAGTAAGTCCTCAAGGCTAGTTAAATATTGAATTCCTTCAGATAAAGAGCAGAATTTGTCGCAGTTCTGAATCCATAACCTCTGTAGTGAAGATAAGCCCCGCAATCCATTTACCGGAAAGGACAAAATATTTGTACAGCTCGATATATCGAGTTCCCGTAAAGAATGTAGGTACTGGAGTCCTTCTGGCAGACTTTTGAGTCCCTTACAATAATTAAGTGTAAAGCATTTCATTGCAGTAAGATTTTGAAACCATCCATCCGGAAGAAAGTGAAGAAGTGTCGATTCATGCATACTTCCAATACCAAGGGAAGAAAGTGAAGTGAGATTCATCACTGACTTAATTAACTTTGCATTGCTCTCACGGATACCCAAGCTTGTAATGGAAGGAATAATAGGCATTTCAACTAACTTTGGACAACCCCGGATTTTTAATGCACTTAGGAGGGGAAAATTTTCTCTTCCATCCATTGTTCGCCATTCCTCCAAATTAGCCATCGTTTCTAAGCGCAGTATCTCCAATGATGGGAACGAACTTGCACTATCTCCATATAACTCATTGCCAAGATACTTCATAGAATCCATGCCACTTATTTGAAGATCCTTGAGGAATGGTAGTTTGCCAAGAGGCGGCAGATGTTCACATCTTTCGCACGCACTTAGTGAAATTTCAACCAGATCATGAAGGAGTAAATCTTGCATCCATGTTGGAAATTTGGAACCCAAATAGTTATGAATGTGCAACACTTTCAGATTTGAATGAGGTTGGAGACCATCAAGAACATCTTCAACCTGTTCTGGTACAGGGCACTGACTTTTGTTCTGCCAAACCAGACGTAGCGAATGAAGATTTTGTTTCCCAATCAAATTTGCATTTTTCGCCTCCTCAAAATTTCTTACATTATCAAGTTCCGTTATTGACAAATCATTTCGAAGGTGTAGTCTTTTCAGCTCACTTATTTGATAACCATTTTCCTTGCCAACGATGAAGATGCTTAATGATTGGAGGCACGTTAGTTGTCCCATCCCTTCAGGCATACAAGTAAGAGAATCACAATATCTAAGCCCAAGATAGATAAGGTTTTTCATGTGCCTCATACCATTGGGCAACTTATGAAGAGACTGACAACAATCTAGTTTCAGCGTTTGCAGGTTCAAGAGGCAAGTTATTGATTCAGGTAAAACTTTGAATTTGGAATAAGACATGTCGAGATACCTCAAGTGTTTCAAACTAGTGATTGATCTTGGTGCGTTTTTTGATGGTTGTTTAATTAGGTCGCACACCCGAAGATACTTTTGTTTCAAAACGATGGACTGAGGAGATTTATACTCACCATAATAATTTGATAACGCAATGCATGAGCGTAGAGAGCGGACTTTGCATACTTCAACATCGCAAGAAGTGCCTTGAGTATAAGACAAGTGACGAATCATTTTTGGAACTTTCACCCCTTCACCAGATTCCACCACAACGCATTCAAGCTTCATAATAGACTGAGCAAGGTCATGCATAAGATCATGCATTTTACATGTTATGTTAATAGGAGAATCCTCCACAACATCTTGAAAGAAAGATCTCCGCACTAATTCATTGAAGATAATTATGCCAACATCATGCGGCTCCAATGATTCTTTAAGGGGAATAAAACCATTAGCCATCCACAATTGTATCAGCTTTTCCCTATTAAGCTCGTGATCTTTGGGAAATATACAGCAAAAAGCAAAACATTGCCTTAGATGTGGGGGTAAATAGTGGTAACTCAACCTCAGCGCTGGCAAGATGTAATTTTCACCTTCTGGTAATTCCCAAATTTGACTTTCTTTAACAGATAACCACTCACTTTCCGTACTTTTTAAGCTCATGAGGCTTCCAAGAGTCTTTATTGCTAGAGGTACCCCTCCACACTTCTTCACTATTTCCTTCCCAATTGATTCCAATTCTGATCTCTCCTTTAGCCTTCCCATCCCAAATGCACATCTTGTAAACAGGGACCAAGAATCATTCTCTGACAAATACCCTATGTGGTGTATAGGTAGTGTGGCCATCATAAGCGCTACATTCTCAATCCGGGTTGTCACTATAACCTTACTTCCGTTCGACCCACACCTCAACACATCTTTTAAGCCACTCCATTTGTCATGGTATTCGTTCCAAACATCGTCCAAAACAAGCAAAAATTTCCTCCCACGCAATTTTTCCTGCAAGCGTTGCTGTAATGGGTCCAACTCTAAAAGATCACATGGACTACCATCAATGGACTCTATGATTGCTCTCACCAATTTTCTTATATAGAAATCATCTGATACACACACCCAAATTCTCATATCATAATGCCTCTGTACCCTTGCATCATTGTAGATCAACTGTGCAAGTGTTGTTTTCCCCAAGCCCCCCATGCCCCATACGGCATAAATAGCAAGATTATCTTGATCAGACACATCAGCGAGCAATACTTGAATGATTTTTTCTTTCTCTTCACCTCTTCCATAAATCTCACTTTCAATCACGACTGAGCCAGTTTGTCTTCTTTCTATATCAAAGACTTCCATGTTTATATCTCCCTCTCTCAAGTGAAACTTAGATCTCTCCATAGAAATGGATTCCAGCCTATCCCTCACATTCTTCAGTTTATGTGCCATCTTCATGCGAAATATAACTCGGTTTTGAAGAAAAAAGAAGCTACTTACTTGGCTTATCACCCCTTTCTCTTTCTCCGCCTTTTGTATTAGAGCTTCAGTTGCAAACTCGTCCAGAACGTCATCTGCATCATAAGCGCCTTCTTTAAGCTTTCTCAGCCAATTCCTGATAGCCTCACTCTTCCACTGCTTCTCCTCTGCATCTTGCAGAACAGCTTGGATGGTGGAAAGTGTGCTCTCAAGGTTGTCAAGCTCATCTCTCAGGCCCAAAGCAATTCCCAATTCTTGAAGTGCTGAAGTATTCAAGTTACCCACCATAGAGCTCACCAGGGCAGATAGAAGTATGTCCGCCATTCCGTCTCTCTCTCTCTCTCTCTCTGGCAACAAAATGCTACTGGAATACAGGATAGCTCAGGGGAAGTGAATTGCCAAAAGGGAATTGCTTAGTTATGTAAAAGTCTTTCTAGCTTTGGCTCCACGCGGTGTGGACTTGACTCAGGCAGCATATTCTGCTTTGGATGCTAAATTGTAAAAGTCTCTCTAGCTTTCTAAATTGTTTTTTTTATTATTGTTTTTTTCTTATTTAATACTAGCTGAGAATTCGTTTTGGAAACGATGTTAATTTTATTGTTAGCACAAAGTGGATATATGGGCCTTTTGCACTTGATTTTCTCAAATTGTTTCATTTGCTTATGGGCCTTTTGGCCTTACGGACTCAATCACAGGATTCTTCTTTTTTTCTTTTTCTTTTTCTTTTTCTTTTTTAAGTACTTTTCACTCTATTTTAAATACTAGTCACTAGAAAACCTACTTATTTACAAGGTAGACTAAAATAATTTTATAAAATATTACATTGATTAAGAAACTACATCATTACATAATTTACTCTTGTATGACTTCAATTTGTGTTACAATTTGATGAATAAGTCATTGCTTGAATGTGCAATGGCTTAAAAAAAATTTGTCAGATAATTTCAGATACCGCAAAAAATAACTTAAAAATTCAAATATTAAAACTTCTAAAAAACTAAAAAAAATATTAAAGAATCAAATGATTTATGGCTTAGAAATTATTGAAAAAAACAAAATATATATGACTAAAAAATAGAAAAATATAAGAAAAAGATTGGGTTACATTCAAATGATTAATCCATGTCTATAAGTTTGCTCCCTATCATAAAATATCACGTTAGTGAAGTAGAGCGATGATAATAATAATAATAATAATAATAATAATAATAATAATAATAATAATTTGAGTTTGGATTAAACAAAAAAAATTTTGTTTAAAAAAATGATGAGTTTGAGTTTAAGTTGGACTTGTTAGAGAGATAGAGTTTTCACTCCTTATCAAGTTTGGACTACACAAAAATAATTTTATTTAATTAAAATGACAATTTTATTTATATATTGTATTGACGTGGAAAATTGTAAGAGCTTCAGAAGTTTCGGTTTTATATATATATATATTTAAGAACGACTAAGTGAATTAGTTATTGTAAGGACATAGTTTTGGGTAGGCTGGGCCCACACATGAGATGAATTTGTAGAGAGTGAGCTAGAAAAACTGGGCTCAGAATGAGATTTACTATTGTCCAGATATGTTTATGACCAAAGCGACAGAAATAGAATGCAAATGTTATATAAAACCGTCATCGGCTTGGTTCGAGGAGGATGGTATTACAATTACGTGTAAGTGTATAACTTATTTCTCTTTTTCTCTCTCTACTGCTCCTGTTCTCTTCTCTCAATTGTTCGATCCCCCTTCCTTTTGCCTCTTGCTTTTTTTATATCCCCTTTTGCTCTCACGTGCTAGTTAGATCATCTTTTTTATACTTGTCCCATCAACCTCCCTTAAAGTCTTTACACGGCAGTTGTAAAGGTTCAGAGTCACTGTTTAGACATCCTTTTCTCATTAATGCGGCCAGAGGGTTAGATGTAGAGTCATTAATGCGGTGGTAGCAGCTTTCTGTATAATATCTTACTACTTTCACCTGTCTTAAGTGCTTATTAGATGCTTATGCATCAAAAGAATCCCCCAAAGTATCAGAATAAACGCCAAAGTGCGCATCCTAGCTTTCTCTTTGATTATTCGAAGAGGTATCCTCCTCGGACAACCCTTCTTTGTTCACATACCGGCCAAATCCTTGCGAGGTTTGTAGCACTCCATTTTCCTCATAAGCCACTGTCCTCGGACAAATGTGCCTTTTCGGACAAGCCCACAGCCCAACATTCAAAATTGGGCCTTTGACCCCCTACAGTTATTATTTAAATAGACAAGGCAAAATGTTAGCAAAATTTGAATAAAATATATTATTTAGTAATAAAAATGATTTTTTAAATATATAATTATAATATAAAAGGCTAAATAAATAATATTTAATTGATAGACTATCAAAATAATAGTTAAATAATATTTAAATATAATTGAAAGACCTCACAATACTTTGGGGGGTGGGGGGGGGGGGGGTAAAGTTTTGCAACCATTGAGTTAGTTACATCTTTTCAAAGAATTGTGGCTCTTCTTTAAAGGTTATAACTTTTAGCCCATTTTACAATTTGTTGGAGGGACACCACTCCTAAAGACTTCTTATAACAACAATAT
The DNA here is from genome assembly GCA_033629205.1 of Lithocarpus polystachyus. Classification (NCBI taxonomy): domain Eukaryota; kingdom Viridiplantae; phylum Streptophyta; class Magnoliopsida; order Fagales; family Fagaceae; genus Lithocarpus; species Lithocarpus polystachyus. The sequence continues at coordinate 108,155,297 of CM066163.1, read as the reverse complement.
TATAGATACACCCAATTTCATAACATGTTGAAATGATTTAAGAAGTGGATATGTGACTATAAGTAGGATATTGCACATTGTAGGAACTTGAAAATTGATGGCCCAAGCTCACTAAGAAAAGTAGTGCCTTGTTTTTCAAACCAAGCTCAAACAATAGAAGGTTTCTATGTAGAGAGTGGGAAGACAATTCTGGTGTAATTTTGAGGATACTTGTCCATCAAAATTCTGCTGAAGGTGGTAGAAGGGGCTGCTAGCTGTGAAGCTACTGTTCAGATGTCATTTCCTCATTGATGAGGCTAATAAAGTTGTTGCAGTGCATTCAATGCGAAGGGAGAAGGTATACATTTACAAGAATATGCACAAATGATATTACCATATCATTTTAAATTGTAATAATTTTTTTCATTTTAATATAAGCATAAAAAATCACTTAAGATGTGCTTGAGATTTATCTAGGATTATCAATCATTATATAAGAATTATATATAAGTGGAACTTTGACTATGAAAATTAAACATGGCCTATTAGTATAAATAAATAAAGCTATCATTTTATGGATTTTCTAACATTGAAATACTAATTTTTTTTATACAGGGCAATAAAAAACTACCCAATACTCATATGAGTGACATATTATTGTTCAAATTAATCTTAAGTATTATATATGTGTGTTTTGTCCATGCGCTATGTGTGTATGTATGTTTGCAAATATATAAATTTTTCCCCTGGAAGTCAAATCTTAACTTTGCCACTAACGCCAATATCATGGGAATCTGTCACAAATGTTTTCTAATCTTTTTTTTTTTTAAGAAAGAAATGCTTTCTAATCTTAATCATGCAATCTAATGTGATAAAATATAATATCAAATCAAATCAAATCAAATAATGTAAAGGAAGAAAAAGGGTAGAGAATAATTAACCTGGCTCCACTTGATGATCTACGTCTACGACAAAAAGCCTTTAACAACTAAATCTTTGTTATTCTAAATTGTATGCTACAATGAATCAATTGTAAGCTATATATATAAGTATAGGCTTATATGGTAATCCTAAAACCAGTACATGCTTTTACAAAACTACAATAGTCCATAGTATTCTATAAAACTATGTTCTAAACATTTATGGTAATATAGTAATATCATAATATATTTTTTGGTTTACACATTATGGTAATGCCCAACTACTTTTTAGGAAGAAAAATTAACTACTTAAGTGAATCACACAAAATTAAAGGTTTGAACCAAGGTTAGAAAGAATGTAATCACAAAATCTTCTACAAAATAGAGTTAACTAATAGGAAAAAATGCGATCTGATCGCTAGAAAATCTTCCAATGTGATTCTTTGTAGTCTTTTTAAGATCCATTGCTTCCATTTTTGGTCATACTAATCTCTTTGTACACCATATTCTCTAACTGCACTTCCATATTGGTAATTCTTTTGGATCTCTTATTCGAATCAATCTGCCAACCTTAAGACAATCAAATTATTCATTTCATTAACATAACCAACCCAACCCAACCCAGTTTTTTGGTGAAGATTTTTAAAATGATTCCACCAAACCTGGTTTCATCAACTTGGTAGTCATTTTCTGGTGATGGTGGTAGAATGACACATAATAGTCATAGCCATAATAAAATTCGAGCTAAAAAAACACATGCATGATCATTTTGCTCCACCAAAAGTTCTAAACCACTATATCGGCATAAATGGACAACATCACTTCTCCTCAGAGGCTAAACATGGAAGTGAACTCTTTTTGATGAAGAAATTCTTGCGCCTTTTTTTAATTTCGAATGGTCTTGTTTATGTCCCTTTTGTAAACATTAGAGATAGTTTGATTTCAGTGATCGCTTTTGTCATTGTAAACTTTCTATATTTTTTCTTTTGAATCTTAAAATGACCAATTTGTGCCATTCAAACACAGGATTGCAAATGAAGTATTTCCTCATTACCTCTCTACAAATTCTTTTAGAAAACTCACACTCTAAAAATAAATTAAAATAAAAAGACAATCTCTAATCTCAATACACCTCTATGTGAGAAGGAGACAACATACACTAAATGCATGGTATATTTTCTCGTCAATCACACCAATCTTAAATTTCCATAGTGCACTTTGTTCATCTACTAGTGCCTCAGAAGTTGCAAGCTTTTGGTTCTATGAAACTTGCTGCCAATTGTCATGCCATAAAGATATATTCTTTTCATATGCCTCAAAGATATACATATCAAACGAATATAAATCCTCTATCCCACTCTTTCTTTCTTTTTTCAACCAAATATAAACTTTCATCAAAGAATTAAAAATATCAAGGAGTTACATCAACAAGCATCTGGTGATCTAGGAAGCTTGGCACTTCATCCAAATTACTAAATTTGAATTATTTTTTGCATGATGGGCTAGGTGTTCATGATTCCTTATGCTCCACTCTTTTAGTATTTCATTTTATGCTCTAGGCCTCCATCAAATTGATATATGTCTTATGTCATTTTTTTTTTCATTTTAAACTTTAATTATTTTATACAAAACAAAAAATAATATAGAGTACTAAGTTATGATTAAAGGAATATATTCGAATACTCAAAATGAAGTAAAGGATTTTATTCATACTCCCTAGGACTCTAAAAGTTCGAGAATATTTATCTATATGTTTTCATCTTAATTTCCTCTAAATCATAATTTTTCATTTTGCAATTTGTGCAAACAAGAGGTAGTATTGGTGTGATGGCAAGTCTTGGTCGCGGGGTTGAGCCTCGGGTAGAAATCAACCTCTCCTATAAATTGTAGATAAAACTCCATATAACTTTTTTCAAACTTATCAAAAGTAAAAGTTTTGTATGCTTATACATAACTTAGTAAACAATATACAGAATTATAAAATATATATGGACTAAACACGCCAAAGTGAAATTGAGTGCACTTGTACGACATGTGTAAACAATATCTCTTTATATAAAAAGTGGCAATGCCGCTACAGTATTTTGGCACTGTGCATTCAGTATTGTTGCACTGTAGCGGCAACAGTATTTTCGTTTTGTGAGGCTTTTTTTTTTTTTTTAAGTATTCGGTTTGTGTGTTTTTTTCCCTTTTAAATGTTGCTGTACTGACATAACAAATTTCATAATATTTTCACAATTATAGTTTCGTTAGTCACATTTTTTTTTTTCAGTAATCAGTTTGTGTTTTTTTTTTTTTAAATATTGATGTAAGCTGGCATTTATTTTATTATACTGACGCAATAAATTTTATATAAAGCGGCAATGCTGCTACAGTGCTTCGGCACTGTGCATTCAGTGTTGTTGCACTGTAGCGGCAACAGTATTTTCGTTTTGTGAGGCTTTTTTTTTTTTTTTTTTTTAAGTATTCGGTTTGTGTGTTTTTTTTTTCCCTTTTAAATGTTGTTGTACTGACACAACAAATTTCACAATATTTTCACAATTATAGTTTCGTTAGTCGCATTTTTTTTTCCAGTAATCGATTTGTGTTTTTTTTTTTTAAATATTGATATAAGCTGGCATTTATTTTGTTATACTGACACAACAAATTTTAATATAACAATGTTTTTGTGCTGTTCATGTAGTGTTATTCACTGTTCGTCTATAGTGCTATTTCCGTGAGTCACTTTTTTTTTTCTTTTTTTTTTTTCGGTAATCGGTTTATGTTTTTTTTTTCTTTTAAATATTGATGTAAGCTAATATTTATATTGTTTTATTGACACAATAAATTTCACAATATTTTCACAATTATGATTTAGTTAGTCACTTTTTTTTTCCAGTAATCAGTTTGTGTTTTTTTTTTTAAATATTGATGTAAGCTGACATTTATATTGTTATACTAACACAACAAATTTCTTATATATAAAAGCGGTTATGTCGCTGCAGTGCTTTGGCACTGTGCATTCAGTGCTTTTGCACTGTTCATCTACAGTGCCGTTTTGGTCAGTCGTTTTTTTTTTTTTTTTCATTAATCGGTTTGTGTTTTTTTTTTCTTTATATAAAAAGTGGCAATGCGGCTACAGTGCTTTGGCACTGTGCATTCAGTGTTGTTGCACTGTGCAGCACTGTAGCGGCAACAACGTCTTTGTTTTGTGAGTCCTTTTTTTTTTTTTTTTAGTATTCGATTTGTGTTTTTTTTTTTTCCTTTTAAATGTTATTGTACTGACACAACAAATTTCACAATATTTTCACAATTATAGTTTCGTTAGTCACTTTTTTTTTCCAGTAATCGGTTTGTGTTTTTTTTTTAAATATTGATGTAAGCTAGCATTTATATTGTTATACTGACACAACAAATTTTTATATAACAGTGTTTTTGTGCTGTTTATGTAGTGTTATTCATTATTCATCTATAGTGCTGTTTCCGTGAGTCACTTTTTTTTTTTTTTTAAGTAACCGGTTTATGTTTTTTTTTTCTTTCAAATATTGATGTAAGCTGACATTTATATTGCTTTACTGACACAATAAATTTCACAATATTTTCACAATTATGATTTAGTTAGTCACTTTTTCTTTTCTAGTAATCGATTTGTGTTTTTTTTTTTTTGAATATTGATGTAAGCTGACATTTATATTGTTACACTAACACAACAAATTTCTTATATATAAAAGCGGCTATGTCGCTACAGTGCTTTGGCATTGTACATTCAATGCTTTTGCACTATTCATCTACAGTGCCATTTTGGTCAGTTGTTTTTTTTTTTCATTAATCGGTTTGTGTTTTTTTTTCTCTTTTAAATATTGATATAAGCTGACATTTATACGGTTATACTGATACAATAAATTTCACAATATTTTCACAATTATGGTTTATTTAGTCTTTTTTTTTTCAGTAATCGGTTTGTGTTTTTTTTTCTTTCAAATATTGATGTAAACTGACATTTATATTGTTATACTGAAACAACAAATTTCATAATATTTTTACAATTATTGACGTGTCAATTTCTTACAAGTCAAAATAAAATAATAAAATATGAGACTGTAGCCAACCACAACTGAAAATAAATGTTTTGACAATGCCGTTATAGTGCTTTCGCACTGTAAATCCAGTGTTTTAGCACTGTTCATCTACAGTGCCATTTTCATGAGTCACTTTTTTTTTTTTTTCCAATAATCGGTTTGTGTTTTTTTTTTTTTTCCTTTCAAATATTGATATAAGCTGACATTTATATTATTATAATGACACAATAAATTTCACAATATTTTCACAATTATGGTTTGTGAGTCACTTTTTTTCAGTAATTGGTTTGTGTTTTCTTTTTTCTTTGAAATATTGATGTAAGCTGGCATTTATATTATTATACTGACACAACAATTTCACAATATTTTCACAATTATTGACGTATCACTTTCTTACCAGTCGAAATAAAATAATAAAATATGAGACTGTAGCCAACCACAACTGAAAATAAATGTTTTGAAAAAATGTTACAACACTTATTGTTATCACAATATTTTCACAATTATTGAGATCTCATTTTCTTATAGATCAAATAAAAAAAATGCTTAGTCCACAACATTTTAATATTAATTTTTACAGTGCCTAAGGTTTTTTTTCCAGTAATCGATTTGTGTTTTTTTTTTTCCTATTAAATATTTATATAAGCTGGCATATTTATTGTTATACTGACACAACAAATTTCATAATATTTTCACAATTATTGAGGTATCAATTTCTTACAACTCAAAATAAAAAAATAAAATATGAGACTGTGACCAACCACAATTGAAAATAAATATTTTGAGAAAATGTTACAACACTTATTGTTATCACAATATTTTCACAATTGTTGAGATCTCAGTTTCTTATATATCAAATAAGAAAAATGCTAAGTCCACAAAATTTTAACATTAATTTCATAACAAATCATAGGTAAGCTATTATTAATGGATAGCATTGGAGTTACAGTGTTTTTGGTTTATTCAATTGGCACTATAGCTACAGTGCCTAAAGATTTTTTTTCTCCCAGTAATCGGTTTGTGTTTTTTTTTCTTTGAAATGTTTATGTAAGCTGACATATATATTATTATACTGACACAATAAATTTCACAATACTTTCACAATTATTGACGTGTCAATTTCTTACAAGTCGAAATAAAATAATAAAATATGAGACTATAACCAACTACAACTAAAAATAAATGTTTTGAGAAAATGTTATAACACTTATTATTATCACAATATTTTTACAATTGTTGAGATCTCAGTTTCTTATAGATCAAATAAAAAAATACTAAGTTCACAACATTTTAACATTAATTTCTAAAGTGGCTAAACTTTTTTTTTCTCAGTAATTGGTTTGTGTTTTTTTTTTCTTTTAAATATTTATGTAAGCTGACATATATATTGTTATACTGACACAACAAATTTCATAATATTTTTACAAATATTGAAGTATCAATTTCTTACAAGTCAAAATAAAATAGTAAAATAAGAAATTGAGACTAACCACAACTGAAAATAAATGTTTTGAGAATAACAATAACAATGTTATCAATTTAAAACTAATAACAACTTGTCATTTAGAATTTGTGCTAAAAATGTTATGAATGTAGCATTTCTCTCAAATAAAATAAAAAAATATTTATTCAAATCCTAAAAATGAAGATATTGTGAAAATATTGTGATATTTTGTTGTATTCTTAAACTTCTTTTTTAATATAGTCAAATTGAGTAAGCCAAAATTCACGATTTCACACACAAAATCTATTAATTTTTTCACTACTGGGGCAGCACGTGCAGCCAACACTAGTACTGAACTATAAAATATTAACTTAAAACACTTGTAAGCGATAGGGAAATTGAGTGCAAATTTATTATCTTGTAACTTATTACGGCAAAGATAGGGATTTTTTTTCAAAATAACAAAAAAAGCCCAACTATATCATTAGTAAACTAAGGTTTGAAACATATTTGGTTTATAACAATTCGAGTCCAGAGGACTCGATTTTGGGGTCAGAAAGTTAGCTGAGCTGGACAAGTTGCTGTCTATGTGGGCGGGCTGGAAATCGAGTTCAATTAGCTCGATTTTTATTCAAGGAAATCGAGTCCAAAGGACTCGTTTTCTATTCATAAAAATCGAGCACATTGGACTCGTTTTCCATGAATAAAAGTCGAGTACAGGGAGGAGGTCAGGTTCTGTTCATCATCTTCTCCCTTTTTTTTTTCCCCCTCAATCTGTCGTCCCCTAACCAGAACCCAGCCCCCAAAATCAAATCCACAGATTTCCATGTGAACCTCAACCTCTCTTCAATCGCGGAGAGATCGAAATGAACCAAGACGACGACGACTACGACGAAGAGGAAATGGATCCAGAGCAAAAGAGAGCCTTCGGCGATGTGGTTGATCATTGTTTTGAAGAACTGGTCATCGTTCAGAGAAGCGGTGCCGGCGTAGAAGTTGATAGGGAGAATCAGGAAGATCGAGAGGAGAGCGATGGAGTAGAGTACGGCGAAGCTTTCGCCTTCGATCAGGAGGAACTGAGCGGCGTCGGCGCCGCAATGGCGGGCGATCTCGCGACACGTGGCGTGCTAGACGGCGAGGAGCTTGGTGAAGAGGGTGGTGGGGCCGGGGATCCGGCGGTGGTCCCTGCGGAGCTTGATGGAGAGGATGATCTCACGCAGCAGATGACGATGGCGGAGATGTTGAGAAGGTACTGGAAAAAAAATGAAGGGAGAAGATGATGAACAAAATCTGACCTCCTCCCAGTACTCGACTTTTATTCATGGAAAACGAGTCCAATATGCTTGATTTTTATGAATAGAAAACGAGTTCTTTGGACTCGAGTTCCATGAATAAAAATCGAGCTAATTGAACTCGATTTCTAGCCTGCCCACGTAGACAGCAACTTGTCCAGCTCAGCTAATTTTTTGACTCCAAAATCGAGTCCTCTGGACTCGAATTATTATAAACCAAATATGTTTCAAACCTTAATTTACTAATGATATAGTTGGACTTTTTTTGTTATTTTGAAAAAAAATTCCAAAGATAGCAATCTAACAGCTGGAAAAAGTCGCCTTAATAACGGACTTTCTTAACGAGATGTACATTTATCGTTACTACGACTGATTGTTAAGTCAAAAAGAGAGATTGTTTTAACCACCTTAAAAATCGTCGCTACAATATTATATTATATCTATCAAAATAAGACCTGGCATTTGAGTTTGCCACGTTGCATGCAATTTGAAGAGAGAGAGAGAGAGAGTGAGAGAGAGTGGTGGCCATGGCAGTAGCAGTGAGCTACTGCAAGTCTTCTCCTTTTCTAGGCCAATTCCCATCTAATTTCGTAAGCAACTCTCTCTCTCTCTCTCTCTCTCTCTCTGTCTGTGAGTTTACATATTGCTCTGTATATACCAACTGGTGTTCTAAAGTTGTGTGAAAAGTGATTATTTGGTTGGATTTGCCTCTCAAACTTTCTTAAAAATTCATTTTATGATGTGGGTATTGGTTATTGTCATCTATTTTTGACTTATACACCTCTTTTTTTCTTCTTTTCTTCCCTTTTTTTTTCCCGGGGACCATGTTATGATTACTTGCAATGTTTAGGAATAATGGTACAATGAATTGGATAGTTTGTTTTTTGAAGAAAAAAAACTTATTTTTTAAATATGGAGAATTAGGAATAGTCTAGGCAAAGAAAAATGATATTCCTTTTGTTCTGAATATTGCTTGGTGGTTCAATCAGGGCCATGACAATAAGAGGATTGAGATGTGTTTCAAGTTTCACTCAATGTTTACTTTTCACAAATTGGGCTTAAACTGATGGATGAACTGAAAAAAAGTCTTTTTTTTTTTTTTTTTTTTTCTGTTGACTTTGTAGGGAAAAGCACAGTGTAGGCATATAACAGGAACTTCAGTTCAGGTGCCTAGAATTAGTGCACTATTTTGGGGATCTAAGAAGTCTGTAGCACCACCACAGGAAGTGGACTTTTCACTTGGAGATTTCACTTTGACAGGGTCAACGCCAGAGGTCCCCCCCCCCCCCCCCCCTCCTTTGGATTGTTGACTGCATATTTATCTGTTTGTTGTTTTTAGTTGCTGTAGCTAATAGTATTGTACTGATTCTCAATTCAGGGCATTTCAGCAAATGAAGTGAAATCTAAAAGGATATCAGTTTCAGTTGTTTCTTCAATCTTAGAGGTTTCACCTAACGACTGGGATGCGTGCGCTTTGGATGCCACGGGTCCTGAAAAATATAATCCATTTCTTACACATGGTTTTCTTTCGAGCTTAGAGGAGTCTAACTGTGCAGTGAAGGTTAGGAATCATTGCTTCATATCGGACCTCTATAATTTGTAACGTTATCTATTTCTCCTGGTGCCATCTTAGTATCTCGCTTTTTAGCTTATCTAGCACTAGAAAATGAATGTCCTCTGATATTTTATTTTGCTAAAGAGTATAACAGAGGCTTTGCCATGAGTATTACACCAAGTAATTAGTTCTGCTTTCTTCGAATTTCCACTTTTCATTAAGAATTGCTCCCTTATTTACTTCCTTAACGAATATTGTAGTATTTATTGGTGGAAAGCTTGTCTACCTCAAATATAATACATAAAATTCTGGACCTAAATAATCACTATCTATAATTTCTGTAAGCATAAATGAAACTTTTGTTCAACTGGCTCACTTTTGTGGATCCCTGATTGAGCAAATCCATGGTGCTACACCTACACATTTCATGTTCAAAACAAATCATTCCCACTTGGAAACTTTTTGAGAAATCGTAACTTTCCCAGTAAACATCAATGGGTCTGGGATCATCAGGGCCAATGGGCTCTAGCTCAAATGGGACTTGCTCCTCTTGTAAGAGCAAGGAGGAGGTGAGGTCGTGCGTTGATGTGAATGAACATGAAAATTCCTGCGTTAAATCAATTATGAGCATAATTTTTCTTTCAGGAAACAGGATGGATGCCACGCCACATGATTGTGAAGGATGAATGTGAAAATATTTTAGGTGTTGTTCCACTCTATCTTAAAAGGTTTAGCATCTACTATGTTGTCCACACGGAAAGTTTTCATGTACTTTTTTCTACAATTGCGTAAAATGCTAAAACTTTTTCTCGACCCTGCTGATAATATTGTTTTATTTACATTTGCAGCCATTCCTATGGTGAATTTGTTTTTGATCATTCTTGGGCTGATGCATACTACAATTTTGGGGCAAGATATTATCCGAAGTTGCAATGTTGTGTACCTTTTACTCCAGTAACTGGTCCAAGAATTTTAATTCGCAATACCTCTTTCAAGGATCAAGTTTTTGACGTTATGGTCTCTGCTCTTAAGGAGCTGGCAGCCAAGGTATTGGATGAATCAAATGGTTCTTTATTTTCATGTGTTAGTTTGTTTATGTTAAGCTATTTCTATACCTACTGTTTGTATTTTTTTCATCTATTAATTCCAAATTTATTTTGAGTACAGCTGTTGTTTCTCTGTCAATGTGAGAAACAAGGAGAAATGTTTTATTAATTGGGTTAACTGAAAAATTCCTCTGTTTGTGTCGATGTGGGATAGATGATGTGACTTGACATATTATATTGTGTCTAAATCAGGCGTCAGTTTCCTCTCTTTTCTGGATTAGTACTGCTGAAGATGCACCTGCACTTGTACATGTTTATATGATTTAAATATTCAGGGGAACAGTATCTTCATATGAAAACTCAAATTTGATGTGTGTATATACTGTCTTTACTTAAAGTGCCTTTTGGGAACTTTCCTCACATATTTTTTGTTGATGAACAATTGTTTGTATTTCTAGTCAGATATCTTTGTACATATTGAAATTTTAGCATCCATTTTTGCCTCTTTATGAAGTTAATTGACATATCACTTGGTCAAGCCACAACAATAAGTACAGGTAGAGTTTTAGGAAGGTCAGAATAAGTGAATGAGAATGGTGAACTGCTTTGCAACTAAAACTCTTTGAACTTTTGGAGATGGATGATTACCAAAGTTTGTGCTGAAGCAACCTTATATACATCAGGCACCTAGTGTTGTAGCTCAGTTCAGATATCTTGTTAAGAATTAGAGGCTTTGCCAAGACCAGGTTGCATATGGGATCTCTGCTTCAAAAAAGATTTGATTTAAGCAAATATACTCCATATATGAGGGGAAAAAATTAATTTAAGCCTCTTTTGCACGTATTCAATGAATCATTCACTAAATTAAATAAAGTAAAAAGAAGAATAAGAGAGCATAATTGAATTGCATGGCTTTTGTGGAATTTTCTTCATGCCTGTGGAACCATGTCTAATGGGAGTATGTATATTATAGCGCTACAATGTTAGACCCCTAGAAATTTAGAAACTAGCCAATAATAAATACAGAAAGGGAAAATTGGGAAAAAGTTATTGACTGCATATTAATCATCACAAGGAATAAAATCTTCTTAGTAATTTTCTAAAAAATTCATACAGATGAATAGAATAATTATATTATTTTTCTGTGTACATACTTCTTGTGCATTGTATTTCCTAAGTGTATACACACAAATATGTATGCTATGTATCAATGTGTGTGACGTTTTCTAGGATAGAAGAAACTGAAATGCTTCGTAGGTGGTGCTGAGATGAGTAAAGGTTTCTTGTGATATTGGTCTCTACTTACAATGGGTGGAAAAAGATAACTGATGGGGAAAATATCTGATATTTAAGTGAGGAAATCTTATAATTGCATTTTCCATCTTTTGGTCTTAGAACACACTTCCACATTTTATTGATAAAAGGATTTGTTTTCCAATAGAGTAATATTTAATATTTGTTTAATGCAGGCTTTAAGTTAATTTGTAGTATGGCTCTTGTTCTAGTTATATTGTGATTATTTCTTATTCCTTATTCAGGAGATTGGCTACATTCTTGTGATTTAATATTTTAGATAATCTTTTTGGTTTTGGTACAATATTTTAGACACAAGAATTGACAGCTGGTTCACTTAAGGTTACCTTATATCTTTTACAGTCTCAGCTTTCATCATTGCATATTACGTACCCGTCTGAAAATGAGTGGCTGAAACTGAAGGAAGGAGGTTTTCTGCAGAGGATTGGAATGCAGTACCACTGGAAAAATCGTAACTATAAGAAGTGAGTGATACTAAACAGTTTTTTTTGGTCATGGTAACATGACTTTTATAATACAGTCTATTTGTTTTATATGGCACTACATTATTGCGTCATGACACATCCCTTGGAGACTATGTGGTGATTGTCATTTTCTTCATAAATGCAACCAAGTGTAGCATCAAGGAAGGCAATGATTAAGTCTACGCTTGCCTGCGTTGATTTAGTCCACTATTAGCAACATTGTGGACCTACATGACCCTGGTCAAGCAACTCCTGAGCTTATTTGTCCAATCCTTATGATTTTGGCCACCCTTTTAGGCAAGATGCATCAGTCTTATAGTTTTTTTATCTTCTCTCTCTCTCTCTCAAAGGTTTCCAGCATGTTGAGTTTACCTGAATTTTAAGCATATATTCTGTTGTTATATTATTTGGGGTTAATGAATCCCTTCTGGTTTCTGGTCCTTTCATATTTATTCTGTCCTCAAGGTTAAAGTCAAATTTTCAAAAAAAATAAAACCTGACCACAGAAGGGGCGAATTTTTTAAGCATAACATTATTAGCTCTTCCACTCTTAAATGTCAACATAAGTATAAGCATTGTATGATTAGAACAAGTTGCAGTAGTAAATCCCCGAAATGCCTCAACTTATTAGTTGCTGCATGATCCAGTATTTCTTTATTTTGCTCTGCTGTGTTGTATGCACAAATAATATAGAATGAATGAATCTCCTTGTGTGCTGCAGTTTTGATGAGTTTTTGATGGACATGAAACAAAGTAAGAGAAAAAATATTCGTCAGGAACGCAAAAAGGTTGGTTTGGTCCCTCCAAAACATTGTTTTATACACACACATATTATGAGAGACTTAATGGCCATGAGAAAATTCATCTTCAAGCAAAAGAGGAGCTGGTGATTTGTTTGTACTGATTTAATTGACTGTCATCAATGCTGGTTAAGATTAGCTTCAAGGTTGAATCTTGGTAATAATCATTTGAATTGGACATTGATGGCGATGGATGACTCTAGAAAAGAGTGCATGGATGTGATTGGAATGGTATGAAGATACATAATCAATTTAGATAACACTAAAATACTTATGGAAACTTTTTATGATACTCTAAGGAATCAATCGAAAATCTGAAAATAAAAGCATGGATTGGAAGTAGACAAAAGATGTAAATTGTTATAGTGTTTGCAGATTTAGGTGTCTTCTACAACAAATAAAAGAAATATCCAGAATTTGGGGCCCACGTAGGATATTGGTCATGAATCCTCTTGTGCATCTTAACCCAATTATTTTTTGTTTCCTGTTTTCATACAACTTAGAATCTCTCTCTCTCTCTCTCTCTCTACACACACACGCAGGCACGCACGTAAGTAAAAGCCAATGCCAATTTACTGAAAATGATTGCCTTTGCCTCTCACTTGGTAGTTGGTATACTGTCAATTAGATTAGGATATCAGTTGACATGCTTTTGGACATGCAAGTTGTATGTTTTCTTATTGAATTTTCTATGGTGCAGATTTCTGTGCAAAATCTGACTATGAAACGGCTTCGTGGTTATGAGATAAAGGTGATGAATAATAGGGATAACTTCAAGTTATTATATAATTATGTGCTTTGTTCATTGTCATTTTACTGTTTTGAGTATGATAACTTATGTCTGAAGCATATTTGATTATCCTGCTTCACATTTGCTTTGCCTGTATTTGTTCAAATATTTATATATGGTTAAATAAAATTTTAAAATGACATGTATACATAAATTTGCATGTTTTTGGTTAAAAATCTAAAATTTATCCAAGAAAGAGTTTTTTTTTTCTTCTTTTTTGTGTGTACTATGGTGTCAATCTACCTCTCTGAATTTTGGAATGTTTTCAATGTTTTTCACCCATAGTAGAATGGCTCTTGTTTAGAAATGTTGTAACAAGCCAAAATTTAATGATGACTTCAGCATAAACTACCTAAAACATGAATTCAAAGAAATAAAAAAAACATGAATTTGTTTTTATTTAATTATCAAACAGTATATTTGTATACTCGTTTAAAGATGGGATACATCATCATCATAATTTGTTGGGTAAAACTCCAAAGATTGCAAAATGTTGCACAGTTTGTAAAGCAATTACATATGGCTTGCTTCTTCTATAAATGTCCTTCCTCTAACATAGACTAGGGTGGTAAATGGTGCCAAAAGATAAATCCAACAAAAGCTTCCCTTTAGGCCAAAATGATCTGGTGCTCCAAGTTCTCCATATTGATTCCCATCGATAATGGTGTGGCCAGTTTTATAGTAATCACATTTATTTCTCTCCTATTCAGATATTATAGTTGAAAAATTGCTGGTGTCATAGAGTTTGGACTTCTTATCCTAATTATTTTACGGTTCTGTTGGCAGGCGAGGCACTGGGATTCTTTTTATAATTTTTACAGGAACACCACCAATGACAAGTTTGGTCCTTAACATTGGCCCCTTTTTTTTTTTTGGCTTTTTAGCAAAAGTATATAATTTACAAAACCATTTTCAATATGCTTTCTGTACCTTATTTTGTCAAAGATTTGTTGAATTATACAAAAAGCTTGAGATGCTGCATCTTAGATATGCTGTTGATTCATGCATAGGTGGGGTACTCCTTATCTAACAAGAGAGTTCTTCCACAATATGGGATCAAAGATGGGGGATCGGGTACTACTTGTTGTTGCTGAAGAAGGGGAAGAACTTGTTGCTGGAGCTCTTAACCTTATAGGAGGAGATACCTTATTTGGGCGGCTATGGGGATGTCAGCCACGAGCTTACTATCCAAGTTTGCATTTTGAAGCATGCTATTACCAGGTTTATGTCTAATTGTCAACGTAAATAATCTACAATTCTCAACTCCTCACCTTCAGTTCTATAACCAGAGGAACAATCTATAAAAGTTTCCTTGTTCTGAAACAGCAGCTATATCTATGATAATGTTAGGCTGTAACTATGAACATGATATTACACGTCCTGTGTATTAGGGCTGCACTCCTCTTTGTTCTTGTTTCAATAAAACTATTTACATTTCAAAAAACAAAAAATAACTATGAATGTGATAGTGCACTTTAGAACCCTTGAGCCCAGGGTGATTGTTCTCCCACGTAATGACAAAACTCAAGCTTACAGGCAACCATGAGTGCCTAGAATTTATAAACTATTTCTTCTGGAGTTCATTATGCCAGGAATTCCAGCGTGTAAAGAACATCATCCTGCGAAGAAGTGCTTATTATTTTTTTGTTTCTTATGGGTGCTTTGATTTGATATAACAGGCAATAGAAGCAGCTATTGAACTCAATTTGAACACAGTTGAGGCAGGAGCTCAGGGTGAGCACAAGATTCAGCGGGGTTATATGCCTGTGACAACTTACAGCTGCCATTACCTTATGGATAAAAGTTTCAGGAAGGCGATAGAGGAGTTTCTAGTCCGCGAATCAACTCAGGTGATTAGTGTTATATTGCTGTATTTTAGGCAGAAACTTCTTTTTGAGAAATGAGGAATTATTAATCAGCCATCAGTATGAGAATTTCATCCTTTCAAGGCAACAGAGCTTCATCTTATGCCCAATTTATTTGTGCATGGAAACAATTGCATGTACACCATTAAGCGTAGGAGGTTTGAATATCAGGACATTGGGTACATGGATACGCATAAACCAAACTGGCAATGATTTTTATAGTGGATGTAAGACTACATATACATATAGCGTAGTTTATGTGCATGAGCGCTGGTGTAGTTTCTTCTGTCCCATGCATAAAATCTAAGTGACCCTTCTTCTCCATAGAAGGTTATTTAATTTCATTTTTTCTCTAATCTCTTATACACTTCCAATGCCCCTTCAAACTCTCCCTCTTTCCCCTCCCTCTCTTCTGAGAAGTGAAATTTCAGTGAAATTAATTGTCTATAAGGGAAGAAAAAATGCTGATAATAATTGTCTGCATAGAAGATTTAAGTATTCTTTTGTTGAAATAGAAGATTTCTTATTCCTACATACCATGCTTTGCGTGATTTTACAGTATCTAATTAGTTAATCTGTTTACAGGTCAGGCTTGTTTCGAAACTCTTGCATGAGTCTGGTCCCTTTAAGGAAGGAATACAGCAGATAGAGGAAAACGAGACCCTAACTTGAAGGAAAATATTTGTGTTTTTATAACTGTAAATGTCTTTTTCATCATTTTGTGATAATCATAGTTATGATATTTTGCTTCAAGAAGCAGGAGTATGTAAATAGTTTCATTTGACAGCCACCAATAGTGGATCATTCATCATTGTATCATATTTCTCTCTAGTAGGCAACCAGCTAGCTGAGATATCAAATGCTGGCTCTGGACTGGTTTAAAGCCATGTAAATCATGCCCTGACATCTATAAAAAGTAAAAACTCCTGTAAATGTCTAGAAGGAATCATCTCGCTGTAAATGCATTATTCATAAGTTGAAAATTCGCTCATCTATTCAGCAAAAAGTTCTTTATATAAGAGCCTATCAAGAAAAAAAAAGATGCTCTCTATATAAATTGCATAACACCACCAGAAGCAGCGCTGATGAGTGATGACTCTTTTGGAGAAAGGGGGGGTGCTTGGAGTAACGCATTTAATCATTGAAACATATGTACAAACAATGGAAGCTCCTTAATAATTTTATGGCTTTTTGGGATATTACTCAAACAGTAAATAATTCCTTCCTCTAAAGAATAAATTTGAAAAATGTAAAGAAATTCATATTTTTCCCGTCTAAGTCTAACTATCAATTGCTACTTATTATTACTATGAATGGTGATTATTTCATCCACAGATGTACTTCGTTGCTACTCTTGTTGAGCTATGCCCGCATAAAATTTTGATCCATTTCAATACATGTTGCTCCACTTTGGTTTCATTCAGTCCGGCTCGGTTCACTTTCGTCCATTTCGGTGCATTTGATCCATTGAGCCTACTTCCATGATAATTTGGGAGGAGAGATTTGAATAGAAAGAAGAGCTGTTTTATTGACAATTATGTCACATTCTCAATGTAATGTTAGTAAGTTCTTAATAAAATTACATTTTTCTTATATGTGATTAAAGTTTTGTATTGTTTTTCCTTCTAATTCCTCTTTAAAGTCATTCAAGTCGATAAAGGATAAACCATTTGTAGAGAGTACTAGAAACAAATTCCAACTACACATTACATTATTTTACAAAATATTTCGCCCTATATAGTAATAGAATGTAAAATAGTTTCCTTGAAAAAACAAAAACAAACAAACAAACTTATAAAATTTAAAACACTTACAAATAACAAATATAAATAGCTTAATTTACAAAATTTAATGTATTATATTGACTATATTTTGTTAGAAAATAATCCCAATATATCATTTTAAGAATTTTTGGAACCAACATATATACTTTTATTTTTCCCTTCAACCAAAAACAGATCATCAAATTTTTTTAGCGTTCACTGGTCAGCGACGAGTTACTCTATAAAACATTTTCTCAATTCCTGATTGGGGGCACTTTGAAACCTTTATAAACAACGAGAGTCACTTTATTCGTTTCGCATCAAAGTTTAAATTTGATATTGACTGTTAACTAGGAGTTTGAGACAATACCAACGGTCTAGTGTCACAAAGCACCAAATTTTCAGTCCCTTAACATAAATCAAAATGCAATTTTGGAATCCTTATCTTTAAACATTCTGAGGTGGGCAAGACAAAGACATGTTGGATAGAATTGGCGTTCAAATACTGTCTTCTTGATCTTCTTTCACGCTTGAGCAGATGCTGATTGTTGCGCTCTCTTTTTTGCTTGTGCAATACCTTGTTTTATTTTTAAGGCCAAAAGTTAAGCTCTATGGTTCACTCAATTGGAGCGTGCCAACAAAAAATAGCATTTAGATATGTCTAAACAACGTCAAATTTTATAAGAAAGCACAATATTTCATCATTTCTAGGGAGAGAAATTGAGGCAGATTGTATCTAACCACAGATACTACACCTGCTATATAAATTTTACAAATTTAATCAGATTCAGTAAAACCAATTACAATTGTAGCATCTGAGGGTGAAAAAGGGATAAGGATACCCCACCCTCATTAAAAATTCTCTTATGAGACCGTCTCACGAAACATCCCTCTCACAACGTATGGATCCCACGGGTTTGTGGGGCCCACCAAATGTTAGAGAGACACTCCATGCCTCCTCCCCCTCCCCTCTTCTCTCTCTCCCTTCCCCTCTTTCCCCTCGTCTGTCCACCCATGATGGGAGAAAGAAAATTTTACTTAGCATAGAGAAAATACACTGCAAAAATCACAGATGTAATAGCAAGATTTATCTACAAACCTATTCCGCTTCTACAATACCACCCTAACTTAACGTGAGCTTGGCAAAAGCTCAATCTGAGCAGGGCAACACACACCAACTGAATAGATTGTTGTTATTTATAACCTGACTGTGGCGGAGCAGGCGGCAACCGATTAGGTGTGCGGCGACTGCTGGAGTTTGAGCTTGAGCTTGCGTTTGAATCACCATTCTGAGCTGGATCACTGTACCGTCGACTGTGACCCCTGCTGAACCTAGATGAGTCATCATATGAGTCAACAGATCCATTTGCAGCAGCATCAAATGCTGACCTCCAGTCATCACTTGTTGAGGGTGCAGTGGTTCTTGGGCTGTTCTCTGTACAATGAATTGTCAGAAATCAGTGCCTAGTAATAAAATGAGAACTAAGAGAGAGAAACTAACAATTTAAAATCTTAGTAAAAAGTAATTCTTCTAAATCAAAATGTTGAAATTTCTGATAAAACATTTTGCACTCACTACGGATAACATATTGGGAGAGTGCATTTCTAATGGGAAGGTCTAAATAAGGAAATGTCCCAAAAATCAAATCTCTAAGATCACGTTAAATTTAACATTTTCACCCTCTTTGCCCATACTCCATACGGTTGAAGAACACATTTTCAAGTTCAAAATCATCATCTAAAAGATCCATCAGTTTTTAAATAAATTCATTTCCTTAAAATCACAGTCATGATTCAACAACATTAACAATATACAAAAAGAGAGATGATTCTGCAACTAGTGTGAACAACTTGCAGAAATCTCTCGAGTAAGTTCAACTCAATAATAGAATGTACCAATAATTTTAAATTCATTCTACAAGTTAAAGTTCAGCTGGCCACGTTTAGATGAGTAACAAGGGAAAACACAATGGTCACGAAATGGAATAAGAATTTTGTGTCATTACTTCACAAACGTGGAAAGTGAGTTTTTTATTCTGCATGCATTAGTATCTGTCCAATTGAGATACCCAAAACACAGTAAAAATGGCAGTCTGCAACATATGCAATGATATTTACCTGCTCCACCCCCACCATTGGACCAACTAGAGGCAGCAGCTGCTCGATTGTCATGAATGCTAAGTTGCCTGGTGAGTTTTGAAAGAAGAGAGGACTGCCTCTGGATTCGCTCCCTCCTATGCTTTACATTCTGATCTTCCTGGATCAGTTCTTCAATCCTTGCTGTGCTTAGGGCACTATCAACCAAGGAGTAAAAAAAAAATTTATAATTAAGAACCAATTTAACAAGAAACATATTGGAAGAAAGAAACCAAAGGTTGTATTTGGATGGCACATGCATGTCTTAAAGTTGCAAATGTTCATAGTTCAATTGCAGAGTGTAATATTGTATTATATCTCAAGGACACATCCAACCAGAAATGCATTTAAAAACATGAAAGGAAGCACATATAAGAATTTTTATTACAATTTAAGAATTTTTCTCTTCCTGTGAAATTTTGTATAAATCTTCACACGTAAATGAACAAACATCAGAAATATATACTATTAAAAATTAGAGCACTTTCATAACAGAATTGGGAAAAAATATTATGCATCCATACATGAGAAACAGTATCATTAGTATGTCACCAAAGGGATTGATATGTTGCTAACCTGATAGAACTGTATAACTGATTAAGCATGTCTTCCTTGGCTTTCTCTACTTGGCAAAGAACGACTGCCTGCTCAACCAGAACAGTTACTGACATACATTAGAGAACTATAGATAAACAGTTACAGAAAGGATGACTGGCACAGACAAAAAAACTGACTTTTGGGACATTCGCAGCAAGGCTGTTAAGAACAGCTTCAACATAACCGCGTACTTCTTGGGACATCCATCGAAGCTCTTCCTCTGGATCAGCTGGTTTCCTCACCATTGAATCCTAAAACAAGTGAACACATCAGACATATGTTCAAAGACATGTGAAACAAGCTCTATTGGCCAGCAAGAAAAACCAGGAAAGACCACAAACAAGTTATAAATTATTTAAAGAACTATTTTCATTCCACAAGGAGGCTGAAATATATATATATATATATATATATATATATAAACTACAGATTTCCATGTTCAAAACATGTCAAGAGAACAAATTGCTGAAGGGAGTTCAAACATAAATATGGATACTCTTTAAATGAAGTAAAAAACAAGGACCTCTTTGATTTTCAAATCCCTAATGTATCACATAACTATCAAATTCATGGACTCTGAAAATCTAAAGGAAACTACAAGAAACTAAAACAGCTGCAAGATCAAATATGCTATGATATTGGATAAAAACAATCAACATTGTTCAGTAACTCACAAGAGAACCATCGGAAAAGCTATGCCGCATGGGAAAACCAGATTCACCCTTTGCTTCACCTCCTTTATAAGGCCCAGCAACATTTCTTAACCTATTTAACCACTCAACCTTATCTGCAACACTCTCAGCCTTTAACACAACGGCACTGTGAGCTGCAAAAATACATATTAATTGAAGCATGTATTGGCACACAACTTCATTGGAGAGGAATTTTTAAAAATAGAATTTTTCTGCAAACTTACTAGGAAGCAATTTAAAGATAAATATTACTACCTTTCAAAACAGTCTTATATGGAATCTTGCTAGTTAACTTGAAAACAAGACTAGGTACTTTAGAATCAGGTCCATTGGCTTTTTTGTTCTTGGAACCTTTTGAAGGTGCTTCCTCTTCATCAGAAATTTCCTCTATATTGCATTCCTGAGTGATTCATTGAAATGTTCAGAGACAAAGGCATTAAAGTGCTATGCATGCTAAATGACACTAATATGCTCATCAAGTTCAAACTCATAGTTGGGGAAGAAGTGAGTGAAAGTCAAATAACTGAAAATTCATTGAATATGAGTTAATAGTGGGAAAATTAATGACTTTCATAGGATCCAATTCAAGCTATATTTCTATTATAAATAGTAAGAAATTGAGAGAACAGGAGAATCGCAATTTCAAAAGTGCTGAACTACATTTAATTTCACTTAAATCCATGCTCTTAATACAAGTTGATCGTATGAATCATGATCAAATGGTTGTCATTTCTTCACCTTATTGATCTCCTTGTTCTTAGATTGTAACATTTGGAGATCTTGTATACCGACTTGTACTTTGTTCTGTTTTTTAAGAACTTCTTACTTATCAAAAACTAATTTCATAGAAAATTTACCCTATTGGCATTGAAGTTGAAAAATAAAATTCAGTGAAAATAACTCTCTTATTATGGACATGTTCACATAAATAAACCCACTTTAACTCATATTGAACTCATTTAAGCCTTAAACCTAATTAATTAGGATCATCTGTATCGATCCTTCTATGCCACTTGACCCTAACTAGGCCATGTGCCCACTTACATATCTAATAACCATATTTTTTTTCATTATAACATGTATCCACATCATTTTTAGCTACCCATTTGTCCTTTCTACTCATCGCATTGGTGCAAATGCAAATCTTCATTGCACATGTCCAAACCATTTCAAACGACTCCGACTCATTTTATCCTCAATTGCAGTCATACACAAGAACAAGAGCAAGAGAAGCAAAGATTTTACCAACTGGTCCCACAAGGGTATATTTTTTTCCAATCCTAATAACCATATGGAAACATTAAAAACCCTATCCAAGTTTCTCTTTCCCTCTCTCTATTCTCAGGTAGATAAAAACACTGCTTAAAATGTACTTTTGGATTGGTGGCACCAATTGAGGAGCAAAGAAGGTTGTTCTTGGGTATGACTGATTTGAATCCATCTCATTTTAATATACCTAGTTTATTTTTTAAAGGATAAGTAGTTTAATTTGTAAAAATAAATAAATAAATAAATAAATAACTGGGACTATTTGTTCCAATCCAAGTCAAAGATACATTCTTTTTTCAGGTATTAAAAATCAGACACCACGTACCCCAGGTTTGCAACAACATTATACACTTTGCATGTGATAAATATTGATTTTAGTGTAGGCTGCAATTTTCTTTTTGCCTATCACATTTTCTTCTAATAACAGGGATCTATCTAACAATTATGTGGATCATTAAAATAGTTTCCTATCTTCTTTTCTTCTTTTCTTTCTTGTTATCTTTTCTTTTGTACTTTTATCTCTGCCTTATGTTTTTCTGCATAAGGTAGTGTTCTTTAATATATATCTTATCAAAAAAAAAAATTTTAAAATAGTCGCATAAATCTTGAGAACCATGGAACTTCTATATATGAACTTGATAGAACCAGTACTTGCTACAGTATTTACAAAAACAGGAATAGAGATGCAACTACCGATTTGCAAAGAATACCGAGAACCAACTATGGACACACAGAACTGCAAGTCTGCAATATAACCTCATTTAAGTAAACGGAAACCACCAATTTTATATTAATAAGTACTTGCAAAACCAGAAATTTACACAAATATATGATATATTCGGTTCAACATGTTCAGAACAAGAATATCATATAACAAAAAGGGGAAACTAAAAGAAGATCAAAATTTAAAAAAAAAAATTTGCGTCTTTCTTTGGGGATGGGGGTGGGTCAAGAAATAGCCAGAAGAGATGTAAACAGTAAAACAAAGTCTTTGAATATGCTGTCTAACATCAGAATCCATTGCTGCAAGCATCCCAAGAAATTCATACCTCCAAGGTGATGACTCCACGAAAATGTCTTTCCTCTTGTTTTTTAGTGTATCCAAGCTGCAATACAAAGCTAAATTAAAACATATTACATCAACTAAAAAAATTTCTCAATATTACAAGACAATGGAAATGATAGAGATAAGAACAACTGAATTCAGTCCTAATAAGGGAGATGACACGTTTTTAATTGAAGTCTAAAAGTGTGCCTAAGCACTAAGGTCTTTCAGAGCCTAGCAAAACGCAAAGGCATAAGCCAGAGCTAAATGAAGTGCAGTTTGCAGGCATAAAACTAAATAATGACAGAAGGAGATGGAACAGTTTAACTTAACAAATGCAATGATCCAAACACTTATATTCCAAACTAAAAGAAATCAATTTAAATCACTCAAGCACCTTGCTCTCTAATGTGTTCAGATTCAAAATGAACTAAAAAACCCAACAATTCAGACATTTGAAAATTAAAACTATGTGAACAGCATAATGCAGAGTAGAGCTAGGGTTAGTAGAAAGAAAATCAGGGTTTAGGATTCATTTCATTTACATTAATTCTATAACGTCTAACAAAAATCATCACAAAATTGATTAAATAAAAATAATGCATGTCATAATGAAATAGTTAACTACAACCAATATGGTTACAACAAAGTTATACAAGTATTAGTCAACAGAAAACAAAAATGTGTGCAAATATTTGCACCTCGACCTTTTGCAAAACATGCATCCCCGTGTGCATAAAGAATGCCTCATTGAAGGTGCCCAAGCTTGAGTGGCAATATGAGAGCCTTATTTTTCCTTAGGCCTCAAACATTGTCTATGTGCACTTTGGATAAGTTTTTTAAAAGAAACCCATGAACATGAGTGTCACATGAAAAAATCAAAAGGATGCAACACCAAGAGGTGCCAACCAATTGAGTTACAAGGCTCTTGGCAAAAGGATGCAACAAAATAATTAATAAGCATAAGAGTAGGGGATAGATAACCCAGGAGTCAGCACCTAGGCTTGCTTGGAATTAGCATCAAGTAAAAGAGAACAAACCTAGGAGTCAATACATAGGACTTGGCTTGGAGTTGCAAAAAGAACATTAGAAAATTCCTAGAAAACTTTCATTAATCAATCAAATTGTAAACTTTCTCCATAGGAGTACAATACTGTACTTATATAGACTAAGGCTTATCCCTAATTCTAGTTGCCTTAAGAAAACCTAATTCTTGTTGATTTGAGGAATCCCAACTATTGACTACTAAGACTCCAAATCGAAATACAATTGGCTTCCACAATTAAATAAAACTAATTAAAATAATATTTTTGTTGCACTTCCTGCATCAAGGAGACAATCTATTCTTCGGTTGTCAGAGTTAAATACAATTCTAATTATACCATTCCTTACAAATTTGATCTTAAATTTTTATTAATAAATACAAGGATATCACAAGTGTTCTTCATTAAAGGTGCCTAAGAGTTGAATAGAAATAGATGAGCCTTGTTTTACCTTCAGCTTCAAACAATGTCTATGTGCACCTTTGTCAAGCGTCTTAAAAGAACAAATAAACATGAGACAATCTATCCACATGCTTTTCTTTTGTCAGTATTAAAACAATTCTAATCATACCATGCCATAGAGATTTACTGTAAGGTTTTTGTTAATATACATGAATAAGGATAAAATAAGCGTGGGAAAATCAAAGATTACATAAGAAACAGGACCAAAAATTGCAAAATATGCATGCAATATTAAGCAAGGTAATAAACCAAACAGATTAGACCACTAACCTTTCCAGTTTTCTCATTAAAAACAAACCACCGTCTACTCCACCCATTTGTTTTGGCACTTTTCTTCAATAAAAATCCTGAAAATACAGAGCAAGTATCAATTACAAGAAGCAGGATCTCCATAATCAAGAGAAGGTTGAAGGGTAAACCCTTAGGCCTTAGAAGAAACTAATAAATTAAAATTCCTTAGTCCTACATCCTTGGAATTAACATGTGCAACAAATTAAGCGTGTTAGAGAGAATACTCTGTTTTATTCTTCTAAAAGATACCATTGGTGAGGTGTCCCTACCACTTGTCAGTAACATACTATTCTGTCATATTTGTAAATGCTCCTAAATAATGGAAGATCGATTGGGCGAGGGTGCGATATAGAAAAAAATTTTCTATTCATATTTTCTGTTATTTTCTTCTCTTCTCAAATTTATTAACTGATAGTGGTATCAGAACAAGTGATTTGAATTGTTCCCTTGCCTCTGGTTCTCATTTCTGTCTCCTCATTTTCTCTTTCATTTCTTTCTTTTCCATTTATTGTTCCTTTTTCTTTAGACTGCTCTATTGGTTGATTTCGGTTAAAACGTTTGTTGATTTGTATGGTGTTGGTAGGGGTATGAAGACATTGCAAAGGACTTCTGTCTTCATCACCATTGTCACCATCAACATTTGGTAATGGAACAATAAAACCATGTCCTTGGTTGCTGTGTTTGTTGCTTCTTGATACTCTGAATATCACTCCTACTTTATCAGTATTGTCTGGAGATTTCTGTTAGATTTGTGAAGGTTCACGGCCGTTTCAACAGTCAAAGTGGTTTATGATCTGAATCGCAGTGAGTTTGTGGGTTTTTCGGTCATCGATGATTTATGTTCATGCTGGTGCAGTAGTCAGAAGTTTCTGAGAGTCACTGATGTCAACGCTTGACAACTATTTATGTATAATTTAACATATTTTTAAGAAAATGAAAAACTTTTTAGATCGAAAGTTACATTTTTCATACTGATTATACTCATACCTGCTGTTATCTCACCAGCAGGCCCAGCAGTCTTCAAGGCTGATCCCTCTTGTACATCCTTCTCTTGCTGACCAGATTTCTCTTTCATTGATTTTAAGCTTCCACCAGTTTGTTCCCCTGTTTGAGGACTGGTGGCCTATCCATGGAAACCAAGAAGACATAATCCATAAATCCAGATAAAAGGAACTTTCATCATGCATTTGATGGATGTAAAACCATCAAAGCACTTATGTGAAATATCATAACTTATAAGCCTCCAATTTATTATAAAGAAAGTCAATAAGCCCACACCCTATTCAAAATTGACTGCTCTGCATCGGGTGCCCTTTTGGAAGGTCGGTTTTTCAGCTCTTCTTCACGGCGTTGCCTATCCATTCTGGTCAAGTTAGATACCAATGGATCAGATGACATAATGCCAAACAACACAGAAGCCCAAACATAAAACAGAGGAACTCTTTGAACTTTGAAGTACACTAATTAGCAATTATACTACAGCAATGACATGTGCATTAATAATCTGTTCGTTACAGTATATCTTTCATCAATAAAAATCACTCAAATCTCTGTTTATCCCCAAAAAATTGTGTGAAGTTGGTTGCTGTATTTTTCAAACAGATTCATTTTAATCTTTTCCCTTATGTCATCTATTTAAGTGATGGAATTTGTTGATGAGTCAATTTTTGATGATGTGGCACCTTTCCAGAATTAAATATATACCAGTCAGCAAAAAATACCATGTGAGTTAGCCTCTCAACCACCATAACCCACTACCATGACGTCAGCAAACATCCAATTACACCACACAGCTGAAGGGAAGGAACGATCACCTTTGGAACTTAAGTTGATATTCTAACGCTCTATGCATGATTGGATGGCTACATTTCCCATCTACTTACAAGGTTCTTTACTTCACTAACAATAAAATTTCTTCCTTATAAAAAAACTTCCTTATAAAAAAATGTGCCATGTCACCCAACCCCATACTCCAGTAAATGGCATAGATAAGTTGTATTTATAAAGAGGAAGGATTGCCCATATCAAGAGTACATGAACTAGTCTACCAACAAATTGTCATTTTTTATCAAGCCAATATGCCTTCTAGAAATGGCTGTGGAGGTTTGGAATCAAGAGGGATCAAATTTGGACCACTCGTGCTTTCCCAAATTGGAATTGGAAAATGTGGGCTTTTTGATATGCTATATTCTCATTTTCCTTTGAGTGAAGGTGCAGATCAATGTCTTGGAGATTAATACAATCTGAAAATTTTAAGTTCAACTGTTTTATGATGCTTTGAGAGGATCTACGAGTAAAGTCTCCTTGGAAGAGTATTTGGACTGCTAAGGTGCCTCAGAAGGTTGCTTTTCTATAATGGACAGCAGCTTTAGAACAGATTCTAGCTGTGGATAATCTTCCAAAGCAGAACATAGTGATTATTGATTGGCGTTGTATTTGCAAATGTATTGGGGGAATCAATTGATCATCATCTACTACTTTGCTCGGTGATAAGAGATATTTGGCCATTAGCATTTTCAACATTTGCTGTATCTTGAGTGGTGTTGAAGAATAGATGTCTGTCCTAGGCAGTGTTTTTTTGGGCTCTTTTTCTTTTACTCCGCTTTTAAATTTGATTGATTATTGTAATTTAAGAGCTTGATTGTGTTGTTCACATAGTATACCCTCTGTGTAATTGGTATTCTTTTTTAATAAATGTTATTTAACAAAAAAATTGTAACCTTTTAGAATTAGATTGATCCACTTCCTGTATTTTTAAGGTTTCTCCTCATATCAATAAGGATTTCTTTACTTGTTAAAATAAAATAAAAGGATTTCTCATTGAGCATACCGCCTTTGAACCAGACGGATGAAGTGCTGAGGCGGAACAAAAGCACGCTCCATATCCACTAGTGCTATCACCATTTTTTTTGCCTCATTCTTAAACTCGTCAAGTGCAGCACTTGCAACTGCCACAACCTGATTTTTAAATTTCACAACAGATGAAACATCCAATGATGTAGCTACACAAAAGCTTCTGTTTTTCTTTTTTTCTAAGTACTCAAAAAGTATATGCAAACAGCTGTAAGAAACTATTACCTCTCTCTTAAAAGGAGGATATCTTCCAAGCCCAGGCGTCGCACTTGCAGCAGCAGAAACTATTTCCACAAGTACTCGATGCACCTATTTTAGTAGTCAGCCACAAATTAGATTAAATAGTAAAACTGAAATATAAATAGAATGTTTACCTTGCACCCAAAAAAAAAAATGTATCATAATTACTATAAAAATACCAATTAAAAAGAAAAAGAAAAAAAAAAAATATATATATATATATATATATATATATATAGCAAGTAGAACTAAAATCCATGCACAGCATGCTTAAAGCAAATGCACAGCATTTATGCTTGAGAATAGCAAACAAAAACAAAAATGAAATGTTATTTTCTAGCAACATATACTCTTTTCTTCCATTCTATTCTATATAAAGTCATAGTTTCTGTTACTTCCATAATTTACATGTCCTTTTTTATTACTTCTATTATTGTTATTTTTGGGATTTTGGTCTTCCTCTACCTTTAGTACCCTTTCTCTCTCAGAAAATGTTCCCTGATGAGCATTGGAGGAAAACAAAAATCAAAAGATGACGTTTTTGGGAAATGAACAATCTCATTACAAGTTAGCAACTAATGGAATGCTCTCTCTGTTAAAGAAACAAAACAAAACAAAAAACCTCTCTCTCTTCTAGCTAGTTTAGCTAGGGTCTAATGATCAATTATACAGTGCACACTCTTCAATATGTCGTTCATAAAGAGACACTCTACATCAAGCATAATTGAGTAAGATTCCTGAGAGGACACAAAAGTCCAAAAAAACCTCTTAAGCGGCGTGAGAAGAGGGACAACCAAATCCTAACTAAGTCGCACATCACCTAAGGGGGGAGCCAGCGCCTAATACAGAGCCCTTGGACTCTAATTGTTAAGTGTCCTTTTAAGAACTTGAGGAATAAGGCTATGTGTCACTCCAAAGAGGACAATTTCTTGCCAATGATGAGTTAGGGTGTGACAAAATGGAATCAAAGCAGACCCCAATGCAACCAGATGGTGGGTCCCAAATTTGTATGTTGTAGTGTTTTTTTCTTTTGGTTTGAATTGCACCCAAGGAATAAAAATAAAAAAGCCATAGGCCATTTAATGAAATAAACACAAATTGATATAAATTCAAGGTAGGCCCTTCTCGTTATACCGAATAAAACTTTAATAACATGTACACATGCCATAATCACATGCTCTTAGTGAATATAGACCTTTATACATATCTGCAAGCCCTTCTATTTCCTGTTAAATTTTAATTAAAAATCACAACCAAATAGAGCTTCCTTTGAACCAAAAACTGAGTTACATGCCAAAAAAAATGAAAGACCACAAACATAAGCCTAACATTTGCAAACATTAACAAAACAATTTTTTTTTTTTTTTTTGATAAGTAATGTAAATATTGTCCATATCATAAAAAGGAGTCACCCAAGTATACAGGAAGAATACAGCTAGGGATAGAGTAGAATCAAGAATAAACCCCAAAGTACATCAAAGTACCTCCTCGACACATAAACGAGATGGTTCCTTTGCCAGTTCTAGGACGCCTTTTATTAACGACCTCAAACCTTTCTCTGGAGATATAAGATAGGGTTGATAACCATCTGCTTCTAGGACAATCTAATAAAATTTGAAAAGTGCCATATCAAAAGCAAAGCACCTGAAAACATTACAAGTCAAAAACAGAACAAAAGGAGATCGAAATAAGAAAAAGAGACTCTACCCTTTTGACATTGTTTATGTCAAAATGCCTGTCCAAGGGGAGCTGCTTGATCCTGTTAGGAAAATTTCCCTCAAAACTAGCAACAACTTTCCAACCACTACCCTGCAAAGAAAATTTGTGAACAGAACTAAGTATTTGTGATAGGCCACAATT
This sequence comes from Lithocarpus polystachyus, assembly GCA_033629205.1. Lineage (NCBI taxonomy): Eukaryota > Viridiplantae > Streptophyta > Magnoliopsida > Fagales > Fagaceae > Lithocarpus > Lithocarpus polystachyus. Next base: position 108,125,519 of record CM066163.1, on the reverse strand, counting down.
CTTGCAACAGTACACATCAGCGGCAGTGTATTTGTAAAATTGAACATCAAAATTTCAAGATCATGACTTCAAAGAAGTGGCAGAAAAACAAATCAAACAACCATCCCTATGCACAGTTGGAATCAGGATAACAGATTTGTACCATTAAAATAATGCACTGCCAGGATTACTGTTAGGCCTATAGGAAGTCAAATGGCAACCATTCATTAACTTGAATAGCACTTTGATATTTGAGCAGGCACTCTTATTAGGCTGTAAAAATATCTAACAAGGAGGATGCATACTTCTCAATTTTAGACACATATACTAGGCCTTTGGCATGACAACCAGTTGGAGATATATACATTCTTCCTTATGTGTCATTTGGCAAATATTTTGCGTTACTGACATAAGATTATAAAGAGCTATATTTGAAAGAAACTACTGACCTCACCACCTGTGATATGTAGGAGAAATTTGTCCTCAAATTCACGGCACAGTTGCAAGGCTATAGCTCTTGTACCTTCAGCACTATTAACCATTTGTTCACCAAGTCTAACTAATTCATCCTGAACAATTTGAGACTTCCCCTGAAGACTGCAGTATAGTCAAAACGATGAAAGTATCAATAAAGTAATGAAGGTTCCAAAACTACAGTTACAAATAAAAACTATAGACAATAAGACCCCACCTAAGTACACCCATTCATAAGCTTTTTAACTAGATTGGTTTTAGAATGAGAATGATCCAGACCCACCAAATTTTAGAAAGGAAGAGAAGGTGGCAGTGTAACTATCCAACTACAGAACAAAAATTAGCTCTTCATAACAGACCTGTCTCATAAAAGGTGTAAGGGTACATAGAAAAAGAAATAATTCCATGTGCTTTGTCATTAAGCTTGCTGACCCAAATATCTAGGAAGTATCTGAGAAAAGACTCTGAGAAGCAGGAAAGAACTTCAAATTTGATAACTCACCTCTCAACTAGGCTAGCTTGCCCCTTGTAAACGATGATGATAAATAAATAAGTAAAAAATCCTAGTTCAGCTTGCATTTAGTAACATATGAGCTAATGAAAACAGACAACTATCTACAAATCATAATTGAAACCCAACTTCAATCTGGTCGTCTGCATATTGTAACAATATATGCAATAGCATGGACTTCAAACCAGCACAACAGTACTAGTCTGGACATGCTGGATAACATTAATAGAATGTTATTTACCACAAAGATCATCCATAAAATTCTCACCACTATTCTTCCAAGACAGTCTTCCCAGAGAAACAAAAGCAAAAGGAAACAAAAACAAAGTAGACATACTTTATCAATGTAACAGATTTTAGCAAAAGCAGCACAACTATAATAAACTAAAGTACTGAACAATCCTCGCCCCAATCTAGCAATTATTAATAGTTCTTCAAAATAATCTATTCATTTCCAGAAAAGGAAAAGTATCAATAAGAAAAATAAACTTAGCTACAAAATTGTATGCAGCAATGAAAAAAAAGAACAGAGAACAGTTATGACAAACTTCTATCTTAACTGAACTTTAACTTCACAGACAGAAGATCAAGAGCAGATGAAGGGGAAAAACTTACCCAGAAAGAAGATTTGGCAGTCTGAGCTTCATACGGTTACGAATCTGGCCAGCAAGGGCCTCAACCAAAGCTACTCTACCCAGCTTGCTTTGAGGAGCTCCAGTCAAAATAGATTTTAAACTTTCACTCTCAGCTCGCCAAGCAGTTTCTAAAGAATTCTCAGATCCAGCACCAGACTGTGCTGAAGCTATAGAAACAGATTGACCAATTAAAGCAACCCAAGGGATATCAGATGTCTTCGGTGGTCCCTGATTCAGTAGGAGAGCCTGAACAGCTGCAAGTGCTTTCGGTTCTGAAGCTGCTTGATCAATTTTACTAATAATGCCAACCGTTCTAGTGCCTACAGTCAACCCAAAAATAAAAGGGGATAAAAATAAAAACTAATAATATATCATTAAAAAAGGATGTGCAAAAGATAACAAACTTGAAATAAATGAAGAATGTTTTTTAAAGAAATTAGAAAATGCAAGGTTAACAATGAAAAACCCACTTTCTGCATCAAATTCCTTCACTATTTTAAGGGCTCGAGACGATGAAATTTCTGGCGCCTGAGTTGCAGGAATTACAACTAGCAAAATAGCATCATTGTGTTCAACATATTCGCTGATCTGAATAAAATAAGTAGAAAAGAAATAATTATTTAAATGAAATTCCTAGAGAACCTTAAGAATTGAATATTCATCAGAAGCATTATTAAAAACAACTACAACGTGTTCAATCTACTCCAAGAAGAATTAGCAAGGACCCCAAAAAAAAAAAAAATACCTTCTACTAAATTCGAAACAAAAGAGAAGACCACTTACAGCCACTCACCATTGAATCATCCATAATTCGTTGATCCAATCCCGGTAAGTCAATCAATTTCAATGGTGGAGCTGAGCATATAAAAGAAATTTATTAAAGAATGCAATGTGTTGTGCAATGTGTTGTGATACAAGTACATTGGCACGCATAAGTACCCACATACACATACATAAAGAGTCATACAGACAGATATATGCAAGTACATACTACATGCTTATCTATAGATATACATGTGTTACATATGCATAGGATGTACACGTGTGTGTGTACACAAACAACCAGCATTCATCCTAAATGAGCTATGCGCTTCAACGAGGGAATACTCTGGTTCTAACCAAGAGTGAAGAGTGGTCACAATATCTAACTCAATGCGACAGAGAGCAGTCAACTATTCAATCAAATTCAGAAAAAAATTACCCTAGTGGCACACTCATAACACAAAAACAACAACAACCAAGCCTCAATCCCAAAATTTTTGGGGTCAACAAGAGATCCTCAATACACGAGTCAGGATTGACCACATGAGTCCTTTTCCGTCATTCTATTCTATCCGAAGTAAGTCTCTCTTACTTCCTTAATTAACATATCTTTATTTACTACTTCTATTAATATTATTTTTTATTTTTCTCCTTCTTTTTCATTCCCTCAACTTAAATACCTCACTCCTTTTCACTAATGCATTAACCACTCTCCTCTAAAAATGAAAAACCATCTCAAGCAACTCTTATCGTCAATAGAGGTCACCCCTATCTTTAAGTGAATTTCCTTATTTCGAATCCAATCCTTCTATGTTTTTCCATTTGTCCATCTTAACAATCTCATTGCAACTATAGTCATTTTACCAAGAGTATAAATGTTGGTATTGAGGTTTGAGCCGTCCCAGGATGTTCAAAGCTTCTGTTTTGACCAAAAAACTTTAATCGTTTAGATCTGTCCTAACTGTTTTGACTAAAGGACAAATGTTTCCTTTCTTTTAAAATAAACAAATCAAAGTAATGTCTGATAAAGCTATGCTTTATAGTTGTACGATAAAGCTAATGAAGTTGTAAATAAATAAAAAGTTGGTCAAAGTAATGTCAAACCTTATTAAAGTTATTCCATGTTTCTCTTTTAGTTCTGACTTCTAGTAGTAGGTTCTCACAAATTACAGTATAAAGGGAAAGGGGGGAGGGGGGGGGGGGGGGGGGGGAATATCATAATAAAAGCAAGGACCAACCTGTACTAGTACGAAGTTTCAGGTATATTTCATCACGACTCCTGCCCGATGAACTCTTGCTTAGCCTATCCTGTAGAGAATGCCGAATAGCACCTACAATCCATCAAATTGAAAAACTGAAAATTATCAGAGGCAGCGCAAGACCAATCCATGACTCTCTTTTAAGGTCATAAATATGAAACATAAAAACAGTACCATTGACACGCATTTACAACATAACAAATGCATCCAAAATACATAACAACAGACAAACAACAAAGTAGCAGTTTATTGAAAGACCTTACTTGCAGAAACCTGTTGAGATTTATTGTCAATCTGCAAGACGATTGATTTGCTGCTTAAAGAGCTATCCCTGTTTAAATCAATGCTTATGGGAGCCCTAGTAGCACCATTTTCACCGGTTGGCTGTTGATCATATGTTACAGCAAATGAATTAATAATAAGGATAAAAAAAAAAATACTCACATTAGTAGAGGTCCATCAAATAAAGATGAAAATTGTCATGACGCTCAAACCATATACGACTTACCAAAACAGGATGTCCTATTAAACTGTTCAAAACTGCAGATTTACCAGCACCCTGACCAATGTGTCCACAGGAAAGCATATATTAAAATTCCAAAAGTAATGACTTTCAAAAGGGTATAAAAAATAAAATAAAATAAAAAATCACATGCTGCAATACTTTCTCCGTCATTTTTTTTCTTTCTCATGATAAGTTACAAGTCCCATGCCTCTAGACTCATGCACCCATACAAGATAGAACATGTAACTTCACCCTACACATGTTATTTATGAAGAGCAAATATGCCATTTGGCCCAAAGACAATTGATATATTTGGAGCATCTTTTTAAGGCATTGGTTATCTAGCTTCCAGAAGAGATTTATATAAAATCTCACCCTATCTAATTATGGAGAAAATAAAGGGAAGGCTGAGTTAAGAAGGAACAAGTTAGTGCATAAGTCTGTTTACGACAGATAAGGAAAGGATGGGATAGATTAATCACTAAGAGCAAAAGCTCGCTACTGGCTGTATTTAGCTGCTTCAGTCCGAGATATAGAGAACTAGGATTAGAACTAGCCTTCACCGTATATAAGTAACAAATCTAACATCATGAAGTTTCAGTTTAAGCATGAACTTACCAAGTTAGGCTTCTCTCAGAAACAAACTCGACCCAAATAAGTGTAAATCCCAACTCACTACATAGATCTTTTTATACCACTCAACCCTCTCTAGGGTCATGTCATCATTCACCTTTCTAACAACAATTTTCTGTAATTACAACTTTGACCAATATCGTTTTCGGCCTCCCTTTTTAACCTTTCTGCTCCTCCCTCATCAATATAATCATTCTCTCAAAAACAAAACCAAAAACCGAGCTAATGATATTACACATTTTATGGTGGTTGTGTAAAAATCCATTTTACATTTTGAAATCTTTACTCTCACACTAGAGATTCCAAAACATTTCCATATCGCAATCTCTACTAGCTTACAACAAACACGCGCACAGGCGCACACACATACACATAAAGCTTCAGAAAGCCACTGGATCACAAAGATCCATTCCCCTCACACACACACACACACATTACAAAATTCACAATCCATGTACGCTTTTTACGAAAATTCTTAGACTCTCACTCTAAGATTTCCCCGACTAGTTTGGTTCAGAAGGCCATTGGATCCAGGGATCCATTCCTCACATCACAAACACATATAACCTTATATACGCAAAACCTATGTGTAGTTATAGAGAGAGAGTGAGAGAGAGAGGAAGGAACATACGACATTGCCGAGAACGACGACGTTGAGGAAAGAGGAAGGGCGTTTGGATGAGGATGAAGACGATGAGGATGAGGATTCATCGACATCTTCGTCGGCGAGGAGAGCAGAGGCTTGGCGCATGGAGTCAGAGAGCTGAGCCAATTCTTCGATGGCCTCCATTTTCTCAGACTGATTTTTTCAAAGCAATACAAATTCAGAGAGAGAGAGAGAGAAAGAGATCGGAGATTCAGAGACAGTGAATGAAATTTGGAATTGAAAATTTTCAGAGAGAGAGCGAGAGAGAGAGATTGAAATGAGAAAATTGGGATCGAAGTTGGGGGGGAATTAGGGTTTGATGGTGAGATTCAAATTAGAAAGTTTGGGAAATGAAATGAGAGAGAGAGAGAGAGAGATGGTTTTGTTTCTGTTGTTGCTGTTGCGGTTGGGTTGGGTTGGTTGTGGCATGTGAGAGTTGTGACTGGTTTTTAGGGTGATGGAACAGGAACTCTCTTTTAACCAAACTCTCACAAGAGAGGAAGAGAGAGAAGTTACTAAAATTAAATTTCAATTTCAATTTCAAACTCTCTCTCTCTCTCCTCAATATGTGTCCTTTTCCTCTTTTTTTATTTTTTTTTTCTTTTACAAAAATATTGTTTTGATCCAAAAAAAAAAATTTGAAACAGATCCAAAAAAAAAAATTGGAATATATAAAAAAATCATCCCTAAACCATACAGTTGTACTTTTTGTCCACATTTACACCTCAAATTATGTAAGATTGAATTTTGAACTTGTGTGTGTTGTGCAACATGCAAGAATCTCCCAATTACAAATTGGAAAAAGTTAATGGATGGATCATTAGTTTAAGAAATGTTTTTTAAAAAATTTATTAAAAAAAACAATTAAATTTGTTGGCAAGTTTCTTTATTTTGATTATCTTCCATAATAATAATGTCAAAATTTTCCTAAAATAATTTATTAACAATAGTCCCTTTTTTTTTTTTTTGAGAATCATTATTAACAATTGTCTTAATGATACGCGTTAATACAACTCTTACAAATTTAATAAGTAGTTTTTTTTAGGTATAAGTGCTAACACTTTCCTTAATAATAAGTAGCTCTTTTTTTTGTTATAAGCGCTAATCATAATTCGTTACAAATGATAACAAAAGAACAAAACAAATCTACTAACACCATATGACTCGGCACACTATATTATAACAAGACCCTTCCAAGAATATCAACAATTTAAATGAGGGAGTTTACAATACTCTAAATTGTGCGAATTTGATTGTTATTGTGCGAGTAGATCTCATATGGTGTAAATGTGTTATGTGGTAACTTTGAGCTTCCAAGTTTCCATGCCAAACTAATTAATCTAAATTTTAACTTCAAAAAAAAAAAACTTCCATTTCCCATAATCAACATCCAAAAACTAAAGTCCTTTTATACTAATAGCTCCAATGTTTATGCTGGATATGCATACTCAAACTCATCAAGTACGTTGCAATGATAACTCTAATCAAAACTAAAATGCCGAATCTCACAACATTTTAATGCTTCATGAGCCCTGACACCCAAAAGAATTCAAAAATAGATATAAATTAATCATCAAATAATGTCACAATGACATTCCCATAAACATAGATATAAAGTTGATGAAAGACGAAGGACAAAAAGTGTAACGTGTTTAATAGTTACGAAAGAAAAACGAAGTTCAACCAAACTCTAAAGATGAAAGTAAAATTTTTTATAATTTTTATAGGTACTTTTTGTATTTAAATTTGATTCAAAATTATACTTCCATCCCAAAAGTTTCAAAATTACAATTGCATATTTGAAATATTTTGATGTTAGCAACTTCATTATTTCATATATTTTCTATTAAATTTATTTAATGTCACATTAGACTTATAGCTGTAATAAACAAAATATATGCCTTTAAAATGAAATTTTTTTTAATTTGAATGATAAAAAAAATCAGCTTTAGAACGAGTTTTAATCACAAAAATTGCAGTTCAACAGAAATTAAATTCTCTCTCTCTCTCTCTCTCTCTCTCTCTCTCTCTCTCTCTCTCTAATAATTTATTTTTGAATCCCCAGGAACCTTTCGAAGGAAATCTCAAATAAGTACGTGATCCATTCTTACCGTGAAGCCAATCAATGTGCTGATGCATTGGCTAAACTAGGAGCGCAATCTTTATCATATTTTGTTGTATTTTGTAACCCACCGCCTATGGTGGAGACTTTGTTAGCTTTTAATAAAGTTAATATGCATTGTAATAGATTTTTGGATTCTTAGTTTAATGTTAGCTCATGCTTTACCCAAAATAAAAAGCACAATTTACAGCTTGGCTTCTTCATTTTTATATATTTATTGATGAACAGTTTCTTCAATTTGGGCTAACTCCTGTTTGCCCTTTGTCATTTACCAATAAGGCTAGCCGTGCATTCACATTATGCATGACCACTGCACACAATATTGGTACTTTTTTTTTTTTAGGGAAAATTGCACTAAACCCACCTGTGGTTTGGCCCGTTTTAACAGTGCCCACCCGTGGTTTAAAAGTTGTCACTTAACCCACCTGAGGTGGCCTCCGTTAGACCCCCGTTACTCACCTCTGCCTTTTCCGTTAGAAAATCATCTTTACTATATAAGCCAAAGTTAGAACCCAGTTAGAACCCAATTAGAACCCTAAAAAAAGTGTCGTGCTCTCTCCCTCTATTTACCTCAGAAACCCCAAAAATCCCCAAACACATAATCCCTTTTTCTCATTACTTTGATTGCCAAAGTGAAATCCCCGAACACTTGCAAGCAAGGAGGAAATGTGCTGAAGCTTGGGTTTTCCTCTATATCAATTATGAAATGACTTTCTAGGGTTTACCATTGTTGTGTTTATTCTTTTCAATGTGTAACGATTGATGAAGTCCACTTCGGTTTAAAGTTTTTCTATCATAAAATTAGCGGTTTACCATTGTTGGGTTTACCATTGATGTGTTTGTTCTTTTATAGTTGACATTGATGACTGTGGTCCCTAGGAATATTTTGGTTAGATGCATCTTTAGGTTGTCTGTGGTCCCATGGAGACAAATTGTTTAGGTTGTCTGTGGTCCCATCGTTACTTGGTGTTTGGTGTGCAACTGAAATTATTTGTTTTTGTCATTGGTGCTCTGTGCATGTGTTGGTTATGTATTTAATTACGATTGCTTGCACATGTGTTTTAACTCCTGCAGATGGCTACTGAAATTCGTTTTGATTTTACAATTCACCATAGTGGGAATTTTGAGTGGAACCCTGGTTTAGAGTATGTAGGTGGTGAGGTATCTACAATGGCTAATGTTAATCCAGACCTACTAAGTCATTTTGAGATACAAGACATTTGTGTTGATGTTGGGGGACCCACTAATAGTAGGATTTATTATTTAATACCTGGTGGTGACTTAGAGCAAGGGTTAAGTTTAATTACTTCAGATGATGATGTGACCTACATGTGTGAATTACATGCTGAATGGCCAACAAATGAAATCACACTTTATGTAGAACCTGAAGTTGAACCAATTGCTATTGAAGTGCCTATAGTTGAACCATATCAACCAATTGCAGTAAACCAGCCACTGAAAATGAATAATGAAGATGATGACACTGATTGTGAAGAGGTGACCAATACTGTTAGATCATCTGTGGTTGACCAAAATAATGTTAGTGAAGAACCTGTTGAGGATGACCATGCTTCCCATGGACAAACTATTGGTAGTGAAGATGTTCATGTGGATGATCCTGATTGGCTAGATGAAGGGTATGAAGGACCAGATTATCCTGATGACATATTTGGTGCTTAGAACAATGAGAGGCCCAATATGAGAGAGCATCAAAGAGATACTGAAAATGTAAATGAGGGAGATGGTGTTAGAGAGCCAGATACAGATAATAGGAAGAGACCAGCAGCTATTGCCAGTGATGAAGCTACTGCCAGTGATCAAGCTGCTGATCATAATGATTGGGCTGAAACAGCTCTCAATGATGATGACACTAGGAGCATTAACAGCTCTGAGGATGAGGATGAAAGGGTGAGATGTTTAGAGTTTAATGAAAAGACTGACATGAGTAACCCTCAGTTATGCAAGGGTATGAAGTTTCCAAATGGAAAGGTGTTTAGAGCTGCCTTGAGGGAATATGCAGTGAAAAAGCTTGTGGACATTAAGTTCAAGCTTAATGAAAAGACTAAAGTTTCTGTCCACTGCAAATATGAATGTGGTTGGAGGGTATATGCATCATAGATTTCAGGGGAGTTGACCTTCCAGATAAAGACCATGGTTCCAACTTGTACATGTGGGAGGACATTCAAGCATAGCCAGGTCACTTCTACATATGTGGCTAGGAAATACTTGGATGATCTCAACTAAAACCCTGATTGGGCAGTTTCTGGTGTGATGCATCGAGTTATGCAGGATGTGTCTGTGAACTTGAGCATAAAGTAAGTGTACAGAGCTAAGAGGAAAGCTAGAGAGTTCATATTAGGTGATGAGAGGTTGCAATATAGGAAGCTTAGGAACTATGCAGAGATGATAAGAATAACTGATGTGGGGAGTATGGTGATTTTGCAAGCTGAGAATACTGAGCCTAACACACAACCCAAGTTCAAGAGGATGTATGTGAGATACAATGCACAGAAAGTTAGATTCTTGGGGGGATGCAGGCCACTTGTAGGATTAGATGGTTGCCACTTGAAGGGCAAGTTTGGTGGACATATATTATCAGCAACTGCAAAAGATTGGAATGACAATATTTTCCCTGTTGCATTAGGTGTAGTTGAGTAAGAAAACAAGGATTCTTGGGTGTGGTTTTTACAAACATTTGCAGATGATATAGGGAGGCCAGATGAGTTGAATCTGGTGTTCATTTCAGATTGGTAGAAGGTAATACAATTCACTTGCTTTTGAGATTGTTGTTTGTTCTTAATCATTACATTTCTGCTTTTTGAAAGTTTTTTTTTTTGTGTTTAGGTAGATGGTGTTCATTTTTGTTCTTTGGATGTTTTTTGATTGTATTTATGATAACCAGGGATTGATACCCACCATGGAGATGTTGTTCCCAACAGTTGAACATAGATTTTGTGTAAAGCATATTTACAACAACTTTAAGGTAAACTTCAAGGGTTTAGAATTGAAGACTGCATTATGGAGGTGTGCTGCAGCAACAACAGTTAGGGAGTTTGAGAAGAGAATGCAAGATATGAAGGAATTGGACAAAGAAGCATGGGAGTATCTAGCAGACATCCAACCAACCCAATGGACTAAGTCACATTTCACTCCAAGGGCCATCTCTGATTGTTATGTGAACAATCTTAGTGAGTCATTTAATTCTATGATACTAAAAGCTAGGGATAAGCCTATCATTGCCATGCTAGAGTGGATCAGGGTTAGGTTAATGAGTAGAATGTACAGTAAGAGGACTGGGATTGAAAAATTCACTAGTGACATATGTCCAAACATAGTGCAGAAGCTTGAGCAGTTGAAAGTTAATTCTAAGTCATTTTCTGCTGTTCCATCAGGTTGCTATATATATGAGGTTGACAATGAGTATGAGAGGTATGTGGTTAACCTTACAAGAAAGTGTTGTACTTGTAAAATTTGGGATTTGACAGGAATCCCATGTAAACATGGTGTTGCAGCAATTTATACGAACTTGGAGAGACCTAAGGATTATGTGCATGTATGCTATAGAAAGGATGCCTATGTGGCTGCATATAAGGAGATGATTACCCCACTGCCTGGCCAAGATGAGTGGGTTGAAACCAACCAACCTGCCCCTGTTGCTCCAATTGTGTACAAGCCTCCAGGCAGACCACCAATGAAAAGGAAGAAAGATGCAGATGAGCCAAACAACCCATACAAAGTTTCTAGGTCATATAGACCTATAAAATGTGAGTTTTGCCATAAGGAGGGACATAATTCAAGGAGGTGTAAGGCTGGAATAACTGGTGAGACACCGTGGCAAAGGAGGCAGATACTTGAGAGGCAAAAAAAATTTGTAAGTAAAGTGAGAGTATGTTTACTATGACAATTATATTATAAATCTATTTCTGATGCAAGACAAATATTTTTGTAGGGACAAGAGGGTCAAGGTGCAACTTCAGTACCTCAGCCAGCAAGTCAGCCACCTAGGCAACCACCAAGGAGGTTTGCAAGGCAGCCACCCTGGTTTGCCAACCAGGCAGGCAGGCAGGCAGGCAGGCAACTAGCCAGCCAAGTAGCCAAGCATGTCAGCCACCTAGGCAACCACCACGGAGGTTTGCAAGGCAGCCAACCACCCAGGCAGCTAACCAGGCACCCAATCAGCAAGCAAGACAGCCAACCACCCAAGCAGCTAACTAGGCACCCAATCAACAAGTAAGGCAGTCAACAAGATTAGCAAACAAGAAGGCTAACCAGGCAACCACCATTCAAGCAAGGCAGCCACTTAGATCTGCAAACAAGGCAGCCAACCTGCAAGCAAGGCTCCCACCTGGACCAGTAGACAATGCAGCCAAGCAGACAACCAGTCAACTAACAAGTGGGGTAGCTAGCCATTCAACAAGAAAGCCAACCACCCATCAAGCAAGTCAACCAGTCAACCAGCCACAAAAATAGCCACTGAGCTAGCCAACAGGCAAACCCTACACACAGCCAACTGAAACATCTGCTTCAGCTTCAAGCAGACCACCACCATCTGTAGCAGATTCAAGCAGACCACCACCAAGTAAAGCACCCACAGCTCAATGGTTCTCATGCAGCCAGCCCATCTCTTATACTCCTAAGGAAACATGGGACACAAGAAAACCTCTATCTCAGGTATATACACAAAGACAAACACCACCCTTTATAATTACATAAAACACTGGATTAGATCTTGATATGGAGTTGCTATGTATTTTGCAACCTCCAAGGGGGTTGGTACCACCAAGAGTAGTTGGGAGCAGTCATCTGTTCTCATATGGGAGAGGAGGTGGATTAAGAGCTGAGACATCTGGTGCAATGTTCTCAACAGGCAGGGGCAAAGGCAAGGAGAAGGTCTTTGGGAAATGAAGATTGGAGAATGTGAAAGCAAAAACATACTTTTTTTAAAAATTATGCATTTCTGATAGTGGCATGTCACTACTTTTTTGTTGTTGTGTAGAACTTGTTGCTGTAAAGTTATTTTGTTTTTGTCTTAGTGGGGACAGAACCACATGTTTTTGTTTTGGCAGTGTTTAGCCATTAATGTTAGGTGGAGTCCACTTGTTTTGAACAATATTTTTTACTCTTGCTTTAAAACATTCATGATGCTCCCTTAAGAATGGTACTCTTGCTTATTATATATGAATGGAATGTTATTAAATTCTTTATGCTTTTTGGATTTGGTGCTGGTGCAAGTCTTTGCCTACCCAATTGATGTAAAACATACACAATTACAAGATCACATTACAAAAAAAATACATTATGCATTACACATTACATAAACAAGGCAGGCAGCCAACAAAACACAATTACAAAATCACATTACATAAAAAACACATTACGCATTACACATTACATAAACAAGGCAGGCAGCCAAAAAAACACAATTACAAGATCACATTACATAAAAAACACATTACACATTACATAAACAAGGCAGGCAGTCAATATTCAAATTACAAGATCACATTACATAAAAAACACATTACGCATTACACGTTACATAAATAAGAACACATCACATAAAGAACCTATTGCATACTTTATTCAAATAAACAACAACATTACATAGTGCTAAATACATAGAATACACTTGTCAAAAGTGGTAGTACCCAAAATTATACAATAACTACAACAACTTGCCTTCAAGGCAGACTCAATGGTTTTGTTCTAAATTCTCCCATCCTACTAGAAAACACAAAAAAATAGCAAAAAACCCCCATGACACAACAAGTGTAAATTTGTACTTCTGTAACTTCTCTTTAGCTATCCTCTCTCTCACCCTGGCTTTTTCTTCCTTTCGCTTGGCTATTTTTTCCCTCTCAGTAGCTGCTGTTTCCCTCTCACTAGCCTCCTTTTCCTTTTCCTCTGCAACTCTTGCTTGATTCTTGTACATACTGAATCTTGCAAGGACAATGGGTGCAACTTCAGATCCACGCTTACGTGTTTTGCCATCCAACCACCTAAAGTATTTACAAGTAGGTTCATCATCCTACAAACAAAAAAATCAAATTTTAGGGTTATTCATAAAGCCAACAAAATTAGAAAACCAACAAAACCAGAAAATTAAAAAAAAAAAAGGAAAAAAATCTGAAAACCAACTATTACTCACCACATCGTAGTAGCTGCACCCATAAAACCTTCTCCCAAAATTGTTCAAGGTCAGAGCAGTCCGTAGCTGACAACGGTCAACAGAGCATGAATGGTGACTGGAACCCGAGCAACAACTTGAAGAAAACATGTTCAAATTTCACTTTACAGAGAGTAATGGGATTTGAGGATTTTTAGGGATCTTGATATAGAGGAAATGGGTTTGGGTTTCTGAGGTAAAGAGAGGGAGAGAGCATGACACTTTTTTTAGGGTTCTAATTGGGTTCTAACTTTGGCTTATATAGTAAAGAGGATTTTCTAACGGAAAGGGCAGAGGTGGGTAACGGGGGTCTAACGGAAGCCACCTCAGGTGGGTTAAGTGACAAATTTTAAACCACGGATGGGCACTGTTAAAACTGGCCAAACCACAGATGGGTTTAGTGCAATTTTCCCTTTTTTTTATAATCTTCGATGTTATTGATCAAATAGAAACAGAAATACATTGGTACTTGGTAAAATATGATGTGTCCACATATTTTCTCCTGTTGGCCTAGTGGTCATACTTGTGGGTTCCAGATAAAATCTTTCCATAAAAAGAAAAGAAAAAACAAAATAAACTAGGAAAGTTTATTATCGTGAAATAAAATGTTTTTGGTTCAATAAAAAATCTCCACTTACACTAACAAACCAATTAATATCCTAAACTAAAAATAAAAAACAACCATTAGAAGCATACCCATAAGTTAAAACTATCTCTCAAAAAAAAAAAAATATATATATATATATATATATATATTAGTGGTCACATCGTTATATTGCAAAGTGAAAAATAAAAGTGCATATTTTATGATTAAATTCCTCTCATGATAAGTTTGTAAGAAATTTTGTATCCCAACAATATGTGATTCATTAAACAATTATGCGAAAAGCCTTATATAGTTCAACTTAACAAAAATGTCTACAACACAAACACACACACACACACACACACACACAAAAAAACAACAACAACAACTACTACTACTATGTACTTATGACTAGACACTCCCTGATCAAATTGGTATCTTGTATGTTAGTATAATTAAACTCAAACACTCCGTCCTCTTTTCAGTTCAATTAAAAACCAAAAAAAAAAAAAAAAAAAATGAGACAAAAGTTATCTCTCTTTTTAACTGTTTTCTTAATAACAATTATGCGGCCAATGACCTACATATCAACTGATACTTCCTAGAAAAAGAAGAAGAAGCTAATGGTCATAACTCATAACAGCAACAACAAAAACGCAGCTAATCCTTGCACATATTTTGATTTTTAAATACTTTCTTTTTTTTTGTTACATGAGTCTTCCATTTTCAAGAAATGGCAATAACAACTATAAAAAAATGATAATAGCTTTTAAAGTGATGATACAGATCCATTGTGTAAATTGCTCACTCTACTTCTTAGGCTGAAATTGTGGGTAAAGTCCCAATACATGCTCTGACATGAAGTCATGCCGCGTCAAGATTCCAACAACTGGAGGCCTCTGCAATATACAAATGTTTCAGTGGATATTACTATTTGTGTGAGCTTCAAATATATTTTGATGGGAACTTCTAAAAGATTGACAAAGGAACAAAAGATGCATAGTCCATTTGAAAGTAACACCACAAAATGCATATGTGTGTGTTACTGCAGCAGTTCTATTCACAACTTTTAACTCCTTTTTGAAAATTGGAAAATTGAGTAACTGCATGAAGTTTGAGATCCCCAAGGCAAATAGATCAATTAGAAAGACAACATGTACCCACCTATTACATGTTCCACATGCCATATTCACAAAAATTGGCGACTCTTTTGTACTCAAGCTTATAAAAGTCGTACCTTATATACAAAACTCACATTTTTATGGGGTCTAAAAGAGGTGATTGATAGATAGTCTTACCCGCTTCCCCCCCAAAATTATTTTTTGGAGAGACTGATTCCCAGAAACACAAATTGTTGTTACAAAACTAGCCTTGAGCAATTGAATATGCACATATACACACACACATGCTTACAAGCTTAACATGAATGTGCTTCTACTAGACATGTATATTTGCATGAGAGAGAGAGAGAGATCTTACCCCGGGCATCCTTGGCGTAACCAACATGTGCCTGAGGCCAAGCTGTCGAAAGAGAACTGCAGCTTTTGCTAGAGACATTGTCTCAACTACTGCATATGGGGATGTATTAACGATGGGATGTAGATCAACATACATCTCAAGTTCCTCTTCCTTGATGTCTAAATCCTCCAGTTTGACCCCCTTGCCTGATCCTGCCTTATCAAAATCTTGTGCATTGAACGTCCTCAACATGTTAGATCCAATTGACATCCTCTGCTTTGTGAACTTCTTTCCTTTAAGCAACACCAGCAGATGAGACCTCAGAACAAGTCCACACAACTGGGGAGCATCTGAGAAAGGTGGCTCATCAATCACAGGGAACCCATTATGCTTTGTTGTTTTTAGAGCATATAATATATTGGCCACTTTTTCAACCCCAGAAAATGTGATTAATGGACCAGAAACAACATCACTTGCAATCAAGTTCCTCATGTATGGTTCAGCATGGGCTTCCAAAAAAGGAAACCCCTTCATTTCCACTATTTGGTCATAGACACCCTTGTTGAAACAATCAGCCACAGTTTTGGAAATAAGGAGAACTAGCATTACCAATGGGAGCATTAGTAGACCATTAGTAAGTTCAAGAAGTATCACACACAGAGAAACAGTCATTCTCATCGTGCCCCCCAAGAAGGATGCAGCTCCAAGTAAGGCAAAGAAGCCCACATCAAGATCAGAGAGAGAACCGAGGAGAGTCCCAATAAGGCGTCCATAAGAAGCCCCGGCAAGTATGACAGGGATGAAGAGCCCAGAGGGAACGGCAATGCCATAGGTAATAATGCCTAAGCAGTATATAGCAGCAAAGAAAACTATAAGAGTAGAGAGCTGAAATTCCTTGTCAAAACCAGAGCTAAATAGGTTGCGGATAGCATCATCATTGGTAGTCATAAACAGGGAAGCAAGATCATTGTAATGGTTAGGTGGGCATTGGAAACTTTTGAAGTTTCCATAGCGACCTACAGTGGGGCACTGATCCCCCAAGGAAGCAGGACAAGGAATGCACTTTGATAACCATGGTAGGCCATAAGAACAACAAGAGGTCAAAAGGGAGATGATGATGGCAAGAAGGATTTTAAAAACAGGACCTCTCCTGCAATTCATTCCCAACAGTCAGCAACAGCAAAGCTATAGAAATTCTGTACAGCCAAGATTTAGTTTAGTACTCATATTAGCATTTAACTTAGAGAGCAATTAATGTAGTATCCCTAATCTGTTTTGTATGCATTAATAGCCGACCTTGACTAATCTGTTCAGGATCACTAGCCAGCCCCCAAAACAAATTGGGAATAAGGCTTGGTTGTAGCTATTAATGCAGTGTGCTTGTGTGAATATGTATGTATGTGTTTATAATTATGTGCATGTGTGTGTGTGTGTGTGATACAGAGGATAATACAGGGACGAATATAATCAGTCTTAAACTCATCAATATAAAGGGAATTTCTAGAACATACTCATTGATGATGCTGTAAGTGCGAAGGACCTTGTCCACAAGATAATTGTAAAGGCTCCCAAAAATGCCTCCAATCATTCCAAGGACTATTACAGCCAGTAGATCTGCAATTCTGTAAGTGGGATTCACTGAATTGACATCAAACATGATGAGGCCTCCTTCCCCAAATAGTCCACATTGTCCACCCCGGCAATAAACAATGAAAGTCCTCAACACCACTGCTACTACTGCTGTTGTAAAAAATGTCCTCCAAAGAAGAGCACTCCTCCACCTAAAATTTATATAGAAGAGAGAGGATACTAATTACCTCAAGAAAGAAGGGAGAAGAGAACCTTTAAGTCTATGCTCATCAAAATTTCAACAGAATCAGTGAATTTACCTCAACCTGGTAAAGTATAAAACTAAACTTTCTGCATTAAAGTATTGGAATTGCTACAAAGCAAGGCAGCTGATTTTTGAATGCTAAAAGTTCTCTAAGGTTTCAAGAGAGATCAAATTAGATCAGTAAGTTAAAAGGAGTTATGGACCAATTACATGACGTTTGCAAGCGGTTCAAAATTCAAACTAGCCCCTACTTGTTTTTGCTCAAGTACAGCATTTTGCCAATTTTGTACATCAATTGCGTGACAAAAAAAATGCCTAGCAAATTAGGCTCCAGGACTCTCAATGAAATAGCCAATATGAATTGAAAAAGAGGAAATGAGAGTAAAAAAAACAAGAAACAAGAAACATTTTTCTTTTTTTACCTTTTTTTCCCTCTTTTTTGAATCTCCCCCTCCTCCTTCCTTTGGAGCCAAAAATTCAATTATTTAAGTAAAAAAAAAAACTCTAACATAATTTGAGGAGGCCATCACGTGGTTGCTTTTCCCTTTCATATTATTTTTGTTCCAAACTTTAAGCTGGCATCTTTTTAATTTATATATCTGTATGTATCATTCCACCAAAGAAAACTTACCAAATAAATCTAACAACTCATATGTCTATTTACAGTTTATGTTGAAAATCTAGCATCCGCAAAAATAAGTTATATGACACAGAGAGAGAGAGAGAGAGAGAGAGACCAGGAAGCTATTTCTTCTAATGCAAAGAGGACCCCGCCAACTGGGGCACGGAAGGCAGCTGCTACACCAGCAGCAGCACCACAGGTGATTAAATCCCGCCGGTCCAGATCATTTTTGAAGTATCTGAGCCACTTCCAAGTCAAACCATACTTGCGAGAACCACCCTGTCCAAGTAATGAGGCTATGCAGGCACCAGTGTGTACCATAGGTCCTTCCTTCCCCACAACAAATCCAGCAGCAACTCCAAAAATGGAACCAAAAATCTGCCATGTTTGGATGAAGCAATTATTGCAAGCTTATTTTCATAATAACTTCTAGTTGGCAGTTGGCTCACAATCGTTATTCGCCTTTAGCAGGTAACAGTTTGACATTTGTGTTGTGATGATAATGAAGGCTTTATATTGATCTCTCTTTCTAACTTTTGGTTCCAGGGTTGGAGAATGAGAACTACTATTTCTGATAGTGATAACATTTTGAATTCCATGAAGTTTCTGATCTTCTAATTAAGTGGATGACCAATAAATCCTAGGTGTGTCCACATATCACAGAGAGAGAGAGAGAGAGTTTCAGTTTGTTAGTCACCTTCACAAAAAGGGTGCTCGGAGCCAATATAGAATGAGCATCTATACCATTGAGGTAAGCTTTCACCTCAGGTATGCCAGATCCTGCTGCTGCAGGAGAAATGTAGGCACAGAGGCCAGCAGCTGCAATGGCCAAAACCATGTTACAACCAGCATATGCTGCAAATGCCTGAAAATACCTGCACTGGAGTTTAAGATCATGCAATAGTTACTGAATATATGACAAGTATTAGACTTTATGGTATGGGGATTCCCTGACCGCGAAATTTGTTTGAGGAACAAATGCTATTAGTAGGTAACCAGGAAAAAAAAAAAAATTTACACTCCAGGAATTTCAAAAATGTAGCACAGTAAACAATTTGAGCAAAGAACTTCATCTGTTTTAAGAAAAAACAGTTAACATCCATTGCGCATGAAACTCCTTCTAGTACATCCAAGAGAACCTAGAAGAAACATATAAAAAAAAAAAAAAACGTCTAAGAAAAAGACAAAAAATATTAAGCAAAGGCCCTTTGCAGCAAGTACCATGTGCTTAAAGTTGCAATATCTCATTTTTGGATACTGGTTTCCAGCTGCAATCCTAAATTCCTATCTCAGTCTTGAAACATTTTTTTTTAATTATTAAGTCACACACGCACCCAACGGGTTTTGAACCCGCAATATCAACCTCCACCCACACTTGTGAGAGGAAGAAGTGCCATTTGAGCTGAGGCTCATTGGCAATCTCAGTCTTGCAAAATGGTCATAGCTAAACATAAACTCAAACATCAACACTAGAGGGTATGCCTCTGGGGTTAAAAGCATCATAAATGTACCCTTCTATTTTCAGTAATGTTATTCTAGATGCATGCCACCAGACCACAGGCCAGTATGCAATTAACCTCAGAAAATTAACACTAAAGAGGACCTTGGTTCAAAAAAGGATGTTCTTATAGTTGTCACAAATGCATTCAAAATTCAAATTTTTTAAGACTTAGTACAAAGGACTAACCACACAAATATAACTATTATGTTATGCCTACAGAATTACAGGAAATACTACAAAAACTTCATCCAAGCAAACAAGAAACCAAAAATAAAAGCACTCAAGCAAAATAAATCGAAGGATAGTAAAGCAAGTAAAGACTTGATTACACTATGAAACTTCGATAATATTCAGGCGATGATAGGTAGACTTACTTATCCTTAAGCATGAGGCTGTTGGTGAACAAAAGTTTGAAACCAGCTATATTCTCAACAGCAAGGTTATTGAAGAAGGCAACGAACCCTGTACCTAAACCAATAATGAGTACAAGGGTCCATTTAAAAAAAACATATTGAAGTATCTCATTTTTTGTTCTAGACCTCCAATCCTGCTTAAAAAGATCATTCTCAATAATCCTGCACAAAACACACAAAAACTAGTGAGACAGATACAGAACCTGGACAATAGTTAACAATCCTTTTTTTTTTTGTTATTTAAAAAAAAAAAAAAAAACGAGTACTCTTAGAGAGATCTGTAGCATGCTGGAGTTCTCTAAACCAAAACATCACCATGCATATGGGATTATAAACTTGAGAAAGAGATTGTGTTCAACAAGATAGCATCAAAAGACTCATCCTAACAGCAATTGCTAATGAAATGATTGTTATGTCACAGAACATAATCTATCAATTCCTTTCCCTGACAATCCAAGGTTGAGGTGATACTTCATTTATTTTCTCATTTTTAAATGAAGTAACCCATGCAATCCTGGAAACATAGATGCGCTACATTTTAACTGGCCTTTGTTAAAGTGATTAGCATGCATTTGAACTTGAAATCCATTAAAAAAAAAATTAACCATAAAAGAAGCAGCAAAGCGAATATAGCCTTTTGCTCTAGGAGGAATGAGGGAAAAAGAATAGACGTTTCAGGTCAGTATAAACGTTGAAGAGCATATAAGTAGGGAGATAGCTAAAATGCAAAGTAGATTCTAAAAATTTTGGTACTCCAGAGCAAATTACAAACAAAAATTCAACTGGAATATTTTCCCAAATCCCAAAGCATAGTCCTGACCAACCCAAAGGCCAACATAGATAGTGAAATGAGCAAAAAAAAACATCAACGCCAGAGGTCCCCCCCCCCCCCCCCTCCTTTGGATTATTGATTGCATATTTATCTGTTTGTTGTTTTTAATTGCTGTAGCTAATGGCATTGTACTGATTCTCAATTCAGGGCATTTCAGCAAATGAAGTGAAATCTAAAAGGATATCAGTTTCAGTTGTTTCTTCAATCTTAGAGGTTTCACCTAACGACTGGGATGCGTGCGCTTTGGATGCCATGGGTCCTGAAAAATATAATCCATTTCTTACACATGGTTTTCTTTCAAGCTTAGAGGAGTCTAACTGTGCAGTGAAGGTTAGGAATCATTGCTTCATATCGGACCTCTATAATTTGTAATGTTATCTATTTCTCCTAGTGCCATTTTAGTATCTCGCTTTTTAGCTTATCTAGCACTAGAAAATTAATGTCCTTTGATATTTTATTTTGCTAAAGAGTATAACAGAGGCTTTGCCATGAGTATTACTGCAAGTAATTAGTTCTGCTTTCTTCGAATTTCCACTTTTCATTAAGAATTGCTCCCTTATTTACTTCCTTAACGAATATTGTAGTATTTATTGGTGGAAAGCTTGTCTACCTCAAATATAATACATAAAATTCTGGACCTAAATAATCACTATCTATAATTTCTATAAGCATAAATGAATCTTTTGTTCAACTCACTCACTTTTGTGGATCCCTGATTGAGCAAATCCATGATGCTACACCTACACATTTCATGTTCAAAAAAAATCATTCCCACTTGGAAAATTTATGAGAAATCGTAACTTTCCCAGTAAACATTAATGGGCCTGGCATCATCAGGGCCAATGAGCTCTAGCTCAAATGGGACTTGCTCCTCTTGTAAGAGCAAGGTGGAGGTGAGGTCGTCGGTTGATGTGAATGAACATGAAAATTCCTGATTAAATCAATTATGAGCTTAATTTTTCTTTCAGGAAACAGGCTGGATGCCACGCCACATGATTGTGAAGGATGAATGTGAAAATATTTTAGGTGTTGTTCCACTCTTTCTTAAAAGGTTTAGCATCTACTATGTTGTCCACACAGAAAGTTTTCATGTACTTTCTTCTACAATTGCGTAAAATGCTTAAACTTTTTCTCGTCCCTGCTGATAATATTGTTTTATTTACATTTGCAGCCATTCCTATGGTGAATTTGTTTTTGATCATTCTTGGGCTGATGCATACTACAATTTTGGGGCAAGATATTATCCAAAGTTGCGATGTTGTGTACCTTTTACGCCAGTAACTGGTCCAAGAATTTTAATTCGCAATACCTCTTTCAAGGATCAAGTTTTTGACGTTATGGTCTCTGCTCTTAAGAAGATGGCAGCCAAGGTATTGGATGAATCAAATGGTTCTTTATTTTCATGCGTTAGTTTGTTTATGTTAAGCTATTTCTATACCTACTGTTTGTATTTTTTTCATCTATTATTCCAAATTTATTTTGAGTACAGCTGTTGTTTCTCTGTCAATGTGAGAAACAAGGAGAAATGTTTTATTAATTGGGTTAACGGAAAAATTCCTCTGTTTGTGTCGATGCGGGATAGATGATGTGACTTGACATATTTATTGTGTCTAAATCAGGAGTCAATTTCCTCTCTTTTCTGGATTAGTACTGATGAAGATGCACCTGCACTTGTACATGTTTATATGATTTAAATATTCAGGGCTTGGTCTTTAAAAACCAAAATACCATGATAAGACAGTAGACTCAATTATGTTTCTTTTACACATCTTCACTTCCTAGGTAGGCACCCAAAGACTTCTAAAATTATAATGGCAGCCAAAAGTCAAAACTTTCTTCTTTTTTCCTTCATTTTCTCCCCAACCAACCATATCACACGTTCAACAAAAAGGCAATTTAATACTATGCAAAGAAAACTATGCACACACTGACAAACATGTATATATATACATATGTATATGTATATGCATATATGCAACTATGCAAGTATTGTATAAAAGAGGTGCTTAACCTTTTAAAGATCCAAATTACATTTGGTATTGGTTTAACTTTTATCAATGTTATAACTTACACCTATCAATAACTTTCTAATTGATTTCTTTTTCTTTTTCTTTTAAACCCACCATTGAATTAATTATATTTTCTTCATATATCCTATGTACTCGCAAAATATCAAAATAATCAAAGATTAATGTATAACATGCCATCCATAAAATGTTTATATTTAAATTCTTTGAATTGTAAAATCATATAAATCAAACATGAATTTGATGATCATATAATATATATCACCCCATTAACACAAAATTTAACATGCGCGTTAAGAATCCAGAAACTATATCAGATTCCATTTTAATAAAAAGTTATATTAAGTAATGCAGTATTACGTAAAAGTAAAAGCTACACAAGGTGAAATATCTCTCTGTATATGTGTATATGTGTGTGTATATATATAAGAAATGGGGTTGATGAGAGAGAGTAGAATGGTACTCGTAGTCGAGGCTTTCAATGGGACAGACATTGGCGCCAATAATGGCGAGCTGAGAGGTCTGGTTGGTTCTCTTTGCATCATGAGGAAGAAGCAGCGGCTCTTTCAGTGAAGACGACGTGATTTTTCTCGACTCCGGTGATGCACTTCTTGATGATGACGACGATGATGGTCCCCTTCTCTCCACACCTATCTCTATATCAGTATTATTCTGGACCTGTTCTCTCTCTCCCATCTCTCTATTTCTCTCTCTCTCTCAAAAACACTACTCTCATTTCATTCCATTTTTCTCTCCAGTACTGTGGAGGAGCAATGGAAAGTTGAGGATTGTTTGTTTGTTGTTGTTGTTGTTAATTGCTTTGTTGGATTCTGACTGTTTTGGAAAGGCTTTACTTTTAATATCCAGAGAACGTGAGAGTTTTGTGTTCTGTTTTTGCCTTTTTTTTGGGTGGTGGTTTTTTTTTTTAAGGATAAAATGTAAAATTTCAACAAAATTTCGTTTTAGTTATCTAATTTTATTATTCAATTAGTAAATCTTAGTCAAATTTGTTTCAAATTCTTTTTTTTTTTTTAATCTGAAAAATATTATTCAATCATTGATTGGATTTTTTAAAATTAAAATTTTTTTTTAAAAGGTAAAAATTTGGAGAGTTAATTGTAACATTAAACAATAGTTGATGAAGATGCTTTACTTGAATAAACTTGAAAGTCAGAGGATTGAAATAAACAAAAATAAAATTATATAACTGAAATAAATTCTAATGAAAGGATAAATTTTGTATTTTAGCTAATTTTTAATTATAGCCATGAATTTTATCTTTTAGTGTCTATTTTTCTTTTTTAGACAACAAAGTGATGTTGCTAAATTAATTCACTTTCTATTCATAAGACATCCCACAAAATGGATAAAGTCATAAAACCTAAGATCTTAGGATTTACGGTACGGTTTTCATGTACATTGAAGATTGAACACACCATCAATATTTGGAAAGGACAATTTTTATTTATTTTTGACATAAGTTTATTGAACAATTTGGATTTCGTGTTGTGTGATTATTCATTTGTGCATGATTTTGGGTTGGATATATATGTCAGATTAGTTTCTTAAAACATCATGATATTGAAGATTGTTGACTGTATATTTTTTTTATTTTCAGAAAAGTTTTGGGAAGGTTAGTTTCATCAAAACACTGATTTTGTAGATTGTTGATTTTATTTATTTATCTATTTTTCATAAAATTTTAGCAGTGTCTTACTTGAGGTTGTTGATTTTCATCACGATGAATGTTAGGAATAGGAAACAATTGTTGTAATCTCTTTAATTAGTAAGTTAGTTAGTTAGTTAGTTAGTTAGTTGAGATTAGGATGAGTTAGTTAAAATTTGAGTTAACTTATGGCTTAACTCATAAAGCACATGTTAAATTAATTAGCCAATTATCTTGAACCATGTGGATCAATGAAATTAGAAATAGTCTCTTATAAATATATGATTGTAATTCAACATTAGATATTGAAAAATAAACCAATTACTTTGTGCAACTCTCACTTAATCTCTCTCTTTCTCTATGGAGGTCTAGGTCCCCTTAAAGTGGCCTACATCAACTATTATTCCCATTTACCATTCTTACTCTTCCACAATTCATATTCGTATTCCAACAGATTCTCATCATTTGGTATCAGAGTCATCGATCTTAAGATGGAAAAATATTGTGATCGGCGAGAATTCTTGAGAGAATTACAGCAAATGGTTAATGAAGTTTCAAAGAAAGTCAAGGCTATGAAAGAAGAGGTTTCAACATTGCAAAAGAATGTTGAGAACATGTTCAAAGAAGAGTTACGACCTCTTGATTCGATGGAACTCAAAAGAGAAAATTAAGTTCCAAAGAACCAACACCAACCATGGAGGCGAATAACCATTGTTGGGCTATACACTGTAGAGATCATGATTACAGATATGTCTTATGCTAAAACACCCCAACACCAATTATCTACCAACCACTTAGCTTTACGTCACCATGCAACCTTTTAGGCCTTGCATTATTTCTTTAAATTTTTAATTAATGAATCTACTTATATATTATTGATCATGGAAACACACTGCCCATTCTAATTTGCTGTGTAATTATACTTCGCCAGTGTGTAATGTGTTCAGTGTTTATATCAGTAAATAAATAAATATTATCATGATGTAATGGAGAACTTTAAATTCCAATGTTATATATCGTAGTTGTCAAAAATCAAGAGTTTTATGGTTCAGGGCATTGTTCCATTTTTTAATGGAATATTACGTGGTTTCGAATTTCCCTTTCCCCTTGCTGTTGTAAGCAAAACATATTAGATGTACACGTATTATATAATTTTTTATCGTCATAGGAATTGAAATAAAAATAACTTTTTTTTTTTTAAGAATCTGAAACCATAATCTACTCTTACAATTTACTGCACCAAAACTCTATTCTCAAAACCATAACAATCACTAAAACAAGACACAAAATTGCCGACTTTTATCTACTAAAACAATTTATGTACTTTGGATGTGACGTAAATTACGATGATGTGATATTAAAATTTTTAGTTTTTTTTTTTTTTTTTAACATTACCATAATTTAAAATTATAAAATATATCACACAATTTTAATTTCATTGTCTTTCTAAATAATGTAATATTATATTCTTGTATTGAGATTGCATTAATATAGGATTACAATAACATAATATTACAACGTAATGTAACATTATGTCAACCTAAATGACTCCAAATTAGTCCGTTTGGATTAAGGGTTAGGAAAAAAAATAGAGAAGGGTAGGGTAAAGTTAATAAAAAATAAGCTAATTTTAACTCTAATTGACAGTTGACACACCCTCCCTCTCTCCCTTTCCATCCAAACAAAACATTAGTTTTAATGGCCTGCAATGGCCCACAATCACAAATCTGGAGTGACTGACTCGGCTTGGATAGAATACTTGGGGTAGGTCCAACTTGAAGTATACTATTACCATCCAGCAACCAAAAAAGCCCACATAAGAAAATATGGGTTTTCAGGGGCCATTCTATAGGTTTAACCCTAAGCACCAAGCCCGTTGTTGTTTGTTGTGATTTTACACTTCGGTAATGTCCTATTTCACATCAGCAATTAATCAAAAAAAATGTTATGGTATTACTTTCTAAAATTGATGTAACAAGGTAGCTCACATTTTGGCTAAATTGTCAATTAATTTTTTAGATTGTGTGGATATTCTACCACCTATTTATCATGTACTTCAAGCCGATAAGGCTAACTTGGTTTAAATAATCATGGAACTGATGGAAGTCTTGTTTCTCCACAAAAAAAAAAAAAAATTTGATGTAACAATAAATATGAATTGTGAAAATTGAAAGCTCAGATAGTGCAAAACACTATAACTTGTTTAGACCCCTAATTTTAAATTACGGCTTAATTGCTTTTACTCTAATTTATCTAAATGCGGAACAAAAGTAAATGATACGCTATAACCAGAACTACTTTCTAAACTATAACCACAAGCAAGCAATAAAAAATACAAAGTTTAAAAAGTAAGGGAAGAAAGATGCAAACACAGGATAACACCGAGATGTGTTATCAAAGAGAAAATCGAAGTATTCGGTGAAAAATCTCTCCAAGGCCCTCCAAGCCAAAATCAATCTACTAGTAAATAAAGTTAGAGTACACGAATATCAAAAAGGCCCTTCAAGCCTAATCTATCCAATGTACTTGAACCTTCCAAGTTCTAGCTACTAATGGACTTCACGAAGTCAAGTCTTCACTAGTTATCCAAATCCCGCAATTAGCTCAAAATTGCATCTACCAATCAATGGCTTCTTCCAATACTTCACATATGCATCACAACTTCTCTCAACACTCAAAATGGGTGAGGTAAATGTTTGGGTTAAGAATCTCTCAAGGATGTGTGAATGGAGAGGTGGGAGTAGAGGAAAACTTTAGAGAAATGGTGTAGATGATTGTGAGTTTCAATCTCTAACTCTCAATTGTATAGCTGGGGTTTTCTCTCTCAAAAGTTCCTTATAAAAACTCCTTATAATTTCGTGGTTAATGTGAGTTTATATAGTGTTGGTAAAGGAATGAGAAAAAGTACACTTAAAAAGTTCAGGCAGTGACTTTCGCAGGTCACTTGCGACTTAGCTTGAGTCGCAAAGTGACTTACGAAATCCAGCCTGACATGAGACTATTCAGATTCCAGCATGTGCTTCTCACATGACCTTTCACGGGTTGTCACTTGCGAGCTAGTCGCAAATTCTTTTTCTTCATAAATCTTCACCAAACTCTCACACTCAACCCTTACATTAAATCTCAAAAAAAATACAAGGAAATGATTTAATAGAATTACAATCAAATTTGACACAGAATTAAAGTCAACAAAAACATAATTGTAAATCACAACTTTACAAAAATAAATAAATTTGATACCATTTCAATAAAATAATAAATAAATGGTGAATTACATTTTTCATAATTAGTGACACATTATTTATAAAGTTTATGTAGAAAAATTTGTAAAATTACTTCTTAATTAATATTATCATTAACTAGTTAACTCTAAAATTCCAATATTAGAAATCGTGGAAACTTTTTTATTTTTGGTCATGTGGAAATAACAAACAATAGCAATAAAGCACTGTCATAGTGAATTCCATAAGATCGCCAATGAGCCCAATTAGCACTTATGCCACTCCCTAGTCTTCAAATTGTGGGTTTGGTTTGTCCCCTTGATGTGGGCCTAATTGGCACCTACCTAATGGTCTGTTTGGATTGAGAGATGGGAGATGAGAAGTGGAGTAAAGTTGGCAAAAACTTAGGCTAATTTCCTATCAACTCTACTTTACTCTTTTTTACTCCCCCTCCCACCCCTTCAATCCAAATAAGCATTTATTGTCTTTGTATTGTAGGTTTGATTTGTCTCAAACATCCCCTACCAAAGAAAAAAAAACGCTAAAAACTAATCCATAAAATCTACTAATCAAGACCTTTATTTTGTGTGGGGGTGTTTTGTTGTATTTCCATCCTATAAACTAGGTAATGGGAGGTGTCCTCCTATGTATCAAACCTTTTTTTTTTTTTTTTGACAAAATTTGATTACAAACTTAATTATAACTTACAACTTTACTAAATATCTTTTTATTAAATGTGATTTTTAGTAAATATATCATTGAATTATATTTTCTTCTTATATCCTTCATCCTTACAAAATTTCCAAAAAATCAAATATCAATAGTTATGCTATCAATCAAATATTTAAATTTCAAGTTTTTGAAGCCTAAAATTATGCATAAAAATTAATTTTAAAGATCAAATAGTAAATAACATCCAACTAGTACAAAATTTGACATGTATGGTAAAACATAAAGAATATGTAATCTAACGGTTAGGTTTTCAAAAAATGTAATCATTTTAGATTTTTTAGTGGAAGTTATAATATTAGAGTACAACTAAGTTTATATCTAAACTTTATCTTTTTTGTTTTGCTTTTCTCGAAAGGATTAGGAGTTAGCTTAGCCGAAGTAATGATCTCTAGGATTTTGTTTTTGATTCTCTAGTGCATTTCTTAAGCTTGGTTTCTTATCGCTTTAAGGAAAACCAAGGAATCTCTCTTAAAGATTATCGATTTAAAGTTGAGTTGTGAAGATAGTACCCACTTCTGACGCATCCGGCTGGAGAAGGACGCTAGTGTAGACTCTTTTGAAACAAGCAAATACTAAGCTCATCTCTACTGTCTTGTTTTACCTTGGAAACAATAGATTGATCCATAATAAAAATACAGAAATTTAATGTTTAACTTTTATTTCAAACTAGCATTATTTCCATGCGATGCACAACTTGATAAAAACTTATATATAAGCTCAAAAATTTTAAATAATTAAAATTGAATTATTAAATAAATAGTAATAATAAATTATCAAATTAGTAAATAATTTTAATAAAAAAAATTACTTTAAGTTCTGATTGTTTAGACTTTAGACTTTATCATTGTTTATCTATTTTTTTATTTTTAAAATTCTCTTTGGACTTTGTGTTAGTTTTTTAATATGAAATTGAATGAGTTTGGTCATTCCTATTTGTGTTTAATCTATGTCCTAGCCAACATAAACAAAATAGTTGTTCAATACCAATTTGTTCCTAGTGATAAAATCAACTCACTCACAAATTAAATACAATAACCAAAACCAAAAATCAAAACATACACAAAAAGTTTTAGAATTTGAGAATATAAAAAATTAAATAAAAACTTACACACGATGGTACACCTTCACTTAGGCCTAGCGCTTGTAAGTCGAAGGTGGGAGGCGTAGTTCCCACTTCCCCAGTGTGTGACAAAACCATAAGGGTCACACCTGAACCCAAAACGGAGAGTACCTTTTAAGGGAGCTCACCCTCCACATTAAAAGGCGCCTTTTAATGACACGATGGTACACATTCACTTAGGCCTAGCGCTTATAAGTCAGAGGTGGGAGATGTAGTTCCCCGATGTGGGACAAAATTGTGAGGGTTTAATGTGGAGGGTGAACTGTCTTAGAAGGTACTATTTGCTTTGGGTTCAGGTGCTCCCTTGGAAGGTACTATCCGCTTCGGTGTACCATCGTGTGTTACTATCTGCTTTGGATTCAGGTGTGACCCTCACAGCTTTGTCCCACATCAGGGAACTATGCCTCCCACCTTTGACTTAATACACGATGGTACGCCTTTACTTAGGCCTAGCACTTATAAGTCGAAGATGGGAGGTGTAGTTCCCCAATGTGGGACAAAGTTGTGAGGGTCACACTTGAACCCAAAGTGGATGGTACCTTCTAAAGGAGCTCACCCTCCACAACTTGTTTTACTTGTGTTTTCACAAGCCTAAAAAACACAAAACTGAAAAGAGCCTTTTGGTTGTTTTCATTTTTCTTTATAAATTAGGAACAAAAATTGTTTTCTCTTTTTTGTAGTTTTGAGTTTACTAAACAAGTTTTTTGTGATTGGAAATAAAAAATAGCCCTTGAAAACAAAAAACTGATAAAAAAAAAAAGCAGTTACCAAACATACCCTAAAATTTAGAACTTGAAAATAAGTAAACAGCTAGGTTTAGTGTGTGCTAGTTTTTAGGAAGAAAAATGTATTAAACGTGCGTGAGATACATTCAAAGAGAAATGATATGTTCACGACATTTTTACAACAAATCCTAAGTGGCAAGTTGTTACTAGTTGTTATTGCTGGGGCAAAAAAGTAATCTTAGTGTTAGGTTCAAATTTAAATTAATAACAACTAACCACCTAATAATTTTTTGTGAAAATATTGTAAAAATGTTGTAGACGTAGCACCTCTCATATTCAAATAGAGAGTGTGCTAATTTTTAGGAAAGAAAAAGTTTATCTAGTACTTTTTTTTTTTGAATTATAATTTTAACCCTATTTTTTTTTTAAGAATAAAGATTATATGATTAGATTAGCGGTATTTTTGACATTTTTTAAGGCATAACTAATTTTCTAAATCTTCTTAATATATTGAGATATATAATATGATATGAAATAATATGATATAATATGATGCCGTTTTAGTAGGCTTGTAATTTGTAAAGGTCCATAACCAAATTGGAGCGAGTAAGATTGGACTTAAATCTAGTGGACAAAAAAAGACTTGACATTAATTATGCCCAACTTGAATAATAAGTATTAGGGTAAATTTCACTAACATACCCTAAGGTTTAGATTAATACCAATTAAATCCAAGACTCTTCAAACTAGCCAATTTGGTTCTTAAAGCTAATTTAGTCCATAACCAGTTAGTTATTTTTTCTCGATTGTTTTAGGGACTAAATTGGCTTTAAAGATTAAATTAGTTAGTTTTGAAAAATATTGGATCTAGTTGGCATTAGTCCAGAAATCAGGGGGGTGTTAATAGAATTTACCCTAAGTATTATGTTAGGATTGGGCTTAACTGGTAAATCTAGAAAATGAAAATAGTTGACTTTAGTTAGGCCCAAGTTGGATTATAGTATTCTTCTATGCAATATTTGCAATGCTTGAAATTTAAAAATATGAATCTCTATAAATATATTGGATATTATGATCTATTACATAGATGTCATCGAAAATGACAACACGTTATCTGAATCTCTCTACCATTTAGCCTGAAGTCCTTAAAACAATTATCACAAAGCCTATAAATCTATAATGCTCGTCACCATCACATAACACATACATGATACAACCCCAGTTCCCACCTCCCATAGACAGGTTCATATGTAAAATCTATTTATATTTTTTTTTTGAGGGAAAGGTATATTCTATTTAAGTCTAATAGTTAGCACCTAGCTTAGTTAAAACTTAAAACCAACGGTCCAGTAGTGTTTATATTATATCCACTTTTGTAAATGTAAAAACTTTACATTATACTATATGTCTCCTTCACTCCTCCTTCCAAGAAAAATAAAAAAGAGAAGAAGACCAACTGCCCAACTAATAGTATATAAACCAATCAGCTAATACTATATTGGATGTTTCATCCAAGAAAAAAAAGAGAGTATATTAATTGATAAAACTTAAATACAATGTGGTAATCGCAATCATACAAAACATTAAATTTCCTAATTAGATACAAACTCATAATTGCATTAAAATGAATTGTACTTAAACATGATAACACCCTTTGTTACTATATTATATCTAAGTTTAACACTCTTTATTAATATATTATATCTAAGTATTACCTTATTGTATTATATCTATAAAAATATTAAAATATATATCATAATAATTATAGGGGACCCTATCAAAAAAATAATAGTAATAATTATAGGGGAAATTATAGTAAACCCACTTGTGGTTAGACTCGTTTTCACTTTGCCTACCTGTAGTTCAAAACTTAACACTTTGCCCACCTGTGGTAACTTCTGTTGAGGATCTGTCACCCATCTCTCTTTTTTCCGTTAGAAAAAACACATTTTTAGGGAAAAACAAATATAACAAAAATCAAAAAGCTAGGGTTTTTATTACTTCAGAACTTTTATAAGAACAAAGTGGAGGAATAGTACACAAATCAAAGGACTCAATGTAAATCACTTTTAGTGGTTCACGCGTTGTACAAGCCCCTCTTAGCTCGTGGATCAAAGAGTAGTTTCTGGGTTTGAGAGGTAGAGAGATTTGATGATCCGAGTTCGGGTTTAGAGAGGTGCGTGTTGGGTTTGGGTTAGGCCGAGATGTAGAGAGCAGAGGAACCACCGTGGAGTGGTGGTGGTTGATGATTGGAGATGGGTGACCTTGGAAGTCCAAGGGAGACTTGGCCTGAGAGGGTTTCAAAGATTAGAGAGAGGGAGCTCGGGTTTGGTGAGGGCTCAGTGAGGGTCTTATTAGGCGAGGCCTCCTGAGGTGGCGACATTGATGTGAGGGGGTGAGATTGAGAGGGGCGGTTATGGAGTTCGTTTGAGAGAGTTTTAAATATGAGAGAACAGGGGTTTAGAGAGAGCTCAGGCTAAGAGCTTAGAGAGACTGAGCTCGAGTTTAGAGTGAGAGAGAGGGCTTGGTGAGATTTATTGTGGGAGCTTGAAGGGTCGGCCATGGAGGTCCGATGGAGGCTCAGCTTGGGAAAGCTTTAGAGATTGGAGTGAAAGCTTGGGATTGGTGAGGGCTTGGTAAGGTTATTTGGTGAGGAGGAGCTCACTCTTGAGGTGGCATCGATGATTGAGGGAAACGAGCTTGAAGGGTCAGCCATGGAGTTTCATTGAGGCAGCTCAAATGAAACCCAACCACAGTAGCAAACCCACCCCCAATTCCAATTTCAATTCCACTTTGAATAAGATCAGAGTGGGATTTGTGTGCTATTCTTTCACTTTGTCCTTAAAGAAGTTCTTAAACAATCAAAACCCTAACTTTTTTATTTTTGTTATGTTTGTTTTTCCCTAAAAATGTGTTTTTCTAACGGCAAAATGAGAGGTGAGTAACGGATCCCTAACGGAAGTTACCTCAAGTGGGCAAATTGTTAAGTTTTGAACCACGGGTAGGTAAAGTAAAATGGGCCTAACCACAAGTGAGTTTATTATAATTATCTCATAAATATCTGCCTATATAAAAACTCAATTTGTAACTTAATATTCTTTTCCATTCCAAATGGTTGGTCTTTGTTTATTATTTATTATTTTGTGATATCTCAATGTGTAGCTCTTTTTCAGAAAGTCAATAAACAAATTGTGCCATGAGTATTAAATAACAGTTCCAGAGTTAACAAGTGTCCCAAAACTCTCACCGCATCTCACCTTACTAAATCAATCATCTTGCGGTGTGCTCAATTTTCATATATATTAAATATAAAACTAGCCTCTGAGCACACGCATGAACACGTGCTCAAATGGTTTTTTTTTTTTTTTTTTTTGATAAGGGTTAATTTAGAGCATTCATTATAATTTCGGATCACTACATTTTTCAATTACAAAAAAAAAAAAATTTAGGAGTGTGAGCGCGTGCTCAAAGGCCAGTAAACTGATTCAAATCACAAAAACTTATATATAAAATAAAACTTATATATATTAATATGTTCGGTTTTCTTAAAAATAGACTTGCAAACTGCACCGCACATGCATTAGTTGGTGCAATTTTTGCACATCCTCTACGGTCAACGGTGTGGTTCCACAAAACCACATTTTGCTATTAGTTTAGGCGCGGTCGAAGCGGTTTTTTGTACAAACTTGCGAGCCCCTTATTTTTCAGTTATTAAAAAAAACAAAAAACAAAAAAAAGAACCACATTTGTGTCATGGACGGTAGTGTTAGCAAAGATCCTATGAGATGTGTGTTGTGTAATACTGGTCGGTGATTCTGGTCCTTTGCTTTCCGTGTACCTTTGCTCTTTGCTCTCTATCTCTCTGTCTCTCTCTCTCTGTCTTTCGCTTTCTCTCTCCAAATCTCCCACTTTCTTTTCTATCAAACACACACGATTCACTCAACATCGTCAACTACCGCACCTCTCTCCCCCCTCCGAATAATCCGAAACGCTTTTTTTTTTATCAAACTCCCCCCGCGAAACGTTTCGTTCCTCGTTTCCTTCTCACCTTCACCTCCACCTCCTCTCCTCTTCATCACCACTCTTATCGCGTTTCGACTGTCACTCTGATCTAAAACTAACTCCACCTCCCCCGAAACGTTTCGTCCTTCATTCTCACCTCCCCCACTTTTCCACAACCCTGGTTCTTCAATTCTCCCACAGATCCCATTTTCCCATTTCTTCAAAATCAATTCCCATCTCTCTCTTAAATTTCCCACCTTTGAAATTCAATCTTTTTTTTTTTTCCAAGATTTCAAATTCAAATTCAAGAAAAAAAAAAAGAAGAAGATATATTGGTTTTCTTCTTTGTCTAAATGATTTGATTGAATCAGCAATGGCTCGTTGGGACAACAAAGACGAAACAACAACAACAACAGAGAAAAACTTCAAATGTTTACACAAACTAGTACAAATCCTCTCGTTCCTCGTAGTTTTCGTGGCCGGAATCGTGATCGGATTAGTGACAACCTCGAACATAAACCGCCACTTCATCAACAACCGCCAATCCTTCTCTTCTTCCTTCGTGCCTGTCCATAAATCATGCGACAACAACAATGTTAACGAGGAGTGTTTTTGTGGGAGCTTGAAGTTGTATCTGAGGACCAAAAACGTGAGTCATTCGATGTCGGATGAGGAGTTGCTGTGGAGAGCTTCCTTGATGCCCAAGAAAGAGGAGTACCCTTATAAGAGAGTCCCTAAAGTGGCTTTCATGTTCTTGACTAGAGGGCCCTTACCCATGTTGCCTTTGTGGGAGAAGTTCTTTGATGGACAGGATCCAGACTTGTTCTCCATTTATGTCCATGCTCATCCCGGGTTCGACCTCAATGTGTCTAAGGATTCGCCTTTTTATCATCGGGAAATCCCCAGCCAGGTGTGTAGTTTGGTACTTGGCTTTGTTTTATTGTTGTTCATGTTATTTTGTGTTGTTTTATGTTAGTTGTAATGTTTAATAGTTGAGTTTTTTGTGTGTGTGTGTGTGTGTGTTAGTTGAGGTGTTATTGTAATGTGGGTTGGTTTAGTTTGATGTAGAAGTTGGTGGGGTTTGGCAGTGATGAGATTGCTGGCTTTTGAAGTTGCTTTAGGTATGGGAAATCTATAGGGTTGGAATTGGAATCAATGATTCTTGGATTTAAGGATAGAAGTAGGAAACATGAAACTTGTCTATGTATTTCTTATAGGATCATGAAAGCTTTTGCATGTAAAAAATTGGGGAAAAAGAAAGTGTCACCAGATTTGTCTTGCGATTAAATTGATTTAGAGAGTTCATGAGATTGGAATTGATTGGGGGCCATAAAAGCAGGACAAGTTATCTATCAGGAAAAGGAATGTCAAGAGAAGCTTATATTTGATGTGGTTTATTGCGTGGAAATATGGGATACGTTTAGTAATATGAAGCCTATATTGAATTGTTTCTTATAAAAAAGTCATCTTTTACTGCTATTTGTTGGTCATAAAGCTTGACAAAGGATGAATGGAATAGCAGGGTGGGTGGGTGGGGTGGGCAAGTACTAAAATTCAATTTCTAAGACTGAGGATTAACAGTTAGCATTGGGTAATTTTTGAACGAAATAGGATGCCTCCAACTGCTTCTGGTGTGTGGGGATGGTCAATTATTGATATCGAAAGCTGAAGTGAGACATCTGATTCTGAAGTATTATGTGGTGGTTGAGTTTCCTTCAATCCTGTAAAAAATGTTTCTATACAGTTGCTAAGTGCATACCTTAAGTGTGGTAGATAATAATGGTAGGGATTTGGAATAGCAAGTTAAACTTCCAAGGAAATGACATGCTGAGTGGACAATCACGGTAGAAGTGCTTCGCTTGAGATTGAAACTGAGTGTGTTGCTGAAACCAGAAGATCTGTGACAATAAATTGGAGGGCACTGATTTGCATAATTTAGACATCGACAAAGAATGCCAATGCCATCCATGTGGAGAAGATTTAGAGCAAATAGAATTGTACAAATATGGAGAATCATTTTTCAAATCAACATATATATAAGGTTCAAGGCAGCATCAGCACAAATTGATGTTTCTATATGTCAGAGTCCAGGCAGAGTGTTGGACTACCCATGCAAGCTTCAATAAAAAATATACTAGGTGATCACTTGGACTAAAAGCTGTCATTCTCTAGATACCATTTGATACCTAGGAATGAAGGTATGCAGTAAGTTGTTTGGGAGCCTTGGTGACAGCTTGATTTTAATGTAGCATGAACTAGGGGTGCAAGAAAAAGCTGGTGTCCCACTTTGACCGGCCAATATTTACGGCGTTCAGACAAGTTTTATTCCGTGTATATGGTGTTCATACTAGTAGATCACCATTTACCACCACCACTCATGGCATCCAGACCACGAAGAAGAAGAAAAAGAAAGGATGGCCAACATGCGGCAAATGGGTCAAATATTTTGTGGATATGACAAGAAATGTTGATTTCCTGCAGTAAAGGATTTAAATTGTAAAGAGCAAAGATTTCATGAGAGCTTCAGTCTTCATTTAGCTTTCCATTGGACATTCATTTATATGATACTACTTTGGAAGTACTTCTTAGATCACAAGGGTTTAAGTTAGCAAAGAGTACCAAAAGATTTGAAATTATCTACATTCTACTCTGTGTGTGTGTGTATTGTTATGCGTAGGACTTCACATTTTATTGAGATGCTAATTATCTAGGAATTGCTATTGTTGCTTCATTCGTAGACACTTTTCCTTGCAACCTCTCTCTCTCTCTCTCTCTCTCACACACACACACACACACACTTTTCTTACACACATAATATGCATGAGTTTTTTATGCACTATTGGAATCATGGATAGGAATAGAAGAGGCCCCTTTGTGTTGTTACAAATAACCTGTAACATGCATTTTTTATCTAATACTTTTGCTTTGGAATTACAGAACTCAATGGTTTCTTGTAATAGTTCAAAAGAAAGGTCCTTTTGCCAAAATTCATGACAACTGCATGGTACATTTTTATCCATGCATCATAAAACCGCTGATAGGCAGAAGTTTCAGAACTTATATTGTCATCTGTAAAATATTGTACGCAGTTTTAAGAAATTTTGTGCCTTTGGAGTGAAAACTTAGAGGTGATGTCTTCCTATTTTCTCTAGGCAGAAGCGTCTCTCTCTGAGAAACACACCCACACCCACACCCACACACAGGAAATATGAATTTTTTCTTCTGCGTAATGAGATAATATATAAGGCCTCTTGTATTTTTGTTTTTGGTATTTTTGTTTTTGTTTTTTCATATCAGTAAAAAGTAGTTTCCAGATTCTAATGCGATTTAGAATTTACCTTTACTTTCAAAATTAAGTATTTAATTGCATGTATTATCCACATGAACCATTTCTTTTTTCTTCTTCAGAGTGTTGCATGGGGATCCGTGAAACTGTCTGATGCTGAGAGGCGCCTTCTAGCCAATGCTCTGCTTGACTTTTCAAATGAGCGATTTGTACTTCTTTCTGAGAGCTGCATCCCAGTCTATAACTTCCGAAAAGTTTACAAATACCTCACTGATTCTACCTACAGTTTTGTTCAGTCATATGATGACCCCTCCCGATATGGACGTGGCCGCTACAGCCGCCATATGCTTCCTTATATAAAGCTCTATCATTGGCGGAAAGGGTCTCAGTGGTTTGAAGTTAACCGTGAACTAGCTGTTTATATAGTTGGTGACACCCAGTACTACACCCTCTTCAGGAAATATTGCACGCCTGCTTGCTACCCAGATGAACATTACATTCCAACTTACCTGAACATGTTCCATGGTTCACAGAATTCAAATCGGACTGTGACTTGGGTTGACTGGTCGCTGGGAGGTCCACACCCAGCAATGTATGGAGAAGCTAATATTACCAAGGATTTTATCCAGTCTATAAGGAATAACCACACACTTTGTCAATATAATTCTGAGATGACTTCTGTTTGTTACCTCTTTGCCCGGAAGTTTGCTCCAAGTGCACTGGGGCCTTTGCTCGACCTTAGCTCAACAGTAATGGAATTTTGAAATTTTTGATTCAGCAGAGATGAGATTCTTTTAGAAATTTTGACCCTTTTTTTTTTTAGGACATTATTCTTAGTTTGCCAACTGTAGTACTGTTTGGCTCATTGATTTTTATTCTGGTACAGATGTACAGGTAGTTTTGTTAGAGAAATTGGGTTCTCTACCATTGAGAGATTATTGTTGCACATATTTTGGGAGGAGAATTATCAGGTCCATTTTGGAAAGAAGGCATTAATTTTACAAATTAATGTTAGCATTTATTTATTTTTTGTTCATGTTCATTGGGCATGAAATTACTTGTTATTTAATTACTAATTATAGGTGAAATTTGTTAGGTGTTAAGGGTATGGTACCCTTATTTGAAGTCCAAACTAGCTCGAACTTCATGATGTTGTGAGAAGTGGCTTTCAAGTATATTTTATGCTTTTCATTTCGACTTGGCTGCGCCTCTAGTCCACTCTATATTTTATTCTTTGTAGAGGTGGCAACTGGCAAGTAGGCTGGTCGGTTTGAGTGAGCAAAAAGACAGGTTGGGCTGAATGGCCCCACTTGACCATCACGAAAGCTGGCCATTTTCCCTTTTCTTTTTTCTCTTTTTGGTGTGCTACAAGAAAGCGGACCATTTCTTGGTTAGTTGGTTTGGGCAGACTCGCTAACATAATCTTTTTTTCTTTTTTTTTTTTCTTTTTTTGGTTGGAGGGAATTGCATAACAAAGCTCAATGGCCAAAACAGAGGGCATAGCAGAAGAAAGCCTCTGAAACAACAAACTAGAAGCATCAAAACTTAAAAAAATTAGAGAGATCAACAAAGGGGGGTTCTCAAAAAAAAAAAAAAAAAAAAAAAAAAAAAAAAACTAAAAGCATCAAAGCTTAAAAAATTAGAGATCAAGGGGGGGGGGGGGGGGGGGGGGGTGCTGGTCTTAAAAAATTACATAGTCTTCCTGTTGAGCACAGCCCCTTTTTGCTAGAACAAATGATTTATGTTAGATGGTATGAACATTGCTTGTCTCCTTGCAAATTGAGAAATTATTCGATGCCCGAGTAAGGTCTAGTAGTCCTCCCACCTAATATAAAATTTCGTATTTTAATCTCATGTGCTTTTCTCCAGTCATGACAAACATTACTAGAGAGGAGCACTGCAATGCAATGCAACGCATCACAATCTATGATGAGAATGTCGGGGATTTAAGTGAGAAAAGTTGTAGTAACTAGTTAAATTGTTTGGATTTCATTAAATTGTATGAACGTGTAGTTATTTTTTGCACAAACATTTGTTGAGTCACATGTCGGACATGTGCTTGGTCGAACAAGGTCATGAATCATTATGATAAGCCTTAATTGTAACTTCATTTTTTTTTTTTTTTTTTTGAGGTGCAGTACAAATGTGACTAGCACTTTTTTTAGGTTGTAACAGTCATTGACTAACCATTGACTCTATTCAAAATAACATTTTTTACTCAAACCATTTGCTTTCCCACCTAATTTTTTTTACTTAACTTCTAATTTGAGGCACTTCCAAATGACTAAAAAAAAAATTCCCAACAAGCCAAACAATAGAATTTTTTGGAGCACATTTTTAGGATCACACATGCGCACACACATTTTCACTTAAACCAATTGCTTTTCCACTTAATCTAAATTAAAGATATTTTTATTTATTTATATATTTGGGGCTTCTAATGGCCAAAAAATGAATTTTCTTTTTAATGATTCATTTGCATAATATTTTTAGGGTCGTAACTAAACACAAAAAAAGAGTCAATTTTCTTACACTTTCTAAAACAGGTCATCTTTCAAAAAATATTTTTCATCGAAACAACCAAAACATTAATATTAATGAGATGTCAATTTTTATTTTCAATCTTTATGGAGATATTCATTTTGAACAAAGACCATGAATAAGAATTATGCAGTCGGACAACCTCAAGCACTAGAATGGAGGATTCGAATATAATAACAAAATTGGAGAGAGAGAGAGAGAGAGAGAGAGAGAGAGTATTGGAAAGGAAACAGTACTTGACTATTTTTCCCTCCCTACTGACAACACTGGCAGCGTACTGCTACTAACATCAAAACAAATATAACCACATCAAACAAAGTGCAATGACAATGAACAAAGTTACCAAGGCAGTCAAAATCATGTTTTAATTTAGAAAATTCTGCATCAAAAGATCAAACATCAAAACAAATTGACTTCAGGGTTCAGACAAACATGCACACACGTTGAAATTGGGTATAAGCAAAATATCCTCTTCAATGCAGATTTATTGCAATCATGAGTAATGGTTCCAAAACTGCACAAGCTTTATGGGATGCATTACAATTATTAGTGGAAACTCATGTCTAGGTATCCTGAACTCTAAGCATTGATACAAAAGTTTCCTGCATAATGTTACATAAACCCATATGCATGGATCCAAAGCAAAAAGTTAAGAGAATCTAATGAACTAACCTAACATAAAACAGTTCTGAACAGACTTCAAAATAATCCTGACAAAAACTAGATAATCCCAAAACAAACCACTGACGGTAGGGCATGATAAAAACTAGCATGCAGATGACTCCAAAGATGTTTCTATTCGTAACATTATGCCCAAAAGAGAAAAGGCCAGAAGTTACACTCATCTCAGACGTCTATGATTTAGCGTCCACACCTCCTGAAAGACTTGTATGAAACCACAAAATAAATACAAACACACCGGACTGCTCTTCAAGGTGGTGAGAAGTGTTCCTACATAAAGGAAAACCACCTTGTAAAACCACAAAATAAAAAATCAAGTTGATGGTGAGCATGAAAAGCGCTTAGATATTACAATCAAAGGCATGGGGTCCATACAGCATGGAAATTTTCTAGAAACTATGTACCTATACAAGACAAATGCAGCATAAAAATTGTTAAACCAACAGTCACTTCAGACTTTTTTTTTTTTTTTTAATAGGTAATCAAAGATTTATTGCATAGAAAAGGACATCATGTTCACAATGGTGAACACTGAACTTAAAACGGATACAATTTATAAAAGGCTTTCATTAAGCTAACATTATAAATCTTCGTGTATCCTTTACACAGTACCACCTTTACACAGTACCACGTTATCAAAACTCAGACTGAGACCTACAAGAAAAAGGTTAGCAAATTCGATATTAGATATGAGTTCTTTTTAATTTGTTTCTCACTCTTATGTCACCTCCAAGTTGCTTTTGGACCTCTATTATTTTGAACTTATATTGCAGGTAAAGAACCTGCATAATCATACAAAATCTACACCACCATGCAACCTAAGTAATATATTATATATATAATCAATGCTATGTGGCTGCTTTGTAAGCTACTTTTTGCAAAAATATCTGCATCGGATGTGCCCTCTAGATTCTTCACATATTGTAAGTTTCTAACACAAGCAATATGAGTATCAAGATTATTCAGATTAAAAATGTCTTGAATAAATATGTATATGTCTGAATACAAAAATAATTGGCTCATCATATCAGCTAACACATTGAGGGACTCAATAGTCACAACAGATCCGAATACCATTAAGACACCCCTACCAAAAACTACGTCATTATTATACTCAAGTGAAACTAACCAATACAGAGACTTGTAGCACAAAGAGACACTCAACGTATAAGAATGAGGTAGCACTCTCCTTGCCCAATTCAAAATCAGAACAAGAGAGAACCAGCATTTCTATCAATGAACTGGCATCAAAGAATCAAACTAGCCCATTGCTACC
Source organism: Lithocarpus polystachyus (assembly GCA_033629205.1). Taxonomy (NCBI): domain Eukaryota; kingdom Viridiplantae; phylum Streptophyta; class Magnoliopsida; order Fagales; family Fagaceae; genus Lithocarpus; species Lithocarpus polystachyus. The sequence continues at coordinate 108,083,304 of CM066163.1, read as the reverse complement.
TGTTCTGTTGTTTGAGGAAGTGCTGAGGGTGAGTTATGTGATTCATTTGTTTGAGATCCTGGTGGTGGGTGCTGCAGCCCTTCTGTTTGAGATGGGCCAGATGGTGGGTGATGGAATCCTGTCATTGGAGGGGTCGATGGTGGTTGCGGTGGTCTGGCCATTTGAGCAAGTCCAGATGGCGTGTGCTGCTGCCATGACATTTGAGGGGATCCAGATGATGGGTAATGCGGTCCGGCAATTTGAGGGGATCCAGATGGTGGGTACTGTGGTCCGGACATTTGAGAGGGTCCAGATGGTGGGTTCCGCTGCCATCCCATTTGCGTGGGCCCTGATGGTGTCTGCTCGGGTCCGGTCATTTGAGACTGTGGGTTGATTCCTGACGGTGGCTGTGGTGGTCTGGCAATTTGAGCGAGTCCAGATGGTGTGTGCTGCTGCCATGCCATTTGAGGGGACCCAGACGGTGGGTAATGTGGTCCAGCCATTTGAGGGGATCCAGATGGTGGGTTCTGTGGTCCGGCCATTTGAGAGGGTCCAGATGGTGGGTGCTGCTGCCAACCCATTTGTGTGGGCCCTGATGGTGTCTGCTGGGGTCTGGCCATTTGAGGGTATCCAGATGGTGGGTATTGTGGCCTTGCCATTTGAGGGGGTCCTGATGGTGGGTGAGAAGGTCCTGCCATTCGAGGAGGTGGTCTTGATGGCACGTGTGCATATCCCCACCTATTCATACCCAACAGTCTTTCAATCTCTTCACCCCGACCAGCTTTTGTAAATGCCTCATTTACAGTTTCCTGCAACGCAGGAGTGACACCAACACCATACCTCATCACCTCGCCCATTAGATCCCAGCTCCTGTCCAATGCACCTTCATTGCAAAGTCCCTTAATCACAACCTCATAACAAGTAGGGTCTGGTTTAGGTTCTTTTTCTCCCATTTTAGACAAAATCTGGGCACAGTCTGCTGCCTTGCCATTCTTGATCAATTCATCGAACACCCTATTACCAAAACTAGCAACCACCCTCAAACCAGCATCCACCATTTTGTTCAACACCTTCAATGCATCATCAATCCTGTTCGCTTTCAAAAATGCATCAATCAAAGTCCTATGAGTTGTAACATCGGGGGACAATGACTTTGAGGATAATTCTGTAAACAGCATCTCTGCCTCTGATAACATCTCATTCTCACAAAACCGAGCAATGATATTATTATAACCTGCAACATCCATTTGAAAAGCCTTTGAATTTGATTTTGTCCCAACTTTCTTAAATGTGGGAATTACCTCCTCAAACTTGCCAAGCTTAAAACATTCATTAACCATTATGTTAAATGTTTCTGAATTCACTGCTTGGAAAGTTGGTGGGGTGTGATTATCCAACATCGAATCAAATAATTCCAAAGCTTCCTTTTTCTTCCCGTGCTTAAGCAATACCTCCAAAAGAACATTGCAAGTCGCAGGCACCATCTTAAACTGGCGATCAAGCAAGGACTTATATGACTCCATTGCCTCCTTATCTTTCCCCTGATTAAAAAACCAGTTCATAAATGTCGCATTCACAACCCCATCATACACCAGACACCGCTCCTTCAGCTCATCAAAAAGCTCATTAGCCTTCTCCAAATTTTCCAAATCTAGAAACCCCTTGATCAAATTGTTATAAACCAATGAGTCCGCACCGTGCCCCTTATTCAACATTTCCCTCAAGAGATCCACCGCCTCTTGAATCCGCCCTGCATCAATCAACCCTTTTGTCAAATGCCGGTATGTAACTGACGATGGACTAAATGGTGCACTCGCAATAATATGGCGATACACTTCCAACCCCTGATCAACCCTCCCCTCATCACAATGAGTATTAATCAAATTATTATAAGATACAACATTGGGAACAATATTGGATTGGTTGAAGAAGAAGTGGAAGAGGGCAACAGCGTCATTGTACCTGTATCAGTCATATCATCAGAAACAAAACAGTGTTTCAAATTTCCCTCAAACCAATTGGGTTATTAAATAAAACTTAAGAATTGGCTAATAGAAAACAGATGTAATTGGTAGAGTTATGTTAGAATTTGACACCATCATTGAATCTAAAACAGTGACTCGTTTGGCAATATGCTGGATTGGTTAAACAAGAATTAGAAGAGAACAATAGCATCAAAAACCAAACTTTTTCTAAGTCCCAACATTAGGGTGTTCCATTAAAATCTACAAAGAACCAAATTTGGGTCTTTCATCAAAATCTACAATCAGAGCATGTGTGTACACACACACTCAATCTGTACCTTATTAATCAAGCTATAGAAAGAAATGATCTTAGGTCTTTTGCTAACATCTACAATCAGAACAAGTATGGATGCTCTCTCTCTCTCTCTCTCTCTCACTCATAATAAAATGTATATGAGAAACTAAAGAGTACAAGCAGACATCTCAGACACAACATTAAGTAAAACTAGAGAGAGGAGAAACCCACTCTCTGTCTTGCACGCGCACACACGTGTGTGCCCTCACTGTACCGTATCTAATCAAGCTACTGTAAGAAACAATCCTGGGTCTTTTGTTAAAATCTACACTCAGAGTGCACGAGGACTCACACACTCTCTCTCCCTCACACAAAAACTCAAACTTTACAATGTCTAATTAAGCTATTGTAAGAAACAATCATGGGTCTTTTGTCAGAATCTACGATCAATGTTCACTCTCTCTCATACATACACACACATATTAGTACCTTAATTAATCAAGCTATTCTAAGAAGCCAATATTTGGTGTTTCGTTAAAATCTACAATCAGACCACACACACACACACACACACAAAAACATTTATGTTTCAAAAAATCACCAAAGTGAACGATATAGTAATCAGCTAAAAAAACCAAGAAGAGCCAATGGCAGAATCATAAAAACACGAAACCACAAAGGGCAAAAAGGGAAGAAGAAACTAAAAAAGAGTAAACTTCAACCTCTTAGCGCGGTACATGGCGGCGATGATAGCATTGCAAGTGAAGACAGTAGGCCTCGTATTCGAAAACACAGAGTGTCTCGCCACCGCAGAAGCAGCATCGAGGTCACCGGCTCTGATCAGAGACTGCACCCTGTTGTGGAGGTTCAGCCTGGGACCCACCAGAGCTGAAGTGGAGTCCGGAAGACGAGGAGCGTTCGGGTCTCGCTGCGGTGGCGGTTGGGAGGGGTCACGGCGGAGTGCATGGAGAGGTGGCTCGATGCGGAGACGACGCTTGCGACGGCGTCGTTCGGCTGCAGCTTCTTCGGCGGAGGAGAAGGCGAAGCCACGGCGGGTGGGTTGATTGGTTTGGAGGAGGAGGAGTGGGGTTAGAGTTTGGGATGTGGTGGTGGAGGGGCGGCGGAGAGAGCGGAGGAGGAGACGATAGAGAGACATTGTGGTCTCTGTGTGTGAAGCCGAGAGAAATGAAATGTGGGCTTAAACCCTAGGGGACAGGGAGATGGAAGGTTTGGGACTTGGGACAAACAACAAAACAAATAGACTTTGAATGGTGAACCGGCTGAAGTGAACAGTCATGATTATTTTATTTTTCTCTTTCTTTGGTTTTTTTTTTTTTTTTTTTGGCCTTTTCATTTGATAGATTTTTTTCTTCTTTTGTTTAACAAAAAAATAATAATCTATATATATATATATATATATATGAAGTATTTGACTTAACTTTTAATTTTTTTTTTATTGCTTTCACATTTTTACACATCAGCATTATTTAAATTAAAAAAAAAAAAAAAAAAAACAAAAACAAAAACAAAAAATTCTAAGACTAACTCAGTATAGGACTCGAATTCCTTAATCTTGATAGACTTGAATTTTTTTTTAAAAAAAAATTAGAAGTAGTATGATAGAACACTTTTAAGCTAAGTCAATATAAATTGATTAGTGTATTCTATAATTCTATTAAAATAGTCAGTCAAATTTGGGTTTAGAGTTTACACTCTCTTTTATTGAAAATATAGAAGAATACCAAGATTATGGCTTCTCTGATGTTTGGTAAACAAATTTTAGTTATTTTGATGGTTAACAACTTAACACACACACACACACACATATATATATATATATATATATATATATATGTAGGGGTTAAAGGCCCAATTTTAGATGTTGGGCCGTGGGTTGGTCCAAGAAGGTACATCTGTCTGAGAACAATGAATTACGGGAAAAATACATGGCTACAAATCTCGCAAGGATTTGGCTAGTATGTGAACAAAGAAGAGTTGTTCGAGGAGGATTATCTCTTCGGATAATCAAAGAGAAAACCAGAACGTATACTCTAACCTTTATTATGATATTTTAGGGGATTCTTCTAATACATTAGCGTCTAGCAAGCACATAGAATAAGTGGAAGCAGCAAGATATTATATGAAAAGTTGCTACCACCGCATTAATTATCCTGTAGCTAACCCTTTGGCCACATTAATGAGGAAAGGATGTCTGAACAGTGACTCCCAACCTTTACAGCTGCCGTGTGAAGACTTTAAGGGAAGGTTGATGGGACAAGGATCAAGAAAAAAATCATCTAATCGGCACGTGAGAAAATGGGATATAAAGAGAGCTAGAGGCAAGGAAAAAAAGGATGGAATGATCTGGAGAAGAAAGAGGAAGCAGCAGAGAGAGAAAGGGAGAGACAAAGTTGTAAACATTCAAGTAAATATATCACTTTCCTCCTCGGACCAAGCCGAAGACAGTTTTATATAAACATCTGATTTCACTTAAAGCCCATTTTTTCTAGCCCACTCTCTACAAATTCATTGCAAGGACTTTTCTGGCCTGAGTCTATCCAACTTGTGGGCCCGGTCTTCCAATTTGTGTTTTTACAATTGGCGCCATTTGTGGGAATTATTGATGCGTTGGTGAGCTAAAGACTTAACTATGGTTGATCAGATCCTAACAGGGCGGAATCTGATAGTTCACAACAGCTTGATCATATTCTACACCTTGAACGAGAAAAGGGCCAATAGGGGAGTGTGTATACCATCCATACTAGAAGGAGTCGACTTCGAGATGAGGGTAACGTGTCCCATAGAGACACTACGAGGAACATGCAACATAAAATTGATCACCTAAAGGAAAAGCTACGCCTTGCACGGAGAAGGCACAGTCCATCCATCTCTGATCTTTCTTTGGATGGTGACTATAGGCGCTAGTCACGGATGCCCCCTAGCTAATCTTTTTCCCATGAAGAGGAATGTTACCATGACCACAAAGGCAGAAACTCATCCTCTAAGGGCTTGGGTAATGACGCAATGAATAGAGCACTCAACCAGATTTTTAAGTCACCCTTCATGTGCAGGATTAAAGAAGGAAAGCTTCCTCGGCGGTTTACTCAGCCCACTTTCACCGTGTACAATGGTCGAACTAATCCTGTAGAACACGTGAGTCATTTCAATCACAGGATAGCTGTTCACTCTAGGAATGAAGCCCTTATGTGCAAGGTGTTCACATCTAGTTTGAGGCTTATAGCGATGAGATGGTTTAATGGCCTTGCAACAAGTTCTATTGGATCTTTTAGAGAGCTCACTAAGGCTTTTTGCTCTCGATTTATTACGTGCAGTAAAGTTCCTTGATAGTTGGATTCCTTGTTATCTCTATCTATGCGAGAGGAGGAGACTCTAGAAACATACTCGGACAGGTACTAGGAGATGTTTAACGAGATCGAAGGGAATTTTGATGATGTGGCTATGAGAACTTTTAAGGTTGGCTTGCCAGTCGAGCATGATCTGAGGAAATCGCTGACTACGAAGCTTGTAAGGAGCAATGTTATTGATTCCGTTCCGTTCCGGCCGGAACGGCCGGAATTTCTCGTACCGGATTGCAAACCGGAATAGAAACACCTATTGTTCCACCTCGGATGAAATTTCGGCCAATTCCAGTCTGTTTCGGGCGTTCCGGTCTGTTTCGGGTAATTTCAGCCAAAATACAAATTTCGGCCGGTATGAATTTTGGCTTCCTTTTCCGTTTCTGAACCTACCCATTTTGTCTTCTTGCTGCGTCTAAACTCAAAGCCACACTATTTCTCCTTCAGCTGGGTCTAAACTCTAAACTCAAAGCCACCGTCTCTCCTTTAGCTTTATCCTTGTCTCTGAAAGTTTCTAGAAAGGAGATTAGCTCAAGCATTTTTTGAAGAGAATTCTGCACAAGTAAAGGCACTCTTTGGAGCTAATAATAACGGAAGAGGAGAGGGAGATAGAGACCAGTGGCAAATTACCATCAGGAAGAAGAGAGAAGTCTAGACTACTTAGAGAACTAAAGTCATAAAAGCTAAAAAGAAGAAGAGAACTTCAAAGAAACTTTTGAATACATAGCTGTGATGGGATTTGGGAATTGGGATGTGGGAATATTGGGATTTGGTAGAGATAAGACTTGAGAGAAAAAGGAAGATAAGGGAATACGTAAGAATGAGAAGATAGAGAAACACATAAGAGAATTGGTAGGTGGGGCCGGTTTTAGAGTGGAATGACTAAAGAGAGAATAATATATATATATATATATATACATATTAATATGATCATGAGGAGAAGGAGGAGGAGGGATAATATTCTAAGTCTTAGACCTTGTTATGAATAATGATTTGTTATAAATCTTTTTATGTAATGACTAAATACTTTGTATTATTTGATATTTATCTATTTGAATTGATAATTTTATGTTGTATAAGAATATATATATTATTAATTTTTTTAGGAATTCCGAAACACCTTGAAACGGTACGCCGAAATAAGCCGGTACCGAAATATTTCATTCCACTAGACAAACCGAAACGGGTTCCGAAACGGTATTCATAACACTGGTAAGGAGCGTGTGTTGACTAATGGATTGTATTGATGAATATAAATGAGCTTAGGAGGATTAGTTACAAGGAAAAAGAAAAGCTAAGGTTATCCCTCAGGAGAGGAGGGATTTCAGGTCGGACTGATACAGCAACAACAAGTCACGGAGGGACTACAGTGTGCAATCAACGCCCATTGCGTCTCAGGTAATCAACGCTATATTCCGAATGGTTAATACATATGTACTTTAGGAACCAAGAATAATATTCCTTTTAGGATTTGAAGCATTCGCTCTAACTAGTTAGGTTTTGTTAATGTCACTTTGTCTTGAATCTTCAAGGTGGCTGTGTATAGAGCTGTAAGTATGTAATTTTTTTTTTTATGGTTTTATATATATATAATTTTTATTTTATTTTATTTCAAGCTGGTTGATAAAGCAAGACTTAGAGGAGTGATGCTTCTTTGAATAGTAAGGTTTCAATTTTAAACTATTCCATTTGTTGCAAATCTAAATTTAAATAGAAAGATTTAGAGGAGTGATCTATTTTTCATTATGTAAATTAATGTTTCATATATTTCATATCAAGGATAAGAAACTATAAGTATGAAATCCTAATACACAATCAAAGAGGAAGAGAAAAAGAATAGTTTGCATTTTTATACATAATTGCATAGGTTAGCGACGAGTATATTATATAATAAAAGTTGGGTAAAAGTTAGGCTTAGAAGCTATTGTTACACCAAGTGACTTCACCAAATTGCGAAAAATTAAAAAAAAAAATTATATATATATATATATATAATTGGTTGTGCCAAATGGCTCCACCAAATTGTAGTAAGTTTTTAAGTAAAAACAATAAGGTTTTGATCTTATCAACTTTTTTGGATAAAGTAATTGTAAGGACTGGATTTGATCCTAGGCCCAAAATAATAAATTTGTAGAGAGTGGGTAGAAGAACTAGGCTTAAAGTGAATGAGATAACAGTTATAATGAGTTTCCAAGACAATAAAAAAGAAATAAACCAAGTTTATACAAGAGATTTTCTTTCTCGGTACGATTCGAGGAGCTCCGTTCTAATATATATTAGATGACAATGGTTTCAGGAATTGTTGAGATTGCTATAGTGCTTTCTCTATTCATTCTTCCCCCCCCCCCCCCCCCATTCTCTCCATGTTGGATTTCTTCTATTATATATCTCCTTTAAACGATCTTGGCCTCCCACTTGTTGATCATCCAAGCCTATTCCTAAATGTTTGTCCTATCAAACACCCTCTTTGGCATTTTGTGAGTTGCGGTACTCGAGGTAGCGCTGTTCAAAGGTCTTGTTCACATAAATGCAATCAGAAAATTAGCTGCAGGGCATCAATGAGGTGGCAGCAGCTTTACCTTAGATATTTTTAAGGTCCTATCCTTCTTGTACGTTTGTGGCACACGTCCCTAATACTAGAGCTTCTTGGAATGTCACTTTGATCACTAAGATCCACACCTGATCTGTGTTTAGCTTATCCGAGGAGATATTCTTCCTCAGACTTGAACTACTCACGATCTCAGCTAAAGCCCCACGCTTTCAGCCAAAGCCCAAGACCCAATTGCATGATTTGGGCCTATGACCCCACAATAGCCCCTAAAAACTCCGGTTTTCTCCTCTCACCCGAGGAGAAAAGTGGGGTTTTGAATTATTAAGAGTTAATTCTACTTGATCCTCTAACTTACACCCTTGGGAGTGTCGTTTTATGCGCCTCATATTTGTATGGTAAATTGCTCCTTTCGGAGCTACCAATTTGAGGAGTTGGTTATAATCTTAGGTCTGTCTTGACACTTAGTGAGAAATAAATAGATATCATAGAACGTTTCTTTCCCTAAAGTATGTGGTCCGAGGATCCATGCATAACTAAGGTTCTGTTTAACACTTAGCAGGAGGTTCGAGGGACCTGATGTAGCTAAGGCTCTTCTTAACAGGAGGTCCGAGGGACCCGACATAGCAAAGGCTCTGCTTAACACTTAGCAGAAGGTTTGAGGGACCCAACGTAGCTACAGCTCTTCTTAGCAGGAGGTTTGGGGGACCTAACGTAGCTAAGGCTCTGCCTAGCAGGAGGTCTGAGGAACCCGACATAACTAAAGCTTTTCTTAGTAGGAAGTCTGAGAGACCTAACGTAGCTAAGGCTCTGTTTAACACTTAGCATGAGGTCTGAGGGATCCGATGTAACTAAGGCTCTTCTTAGTAGGAGGTCCGAGGGATCCAACATAGCTAAAGCTCTGCCTAGCAGGAGGTCTGAGAGACCTGACGTAACTAAGGTTCTGTTTAACACTTAGTAGGAGGTCTGAGGGACTCGACGTAGCTAAGGATCTTTTTAACAGGAGATCTGAGGTACCTAACGTAGCTAAGGCTCTGTTTAACACTTAGCATGAGGTCTAAAAGACCCGACGTAGATAAGACTCTGTTTAACACTTAGCAAGAGGTTTGAGGGACCCGACATAACTAAGGCTCTGTTTAGCACTTTAGAAAAAAGATTAGAAGATATCAATATATACCTTCTAGAACTAACCCGCTGCGGAGCCCCTTTGATTTGCCACACCGTCAATATATACCTTCTAGAATAAAGGTTCTTGTAGGGAGATTGTGCCAACCAATTTTCCATCCATGCTTTGTGTTGCTACCACTTCCTCTAATGGAGGTTCAGCGAATTCGGCCACCAGATTCACGAGAACTTGGTCCTTTGTCAAAGGTACGAGACATGTATTTGATGTCAAAAACTCCCAGAACTGGGCCCCATTAAACAATCCTCCCCATGTAATCAGCACTTCAAAGTATAGACATCGGCATCATGTAGTAACTTGCTCACATAGTAAACTGGCCACCATAATGGCTTTACCTAGGAACTCCTACTGATGGGGGCCTGAACCTACCATAATTAACCATTTATACAAGAGATATTCTTCCTCGGCCCGATTCAAGGAGCTTCGTTCTAATATATATTGGATGACAATAGTTACAGGAGGTGTTGAGACTGTTAGGATATGTGCCCTTAAATCCTATTGTATGATACTATGTGTAATATTATGTATGACATTATGTGAGAAATGATGTATAACTTAATATTGTAGTTAATAAAGTTGCTTTATTCTTATCTAAAATAATGGTAACATGAATATTCGGACATTATCAAATAGTCCATGAGATACATAGTATGTGATTTATGTGATTTAGTCACAGAAGATATAGATCACAAGTTCTTTGTAAACTCAGAATTTTGGTTCGTAGTCGGTGATGAAATTGGGCGTTTCATCTGCGAAGACTATAACATATTAACTACGATGATTTGTCTTGATCATGGAAGTGGTGACTTCTAGTTAATATGTTGATATGTTTTAAGAGTTAAGACATATTGAACCGGACCGCTGTGAGATTTATTATTCTCCTAACAACTATCAATTGAATAATAAATCTCACGACTTGTATTCACATGAACTCTTAATCCTGAGAGAATAATGGACTTGATCATGAAATGTAGGTTGCTTTGATATATCAGGAGTAAGATCTAAAGTAACGGTCAAAACCTCAGTATGTTGGGCAGCCACATTTAGTGTTGATGGAACATATATTCTCAAGATGGAATTCATAGTCTCTTAACGGAGATATAAAATATTCCCTTGAGATAAGTTTAATGGGTTCAGTTATTCAGAGAGTTAGGCCTAACCACTTTAGTATAACTAAAGTATATATTTATGAAATTGGATTTTATAAATATATGTTGAATAACTTAAAAGGATTAAACCGGGTACTCAAGGATTAAGATGTAGTAATTTACAAAGTGGCAGTCTATATTCATGATTTTGTATTACTACGAATATTTTATGAAGGAGTTACATGTATAATAAAGTCTTGGGATATAATTTATAAATAAGGCCTAGAGTGCAATTATATTTATATAGTGGTATTAAATATAATTAATGGTAACTTTGGACTTGTCAAGAGTTGACAGAAAAGACCAAGGCCCATTGGAGCTAGTGTCTTATTGGTCCCTTTTGGTCCCACTCCAAGCCACACACTAAAACCCAATTGGGAAGGCCCAAAAGGCTAGCCCAATTAGATAATCAGTTATGTGGAGAGAAACATACAGAATTTTATATGATATGAAATGGTTTGTATGTGTAAGAACATGAAATAAAGGAAGCGAGACACTCTTTCATATTCTCTCTAGAAACATAGAACTGATTGAGAGACCACACATCTTGGGCATCAAGTGGAATTGGAGTGAAGATTGAAAGTATTCCCGAGTACTTCTTCATCAAAGTTTTGATTTCCACCGCATCAAGGTACACTCTCTTGTTCTTATATTCTGAAACTTACATAGTGCATGTTATCAATTGCGAATGAAGTAGATCCGTTTATTTTTCGCTGCGTATGTTTTGTATTCGATGCAAACATGTATATATGATTTAAAACCCAACAGAGATTACTATAGTGCTTTCTCTGTTCCTTCTCCCCCCCCCCCCTAATTCCCTCCATGGTGGGTTTCTTCTATTATATCTCTCCTTTAAACGATTTTGGCCTCCCACTTATTGATCATCCAAGCCTATTCCTGAATGTCTGTCCCATCAGACATCTTCTTTGGCGTTTTGTGAGTTGCGGTACCCGAAGTAACACTGTTCAGAGGTCTTGTCCACATAAATGCGGCTAGAAAATTAGTTGTAAAATATTCAATGAGATGGTAACAGCTTTCCCTTAGATATTTTTAAGTTCTTATCCTTCTTGTACGTTTGTGGCACATGTCCCTATTATTAGAGCTTTCTAGAAGGTCACTTTGATCACTAGGATCCATACCTGATCTGTGTTTAGCTGATTCGAGGAGATTTTCTTCCTTGGACTCGGACTACTCACGATTTCGGCTAAAACTCCACGCTTTCAGCCAAAGCCCAATACCCAATTGCATGATTTGGGCCTATAACCCCACAGTAACAATTAGTGTTCATATTAGCTTCTTCTTCTCCTTTTTCTTTTTTAATTTTATAAAGTAACAATTTCACTCTTAGCTTATGTTAGTATTTATTTTTTTATTTTTTTTAATAAACATTTATCCTACACCATCTATTTCCTAATAATAAACTAACAAATTAAAAGTATTATTTTTTCTTCAAAAATAAAGGCTTTTTTTGGTAAAGTATCAAAAAAAAAAAATAGTTAATATGTATTAACTTTAATGTAAACTAAAAAATAAAAATAAAAATCTAATAACAGTCTAATAGCATTTTTTTTTGGATAAAGTAAAAAAAAAAAAAAACTAATATGTAATTAATGTAAACTTCTTGATCAAGTAAACTCTTTTTTTTTTTCATATCAAGTTATCAACTTCTTCAAAACTTTAAATTATCTAATAAATTATAAAAGTGGGGGTATATATACGGTTTTGATGAATATTTCCCTTTTCCGACCGTATAGTTTCTTGATGTATTCTTTCCTTCTTAGACTTACCTTTACCTATGAAACTTGCAGATATGTATTTGCCTTATACTTTTTGTTTTTTCATAAAATTCCCTTCTTTATTTATTTTTTTTTCATCAAATTGAATATGTTTTGTGTGCGGGTTTCCTTTTGTTTAAGTTAATTTGTTAACTTTGATATAATTTATATCTTTATTGTGGTTTTTAAAATCAATGGTATATCTTTCATGAGAACTACCAAATTAATTTTAACAAAAATCCTATTCATTTTTTTAAAAGATCTACCATATATATATATATATATATATATATATATAAAAGTAAGGTACTATCACTAACTTTTCCAATATGTGTAGATCCCACAAGTAGCCATGAGACCAAGATTTGAGCATCCAAAAGCATGATAATGAACATCACTCCACAAAGAATGGAGACAGAAAAATAATTGTAATGTAAAAACAGTGGATATTTAAGGTGATGTGAAATCTACATGACTTCGTCTGCCTCTCCCTTGCTGTTAAAGTTAATTTAATTTTCATGTGAGTATGTTTACTTTAACTCTAATTCTATTTTTTAATGTTAAAAAATTTATATTGTTTGTAAATTGTAATTATAGAATTAAGAGTTTCTTTGTATGTGTATATATTTATGTGTGTATTGTAGTGAATTTTGCTTCATTTTTTTTTTTTTATAATAAATTTGGGTAGTTTGTAATTTGTAAATTCGAAATGATTTCTTGGGGTTAAAGTAAAAATATTAGGTCAATTTTATTCGTGCAATAGTAGGATGTTAGATGTTGATATTAATTTTATGCTTATTTACATTAATCAATAGAAACATGTTAGCATGTTCAGTATTGTTATTAATTAGACACATTATAATTAAATATAAATGTTATTATGCTGGTATGTTATAATTATTATTTGGTGTTCCTCGTGCTACTTCACCTTAATTGTTATTTGAACAAGTAAAAGTTGTGTCTTAGTCCGATTGGATATAACATTTCTCTTCAATCATTAATTAGTGCTCCTCAATAAAATTATTCATGTTATAAATTTATGATCAAAACCGTGCAACACACGTTTACTACTAAAAGCTTTTAGAATTTTAAAACTTGCCATAATTTTTAAAATATTTTTACTATTTTATTTGTTATTAAAAGTTGGGCTTAGAAGCCGTTGCACCATATAATTTCACGAAATTGAAGAAATATTTTCGGTAGAAATAATAGTTTATTTGTTCTTATAAACTTCAACTTAGTGTTTTAACAAAATATGCAACCTTTTTGGTATTCTTTTTTTATTTGGATAAACTAACAAGACATTTATAACATTGGAAATATGGATAAAATAACTAATTTACTTATATTAGGAAGTGTAACCATTAGAAAAATAAAAATAAAAATACACGCTATTTTTTTGGATAGAATCTTTTTTTTTTCTTTGATTTAGGAAAATTTTTTTAACTATATATATATATATATATAATTGATTGGAATTTCACATAAGATAGGTGTTTCTTTAATCCAAACTATCTAATACTTTCTCTTATGATATAACTTCAATATAGATTGAAATTCTATGTCTATTATAACTCTTCCAAGTCGCAACTTCCAATTTTTTTGGATAAACATGCATCTTAAGTGATGTGATTTTTAAGTTTTATTCTTTTTTTTTTAACGTTAATTCGTTTTCCTAATAATCCTTGTAGGGACACGATTTTGCGCTGCAGCCCGAAAGTGTATAAACTAGTCCAAAAGGCCCAACAACAATGAATTTGTAGAGAGTGAGAAAAGAAAGTTGGGCTAGATTGGATTAGACAATCAATAGGATGGGCTAAGAGTACAAGAAGGGTAAAACAAAAAATCTAAAAGACATAAACTGTCCTCTGGAATGGTCCGAGGAGGTTAACTTTAGTATTCACTATTCCTAGTTTGGGTACAAGCTGTCTTCCTCCTTTTTTTCTTCTTCTTTTCCCCCGCTGAGAAGGATTCTTTTACGTTATATAGCTCTTTCCAGATCATCTACACCCTACACTTATCGATTATTTAAGTCTCTACTTGAGTACCTGTCCAATCATGTATCTTCTTTGACCTTCTATGAGTTGCAATGGCCAAGATTACACTGTTCAGGAGTCTTCTCCACATAAATGCGGTCAGAAGAGTAGGTGTAGCACATTTGATGCGGTGGTGGTAGCCTTTCCTTAGATATTTTGGGCAGATACGTCCTTTAGTATTAGGATCACTCCTCGGACCATCCCTACCTGTCTCGAACATAATGGGTTACGATCTGAGATTATACGCATTCATTTGCTTCTCCTCAGATCTGACATCGTCCTCGGACAGGGATGGAGGCCCAACGCACGGGTTTAGGCCTTTAACCCTACAAGGCCCAATACATGATCTTGGGGTCTTGACTTTTTCGTGGTCAGATACACAATCTTGAGCCCCTGTCCCCACAATCCTCTTTGTCTTATAATTCTTAAATTGATTAGAAATCAAACTTTCTCACATTTGAAAATTCTCTATATATACAGTGTTTTTAGTGTATTCTTATATATTTATATGCACAACTTCTTCATTTATGGCTTCTTTATTTCTCTCATTTTTTTTTTTAGATAGAAATACTACTTATGGTTCTAATAATTTTTTATAATTGATTAGAAATATAATTTCATTATAATTTGAGCACAAGTTTGTATCTCTCTTTTTGTTTTGTTTGCAGTAGAATGCTTATTAAAACCACACTATTATAGGTGCGTTTCTCTTCTTTGCTTTTGTTTTTATGGTTTTGCTTTTGTGTCATAAATGCAATTTTAAATCCATGAAATCAATTATATGAACCACTATAAATATTTCACCTTTATGATTTGGCAAGCATTAATTATTATTTGAGTTAGTTTTGTTTGTAGTAGAAATGTAGAATGTTTTATCAAAGCCACCATCCACACTATAGGTATGTTTATCCTCTTTGTTTTTGTTTATTTTTTTATTTATTATTATTATTATTTTGGTTTTTTTTATGAGTCATAAATGCAATTTTAAATCCATAAAATTTATTATATAAGCCTATATAAATTTGAAGGTATGGAGATTTATCCTTCTATCGCTACTCTTCTTTTTTATCCTACGAAAATATGTTTAGTATTTTTTTTTTCTTTTTTTTTTTAGTTTGGAATTTATGAATTATTTGTACTAATATATTTTTTTTCTCTCACTCTCGTAGGCTTTATCTATTTTATATTTAAGAATTACCAAATTTTGTATTTCCTCCTACAATAAGGGTTTCATCTTTTTTATTTTTAGGTTGTATTTGAGTTATGGTTATATGTGTACTATTAGGTTAAATTAATTTTCTTGAATAGTAAAATTTTTATATTTCTATTTCTCATTTTTATTTTTGTTGTTAGTAATATTATAGGTGTGCACTACAAAAATGTCATTATAAGACAACTAATAAGATAGAAGAGAATTATATGGGTGCGCTACACTAAGATGTTCTTTTGTAAATTTTATATTATTAAGTATATTATAAAAATTTAAGATAGTAATTAGTATTTAGATTGTGAATTGTGAACTGTGGAATGATTTATCTTTATCTTTTTTTTTTTTTTTTTTATGGTACTTTCCTTTTAAGAAATCAAGTACTGAGTATTTTTTTTTTTACTTTTTTTTCTTTTGTAAATTTTATATTATTGAGTGTATTATAAATATTTTAAATAGTAATTAATATTTAGAGTATGGACTGTGGAGTGATTTATCTTTATTTTTATTTTTTTCTTTTTGTATGATACTTTACTTTCCAAAAATCAAGTACTATGTAATTTTTTTTCACTTTTTTTTTTCTTTGGCAAATTTTATATTATTAAGTAGATT
Source organism: Lithocarpus polystachyus (assembly GCA_033629205.1). NCBI lineage: Eukaryota > Viridiplantae > Streptophyta > Magnoliopsida > Fagales > Fagaceae > Lithocarpus > Lithocarpus polystachyus. The sequence continues at coordinate 108,067,201 of CM066163.1, read as the reverse complement.
ATAAAATTTTAAGATAATAATTAATATTTAGATTGTGAACTATGCAGTGCGGAGTGATTTATCTTTATCTTCTTTTTTTTTTTTTTTTTTTTACTTTACTTTCAAGAAATCAAGTATTGGGTATTTTTTTCACTCTTTTTTTTATTTTGTAAATTTTATATTATTAAGTGAATTATAAATATTTAAGATAGTAATTAGTATTTAGAGTGTAAACTGTGGAGTAATTTATTTTTATCTTTTTTTTTTCTTTTTGTATGGTATTTTACTTTCAAGAAATCAAGCACTATATATTTGTTTTTCACTTTTTTAAAAAACTTTTATATGATTAAGTAGATAATAAATATTTAAGATAGTAATTAGTGTTTAAATTATGGACTGTGGAGTGTGGAGTGTGGAGTGATTCATCTTTATCTTTTTTTTTTTCTTTTTGTATGGTACTTTATTTTCAAAAAATCAAATACTAGGTATTTTTTTCACTTTTTTTTTTTAATTTTGTAAATTTTATATTATTAAGTGGGTTATAAATATTTAAGATAGTAATTAGTATTTAGAGTGTGGACTGTGGAGTGATTTATCTTTATCTTTTTTTTTTCTTTTTGTATGATACTTTACTTTCAAGAAATCAAGTACTGTGTAATTTTTTTCACTTTTTTTTTTCTTTTGTAAATTTTATATTATTAAGTGGATTATAAATATTTAAGATAGTAACTAGTATTTAGATTATGGAGTGTGGAATATGGAGTGATTTATCTTCTACTTAGTGTTTAACAAAATATGAAACCTTTTTGGTCTTTTTATTTTTTATTTTTTTGGATAAACTAACAAGACGTTTATAACATTGGAGATATTGATAAAATAACTAATTTACTTATATTAGGAAGTGTAACCATTAGGAAAAAAAATACACACTATTTTTTTGGATAGAAACATTTTTTAACTATATATAATTGATTGAAATTTCATATAAGATAGGTGTTTCTTTAATCCAAACTATCTAATACTTTCTCTTATGATTTAACTTTAATATAGATTGAAATTCTATGTCTAATATAACTCTTCCAAGTCCTAACTTCCAAGTTTTTTGGATAAACATGCATCTTAAGTGATGTGATTTTTAAGTTTTGTTCTTTTTTTTTTAACGTTAATTCGTTTTTCTAATAATCCTCTTTATCTTATAATTCTAAAATTGATTAGAAATCAAACTTTCTCACATTTGAAAATTCTTTCTATATATACAGTTTTTTTAGTGTATACTTATATATTTATATGCACAACCTCTTCATTTATGGCTTCTTTATTTCTTTCATATATTTTTTTTTTAGATAGAAATACTACTTATGGTTCTAATCATTTTTTTCTAATTTGTTAGAAATATAATTTCATTACAATTTGAGCACAAGTTTGTATCTCTCTTTTTGTTTTGTTTGTAGTAGAATGCTTTATTAAACCCACACTATTACAAGTGTGTTTCTCTTCTTTGCTTTTGTTTTTATGGTTTTGCTTATATGTCATAAATGCAATTTTAAATCTATAAAATCAATTATATGAACCACTATAAATATTTCACCTTTATGATTTGGCAAGCATCAATTATTATTTGAGTTTTTTTTTTTTTTTTTGGTAGTAGAAATGTAGAATGTTTTATCAAAGCCGCCATCCACACTTCAGGTATGTTTCTCCTCTTTGTTTTGTTTTTGTTTTTGTTTTTTAATTATTATTTTTTTGGTTTAGTTTATGAGTCATAAATGCAATTTTAAATCCATAAAATTCATTATATAAGCCTGTATAAATTTAAAGGTATGGAGATTTATCCTTCTATCGCTACTCTTCTTTTTTATCCTACAAAAATATGTTTAGTATTTTCTTTTTCCTTTTTTGTTTGGTTTTGAATTTATGAATTATTTGTACTAATATTTCTTTCTCTCACTCTCACAGGCTTTATCTATTTTTTATTTAAGAATTATCAAAATTTTTAATTCCTCATACAACAAGGGTTTTGTCTTTTTTATTTTTAGGTTTGTGGGCGCAGCGGCCCGAGATCATATACCAAGTCACGCGATGCGTGGAAGCCCAAGATCACATGTTGGGCCTTGCAGGAGTAAGAGCCCAAAGCTGCCCACTAAGTATAGTCGCATCCAAAGGCGAAGTTAGGTCCGAGGAGGTAAAGAAGAAATATTCGGACTTCCAGAACATACTCTTACGCTCTGGAATAAACAAATGAGGCCAAGGAGCAGACCTAACCCCCAAAAAGTGGAACTCTCTAAAATATCTGAGGAGAGGCTATCATCACCACATTAAATGTGCTGCACCTACTCTTCTGACCACATTTATGTGGAGATGACGCCCAAATAGTGCAGTTTTAGCCACTGCAACTCACAGAAAGCCAAAGGAGGATGCATGATGGGACATGTACTCAAGTAAGGACTAGGATAATTGACAAGTGTAGGATGAGGATGATCTGGAAGGAATTATATAATGTGAAGGAGTCCTTCTAACGGGGGGGAGAAAAAAGAAGAGGAAAAAAGGCCTATAGAAAGAAATCAAGAATAAGGATACTGAGTCTAACCTCCGCAAATTGTGGCCGAGGACTGTTTATCGTACTAGATCCCATATTCCGTCTCCTTTGGGCTTGAACTTTATTTGGTTAACTGTTTGTTCCATTCTAGCCCATCTTTCGTTTCCCATCCTCTACTAGTTCATCATTGTTGGGTTTTTTGGACTAGTCCATCCTCTTTTGGGCTAGAACCCCCGAATTGTGTCCTTATAAGGTTGTATTTGAGTTATGCTTATATGTGTGTTATTAGATTATATTAATTTTCTTGAATAGTAAAATTTTTATGTTTCTATTTCTCATTTTTATTTTTGTTGTTAGTAATATTATAGGTGTGCACTATAAAAATGTCATTATAAGACAACTGATAAGTTAGAAGAGAATTATATGTGTGCGCTACACTAAGTTGTTCCTTTGTAAATTTTATATTATTAAGTGGATTATAAATATTTAAGATAATAATTAGTATTTAGATTGTGAACTGTGGAGTGTAGAGTGATTTATCTTTATCTTTTTTTTTTTGTATGGTACTTTACTTTCAAGAAATCAAGTACTGGTATTTTTTTTCACTTATTTTTTATTTTTTAAATTTTATATTATTAAGTGGATAATAAATATTTAAGATAGTAATTAAATTTAAAGTGTGGACTGTAGAATGATCTAGCTTTATCTTTATTTTTTTTTTCTTTTTGTATGGTACTTTACTTTCAAGAAATCAAGTACTACGTAATTTTTTTTTTCTTTTGTAAATTTTATATTATTAAGTGGATTATAAATATTTAAGATAGTAATTAGTATTTAAATTGTGGAGTGTGGAGTAATTTATCTTTATATTTTTTTTTCTTTTTGTATAGTATTTTACTTTCAAGAAATCAAGTACTGGATTTTTTTTTTCACTTTTTTTTTTAATAAATTTTATATTATTAAGTAGATTATAAATATTTAAGATAATAATTAGTATTTAGAGTGTGGATTGTGGAGTGATTTAACTTTATCTTTTCTTTTTCTTTTACTTTTTGTATAGTACTTTACTTTCAAGAAATCAAGTCCTGGGTAATTTTTTTTTTCACTTTTTTTCTTTTGTAAATTTTATATTATTAAGTGGATTATAAATATTTAAGATAGTAATTAGTATTTAGATTGTAGATTGTGGAGTGTAGAGTGATTTATCTTTATTTTTTTTTGTATGGTACTTTACTTTCAAGAAATCAAGTAATATATTTTTTTTCGCTTTTTTTTTTGTAAATTTTATATTATAAAGTGGATTATAAATATCTAATATAGTAATTAGTATTTAGAGTGTGGACTATAGAGTGATTTATCTTTTTCTTTATCTGTATCTTTTTTTTTTCTTTTTGTATGGTACTTTATTGGCGAAAATCACATTTTCGTTTCTGCATTTTCACGTCATTCTCATTTTGGTTCCTACATTTTATTTTCACCGCTTTTAATTCCTATTTAGAAAAACGTCTTCCACTTTAGTCCTTTCCATCAGTGCCCTAACGGCACTGACCTACGTGGCAAACAGAATTATTAAAATAATAATAAAAGTTTTTATTTTATTATTAAAAAATGGCACGTCAGCATATAAATTTAAAAAAATAATTTATTAATTTTAACTAAATCAAAAACAAAAATAAAAATAAAAAATCACATTAATTGAGATCAAAATGTGTCTTGAACAAGAACAACAACATAAATCCAGATCACAAACCCAGATCACAAAATTAAAATCCAAAGTTCACAAACCCAGAAACACTAACACAAACCCAGCAACAAATTTGCCTTGGCAACCAAACACAAAAGCAGGTTGTGCCTCTCCGGCCGGCATAGATCTAGGTTTGTATTCTTGAACAAGAACACAAACCTAGAAACAAAATGGGAGTCTGCGGCGTAGATCGAGATTCTCACAAACCCACAAACCCGGCATAGAACAAGAACACAAACCCAGTGTAGATTGAGATTCTCACAAACCCACAAGAACACAAACCCACAAACTTGACGTAGAACAAGAACACAAACCCGATGTAGATCGAGATTCTCACAAACCCACAAGAACACAAACCCACAAACCCGGCGTAGAACAAGAACCTGGAGGATCTCGATGCCGTCGCCCTTAGCGGAGGCAAATGTGGCGGCGGTGGAGAAAGCCTTCTCCTCAATGAGGCGCACGGCGGAGAAGGCCTCGTCGCTCGGCAAGGTGTTGTAGCATTTGGAGAGTGTTTCGACGAGGCGCGCCACCATGGCGTCGCGCGTGCGCTGCGTCGGTGGCCATATGTTGAACACAAAGGTGTGGTATTTGAGAGAAAAAGAGAGAGTCATGGATCTGAAAAGAAAGAAGAAAAACAAAGATACAAACACAAAGCAAGTAATGGGTCTGGAAAGAATGAAGAAAAATGGATTTGGAAAGAATGAAGAAAAAGAAGTAGAAAATGAGAGTGGGAGTGTTGTGTTGGTTTTATTTTAATTTTTTGGGTTTGTGTTTTGTGTTTGTTTTCATGTTTAATTCCTCGTTCATGTTTAATTCGTCGTGGATCTATAGGTTAATTTTTTGTTCTTATTTTTTGAATTTGTGATTTTTGAATTTTAATTTTGTGTTCTTAAATCTGAGTTTGTGTTCTTGTCCAAGACACACTTTGATCTCAATTATTGAGATTTTTTTTTTATTTCTGTTTTTGATTTTGTTAAAATTAATAAATTATTTTTTTAATTTATATGTTGACGTGTCATTTTTTAGTAATAAAATAAAATTTTTTATTATTATTTTAATAATTCCGTTTGTCACGTAGGTTAGTGTCGTTAGGGCATTGACAGAAAGGATTAAAGTGGAAGGCGTTTTTCTAAATAGGGACTAAAAGCGGTGAAAATAAAATGTAGGGACCAAAATGGGAATCGCGTAAAAATATAAGGATGAAAATGTGATATTCGCCTACTTTATTTTCAAGAAATCAAATACTGTGTAATTTTTTTCACTTTTGTTTTTCTTTTGTAAATTTTATATTATTAAGTGAATTATAAATATTTAAGATAGTAATTAGTATTTAGATTGTGGACCGTGGGGTGATTTATCATTATCTTTTTTTTTTTTTTTTGAATGGTACTTTACTTTCAAGAAATCAAGTATTAGATAATTTTTTTTTTCCACTTTTTTTTCTTTTGTAAATTTTATATTATTAAGTGGATTATAAATATTAAAGATAGGAAATAGTATTTAGAGTATGGACTGTGGAGTGATTTATCTGTAAGGACACGTCCCTCGAGCTTCGGCCCAGAAGATGGTGAACCGGCCTAAAAGAGTAGCCTGACAGTAGAGATTTGGTAGAGAGTGGGAAACAGAACTGAGTTAGAGTGGGTTAAACAGTCAAGCTAGAGGTTTCATAGCAATTACAGTGAGGAACTTCACACGTAAACTTATTCATGGATAATACAAGGTGAACGCCAAATACAGTTATGCTATTTTTTGCTTTACAAGACTCTTTCTCTCTCCTCCCTCTTTTTCTTTGTTTTTTTTTTCTCCTCCCCTCTCTTCTGGGTGTGTTTTTACGTTTTATAGTCCCTTCGAGATAATCTCCATCCTACATTTGTCAGCTATCCCAATTTTCACTTCAATGCATGTCCCATCAGGTACTTCCTTTTGGCATCCACTGAGTTGAGGGGATCAAGGTTGTCCTGTTCAGGGGTCTCTTCCACATAAATGTGGCCAGAAGAGTTGGTGTGGCTTGTCCAGTGATGAGGATGACAGCTCTCCCTCAGATATTCTGGACAGTTCTGTTATACGTGGGTTAGGTCAGCTTCTCGGCGTTCCACAATTCCTCTGAAGCGCTGAAGTTTGATTTAGAGACTCGTTCACCCCTCCTCATCTCCTCGGACCTCGATTCGTCCTCGGACGCCGCTTGATTCGATAACTGACCTCAGTTTCTTACCCACGCAAAGCCCAGCATGTGATCTTGGGCCTTCGTGCGTTTGGTGGCCCAAGATATGGTTTTGGATCACGGTGCCCACATGTACAAATATGATTAAAAAGAAATCACTCAAAAAGCAATAGCTCGGACCTCGATTTGTCCTCGGACGCCGCTTGATTCGATAACTGACCTCAGTTTCTTACCCACGCGAAGCCCAGCATGTGATCTTGGGCCTTCGTGCGTTTGGTGGCCCAAGATATGGTTTTGGATCACGATGCCCACATGTACAAATATGATTAAAAAGAAATCACTCAAAAAGCAATAGCTCGGACCTCGATTCATCCTCGGACGCCGCTTGATTCGATAACTGACCTCAGTTTCTTACCCACGCGAAGCCCAGCATGTGATCTTGGGCCTTCGTGCGTTTGGTGGCCCAAGATATGGTTTTGGATCACGGTGCCCACATGTACAAATATGATTAAAAAGAAATCACTCAAAAAGCAATAGCTCTGGTTCATCCGTTCCCATCCTTCAACGTGAACAAATCCAAAACATCCCAGTACTGACACACATCTCACCATCCTTATCAAATTTTTAAAAACAACAGATTGCATTAATGATCAAACTTGCAACTCTCCATCCTTCTTCAAGTTGAACTTGAAAATTTTCGATTGTATTATTAGATTAGAGAAAGCAGAGATAGATACATTTTGGAGAGAGTTTCACTACTGCCTCAAGAGGATTTTCAATGGTCCAGCACTCAAAAGGTATTCACATCTATATCTATTTCTTTGGTTCTCTCACATTTATCTTTCTATCAGAAGTTTTTCTGTTAAACTCTCATATAAAATTTCGAGATTTATTAATAACTTTCAAAGCTTTTGTGTTAAAAAATAGTAATGACAAAGGAAAAAACCACCCGGTGAGATGGTCGATTCCAAAGCAAAACCCTATCTTCTTCTCTCAAAAGGAAAATATAAATAAATAAAGGCAAAATCAATCTTCAAAACTCTGATTTTGAGGAAGAAAAAAACAAAACAAAATAAAACAAGCATTATAGTACTCATAATAGCAACAAAGAGTCAAGTCTTTGAGTCTAGTATTTATGTGTACACGATCTTGTTAAGATATGATATGTGACAAGTTTTTAACAAGTGTCCGCATTTCAACAAATTGTCCACACACAGAAGCACACCTAAGCTGGTTACTTGATAGTCTGATTACACCAAAAAAAAAAAAACATTTGTTGTCACACAATTATGGGTTTCCTATAAGTGTTATTATACTATTTCTAAGTAGGCTCTAGTTAACTCAACTGGTAAAGTCTTTTATTGTCGAATATGAGATTTGAGGTTCTATCTTCGCCTACACCAAAAACTAATTAGTGTCTTGGTTTGATGATAAAAGACAACCATAAAGAGCAGATGTTATAAGTTAAAACTTTACCTTTCAAAAAAAAAAAAAAACTATTTAATAAAAAAAGGATTCTATATATATACACGATGTACTTGCAGGTAATCTATAAAAGAAGGAAAAAGTTCTTGTACATATAATTCACGTCTTCATCCTGAGAAATTGAATCTATTTTTGTTATGGCTTTTTACATTTAAATTTTTTATCTTGACCTTTCATCTTGGATTATGATTTTATGTTGGTCCTTTTTGCTTCAAAATTTTCATTTAGATCAATCATTTTAGTTTTTATAAAAAATGAAAATTTTGGAATATAAAGGGCCCAAATTAATTAATATGAAGGGTCAAAATAAAAATTTTGAAATATAAAAGGAAAATATGAAAATAAATCAAATATAAATTGTCAAAATGAAAAAATTAAAACTTAAATGGCAGAAATGAAATATAACCTATTTAAGGGCGAAAATATCTTAAGCTTAAGAGTCTTAATTATTAAACCAACGGTCCAACAACAATATTAAAAAAAAAAAAAAAAAAAAAACACCATTGTCATGAATTCTTCATTTTTAAAAAATCATTGATAGATTCAACCAATTCGTGTTTGTTTTGTATTGACTTGAGATTTTGTAATTTCAAAAGATCTATAGTGAGACTTACTACACCCTATACATTTCATTTCTCTTCTCCTTTGTGTGTAAATTATTTGTATATTTGTATGCAACTACTTATATTTTAAGTGCCCAAATTCCCTACAAGAACCAAGAACTTGTAACAATGATATGGGTTACAACTTGTTTGTTAATTTTCCTTTTCTTTCTGTTTGTTTTGTACTCCACTTCAGTTTCTCTTAGTGATAGAGTCTATTTGGGGTAGAGTCTTTAAGTCTTGGAGGCACAAAAGATGTTGAAACAGAGAGGACCTAGCTAGGAGGTTTTCTAGGATTATGGGGGAACCTATGACAATGATGATTTTTTTCTTTAGGATTATTAATTTTGGACTTTTTGGATTTTGTACTCAATTGGCGCCAAAAAAAAAAAAAAATCCAATCAAATTGAACACATGATACAAAAACAAGCTCTAATTTGAAATTTAATTGAATTTTCTCTCAATTTTGGCTTTAAATATATACTAACTTGTAAACCATGCATATGCATGAATACATTTGAAACAAACACATTTTTTTTATCATAAAAATGTATGTAATTCATCGAATCATTATAAAAAATAAACATAATTAGGTACATGTTAAAAATCTTGTTTGAGTTTAATACTACTTATAATCATTTTTATTCTAATTTTTAATAAGGTAAAATGCGTGATGCATTTTGTTGTTTGGTGATTTTTGGTTTTTTTTTTTTTTTGAAGGGAAAAAAAAAAAAACAAGATGATTGATTTTTTTTTAAAAATATTTTTAGTATTTTGTGCTCATTAACTCATTTTGTACAAAAATTAAAAAATTTAAGTAGACACATAGCACAAAATTAGTTCATAATTAAAATCTATTTTGAAAAAGTTTACTATATTTTTGGCGCAAAGAGAAAAACTCATATCTCGTAAATCTATGCCCTAGGTTCTCGCTAATGCCAACACATGCATAAAAAAAGAAAAAGAAAAAAAAAAGAAAAAGAAAAAAACGGTATGATTCCTATATAAAGGATTGGAAACAAGAAAGGTACACATCAAACAATGAATAAGTGGGTCATTCCAGTAAATGGGTGTTTCCCATGTTAAGAATCATTATAAGAAATAAGAATTATTAAATGAAATTTACAAGAGTATAATATGGGTCATCATTATTTAATTGCGGTTGATTTAGATGGTGATGTGAAAATGAAATGACACAAGAGATATGGTTTAGCTAGCCTAAGCACAGCCACAGTGCCATCGTAAAATTGAAATATACATAGACTAGCCTATTCACACACACTCGAATGTTCTAAGACTAATAATCTTTTTTTTAAAAAAAATAAAAACATAGGCATTACAAAAAAGTGGCTTCAATTACTCACACATCAACGTATTAATATTGTTAGTCAATGATCTTTATCATGTGTAGGCCCATAAGTATTGAAATTTCATAAACTAAATATGTAAATTCTAATTAGCTAAATTAGTAAAGTCTCTTACTTTTTTGTCGTTTCACCACAAATTAATTGGTGTATTTATCTGCTGATAAAGAGTAATTATCATGGAGTTTGCGGACGCCATATGCTGAAATTCTATTGTATCTGTAAAAAAAAAAAAAAAAAACTACATTTAATATTTCATCAACAAAATGTAAATTATATTTTTCACACGTCTAGCTAATTTATGCAAGAATTAATTGTATTCCAACTAAGAGCTTAAACACAGATATTCATGTAAAAAAATAACAAAAGACTTATATTGTTCTCAAAAGCAAACCAAATAAATCCAAAATATAAAAGTACTTGGTGTCTTCTCTAATCCTGATTTAATAACATGTTAAAATCTAGTGAGAAACTTTACATAAATTTGTATTGTTTAGACTAATTTAATTATTATTAGGTAAAAAGTAAAAGTGGAAAGAAAAATGTGTTCATTGGAAAATTGAAGTGTTTAGTTTAATAACGAAGAAAATTTTCAAATACCCTACTCAAATATGTTACAAAAACTTTAAATTGTGTAATATTTCAATGTAGGGATGAGTTTTGCAAATACACCTACAGATCATATCAATGAGAGAGAACGCCGACGAAAACAACATAGACTTTATGCGCGACTTAGAAGAGAAAGAGAAGGAAATGATCCAAAAGAAGAACGCTTGGCAAGACGTCATGCCAATTATGCAAGACGAAGACAAGAAATTGTGCAAGGAAAAAAATATTTTGGTGGGAAATCAAACAAATTTAAATGAATATGTTTTGCGGCAAAAATGGGCTTTTGCCCATTTCACACAAAAAATCCAGTATTTTGCCCTCTTTCTCAAACTAATTAGAAAAAAGTCCATGTTTTGCAACTCGATTTAAATTTTTAAATAAAATAATTGTAAGAGTATAGACATAAACTAATAAATAAAGACATTCTAAATTTTAATAATTAAAATTCACTAAACAACAATACTTAATATGTTTATTGTATTTAGAAACAATAGATGATTTCCAATATCTAATCTTAGAAGCAAGAATTAACATGCTCATTGTATTAAGAAACAATATGCCTAAGGAACTTATAATTTACTTTTATTCTCTTACTAGTAATATGTACAAATTTGAATAAAGAAATCATGTAGACCGCAAAATATCTCTCCTACCCAAGATACATCTTCTTATTGACCCCTCTAAAAAAAATTCTGGAGCCAACACTATTTGTTATAAAACAAATAGAAATATTTTATCCAATTCCATTATTGCAGTCAAACAAAGAAGACAGAGTTGAAAGCACAAATGATTTGAAGCAAGGGGATGGTCATAATCAACAAGGTTTGTTACTCAGTATCATTATTTTTGTTTGTGTTCATTTTTAAACCATATAATTTAATTACTTTGTGCAAATGCTTATTTTGCATGCATGTATTTAGTCATTCCTCCAAATTATTGTTATATTTCAATCATTTCACCTTACCATATTTTTTCGGAAATTGTTAAAATTTGTACTACTATGATTTACACCATCTATCACAAATACAACAATAATATCAACAAAACCTTATGGTCTATTTGGTCGAAGGATAAAAAAGTGGAATGATGAAAATTGGTGGGATAAAAATAGAATATACCATATTTAGTTTTTCTTCATGTGTGTTTAGTTGGAAGAATGGAAAAATGAATAAATTGTAAATTCTTTTGTTTAGTTGAGAAGAAAAATTAGAGGATAGAATATGTAATTTATATAAATTTACTTTCATACTCCTCTTACATAAAAAAATTATTTAAATAGTTTATAAGAAGTAATTTTTAAAATTATTATAAACTTACACACAAATACAACTAATAAAACATCTAGCAAAAAAAAACCAGCCATTTAGACCTCACTGGACCAAAAATCTTGTCTTGGTTCTGGTTTTCAAGGGATTCGGTTAGTCTTGGTCCAACACTAAAAAAACAAAATCCAATTTTCAGTCCCGGTCCCGATTTTGCAAAAAGGAAAAAAGACCAGACCAGACCAGACCAATTTTATAGGTTTTGCTGAGGCCGAGACAATATATCTACAATCATTCAGCCCATCACTAATGGTCCACCATTGAACTTAGGCTACGGACCCAGGCCCGGCCCACAATACTCCCAACCCAGTCTCTTCTTGCCCCAAAACGGCACCGTCCACAGTCCACAACACACACACGCAGGTGCGTAACGCTGTCGTTCCTATTAAAAAAACGTAATTAGCTGTTGAGAAAAGAAGGTTGAGGTTGCGTTTTCCTTAGCAATTCGGACTGGACTACTTTCTCAAACAAGATTTACGTAAAAAATAAATAAATAAATAAACCGAGTCCGACGAGGTTTAGAAATTCTATTTTTCTATATATACAATCTTTCCCTTCTTTTTTTTTTTTTTCTCAGTATACCAATTAAGAGTGCTCTTTGCTTTCTGTTCATCTTTCATTCATTCATTGGTTTTTTTTTTTCTCTCTAAACCCAAGACTGCACGACCACTGGCAGAAGAAGAAGTTAGCAGCCATGATACCCATCACTCAGAATCTGCTGCAAACTCTGGAAAACCAGAACACTCAGAATCCCACCGACTTAACGCTTTCTTGTGATCAGCTTCACACCGAACTCAACGCCAACAAGTGCAACGAAGAAGAAGAAGAAGCCATGATACTTGACGACGACGGCACTCAGAATCTGCTACAAACTCTCGAAAGCGAAAACACCCAAACGCTTTCTTGTACCAAACAAGAACAAAAAGAGGTTTCGACGGCACTGACGCTGTTTGATAAATCATGGGTTTCTTCCAATAATAAGAGAAAAAGCACGCAAAAAGACGAATACGCTACTGCTACTGCTACTTCCGTTTCTCACAATTCCATAGTGGCCTCCAACGCACAAGAAGAGGAGGGTACGTCGTCCATGACGACTCTGAGCGCTGTTTCTCCCTGGAAAATCAAGAAGACGCTCACGAAGAGTGATATTGGTAGTTCGAGCCGGCTCTTGCTGCATCAAAGTCTTGTCCACTCCCATATTATGGCATTCTTTAGTGCAGACTCGGTTAAGAAGATCGAGAGTAACGGATTGAGTGTAACAGTTTTCGATCGAGATTCAAAGTCCGATTATGAGTTGGTTTTCAAGAAGTGGCCTTCGTCTAAGAGCTATGTTTTCAATGGAAAGTGGCACGAGGATTTTGTGGCTAGGAGGAAATTGAAGGTAGGAGATATCATTGGGCTTTACTGGGATCCATGCCATTCAAAGTTCAATTTTTGTGTTCTGCAAACGGCACGTTAGATGTATTAACTAGTCTGCTCTTTCATACTTTTTAGGCTTACGTGATCTTTTATATGTTAATTAACCTTGCTAGGAAAAAACACATTAGATTCATCTTTTCTTTCCTTAACTTTTGGACGATTTTTTGTTATTCCTTTTGTAATATACATTGTTAACTGAAAATATCTTTTGTTTTGTTTTTGTTTTTTTAACTCTATTTTTTTTAAGCAATTAATCTTGTATATATTGTGGTTTGGTCAAATTTTAGTCTTTGGAACTGATGATGCCAAGAAACACCAGTGGGCTGCAAGGCCTTCGCGTGCTCGATCGCTCCTGCGCAAAGAAAGAGAACCTCAAAGGGTAGTACCGACGTGGTACCAGCCAACGACCCTCCGAAGGTTAAGTCAGAAATGCTCACAACTCCAGTGTACTAGAGTCGGGTTAGATTACACGTACCTTGATTTTGGAGGGGCCGGTCGTATTTATAGTGGTGGAGGGGCATGGTCGAAGGCGTGTTGGAAAAGATATCGCCTTGCCGGGATTGCCCCTGGGTGGCGTGCGATGCAAGGCATCTCTTCGGGGTGCAGTCATGCTGCGCAGGACATCTGTCCGAGTGGTAGCGTGTTAAGCAAGACATTTTTCGCTAGCGGCCACGTTGCTCATGACACCTGTGTTGGTGGTAGCGTGTGTAACAAGATTCCTTCTTTCGGGAGCGTGTTCGGTAAGCTTTGCGTTGATCCCTTCATGCATGGCCCCATCGTCCCTTCACCCCGTCACCCTTAAGGGAAGGAGATCGGGAGGCCAGGTGAGAGTGACGGCTTCGTCCGGGTGAGAGGGGGAGTGCCGTCAGCTTGCGTCGTGCAGACGGCGTGGCTCATGCCGACGGCATGAGCCCGATGACTTCATCCCCTATCAGTTGCCCCCTACTCCTTAGTCCCGTCGGCTTTGGCTGACGGACTGGGGAGTACTTGAAGTGGCCGACAGAGCATTAAATGCGCGTTTCCTCGAGCCGTCAATGTCGGGACACGTGTCCAGGACGTACTGGCCTGGGACCGGACGAGTGTGTCTCTTCGTCTTCCGTGCCCACAACTAGGCCTATATATATGCCTTACCTTCTCCATTTTCTCTCTTTATTTCAGTTTCACTGATCAGAGCGAGACCGTCAGCCTAAAGAAAAAAAGACCGTCGAGCACAATCCCGTCTGTAGACGTTCATTCACGCCGTCAAGTTCCTCAAGGTCGCTTCATAACTTGGTAAGTTATCCTTATCCTTGTTTTCTTTATTTTAGTTATACTGAACCTTTTTCGGGAAAGGCTTCTGGGAAGGTCGTCGCTCGGGTTCTTAGCCTGCCCCCGTCGCTTGTAGGTAGTCAGATGTCTATGGAGGCGTCAAGCGAGCAGTCATCAGTCCGCGAAGGGGCGGGCTACGACGATGTCCATCGGTCAGGTTATAGTCCCCTGGAGGGCTCTTCGTGGCCGTCAGAGGAGGGGCCGTCAATCCAGCTCGATGAGTGGGTGGGGGGCCCAGACGAAGGGAGAGTAGCAAGGGATAGTGACGGGAGCTCGTCCGGGAGCGACGGCTCGGAGAGCACGTCCGGGGGCGCCGGGGATGACCGTCCGTTCATTCTTCCCGAGGAGTGGTCGGTTAATTTCTTCCTGCCAACGATGACGGATAAGATCTTTAACTCGTTGCGTGCACGGTATCAGATTCCCGACGATATCCCAATTCGCATGCCTTTGGAGAGGGAGAGGTGTTACTCGGGGAGGATCGCGGACGTTGGCATGTACGACGCCATGTTCGCGGCGGGCTTGAGGTTGCCCTTGACGGCGATCCACCGTCAGTTGGCTGACTACCTAGGGCTGTCCGTCAGCCAGATTGCCCCCAATGCATGGAGAGTGTTCATTGGGTCAGAAATCTTGTGGGGCAATCTAAGTGGGGGACGCCGTCAACTGACCCTTGAGGAATTCTTTTGGTGTTACCGTCCGCATCACATAGCCTCGTCTCAGGGAATTTATCACTTCTCGGCGAGGAGGAAGGAGTTGAGGCTCGTGTCCGATATGCCCGACTCCAATAGGAACTGGAAGGGTCGATATTTTTTTGTGGAAGGGACGAATTGGGTATGTCGTCCGGAGGAATGGGGGACGATTCCCGAAGGCTTCGACAACACATGGGCCTTTGTTAAGGAGTCAAGTCGTCGCCGTCGGTTTGCCTTTTTCTTTAAAGTTATCCATTTGAGTTCTAACCCGTCAGTTCTTCTTTCATTTCAGCCCTCGCTCGTCCGGAGATTTCAGAGGAGCAAGAGGCCTTCATTCTCAAAGTGACGGACATTCCGTTGGAGGAGAGGAAGTGTCGCGATCTTATCACTCCGGACGCCCTGCACGCATACTATGGAGGACCCGTCCCTTCTAGAGAAGCCCGTCGCCTGCACAATCTCTCCCGTCAACGTAAGACTCGTCGGTTTTAATCCCCTGTTCCGTTGGTTTTACTTGGCGATCTAACCGTCGTGCGCTTTTTGCAGAGATGGAGTCTGGCAAACTGAAGGCGCAGATCAGGGCGGCTGCCGCGCGAAAAAAGGAGGAGGAGAAGGCAAGGGAGGGGGCGTCCACCTCAGCGCCGAAGGCCGTCGGCAAGGGTGCGCCTAAAAGGAAGGGTGATGGTACTGACGAGCGCCCTGCCAAAAAACAGACCGTCACCCTCCAGGATTCCCCCGCGAAGCCCCCGTCGCCCAAGCACGGGGTCGGGAAAGGATTGATGATGGCGCACGGTCCCGTCGGTCAAGTGGACGGGCGCTGCCTCCTTACCCATCAGGAGTATGCCCTTGAGCGGCTAGACTCCATTCTCGGGAAGGAGGAGGCTGATTCTACTGTCAATCGGCCCATGCGGGAACTGGGGGACGCGGGCCTCTTTGACCTCACCAGGGTAAGCACGTTCTTTACCATTTGCCTCGTCTGTTTTCTGCGTCATTGAGCTGACGGAAGTTTTGTTCCACAGGCTGTGGTTCGCATGAGGGCCATGCAGGTCAAGGGGTCAAAGGACGAGGAGCTGTTGGCCCGTCAGAGGAAGCGCATCACGAATCTCTCCGACGGGTTGGATCAGTATAAGGATGCTTGTCGGACCCTGAACGGGGAGCTAAAAGTACTGAAGGAAAAACTTGAAGAAGAGACCCGTCAACTGAAGAAGGAGACGGAGGCAAAGGAGACGGCGGAGAAAGAGCTGACGTCTCTGCTGGGCCAGGTGGAGACGGCAAAGGCTGATGCCGTCAACGAGTTCAAGGCGTCTCAGACGTTTGTCGACGCCTGCGCCGAGTACTATGGTGAAGGGTTTGAGGACTGCCTCAAACAGGTTAAGTCTCTCTACCCTCTCCTGGACTTGTCGAGGGTGTCGATGGACGATCCAGTGCCGTCGACGCCTGTGGGCGGCGCCGTCATTGTGGACGACGACGGCCTCAGCGAGTCTGGGGCGCGTCCGAAAGGTGACGGTGTAATCCTTGCCCAGCCTGCTCTTGGTCCGTCCGGCGCGCAGAAGGTCCCGTCATCCGATCCTACTGGGTTCGAGGACCTTCCTCCCGTTCAAGACCCCTCCAGAGGCGAAGAGGCCGCGTGACTTTGCGGAATTTTTCTTTTTCTTCTTTTTGTAACTGGTGCCCCGTCAAACTGAGGGCTTTTGTAGACTTTTTCTTTTCTTTTTTGTAAGAAGGCGCCCCGTCGTTTTGAGGGCTTCTGTAAAGACGAAATTTTTGTATGTTAATTTACCTTCGCCATTTGTGATGCGTTATTTTTATTCAAAGTCTTATGTATGGTTTGCTTTTGTTGTTTTGTGGCGGTCTAACTTTGGACCTTTGATGCTTTTTGTACTGAGCCGCGACCTTCCAACAGGGTCGTCGGCCTTTGATATAGTGGCGTAGGGCCGCCGTCGTGTAGGCCATCACCTGATAGGGCCGTCGGCTTTTGCTTGACTAGCACTAGCTTATTTTTCATGGGACAATGCCGTCGCCTTATCGACCGTCAGCTTACATGCACGACCGGTTTCTATGCCCCGTGGGTTTTGGTTGGCTTTTGAGCCGTCAGCTGGGCGCTTGACGCTCTTATGCCGTAGGCTGGCTTTTAAGCCGTCAGCTGGGCGCTTGACGCTTTTATGCCTTGTAGAATTTTAGTTGGCTTTTGAGCCGTCAGCTGGGCGCTTGACGCTCTTATGCCGTAGGCTGGCTTTTAAGCCGTCAGCTGGGCGCTTGACACTTTTATGCCTTGTAGAATTTTAGTTGGCTTTTGAGCCGTCAGCTGGGCGCTTGACGCTCTTATGCCGTAGGCTGGCTTTTAAGCCGTCAGCTGGGCGCTTGACGCTTTTATGCCTTGTAGAATTTTAGTTGGCTTTTGAGCCGTCAGCTGGGCGCTTGACGCTCTTATGCCGTAGGCTGGCTTTTATGCCGTTAGCTGGGCGCTTGACGCTTTTATGCCTTGTAGAATTTTAGTTGGCTTTTGAGCCGTCAGCTGGGCGCTTGACGCTCTTATGTCGTAGGCTGGCTTTTAAGCCGTCAGCTGGGCGCTTGACGCTTTTATGCCTCGTAGAATTTGTTGGCTTGTTCCGACACTTTGACAAAGTATAGATAAGATTGAATAAACTTCTGAATTTTGCATACATTTTAGGGAAGGGAACATGCTATTCGTGTTGCAGAAATACATAAGGTAGATTACAAGTGAGTAGATCGCCGTTCTGCCTTACTGATAGTATTTCCGTAAATGCTCAGCGTTCCATGGATGGTGCAGTTTCTGTCCTTCCAAGGTCTCTAAGTGGTAAGTGCCCTTTCTTCGCCATGACGTGACTCGGTAGGGTCCTTCCCAATTGGGGCCGAGCTTCCCTTGAGTGGGATCTCTGGTGGCGCCCATGACTCTTCTTAGAACAAAGTCTCCGACCTGGAAGTCCCTGAGCCTGACTCGGGAGTTGTAGTGTTTGGCCATGCGGTCTTGGTACCGTGCGAGCCTTTGTTCTGCCGCGGCTCTGACTTCATCGACCAGGTCCAGCTGTAGGCGCAAAGTCTCATTATTCCTTCTTTCCTCGTGGGTGTTCACCCGGTAACTTGTCAGTCCCACCTCGGCTGGGATGACCGCTTCGCTTCCATATGCCAGCCGGAACGGCGTTTCTCCTGTGGGGGTCCTTGCCGTTGTCCTGTACGCCCATAGTATGCTGGGCAATTCTTCAGGCCATATCCCCTTTGCCCCCTCGAGCCGAGTCTTGATAATCTTAAGCAAGGATCGGTTCGTGACTTCTACTTGGCCGTTGGCTTGGGGGTGGGCGGGGGATGAGTAATGGTTTTTTATTCCCAGCTGTGAGCAGAATTCCTGGAAGAGAGCATTGTCAAACTGTTTGCCATTGTCCGAGACGAGGACTCTAGGAATCCCAAACCTGCATATGATGGATTTCCAGACGAAGCTTTGTATGTTCTTTTCCAAGAAACACCAGTGGGCTGCAAGGCCTTCGCGTGCTCGATCGCTCCTGCGCAAAGAAAGAGAACCTCAAAGGGTAGTACCGGCGTGGTACCGGCCAACGACCCTCCGAAGGTTAAGTCAGAAATGCTCACAACTCCAGGGTGCTAGAGTCGGGTTAGATTACACGTACCTCGATTTTGGAGGGGCCGGTCGTATTTATAGTGGTGGAGGGGCATGGTCGAAGGCGTGTTGGAAAAGATATCGCCTTGCCGGGATTGCCTCTGGGTGGCGTGCGATGCAAGGCATCTCTTCGGGGTGCAGTCATGCTGCGCAGGACATCTGTCCGAGTGGTAGCGTGTTAAGCAAGACATTTTCCGCTAGCGGCCACGCTGCTCATGACACCTGTGTTGGTGGTAGCGTGTGTAACAAGATTCCTTCTTTCGGGAGCGTGTTCGGTAAGCTTTGCGTTGATCCCTTCATGCATGGCCCCATCGTCCCTTCACCCCGTCACCCTTAAGGGAAGGAGATCGGGAGGCCAGGTGAGAGTGACGGCTTCGTCCGGGTGAGAGGGGGAGTGCCGTCAGCTTGCGTCGTGCAGACGGCATGGCTCATGCCGACGGCATGAGCCCGACGACTTCATCCCCTATCAGGAACCATTGTTGTTGGCTTGATCAAATTCGATAAGCATTCTTTTCTATACTTGTTCGTCTATTTTTGCCTTCTTGTCTTCTTGTTCTGTATGTATTAATGTATTATGGATATTAATTAATTGTCTCTTCAGCAGTAGTGTAAAACCCAGTCGTCAAAAGTGAAACATTGTTTAAGAACCTTATCAAAATCCAAGTATGTTTTTATAAGAGAACCTTTGGGCATATTGGCCTCTTGGTACAAACATGTCTTAGAGAATCAACAGAAAAATTCAATAGCTGAACATAATAAATAATTTCCCTTGAAGTATCCATCCAAACCGATATAGATGTCAAAAAGAATTGGGGTACAAAAGGAGACAACTGCAGATTAGAACAAGACCTTGTAACAAAATGGAAGTGAGACCAATTCCATCAATTCCTTAATTAATGTCCTCTGCTGTAGAAGAAGCTGAGAACTCTGGGTCATATATATATATATATATATATATATCCAGACAAATTATAGTTTGATTTTGGTTTCTTGTGTAAGATATACAATGCCATAATTACAGAAATCAATGTTGTGGATTACCTCACCGATTGACAACCATCTACATGATAGCCATTAATTTTTTTCTGGGTGTAGTTGTGTAGATGATTTGTTTGCATCAGATGGATAATAGAAGCAAATAATAATTTCAAGAGTAATATGCTTATATATATATATATATATATATATATATATACACACACATATCTATGTTCCAATTTGATTAATTCAAAGCAAAGCATGCCTATAATTTTTCTTATGCAAAATGCTCCTTAAATAACTGAGACATTAGGTTAAACATACCGAAAGACAGCTAAGACAATTCTGTCTTTCAAATTTAAAGATGTGTTAATGATAAATCTTGTGTGTATTGAAATATCAAATAACAGCTAAACTAGAATACATCTTGAGTGAAAGAATAGCAGTACTGTATTGTGCTCAATTCATAGCTAATAGGAAACAAAGATCTCGTAGACTCGATCGAATTGGTCTAGTTTAATTTTATATAAGAAGACAACAAGTATTAAATTTTAGTTTGTTTGTTTGTCTCAATTTTTTAATTATTTTAAAATACATCAAAATTAGTTTTTTATTTTATTTTATTTTATTTTAATTAAGCTATGTTTTAAATTTTTGCCACACATTCATCCCAAAAACTATATATTTTTTATTTATAAAAAGAGTAAAAATAAACTATCGAAAACTATGGATACCCAAATACTCGCTTAACTTTGAAGTTTGTGAGTTTGCCAGTTCAAATATTTTTTTTTATTTCTTATAATCTCATGAGTTAGTGAGATTTGACCTTTTGTTTGTCAAAAAAATATAAAAAATCAAAGTTGTCTAATAATTCCTAAACTCATTTAATCCGTGAGATTCTCCCTTCAAGAATTTTAGACAACATATAAGTTGCCAAGTCATTTTGTAACGCAGTAGAAAAAAAAATAGTACTTCTATGATTCTATTATTTTCCATTAAAGCACTATATTCAGTTCATTCTGTTATCTTCCATGTAAGAGTATGAAGAAGGACTTGATCTAGGAGATGAATGCTACTATATAAATCTTAGAAAGAAGCCACCAGGCCATAGTTTATCCCACTAATTGGTAACCCAAATCTTAACATTTTTAACCTCTAAGCAAGCCAAAATAGCTGATCATGCAATTTAAATACTTAAAATTGGATTATAATCTTAATATCAGACTAAAGACAGGGAAAAGGGGGTTCTTGGAGAACTTTCTTTTGGTGTTTTGATTAGCATAAGCTAGAATCAAAACCTAACATCAACGGCTAAGAAGCATGAATTACCCGCCTATAAAAGAAGTTTCAGCCACCAAGGCAAAAGAAAAAAGACACTGAAATTGAGGGGGAAAAATATTTACTTTGTATTAGAAAAAATTATCAACAACCTTTACAAAAAATGTTCCAAGTGTCAGGGATCTCCCATGCTGTAAGGGAAAATTATTTTATATAACTTTTTGCTAAATAAATAATACAAAAACCTGGCCAGGGCAAAATCTAATGTGATACAAAAGCCGGCTATACTGCATCACAAGCTCCTTGCGTAAGACCAAAAAAAGAGTATAAGACATCAGCTGTTTCTTTTGCATCGCGGCAAAATTGTATACATGGTAATCTGTATAACTTCTATGGCTTTGTATTAGAACGGGTGTCAACCTTGCACTTTGCTTGGATGAAGGTTCTCTATAAATCAAATCAATGGGTACTTTGGTTCACTGATCGTTGATATGGATCAATCCAACAACTGTCCTCCTTCGATGCACTAGTCCACCTTTTCTCGAAGATCCGCATTTCAGCATAGGATTGCAACCTGACCTGAATAAAATCATCACTCACTAATTACATTTTAGATAATTGGTTTGGGTGAAATACAATGGAAGATGTACATTCTCAGCCCATACAAACACCAACATAGAGGAGAAGGTGTCTTATGTATAATATATGCATTTTTCCTCTCACAGCGGGTGGATCACATATAGTTATGAGACACACACACTGTGAGATGGACAATGCACAAGATAATTCTTTCACATAGATAGAGAACTTCGCAGAATTGACATATTAGCAACCACCAGCATAGGAATATTATTAAGACTTACTTGAGATCTAGGAACAGCTTTATTGGAATCAGATGGCGCCTACAAAATTTAAAAGAGAACACATTATACATCAGTGAAGAATCTAGTACAACTCAATCTAAGCTTTAGAAAAATGTACCAGTGCTTCTGAGTTTGAGTTTTCTATTAAAATTGGAGCCAGGGAATCATTGCTTACCTACATGAATAAACAGGTAGTTGAAAGTGAGACAACCCAAACATTCAACATAAATACCACAGACTGAGACAAGAAACTATCAAGACAACCACTCATATAAGTATTTCTAAACAACTAAGTCCCAAATAGTGCCATATAAAAATTAGGAAGATGTCCTGCCTTATTGCCACCAAGTGTGGGAAGACCCAGATGAACTATGTACTCAGAGTCAACAACACCAACATTTTTCATTCGATCCTGAAAAAAGTCCAAACATCAAAAAGACCCTCAAGAGAGTTGAAAAACGAAGCTGTAAGAAAGAATAGTTACCTGCGCACAATAGCCAAGCTTTCTGTCAAGGCCCCATGCATGGATCAAGTCATTCTGAACGGATGGGGAAAAACATCATAGAACAATTATCAGACAGGAAGATGCAATGCAAAGCTGAACAAAGCAATCAGATGCAGATTGAATTTATTTAAGGTTAGTCTTCTAAACTTTACCAACCTGATTCTGTAGCCTAGTATTTAAATTTACAGAATCACTCATCATTCTCTCAAAAAAAAAAAAAAATACAGATTCTTGAAAGACAAATACATATTGTTAAAAGTGTGTTTCCATTGCCATATTTCCAGTGTGGATTCAGGTTGACCTGTAACACATGGTTCATGCTGATTGAATCTTTTAATTCAATTATAAAAGGTCAGTTTCAATCCAGGTCCACATGGTGCACAACTGCCCATAGAAAGAGATTTGTTTGATGCAAGACCCTGATATCAGTTGGATAGAAAAAATCTTATCCCATTTCAAAATTAACATTCTTAAATCATTTAAAACATATATGGTTGACCTATTCAGGCTAACACGGCTGGGGGAAAAATTGCAATCAACATAAAGTAGGTGGGACATAATCCATGATGCTTGCTTAAGCAGCTCAATTTGATAAGGTTAATTACATGAGAATGAAATCCTCTTGATACCTTAATTCATTTAGTGTTAATTTGTAAAATTCCTCTTTATGCAATTCAATATTGTTAAGCACCGGTGGTGACCATTATTTTTTTGCAGTGGTGGTTTGAGCATTCCATACCTGGATCATATACCATGCACATCGCCAAGCCACCTTTGAAAACACAGGTGCCATCATTTCCACCCAACTGTATAACAGGTTTTATCCAATATTAAAATTGATGAAGATGAGAAAGTAAATGATATAACAATGAAACAGTTAGAGCAGGTGATTTTGTACCCTAAACATGGAGGACCAGTGCTCTGGGCATCACACCGTCCACCACCTTTGAACTTATAATACCTTCTGTTATTAAAAAATAAAATTAAAAAAAAAAAAGTGAAAATGTGTCAAACACAATTGTACTGCATGCCTTCCATTACAATTATAAGAAACTGACAATAATCAGAATCTGCATAAGCCAATGATTCACAGATTGCAAAAGATGTGGCATGTGTTTGAAAAGATACTACTACTAAGCAAGTGAGCACAAAACAGACATTATTCCATTGAAGAAAGGCCGTATTACTTATCCAAGAAAAGGGGCCGTAAGTCTTCTATATGAGTGCTCAAATCTATTGTTGAATAACTGGAGTAAAGGTCTATTAATGCAGTATCCAATTAGTTCTGGAAAAGATTTTACACTGACCTATGTACCCTTGATCTTTTTTTGCGTACAGTAATTGGATGATGCAACTCTGACTTATAAGGATCAAGTGCTGGCTGTGATATTTCAAGTTGCTCCTCTTGAACAATAGATAGACATCTGCAACAGATTCACCATAGTTAGGATTGGACTTTAAATCTGAGCCCATTAAAAATGGGGAGGGGGGGGGGGGGGGGATGATTATATAATGCTGTTAATATCTCCAAGGTCTACAGCTAGGAACTATTTCTCCGATTAGTATTGGTTATGCTTGATTTTCTTTTCAATACAATATATTTTCCTCTATGATTTTCTACAGAAGCACCTCTTCTAATGGAATAAGGACTACATTTTTCAATACAAAAAAAGGGTTTTATGCATACTACAAAAAATGTTCTATTATAAAAGAGAAATGATATAATCGTTATTATTCCCACAACATGAGCAATGGTCATTAGTTTTACATTTATACGGATCCTATCATTTGCTTATTACACACCAGATTTTTATTTCAACATTTAGATTAACATGTTTTCTCAAAAGCATTGATGCAGTGAGAGCTGGTGGTGGACTTTGAGAGTAAACAGAATACGATGGTCAAGAATATTCCAATAAAGCAACTGCAAAGCCATACTTACCATATTGGGTCAAAATTCTCAACTCCAAGGTCCTCATCCCAAAGAAATATATAATCATATTCAGCAACTATATCTGGATGCATGAATCGTTTGGCAAACCACCTACATCAAGACATGGTTTTGTTTCATATTAACCTTATGCATTGAGACTTGGACACCTCCACCTCCCATTATTACTCAAACGGAAACAACAATCTAGGAAGAATCAAAATTACCATTTCGTTTGATTCTCTGCAGACACATGTGTGGCACATTTACTCCATGAAAAATTCCTCCATTCATCCACAACACCATCATAGTGAAAAAGCATTATAACGAAATTACTTAAAGGAAACTGCAAAAGGATGATTAGACATTACAAAAAAATATGAGTAAAAAAAATCAGGAATACAAGGGAATTAGACAAGCAAGACCCACCTTTTTCACAATTTGGTTCACTAAATCTTTTTGCTTGATTCCAACTGCAATGGCTAACAAGTTAAGTGAAGCCTTTGCATTGTTCTGACATTGAAAAGCATTGAAATGTTCACCTTATATGTGTTAAAAACAATGGGGAAGATTAAAAAAAAAAAAACCAAGAAGATCAACACATTAGTGCAAAAGTGTACGGTTTAATGTAAATCTCTTCACTAAAAATATCTGATGATTTTGCCATCCAACCATTGAGAATCTGATCAGTGGCTTCACTTACATTTTCTGGAATGGAACCCCATAATGGCCGCATTTCCAAGTTAGATGTCTTGACAACAATTCCTTCTGGTAATGACTCACTCCCAACAGGCCTGCATCGACTCTACGGTATTTTGGGGGACAAGAAAACGAGAGAAAAAGATAAATTAGGGAAAAAAATTCAACTTAATGTGCCAATATAGAAAGGAATTCCTTTTATTATTTTAATAAGACACACCTTGCACATATTAGAGTCATTAGACTTTGTATTCTGCATAGTAGGAGTTTCTCCCCATCTTGTGAATCTCTGCACATGTGATTTCAAGAGTTATGATATATGTAATCTAGTAAAGTATAATCATCACACAAATCTTTTCCATATATCTACGTGAGTTTTAAGTTAAATGACAGATTTTGAAACGATATGAAGGCCAGGAAACTCAAACAATATGACAGATTTTGTTCTGACACTTTAAACCAATAAAGAAGAAGAAGAAGAAATAAAGTAATCATTAGGTGTAAAGGAACAATTTTCTAAATTAAATGTAAAAAGTGAGGCACAAAATATTTTCTAAATTAAATAGTTAACATCAGCTCAATATACATCCCATCAAAAAATACAAACTCCATCCTCAACAATTCAATGAATATTCTCTCTAAGGAACATCAATCGGCCTCACAAACTAAAATTTATATGACCAGTAAGTAATATTTAAAAAAAGCCTATTCCGTCTGACATACATACTTCTTTGTATTCCTTTGCAACAAATGCATTACCAATGAAGTAAGCACCACAAATCAAAGTAACTGTGACAAAGAAACCGCAGACACACGGCCTACTCTTTGGGTTTGAGAGTACAGGAGCCTGACAACAAAAACAAATGAGCAATAGAATGAGGAGTTTTCATCAAAATCCATCTGCACAACAATCAAGCAATAAAGGATGTCAAACGACAGGTACTCCAAAATTAAATAAATAAATCAAACCCAGTTGTAGTATCATAAGTGTTCTCCCCAATTTCTGCGCACTAAACCAGTACTGGCTTTTCAGTTGAAGAGAATCACATTAATGCAAATTTCTTACTCAATTAAATTTCCAAGTGTCAATTATTATCCATGAGCGTGTCCTCCTTTCTATGTATCTACTAACCCGTGTTGTATTCACATCACTATGTCAGTATGCCATCTTATGCTAACTCATTAATTTAGCATTTTACCACATAGTTCACCAAACAGAATATTTCAAACGCACAGTTTTACATTCTTTCCATTAGTTCAATAGACATATTTGCGAGAGTATCTAGTATAGTGGCCGGAAACTTGTGTTTTACTTAAAACTGTATGTAGCATAAACAACATGAAAAATCATCTATTTGTTTGGTTTAGTTACATAAGAAATTGAAAGGTTATAACTTTGAGTAATAGATTATTTTTATCATTTGTTTTGGTTTAAAATATTAAAAATTCCAGAAAATAGTTACGTAAGAAATTGAAAGGTTAAAACTTTGAATAATAAATCATTTTCATTATTTGCAATCCATGGAAACAAGAATGTCTACCAAATTGAGTAAAAAAATAATACTAAAAATATTATTTTTCTTTTCTTTTCATTAGGCTTTGCAAACTATTACATGGAGTCAAAAAAATGCAAAAATATGAGATTTTTTTATTTTATTTTTTTATGATAGATAAGATAAGCTCAACATCTAATTTGAAGAATTTAAATTTTAAATTCAACCAAACTAAAAGGAGGAATAAAAAGATAAAGAAGACAAAAGGAGGGATTGAGAAAAGTAAATAAGCTAAACAGGAGTAAGATCCTCCAGAGTTCTTCACTTAATAACTCCACCACAGAGTTTATAGAATCTTATCCATCCATTTTGAAATGAGTGGAGTGCCATGTCTTCAAAATTTCAAATAAATACCAAATTAGTGATTGTCAACTTTTGTTCAAATGTTGAAGACATGGTAAAATCCAATTCAATGGATGGATAGATTTTAGGAACTCTATGATGGAGTTACCTTAAAAACTCTTAACAGATTCTAATCCAACCAAGCAGAAGCATTAACTCTGTTCAAATACTACTCCACGAGAACTTCTAAATTCTTGCTGTTTTCCTTTTTCTTTTCTTTTCTCAGTTACCAAACACATAATATTAAAATAACTGACTAACTTAAATTATACGAAACAACAAGACCTTCCTTTTGCCTAAACTGAAAAGATATTGTATAATTGAACCCAAATCAACCAAACACACCCCTTCTATGTTTCCTCTGTTTTCTCAGCAACCAAACGGGACACCAAGAAAATAGAAACTCAAACTCCCCATAAAACTAATGAAAAAAGAAGAAGAAGAAGAAGAAGAGAGAAAATCAATGAAACAAACAACCGCTTCCAGATTCCAAACACACCCCTTCTCTGTTTCCTCTGTTTTCTCAGAAACCAAAAGGGACTCCGAGAGAGAAACTCAAACAAAAAGGAAACCCAAACTAGAAAATTGTCACCAATCATGCCCAACACACCCTACAACAATTTAAATATCATTTTCTAGAAACCCCGCGAAGAAGAAAAATAAAAAGCTCATCTTAAAAAAAAAAAAAAAAAAAAAAACTGCACAGAAAGAAGTAGTAGAGCTATGATTTTGAACACATAAGGTATACATACATACACAAATACATGTAGAGGGAGAGAGAGAAAGAAAAGGAAAGCTTACAGGGTTGAAAGTTTTCTTCATTTCCTCCTTTTGCTGTTTTGCTTTCTGGGAGAACCAAAAGCACGCACAGAAAGTATTTTTACAAATAATAAGAGAGAGAGAGAGAGAGAGAGAGAGTCCGCCTTTTGAAATTACAAAAGGGAAGGAAAGGAACGGAAGTTTGAAAGTAAAGAAAGGAATGGAAACTCTATAAAGTAATGAAAACCATTGAGAATAATAACAGAGAAGAATAAGTACTAGCTTTTAATATTAATTAAGGAAAACCATATTTTTATATATTACTTAAACTAAAACCCATTTTAGCTGAGCAAATAGAAAATGCAGAGGATGTTCAACAAGTTGGTTTTGTTATGTAACATCAACATGGTGCCGTATTCAATAAGGATTAAAAAAGCAAATCAACCGTGTCCTAAATAAATGTCAAGAAAACCAGTAAAAGACAAAGACAGGTTCAGATAGAGAAAGAGACAGAAACACTATTTTGGTTGGTGTTCATTTTGTGTTCCAAGTTAGAGTCCTTACTTTGATTTATGGGTCCTAGAGACAGAGAGGGAGAGAGACAGATAGATAAGAATTAAGATAAGAAAGTGGGACTGTTGTCTTTTAGGACTGTGTTCCAAATCAAAAACAGTGTTTTATTATTTTTTTTAAGAGTTACTGCTTTTTTTCTTGCTTGTTGTTTACTTCGGGTTAAGAGAACTTGACTTGAAACGCATTAACTAATGTTCCCAGTTACACGCGAAATGTTAGGAACTAGGATTATGGGGGCAGTGTAAAATTTGCAAGAGATTCGAGAGTGTTTAAAGTTTTTTGGTACTCGCTTTGCTTGGCCAACATTTGTTTCTTCTATTTATTAATTACAAGTTACAAAGCCCTTTAATTTCAATTTGATTTCAATTTGGTCCTTTTAAGTTCTATTTTTAAAAAAAATTTAAGTCCTTTGTTTGGTAGGAGGGTTTTTTGTTTTTATGAAAAAAAATTTTCAAAAATTGAAATGTGTAGCTAGTTTTTAGGGTTTGTTTGGATACAATTGAAAATTGAAAATTGAAAACTGAAAATATTGAGCAAAATAATTTTTAAATGTGTGAATAATGCCGTGTAACCCATTTTTAATAAAAAAAAGTGGCTGAAAAGTGAGGTTTGTGGGTCTTATAAACAGTGCACGAAATCCAATGGTGAGCACAGAAATGTCAAAAATCATGGCTCAACAATGCGTGAACAATACTCAACAGTGCATGAACAACACTTTGTCCCCTAAAGCTGAAATGCGTGCAGGGAAAAAAAAACAAAATGCAAACACAGGTTCATCTGGATCCAAACGCTCACTTAGAGAATAATTTTTATATTATGTGTGCTTGGTTTCTACTTTTAAAAACAATTTTCAAAATACTGAAAAAAAAAAATGATGCAAGTGCATTACAAGGTCAGAAGGAGGGAGTACTAATCTAAAATATGAGTATTTGAAGAAAAGGTATCTCATGAGACATTCCTCTCACAACAACATAAAATGCACACCTGTTATGAGAGGGATGTTTAATGCCGTCTCATAATATAATTTTTTGCCTTTTATCCTTTAAAAGGCAGGAGAGAAATCTAAGAGGATGATTAAAATGAATTTCAATGCAACATAACTGGCTTAAAATATTATTAATTTCTAAATTTATTTTTACTTAACGTATGCATCACATAAGGCATAATTATAATAATAAAAAGCTTGAGAGTAATTTTCAGTCATCTCACATTGTAGATGAACTGAATCCATGGTATTACTCAAATTTATGAGGAAATATTACTATGAGAGCAGTGGTGGCTCTAGAAATTCTTTTAGGATGGTCATTAAAAACAATTAAATTAAAAAAATTAATAACAATAAAATTTGAATATATTAACATCACAAAATAAAACATACGCAAATACATAAAATTTTAAAATTTCTTTTCACAAGTTTTCATATTTTGCAATCATTATGTGATATAATAGCTTCAATATTAATGATATCAGCTACATCTTTTTCAATGTACACAGTCAAGTTATTATTAAATTACTGATCTCTCATTCAATTACTCACATATTTTCTAAATAAGTACTAATATAAACAAAATGCATTATTTTTTTGAAAAAATGGATCACATTAATTCAAAAAATTCAGCTCAAGGTTAAAACAAGCACTAACATACTAGCTATTTAAAAAGTATGCATTTTTTATATAAAAAAAATAGTGATTTTAAAATATGTCATTTGAAAACAAAATTTAAAAAATCACACTTAAACGTTTGATTTGAAATTTTAGGCTAATTTGTTTGTTTGGGCAATTTAACTTGCTATTAAAGATTGTTATGAAAATATTACAAAAAATATTGTAAACATTGCATTTCTTGAAGTAATTTTTTTGTTCAACATTCAATGAACCAAAATTTTGAAGAGGTTTAATTTTATTTTTAAGGGGCTCAATTGTTATTAAGGGTGTTTAAGTTTTTTTTAATGTGGTCAAAAGACCTATATTAATGTAAAACTCAAAACTTTTTATGGGATATTAAAAAAAAAAAATTTCAGGCCTCATTATCACTGGGCGCCGCCCCTGTATGAGTGTATTAAATAAATGTACTCTTATAATACTGCCCACGTTAGTAGGAACATGACCGCGAGTAATACTTGATTGTCGAGAAGAGCAACCACACGTTTATTATTCGCACCAACTAGGTTGAAATTTGAAAATGAGTACTGAGGAGGTAGTTGTTTGTTTATATGCATGATTAGTAAAATGTCAAAAGGTGTTTCATGATGTGAGTTTCACTCTAATGTAAAGTCATCATCATATTAATTTGTATATATATGTTATTAGATTTTTCCGTCTATATAACATGGCTCTTATTTGGATATTATATATGTTTTTGAGTGTATCCTATATTACATAAATTGATATCATGTATTTGGTAGAAATAGGAAGAGAAATCACTGAAATTTTAGTTTTATTAGTTCTTAATATTTTAACATTAAAAAATGGATATGTAGAGTTCAATTTTAATAATTGAAGATACATGGATGAGGTCATAAGGTATGCAAAGTGTATTGCTAGATTTCACTATTGAGCAAGATAATGTGTAGGGATATTTTAATAAATTAAAGCTAATTATAAAATTAAAGTTATCATAGAGTCAGATCAAATATAATATAATAAATAAATAATGCCTACTAGCTAGAGTCTCTATCCTTATCTAT
The DNA here is from genome assembly GCA_033629205.1 of Lithocarpus polystachyus. Classification (NCBI taxonomy): domain Eukaryota; kingdom Viridiplantae; phylum Streptophyta; class Magnoliopsida; order Fagales; family Fagaceae; genus Lithocarpus; species Lithocarpus polystachyus. Next base: position 108,036,187 of record CM066163.1, on the reverse strand, counting down.
TTATTTTATATGCAAAAGAATTTATGGCATTATTGAGGACAATAAAATCATATATTTATTAATTCAATAAAATTTGCAGGTTCACTACAACAATAAATTAAATAAATAATCGGCCTTTTTTTTTTTTTTTTTTTTTGAGGTCTAATAATCGACCAAACTTGTACGCCGAAGACAAGGCAAAAGATTTAATTTGTAACCCACGTCAGAGCCAAATGATTCAATTATTCTCCATGAATTCAGCTTCTTTTGTTTTGCAGGTTCACTAAAACAATAAAATAAATAATAAATAATCTGTTAGTGTGGGTGTGTGTTCCAAACACTTTTATTCTTATTTATTTTCTAGCCGTTGGAAATTTATGAGTAAAATAGCCGTTGGGCAATTATAAGTAAACTAGCCGTTGGGCAATTATGAGAAAAGTAGCCGTTGGGCAATTATGAGAAAAGTAGCCGTTAGGCAATAATTGATAATATAGCCGTTGGGCTTTTAAGGGTTATTAGTAACCAATAACTATATACTATTATCTTCATAAGTAGCCTATATATATACTCATCATAACACATTTTTTTAACTACTCTATTTTTTAGACATACACAATTCTACTATCTTTTCTCCCACATACTTTTCTACAAGAATATTTTGTTTTAAGGAAAGGCAATAGAAAGTTGTTCTTAAACCATTTGTGAGTAGAAGTGCGTACATCACAAAGGTTGACGCTATAGTCTAATCCTGGGAGGTTGTTTGGCCAAGAGAACCAATCGCACCACGTTTACTTTGGGTGGCACGAATCAACCTTTAAGGACAACGCTCTTTGCGTGATTCTATAGCACTGTGAGATTGTTCTTAATTTTTCTTAAATTTATATTATTATTGCTTATTTACATTCTTGCTAATTATTTGGGATATTGTTTGTTGTATCAAACTTGTTTATTCACTAAAATATTTCCAACAATCTTAAAGGTTGATTCTTTTCTCAAAATGGATAAACAAGTTGTTGATTCTCTTAAAGTCATTTCAGAAATTACCAAGCTTGAACCTTTTGATGGAAATAATTTTAAACGTTGGAAAGAAAGGGTTTTGCCTATCTTGGAATTTACTGAAATTGATAGTGTTCTTCATGAACCCAAACCCGATGATCCCGAAAAATTAGCAAAGTGGTTAAAAATAAATAAATTATGTACACATACTATTAAGTGTGGTTTAGCTAATAAGTTATTTGATAATTATTGTCATTTTACTTGTGCTAAAGATTTATGGGATGAACTTAATGGTCGTTATGGGTTTGAGGATGAGGGTGCTAAAAAATTTGCAACAGCTAAATATATGTCTTTTCAAATGTGTGAAGAAAAAACAATTTCTAGCCAAATTGAAGATTTTCAAAAATTAGTTTCTGACTTAGCTAAAGAGGGTGATAATTTACCCGAAAGGTTTGTGGCTCATGGCCTTGTTTATAAGTTGCCGGACTCTTGGAAAGAGTATAAGCACCGGTATAACCATCACAGAACTTATTTAAATCTTCAACAAACTATTGTTGATATTCAAATAGAAGAGACTAATAGAATGTCCGAAATTTCTTCAAAAGCTAAGGAATTTACTTCCAAGGCTAATATTGTAGAGGGAGGAACCTTTAGACCTCCACAAAACAATAAGAAATATGATCCTAGAGGCAAAGGAAAGTTTTATAACAAAAATAACCCAAATCCTCAAATCCAAAAGAAAAAGGGTAATTGTTTCAATTGTGGTAAGACAGGTCATTATGCAGCAACTTGTAGAGTGAAAGGGAACTTCAAAAACAATAACAACAACAAGGGCTCAACATCAAACAAAGCAAATGTTGTGGAAACCGAAGAGGTCATTGCGGCAGTGGTGTCCGAGGCACATTTGGTCTCAAGTGTGAAAGGATGGGTAGTAGATTCGGCTTGCACAAGACATATTGGTGCATTCAAAGAGGAGTTTACTTCCTACACTCCAATAGTGGAAGGCACCGAGTTTGTTTACGTTGGGGACAATAGACCTATACCCGTGAGTGGCAAAGGGAAGGTACTCTTGAAGCTAACTTCCGGTAAAACTCTTTCACTCACCAATGTCCTCCATATACCTCATTTTCGACACAATCTCATCTCGGTACGTTTGCTTGGTAAAGCTGGTATTAAAGTTCTATTTGATGGTGGCATAGTTACTTTATCTAAAAATGAAATCTTTGTTGGTAAGGGTTATGATAATGATGGTCTTTTTGTACTTAATGTTGATCAAGTCATTAATGAAAATGGTTCATCTTCTTATGCTTACTTAGTTGATTCTATTGATGTGTGGCATGGTAGACTTGGACATATAAATCTTGGTTACATAAAGAAAATGAAAGAATGTGGAATCATAAACTCACTAAGTGAAGCAAACATGGAAAAATGTGAAATTTGTGCCGAAACTAAAATCACCAAGAAACCTTGTAAATCTGTAACAAGAGAATCCGAACTCCTTAGTTTGGTACATAGTGACTTGGGTGATTTAAAACACACAATGACTAGAGGTGGAAAAAAATTTTATGTAATCTTTGTTGATGACCATTCTAGATTTACTAAACTTTATTTACTAAAAACCAAGGATGAAGCTTTGGAAATGTTTATAAAGTATAAAAATGAAGTTGAGAACCAAAAGAATAAAAGGATTAAAAGACTTAGAACTGATAGAGGAGGTGAATATGAGTCTTACTCTTTTAAAGAATTTTGTGAACAAAATGGCATAGTTCATGAGGTAACTCCTCCTTATTCACCTGAGTCTAATGGAATAGCCGAACGGAAAAATAGAACTCTTAAAGAAATGATGAATGCTATGCTTGTTAGTTCTGGGCTATCTTCCAATATGTGGGGGGAAGCCATTCTTTCGGCTTGCCATATACAGAATAAGGTACCTCATAAGAAAACTGGTAAAACTCCGTATGAACTTTGGGAAGGACGTAAGCCTAACTTGGAATACCTTAAAGTGTGGGGGTGTTTAGCTAAGGTTATGCTGCCTGAGCCTAAAAAGAGAAAACTTGGTTCTCGAACATGTGATTGTGTGTTTATTGGATATGCTAGCAATAGTTCATGTTATAGATTCCTAGTTATCAAAAGTGATATTTTAGAATCTTACACTATTATTGAATCTGAAAATGCTATATTCTTTGAACACTTGTTTCCTTTAAAATATAAGGAAAAAGTATTGCATGAATCTATTGATACTTCTAATGATCTTGTTGATGACGTGCAAGAATTAAGAAGGAGTAAGCGAGCTTGGAAGGAAAAGAGTTACGGTAACGATTTCCTTGCCTATATTGTTGAAGATGAACCTGTAAATTATTATGATGCAATTAAATCTATTGATGCGCCATTTTGGTTGGAAGCTATTAACAGTGAATTAGATTCTATTATGTCTAATCATACTTGGGAATTAGTTGAGCTTCCTCCTAAGGTTAAGCCTATTGGTTGCAAATGGATATTTAAAAGGAAATTAAAACCGGATGGTACAATAGATAAGTATAAAGCACGCTTAGTAGTTAAGGGCTATAAGCAAAAACATAATGTTGATTATTTTGATACTTATTCTCCGGTTACTAGAATTGCATCTATAAGAATTTTGTTTGCCATTGCATCTATTCACAAACTTGTTATACATCAAATGGATGTTAAAACTGCCTTTTTAAATGGTGACTTAGAGGAAGAAATTTACATGGAACAACCCGAGGGTTATGTTGTCCATGGACAAGAACACAAAGTTTGTAAATTGGTTAAGTCCTTGTATGGATTAAAACAAGCACCTAAACAATGGCATGAGAAATTTGATAATATGATGCTTACACATGGATATGTGATTAATGGTGCGGATAAATGCATATATAGTAAGTTTAATAATAATGAAGGTGTCATTATTTGTTTATATGTTGATGACTTGCTTATATTTGGAACTAACCATAATGTTATGCATGATATTAAAAGTTTTCTTGCCTCTAAATTTGATATGAAAGATTTAGGCGAGGCAAATGTCATTTTGGGCATTAAGATCCTTAGGGACAATGATTGCATCACACTATCACGATCTCATTATGTGAAGAAAATTCTTAAAAAATTTGAACATTTTGATATGTCACCTATGTCTACTCCATATGACTCAAAGGTGCGCTTGGTTAAAAATCGTGGTGATAGTGTTTCACAAGATAAATATGCACAAATTATTGGTAGTTTAATGTTTTTGACAAATTGTACTCGTCCTGATATTGCATATGCTGTTGGTAGATTGAGTAGATACACTCATAATCCTAGTATTGAGCATTGGGATGCAATATCTAAATTATTGAGATATTTAAAGGGGACTTTTGATTTTGGTTTGTCATATTGTGGCTATCCTACTGTTTTAGAAGGATACTGTGATGCTAACTGGATCTCTGATATAGATGAGGTGAAGCCCACTAGTGGATATGTGTTTACACTAGCTGGAGGAGCTGTCTGTTGGAAGTCAACCAAGCAGACTTGCATAACGAGATCCATCATGGAAGCAGAGTTAGTGGCCTTAGAGAAGGCTGGGTCCGAAGCCGAATGGCTTAGGAGTTTATTAATTGATATACCTTTTTTTACTAACTCTATTGCTTCTGTTTGTATTCATTGTGATTGCCAGACTGCCATAGCATGTGTTAAGAACAAAATTTATAATGGGAAAAGTCGACATATTCGATTGAGGCACAATATTGTGAGGCAGCTTATTGGTAATGGTGTTATGTCCTTGGACTTTGTGAGGTCAGAAAGGAACTTGGCCGATCCTTTGACCAAACCACTAGCAAGAAGGCTAGTGAGTGAGACATCTAGGGGGATTGGACTGATACCCAAGTTGTGACACTATGACTAATGCCCAACCACTATAATGGGTGATTCCATGTAAGGGGTTAAATGGGTAGAGGTCATTAGTGGTCCATGTGAGCACTGTCGTTTATAATGTGTTTTCCGCTATCTTGCTAAGGAGATTAGTGATGAGTCCATCCCTATGGTGTGAGACAGTGCTAAGTTGCAGAATTTGGTGAGGTTGAGCTTTAGGCTCTTAATGGATCCATATCCCTACCTGTTGGGATGGGGTGTATCTGCACGCACTCCTGATGGATGCCACCGACTAAGTTGCAGATTATTGGAGGTTGAGTTTTAGGCTCTTAATGGATCCATATCCCTACCTGTTGGGATGGGGTGTTCTGCACACACTCCTGATGGATGCCACCTATGTGTGAGTGGAAGTTGTGCCGCTTCCTATGAGACTTTTTGGGTAGGTCTCTAGAGCTCTCATGAAACCCAGTGGCGCATGGCCTGGATAAGGCGCCAACCCGCTTAAGAACAACCTTGATAAAGAAAGTTATGTGGGTGGTAAGTTTAGTTTACTAATAGCTTGGTTAAAAGAGTTTTAACTCCACCATTGTCTTTTAGTTCCTACTTATTTATCCTATGTATGGTTAAAACCTTCTGGTACCATATTGATGCATGCTTTCTTTAGTTGCGTGCCTTTCCTATTTTTGTGTTTGTAACATGTGGGGGATTGTTAGTGTGGGTGTGTGTTCCAAACACTTTTATTCTTATTTATTTTCTAGCCGTTGGAAATTTATGAGTAAAATAGCCGTTGGGCAATTATGAGTAAACTAGCCGTTGGGCAATTATGAGAAAAGTAGCCGTTGGGCAATTATGAGAAAAGTAGCCGTTAGGCAATAATTGATAATATAGCCGTTGGGCTTTTAAGGGTTATTAGTAACCAATAACTATATACTATTATCTTCATAAGTAGCCTATATATATACTCATCATAACACATTTTTTTAACTACTCTATTTTTTAGACATACACAATTCTACTATCTTTTCTCCCACATACTTTTCTACAAGAATATTTTGTTTTAAGGAAAGGCAATAGAAGGTTGTTCTTAAACCATTTGTGAGTGGAAGTGCGTACATCACAAAGGTTGACGCTATAGTCTAATCCTGGGAGGTTGTTTGGCCAAGAGAACCAATCGCACTACGTTTACTTTGGGTGGCACGAATCAACCTTTAAGGACAACGCTCTTTGCGTGATTTTATAGCACTGTGAGATTGTTCTTAATTTTTCTTAAATTTATATTATTATTGCTTATTTACATTCTTGCTAATTATTTGGGATATTGTTTGTTGTATCAAACTTGTTTATTCACTAAAATATTTCCAACATAATCAACCAAACTTGTAAGCCGTAGACAAGGCAAAAGATTTTAATATTTATAACCCACGTCAGAGCCATATGATCGATTCAATTATTCTCCATGAAAGCAATTCTTTTGTTTTGTTAGGCTTGACTCTTTCAGGCTTGAAGAATTTGACGTGATCAAAAATCGATATTGGCCTCATAATTTTAAAATCCTAAACCAATAATAGATGATTACTTTTTTTTTTTGATAATCATAATAGATGATTACTTGTTAGATCAAACATATCACAAAATATGTATAACACCCCATGATTATTATGGCAAACTTGTCAAGTCACCTTATTTTTAATTATCTGAATAATGACATTCCTCCTTCTCTCTTGCTCTTGAAATTTCAACACAAAATGAGCTCTTCTTCAGCAAAAATAAATAAATTCTTTGCTATATACTACTAATATTTACGTTGGAAAATTAAATTTCCTGACTTATTCCACTTACATGAGTGCAACTTCTTAAAACTTTAATTTTTTTTTTTAAAAATAGAACTTAGATTTTAGATAAAATAAGCAAATAAAAACAACCCCATTCAAACAATATTTAAATTGGTTAGGGATGGTATTAAACTTAGAGAATGTTATTTGATTTTATGCCCTATTTTACAAACTTAATATCATTTTTGACTCACAGAATAGATCTAAACATAAAATATAACTTTCATCTTGCCCATTTACTTCCAATAACTGCAAGTATGCCTTCTTTATTTTTAATTTTTGGTTGAGTATGACATAAATATGCAACACCGATATGAATAAAGAAGCATTATTGCTTTCGGTTAGAACTTAGAGGTAAACCTTCTTAAATGCAATACGTTAAGTTCTCTAATTTAATTTAAAGTTATGCTAACGAGTACTCTTAAAGTATTGGTTAATAGTCCAATTAAAGAAAGTTTTAATGAGAAAAGAAAAAAAAAATTAACAGTTTTTTTTTTAAGTGATGTTTAAACTTTCCTAAAATAAATTGTTAACCAATACCCTAAAAGCACTCATTAACATTTTTCTTTAATTTAAACATACGATTGCATTGACCAATAAAGTATAAACATTTTTTTCCAATAATAATTAATTTCATTGCAATTATGTGTGTGAATTTAATTGGAAACCGAATATACTATACCTAAAAGATTCCTTAGTTTTACCCATTATCTTTCCTATCAAATCAATGGATCTAGTAAACTACCAGAAGAACATACTCTTCAACAAAGATTATGATAGTAGTCATGGAATACTAGGATTATTAGTTGCTAATGACAAGGCACCCATAATCGCATTTTAGTTGGAACCATCATGACACACTAACGGAGGGTCCAAGTCAAAATGCTGAACACAATTTTTCACAGTTTTATATGATGATTGAATTAGACTTGTGACTGTGATTGCGGTATCAAGAGGCATATACTTCAAATAGTTTATTTACTTATAATGCCAATGATATAGCCAACCAAACCAGGCTGGTACCATGTTGAAGCCACTAAAGCAACTCAATTTGTTTCCTTTTGTTATAGAAAAGGGCATCTCCAAATTTTTCTACCTTTTAATAGATATTAGGGAAAAATACAATTTTTTATGCACGCTATATTGAAATTTCAATTAAATTCAAACATATAATATATTGAATTTAATTATTTTTGAAAAATATAACATTATTTATTCTTATTTGATTAATACAATCATTCTTTTTTTTTTTTTGAAAAACAACCATATATTTAAACTTAATTAAGGAACTGAATATAATACATCTAAGAAATCTAAGAAACTATACATATACATAAGTTTTGTTATATTTATAAACCACTACAAAGAAATCTTTGAAATTTCAAGATTATGACACTTTGTTCTATTCTTCAGTGTCAAACTAAAAGGGAAAAAAAATTGTGCTTATCTGATCTGATCTTTGTTGGAATACTTTTTCTTTTTTAGTTACTTTCCCACTATCTTCTACTTCACGACGTGTTGAAAGTTTAGAAAGTTATATGAAAAGTGATTTTTGTATGTGTTGTAAAAGAACTTACATAAAGTAAGTAGAAGACAAGAATTACCTAATAACAAAGTGTCATACTTAAGGTTGCGTTTGGCAACACTAATTGTTATCAACTTATTTTGCTATTCAGTTTATTTTTACTATTATTTATGGGTCTTACTGCACTTTTTTGTACTATTTATGAGTCCTACTATATTATTTCAACTAACTTTTATCTATATCTACGATACTTTCAGCAAAAAGTTTTCAGTTTCAGTAAAATAAGCAAATCTACAACTATTTATGAGTTTCGCTACACTTTTTAGTGCTATTTATAGATCTTATTGCATTATTTCAACTAAATTTTATGTTTATCTAAAGTACTTTAGGCAAAAAAATTTTAGTTTCAACAAAATAAACGAATCTCAAATAGACACTTATATTCAGAATAAAATCTTAGGCAGATTTTGTAATTTCAAATTATAATTCTTGATAATTTTTTTAAAAAATTTTTTGGGCATATGAGTGTTGAGCTGTTTACTGTTGACAAGTTTATATATTTTTTATAATTTTTTGATAAGTATGTTTGTGTATTTATATATATTTAAATAAAATAAAAAAAAACATGTAAACAATATTTTATGTTTTGACCCCAAAGAAAAAGTAATATTTCATTATGTTCCATAAATTCATTATTGGAACTTGGAAGACAGGAAGAGTTTTTGTTTGGGCCTGAATTTTTGTGTGACTTGGCTCCCGCTTTACAAAGATCTAACGGGCGGGCATATAGCGAGCAAATCCCACTTCTAACTCCAAGGCCCAAAAAACTCCACACAAAATAATCTTTTTATTTTTCTTATTTTTTATTTTATAAAATGATCGTTCCTATTTAAATGGAATTCATTTTACGATTTAGAATGAATTTTATAGATTTTTTTAATGATATGATGTCTTTTTGGCCACAAATTTTTAGTTTATTTAGTCTTTTTTTTTTTTTTTTTTGGTCTCAAGTTCTAACTTTTTTTTTTTTTTTTAAATAGCTTTCAATAAATAAACTAACTAAAATTTTTGTTTTATATATATATATATATATATATCTTTTGCTAATCCGTGTTGAGGACTCTTTTTTCGACCCACGTGGCATTACTTCATTGGCAACTCATGCCACATCAACATATTATCGATTTTTTGAGTAAATCTATTTAAAGCCCAAAATAAACTCATATTTCATTTAACTACATGGATTGGGCTCACATGGGCCATGAGATCCTTACTTCAAGAGACAGATTAATGGTCCACATTTCCTCTTTATCAATTGGGATCATAACCCAACGACATCATCAACATCAGCATATAGATCGGGCTTAAGCAATGAATCAAAACTCACGGCTCATATTACCTATCTTACACTCATGGCAAGCGACTTCTTCAACAAGAGCCAATATTTACACAAAATGACAACAAAACCTGAGGTACGTCACCTCATCTTCGGCTTATGATCCAAGCTTATAAGTCTCTTTGGGGAAACTTTGGGAGTCATGGTTTGGAGGGCCAAGAGGTATGTTCAGTAAAGTTCTAACGGTTTAAAGTTGATAAAAGAGACATGTTGCTTGGCGTGTCTTCTTCAACTCCCTGAATTTTAACGAGTCCGTGTGTAAAGGGTAACATATGGTAAGCATCTCTTATCACATAACACCTAAAATGATATGATTTTCCATTACTTTTTTCCTAAAACTTAATATTCATCATATGACAAATGCTCAATATCCCAAGCCATCTAACTGCTGAAAAAATAACTGTTCATTCAATCCCTAGCTGTTGCTATACAGATTTAGAAATTTCATTATATTATTCTACATAAATCTCACTACTACTTTCAGCTAAAATCAAACTCAAACACATGGTTTTATCTGATTGGCTATCTTTTATCTCTCTCTATATACAAAATATTCATGATATCTTTAATACCTAGCTGCTGTCTGTCATAATTTGACTATATATTTCTCTGCCAGTTGCCAGAGTAGAGCATTAAATATTCTTCTTGCTTACTAAGATTATGTCACAACACAATAAGACCTTAACTAAATATCTAAAACTTCAGCCAATCTTTCTATCACTTGCTAAAAATGTGTTGTAATGGAACCTTGAACCAAAATAGAAACACCCAAAAAAGGAAACATTTCCAGCAGAATCCCAGCAGTGCATTCAGCACTTGACATCTGGCTGGAAGTGATATCATCAGTCATTTAATGCTGAAATCCCAGCAGCTTGCTGTTATACCCAAAATAGCAAGATACCCTTCAAAGAGATTGAAAGTTCAAATAACGTATAAAACACTATGAACGTTTAGACCCCCAATTTACAAATTATCAATTCAAGTTTTAACACAAATGATAAATGTGTGAAAAATGAACTAAAGCCTAAAACAAAATTGATAAACCATCTAAGTAAAAAAAAATCACATCCATAACAGAAATTAAATGACAAAGATAAAGGAAAGAGAGATGCAAATATATGAAAAACACAAGACGTGTTATCGAAGAGGAAACCGAAACTCTCGGCGTAAAACCTTTCCGCCGCTCTCCAAACGGTCAAAATGATCCACTAATAAATGTAGTTGGGATACAAGGACAGCAATAGACCCTCCAAGTCTAATCTACCTAAGTACCTAAGCCCTCCAAGCATCTTACTCCAACAAGGTTATGCCGAACTTATTTCTTCTTTAACTTCCTGGATCCTGCTACTAGTCCATAGCATCTACCAATATGAATTGGCTCATTCCTAACTGCTTCCCAAAATACCAAAGAGTCTTCTCACTGATATGGGTATGGTAAGAAAAGGTTTTGGAAAGAGTACCTTTTAAGGATCTACAATGGAGAGGAAGAAAGTAGAAGAATTTGAAGATTGTGGATAAATCAATCTTGTTTTTCTTTACGGTTTCTCTTTCAAAATTCTCTCTGGAAGCTCTTTACATATCGTGGGTATAAAAGGTATATATACTGTGGGTGTTTGGAATGTGAAAAGACCGATTTTCCAAAACAGAGTTGGCTGGCGGCTTGTCCTCGCGACTTTACTGAGTCATGAGTTCAAGCCACGAACAAACTGAAAGGCCAGTCTGGAATTTTTGTCCTGTAGTGCGATAGTTGGCACGACGATTCATATTCTGGCAACTTTCCAGTCACGAGCCACCCGCAAGATCTAGTCACAAGTTCTTCTCTGCACGCTTCTCTCGTGTGCAACATTTTGGTGGCTTGTAAATCGCGAGATACAAGCAAGGTCCAATCGCGAGTCCCTGTTCTGCAGTACAGTCTTGAGTAATTCTTCACACTCTCTCACACACTACCCTTACATGAATCCCATTTAAATACAGGGTTTCTAAATGCTAAAATATAAGCAAATTGACATGAAATAAAGCCAACAAAATGGTTGATGAAATTTAACCTTACAAAGATCTTACCATTTTTCAGCCAAATCTAAGAAATAAATGCTGAATGTCCTCTCCAGCAGTAAAAAATCACCCACCTGACCTCATCTGCTTCTGCCTAAAGTAACAGCTTTCTAATGATAGTTGTCACAGCTTTTCCTGACAGCTAGGATAGCTTTCTCATGATAGTTGTCACAGCTTTTCCTGACAGCTGGGATAGCCATTTCAGAACATCTGTGACAGCTGACTAAGCAGCCTGAGCATTATCTTTTTTTCCTCATTTGGCTAAAACCAAAACCAAAACCAACTAAGGAAACTACCTTTCTCTTACTAAAATGCTTTCCTTTTCTGCTACTTTTTCCCCAGCAGCTCTTATCCAAAACAGCAAGAATGCTTTAAAGCTAAACATACCATTTTTGGTCAAATCTTAAGATGGATTCTCTAAAGATTTATTGTTATTTTGGGATAAATTTTGGCTGAGATTCTTTGCTAAAAAACCTCCTTAAACTCAGCTAAATAGGACCCTTCATCAACACCTCAAGGGGGGAACAACAAAGGGGAGGAGAACAACTCTCTCATCAACTTATCTATTCTCTCTTCCTCTAAACTCTTGATGAATTTTTGAGCTCCTGAGTTTTTACTTTCTAAATCAGGAACTAAACTCTTCAACTTTTAGCTCACAAATGCCCTATATAAGCCTTCATACATCCTCCAACAGAAAATACCAGCAGCTTTGCTAAACACACTACAGCACTATTACCCCTCTCATACTCATTCTCTCACTCTCCATGTTCAAAAAATATATCTATCTTACTGCCTTTGTCTCTAAATATCTAAACACATCTCCATGCTCTTCTCTTAAAAGATCTTTCATCTTGGAAAGCAATCTCTACAACTTTTCTAGAGGTTATAATCTCATATTTTTACTATCTTTAACCTCCATGTCTCTCATATTTACATATATCATATCTATTACAAATACTAAATCCCACAAAACATCCATATCCACACTTCTCAAGAGATATCAAACACTCATACTAAGCCCTTCTCATGGAAGGCATGAACTTCTCTTACAAAAGCTCTTCTCCCAGAAGGCACTGAGATCTCATATCAAAGCCCTTCTCTTAGAAAGTACAAATACTCCATCCAAAAGCCTTTCTTACGGAAGGCAATACTATTCATAATTTCATAACAACTAAAAGAGCATTGTCAAGGGGGAAACTCATTTAAGTGCATGATAAGAGGAGCAAGCTTGACCAGCTCATACACACAGCTGGGCATATTCTCTCTCCCTCTAGTTGCACCTATTTTTCCCCCTCAATCTTGAAGTTATCATGGCAAAATACCCCTCTACCGCTAGAGTCATTCTGTTGGAATCTTATTAGTTCATAGAAGCTGTACCACTAGGACTGCAAACCATCAGAGATAAGTGACTCTGCTTCTATATATTTAAATTTACTCCATTGAATACATATTACTTCACATTTAAATACATATTACTTTATTCCAACTACTATTACAACTATTAACCAAGGCTTAAACTCATTTAAATGCATGATAAGAGGGGCAAACTTAACCAGCTTTCACTGCTGGCATTCTGCTGAAATCCTATTAGCCCACTGATGCTACACAGCTGGAGCTATAAACCATACAAAGATAAATGACTTTGCTCCCATATCTTTATATTTACGTCATTAAGTATATGATTACTTTACCTCTAAATAAATACTACTTTATTTCAACTGTCATTACAACTGCTAATTAAAGCTATCATATCAAACGCGTATTACATATTTATTCGACTATAATCGTGATTCTTAGACTTTGGCTTTAATGGCTTTGTAGGCTTAAAAATACACCTGTAGTCATTGTACCACATGGCCCAATATTGAGTTTCGGAGGCAACTCCCCCAAAAAGAACCCGAGCCTAGCAAGGTCATCCCTCCAAAGGACCACACGTGACCGAGCAACCGAAAAAGGCCCCCGAACAATACGTTATCAAAAACTATGGGCTCTCAAGACATATCAAACTATTTCTATTGTTAAATATAATAAAAAATATAAATTACATCACCCTTAGAGGATTTATGAAATGGCACTACCCTGGAGGTCTTTACATATAAATGCAGAAATTAATTACTTGTTATCTTAGGGAGTGTTCAAATTTGTCTCTTAGCCTATATTAAACTCCAAACACAACCCGCGGTTTATTTTGCAATAAAGTTGGGGATTAACAAAAAAAAAATCACAATCTTACAATATATATTAGCAAATTAACCTACTCACTCACACATGAGCTCACCATAATATTTTATTTATTTATTTTTAATAGCTCACATGTCATGTGAGAGGTAGTAGACTAATTTGAGAATAACGAAATTTTTTGTTATGCCTTACAAAAACTCTTAAATTGTTAAGTTTTGAAAAAAAAAAAAATCATAGTTTAATACTTTAATTTAATATTTTTTGGAAATTTCAAAATTTAATTTGTTACATCTCTAAATTATATGTTTAAAGTGTAATTATTCTAATAAATAAAAACAAAAAAAGTGTTTGCTAGGACTCTTGTAACTCAATTGCACCTTTTAATTTATGGTTCAGATCCCTTCATTCTGTTGTAACTATCAAATTATCAAAAAAAAAAAAAAAATGCTAAGCTTAAATACAGCTGGTTAAATACAACACTAAAGTTGGTTAAGTTATCCACCTTAGCCTAAATTACATTAAACTCATTCGTAATTATTATTATTTTTTTGTTTGAGAAGTGCTACAATTACAATATTTTTGCAATAAATTTTAGGTGGTAATAACTTACTACTTAGCATTTGTTGTAAAAATTATAGACATGGCATTTATCTTGTTCTATTTTTTGGTCTAAATACAAAAAAAAAAAAAAGTCATAATTCTTTTAAGATAAATGCTATGTTCATAATATTTTTGGTAGATAGTTATTGATTGATTAGAACCAGCAATAACGTATTGCTTATGAATTTTTATGATATTATAAGTGTGCGTTTGGAAAGTGCGTTTTGTGCTTCCCACATCTGCATTTTTTTTTTTTTAAGATCAATGCCTAGTGCACTGTTCATGGGACATAAACAGTGCACCAAGGCATATAAATCGTAAAAAAATAATGAATAGTAAATTTTTTATTATTTTTTTATTTTTTTCAATTTTCAGCAAAATAAGCGGTATTCAAACAGACCCAATTAATAATGTAGCATATATATTTTTTTGTTTAACCTCAACCAAACCTTTGTGGAAAAAAAAAAAAAAACTAGGAAAAGTGTTTGGACATGCGTATTAAAGAGTCCTAAAGTGGAGGAAGATGTTTGGGAACAAAGGAAGGAGGCGTCAGATAGTAAAGTGCGCATGGACTATAAAAAGGCTATCATCACCTCCCAGCGCATTTTAGGGCAACTCACAATTTCCCAATCCACCTCACCTGGATTGCTCCCATGAATTCAATTGGTACCATTCTCTATCTTTCTTTAATATTTCCTCCTCTTAAAACACATACTCTCTCTCTTTATGTATATGCCTTAAGAAAACCATAATATTTTATCCTTATTCATGTATATTAACAAAAACCTTACAGTAAATCTCTATGGCATGGTATGATTAGAATTGTTTTAATACTGACAAAAGAAAAGCATGTGGATAGATTGTCTCATGTTTATTTGTTCTTTTAAGACGCTTGACAAGGGTGCACATAGACATGGTTTGAAGCTGAAGGTAAAACAAGGCTCATCTTTTTCTATTCAACTCTTAGGCACCTTTAATGAAGAACACTTGTGATATCCTTGTATTTATTAATAAAAATTTATGATCAAATTTGTAAGGAATGGTATAATTAGAATTGTATTTAATTCTGACAACCGAAGAATAGATTGTCTCCTTGATGCAGGAAGTGCAACAAAATATTATTTTAATTAGTTTTATTTAATTGTGGAAGCCAATTGTATTTCGATTTGGAGTCTTAGTAGTCAATAGTTGGGATTCCTCAAATCAACAAGAATCAGGTTTTCTTAAGGCAACTAGAATTAGGGATAAGCCTTAGTCTATATAAGTACAGTATTGTACTCCTATGGAGAAAGTTTACAATTTGATTGATTAATGAAAGTTTTCTAGGAATTTTCTAATGTTCTTTTTGCAACTCCAAGCCAAGTCCTATGTATTGACTCCTAGGTTTGTTCTCTCTTACTTGATGCTAATTCCAAGCAAGCCTAGGTGCTGACTCCTGGGTTATCTATCCCCTACTCTTATGTTTATTAATTATTTTGTTGCATCCTTTTGCCAAGAGCCTTGTAACTCAATTGGTTGGCACCTCTTGGTGTTGCATCCTTTTGGTTTTTTCATGTGACACTCATGTTCATGGGTTTCTTTTAAAAAACTTATCCAAAGTGCACATAGACAATGTTTGAGGCCTCAGGAAAAATAAGGCTCTCATATTGCCACTCAAAGCTTGGGCACCTTCAATGAGGCATTCTTTATGCACACGGGGATGCATGTTTTTGCAAAAGGTTGAGGTGCAAATATTTGCACACATTTTTGTTTTCTGTTGACTAATACTTGTATAACTCTGTTGTAACCATATTGGTTGTAGTTAACTATTTCATTATGACATGCATTATTTTTATTTAATCAATTTTATGATGATTGTTGTTAGACGTTATAGAATTAATGTAAATGAAATGAATCCTAAACCCTGATTTTCTTTCTACTAACCCTAGCTCTACTCTGCATTATGCTGTTCACATAGTTTTAATTTTCAAATGTCTGAATTGTTGGGTTTTTTAGTTCATTTTGAATCTGAACACATTAGAGAGCAAGGTGCTTGAGTGATTTAAATTGATTTCGTTTAGTTTGGAATATAAGTGTTTGGATCATTGCATTTGTTAAGTTAAACTGTTCCATCTCCTTCTGTCATTATTTAGTTTTATGCCTGCAAACTGCACTTCATTTAGCTCTTGGCTTATGCCTTTGCGTTTCGCTAGGCTCTGAAAGACCTTAGTGCTTAGGCACACTTTTAAACTTCAATTATATACGTGTCATCTCCCTTATTAGGACTGAATTCAATTGTTCTTATCTCTATCATTTCCATTGTCTTGTAATATTGAGAAATTTTTTTAGTTGATGTAATATGTTTTAATTTAGCTTTATATTGCAGCTTGGATACACTAAAAAACAAGAGGAAAGACATTTTCGTGGAGTCATCACCTTGGAGGTATGAATTTCTTGGGATGCTTGCAGCAATGGATTCTGACTGTTTACATCTCTTCTGGCTATTTCTTGACCCACCCCCATCCCCAAAGAAAGATGCAAAATTTTTTTTAGAAATTTTTATCCTCTTTTAGTTTCCCCTTTTTGTTATATGATATTCTTGTTCTGAACATGTTGAACCGAATATATCATATATTTGTGTAAATTTCTGGTTTTGCAAGTACTTGTTAATATAAAATTGGTGGTTTTCGTTTACTTAAATGAGGTTATATTGCAGACTTGCAGTTCTGTGTGTCCATAGTTGGTTCTTGGTATTCTTTGCAAATCGGTAGTTGCATCTCTATTCCTGTTTTTGTAAATACTGTAGCAAGTACTGGTTCTATCAAGTTCATATATAGAAGTTCCATGGTTCTCAAGATTTATGCGACTACTTTAATGATCCACATAATTGTTAGATAGTTCCCTGTTATTAGAAGAAAATGTGATAGGCAAAAAGAAAATTGCAGCCTACACTAAAATCAATATTTATCACATGCAAAGTGTATAATGTTTTTGCAAACCTGGGGTACGTGGTGTCTGATTTTTAATACCTGAAAAAAGAATGTATCTTTGACATGGATTGGAACAAATAGTCCCAGTTATTTATTTATTTATTTTTACAAATTAAACTACTTATCCTTTAAAAAATAAACTAGGTATATTAAAATGAGGTGGATTCAAATCAGTCATACCCAAGAACAACCTTCTTTGCTCCTCAATTGGTGCCACCAATCCAAAAGTACATTTAAAGCAGTGTTTTTATCTACCTGAGAATTGAGAGAGGGAAAGAGACACTTGGATAGGGTTTTTAATGTTTCCATATGGTTGTTAGGATTGGAAAAAAATATACCCTTGTGGGACCAGTTGGTAAAATCTTTGCTTCTCTTGCTCTTGTTCTTGCGTATGACTGCAATTGAGGATAAAATGAGTCGGAGTCGTTTGAAATGGTTTGGACATGTGCAATGAAGATTTGCATTTGCACCAATGCGATGAGTAGAAAGGACATATGGGTAGCTAAAAATGATGTGGATACATGTTATAATGAAAAAAAATATGGTTATTAGATATGTAAGTGGGCACATGGCCTAGTTAGGGTCAAGTGGCATAGAAGGATCGATACAGATGATCCTAATTAATTGGGTTTAAGGCTTAACTGAGTTGAATATGAGTTAAAAGTGGGTTTATTTATGTGAACATGTCCATAATAAGAGAGTTATTTTCACTGAATTTTATTTTTCAACTTCAATGCCAATAGGGTAAATTTTCTATGAAATTAGTTTTTGATAAGTAAGAAGTTCTTAAAAAACAGAACAAAGTACAAGTCGGTATACAAGATCTCCAAATGTTACAATCTAAGAACAAAGGAGATCAATAAGATGAAGAAATGACAACCATTTGATCATGATTCATACGATCAACTTGTATTAAGAGCATGGATTTAAGTGAATTTAAATGTAGTTCAGAACTTTTGAAATTGCGATTCTTCTGTTCTCTCAATTTCTTACTATTTATAATAGAAATATAGCTGGAATTGGATCCTATGAAAGTCATTAATTTTCCCACTATTAACTCATATTCAATGAATTTTCAGTTATTTGACTTTCACTCACTTCTTCCCCAACTATGAGTTTGAACTTGATGAGCATATTAGTGTCATTTAGCATGCATAGCACTTTAATGCCTTTGTCTCTGAACATTTCAATGAATCACTCAGGAGTGCAATATAGAGGAAATTTCTGATGAAGAGGAAGCACCTTCAAAAGGTTCCAAGAACAAAAAAGCCAATGGACCTGATTCTAAAGCACCTAGTCTCGTTTTCAAGTTAACTAGCAAGATTCCATATAAGACTGTTTTGAAAGGTAGTAATATTTATCTTTAAATTGCTTCCTAGTACTGTTTGCAGAAAAATTCTATTTTTAAAAATTCCTCTCCAATGAAGTTGTGTGCCAATACATGCTTCAATTAATATGTATTTTTGCAGCTCACAGTGCCGTTGTGTTAAAGGCTGAGAGTGTTGCAGATAAGGTTGAGTGGTTAAATAGGTTAAGAAATGTTGCTGGGCCTTATAAAGGAGGTGAAGCAAAGGGTGAATCTGGTTTTCCCATGCGGCATAGTTTTTCTGATGGTTCTCTTGTGAGTTACTGAACAATGTTGATTGTTTTTATCCAATATCATAGCATATTTGATCTTGCAGCTGTTTTAGTTTCTTGAAGTTTCCTTTAGATTTTCAGAGTCCATGAATTTGATAGTTATTTGATACATTAGGGATTTGAAAATCAAAGAGGTCCTTGTTTTTTACTTCATTTAAAGAGTATCCATATTTATGTTTGAACTCCTTCAGCAATTTGTTCTCTTGACATGTTTTGAACATGGAAATCTGTAGTTTATATATATATATATATATATATATATATATATTTCAGCCTCCTTGTGGAATGAAAATAGTTCTTTAAATAATTTATAACTTGTTTGTGGTCTTTCCTGGTTTTTCTTGCTGGCCAATAGAGCTTGTTTCACATGTCTTTGAACATATGTCTGATGTGTTCACTTGTTTTAGGATTCAATGGTGAGGAAACCAGCTGATCCAGAGGAAGAGCTTCGATGGATGTCCCAAGAAGTACGTGGTTATGTTGAAGCTGTTCTTAACAGCCTTGCTGCGAATGTCCCAAAAGTCAGTTTTTTTGCCTGTGCCAGTCATCCTTTCTGTAACTGTTTATCTATAGTTCTCTAATGTATGTCAGTAACTGTTCTGGTTGAGCAGGCAGTCGTTCTTTGCCAAGTAGAGAAAGCCAAGGAAGACATGCTTAATCAGTTATACAGTTCTATCAGGTTAGCATCATATCAATCTCTTTGGTGACATACTAATGATACTGTTTCTCATGTATGGATGCATAATATTTTTTCCCAATTCTGTTATGAAAGTGCTCTAATTTTTAGTAGTATATATTTCTGATGTTTGTTCATTTACGCGTGAAGATTTATACAAAATTTCACAGGAAGAGAAAAATTCTTAAATTGTAATAAAAATTCATATATGTGCTTCCTTTCATGTTTTTAAATGCATTTCTGGTTGGATGTGTCCTTGAGATATAATACAATATTACACTCTGCAATTGAACTATGAACATTTGCAACTTTAAGACATGCATGTGCCATCCAAATACAACCTTTGGTTTCTTTCTTCCAATATGTTTCTTGTTAAATTGGTTCTTAATTATAAATATATTTTTTTTACTCCTTGGTTGATAGTGCCCTAAGCACAGCAAGGATTGAAGAACTGATCCAGGAAGATCAGAATGTAAAGCATAGGAGGGAGCGAATCCAGAGGCAGTCCTCTCTTCTTTCAAAACTCACCAGGCAACTTAGCATTCATGACAATCGAGCAGCTGCTGCCTCTAGTTGGTCCAATGGTGGGGGTGGAGCAGGTAAATATCATTGCATATGTTGCAGACTGCCATTTTTGCTGTGTTTTGGGTATCTCAATTGGATAGATAATAATGCATGCAGAATAAAAAACTCACTTTCCACGTTTGTGAAGTAATGACACAAAATTCTTATTCCATTTCGTGACCATTGTGTTTCCCCTTGTTACTCATCTAAATGTGGCCAGCTGAACTTTAACTTGTAGAATGAATTTAAAATTATTGGTACATTCTATTATTGAGTTGAACTTACTCGAGAGATTTCTGCAAGTTGTTCACGCTAGTTGCAGAATCATCTCTCTTTTTGTATATCGTCAATGTTGTTGAATCATGACTGCGATTTTAAGGAAATGAATTTATTTAAAAACTGATGGATCTTATAGATGATGATTTTGAACTTGAAAATGTGTTCTTCAACCGTATGGAGTATGGGCAAAGAAGGTGAAAATGTTAAATTTAATGTGATCTTAGAGATTTGATTTTTGGGACATTTCCTTATTTAGACCTTCTCATTAGAAATGCAGTCTCCCAATATGATATCCGTAGTGAGTGCAAAATATTTTATCAGAAATTTCAACATTTTGATTTAGAAGAATTAGTTTTTTCTAAGATTTTAAATTGTTAGTTTCTCTCTCTTAGTTCTCATTTTATTACTAGGCACTGATTTCTGACAATTCATTGTACAGAGAACAGCCCAAGAACCACTGCACCCTCAACAGGTGATGACTGGAGGTCAGCATTTGATGCTGCTGCAAATGGATCTGTTGACTCATATGATGACTCATCTAGGTTCAGCAGGGGTCACAGTCGACGGTACAGTGATCCAGCTCAGAATGGTGATTCAAACGCAAGCTCAAGCTCAAACTCCAGCAGTCGCCGCACACCTAATCGGTTGCCGCCTGCTCCGCCACAGTCAGGTTATAAATAACAACAATCTATTCAGTTGGTGTGTGTTGCTCCTGCTCAGATTGAGCTTTTGCCAAGCTCTCATTAAGTTAGGGTGGTATTGTAGAAGCGGAATAGGTTTGTAGATAAATCTTGCTATTACATCTGTGATTTTTGCAGTGTATTTTCTCTATGCTAAGTAAAATTTTCTTTCTCCCATTATGAGTGGACAGACGAGGGGAAAGAGGGGAAGGGAGAGAGAGAAGGGGGGAGGGGGAGGAGGCATGGAGTGTCTCTCTAACATTTGGTGGGCCCCACAAACCCGTGGGATCTATACGTTGTGAGAGGGATGCTTCATGAGACAGTTGGTCTCATAAGAGAATTTTTAATGAGGGTGGGGTATCCTTATCCCTTTTTCACCCTCAGATGCTACAATTGTAATTGGTTGTACTGAATCTGATTAAATTTGTAAAATTTTATATAGCAGGTGTAGTATCTGTGGTTAGATACAATCTGCCTCAATTTCTCTCCCTAGAAATGATGAAATATTGTGCTTTCTTGTAAAATTTGACATTGTTTAGACATATCTAAATGCTATTTTTTGTTGGCACGCTCCAATTGAGTGAACCATAGAGCTTAACTTTTGGCCTTAAAAATAAAGTAAGGTATTGCACAAGCAAAAAAGAGAGTGCAACAATCAGCATCTGCTCAAGCGTGAAAGAAGATCAAGAAGAGAGTATTTGAACGCCAATTCTATCCAACATGTCTTTGTCTTGACCACCTCAGAATGTTAAAAGATAAGGATTCCAAAATTGCATTTTGATTTATGTTAAGGGACTCAAAATTTGGTGCTTTGTGACACTAGACCGCTGGTATTGTCTCAAACTCCCAGTTAACAGTCAATATCAAATTTAAACTTTGATGCGAAACGAATAAAGTAGAACGGAACTCTCGTTGTTTATAAAGGTTTCAAAGTGCCCCCAATCAGGAATTGAGAAAATGTTTTATAGAGTAACTCGTCGCTGACCAGTGAACGCCAAAAAAAATTAGATGATCTGTTTTTTGTTGAAGTGAAAAATAAAATTATATGTGTTGGTTCCAAAAATTCTTAAAATGATATATTGGGATTATTTTCTAACAAAATATAGTCGATATAATACATTAAATTTTTTAAATTAAGCTATCTATATTTGTTATGTGTAAGTGTTTTAAATTTTGTAAGTTTGTTTGTTTGTTTTTGTTTTTTCAAGGAAACTATTTTACATTCTATTACTATATAGGGCGAAATATTTTGTAAAATAATGTAATGTGTAGTTGGAATTTGTTTCTAGTACTCTCTACAAATGGTTTATCCTCTATCGACTTGAATGACTTTAAAAAGGAATTAGAAGGAAAAACAATACAAAACTTTAATAACATATAAGAAAAATGTAATTTTATTAAGAACTTACTAACATTACATTGAGAATGTGACATAATTGTCAATAAAACAGCTCCTCTTTCTATTCAAACCTCTCCTCCCAAATTATCATGGAACCTCTCCTCCCAAATTATCATGGAAGTAGGCTCAATGGATCAAATGCACCAATATGGACGAAAGTGAACCGAACCGGACTGAATGGAACCAAAGTGGACCAACATGTAATGAAATGGATCAAAGTTTTATGCGGGCACAGCTCAACAAGAGTAGCAACGAAGTACATCTTTGAATGAAATAATCACCATTCATAGTAATAATAAGTAGCAATTGATAGTTAGACTTAGACGGGAAAAATATGAATTTCTTTACATTTTTCAAATTTATTCTTTAAAGGAAGGAATTATTTACTGCTTGAGTAATATCCCAAAAAGCCATAAATTTATTAAGGAGCTTCCTTTGTTAGTACATATGTTTCAATGATTAAATGCATTACTCCAAGCACCCTCTCTTTCTCCAAAAGAGTCATCCCTCATCAGCACTGCTTCTGCTGGTGTTATGCAATTTATATAAAGAGCATCTTTTTTTTCTTGATAGGCTCTTATACAAAGAACTTTTTGCTGAATAGATGAGCGAATTTTCAACTTACGAATAATACTGTCTGCATTTACAGTGAGATGATTCCTTCTAGACATTTACAGGAGTTTTTACTTTTTATAGATGTCAGGGCATGATTTACATGGGTTTAAACCAGTCCAGAGCTAGCATTTGATATCTCAGCTAGCTGGTTGCCACTAGAGAGAAATATGATACAATGATGAATGATCCACTAATGGTGGCTGTCAAATGAAACTATTTACATACTCCTGATTCTTGAAGCAAAATATCATAACTATGATTATCACAAAATGATGAAAAAGACATTTACAGGTATAAAAACACAAATATTTTCCTTCAAGTTAGGGCCTCGTTTTCCTCTATCTGCTGTATTCCTTCCTTGAAGGGACCAGACTCATGCAAGAGTTTCGTAACAAGCCTGACCTGTAAACAGATTAACTAATTAGATACTGTAAAATCACGCAAAGCATGGTATGTAAGAATAAGAAATCTTCTATTTCAACAAAAGAATACTTAAATCTTCTATGCAGACAAATATTATCAGCATTTTTTCTTCCCTTATAGACAGTTAATTTCACTGAAATTTCACTTCTCAGAAGAGAGAGGGAGGGGAAAAAGGGAGAGTTTGAAGGGGCATTGGAAGAATATAAGAGATTAGAGAAAAAATGAAATTAAATAACCTCCAATGGAGAAGAAGGGTCGTTTAGATTTTTATGCATGTGACAGAAGAAACTACACCAGCCCTCATGCACAAAAACTACGCTATATGTCTATGTAGTCTTACATCCACTATAAAAATCGTTGCCAGTATGGATTATGCATATCCATGTACCCAATTTCCTGATATTCAAACCTCCTACGCATAATGGTGTACATGCAATTGTTTCCATGCACAAATAAATTGGGCATAAGATGGAGCTCTGTTGCCTTGAAAGGATGAAATTCTCATACTGATGGCTGATTAATAATTCCTCATTTCTCAAAAAGAAGTTTCTGCCTAAAATACAGCAATATAACACTAATCACCTGAGTTGATTCGCGGACTAGAAACTCCTCTATGGCCTTCCTGAAACTTTTATTTATAAGGTAATGGCAGCTGTAAGTTGTCACAGGTATATAACCCCGCTGAATCTTGTGCTCACCCTGAGCTCCTGCCTCAACTGTGTTCAAATTGAGTTCAATAGCTGCTTCTATTGCCTGTTATATCAAATCAAAGCACCCATAAGAAACAAAAAAAATAATAAGCACTTCTTCGCAGGATGATGTTCTTTACACACTGGAATTCTTGGCATAATGAATTCCAAAAGAAATAGTTTAT
The DNA here is from genome assembly GCA_033629205.1 of Lithocarpus polystachyus. Classification (NCBI taxonomy): domain Eukaryota; kingdom Viridiplantae; phylum Streptophyta; class Magnoliopsida; order Fagales; family Fagaceae; genus Lithocarpus; species Lithocarpus polystachyus. The sequence continues at coordinate 108,011,645 of CM066163.1, read as the reverse complement.
AAATTCTAGGCACTCATGGTTGCCTGTAAGCTTGAGTTTTGTGATTGAGTGGGAGAACAATCACCCTGGGCTCAAGGGTTCTAAAGTGCACTATCACATTCATAGTTATTTTTGTTTTTTGAAATGTAAATAGTTTTTTTGAAACAACAAAGAGGAGTGCAGCCCTAATACACAGGACGTGTAATATCATGTTCATAGTTACAGCCTAACATTATCATAGATATAGCTGTTGTTTCAGAACAAGGAAACTTTTATAGATTGTTCCTCTGGTTATAGAACTGAAGGTGAGGAGTTGAGAATTGTAGATTATTTAGGTTCACAATTAGACATAAACCTGGTAATAGCATGCTTCAAAATGCAAACTTGGATAGTAAGCTCGTGGCTGACATCCCCATAGCCGCCAAAATAAGGTATCTCCTCCTATAAGGTTAAGAGCTCCAGCAACAAGTTCTTCCCCTTCTTCAGCAACAACAAGTAGTACCTGATCCCCCATCTTTGATCCCATATTGTGGAAGAACTCTCTTGTTAGATAAGGAGTACCCCACCTATGCATGAATCAACAGCATATCTAAGATGCAGCATCTCAAGATTTTTGTATAATTCAACAAATCTTTGACAAAATAAGGTACAAAAAGCATATTGAAAATGGTTTTGTAAATTATATACTTTCGCTAAAAAGCCAAAAAAAAGGGGCCAATGTTAAGGACCAAACTTGTTATCGGTGGTGTTCCTGTAAAAATTATAAAAAGAATCCCAGTGCCTCGCCTGCCAACAGAACCGTAAAATAATTAGGATAAGAAGTCCCAACTCTATGACACCAGCAATTTTTCAACTATAATATCTGAATAGAAGAGAAATAAATGCGATTACTATAAAACTGGTCACGCCATTATCGATGGGAATCAATATGGAGAACTTGGAGCACCAGATCATTTTGGCCTAAGGGGAAGCTTTTGTTGGATATATCTTTTGGCGCCATTTACCACCCTAGTCTATGTTAGAGGAAGGACATTTATAGAAGAAGCAAACCATATGTAATTGCTTTACAAACTGTGCAACATTTTGCAATCTTTGGAGTTTTACCCAACAAATCATGAAGATGATGTATCCCATCTTTAAACTAGTATACAAATATACTGTTTGATAATTAAATAAAAACAAATTCATGGTTTTTTTTTTTATTTCTTTGAATACATGTTTTAGGTAGTTTATGTTGAAGTCATCATTAAATTTTGGCTCGTTACAACATTTCTAAACAAAAGCCATACTACTATGGGTGAAAAGACATTGAAAACATTCCACAATTCAGAGAGGTAGATTGACACCATAGTACACACAAAAAAGAAGAAGGAAAAAACTCTTTCTTGGATAAATTTTAGATTTTTAACTAAAAACATGCAAATTTATGTATACATGTCATTTTAAAATTTTATTTAACCGTATATAAATATTTGAACAAATACAGGTAAAGCAAATGTGAAGTCGGATAATCAAATATGATTCAGACATAAGTTATCATACTCAAAACAGTAAAATGACAATGAACAAAGCACATAATTACATAATAACTTGAAGTTATCCTTATTATCCATTACCTTGATCTCATAACCACAAAGCCGTTTCATAGTCAGATTTTGCACAGAAATCTGCACCATAAAAAATTCAATGAGAAAACATACAACTCGCATGTCCAAAAGCATGTCAACTGATATCCTAGTCTAATTGACAGTATACCAACTACCAAGTGAGAGGCAAAGGCAATCATTTTCAGGAAATTGGCATTGGCTTCTACTTACATGCGTGCATGCATGCGTGTGTGTGTGTAGAGAGAGAGAGATATTCTAAATTGTACAAAAACAGAAAACAAAAAATAATTGGGTTAAGATGCACAAGAGGATTCATGACCAATATCCTACGTGGGCACCAAATTCTGGATATTTCTTCCATTAGTTGTAGAAGACAACTAAATCTGCAAACACTATAACAATTTACATCTTTTGTCTGCTTTCAATCCATGCTTTTATTTTCAGATTTTTGATTGATTGCCTTAGAGTATCATAAAAAGTTTCCTTAAGTATTTTAGTGTTATCTAAATTGATTATGTATCTTCATACCATTCCAATCACATCCATGCACTCTTTTCTAGAGTCATCCATCGCCATCAATGTCCAATTCAAATGATTATTACCAAGATTCAACCTTGAAGCTAATCTTAACCAGCATTGATGACAGTCAATTAAATCAGTACAAACAAATCACCAGCTCCTCTTTTGCTTGAAGATGAATTTTCACATGGCCATTAAGTCTCTCATAATATGTGTGTGTATAAAACAATGTTTTGGAGGGACCAAACCAACCTTTTTGCGTTCCTGACGAATATTTTTTCTCTTACTTTGTTTCATGTCCATCAAAAACTCATCAAAACTGCAGCACACAAGGAGATTCATTCATTTTATATTATTTGTGCATACAACACAGCACAGCAAAAATAAAGAAATACTGAATCATGCAGCAACTAATAAGTTGAGGCATTTCAGGGATTTACTACTGCAACTTGTTCTAATCATACAATGCTTACACTTATGTTGATATTTAAGAGTGGAAGAGCTAATAATGTTATGCTTAAAAAATTCGCCCCTTCTGTGGTCAGGTATTTTTTTTGAAAATTTGACTTTAACCTTGAGGACAGAATAAATATGAAAGGACCAGAAACCACAAGGGATGCATTAACCCCAAATAATATAACAACAGAATATATGCTTAAAATTCAGGTAAACTCAACAAGCTGGAAACCTTTGAGAGAGAGAGAGAGAGAGAGAGAAGATAAAAAAAACTATATGACTGATGCATCTTGCCTAAGAGGGTGGCCAAAATCATAAGGATTGGACAAATAAGCTCAGGAGTTGCTTGAACAGGGTCATGTAGGTCAACAATGTTGCTAATAGTGGACTAAATCAATGCAAGCCAGCGTAGACTTAATCATTACCTTCATTGATGCTACACTTGGTTGCATATACGAAGAAAATGACAATCACCACATAATCTTCAAGGGATGTGTCATGACGCAATAATGTAGTGCCATATAAAACAAATAGACTGTATTATAAAAGTCATGTTACCATGACCAAAAAAAACTCCTTAGTATCACTCACTTCTTATAGTTACGATTTTTCCAGTGGTACTGCATTCCAATCCTCTGCAGAAAACCTCCTTCCTTCAGTTTCAGCCACTCATTTTCAGACGGGAAGGTAACATGCAATGATGAAAGCTGAGACTGTAAAAGATATAAGGTAACCTTAAGTGACCCAGCCGCCAATTCTTGTGTCTAAAATATTGTACCAAAACAAAAAAGATTATCTAAAATATTAAGTCACAAGAACGTAGCCAATCTCCTGAATAAGGAATAAGTAATAATCACAATATAACTAGAACAAGAGCCATGCTACAAATTAACTTAAAGCCTGCATTAAACAAATATTAAATATTACTCTATTGGAAAACAAATCCTTTTCTCAATAAAATGTGGAAGTGTGTTCTAAGACCAAAAGATGGAAAATGCAGTTATTAAGATTTCCACACTTAAATATCAGATATTTTCCCCATCAGTTATCTTTTTTTACCCATTGTAAGTAGAGACCAATATCACAAGAAACCTTTACTCATCTCAGCACCGCCTATGAAGCATTTCAGTTTCTTCTCTCCTAGAAAATGTTACACACATTGATACATAGCATACATATTTGTGTGTGTGTGCACTTAGGAAATAAAATGCACAAGAAGTATGTACACAGAAAAATAATATAATCATTCTATTCATCTGTATGAACTTTTTAGAAAATTACTAAGAAGATTTTATTCCTTGTGATGATTAATATGCAGTCAATACCTTTTTCCCAATTTTCCCTTTCTGTATTTATTATTGGCTAGTTTCTAAATTTCAAGGGGTCAAACATTGTAGCACTATAATATACATACTCCCATTAGTCATGGTTCCACAGGCATGAAGAAAATTCCACATAAGCCATGCAATTCAATTATGCTCTCTTATTCTTTTTTTTATTTTACTTAATTTTTTTAAGTAAATGATTCATTGAATATGTGCAAAAGAGGCTTAAATTAATTTTTTTCCCCTCATATATGGAGTATATATTTGCTTAAATCAAATCTTTTTTAAACAGAGATCCCATATGCAGCCTGGTCTTGGCAAAGCCTCTAATTCTTAACAAGATATCTGAACTGAGCTACAACACTAGGTGCCTGATGTATATAAGGTTGATTTAGCACAAACTTTGGTAATCATCCATCTCCAAAAGTTCAAAAAGTTTTAGTTGCAAAGCAGTTCACCATCCTCATTCACTTATTCTGACCTTCCTAAAACTCTACCTGTACTTATTGTTGTGGCTTGACCAAGTGATATGTAAATTAACTTCATAAAGAGGCAAAAACGGATCCTAAAATTTCAATTTGTACAAAGATATCTGACTAGAAATACAAACAATTGTTCATCAACAAAGAATATGTGGGGGAAGTTCCCAAAAGGCACTTTAAGTAAAGACAGTATATACATATCAAATTTGAGTTTTCATATGAAGATACTTAAATCATATAAACATGTACAAGTGCAGGTGCATCTTCAGCAGTACTAATCCAGAAAAGAGAGGAAACTGACTCCTGATTTAGACACAATATAATATGTCAAGTCACATCATCTATCCCGCATCGACACAAACAGAGGACTTTTTCCGTTAACCCAATTAATAAAACATTTCTCCTTGTTTCTCACATTGACAGAGAAACAACAGCTGTACTCAAAATAAATTTGGAATAAATAGATGAAAAAAATACAAACAGTAGGTATAGAAATAGCTTAACATAAACAAACTAACGCATGAAGATAAAGAACCATTTGATTCATCCAATACCTTGGCTGCCAGCTCCTTAAGAGCAGAGACCATAACATCAAAAACTTGATCCTTGAAAGAGGTATTGCGAATTAAAATTCTTGGACCAGTTACTGGAGTAAAAGGTACACAACATTGCAACTTTGGATAATATCTTGCCCCAAAATTGTAGTATGCATCAGCCCAAGAATGATCAAAAACAAATTCACCATAGGAATGGCTGCAAATGTAAATAAAACAATATTATCAGCAGGGACGAGAAAAAGTTTAAGCATTTTACGCAATTGTAGAAGAAAGTACATGAAAACTTTCTGTGTGGACAACATAGTAGATGCTGAACCTTTTAAGATAGAGTGGAACAACACCTAAAATATTTTCACATTCATCCTTCACAATCATGTGGCGTGGCATCCAGCCTGTTTCCTGAAAGAAAAATTAAGCTCATAATTGATTTAACACAGGAATTTTCATGTTCATTCACATCAACCGATGACCTCACCTCCACCTTGCTCTTACAAGAGGAGCAAGTCCCATTTGAGCTAGAGCTCATTGGCCCTGATGATGCCAGACCAATTAATGTTTACTGGGAAAGTTACGATTTCTCATAAATTTTCCAAGTGGGAATGATTTTTTTTGAACATGAAATGTGTAGGTATAGCATCATGGATTTGCTCAATCTGGGATCCACAAAAGTGAGTGAGTTAAACAAAAGATTCATTTATGCTCACAGAAATTATAGATAGCGATTATTTAGGCGCAGAATTATATGTATTATATTGAGGTAGACAAGCTTTCCACTAATAAATACTACAATATTTGTTAAGGAAGTAAATAAGGGAGCAATTCTTAATGAAAAGTGGAAATTCAAAGAAAGCAGAACTAATTACTTGGAGTAATACTCATGGCAAAGCCTCTGTTATACTCTTTAGCAAAATAAAATATCAGAGGACATTCATTTTCTAGTGCTAGACAAGCTAAAAAGCGAGATACTAAAATGGCACTAGGAGAAATAGATAACATTACAAATTATAGAGGTCTGATATGAAGCAATGATTCCTAACCTTCACTGCACAGTTAGACTCCTCTAAGCTTGAAAGAAAACCATGTGTAAGAAATGGATTATATTTTTCAGGACCCGTGGCATCCAAAGCGCACGCATCCCAGTCGTTAGGTGAAACCTCTAAGATTGAAGAAACAACTGAAACTGATATCCTTTTAGATTTCACTTCATTTGCTGAAATGCCCTGAATTGAGAATCAGTACAATGCTATTAGCTACAGCAAAAAAAAAACAACAAACAGATAAATATGCAATCAACAATCCAAAGGAAGGGGGGGGGGGGGGGGGGACCTCTGGCGTTGACCCTGTCAAAGTGAAATCTCCAAGTGAAAAGTCCACTTCCTGTGGTGGTGCTACAGACTTCTTAGATCCCCAAAATAGTGCACTAATTCTAGGCACCTGAACTGAAGTTCCTGTTATATGCCTACATTGTGCTTTTCCCTACAAAGTCAACAGAAAAAAAAAGACTTTTTTTTTCAGTTCATCTATCAGTTTATGCCCAATTTGTGAGAAGTAAACATTGAGTGAAACTTGAAACACATCTCAATCCTCTAATTGTCATGGCCCTGATTGAACCACCAAGCAATATTCAGAACAAAAGGAATATCATTTTTCTTTTTCTAGACTATTCCTAATTCTCCATATTTAAACGATAATTTTTTTTTTCTTCAAAAAGCAAACTATCCAATTCATTGTAACATTATTCCTGAACATAGCAAGTAATCATAACATGGTCCTCAGAGATAAAAAAAAAAAAAAAAAAAAAAAAAAAAAAAAAGGAAGAAAAGACGAAAAAAAGAGGTGTATAAGTCCAAAATAGATGACAATAACCAATACCCATATCATAAAATGAATTTTTAAGAAAGTTTGAGAAGCAAATCCAACCAAATAATCACTTTTCACACAACTTTAGAACACCAGTTGGTATATACACAGCAATATGTAAACTCACAGACAGAGAGAGAGAGAGTTGCTTACGAAATTAGATGGGAATTGGCCTAGAAAAGGAGAAGACTTGCAGTAGCTCACTGCTACTGCCATGGCCACCACTCTCTCTCTCTCTCTCTCTCTCTTCAAATTGCATGCAACGTGGCAAACTCAAATGCCAGGCCTTATTTTGATAGATATAATAAAATATTGTAGCGACGATTTTTAAGGTCGTTAAAACAGTCTCTCTTTTTGACTTAACAATCAATTGTAGTAACGATAAATGTACATCTCGTTAGGAAAGTCCGTTATTAAGGCGACTTTTTTCAGCTGTTAGATCGCTATCTTCGCCGTAATAAGTTGCAAGAGAATTAGTTTACCCTCGTATCGTTTGTATAGTTTTTTTTTGCTATCTTATTTTATTATTCAGCTTATTTTTATTACTATTTATGAGCTTACTATACTTTTTGGTATTATTCATGGGTTCTACTGTATTACTTCAACTAATTTTTACCTTTATTTACAGTATTTATAGCAAAAAATTTTAAATTTAAGCAAAATAAACGGATCTTAAACAAACCATCAATTTCACTTTCACTTTCAAGTGTTTTAAGTCAATATTTTATAGTTCAGTATATTGTTTACGCATGTCATACAAGTGCACACAATTTCACTTTGGCGTGTTTAGTCCATATATATTTTATAATTCTGTATATTGTTTATGTAAGTTGTATACAAGTGTACAAAACTCTTAGTCCGAAACAAGTCACAAGGAGCTTTACCTATAATTTATAGGCGAGGCTGATTCCTACCCGAGGCTCAAACCTGCGACCAAGACTTGCCATCACACTAATACTACCTCTTGTTTGCACAAATTGTAAAATGAAAAATTATGATTTAGAGGAAATTAAGATGAAAAAATATAGATAAATATTCTCGAACTTTTAGAGTCCTAGGGACTATGAATAAAATCCTTTACTCCATTTTGAGTATTCGAATATATTCCTTTAATTATTACTTACTACTCTATATTATTTTTTGTATAAAATAATTAAAGTTTAAAATGAAAAAAAATGACATAAGACATATATTTATTGGTGGAGGCCTAGAGCATAAAATGAAATACTAAAAGAGTGGAGCATAAGGAATCATGAACACCGAGCCCATCATGCAAAAAATAATTCAAATTTAGTAATTTGGATGAAGTACCAAGCTTCCTAGATCACCAGATGGTTGTTGATGTTACTCCCTGATATTTTAATTCTTTGATGAAAGTTTATATTTGGTTGAAAAAAGAAAGAAAGAGTGGGATAAAGGATTTATATTCGTTCGATACGTATATCTTTGAGGCATATGAAAAGAATATATCTTTATGGAACGACAATTGGCAGCAAGTTTCATAGAAACAAAAGCTTGCAAACTTCTGAGGCACTAGTAGATGAACAAAATGCACTATGGAAATTTAAGATTGGTGTGATTGACAAGAAGATATTTTATGCATTTAGTGTATGTTTTCTCCTTCTCACATAGAGGTGAACCCCACCTCTCGTTAGTCACACTGGATACATGATATATTTTCTTGTAATTGACATACCTATTTGGATTCATGTGCACTTTCTGTAGAAGGTGTATTGAGATTAGAGATTGTCTTTTTATTTTTATTTTTTATTTTTTTTAGAGTGTGAGTTTCTAAAAGAATTTGTAGAGAGGTAACGAGGAAATGAGAAAAATGCTCATATACCCCCTGTACTTTCAACTAATGGCCAAAAGACCCACTTAACTTTTATATTGGCCAATTTACTCCTTAAACTATTCAAAACTGCCAAATCAACAATGAATTTTTTTTTTTTAATCTCTATGTACGAACTTCTATAATAGAAATTATTGGTTTGGTTTAATTTTTGGGTTGGGTCTCTGTGAGCTTGGTTTGGTATTGTACTGCCTGGTATGTTTGTTTTTCCCCTCCAATGTATATCTATTTAAATCCACAAAGAACTTGTTTTCTATCTCCATGTAAGAATTTATATAGTAAGAATTATTTGTTTGTTTTAATTTTTGGGTTGGGTCTCTATGAAATTCTTGTTTTTTTTAATCTCCATGTGTCGTTCACTGTGTGTTTGATTAAATGCCTGAGAGACATATGGCTACTGCTCTGATGGTTTAACCAATGAAGCCTGAAACTAGCTGCACGCATCAGTGAGGATACAAATTGCAAATAATTTCAATGTTGTAATTGTCAAATATGAAAAACTTTCTTTATAGTAATTGTCAAATACAGTACTGAGTTGGCATTTTTGTAGCCATCATGGCTAACTGCCAAACATTAGAAAGGACAACCTTAGGACAGCAATCAGCTTAGAAACTAATCCCATCTACTGAAGGAGTGAAATGTCTGCCATCGTAGTCTTTTCCTTCCAATCCGGAATTCTCCACCCACTGTAGACTTGGACTAGCTTTTTGCAACGACTTAGCAACAAAATTTGCTGAAATCCTAGGCTCTTAGTTGTGATAGATGCTTCCACTAAGGCTTCTTGAAGACCATCAGTCACAGAGCTTGCTGCACAGCTCCTGATGCCCCTGAACACTAACTCACCATATCTGAAAGTGCTGAGTTTCCTCTTTAATAAAGGCATCCTGGTACCTGAATGGAAGAATGCTTGCATTGTGCTGCAGATATCTTGCTTCACTGTTTGCCAAAAATCTTGGAAGAAGAATGCTGGAATGCCATCAGGATGTTTTATCACAGGTCTAACTCTTGTCCAGTTTTATTAATCATTTTTTGATGAAGGGTAACGGTCAGTTTAGGTGCACACAACTTATAAATGGTTGTGTTAAAATTTCATTCAAACCTGGCATTTGGTAGTATATAGTTGTAGTAGAATGTAATATAAAAAATTATTGGTTTATGTAACCTGGGGTTCTTATGATTTTAAAAACTGTTTGTTGCAGGGAACGCAGCTGTCTCAGGTGATCAGATTGAAGACTGAAGAATGTAATGTATGTAACTACTTTGAGAGGCATGACATTGAATTCGTACCAACGAGAAAAAAGTGTAATTACTAGACTATTGGACACTAATTGAAGGCTGAAGAATAAAGCTGCAATGCATAAGAGAATCCCTAAGTGGCTTTGGTTATTAATAGTGGTTTCTTAAGTCAATAGTGGGATTGTGATAGCCTTTTGCATGGGGTCCAAGTGTTAAAGTTGAAAGTCATCTTTATTTGTAGTGACTAAATATGTAGGAGTACTAAAAAAAAGGATTTGTAATGTAATGTATCTATATGTGAAAATTAGATGTAATGTAATATAAAAATGTTCACAACTATGTAATGTTCATCTTATGAAATTAATGGCAGTATATTTTCTCAAGTTTAGTAATTATTTGTGGCCATGCTCAGATTTGTATTTTCCTTTAAAAAAGAGCTTTCGGAACTTTTTGGAGCCAAATATCCTTAGATTTTATAGTTCAAATTGCCCTATGTTTGTTAAGATGCAATTTACCATATCTCCCTTTTCCCATCTTATTATTTAGTGCACGGCCAAAACTCATTATCAATGTAAGTAATGTCTCTAAGCACCAAGCTGCCATGAATTTAAACAGAGATGTGCATTGTAACTGTATATATGGTGTAATAAATCAATAGCAAGCTGCCATGAATGAATCAATAACCACCAAAAAATGATAGTGTCCCAATCTACCATGAATTGAACTTTATGTAGTAACTCTAAGGATCTCAATCAGTATTCTTAAAAGGATCTCAATATGCCATGAATTGAAATATCAAATGAGTGTTTACAAAGAGTATATTGTTTGCTAAAAAATAACGCTCAATGAATCAATAATTACATTTTTCTAGCAATATTGAAGAACAAAAGTATACTGTTACCATCAGTATTTTTAAAAGGCCATGTATCACTAAATAAAATATTGAATTAAAAAATTATTTGTCTTCTTGCTACCACTAAGCCTTAGCCTTTCCCTTATCCTTCTTGCTTCCACTAGTGTTGTCCTTTGTACGACTTTGACTTGATTGTTGATTACCTATATTTGATTGCTGAGTACCCTGTAAAAAGCCAAAAAGGCTAGAAAAGTTCAACAAAGTAGTTCTTGAAATTTGGATGAAAATTTCAACAAAGTAGTACTTGAAATTTACCGATAATTTTTTACTCCCTTTAGCTCTAGACGTAGGTGATTGTCTTGATTGTCCTTTCCTTTTTTTTTTATAAGCCTTTTTGTTGGGGTTGTCAGGAGCTTTACAAGTTCTTTGATTATGGCCCCATTGGAAACAATTCCCACATTTCATGGCAATTCCTTTCTTGCTTACCCTAAATGCATTAACAGGTTCTCTTGCCTCCCTCTTTCTTACCTTCTTACGCTTGCCTACTTTCTTTGTAAATTTTGGGGGCTTGCCTACCTTCTTACGCTTACCTTCTTACGCTTGCCTACATTCTCTATGCTAATGCGTTGGTTAAACTCGAGGAACCTAGGCCTTGAATTCCCTTCATCATTAGATGACCCTTCTTCACTCCTCAACTCATCACTGTCCCCATGGTCTGAGTCTCCTTCACCATTCCAAACTCCCTCAAGCTGTTTGCCCCCAATTGCTCTATTGATTCCATCATCCTCCATACCAAAATCTTCATTTATATCATCACCAGATTCAGAAAAATCCCTCAAATTGTAATCTTCGTCATCCTCGTCATCCTCCACATCAATTAGAACATTAAAAATTTCAAATTGACCATCAGCCTTAATAGAATCATATTGGGATTGAGGGGCTTGTACATTTGGCATAGAAGATGAATTTTCAGGGAGTGACAGTGGACATTCATCCATGGCTACAATACAAAATTAACAAGAACATTAGTAGAAGAGCTGGAGAAAACAAAATTAAATATATAGTGGGGGAAAAAATATTACAATTTGCACATGCACATATGCATGATTGCTGCTAATTCAATTCACATAATTCAAAATATTACAATATGCATGATTGCTGCTAATCAATATCATTGTTTACCATTTATAAATGGATTATGCACATGATCAATGATGCTAGATCAATATCATGATTTCAAACAATTTCTTATACAATTAAAGATGGAATTGAGTCATCCAGTTGAAGCAAACAGCTGAATGTAAAATGTCGACAACCCCTGCTGTCCAATCACACAAAAATAAATGGGGTTCAGGATTGGAGCAAAGTCTTAGCTAATGGTAAAGATTAAAAATCTAGCAGAAATTTATAAAGTAAAAAAATGTCTTTTAAAAATTAGCTTTTCATGTTGGAGTCACTCCCTTGTTGATGGTTTCTATTGACACGCGAAACTATTTAGTCCCTGGCCCTTACTTGAAGCGCAACACATGGATGAATGAGTCATGTCATAATAGATTAGTATGCCATGCTCGAGGTTCTCAAGGGGGCTTGTGGTTTGGTGGTCAAGGGACCATATATGTCAACAGAGACTCCTAACTTTTTCCCTAAGGAAAGAAAGCTTTTCATATTTGACAATTAAAGCGTTGAAATTATTTGCAATTTGTATCTTCACTGATGCGTGCAGCCAGTTTCAGGATTCATTGGTTAAACCATCAGAGCTGTAGCCATTTGTCTCTCAGGCATTTAATCAAACACCCAGTGAACGACACACGGAGATTAAAAAAAACAAGAATTTCACAGAGACCCAACCCAAAAATTAAAACAAACAAATAATTCTTACTATATAAATTCTTACATGGAGATAGAAAACAAGTTCTTTGTGGATTTAAATAGCAATACATTAGAGGGGAAAAACAAACATACCAGGCGGTACAATACCAAACCAAGCTCACAGAGACCCAACCCAAAAATTAAACCAAACCAATAATTTCTATTATAGAAATTCGTACATAGAGATTAAAAAAAAAAAAAAAATTCATTGTTGATTTAAACTCAGGGAACGAATGAAAAAAAAAAAAAAAAAAAGACATACCAAGATAGAACGGAACCACCAAGGCACCGCCGGGACAAGGGTGGCAAGACTGCAGGGGAAAGCTCACAGAGGCTCTAAACTGACCGCCTCTCTTTCTTTCACCGCCGGACCTGTTTCTCTCCCCTTTTCTTTCCGCTGGGTTTTGGAATTTTTGGTGATTAAAGTTTGTTTTTAAATATCACGTGAGTCTCACGTGTTTATTCTGTTAGTGTTTTAAACGTGAGACTAACTGAAGTATTAATTTGGCAATTTTAAATAATTTAAGGAGTAAATTGGCCAATATAAAAGTTAAGGAGGGTCTTTCAACTAGTAGTTAAAAGTTTAGGGAGTGTTTGGGCATTTTTCCCCAAAGATTTAGTTGTTAAAGAATTTTTGTTGTAGACTTAGATCATCAAGCAGAGCCAGGTTAATTATTCTCTACCCTTTTGCTTTCTTTACATCAATTTGATTTTATTTCTTTTATATTATATCACATTAGATTACATGACTAAGATTAGAAAACATTTCTTTCTCCAAAAAAAAAAAAAAGATTAGGAAACATTTGTGACCGGTTCCCATGATATTGGCTTAGTGGCAAAGTTAAGATTTGACTTCCAGGAGAAAAATTTATATATTTGCAAACATAAATACACACATAGCGCACGGACAAAACACGCATATATAATACTTAAGATTAATTTGACCAATAATATGTCACTCATCTGACTATTGAGTAGTATTTTATTGCCCTGTATAAAAAAAAGAAGAGAGTAGTATTTCGATGTTAGAAAATCCATAAAATGATAGCTTTATTTATTTATACTAATAGGCCATGTTTAATTTCCATAGTCAAAGTTCAACTTATAATTCTTATATAATGATTTATAATCTTAGATATATCTCAAGCACATCTTAAGTGATTTTTTATGCTTATATTAAAATCAAAAAATTATTACAATTTAAAATGATATGATAATCATTTGTGCATATTCTTTACAGTTTAACTTGAAAAAGATACCAAATTATGAAGTGTATTTTATAATTTTTTTTTCAAATTTTATAAGTTTCATGGAAAAAAATTATTATTTAAAGAATTTGAATTCTTAACACTTGTGATAGGCAAATTTTTTTTTTTTTTTTGCTTTAATTAATACTTCTACTTCATTATTTTCTTTTATAAATTTTGAACCTTGAAAAATTCAATAAGATAAGAACTATTTCTTATTTTTTAAGGAATTTTGATATATATATATATATATATAAGAGTTATACAAAAAAAAAAAAAAAAATTGGAATATGGAGAGTGCTTAGTATGGCTTATTTTTTTCGGGGGTAGAAAAAAAATTGTGTAGTGGGATGGGGGAACCCCTACACACACATGAGAGAGAAAGATGGACACCAACGCACTCACTAATAAGAGAGGGGTGACTCGAACCCAAGACACACCGTAAGTGAAGTCTTGTTAGCCCAAAGGTCCCGATTGCTTAGTAAGTTAGTAGCATGCCCTTCTGTCTTTCAGTGTCATGAAAATAAGTGCTTAGATGTAAATACATGCAGACTTATAGACATACATACATACATAAATATGAAAAACCAAGATATATGTATATAGCTTCCATTAATAATTGTAGTTTGATCTCTATTTTTCTCTTTTAATAGCTTTTCACCTCTTTCGATGGATGGCAATTTAATTCATATAGCCATTAATATTTGTCATTTTTTTTGTCCCAGTTTAAGTCAGATATAAGAAATTTGCTCCTTATTCACATTTGGCTCCTGCTAATTAGGAACCCATATGTTTTTATCATTATAGACTTAGCCTATTTCTTTTTGCTGTTCTCTTTCTTTATAATAACTATATATACGTGTTGTATCTCTTATAATCATCATTTATCTGTTTGGATTGAATGTACGGTTTTCTTCCCAGCTAACTAAATATTTTGTTTTTGGGATAAGAAAGCAGACTAATAATAATTCAAAGGTTGCACCTTCTGGTGTGGCTAAAGCAGATTGCAATGCTTTAATGGCCCCCAAACCTAAGTGGCTGAAGAGAAATAGATGAAAAAGTTTTTAGTTCCCCAAAAGTACCAAATTGAGGTGTTGCATGTTCTGATTTTAAGGATAAATTATCTATTTGTTCATATCAGAAATGGTTTTGTTGTTAATACTTAAAAGAATGCCATTGTAGAAAATGAGATTGCAGCCATAGGCCTGACATTTGGTTTGGATGATCCTCGACCAAATAGAAGGCTTTAAAGATTTTACCTTCCACAATGATAATGGAAAGCCACACCCTATGAAAATGTTGGAAATTAATAATCTGTTCATTTCAGGCATTATCTTGTCTTTGAGAGAATGTTCTAAAAAAGGAAAGGAAAAGGCTTTGAGATACGAAGGTTTTGGGCAAATTAAATTCTATGCAATATCTAGATATGAAGAAAGCATACTAGTCATTTGGATCTTTGTTAATATTGCAGATTATGATTGTGTAAACTTGCAAATGACTACCAAAGCCTATATAGTCTAGTTCCTTTAAAAGGCCAATGCATGTGTACAGGTCTAACAAAAATTGTCAAGGACTTTTGGAGGTGACCCTAATATGACCCTAAATGAATTGCTTACAGGAATTGTTCTCTCCATGGGCACTAGTAAGACCTTATGTTTGAGACCTATTATAAAATTTATTTTTTCTCAAGGTGAATTTATATAGAATCAACTAATTGGTTTAGATGACACATCTAAGAAAAATTAGCAGATTTTTAGGGCCTTGCATATGTTTACTGCTCCTAGGGATGTGAGAAGGAAGCAAGGTGTTTTTTTGCCTCCTAAGGGTAGTAGGCTAGTAGCTTTGGTGGGGTGATGAGTATGAGTTTAATAATCAGTGTTGGACAGAAACAAATTTGTTTGGTTCACCTAGTACTCTTAGAGCTCAGCAAGAATAGAATATGGAATTGGCTTGCTTGTTTCATAAGGAGGAAAACTGGCAAACAAAACAAAATAAAACAATGTCTCACGTTGCTTCAACAAACAAGTAGGCGGCAAAATAAATAAACTATCAAGAAATTGTTTGATGATGCAACTGAGTGCCTAGTTTTCATTTGTTTTATTTGCCGGTTTTCCTCCACCTGCAGCAACCAAGCCAATTTCATATCCTCATCTTCTTGACCTCCACAAGTACTGGATGAACTAGACTGATTAGTTTTCTGTCCACCACTGATTTTCATATTCCCACCACAGCTACTATCCTCAAGAGGCACTAAATTTCCTTGTTTCTTGTTCTCATCCCTGAGAGCTGTCAACACAGGCAAGTCTCTAAAAGTTTGCACATTTTCTTTAGATGTGTTGTCTAAACCAATTAGTTGGTTGTATATGAATTTACCTTGAGAAACAATAAATTCTCTAATATTCTCAAGTGAGAATGTCTTAGTAGTACTTATGGAGCGGACAACCCTTGCAAGCAATTCATCCAGGGTCAAATTGGGGTCACCACCAGGAGTCCTTGACAGTTTTTGGTAGACCTGCACACATGCATTCGCCTTTTGAAGGAATAGACTATACAGACTTTTGTAGCCATTTGCCGGCTTAACACAATCATAATTTGCTATGATAGTGGAGACCCAAATCACCGGTGTGCCTTCTTCATACCCTGATATTGCCCAGGATTCGATCTGCCCAAAGCCTTCACATCTCACACCCTTTTCCTTCCCTTTTTTGGAATTTTCTTCCAAAAGCAGGATGGTACTTGAAATGAATAAATCATCAACTTGCACCATTTCTACAAAGTCTGGTTTTCCATTAGAATTGTAGGGGGTAAAATCCGCAAGCCTTCTATTTGGTCGGGGATCATTAGGCCCAGATGTCAAGCCACTGCAACCTCATCTTGTACAATATCATTTCGTTTATTTTTAACAATAGAGGATTTCTCATATAAATGAAGAGATTTATCCTTAAAATTGGAACATGCAATAACTTGCTTTGGTATTTTTTTTGAGGACGACAAACTCTTTCACTACTATCAGACCTATTTCTCATCAGCTATTTTGGTTTGGTGGTCATTGAAGCAGTGCAATATACTTTAGCAACACCAGAAGGTGCAGGTGCAGCCTTTGAATTATTATTATTTTTGGTAATAATAATCTCTTTGTATCAGTGGCGGCTCTATAACTTTTTTTTAAGATGGTCATTAAGAAAATTTAATAAAAATAAAATATTTTTTTAGAATAATAAAAATAAAATTTGAATATATTGACATCACAAAAAAACATGCTCAAATATATATAAAGTATTAAATTTGGTTTTACAAGTTTTCATATTTTAAAATCATTTTATGATAGGTTTATTATCAATTCTATCAACTACATCTTTTTCAATATACACGACCAATTAATCATTAAACTATTGATCTTTCATTGCAACAATATAAACAAAATGCGTAATCTTTTTTTATTTATAATTTGTTCTAACTAATTTTTGTATTTGGTAAACTAATTAGGACTAAATCGATGCAATGCTCCACTAATTTCATTTTTAGGAAAATCATGCATGGTCAAGAGCTTGCTGTTAGGTTCAAAAGATTTAGGATTAAATGTTTAGATTTCTATTTTGTGTATGTTGGCAAATCGAGAACAAAAACATTTCTAGATTATGTGTTAGACATTGCTCAAGATTGTAAAAATCAATATTCAAGAACATTGAAGCTGCAGAAAGGAGAGTTCAAGTTCAGTGAAGCTCGACAGATTGAAAGTTAGATCCAACCGATTGAAAATCGTAGTAAATCAAATTCTGCAGAATTTAAATCAGGCCCAATCTCACAAAAACGTTTAGAGTTTCAGTCCAACACTTCTAAGCATAAAAGGAAAACCCTAATCACGTTTTGAAGACTCTTGAAAAAGTTGTGAGTTACTCCTATGAGATCTGAGAGGTTTTGTAACCTTCTAACTCTACAAGTGTCTACCAGAACGAGATCTATAATTAACTGCTGGTGGAAGCTAGTTGCTGCTACAAGTTCAACAACAACTGGTGATTTGAAACCTTTGAGTGGGATCTCAAAGTCATAAGCATGGGAGTTTGTGTGTTGCAAATCCAAGAGAGAAGAGTCCGTGGAGTTGGAGCTGCACTTGATCGTGTTAGTAAGTTCTACTAGAGGTAGCATTAGATTTAGGGTTAAATCTTTTGCAAAACTTCGATTCTATCATAGTGGATTTATTTATTTTGAGAATGGTTAGGTTAAATCCTCTCCAGGTTTTTATCTTGAAACTTTTGGTTTCATTGGTTTTCCTGGATAATTATATTGTTGTGTTATTTACTTTTCTGCGGTGCATGATATAATATTTTGCAGTTTAACCTAAATCTCATAATTAACCTAAATAACTACTTGACTAATTCATTTGGTTAAACTAATCTGCTTTTTAAGGGGTCTAAACAAACAAATAGTTACCAATAACCTCTTTGTAAATATGTTATTTTTATTTCGTTCTGGTCATTAGAGGGCCTGAAGGGAGCTGTGGATATACCATAGTTAGATGAAATTGCACGCTATATATAATTAAACATAAATGAAAAAGAAAGAAAATAAATCAAGCTCTAGAAGAGGTGCTTGACCCGTGCATAAATAATTGAAATTCTTGCAATATGAATTATAGAACAGGACAACTTTTTTTGGGGGTAAAGAAAATTTTTTGTTTTAAATGTCATTACAGTTAAAAATTGTTGCTTTTGTTATGAAAAAAGTGCTCAAGTCCTCTGCTCCATAATAAAAATAATCCACCTTGGTCATAGTTCATCAAAAGCAAGACACTAGATTAGACTCATAAATGGACATTGTCTAGAAAACGGAAAAATAAGCTCAGAGTTACAATGTGCCACTTAGTTGATACATGAATAATTGGTACAATGGTATAATGATTTCACTTAATATTGCTTTGTGGGAGTTTTTATATTTTAATGAAATAAAAGAGCAACCTTATATCAAAATTAAAAGGCAAAAATTAGAAGAAAAAAAAAAGTATTTAAAGGAGTCCTAAATCCTGTGAAGGTTTTGCACTATTAATAGATAATCTTTAAGACCTCCAGCAATAATTTCTTTCCAAAATTGATCTATTTTCTACTACTGATCCCTATTCACAAGTCGAGAAAAGAAAGGTTTCGTGGACCATAAATTATACACCAACCATCCCTCATAGAAAGGGTTAGTCTTGTGTGTTGTATATGTGAACCAAGTATTAGAAAAAAAAAAAAAAAAAAAAAAAAAAAAGAAGAAGAAGAAGAAGAAGAAGAAGAAGAAGAAACTGTCATCTGCAAGGGTATTTACAATCCTTTTCTACAATTGCATGCATGGACTCCAAAATCCCTAAAGTTTTTAGGAGAATATTGATGCAAGATTTCTGTTTGTTTAATACAATGACTATCTTACTCTTACCCCTCTTTTCTTTTTCTTTTTCTTTTTCTTTTTTGAGAAACCACTCTTACCCCTCTTTTGTTTAACAATTAATTGTCAAAGTAAATTCACATCAAAAGTAAGGCTATGATGGACTTATTAATCAACCGTTTCGCTCACCAAGAACTTAGAAAAACAAAACAAAACCAGGATTTTTTTTTCCCTTACTAAATGCAAACTCTTGGTAACACGTAACCAGATTTCCTTCTTATGGTCTGTTTGGGATCTGCTTATTTTGTTGAAATTGAAAACTTTTTGCTAACAGCACTATAGATAAAAGTAAAAGTTAGCTGGAATAAAACAGTGGGCCCATAAATACTAGCAAAAATAAACTAAATAGTAAAATAAGCTAACTTTTTAATTGATAGCCAAACACACTTACACACACTTAATATAAGACACCAACCCAACACACGTTAACGAACTGCTAGTATGAACATAAAACATATATATATATATATATATATATATATACACACATTCAAATCTCTCTCTCTTCTAATAAAAATAAAATAATATAAAATCCACATATCAAAAATTAACTGAAGGCAAAAACATAATGAAATTTTGCTATTCACAGTAATATTGAACAAACCCACGTATCAAATTGAAGTATTAAATCGACTGTACTTTGGAGGACAAATTAATTTGTCTCTGTAAATAAATAGAACCAAACCTTAATTATTTGCGATAAAAACACTATCTAATTTTGTTTCCCTTGCAAAATCAAAACTTTGTAACATAGTACATAGTGTGCAGCTTTGAATAAACAATGAAGTAAAAAGAATTAAAAGGGAGAGCAAAGAAAAAAGAGGGGGTAATGTGCAGAATAATCATGTGAGGGAGGACAATATAGTAAGTTAATAGTAAAAATTTTTGATTTAGTAAAGTAGCATCTCGAGTTTTAGAAACTCGAGATCCAAATTAAAACTCGAGCCTCACAGACTCGTTTTGCAAGCCTTTGGACTGATGAGGTGGACAGAAAATGCCACGTAGATCTTGAGTATAAGAGACTCGATTTCTAAAAAGCAAAACCGAAGAAGAACTTGAGAAACTTGAGAAACTGAAGAACTGAAAAAACTGAAGAACTAAAGATCTGAAACTGAAGAAGAACCAATGATCTGACGACTGGATCTGACGACTGAAGAACCAATGAACTGAAACTGAAACTGAAACTGAAGTAGACCGCGATCGCGATCGGGATCGCGAACTAGATCCAGATCGCGATCTGGATCAGGATCTCGATCGGGATCGCGATCAGGATCATGAACTGGATCCCGATTCGAATCGCGATCGCGATCGGGATCCCGATCAGGATCGCGAACTAGATCCCGATCCAGATTGCGATCTCAATCGGGATCCCTATCGGATCGTGAATTGGATCCCGATCCGATTTGAGAAAACCTTCGAGAAAGAAAATTCGCAAGAAATTAAACTATGTAAGAAAGAAAACTTTGTTAGAAAGAAATACGAGTGAAACTAAAAGGGAGAGAGGGTGGTATTTATAGAATTAGGAGGAGAGAATTAAAATTACAATCTCGTTAATGTCCTAGTAGTTGTAGGATTAAGAATGCGGTAAAAGCATAGGTAGATCCGTATCTGTTATTGTTATCATGATGACGGTGTTGATTCAAAATTTACGTGTGCTTTACTGTAGTCGATAGTGCATTAATTATTCCTAATTCTATTCGGATTTTTTTTTTTTTTTGAGAAAACTAATCGGATAAGTAAATACTAATCATTGAATATGTCCTTCTCAAAAAAAAAAAAAAAAAGGATTGAATATGTTACTATTAATTCACTTTTATGTAATAATGTAGTTTGTCAGAAATTACGTAGTAAGAGAAATGAGATTTTTTTTTCTTTGAAAAGGGTAATAAGAATTAAAATACTTAAGAGGTGTTGTTATGGTACTCGATCAAAAAAAAAAAATGTTAGGGTTCAATCAAGACTAAAGAGTGATGAGCAAATACAGTCTCCCATAAACTTTAAAAAATAAAAATAAAAAGAAGCGAGAGAGAGAAGAGCAAATAACTTTAAAATATGTACATATTATGGAAGGCATCATGATTCTGAAATTAGATGTTCTCTAGAAAATAACAGTATATTACACTCTTCTTTTTTAAATTTTTTTCGTGGGTAGGTATATTACACAAATATAGTAGTAGTGTAATTGTTAATATATGGGCAACCGGCCAGTAAATTACTTTGTTTTCCTGTTCAATAAAATTTTAAATTTTCGTTGATATTTATTTGTCTAATCCATATATATAATAATAGTAGAAGCAGAAAGAAACTAAAATAGAATTCTAAATTAGAGTTTCAATTTTGTACCATATGTCTAGATTTAGATTCTTAATTTTGCGTCATTTGTCTTAACCAAAGCTCAAAAAAAAAAAAAAATTAGGTTATAAATTGGACTCCAATTTTGTGTCATGTATCTTATCTAAATTTTCTAATTTTTGTGCTCAAATAAATGATGCATTAACATTTAACACGGAACCCAAGAAAACCACAATGATAATGTTCATTAGCCTAAGCAAGAACATCTCACCTGCACACTTTTATGGGTGAACATCTCACCTGCCTACTATCAAAACTACGGAGTCCAACCAGAAAGACTATAAAAGTAAAACATCATCTCCTCCTAATACCATATCGTTATCCCATGTCTCCTCCTTCTCTCTTAATCTTTATCAACTAAATCCACATACGACCCTCTCCTCCTCCTTTCAGATTTCTGAGAGCAAGGCCAAACTCAAACACAATGTTTAATCCCATTCTTTCTTACTTCACAATCTCATACATTACTGCTTCATTGGCGCTTCCAAGAAGATTCCAATCTCAATGTGGAAACTGAATTTACCAAAATAAATATCTTATCATCATAATTGTTAATATTAATGTGCGTAAGCATGGACTACATGCTAATAAATAAGTACTTAACAAGGCTTGAGAACAAATATAAAATCAAGCATTATTTAGTACTTTCTAAGTACAGCACATGATACTTTCTCTTTCATCACACATTTATAGTGAGTTTCATTATTTAACTTGATTCTTCTGATAGAGTGAACTTGATTCATAAATATAAATATATATATAAAAGGTGAACTTGAATTTAAATCCCTCATTCCTTAGTTATTGTATGAAAAACAAATGTGAATAAATTTGCTAGGTTTCCTTCATCCTTTTAGTGCAACTAGTAAGTTGTTCGTACGATATATGAATAATGTTGTAATGTTTTATGTAAATTTAAAAAAAAAATGTTATACATATATTATAGCATATTTATCATAAAACTTTGTTACTATTAAGTTTAACATAAAAAGTAACAATTATAAATTGTACACACATATCTATTATAATTATTTTGTTTAACTAATGGGCAATAATTTAAAAAAAAAAAAACTTTGGAGTAATATTGTATAACAAAAGTTGATCAAAGCATATTAATTCTTTCTATATTATTGATTTTTATTATGTGATGTAATAAAAAGCTTCAATAAGTAATCTTTTTTTTTTGTTGTTTTTTTCAATGCTTTGTTATTGTGGTATGGTGACACTTATAAAGCTTGTTGAGGGGTATTTTGAGCTTTCATCACTTTTCCTTTTGTTGCATCATTTGTGTTAATCACCAATGAATTGGCACTGGAATATTTTTTATTGGATCTTACCAAGTTTAGTCTTTGTCGCTAAGATTTTTCGTAAGTATTTGCATTCATAGTAAATTTCAATGATGTGACAGTTTCTTGTAAAAGTTTTTATATTTTTTTTGGTTAATTTTGGAATAGTGTAGCAAAAAGAATTGATATAGCATGTTGAATTGTGTATTTTTTTTCCATACCTTTTTGTCATTTAAAGGTACATCAAAAATCTTAGCAACTATGTAATTTTCAAAACCATCCTTTAGATTGAATTCGTTCAAATAAAGTAGGAAAATCCTTCTTTTTTTTTTTTTTTTTTCAAATCATGTGGGATTCCTTTTACAATATCAATATTTTTATAATAATTTAAATAAGTTGTACCTCAGTTTGTTTTTAAGCAAGATCTCCTATAGATTTATTTAGGATTTTCTCAACTTCTCAATCAAATATCTCAAAAGTTATTTTGTTAGTTGTATTAAAAACTTCAATTTGAATCTGTAATTTAAGTAATTTGCAATTGTATATATATAGTAGTTATAGTGAGATGAATACATTATAAATATTTGGAGAGTATGTAGTTAATGTGAGTGCCTCTAAACTTGGAACAAATTTATTTTTGCTTCACATTTTGCATGCTGAGATGATTCTATTTATGGTTTGACATTCCTTTCACAAAACATGCATGAAATGTAATACCAACCCATTGTTGTATCAATGTTATTTATTGTTGCAATATCTGAACAGTTCACATCTTGCAATGAACTTTGAAATTAATATGTATTATTTTTTAAATGTAAATAATATGATGTATTTTTTTTATGTAAATGATGAGTATAATTTGAAATGATGAACAAACCTATTTCGTAGGATCTCATTCAATGCATTTTATCTTTACTATTGTCTACATATTCTTTAAAGATAAATCTTCTTGTGAAAATTGTTTTGCATGTATTTTTGGTATTTCTTTTATAGGATCATGTTTTTGACCATTCCTATCAGTGATTTTTTTTTTTAAAGAAAATATTAAGTAAATGACATTTTGTGAGATAGTATATGCTATTTATTACAATTTTTTCTTATTATAAATTTTAGAAATATGCAATTGTCAATTATTTTAACAATTTCAGGGATCTCAAGATTTATGTATATTTTTGTTGCATAGGTTGATGACAAAGAAAATTTGTCTTCATAAATTGCATAGAACCTTATTAATAAACAAACGCATATTGAATTAGAACATTATTAATAAACAAAAGCATATTGGATTATAAAATTGGGGAAAAATGAAGACATGATTTCATGAAAATGAGATTTTCTAGAAATATCAGCTATACAAAATGAAGACATAATTTCATGAGAATGAGATTTTTTAGAAGTATCATCTATAACTCTAAAACTCTTATAATTTTTCACGTCAACGCAATATTTAAATAAAATTATCATTTTAATTAAATGAAATTATTTTTGTGTAATCCAAACTTAACAAGGAGTGAAGTTCTACTCTCTAACAAGTTCAACTTAAACTCAAACTCATCATTTTTTTAAATAAAATTATTTTTGTTTAATCCAAACTCAAATTATTATTATTATTATTATTATTATTATTATTATTATTATTATTATTATTATCTCTCTACTTCACTAACGTGATATTTTATGATAGATTGCAAACTTATAGCCATGGATTATTCATTTGAATGTAACCCAATCTTTTTCTTATATTTTTCTATTTTTTAGTCATATATATTTTGTTTTTTTCAATAATTTTTAAGCCGTGAATAATTTGATTCTTAAATATTTTTTTAGTCTTTTAGAAGTTTTAATATTTGAATTTTTTAATTATTTTTTGCAATATCTGAAATTGTTTAACAAATTTTTTGTAAGTTATTACACGTTCAAACAATTACTTATTTATCAAATTGTAAACAAATTGAAGTTATATAAGAGCAAATAATGTAATGGTGTAGTTTTCTAATCAATTTAATATTTTATAAAATTATTTTAGTTTACCTCACAAATTAGTAAGTTCCTTAGTGACTAGTATTTAAAATAGAGTAAAAAGTACTAAAAAAAGAAAAAAAGAAAAGAAAAAAAGAAGAATCCTGTGATCGAGTCCATAAGGCCAAAAGGCCCATAAGCAAATGATTTGAGAAAATCAAGTGCAAAAGGCCCATATATCCACTTTGTGCTAACAATAAAAACGACATCGTTTCCAAAACGAATCCTCAGCTAGTATTAAATAATTAAAAAAAAAAAACAATTTAGAAAGCTAGAAGGACTTTTACAATTTAGCATCCAAAGCAGAATATGCTGCCTCAGTCAAGTCCACACCGCGTGGAGCCAAAGCTAGAAAGACTTTTACACGTAAAGTAACTAGGCAATCCCCTTTTGGCAATTCACTTCTCCTGAGCTATCCTGTATTCCAGTAGCATTTTGTTGCCACAGAGAGAGAGAGAGAGAGACGGAATGGCGGACATACTTCTATATGCCCTGGTGAGCTCTATGGTGGGTAACTTGAATACTTCAGCACTTCAAGAATTGGGAATTGCTTTGGGCCTGAGAGATGAGCTTGACAACCTTGAGAGCACACTTTCCACCATCCAAGCTGTTCTGCAAGATGCAGAGGAGAAGCAGTGGACGAGTGAGGCTATCAGGAATTGGCTGAGAAAGCTCAAAGAAGGCGCTTATGATGCGGATGATGTTCTGGACGAGTTTGCAACTGAAGCTCTAATACAGAAGGCGGAGAAAGAGAAAGGTGTGAAAAGCCAAGTAAGTAGCTTCTTTTCTCTTCAAAACCGACTTATATTTCGCATAAAGATGTCACATAAACTGAAGAATGTGAGGGATAGGCTGGAATCCATTTCTATGGAGAGATCTAAGTTTCACTTGAGAGAGGGAGATATAAACATGGAAGTCTTTGATATAGAAAGAAGACAAACTGGCTCACTAGTGAATGAAAATGAGATTTATGGAAGAGATGAAGAGAAAGAAAAAATCATTCAAGTGTTGCTCACTGATGTGTCTGATCAAGATAATCTCGCTATTTATGCCGTATGGGGCATGGGGGGCTTGGGAAAAACAACACTTGCACAGTTAATCTACAATGATGCAAGGGTACAGAGGCATTATGATATGAGAATTTGGGTGTGTGTATCAGATGATTTCCATATAAGAAAATTGTGAGAGCAATCATAGAGTCCATTGATGGTAGTGCATGTAATCTTTCAGAGTTGGACCCATTACAGCAACGCTTGCAGGAAAAATTGCGCGGGAGGAGATTTTTGCTTGTTTTGGATGATGTTT
Source organism: Lithocarpus polystachyus (assembly GCA_033629205.1). Taxonomy (NCBI): domain Eukaryota; kingdom Viridiplantae; phylum Streptophyta; class Magnoliopsida; order Fagales; family Fagaceae; genus Lithocarpus; species Lithocarpus polystachyus. The sequence goes on along the minus strand of CM066163.1, from coordinate 107,985,423 downwards.
GGAACGAATACCATGACAAATGGAATGGCTTAAAAGGGGTGTTGAGGTGTGGATCGAACGGAAGTAAGGTTATAGTGACAACTCGGATTGAGAATATAGCGCTTATGATGGCCACACTACCTATACACCACATGGGATGTTTGTCAGAGAATGATTCTTGGTCCTTGTTTACAAGATGTGCATTTGGGATGGGAAGGCTAAAGGAGAGATCAGAATTGGAATCAATTGGCAAGGAAATAGTGAAGAAGTGTGGAGGGGTACCTCTAGCAATAAAGACTCTTGGAAGCCTCATGAGCTTAAAAAGTAGGGAAAGTGAGTGGTTAACTGTGAAAGAAAGTCAAATTTGGGAATTACCAGAAGGTGAAAATTCCATCTTGCCTGCGCTGAGATTGAGTTACCACCATTTACCCCCACATCTAAGGCAATGTTTCGCTTTCTGCTGTATATTCCCCAAAGATCATGAGCTTGAAATGGATAAGTTGATACAACTGTGGATGGCTAATGGTTTTATTCCCTTTAAAGAATCATTGGAGCCGCATGATGTTGGTATTATTATCTTCAATGAATTAGTGTGGAGATCTTTCTTTCAAGATGTTGTGGAGTATTCTCCTAGTAAAATAAAATGTAAAATGCATGATCTTATGCATGACCTTGCTCAGTCTATTATGAAGCTTGAATGCGTTGTGGTGGAATCTGGTAAAGGGGTGAAAGTTCAAAAAATGATTCGTCACTTGTCTTATACTCGAGGCACTTCTTTGGATGTTGAAGCATGCAAAGTCCGCTCTCTACGCTCATGCATTGCGTTATCAAATTATTATGGTGATTATATATCTCCGCAATCCATCTTTTTGAAACAAAAGTATCTTCGGGTGTGCGACTCTACTCGTCAACCATCAAAAAAAGCACCAAGATCAATCACTAGTTTAAAACACTTGAGGTATCTCGACATGTCTCATTCCAAGTTCAAAGTTTTACCTGAATCATTAACTTGCCTCTTGAACCTGCAGACGCTGAAACTAGACTGTTGTTATTCTCTTCGTAAGTTGCCCAATGGTATGAGGCACATGAAAAACCTTATCTATCTTGGGCTTACATATTGTAATTCTCTTACTTGTATGCCTGAAGGGATGGGACAACTAACGTGCCTCCAATCATTAAGCATCTTCATTGTTGGCAAGGCAAATGGTTATCAAATAAGTGAGCTGAAAGGACTACACCTTCGAAATGAGTTGTCAATAAAGGAACTTGATAATGTAAGAAATTTTGCGGAGGCAAAAAATGCAAATTTGATTGGGAAACAAAGTCTTCATTCACTAAGTCTGGTTTGGCAGAACAAAAGTCAGTGCCCTGTACCAGAACAGGTTGAAGATGTTCTTGATGGTCTCCAACCTCATTCAAATCTGAAAGTGTTGCACATTCGTAACTATTTGGGTTCAAAATTTCCAACATGGATGCAAGATTTACTCCTTCATGATCTGGTTGAAATTTCACTAAGTGCGTGCGAAAGATGTGAACATCTGCCGCCTCTTGGCAAACTACCATTCCTCAAGGATCTTGAAATAAGTGGCATGGATTCTATGAAGTATCTTGGCAATGAGTTACATGGAGATAGTGCAAGTTCGTTCCCATCATTGGAGATACTGCGCTTAGGTATGATGGCTAATTTGGAGGAATGGCGAACAATGGATGGAAGAGAATATTTTCCCCGCCTAAGCGCATTAAATATCTGGGGTTGCCCAAAGTTAGTTGAAATGCCTATTTTTCCATCCATTACAAGCTTGAGTATCCAGGAGAGCAATGTAATGTTAATTAAGTTAGTGATGAATCTCACTTCACTTTCTTCCCTTCAAATTGGAAGTATGCATGAATCGACACTTCTTCACTTTCTTCCGGATGGATGGTTTCAAAATCTTACTGCAATGAAATGCTTTGATCTTGATTTTTGTACGGGACTCGAAAGTCTGCCAGAAGGACTCCAGTACCTACATTCTTTACGGGAACTCGATATATGGAGATGTACAAATATTTTGTCCTTTCCGGTAAATGGATTGCGGGGCTTATCTTCACTACAGAGGTTATGGATTCAGAACTGCGACAAAGTCCGCTCTTTATCTGAAGGAATTCAATATTTAACTAGCCTTGAGGACTTACTTATTCACGGATGTCCGGAGTTAGTTTCCTTGCCGAAGCAGATAGGATGCCTCACGTCACTTTCATCTTTGCGAATTTCGAACTGCGATAATCTAATGTCTTTACCGGACGAGTTGCAGAATCTTACGGCACTCAAAACATTGAGAATTGAAAATTGTCCACATCTGCGGAGGCGGTGCAAGAAAAGCAGCGGCGAGGATTGGCATAAGATTGCTCGAATCCCCAGCATTCAGATCGTCGATCCTCCACCATTACAATCAAGGAATCGTTGCAAGGCGCTTCAGAAACTGAAATTTTGGTCCACATAAAAGGTAACTGATTGCCCTCTTGGACCTCTCTCTCCTCTTATCTCTCGCTCTCTCTATTTTTGCACAGTTTATAATAGAAGGAGATGCAAAGGAGATTTTTCAAAGCTTACTAATGGAATCAAATGATGCTTTGCAATTGGCTAAGAGACATGTTGATGGCCAAATTTAATTTGATTGAGAGGAAGCACATTTAATTTAATAGAGTAACTTTTTCTGTTTTTTATTTTTTATTTTTTGGGTGTGTTTCGCATTCTGTTACTTTTTATGTTAAAGAAAAAAGCCGCTTGCAAAAGTTTGTTCAAAGCATGAATAAATAGATGATTATGTGCATAATTTTGTGTTGATGTGTGAATTACAAAATATCTAGAAGACATTAGCTTTAAAGACTGACGATTTTTTTTTTTTTATGAGGTAGTCTACCAGGAACTTGGTGTTGCCAATGATAGTGCTCTAAATTAGGAATTAGGAGGGCAGTTCTTTTGCTGGCTGCTTGCGGTGACATTGGCATTCGGCTCTGCTGCTGTTTAGCTGATAAGGGTGTTTTATTTTTATTTTTATTTTTATTATTATTATTTTTTTATTTTTAAATGTGTGTCCGCTGCTAGTTAAGGAAAAAATTATTTGTTCAAAATTTTTTATAGGCTGGATTGTTTGTTTTGGATAAAATTTGTTGGATGGACTTAATTTTTTTTAGATTTGCTATTGATAAATTTTATCGTGATTTGTTTGGCTTTGTATATTTTGTTTTAGATTTTAGAGTTATAAATTTTTTTTATGTACTTTAAAATGAGGAAAATGTTAGAGTTATAAACTTGTTTATAAATTGCTGATGCGTTGAGTAATTATTAGTAAGTGAAAAAAATTATTAAAGTAATAAGCTCAGATGCGAATTAATAAGAATTTACTATGTCAATAATTTATAAATGTTATAGAAATGTTTGTGGCTATAGCATTACTTTTAAAAGAATCAATGCTATTGTTAAGAGGACAAAGTGTAATTTTATATAACAAAATTATTAAAATTAATACTTATATATATACTAATATTTTTTTTAAAAAAATGGTCAAGCTTAGCTCCGTCCTTTGCTTGCTTTGGGCCTTTTCAGTTTTTCTTCTTATTTCCCTTACTCCCAATGAAAAATTAACAGGATTTGTGACAAACTTTTTGAAATTATTTGTGGTCATTTAAAGTTGTTACGAAGAATTTAGGAATTTAATATTAAAGATTGCATGTGAATTAGACATTTGAATTGTGAACTGTAACTTCATCTACAGGATAACTTTTGCTTCCTTGAATCACCCCACTCTCAAGTATTAGTAATTTAAACTTGCTTTTTTTAGTGCAGGTAGAGCTCATAATTTTTGGCACTACCAAGTTACAACATATTAATTCTTAATTTTTGACACCTTTGGAGATTACTAATTGAGAATTAGTTGGTGTGAAAATTATAGACATGGCCTTAGGCTTGATCTGTAAGTTGACTGGTAAACACTCGAAAAATTACTTATTGATAACTGATTATATTTTCCTTAAACTAGGAGAAAGTTTTTAAGAGACACCTTAGACATTTACAAGGTTTGCAGCTGTGTTGTACAATATTCAAACTATAGAATACGTTCACTTTCTCATTCTAATTACGCAATGCAACACCTGTAGCGATATTGTGGATTAATTTTGGTCCAGACCATCTATCATCACAAATAAAAGGACTTGAACGAAACCATATATAACATCAAGGGTCTAAATCCACATTTTTAATTATTTTGGGAACAATTAAAATGAACTCAAACTTTAAATTGCAATTTACTCTAGTTTGGTGACCTTATTAAAGCCAAACTGGGTTAGCACATCCAACAAGAAGTCTCATTCAATATTGTCATATGCCCTCTGCAGGTCCTATTTCACTCCCAACATGCCGTTCCCTTTCTTTCTCTTTTTGAATTTCTAAACTCTCCTGAAATATTATGGAATTCTTGGACATATTTGCAAGGAAGAACAGCAGCTCGATAGGGAGAGCTCACTTTTCCTACATGGCGCACAAACTTGAAGCAATGATTATGTAGAAGAAGCTGCATAAAAGTTAATAGGCCTAAATTGGAAAAAGATTGTGCACCATCAATCAATGCCCGAAGCTTTAAATGGGTTTATTTCCCACACAATGCTTTTTGTTTCTTCTGCCGTAAGTATCCAACATATCTTCATTGTCAATACCTTTAAAAAATGGTTTGGGTGATGCCTTCCAATTCCTCTGGCAATCGAGATTTGCTGGACTCATATAATGCTCTAAAGTTGGAAATGAAGTACTACTTTATGTCATTCAAAGGTTATCATTCACCTTGATACTGTAACTGTCCACATAATTGATAATTCCTTCTCCTCCTAATAATCATGGAGAGATGAAAGAATTGTGTTTCTATCCCCCTTCTCCAACCAAATTAAGCTCTTGCAATTTCGGCTCCTGAATCACTTCCTATCTTATCTTCCATTCATCCATATTTTTGTTGCTCAAAGTCTATCGCAATAAGGTTCTACATTGAGGGTTCCAATTGTTGAAGATCAAGTAATCTCTGTTCGAGGGCTTTGAACTTTGTGCTGTTTCTTCCAAAAAAACGCTTTATTCCAATTGTTGAAGGCCAAGTAATCTCTGTTTAAAAAAAAAAAAAAAAAATCTAAGTCTACCAATTCTACAATTATGAATATTTCATATATAAAACATAATGAACCAGCTGAGGGTTAAATTTAGAAAAGCCAAGATATATAAGAGGGCCTGATACTATCACTAAATCCACATTCACAAACATTGAAATTACTTCACCAAAAGCAGGTTCAAGTTACATAATAAAAATAAGAAAAACCAAAGCACATGCTAACGGTTCCAAAATTTACACACAAAGAAAGCGGCATAATTGCCTGCTTAAAATTATGAGATTTATCTATACAAGAGCAAAATATGGGATAGGAGAAACAAATATAGATTTCTGCTTTAAGATTGTAGAAACCATCGCCAGTATAAATGGAGATCTTTCTCGATGTCTAGCTCTCATAAAGGTGGAAATTCAAGTAATGAAAAACTAAATTCATAAACAAAAAAATTCCATTACTTGCTATTTAACCCAACACAAAAAAGGAATTTATCAAAATTTTTATGATTAAACACTTGAAGCTTAGTTTTCTTTTGGCCTTGACTATTAACCTAATAAGGTTGTTCTCCATCTTCCTTTGAGGTCAAAAAAACAAAAATGTTTCTAAGGCATAAAAATAGATGAGAGAGATCAGCTCCTCGTGAGGTTTACAATTCCAAATACAATAACTATTATGTGTGTTGGCGTTGCTGCTGTAAGTTAAAAAGGTTTAAAGTTCAAGTTGTATATCCAAGAGTTAGACCATTTTAGATAGTTTCTTTAAACCATTTTCTCATCTTTCCGTATGTGTTAAAATATTTAATATTCTAAAAAAAAAAAAAAAAAAAAAGTGCTATATGATAACATCAAGGTACAAAACCATAATTCCACTTGTTGCACTACCTTTCAACTTTAGAATCTGTCCTTATCTCTAATGCTTGTACTTTTGGTAATACATTGTTTGACTGTAAACTCATAAGAAAATTAAACATATTGCCAAAACTACTCCAATTCCAAATCTTTTACATTTATAATTATGGTTCTCTTTTAATAAGATACTTTAGTAGGAGCATTGTTCTTATCCAAGAAGTAATGTCACGCCACATGTTGCTTAAAAAAGAAAAAGAAAAGACCTAAATTACGACGAATATTAATGTTAATTTGAAGTACAACAGGAAATAAAATCCAACTGCACATTTGAGATAAACCTATTCAAAATCACCATTTTGTTTTTTTGGATGAGAAATCATAATTTGACCCTTAATGTGCAAAAAATAAGGAAAAAAAAAAAAAAAAGCTAACCAAAGTATAGAAAATCATAGTATTTAATTATACATTACATCTTATTGAAAAAAAGAAAAGAAAAGTATACATTACACATTTGTTAGTTATATATGGATCAAAAAAAATAGAGTACATTCTTAATTTAACTAGTCGCAAACCCACGTGCTGCGTAGGAATAGATAAGTATTTTGCAATATGATATAATCCATAATTTATTTGCCAAAATTTATTGAAGATAGTTTTCTCCTAAAAAATTAAATTATTTCTAAAAGTATTTTCCAACTCTCTATCTCTACAAATATATCATTATATTATTTTGGATTTGTTTTTAGATATGATATTTGTAACCTAATAATGGGGGGACAAGCCAACACAATATTATACTTCCTATTTTTCTTCCCATAATGAGATTGTATCATATTTTAATTTTTCTAAATTTTGAGGTGCAACCTTCGCACCAGTTGCTAAATCTTTAGTTCTTAAAAGTGATGTCTAGTTAGTTGCCAACAAAAAAGAAATAAGACAAAAAAAAAAAAAAAAAAAGTAAAGTGAAGTTTTATAGGTTAGAATCATCATGTACAAAAACTTATTTACAATAAGGTAAATAAATAAAATACATATTAAACAAACCTTACTTCGGCAAAAGGTTAATTTAATAGGCTCTCACTTATATCAATTTCCATCAAAGACCAAATTGTCAAATAGTAATGTGCCATTGATTCCACCCATGTAACCTGTATTGCCATAATGTGGTCGAATTTGGTGGCAAACTTGCTAAACTCGGCCAATTGTTCTTACCTTGGAGAAGATGTCTATTAGCATTCCAGGTTATGACTTTCAAACAGCTACGGGAAGTTATCAGATTGTATCAGTTGCTATGCCCCAAAAATAGCAATTGCTTCTGCCTTCATTAGAACACATTAGCTATATCATATTATGTTTAATAGTAAAATACAAAAGAAATAGTATTGTTGAGTTTTGTCTAAAACTCATGTACATAGTATTCTAGACATTCGAGAAGAGAAAATTCTAAAAAGAAAATCAAATTGTTGAAAAAATAGCATAATTCAAAATCTAAAACTAAAAACCCAATTATTGTTCATGAACACAGTATTATAGATAGGTATTCAAAAATCAAGAACCAATTAGTTTTTCTATACACACAACAATTAGCATAAAGCTAGGTACTAATGGAATTTAAAAATAATTCAATTCTTTGAATTTCCTCACTCCTAAAATACCAAAAAATTTCTCAAAAGCTAAACAATCCCTAAAGTTATTCGTCAACCAAACAGACCAACGAAGGTCCCAAACACAAAAATTCTAGCTACAACACAACAGTCTACTTAAGTTGATGTACCCTGCAAAATTAGAGTTACCTTTAAATAATTAAGATAAAAAAAATTTTAAATTGTTGCATCCCAAGTTCCATACACAAAAAATTTAATATTCAAACTCTACTTTCTTTTCTCTTCCATTTTCCTACAAATTCTGGGACACTAAACAATCAAATTAAACAATAAACAACAAATTATTAGTACAAGGAAATGAAAATCTAATATAGTTGATGTGTATTAAACCATAAAAAGCAAATATCAAGCACCATCCAAGAAAAGCAACAAATTTATTCATCTTTCCTTCGAAAGGTTCTAAGAAAAGAATGGTTACCAATTGATTAGTATGACCTTGAATAGATTAAAAAGTCTCCAGAGATTGCGAGTCTTGATCATTGACATCTGTCAAGGAATTGACAAACAAAACAGAGATAAAAATGAAATTTAGTTCAGCATATAAGACAACTGAAAAAAGAGAACAATAGCAAATTCTCTTTGACAAAAACGAATAACACTCTTACTATAAAACAAAGACCAAAATTAAAATTTCACATTGAAGTTAATTATCATACATTACAAAAAACATATTGAGAGTATCATTCCTACAATCTAGAGAAAGGCAATTATAAAACAATTTATAACAAATATGATCAAATGCCCAACTCAAATCAATTTTGAAAAAGAAAAAAAAATATTTTAATAATGTTGAGATCATGAAAACTCAATCTCTTTCATTATGAAATCCCAAAATTGAACTACATTTTTTTTTTCTAATAATAAGATGGGAAAAAATAAATAAAAAAGATTAAGATTAATACAAATAGCAGAACTCATTTTGAGTTTATACCCTTTGGACCTAGGTTACTAATGTTCACCTCTCATCTCATCTGCTTCAGTTTCGTCTACAACCTTCAGAGTCACTATCTATCTCTTGCACTCATTTGATTGGGTTTTGGTAGACAGACTTGAGTCATGATTGAAAGAATGGAAAAAACACTCAAGAAACTATGGCATTGAAGGTCATACCAATCAATTTATAAAGAGAGAACAATTGAAAATTTATAGGAAAAAAATGAAAGGTGAGGAGGTGAGGAGGTTGCAATCTATCAGTGACTATAAGAATTTCATATGATAGTAGCATCTTAACAATTTGGATTAATGGAGAGACAAAATAGATTTGGAGATAAAGTATTAGTGACTATAAGAATTCTATATAATAGTGGCATCTCAAGAGTCTAGGCTAATAGAGAGACACTTGATAAATTTGGAGATAAAGTAACACTTGAATTTAAGAAGAAAATCCATAAATAGCAATTGGTAAAACAAAAAATAAAAAAAGAAAGAAGAAAAATAAATGATGACATGGTGTTGATGTGGCTCAACTGAAGTGTAGTAACAATAAATGCTACGCTTCAGGTTTTAGATATATATATATATATATATATATATAGATGACAAAATGTCAAAATAAAAATATAAATGAAGCTCGTAGTAGAGCTCATACATACATACATGCATAAAAGCGGGGTCAAGAAAAATATTACAAAATTTTTTAAGTAATGGAAAAAAACTTCATTTCATAAATTAACTACAAGTGATCAGCATAATTTGTGCCTTGATTCTTTCATGGTCCTAAATAATTTATAATTGATTCCATACTAAATTTCTTAGAACTCTCCCCAAAAAAGTTTAAACTATTATTTATACGCTATTAGACAAAACAAATCACCTGAGGCGTAAATTTTTCTTCATCTTAATGCCTCAATAAAATTATTGCACATGCTACTTAATCAAATATAATTATATAGTAGACAAGGATATAAAGATAACTTAATTTAATTACTCAAACCATTATTATCAAATATAAACAAAGAATAAAAAAAAATTATCTACTAAGTTTTGCCTGTACCTTATAAATTTTAAGTGTGTGTTTGTATTCAACTTTTAGTTTCATGCAACAAAAAATTTCTAGAGAGTAAGTGAAAGTTATGGTTGGAACTAAAATGAGGAAAATTGTGTTGATGATAATATATGGTGTATATTGTACTTGTGCCAATTGGAATGCAAGCATAACCTCCCTCTTCAGTTTTTGCCCAAGGTAGATGATACCGTACCAGATCGGCTAGTACTACCGATATGTACCGTACTGGTACATGCACTGGTACCAAGACATCATCATTTTGTATCAATTTAAATCTTGATTGTACTGGCTGATTTTGGGTGTTTCAGTCAATACCGAGCATACCGGCTAGTACATAATTTTTTTTTTTTTTTTAATTTTGTAATTTTTGAATTTTTGTAATGGCAGAATAATAACTTATTTGCATTAACTTACTAGTATTATTTATTTTCTGAGTATGCTAAAGTCTAAAATCTAAAATCATGAATAATTTGTTATGAATTGAGGTAAACTTTTATGGTAAACTTTTATTTTTGTTATAATATATATAGATATTTATAAATATAAAAAATAAAAGTAAACCCGAAATGGTACACCGGTATTAACCAGTACGATATTGACTCCCTTAGTTTTGCCTCAACAAGATATAATCGTTCCTGCTTGGCTCAAGTGTTTTAACGTGTTGTCTTCAACATGTGATGAACACCTATATCCCAAAGCAAACTAACATAAAGTTGAACCTGAAGATATACGGGATGTATACGAGAAGTGCATACATGCAGTACTAGAAATTTGCAAACATCCCATGGTTAATGTCCACAGTTATCTTCATAAATGTTCGAGCTCAAAAGTAAGAACATTAGGTTTAACAGTGGTATGGCAAAACCACAAAATCCACAACTGTCATTTCTTCTAAAAATAAGCGAATAGAAATTAACATAGTGACCAACTGACCATACCTCTTAAATCTTCGAGCACAAAACTTAAATATATATATATATATATATATTTGGAAAATAAAGAAGACTTCAATTAAAGAAATTAACTTCTCTAAAAATTAAGAACATATATATTGAAAAATCATATAGTGATCTCTTATATAAATACAGTACAATAGAGTCGGGGCATTAACAAAAATTTGTATACAATTTTCTATTTTGTATAAAAAAAAATATACGGTTAACAAAAATTTTATTTTTAAAACGCCCCCATGAAATTTTGACTTTGGATTTTTAAGCATTTGAAATTTCAAGTTCTAATTCAATATATAGGAATATGTCATTATATTAAAGCTACCAAGATTACCATCTCGTACAACCATTTATTACTCTTTCACACTGTGACGACCATCATATAAGTATCCATCGTTGTCTCTTCCAATAGTGAATCTCATGATGAAAATTCTACAATGAATTAAAGAGTTTACAATGGGGTCGTCAAAGTTGTATATATAGATATCAAGTGGCGGGTGGTTGGAATGTGTAAGTAATATTACTTGGAAGTTGGAAGTAATAGAATGAAAAAAAAAATTGTAAAAAAATACATTCAATGCCTTTCTCAAGCAAAGCCAGTGCAACTTGAATGTGATCGAGAAACCAAATGGACAAATTGGCAAATACATAGAGAGACCAAATGGAAGAAGACTTTCATGGCATGTTTATGACCAGGCTTTGCGTGGAACATGATGTAGCTGTTTAGTTTCTCTTGTAATATATCGTCTCTGTTACCAAAAAAAAAAAAAAAAAAAAAGAGAGACCAAATGGACTTATTGGCAAATACAATGTCGTTCAGCGCTATATTGAGCCCACTCGAGCAAGTATGAGCGATCAGAAAGCGTGAGCCAGCTCAATGTCCGCTTCACAGCCGCTCATCAAGCGAGATCATAAAGCTCACTCAATCCCGCTCGAGCAAGATAGTTACAATTGGTACAGTTTCTACAGAATATTGCAGAAAAATGAGGAAATAAGACATTTTCCTGTCTATAATGGCTGGTAACATCCAGGGACAATTTTGGAGACTTGTATCAACCAAAGTGACTTACTTTCCAAAGCACCTTTCTAAGGCAAATCTTCAATGTTTATAAATACAGCCTCTATATTCAATATTTCACAGATTTTTACACTATTAAAGAGATGTTCACATAATTTACCAAGTTAACTTCTTGAAAGAATTCTAGCTTAGTTGTATCCTGTAGTTAGATTTGTCTATAACCCTTGAGCAGCAAACTCTCTGACTGAAGGCAAATATTGTCTTAAAGATAGCAATTCATTCATACCTAAGCCTTTAAATTTCTTGTGTTCTTTCATTATTTATCCCATTATCCCCAACAATCACTTATTTTATTATAAGGAAAATTACAAAACCTCAGTTCTATTAAATTGAAAATAAACTACATTGACTCAAAAATGAGAATATGCATCAAATTAAATCCTAGTTACATTCTAAAGATATAAAAATTACACCGCTGTAGTCTTACTATAATCTAGGAAAATTAAATTACAAAATTGCGTTACTAACACAAATAGTCTGACCTACATCCCCTACTAATTTAAGTGTGAAGTTACGAGATGGAAAGATATTAAACAACCAACCCACCCAATTGGAAGTCTCATAGGGTATACTGACCGATACAAACTATTTATCCATCCCTAATTAATAACAAACATCCAAAATAAAGGATTAAAATAAAATAAAAAAAGTTAATAAACATCCACCTCTAACATTCATTAATAAAATGAACATCAAAATTAACAATAAACTAAGATTAATTCCTTAAGAAATCATTATCAAAATTAAACAAAGAGAAAATTCATATCAAACATATAAGTAAGACAATGCATTTAATCCAAGAATGCATCAACATAGTACCAGTCAAAATGTTAAATTTGCAGAAGTTAATTGAATATAAAAAATTATATCTCACAGCCCAGAAAATGTTATAATTTCTTCAACTAAAATTGGATGAATCAATTAGCAGGCAGGAATTTGTGTGGAAGCGAAAAACTCCAGTAACTGTGACTTATAGAAGGCAAAAACACGAAATTTTTCCATGTATCCACAATTATTAAGAGAAGAAGGAATTAAATGAAAAGAATTAAAGTAGGGTATAATGATTGGCTTTCTGATCCTAAAGAGATTGACAAGTATTTCATAAAATAATTTTAGGAAGTTTTATATTCAAGCAACCCCTGCTAGGTTCAAGATCTGGAAGAACTTTCTTTTATATAGGTAAGATCTGGAAGGACTTTCTTTTATATAAGTAAGATCTGGAAGGACTTATACAAATGAAGGTAGGTCTGAAACAAGAAGTCTGAATGAGTCCCACTAAAAAGAGAAATTAAGGGAGTAATTCAGGATATGAGTCTCTGAAAGCTCCAAGCCCTAACAGCATGTCAGGCCTCTTTTTCAATGGGAGATGGTTGCTATTGAGAGGTAATACAAAGTCCAAAGCATCCAAAAAATAATAATAATAATAATTAGAGGTAGGTCCATGCTGAAAGAACTATACACACACACGCGCGCACGCACGCACACAAAAGTATAATTTCACGTAAAGGATCATATCAAATCCTAGCCTCCAGATTAAGGCCAAGGCTAATAGAGAATTCCAATAATCCATTATGGTACAATAGATTGTTCATAGTTTTATAATGAAGTAAAATGGGAAGGGTCTATAAGAAACATAACTTGATACGCAAAGCAAAAGTCTATGTATCTATGAATACCACCAACTAAAAAGGGTAAATAGTGTAATTTAGTCCAAAGAAGAGAAATTTTGGAGTGCAAAGAGTAACATTCTAAATAATTTATTGACTAACAATTGCTAAAAACCATACAGCAGCTTATGATGACAAATTAAATTGAAACAAAACAATATCAGATGCCAGAATAATTGTGATGCCCATGAAATTTCATTCATTCTTAATTAATTCATGACTGTTGGTGACTCCAACCTCTCAAGCTGTCAAGAACGGGATGGAATATCTTCCTGACAGCTCTGAGAAATCAGATTTCCAGACCTACCCCTGACAGTCAAATTTCCTAATGCTTGTTAATAATCAGATTCTATTGCATAAAACAAATTGCAATATTTCAATGAGAACAATATTTCCATTGGCCTGTCAAGCACACTGTAAACAGACTAGAGTGTCTTACAATCTAATTTCAAAATTGATGTGTAGGAAAAAATTTCTGGACTGATTGCTCTAAAGCTCTTAATCAGACAGTATTTGCATAATCTGAGGCTAATGTGTTAAGTGGATACTTTAATCAAACAGTAAGAGATGCACCATTGTCTGCAGCTGTAAGATTGAGTATCATTGTAGCTGCCTTCAAAGCCCTGGTTGTAAATGAGAAACATAAATTTTTGAGTGCAACAACAAAAATTTCACTATCCTAACAGAGACTCATTCAGGATCCAGATTGTAATAAATTTACTTGAAACTATGGGGTAGACATTGATGCAATTAGAACTTCATGGTTTAATTAGTAACCAACATCAAACTTTGGGGTTTTTCATGTAACTAACCCTAATAAATTTATGCTTAAACTCAATAAAAAGTTGTTTTCTATCCAAAAAAGAACACACAAACCAGGTACTGTCATTCATAAATCTGGTGGACCCAACAAGGCACAATAATCTCAACAAATAGGCTAGTCGGTATTGAGCCCAATAGCCTGAAATTTCTAAATGTCCAGTTGGCAGTTTTGATTTAGTAAAATCCACTCATTAATCCTGTCCTGGCCTAATACGGTGAGACATGACTATTTCCTATTGTCCAAAGGATTTCTTTATTCCTTATCTTATCACCCGCCAATGACTCTCTCTCTCTCTCTCTCTCTCTCTCTCACTTCTTTTCCATTCACCAGCAATTCATCTCTCAACAGTTGTGGTGCCACTAAAGATGCCCCATCTTCACCAGTTCATCCCTTACACCTTGTTTGGATAGAGGAGGAGGAGAGGAGAGTGGAGGTAAGAGAATGGGGAGGGTTTAATAAACCATGTTTGGATATTTGCTAATGGGGAAGGGCAAGGCGTTTGGAGGGGTATCTTACCCCTACTAACTCTTTGTTGATTCCCCAAATTGGAGGAATTTGGAGGGAGAGGAGAGGGGAGGGGTTTCACTTATATTTAAAAAAATTAAATTGTCAATTTCACCTTTATGACTTCAATTTATATCTATTTCTTTATAATAAAATAAATAAATAATAAAAATAAATAAATAAAAAGAAGAGATGGTCATGGTTATCAATTAATAGGAACACTCCTCTCCCCTCTTCTCCTCTTAATTTTTAAAACATCCAAACAAAGAGGAGGCATATCTATTCCCTTTCCCATTAATTTTAAAACATCCAAATTAGGGGAAGGGGTAATAATTCCCATCCCCTCTCCTCTCATTCCCCTCCCTTACCCCCTACTCTCCTCTCTCTCTGAACTTCCAAACACACCATTAAGCTTACCAAACTGCATTAGAGATATTTAACTTCGAAATATGTCCAAAACCTGGTGGTGGTTGATACAATTTGTAACATGGGATTCAAAATTTTCATTGATGTTATTAAAAGGCATTGAACTACCAATCTAGGCATGACTGTTGTTGATTTGGGGATTTTTTTTAATAAAGTTTGTGGCTGTAAATTGAGATGTTGAGTGTGGTTCTTCAGCCATCAATGGAATTTGGTGGTGATCAATGAGCAAACTCCAGTGCAACCAGTCAGTTCCATAAAGTTGAAAAGGAAGTGCTGTCAGAGACCTTATCCTTTTCAATTGGCATTATATGCTGCCAATCTAGGTTGGCTCAACCCAACCAAACCCAGCACATGAACACCCTAAGGAATTGATAGAGTATAGTTCAAAGTTCAAGGAATGTAGTGGTAATGAAATGCCTTCACCATCAGGTTCACAGTTCTACAAGAAGGTTAATGGAATTCAAGGTTTTCCACACCTAGCTCATCCTCAAATCTTTGGCAACTAGTTTTTCAAATTGTATGAGCTTTCAAGCTGTATCCTGCAAAGGCAATTCTAGGGTAGATCACTTGCTTACATGGTTCTTCAGCACAAGATGTTTGCCATGTCTGTTTGATAGAATAGGGATTTCCTCTAAATTCTGTGCAACACATGCATGAATCAGTTTCAAATTTTTTGAACAGTAAGATTTCTTGTAGGATCAATATAAAGGATTACATTTTCTTGATTTGTTCTCAATGAAGATTTCTCAATAATGAACGGCAAAGGAATCTGATTCTATGTTTTTCAGCCTATTAGACGGGGCATGGGAGGAAAATAGAACCAGCCAAAGCAAAGGCATATATTGCTATAATTGATTAATAAGAATATAAGCACCACAAAATTGTTCAGATCAGAACATGTTAAGACATCTTCTGGAGAATTCATTGATCCACAGCATAAATACCATAGAGAAAGCAAAAATTCTGATATTGAACATAAAAATACCATAGAGAAAGCAAAACATTCCAATAACAAACAACATAAATACCATAAAGAAAGCATTAAATTCTGAAATTAGATAATAACTCTTACCATGCTTCAGGTTCCTGGTACAGACCAGCTGAATCGCCAAAGCATGACTCAAGCATGTCAGTTTTTATTACACCTGGATTAAGTGCAATAACCGCCATTCCATCGGGCAATTCCTTTGCTACAGATCTGGTCAGACCCTCAATGGCCCATTTTGATGCACAATAAGGTGCAACCTGTCAAAATATGATCAGGCTTTAGTAAGAAGACACTTGATGTTGACAAAGGAGTCCGAAATGCCAATATCACCATGAGAGACTTACACAGGCCAAGATAAGGCTATTGCAAAACTCTCAGATAGAATAGAATTGCATAAAGTAATATCATTATTATAATTTACGAATCTACATATAACAAAAAATGTAAGTATTTCTGATCTTGTACTCGTCCTTAAAATCCAGCTTTTCTAGATATTTTACTTGGAACTTTTTGATAAGTGATAAATAACTTAAATTAGAAAAAGGAATAGTTAGAACCTTTTTGATAAGTAATAAATAAATTTTATTTGAAGAAAAACCTCAAGTATACAATATGTATACAAAGATTTACCTAAAAGACAAATAAAATTTTAATTGAGCAACCAAATCTTCTCTCTTTTTTTAATATAAGTAGTTGATCTATGAAATTCTTCTATTTTAGATATATGAAATTCTTCTATAATAGATCTATGAAATCTAACATAAAAGAAATTAAGTATAGCCAAAAGCAAGCAAAGAGGTGTAACTTTCCAAATCAACCCATTTCCATGCCTTCAAAACAAACTTTTCCAAATAAAAACACATCAATAACCTTCAACTGCATCACCCAATGAACTCCAAACAAAGAGAGAACAAATGACCACAGCTCCCAGGTGGTAGCCAGAAGCACAAGGATGTAACAAATCCCACCCAAACCTCAATATAAAAATTCCCAATGTAATAGTTCCAATTTATTAGCCACATGAGAAGGTATACTGAACAGGGAGTAAACCTCCATCCCTTGACACATATAATTTTTCCATCCTACCAACTGTCTTCGCAAGATTGAATTTCAAACTTCCACTTCCTTGTATAATGGGCCTAACAGCATGCCCAAATAATTCTTAAGTAAAGAGCAAACCTTACAATGCATAATTGCAACTGGCTCATTGACTCCTTCCACCATCCCTACAAGAACTATTTCACTTTCACTAAGATTAACCCTTAACCCCATACCTAACTTAAAAAATAAAAGAACTAACTTGATAGCTACAAGATGATCAGTATTAGCATCATAGAAAATATGTTGTTTAAAAAAGAAGATGAGAAATACTCAAAATCCACAACTCCCCTGAGCTTTGAAACCAAATAAGAAGCTTCCTCCCATAACCCTCTTCGGCATTTTGTTGAGAGTTTCATTGAAGAGGATAACCATGCAATTGAATCTCCTTGCCTCTATCCTCTAGAATTTCTATAAAAGCTGGATGGGCAACCATTAACCATAATTGAGAACTTGACACTGGATATGCAAAAAATAAACTTAGTTCTTCCATTTTTCACCAAAGCCAATTTTCCGGCAAACAATCCAGTGTACAAGATCACAAACCATTTCAGTATCAAGCTTGCAGCAGATAACTCCAGGAATTTGACTCCTGGTTCTAGACTCCAGACATTCAATCAACACAGGAAGAATCTAAAATTTGACTGCTTTCAACAAAGAGATTCTACAATTCAGAAATAATCTTCCCAAACATTCTTTTAAACCTATTAGGTAAAACCTTCGCCAGAAACTTATACACACTTCTAACCAAATGAATTGGTTTAGAATCACTTATGTTCCAAGCCACAGAAATATTGGAACGAGGGTAATGAAAGACACATTCAAACTTCTCAAACTTACATGTCTCCTAAAATTATTGAAAGAAGCTCATAACACCTGCCTCCTCTACATTCCAACAATGCTAAAGATTACCAAGGCATAGCCAACTGGCCCAAGAGCTTTGGCACCACTGAAATAATGATCTCTCTCTCTTTAAAGCATCCTCACATTTTCTTGAGAATATTTACTAAAACTCATGCTAGTGCTTTCAGAAGAAATGCCTATGTCTAGTAGCAGATTTAAAAATTACATTATTATCGTAATATTTAATTAAAAGTGTTAGAACTATGGTTAAATAATTAAATTCATCATTTCCTATTAGCTTAAGCTTTTTGGACAATTGGTAATTTCACATGGTATAAGACTAGGAGATCATGAGTTTGATACCTAGCTTTACCCTACCTCCCATAAAGATGTTAAAAATCACACATGTTAGGCCCCACTTATTACGGGAGAGTTTAGGCCCACACTTAAAGGAGAGTCTTAGAACTATGGTTAAATAATTAAATTTACCATTTCCTATTAGCTTAAGATTTTGGGACAATCAGTAATTTAACAAAAAGAAAAGGTTTACATCCGTCTAATAAAAGAAGTAATAATATTTGCGACAGAAGTATTAAGAGAAGCATGTCATTATACCAGTGCTGCGCCAGATCTTCCCCACCCGGAAGACATATTGACAATAATTCCTTGATTCCTTGTAAGCATCAGGGGGATGAAGTGACGCAACATATTTGCTACTCCTTTTACATTTGTATCAATAACAGTATCAAAATCTTCTTCAGGAACCTCCCATATCTTGTTGTTTTTATTGATGGTACCTGCATTGTTTACTGGAACTACCATTATATTAGTCCTGCATATACAACAATTCAGAATAAATGACAGGCAACAACCAAAACCAAGAGCATAATAAAACCTCACATCATAACATGGTGACTGCAATGAACCAAAATGCTGCACTAGCTATCAATAAAACTCATTATTTATCAAAAAAATGCTGCACTAGCCAACAAATTTCCACCTAGCATTATATTCGTTCAAAATGTAATAAAACCCTCTTTCTTTTATTGGAATCATAAAACCCTACATTGTGCAAAGCACAAATCTCACTAAAGAAGAAAAATGAGTTAAGAATGGGAAGAGAAACTTGGAATTCTTTGCCTCTACAAGATTAGCAAATTTAACTAGTAAGATTCAAATTATTACGCATTTATAAAAAATCATAATAATAATATTCAAATGATTCATGTACCAAAGAGGTTTTTTTTTTTAAAAAAAAAAACACTTATGCATTGAGCAGGGCAAACTAAAGAGCATAACATAATATCTTGACCATGGACATAAAATGCTCCAAATTCAATGTATGCGTGTGCGTGATACATATATTGAAAGTTGACATGAAAGGTGATGCTGCAATGATGGTCATCTCCAAAACCACGTTTTACAAAGTTGACGCCTCAAGTTCCATCACTTGCAAGTATTAAATCAATTAAAATACCTTGGTATCTCCAAAGACAAACAATACAGCACATGAATTATGAAAACTTTTTTTTTTTTTTTGATAAGTAAGAATGTTATATATACGAACGGCTACTCTATGCATGAATAGCATAGGGCAAACCCAGAGAATACAAGAAGAGAAGACAGAGAAAACAAAGAAGAACCAGAAAACAAAAAAAAATTACAAAAGAGAAAGAGAACCAAGAAAAGAAGGGAGAGAATCACTAGTCATGAGTCTGCAAGCCTGAGACAAATCAAAAAGAGTCCCACTAAAAGAAGCAAGAATGCGATCCCCAGAACTATTCAAATCCTCAAAAGTCCGCCAATTCCGTTCCTTCCAAATGCACCATAAGATGCACAACAGAACTAAGTTCCAAATTTGGGACAAGTGCTTCCCCAACCAATTCCACCAACCAAAAAGCAAATCCGGGATCGATCTAGGTATAACCCAAGTCACACGAAAAGTTATCAAGGCAAAGCCCTACAACCAATGTGCCGTCTCACAATGGAGGAGTAAATGGTCTACCGTCTCTCCACACTTATAGCACATAATGCACCAATATACAAAGGCCATTCTCCTCAACCTCAAGTTATCACCCGTTAGGATCTTATTGCAAGCTACGCACCAAATGAAAAAAGACACCCGTCTAGGTGCCTTTACTCTCCATATACCTTTCCAAGGAAAAACAATTGAGGGAAGATCCCACAATTTGTTATAATAAGACCGGGTGTCAAACTCTCCATTAGGTTTCAACTTCCATCTCTTCCGGTCTCCAACATCCAGAGGAGGGATAATAGCTCCCAAAGTGTTAAGGAAATGCAGCCCTTCATCCAACTTGTAAAGTTGTGATTTACAACTATGTTTTATGTTGGCTTTATTTCATGACAAATAGTGTTGTAATTGCTTTTATTTTGTTCCTTGCATTTTGTGGGATGTTATTGTATTGGGTTTAGTATTAAATTGGTGCAGACTCAAGATAAAAATGAAGCATTAGTGGATTTCGCGGGAAGTTCGCAAGAAGTTAACCTGCGAAAGAGCCATGTGAGAAGCACGTGCTGGAAGCTGAAGAGTCATGCCAGGCTATTGTTTTCGCAAGTAAGGCCTTCCCGCGAGATAGTCGCGAAACTTTCTGCCTGGAGGATTTTTTAGTATGACATGCTTACCCTTCACCCATACTATATGTACTCTTTTTTTTTTTTTTTTTTTTTTTTGGTACAAGGTAAGTCACATTAAAAACTAAACTGAAACAGAGAATTCAGGACAAACCCTGGGGTAATACAGCCCATTAACATTAGAAAGAAGAGCAAATTCCAGGTCCTTAGGCGGACTATGGAATAGCTCAAACTCTTGAGCTTGGTTAGTGCCCATCCTAGCTAAGGTGTTTGCACATCTGTTAGCTTCCCGATAGCAATGGTTGATGCAAATTTGATGGAATTGAGCAATCAAGTGCCCGCAATCATCTACAAGTGGGGAGTTTACTTCACTCGAGTTATTAGTCCTTGCAAGAGTATCAACAACAGCCTTGGCATCTAACTCTACTTCAACCAATAATAAGTTCTTTTGAAGACACACATTTAGACCATCTCTCAAAGCCCAAATCTCAGCTATGAAGCTCGACGATATCCCAATTTTTCTAGCAAATCCGATCACCCAATTGCCATCCTCATCCCGGACTAAACCCCCACACCCAGCAATCCTGGGGTTCCCTAGAGCAAATCCATCAGTATTGAGCTTCACCCACCCACTAGCAGGTTTTTCCCATTTAATAAATTTGGTGGTCATTCTGGGAGCATTTCTAGGAGACAGAGTGCAATGAAAAAACTCCGAGGATTTGCTCAGAATTTCAGGGATCATACTATGATGGGTTAATTTATTTTGAAACACCAACAGGTTCCTTTTTAACCAAATAGACCAAATGGCAAAAAGGAAAACAAACTTCCAGGGGGGTTGATTAGGAGAGTAAGGGTAATTAAACATACCATTGTCTGCCAGCCAGTCCTCCAAGTCACTAACAAAGAATTTATCACCAAGCCTATCTCTCCCTAGCTGAAACCAAATAGCTTTAATTACCTGGCAATCCCTTAGAGCATGCATAATTGTTTCTGGCTGTTGGAGACAAAGAGGGCAAGTGATATCCAAACAGATTCCTCTAGAAGCTAAGCAAGCTTTTACTCCTAAACTCTTGTGATAGCACTTCCAAAGAAAAACTTGAATCCGAGGAAGGATATTAAGCTTCCATATCCACTGCCCTTTAAAAGCCTGGGTGTTCTCATTACCTGAGGCTATCCTATAAGTGCTTTTAAGATCAAAATTGCCATTGTGGGAATCAGCCCATGCTAATGTGTCTTGGCTTCTTGCCGCAATAGCATAGGGAGTTGCTTGTATTCCACCTGCAATATCTTGGGGCAATTGAATCGAAATACTTGACCAATTCCAACCTTCTGTTGAAATGACTTCTTTAACTTTCTTGTTAGACTCCTCTAATGAAAAAGGGCCCTGAATTAGCTTTCTTAATGGGCCTGAGCTTGTCCACTTATCAAACCAAAAGTTAAGGTTACTATCCTTCCCAATGTTCCAGATAATACCTTTTTGAAAAGTGTCCTTCCCTTTTTTCATAGCTGCCCAAACTCGAGAACAGGGGAGCTTATCACCATTTCTAGACCTCAATCTTTGAGGTGAGCAATATTTCATCCTTAAAACAGTAGCCCATGGAGCACTAGCCTCAGTATGGAAACGCCAATTAAGCTTAGCCACTAAAGCTGTGTTCCTCCCTTTAGCTGACTGAAGCCCCAAACCTCCTTCTTTTTTTGGCCTTGTCACTTTATCCCATCCTACCCAATGTATCTTTTTATCAGAATCTGAGGAACCCCAAAGGAAGTTCCTATTAACTCTGTCTATACTATCAAGAACTTTACCAGGGAGATACGCACATTGCATAGTATATGATGGGATCATTGAAGAAGAAGACTGTATCAACACTGTTCTCCTAGCCATAGATAGAAGATTTGCCTTCCAACCTGACAGTTTCTGTTTCACACGGTCCAACACAAAATTAAAATCTCGATTGGAAGATCCCGGGTGTTTAATGGGAATTCCAAGATATTTTCCAATGATGGAAGTGGATTGGAAACCAAGAATATCACTGAGAGTCTCTCTAAGATCACTGTCTACATTAGGAGAGAAATAGACCCGAGACTTAACTTCACTCACCGTTTGACCCGACTTGCTACAAAAAGCATCCAAAACACCTCTGATTGTGGAGCAATTAATTTGATCAGCTTTGGCAAAAAGCACTAAATCATCCGCAAACATTAAGTGTGAGAAAGCCGGTCCACTTTTGGAAGATCTCACTGGCTTCCACAGGTTTTCATTACATTTCCCCTCAATGAGCTGTCCTAAATAATCCATGCAAATGATGAAGAGGTAAGGCAAGAGTGGATCACCTTGCCTAATTCCTCTGGAAGGGTACAATGGCTGGAGGCACCCTCCATTGAAAAGGATGGAAGTAGACACTGAAGTAACACAGCTCATGATAAGATCAACCAAACTACTCGGGGCGTTAATTCTAATAAGCATCTCCCTTATGAAACTCCACTCTAACTTATCATAGGCCTTCTCAAGATCAATCTTTATTGCCATGTATCCCTCTTTACCCTTGGAGCGGCTGATAGTGTGAATAATTTCCTGAGCTATAATGGCATTATCAGTGCCTCGCCTTCCTGGAACAAATGCTGTTTGCAGCGGACTAATAACTGAACTTAGGAAGGGTCTCAGCCTTGCCACAATGATCTTTGTGACAATTTTATATACTGTATTACATAAACTTATCAGTCTGAAGTTGTTAAGAGTCTCAGGACCTTGGATCTTAGGAATAAGCGCTATATGAGTCCTGTTCAGGTAGTCAGGTATTTTTCCTTCAGTAAAAATTTTTGTCACTTCTTTGATGACTGACTCACCTACAATCAACCAAAAGCGCTGGTAAAATCCTGCATGGAGGCCGTCCGGACCCGGTGCCTTATAAGCTTTCATGGACCAAAGGCTAGCTTTGATCTCTTCTGCAGTTACTTCTTGGTCCATAATATCCCTGACAGTATCAGAGAACCTGGCCTGCCAACGACAACTAGAGGAAGGTGCCCTAAGAGAGACTTCTTGAGATGAGGTGTAAATCTCACTAAATCCTCTTTGCACAAACTCCATAACTTGCTGCTCCTCATTTAACCAATCACCCACCGAGTTTTTGATGGCTGTGATCTTATTGCGCTCCCTTCTAACAAGGGTAGACATGTGAAAAAAAGACGTGTTGCGATCACCTTGAATTGACCAATTAACTCGAGACTTAAGTGCCCACAACTCCCCTTCCTGGCTGAGAACATTATCAAGTTCTAACAGAAGATTTTTCTCCAAATCCACAAGAGATGCAGATGGGGTAATTGCCAAAGCTCTTTGGATGCCATTAAGCCTGGCCATTAACCTCTTTTTCTTAGCAAACACATTGCCAAAATGGGATTTGTTCCATACCTTCGCATCTCTGGTGAATCTCCTAATGGCCTCAGATAACTCAGTGGTATGACTCCAGGCACTCGAAACAAGCCCAGGGAAGGTAACATCAGAGAGCCAAAAACTTTGGAACTTAAACGGTCGCTCTAAATAGAGTGAGACTTTAGCACTAGATTCAAGAAGTACCGGGCAGTGATCTGAATGACACCGAGTGAGATGCGTGACTCTGGCTTCTGGAAACAGATTCCACCACTCCGGATTAACGAAGACCCTATCAATGCGCTCCTGAATGAGATCATTGATGCCTCTTTTGTTCGTCCAAGTAAACCTTGGCCCTGAAAACCCCAAATCAACCATGTTGCATTTGTCTAGACACTCCTTGAATAGCAAAGATTTATTAATACTTACAGCCCTCCCTCCAAACTTATCCTCATTTATAAGAGGTTCATTAAAATCTCCAGCCAACACCCAAGGTAAATTATTAAGTTCAGAAACTGCAGCAAGATTCTTCCACAAAATGCACCTTTCCTCAAATCTAGGACTAGCATACACAGCAGAAAAAAGCCAATTCAGATCAGAAGGTCTAACCTTAACCAGCACATGGATTTCCTGTTCTGTCTTTGCAAGTAGAGACACCTCCACAATATCTGAATTCCACAATAACCATAATCCTCCAGAAAGGCCTCTGGTCTCTGTGCAAATGGCTTTGTCAAAAGGGAGCCTCCCTATAATTTCTCTAGCTTTGTCGCCACCAACCTTGGTCTCCATTATTACCATAA
The DNA here is from genome assembly GCA_033629205.1 of Lithocarpus polystachyus. Taxonomy (NCBI): domain Eukaryota; kingdom Viridiplantae; phylum Streptophyta; class Magnoliopsida; order Fagales; family Fagaceae; genus Lithocarpus; species Lithocarpus polystachyus. The sequence goes on along the minus strand of CM066163.1, from coordinate 107,960,670 downwards.
TAGCTGGATTATGGATATTTACAAGGTCACAAACATGACTCTGAAAATTAGGCTTCAGAGTGCCCCTACTATTCCAGATGATAATATTCATTTTTAAATACGGGAAAGGAGAAGCACTGACCTCACTAAGAGGTACAGCTACCCCCACCTCCATCAAACTCCATATGAATTGCTTCATTCTGATTCTTGACCTCAAGGTCACACCCGGTTCCACAGCCCTTATCTTCTGCCTTCTCAGATTCTTCCATAGGCTGTAATTCCCCTTCATTTGATCCCCCAGTGAGGTTTTGAACACCCTGGACTTGTTCATCAACATCGCCTTTAGCAGGGTTGACTTGCTTCTCTAAATCCTTATGGCAATTTAAAGAAATAGGGCAATCTAAGGAACACCCATTCCTACTATCCTTTTCCACTCTATCAGGTACATCACCTTTGGCGGCAACCTCCATCTCGGGTTGAACTGAGCTTGAAAATCGGAATTTAGGATTGAAGGAAGTTCTATGATCAGTGGTTTGGAAAAGAGAAACCTGGGATTTAGACTGAAAAGGCTGGTGCTTCCCATCCTTAGAAAGTTCTCGACTAGATTGGGAATTACTCTTCCTCAGGTCATAAGACTTCTTCCCTTTAACCGAAGATCCAGATACAAAATTCTTTGAGGTTGATCCCTTTAAGCTAGACGGCCCAGCTTGGCCCAAAGGTTTATTGGAAATATTACAAATAATTTCTCCTATTTTCGGCCCAAGAGACTCCTGATCCAACGTCATCTTCCTTTTAGTATCTTTGTGGGCTCTACTATCCCCATCCCGAAGGAAATGAAACTGAGGAGAGGTAGGTGGGTTCCTCTGTTCAGTGGTTGGTAGCTGGGATTTTGGCATTTTGCGACCACTCTTCTTGCATGACACAACCAGCCATGGTCCGTATGCACCTTCCTGTGCAACCTCAGGGCCATTCCCACTAGTGCCAGCACACTCAGAGCCAGGACAAACATGGTCTTCACTCACCTGCTTAACAGATTTCAGAGGTACCTCTTCCACTGGTGATGGAGGCCTAGGGGTAGCATAAGGGCAGCTCTCCTTCCGGTGGCCAACTCTGCCACAAGTAAAACATAGCTGATGGAGTCCTTCATACACCACTGGTTGCTCCAACTTCCCAATAAGCACTGTCAAAATGAGCGGTTTATCAATATCTATCTGAACACATAGTCTTGCATACCTCCCTCTAGATTCCGTCGCCGTATGTGTATCAATCCTCAAGACAGTCCCAATCACTTGCCCAATCTGTTTTAGAACTTCAGCTTCATAATATTCAATAGGAAGACGATTTAATCTTACCCAGACCGCTACTGAAGCTACATTGGATAAATCAGTTCTAAAATTAGGCACCCATGGTCTAATAGATAAAAAATGGTCACCTATGAACCACGGGCCTTTTCTTAGCACAGAATCATGATCTTCCTTTAAAGAAAAACGAGTTAAAAAATACCCCTCCTCCAAATCAACAAAGTCCATCTTCCCTACTGGTTTCCACATAGATAAAAGCTTCGAATGGAGATAGTTGAACCCTACCTTACGCCCAAATACCTTCACAATGAGAGCTTTACTCCATGGGGCTCTAATACGCTGCTTGGTGGTACTAGAAAGCTTCACAGCTGCTACCCCTTCCCTAAGGTCAGCCATTTCATCATCGGACTCAATGTCGGAATCCAACACCTCAGAGAAGTCAAAAGCCTGAGTATAAGCACCTGGAATATCCCCCACAAGCTTTTCTTTGAATGACAAAGCCTGATGGCCTTGATGACCTTGAGAAGAGCTAGGCTCCTTCTCTGTATCATACCCATTATTGAAACTCGCATGGTGGAGATCTTTAATTTTTTTGTTGCTTCGGACAAGTTCTGCTTCCTCTTCACGAGAGAGAGGCCGGGTGTTCATTTTTCTTCACACTATTATTATCTAACTTTGTTTTTACTATATGTACTCTCATTACCCACAAATGCAGTAGACGCCATACAGAGAGATAAACCCTAGATTGGTTTTCTACAACATACACACCCATCTTTTTGAGAGAGAGCTACTCATCCTTAGTGAGAACTCATTGTAGCCTCTTCTTGTTCCCTCTCCTATTGTCATACCTTGAGAGGAGATTTATACCCAAACACAACCCACATCTATTTAGAGTGTAGAGAATGTTTTGGAGCTTGGAAAGTTTTGGGGATTGGCCAAAAGAAGCCGGTGGGGATTGGTGGATGCTATGGGCGATAGCGAGAACCGGGAAGCTAAAGAAGAAATAGGTTTGGCATAACCTCGTTGGAGCAAGAAGCTTAGAGGGCTTAGGTACACTGGGTAGATTAGGCTTGGAGGGTCTATTGCTGTCCTTATATCCCAACTTTATTCTTTAGTGGATCATTTGACCGCTTGGAGGGCAACGGAAAGGTTTTTCACCGAGGTCTTCGGTTTCCTCTTCGATAACACATCGGCGTGTTATCTTGTGTTTGCATTCTCTCTTCCCTTAATCTTTGTCATTTAATTTCTGTTATGGATGTGATTTTATTTGGCTTAAACAGTTTATCAATTCTGTTTTAGGCTTTAGTTCATTTTCCGCACGTTCATCGTTTGTGTTAAAGCTTGAATTGATAATTTTTAAATTGGGGATCTAAACGTTCATAGTATTTTAAACACTATTTGAACTTTCACAACTCCCACTCATTAAGATCACGAGTGAGACGAACATTCCAAATTCTCCTATCCCCTGCCCCCTGCCTCAACAGAGAGGCTTCTACAGATGCCTCCTTATCAAGGGCAATACCATACATCCTTGGGAAAGCCAGTCGAAAAGGTTGATCCCCATACCACCCATCTTGCCAAAATCTCACTTTATTCCCCAACCCAACCACAAACTGACAATTTTTGCTAAAATCCTCCCATCCCATCCGAATACCTCTCCACAAACCACATCCATGAGCTTCCCTGCCTGGCTTTGAGGTCCATCGTCCCCATTCTTCCCCATGTTTTGAAACTACCACCCTCCTCCATAACCGATCCTCCTCCTTCCTAAACCCCACAACCATTTCCCCAATAAGGCCTTATTGAAAGTAGTAATTTTTCTTATCCCCAAGCCACCGTTAGCTATAGGCGCACAAACTTTATCCCATCCTACCAAATGAATCTTGCTATTGCCCCAAAGAAAATCCCTATGCAACTTTTCAATTTTCTTAGCCACACAAGTAGGAATGGTGAATAGAGATAGAAAGTAGGTAGGAAGATTAGATAGCGTACACTTGAGCAACATCAATTGACCCCCTTTAGACAAATACAACTTCTTCCACCCGGCTAATTTCCTTTCAAATTTTTCTAGAATGGGATTCCAAATTGAGGGGGAGTTATGCGACACCCCCAACGGCATGCCAAGGTAAGACATAGGCAAAGGCATGCCAAGATAAGACATAGGCAAAGTTCCAACTCTACAGCCCAAAATTTCCGCCAGGGCATGTACATCATCAACCACCCCTATGGGATGGGTAAAATATAAAATAAAATTGTGAAAGGTAGTTGAAGTCACAAAACACCCTTAGAATGTGGTTGTTCCAACACTTAAATTCATTTAGATGATGGGTATAGAGTGAAATTTTGGTAGGATTTGTGATGTGGGGAGAGCTCTCTACAAGTGTGTCTCCTAGAGTTATTCAGAATTAATTGTGATAAGGAGGCTTCTGAGGCAGATCTTATTAAGTTCTCCAATGGAATTCTTCAATGGGATTTAACTTTCACATGCTGTGCAGGATTGGGAAGTCAAACTCTACAGATATTATTTATGGTGTATCTTTGCGTGGGGGTGGGGATGATAAGATTTGTGGAAACCATTTAAGAAGAGGGGCTTTGAGGTTAGAGGCTATTACCAGGTCTTGATTCACACTAGTGAACAACTGTTTCCTTGGAAAAGCAAATGGAAGTCAAAGATCCGTGTTGCTTTCTTTGTTTGGACTACAGCCTTGGGAAAAATTTTGACAATTGGTGACTTGCATAAAAGGAATATTTGGATATCGGATTATTGTTATACGTGCAGATGTAATGGGGTAATATTGGATCATCCGCTGCTTCATTATCCTATTGTTATGGTATTCAGATCATTTGGAGTTCTTTGGGCAATGCCAAGGATGGTTATTGACTTACAAGCCTGTTGGCAAGGTAGGTTTGGTCAGCATCAAAATGGTGTCATTTGGATGGCTTCTCCCCATTGTTTGATGCGGTGCCTTTGGAGGGAGAGAAATGAACAATGCTTTGAGGATTCTGAGTGGTCTTTATCAAATCAAATACTATTTTTCTTTAAAACCTTGTTAGATTAGGTGTCTGTTGTGGGGAGTATTTTTACATGTTTGGTTTGTGATTTAATGTATCATTGTAATTTTCATGCTTGATTGTATTGTCCCCATTTGTATACATCCTATATACTTGTGTGACTCTTATTTTCTTTGGGCCTCAATATAATACAAGAATAAATCTTTTTGCTAGTGACAGGTCAGAATGGAAAAAATATGTATAACTATTTTCTGAGAAACTTTAACTAGAAAATCTACTGATGGGTTGAAGTTTAAGCACAGTCAAGAAAGAATTTAACCAGCAATAGGAGAAGTAAAAATATACCTATGATGTCTGGAACACCCTTTTTCTCCATCACAATGCGCGCCAGCTCTTCAATGCTACTATTAGATCTCTACAAAGTATAAACACAAAATTTTGTTAGATAAGTCATTTTGGCTATTAAGTTATTACATAACATTGGGAATGTCAATCCCATGAAATTGTTTCAAGATCATCACGCAAGGCGTAAAATTAATTTAGAGTCCCGTTTGGCCATGCCAAGAATCATAATCATCTCAAATGGGTCATCAACATCACGAAAAATAAAAAGAGACAGTAATAGTTATTCAACAAATACCACAATTTCCAAAACATATTCACATTTCCAAAATGCCAATATTAAATGTAATTTAATTACCTTATTACCTACAAATAAAATGTAAACTAGTTACCAACACATACATACATAGTTACATACATAATTTTCTAAAAATCCTATCCATTCAATGTTAAATGAATGATTTAGATTTTAAGACATCACTCCTATCTACACTGACAAGTAAAATAGCACTTCCTCCTATCACAAATGTCAAAACCCACAGAGTGCAAAAACAATAGGTTTAGTGACAAAAAAATTTCACAACTTTTTTTCACAATTGTTGTTGTATCTTGTTGTCATTGGTGCATGGATGGCCAGGGTTCAAATCCGCCCTCCCCCACTGATTGTAACAGTTCACAATTTTTTGACCTTAACAATCGGACATAAAACCCGTCATGCCAAACCACATCAATTCTTACTTCCACTCTTTTATCTCTCTCTCTCTCTCTCTCTCTCTCTCTCTCACAATCACAACAACAATTCTAACAAAACTAAAAGCCAACTTTGCAACATGACAAAACAGAGAGAGAGAGAGAGAGAGAGGAGCTGACCACGTCGGCATTGAGGAGCAAGTGCTTGTCGGAGGGGTCAGGGAGGTCTGATTGGAGAGAATTGAGCCTATCCTGGGTGCGGGCGCAGCCGATTACGGTGTGGCCTCGCTTGGCGAGCTCTAAGGCCAGGGCTCTCCCGAGCCCTTTGCCCACTCCGGTTATCAGTACGGTTCGAGAGCTCGCTCCGTTCACCGCGTTCATTCCCTTATACGACGTCGTACTACTCCTCCTACTCATAAACACACACGCAGCCTCTCTCTCTCTCTCTCTCTCTCTCTCTCTAAGACACAACGCAGAGTATTTTTGGAAACTGCAAAGTTTTGAGTGGAGGCCAATATATATACGTGTCCTGGAAATCGGGGTGTGGTGTGGTGTGGATTTATTACGAATCAGGACAATTTCGGAACAACCCGGATCCACACTCGCCCCGGGAGATAAAATTTTGAACCACATTTGTTTTGGGGCTAAAATGCAAATTGTAAATGTAATTAACTAATGAAAAAAAAATTAATATAAAATATTTTTATTAATTATATAGATTTTTTTTATGTGAAAAAAAAATTTTATGAAATTTTTTTAACGAAATTGAATGGAATAAATGAATTTAATAAATTTGAAACTTCTATGACTCAATTAAATGAAAGTAGAGTTAAAAAACTAAAACAAATATAGATAATGTAATTTGGATTTTAGCCTTTATTTTATTTTGTGTTTTCAAAAATAGGAGAAAGACACAAATTATGTCAAAATTATGTTTTAAAAACTGGTTTCAAATACATATTTAAAACCTCATTGACCCCTATCTTTGTGTGTATGTGTTTGTTTCTAAAAATTTATATATAATATTTAGAAAAAGGTTTTCTGATTTTGGAAAAAAAAAAAAAAACAAAAAAAAAAAAACAAAAATTAGATGACCAAACAAGGTCTATTATATTTGCAAGACAATTTTCACCAAACCAGTATGAATTGAATTCTTTTTCTTAATGTATTAGGCATTAATTTTAAGGGCAAAGTAATTTAAAGGGAGGTACTATTCTAAACGCATGTAAAAAATATCAAAATTTTATAAATATATTTAAAGTGTGATGATAAGGTGGTAGTGCCTTATTTAAAGTTTGATAAATCTTCTAATCAATAATTGGGCCAAAGAAAGAACTTTAATTTAATTAGTTTATTTTTATCTCTACAAAGCTCTTTTCTTTTATTCAAAAGTTTATCGCAAATGCAATTTTTTAACTTATTTACATTGTAAAATACCATATTTCTATGTATACTATTTCCATTCCCCAAATTGAAACAAATTCAAATTCTCAATTCTCTACGACACCTTGGGGATAAAAAAACTTGTAGAAAAAATAAGATCATAATTATTTTTGTCTCTATATCTAGTCATTTTTTTATGTAGTACAATGGATTCATCAAAATCCTTTTATTCTTATGAAGACAGACCAAGCATTTTTTTAGGTATCTTTGATGACTTTGCTGCTGCTTACTCTTATGAACCAGAGTTAGGCATGCTAATTAGTTATTAGAATTTAAAAGGAGAAGTTAACCTCATTCAATAACTCAATGGGCAAGTGTCCTAGAAATTGAGGATAAATCTTTATATGATACAAGTAGCCGTCGATCACCATCGAGACCTAAAATATAAATAAAGGCTCGCATCCCAAGTAAAGATAAATTCCATATTGACTTCTCTTGTTGTTTGACTTCTAAATTCTAATTCACTAGTTTAGGGGTTCTAAAGTCTAGTTATCGTGTTAATGTAAATAAGTAGTATAAATTGTAGTTTTATTGCCAAATCACTGAACCGGTTATGTTTTCTTAAGCGCATTGTAGCTTGATCAAGATATCTCAATTTAGTTATTGCTTAGCACTTATAATCAATGTAATGTAGTTGACATAGTTTCCATTATGAAATTATCGTTAGCTTGCAAAATGGAAGAATTTATAGCCAACAAAGTCTGCTGCTCAAAATGCAGTAACTTCACCTAGCTAAAAAAATAGGAATACAGGGGTGCACTTTATCATAATACACAGCGGGACATTGTTGTCTTGAAAGTTGAAAGTTGAAACACTGCCATGATCAGATTCCAATCTGAATTCTACAAAATTTCAATCTATAAAGGTGCATATAGCAAATGAGAATTATTCACAAAGCCCTAAGATCCAACTTAACAAACAAATCATTAGCATTGATGTGCTAGAGAAACACTTGATACTTAAAAAATTTCAACAGAGTATGACTAAAAAGAGTTCTACCTGCCTATCTCAGTAGAGTTTCGTCACCTGGGTATCTTCCATCACACCTGCGGATTGATCTTGCTGAGTTTGTTTTCCGATTTCTTCTTCTCCTGGAGAATCACCTGCCTAGGCATTACATCTAGCAGAAAGCTCCCACCATTCCATACAGATGCAGATACACTTAGTATTTGGAAAATCACATGCAATTCATATCACAAGATGGGGACTGTAAGTGCCATGGTTGTTACAGTAAACAAGGCTTGGCACACAATGTACATGAATAAGCAATTTTGATTCCCCGAGCAAACCACTTAAGCACCAGCAAATATTGTTAGCTTTCTGCGCCTTTTTGAGAGTTCCCTACCAAAATATTGTTAGCACTAAGGTTGGACTATGAGTAACCTATGATACTTGAGTTGGTTGGTCAAGGGTTAAGGTTTTAAAGCCTATTATCAGACCGGGATATACATACAAAATCTTTTGAACTCTGTAACTATAATTATGGAAGATCTCTTTAACTATCTGCAGCGTAAATACTAACGCAACTAAATATACAGTTCAATACTGCAAAATGAAAAACTAGAACAATGTTCAGGCCAACAAGTGCACTACTTTTTCACCCCCCAAAGTAATTTGTAAGGAATCACAGGTCTAAATGTTACCGATTATATTGTCTGAGACTTAAAAGGCAACAGTGACCAATCACCAATGCAAATATTTTGAAAACTAAATATAGTAATTCAACAAAGTTGAATTTCAGCAATCAATAACTTCAAGCATCTTGATAGTTGACATGGGTTTTAGACCAATAAACTAAACAGCAGGGTATCAATGACCAATCCTACTCAAAGAAACCCATACAATTCTACATTTTGTTAAAGCCAGTCAAAACTTAAGACGGCCTAAGCTAGTATGATTTTTTTTTTTTTTTTTTTTTTTTTTTTTTGCTGAATAAAAAAAGGCAAAAACTTGGGAGTAAGTCATCTTCCACAGTAACAAGTTAAACCCCTGTGCTAAACCCCACCAGCCCCGGTACTAATGCGTCCCATGTGACTCGAATCCAAGCGCAAAGACGAGGTGCTTGACCACTAGACTCCCACCCTGGGGTCAAGCTAGCATGAAATTCTTGCATGTGTAAAAAAGTTCAGTTCTATCTAACCAGAAAATGCATATGTAACAACTATAATCTGAAATACAAAAGGATTCTAGAACCCTAAAAGATTCAGAGTAACAAATATAAGATAGCATTCAAAGCCAAATGTGAGGATTGGTAAGTCACACATGCACAAATTGGTCTTTAACCCACTACCTCAGCATCCATCTTGCTTATATAAAGAGAGGAGGTCCCATTTGAGCTAAAGCTCATTAGCAACTTAAAATTTCTCATATTGTATTTTATAAATTTATAAATATTTTAACATAGTGCATACATTCCATGAAGAAATTGACTTGTTTTTTGACAATTTTTAATTATTCACTTTTAATCCATACTTCTTTTTCCTTTCCCAGGAAAGCATTAGACCATTGTTTAAAGGTACTTTATAAAGCAGGCCACCTAAACAAAGAAGGTCCAACTCACCAGGTAAAAGATGTGTAAGAACACTAACAATTTTGACAACAGAACTGAAAACCAAGCTACAGCGCCAAGCAATTAATGTCCATGCTAATGTTCCCCTGCAGTAACATAGAGCCAAAATATTGGACGTGAATCATTTACCAACAGAGGTGCAGACTGCAGAGTACCTAGGAGTACTTACTCACCTCAGCAAATGAGAAGCAAACAAAGAAGGCTATTCATTACTTGGATACAAAAGAAGTTTGACCAAGAAGATTATATATGCATAGTAGCAAACATCCTGAGACACAAGAACAGTTATGTCACTTCCTCATTTTTCATCTTAGGTTACTTCAACTTACTCCAACAATGAAATATACATATAACAATGTAAAATGATCACGTGTCATGGTCTCTAGAAACTCTAGATTAATGGGGGCAAAGTTAAAATTAAAAACTAATGTAAAAATCCCTCAAGATTTCAATGGGATGCATTTTACTTGATCGTTGTAATCTTGGTTCTTGATTTATGCCCCCATACTACATTCCCAATGTACTCGGGCTGGCTGTTTTTCGTTTTTTAATAAAATTTTCGTTACTTATCAAAAAAAAAGATTTCAATGGGATGCATTAACGAAATATATATAAATAGAAATAGGAAATTTTTGCCACATCACACTGCCCTCACGAATTACCATTCATTTTCCTATCCACTTTCTATCTCCTTATATGGTTCCAACCCTCCAAATTCACACAAATATCTAACAGAAATGACACATGGACCTATGATTAGTAACAGCACAACCAAAAACAAAAAGTCACTACCAGAACTCAATAGTCAATACCCCACTGCCTAAAAAACCAATTAAGCTTTATAAACCAATAAATAAATGAACTCATGCAATAATGGACTACAACAAATTCTCAATATTGTAAAGCTTACCAAAAGATATTAATGCCATTTCTTGAACTGACAGTATATCCACCGAAGAGGAACAAAAGTCACATCGAACAAGCAATATACATAGGAAAAATCTTGGGGACCTAACAAAGAAATATTAACAAAAAAATAAATCACGTAAGCAAATGGTGTATATAATGCTTTCAATGAATCAAAACAGCAATTACACATATCACATTATCTTAAATCCCAGTTTTTGACATTTGCATTTTTCTGTTTTTATTTTTATTTTTTTTTAAGTTACAAACACACCATATGGGTCTTGAACTGCAATCTTACCCTCTATCCCATTATTAAGGGTGCATTTGGTTGGGCCGATTATTGGGGGATGGAAAATAGGGAAGAGAAGATGGTATTTTTCAGTGATTGGTGAAGAAGGAAATGGGGAGAGATTTTAGAGGGTCCCAACCAAACGCACTTGAGTGAAAACTAAAATCTCTTCCATCCCTCAACTTTTTCATCTCCCACCACTTTCTATCTCTCCAATTTTCCATTCCCCAACCAAACGAAGCCAAGGAAGTAGGATGCACCATTTGAATTTTGAGTTAGAGCTCATAGGCATCATTTTCATTTGTTTTTGAACCGCCAAAAAATGAGTCACCTAGACATCAAAACACAAATCACAGTAAGAAAAGGCCAAAGGTTCATGATAGGCCTCCAATATGCCTCTGTCAGATAAAGAATGGGGAATTGTATACATAGGGGGTATACTTGGTTGGAAAGAAAGGTAGCACTTCTCACCCACAAAAATCACCAATAGTCTCCACAAGAACACAAACCATCTTTAAAATGGTGGAATCTATTGACATCTCTCACGATAATCTCCCTTGAGACAATTTTACAGATGAACTTGAATGCAGCATGGCAATCCACACAGATTTGAAGATTCTTCTTCACCCTAATGGGAGTTCCAGGTGGAGTAGCAATCAAACCAAAAGCCACTGCAAGCCTTTCACTATGGTGGAATAAAAGCTGCTCCTTTTCACTATGTTCTAGATCATGGAGGTCAATCTCTACCATGGGAACATAGCCAGCTTTATTCGTAAGGTCAGCCAGCTCATCAAGCTTGGCATATATTTCCTTGCTTCTAGAATGGCTTCTATCTCCCACAATAAAGGTGTATACCTTGTCTTTGACCTCAATCCAACTCATTCCAGGTTCCTTCTTCACATTGCTATCTTTCATAAGCCTCCTTACCTTTGCAACATTTTCCCACATGCCAGCTGATGCATAAATGTTTGCAAGAAGAATATGGGTACCAGATTTCTCTGGTTCAAGAGTTAGAAGCATCTCAGCAGCATGTTGGCCAAGATGAACATTTTTATGGATTCTTGCTGCTCCAAGAAGTGCGCCCCAAACTGAACCATTAGCTGGAAATGGCATCATATTCACGAGTTCCATTGCTTCATTTAATTTTCCAGCACGCGCAAGCAGATCAATCATACAAGCATAATGCTCTTGCATTGGTTCAATACCAAACAACTCTTCCATTGAATTGAAATATTGTCTGGCTTCAGTTACCAGACCTGCATGATTGCACGCACAAAGGACACTAACTAAAGTTATGTGATTGGGGGGGACACCATCACGAAGCATATGATTAAACAGTTGGAGGGCCTGTTTCCCATGCCCATGTTGTGCAAGCCCCCCGATCATTGCAGACCATGATACTATTCCTCTCTCAGGTATCTCAGAGAAAGCACGGTCTGCATCATCTATGCTTCCACATTTTGCATACATGTTGACTAGGGAATTCCCAGCAAAGACATCAGACATGAATCCAAACTTCAGAACATGGACATGTATCTGTTTTCCTTGCTCATATGCTGATAAATTTGCACAGGCATTCAGAAGGGAACTGCAAACAAATGGATCCGGCCTGATTCCCCCATCTTGCATTTGCAAATAGAGCTTTAGTGCTTCCTCTCGTTGACCATATTGAGCATAAGCAGTGATCATGGATGTGAAAGACACCAGATCTCCAATTGGGCATTCTTCAAAAATTCTTGCAGCATCTTCAACCTTACTACATTTTCCATATGTATCAAGAATGCTGTTGACAACATAAATGTCAGAATGAAAACCTGATTTTACAGAAAGTGAATGAACTTGTTTACAAACATTGATATACTGCAAACTAGCTGTAGATTTTAGGACCATGGATAAAGTAATCTGGTTGAATCCAATTCCCTCCTTGAACATCTCAGTGAAAAGGGATATAGCCTCCATGTCTTCCCCATTGTGTGAATGTCCAGAGATAACAGCATTCCATACAATCAAGTCTTTTTTTGGCATCAAATAAAAAACCATCCTCGCTTCCCCCATCATATCACACTTTGAGTACATATCTATCAGTCCTACACCCAGAAATGAATCTGATTCTATATCCATCGTTATCAATCTAGAGTGCAACTGTCTACCCAATGCCTTGAGCCCCAAGCCAGAACAAGCTTTAAGAGCACTAGATAAGGTAAACATATTTGGGCATATTTCTGACCTTTTCATTTGCGCAAACAAGTTTAAGGCCCAACCATAGTACTCATGAAGAACACAGCCAGCAATAATAGCATTCCAGGAAACAATATCGGGTCTTGCTATTTCCTCAAAAACAGTAACTGCATCTTCAATGTCTCCTACTTTTGCATACATATCAACAAGTGCATTTACTGAGAATGGATCAGAATCATACCCAAGCTTTATCAAATACCCATGAGTTTTCTTTCCTTGACTATCATCCCCCAAACCTGAGCACGCATTCAGAAAGCTGGACAAACTAAACTCATTGGGTCTTATTCCATTCAAAATCGTTTCCTGAAACAAATCCACTGCTTCTCCACAGAAATCACCCTGCACATAACAAGAAAACAAAGCATTCCATGAAACAACATTCCGCTCTGGAATTGTATCAAACAGTCTCCTCGAGCTCCCAAACTCCCCACATTTTGCATACATAACAACCAACGTATTAGCAACAAACACATCAGACTCAAAACCTGTTGCCACTGCAATGCCATGAACCTGCTTCCCCAGCTCTAACTCCTTTGTCATCGAGCATGCCTTAAGAACACTCGGAAACGTAAACTGATTGCACTTAACTCCCAACAAATGCATCTCATGAAAGGCCAAAAGGGCTTCCTCACCAAGCCCATTTTGTGCATACCCAGATATCAAAGTAGACCAAGAAACCAAATCTGGTTCAGTACTTTCCTCAACCAGTTTCCGTGCATACCCAAAACACCGACACTTTGAGTACAAATTAATCAAATGATTCCGAAGATTGGGGTCCCCCGATAATCCAAATCTGATCATGTGAGCATGGACTTCCATGACTGAAGTCACATATTTGGAAGCAGTGCATTGTGAGAGAAGCTTAGAGCATGACTCGAGCATGTCAGTTTTTACTACACCTGAATTAAATGCAATAACTTCCATTCCATCAGGAAACTCCTTTGCTACAGATATGGTCAGACCCTCAACAGCGCATTTTGATGCACAATAAGGCTCAACTTGTTAAAATATGATCAGGTTTCAGTAAGAAGACACATGATATTGGTAAAGGAGTCCAAAATGCCAATATTATCACGAGAGACATACACAGGCCAAGATAAGGCTATTGCAAAATTCTCAGATAGAATTGCATAAAGTAATATCATTATTATAATTTACAAATCTACATATTACTAAAAATTTAAGTATTTCTGGTCTTGTACACATCCTTAAAATCTCAGCTTTTAAAGATAGTTTACTTGGAACTTTTTGATAAGAGATAAATAACTTTAATTAGAAAACAGATTAGTAGGAAACTTTTTGATAAGTAATGAATAACTTTTATTTGAAGGAAAACCTGAAGTATACAATATGTATACAAAGATTACATAAAAAAACAAATCAAAATTTTAATTGGGAAACAAAATCTATTTTTTTGTAATATAAGTAGTTGATCTATGAAAAGCAAGCAAAGAGGTGTAGCTTTCCAAATCAACCCATTTCTATGCCTTCCGAACAAACTTTTCCAAAGAAAAAACACATCGATAACCTTCAACTGCATCACCCAATGAACTCCAAACAAGGAGAGAGCAAATGACCACAGCTCCCTAGCGATAGCCAGAAGCACAATGATGTAAGAAATCCCACCCAAACCTCTCTATAAAAAATCCCACTGTAATAGTTCCAAATTATTAGCAACATGAGAAGGTATACTGAACATGGAGTAAACCTCCCTCCCTTGACATATATAACGTTTCCATCCTACCAACCGTCTTCCCAAGATTGAATTTCAAACTGCCACTTCCTTGTATGATGAGCCTAACCGCATGCCCAAATAATTCTTAAGTGAAGAATAAACCTTACTATGCATAATTGCAACCAGCTCATGGACTCCTTCCACCATCCCTACAAGAACTATTTCACTTTCACTAAGATTAACCCTTAACTCCATATCTAATTTAAAATATAAAAGAACTGACTTGATAGCTAAAAGATGATCAGTATTAACATCATAGGAAATGATGGTGCTGTTTAAAAAAAGAAGATGAGAAATACTCAAAATTCACAACTCCACTGAGCTCTAAAACCAAACAAGAAGCTTCCTCCAATCACCCTCTTCGGAATTTTGTTGAGAGTTTCATTGAAGAGGATAATGATGCAATTGAACCTCCTTGCCTCTATCCTCTAGAATTACTACCAAAGCTGGATGGGCAACCATTAACCAAAATTGAGAACTTCACAGTGGACATGCAAAAAAGAAACCTAGTTCTTCCATTTTTCACCAAAGCCAATCTTCCAGCAAACAATCCCCAATTACACGATCACAAACCATTTCAGTGTCAAGCTTGCAGCAGATAACTCCAGGAATTTGACTTCTGATTCTAGACTCCAGACATTCAATCGACCCGGGAGCAGAATCTAAAAGTTGACTGCCTTCAACAGAAAGATTGTACAGTTCGGAAATAATCTTCTTGAACATTCTCTTAAACCTATTAGGGAAAACCTTTGCCAGAAATTTATACACACTTCTAACCAAACAAATTGATTTAGAATCTCATATGTTCCAAGCCACAGAAATCTTTGGAACAAGGGTAACGAAAGTCACATTCAATGACTCCTCAAACTTACATGTCTCTTAAAATTATTGAAAGAAGCTCCTAACATCTGCCTCCACTACACTCCAACAATGCTGAAAGACTACAAAGGCAGAGCCAACAGGCCCAAGAGCTTTGGCACCAATAATATAATGATCTTTCTCTCTTTAAAGCATTTTCACAATTTATTGAGAAAATTAACTAAAACTCATGCTAGTGCTTTCAAAAGAAATGCCTATGTCTAGTAGCAGATTTAAAAATCACATTATAATATTTAATAAAAAGTGTTAGAACTATAGTTAAATAATTAAATTCACCGTTTCCTATTAGCTTAAGCTTTTAAAACAATCGGTAATTTAACAAAAATAAAAGGTTTACATCCGTCTAATCAAGATAGAAAGCAACAGAAGTATTTAGAGCATCTGTCAATATACCAGTGCTGTGCCAGATCTTCCCCACCCGGAAGACATATTGACAATATTTCCTCGATTCCTCGTAAGCATCAGAGGGATGAAGTGACGCAACATATTTGCTATTCCTTTTACATGTTGACATATCTTGTTGTTTTTATTGACGGTACCCGCATTGTTTAGTGGAACTACCTCTATATTAGTCCGCTGCATATACGAAAATTCAGAATAAATGACAGGCAACAACCAAAACCAGAAGCATAGTAAACCCTCGCATCAAGACGAGATGACTGCAATAACCCAAAAATGCTGCACTAGCCAACAAATTTCCACCTAGCATTATATTTGTTCAAAATGTAAAATAAAACCCTCTTATCTTTTGTTGGAATCATAAAACCCTACAGAATTCAAAGCACAAATCTCACTAAGGAAGAAAAATGAGCAAAGAATGGGAAGAGAAACATGAAATTCTTTGCCTCTACAAAAATTAGCACATTTAACTAGTAAGATTCAAATGATAACACATTTTATCAAAAATAATAACAATAACAATCAAATGATTCATGTGCGAATGAGATTTAAAATATATATATTTTAAATCTAACAAAACTTAAACTTGCAGAGTGTATATTTTGGTATATTTTATGTGACAAAATCAAAAGTACTCATTTACAATAAACCAAATAAACTCTATATATATATATATATATATATTCATCGTGAAACAGAAAATAGAGAAAGAGAGAGAGAGAGAGAGAGAGAGAGAGAGAGAGAGGGACTGACCACGTCAGCATTGAGGCGCAGGTGGTTGTGGGAGGAAGAGTCAGGGAGGTCTGATTTGATTGGAGGGAATTGAGCCTATCCTGGGTGCGGGCGCACCCGATTACGGTGTGGCGTCGCTTGCCCACCCCGGTTAACAGTACGCTTCGAGAGCGAGCTCCGTCCACCGCGTTCATTCCCTAATACGGCGTCGTAGTACTCCTAGTCATACACAGTGGATTTTTTTTTAAAATAACCATAAAATTTAAACTATTTTATTAGTAAGGCAAGGTTTGAAACTATTTGGTTATGTAACAATTCGAGTCCTTTGAACTCGATTTTGCCCTTTGAAATTTCACTTGGAAATCAAGTGTGAGACACTCAATTTTGGAAATCGAGTGTCTCACACTCGATTTCCAAGTGAAATTTCAAAGGGCAAAATTGAGTTCAAAGGACTCGAATTGTTACATAGCCAAATAGTTTCAAACCTTGCCTTACTAATAAAATAAGATCAGAGATTTGGTTATTTTCAAAAAAAATCCTACACAGTTTACAAACAGTGACACAGCCTCTCTCTCTCTCTCACTCTCCTAAAACCTCATTCCCTCTCTTTTTAAAATGTCCGTTTGTAAACATTTTTTTTTATCTCAAAAATAGGAATAGTCTTCCAAATAATTGATTTTGTTTTTAATATTTTAAAAATTGTTCTTAAGAGTGAAAGTCAATCACCTAAAATATAAAAATTATTATCTGAAAACTAATTTTAAGTTCAATTTTTTAAAAATTATTTTTATATTGTTTTGAAAACAAAAACAAAAACAAAAATCTTTATACCAATCAAGTACTTAGAAAACAATTTTCTAAGTTTGGAAAACTAAAAGCAAAAATCAGATGACCAAACAAGCTCCTAATAATATATATTTGCAAAACAATTTATTTTCCCCACTAGTATGAAATGAAATCTTTTTCCTAATATACTAGGAAATAATTAGAAGAACAAGTGATGTTAAAGGGAGGGAACATACTAACACATGCAAAAAATATATAAATTTTATAAATATGTTTAAAGTGTGATAATAAGCTTGGTAGTGTTTGTCTTATTCAAAAAGTCACGTGATGAGTTAAAGCAAGTTTTTTCAAACTATTTTAAAAGAAAATTTTATTCAAGTATTATTTTAATCAAACAAAAAATAAATGCTCACACGTATCAATACTTTTAGTGGTTTTATTTATTTATTTTCTATAAATGAAAACAAAAATATCAAATCTCTAAAAATAAGTTATCTTAAGGAATAACTGCATGTAACCAAGTTTGAAAATATGTTTAGTATAAATTTTTTCAATATTTTCTATTTTGTGGATTTTTTTTTTTTAAATGGGAAGAAAAACTTGAGTGATTTCTTTTTATCAACCAACCGATAGAAAATAAACTATGTCATTAACCCTTTTTTTTAGAAGAACTACGTCATTAATCTAATCGTATATAAAGTAGAAAGTACTTGCACACACACACACATATATGCAAATTATGGTGGCCAGTAAGGAAAATCCTATCTAGGTGGCACCATATAATATCTATCATTAAGGCATTGTAAGGAGTCATAACTTAACTTTGGATACTTTCTTCCAAAAAAAAAATGGATACTTCAATGTTGATTTTAATAGCATGGGGTAGTGTAAAATGTAATTAATCTTTTCGGAGAATTTAGTCATAACTTGACTTTAGATGCATCAGAGTACCAATAGCATTACAAGTGAACACATTGAACCAAGATTTTGCCTTCAAGGATTCGAAGTCAAGCCATAAAACTTATGTATGATTAACAAATAATTGAAATTTAGTTTTTCATTATTAAAAATGTAAAAACCCAAATTAAAATGGCATTTTATTTGCAACTTAATTAATTTCAAGCGATCATAAACACCTTTTAAAAAGTGATCATAAAATTTCATAGCTCCTCACATTAGTGTCTTTGAAAAAGACTAAATAGGATCAAAGTGAATCGAACAAGACCGAATCGGACCAAAGTAAACAAATGGACCAAATAGAGCCAAAATGAACAGAATAGAACTAAATTGGATTGAATAAAACCGAAGTGAACAAAATGGACCGAAGTATACTAAAAAAGACTGAATAAGACCAAAGTGGACATAATGGACTGAATAAAACTGAAGTGGTCAAATAAGACCGAATGGACGAAATAGAATCAAAGTGGACAGAATGGACCAAATAGAACCAAAATGAACCGTATAAAACTAAATTGGACCCAATAAGACCGAAGTGGACAGAATGGACCAAAGTATACCGAATAATACCAAAGTAGACTAAATAGGACCGATGTAGACTGAATAGAATCAAAATGGACCAAATAAGAGTGAATGGACCAAACTGGGACCGAACAGGACCAAATTGGTAAATTTTGGTTTAAAAATCAAATAAATAAAATAATGATGTTGTGAAACCTTCAAAGTAAGGTAGCAAATATGGATATAGAGTACATATGATATTAAGCTTTATTTATTAGTTTTTATTTAAACATGCAATTCATGCATCATAAAATAAATATAGGACATTCAATGTTTGGCACCTTATTGCCAATTTGGGTTTCAATGTATTTGGCATCATAAAAAATAGTACACACAATTGTTATTGTAGCTAAATTTTTGTTTGACTGCATGGGCTCTACGCATATTTGGCATGTGAAGATTGGATGATCCTTCAATACTTGGCCATGGTGTGTTTCTTCTTCTATATGTTTCACTGATGTTTTCCAAGGTAGGTTTCCCATGGCTTGAAAGTTGAAACTACAACTATAATTTTGTTTAATTCTTTTAATTGTACATGATTTTTGGGAAAGTAAGTCAACTACACATCCTTTATTGTAAAGGAATTTGCATTGCATACAAACATGCTTTGGAAGCAAGTTAAAAACTTGCACGTCACTCTAAGAAAATCAATTCCTAATAGGGTCTAAATACGAGCTACATATTGGGTATTAAATGAAATGGTTGACATTTGAATATTTGATTAGTTTTTGTCGAATAAATAAGGAATTATAAAAATAAAAATTATGAGTTAAATAATTATAAAATTTAAAAAAAATAAAAATTATGTGAAAAATTGTGAGTCTACCAAAACTTATGTGGTATAATATGGAAGAGTTCAAAAACTAATATATGATTTGAAGTCAAGACATAAAGCTTATATATGATTAACAAATAATTGAATTTAATTTTATATTATAGAAAATGTAAAAACCCAAATTCTAATGGCATCTTATTTGCACTTTAATTATAATTTCAAGTGATCATAAAATTTCATAGCTCCTCACATTAGCCTATTTGAAAGAGGCAGCTAAATAACAATTTCTTAATATTAATCTATGATTTAAGACAGTTTTTCAATTATTTAATTTACTATTGAAAACTACCACTTTTATTTTTAATTTTTTAAAGTACTTTGTCCTTTAGGATAGAAACTGTCACTTTAATCAGCGGCCTCAAAAGCTGAGATACATCTAAAACCGCTAAAAGTACTGTGAAACCCTTTAAAGTTCACAAGCCCGTGTGGCGTGTTGCCGAGAAACAAAAAACGTGAAACCGCTACGATGACCTTCTCTTAAATTGACCAACGGATACACGTGAAAACACGCCGCGTTTCTCTCGATAAATAATGTAACCCCTTTTTTTTTCTCTCTCTCTCTCTCCCAGATTTTTCCATAGCAATCTGAAGAAATAGAAATTACAAACATCACAGCTCCATAAAGATTCTCATAAGGTAATGTTCTACAAAACCAGATCTACATATGTCTCTCAATTCTTGAATTTGTTTATGTTACTGTTAGTTTGTCTGAATATGTAAAAATCTATGTTTTTTTGCACTTTCCCTTTTGATGAAGCTTGTTGATTGAATTCAAATGGGCTCTACTTTAAAAAGCTTTAAATAAATTCAAATGGGTATTTTTTTATTTTTTATGTAAGTAACTGATTACTAAGTTTTTAGGTGAATTAGATATTGCCTTATACGTGCTTTAAGCTTGTAAAATAGCAGTGTTGATTACAGGGATATTTTAGAGGATGCAATTCGTTATGTTCAAGCATTAACTGTTCTAAGAAACCAGACAACTATTTTAAGAGTTTATTACATTGGATTCGGCTAAGGTGTTCAAGAAATCATAACATGTTGTATCCTGATAATTACTTTAAAGCTTATACACTGTCATTGAACAGTGTGAGGTAAATAAAGACTTGGGTTTTGTGGGATCATCAAAAAATAAAACTTTATTTTTTTATAAATAAGTTGGGTTGGTGTATCATGGGTATGCAGATCTTTCTTTCATTTCTACTATATATATATATATATTCTTTTGCTGGGTTCTTTTGTTGCTACTATAAGTGTCACATATAAGCAGCACAGAATAATGTCAGGGATGGCATTTGTCAATACTTGGCACATCTTAATTGGTGGTTTATGTCTTTTTTATCCTTTTTTGAATTAGTGTTTTATCAACATCAGCATGTGGTTGACATCTTGCTAAACATATCATACTGATTTTCAGCTACCGTTGCTGCTAAATCATGATGTGACAGTAAGCTCAATGCAGAAATACATACTACTTTCTTATGTAATTTATGCCTAATATTTGCATCTTTTTTCCCCTGTAAACTCTAATGCAGATACTATTTTAGTCATAGATCATGTTATGATGTGAAACTTTTATATTTGCGTTAGTCTTTCTGTGGTTGATTTTATATTATACGTAGATCTTAATTCAGTCCTTTTCATGTTTGGAATTATTGTTGCTGGTCTTTGACCTTAAATCAAAAATTCATCTCAAGATTCACCATGTCTTCCTTTTTTGATATATTTTTAAAACTTGTAATTGTTCATCTCCTAGATTATTACATTTCTTTTAATCTTTATTTTAGCTTCCTTTTACCCTTTCATTTCTTTTTTTCTTTCTTCTTTGGTTTTTCCTTTGATCTTATATAAATGTAACCATTATGCCATGATTTGTGAACTTTATGTAGTTATAGTTAACAAGGGAAGGTTTTATTTATTTATTTATTTTCTTTTCTTTTCTAATGATGCTTCATTTATTTGTCTGTCATACATATTTGAGATTTGTTTTGTTAGTAAATTTATTATAGTTATCTTACTCCATGAGTATTGTTCCTTAACCACTAGTGGATTTTTTTGCTGGGAGAATTGAAGTTCTCTGCTGGTAATGGCCGTTACCTTGCAAGGTTTGAGAATGCAGGCAACAATACTTGTATGTGGATACATTTGGCATTTTCTTGTTTTAAAGATTAAAAGAAGGAAGAACGTATGCGTCACTTCTATGATGAAGCACTGAAAATCATGTTTGTTGTGTGTGTGTGTGTGTGTGTGTGTGTGTGTATTAAATGATGAGAAATGTAAATAGTTCATGGAAGCTTGAGTTGTATACCATATTTAATCCAATTAGCAAATAAGTGACTAATTAACTTCAGTTATTTTGGTTTTTATGTGTCACAAGTTTGATACAGAGTATAATGGTCTCATGAGCTCTGCAAAACCTTTCATGCTTTTTTATTTTTTTATTTTGCAGTCTTTTCTTATAATCACAAGATATGTAAGTACCTAATTGCTAAGAAGCTGGATAATTGCTAGATATATCAGAACTGATCCACAGAGAATGATTCAAATAGGTGTCACAATACTGAAGGATCAGCCATATTACTAAGTTTTTATGTGAATTAAGCTTCTAAAATAACATTATTGATTAGAGGGATAGTTTGGAGGATGTAATTCATTATGTTGAACCATCAACTATTTTAAGAGTTATTACATATAATTCAGCTAAGGTGTTCAAGAAATCATAATATGTTGTGGTTTAGTATTTTCAAAAATTTACTATTCTCATTTTGGATGAATAGTTCTTGATTCATATTATAAAAATCCAGATGATAATTGTAATTTTCCATCACCAAATTGGTGACTTGTAGGTAGATGGCCAGACAGGGTGTTACACTAATGTGTTATTGGAATGGGAGGATTACAAGTGGACCACATGGAATTTCTTATGAAGGTGCTACACCAAAACCGATTAGAGTCAGCTATGGGATTACATATACTGAGTTGCTGGATACAGTTTATGGGGTTAGCGGCTTTGACAAACACCAGGTTAAACTGAAGATCACTTGCAGGTATCCAGCATGTAGGGAATACATTCCTGTGCCAATAGATGATGACGAGTCTATTGATATCATGTTTGATGTGGCACGACAACCTGGAACGAACTGCATGGAGTTGTATTTGGAAAGAATTCCAGTGCCCATTGAAAATCAAGTAAATGTAACTGTGCCGGCCCACACCAATAAGCAAGTAAGTTTCAAGAATATTCTTTTGTTTAAAGTTCATACGCTATGCTTGGCTCTCCCTTGGTGGTCTATTGTCTTGCTTGTCATCTGAATTTGTCTGTAGAGTTTATATTTTCTGTTTTGTAGACACCAGTAGAAAAAGTCACTCATGATGCCCAAGTTGACAGCTTTCTGGATCCAGGACCAGTTGACAATACAGTGCTTGTGCTGCAAAACCAACATAGATCTGCAGCCATATGGGAAGGAGAGGTAAATTTTACTTATTAGTCTGTTTATTGCTTGTGAAGAAAAACTGCATTTTGTGTCACAATATAAAAAGCTGTAACTGATGTACTTCCCTGCAGGATCCTGGTGTCCTGACATGTAGACAGAGGTTGGCTACAATGATGCGAGAATGGCAATTGGATTCACGTATTCGTCGGTTTGTCATCCAGTCTGGCTTTTATGGGGCATACAAGATTGGATTTATACAGATTGATTGGCCCCTAATCACTGCATTGGTTGAGAGATGGCGACAGGAAACTCACACTTTCCATTTTACTGTGGGTGAGAGTACTGTCACTCTGCAGGATGTAGCATTGCTTCTAGGTCTTCAAATAAATGGTCATGTGGTGACTGGTAATGGTGATCTCCAATGGGATGATCTCTGCGAGGAGCTCTTAGGGGTCAGACCAGATCGTAGTGTTCTTCATGGTTCAGCACTTAAGCTTAGTTGGTTACGATCTTGTTTCCATAAGCCTCCACCAGATGCTGATGATCTAACATTGCAGCGTTATGCTAGGGCATATATCTTAGGTTTGATAGGTGGTTTTCTCTTCACAGATAAATCTGGAGCAGATGTCCAGTTGATATTCTTGCCCCTGTTGAGGGATTTTTCATATATTGAACAATTGAGTTGGGGCAGTGCTGTACTGGCATACTTATATCGTGAGCTTTGTCGAGCTAGTAAAGCAGGGGCTAATGAGATTGCTGGCCCTCTTATATTGTTGCAGGTATGCATACTAGTATATATTCCTTTGTATGCTTCCTTTTATAGTTGTGTGTTTGTAATTTTATATGCTCTTACCTCTACAAATTACTTCACTACAGTTATGGGCATGGGAGCGATTACACATTGGTCGTCCTGAGAGACTTGGTGGCCGAGTGCGGGATCCAGTTGTACCAGATAGTGAGGATGTTGGGAATGCAGCAATACATGAAAAGCAAGTGCCTATGGATCCATTAGGATGCAGGTATGTGTTAAGCTATTGAATTAATGTATATGTTTGTTACTATACCTTTGATTGGGCTTTTTCCTCTTACCTTTGGTGGAGGGCTCCTGTAATTCGTAGAGACAATCCTCTTAGAGCATTAATATTTTACAGGGACCAACTTGATCAACAGACAGATGATCAGGTTAGTTTTATTAAGTTTTTAATTTATGATATAATACACACTTTATCACGCGATGGGTGTAAGTTTATGTGTGCCTGCTTGTGTCTGAAACATTGATTTAGCTTATTTTCAATCTTAGATGATATGGCAGCCATACACTACTGTGCGACTTGCTTTACTACCAGATGTATGTGTAAAAGACCAGCATGTGTGGCAAACAATTGCTCCACTAATCTGCTTTGATGTTGTCGAGTGGCATCGTCCTGATCGAGTTCTGCGACAATTTGGTCTCCATCAAGGAATTCCTAAACCTTGTGATACAGAGGTGAAGCTCCATTCAATCGACAGACGAGGGAGACATCACTATGATTGGCGATCATATCATGGACAATATATACAGTTATGGGAGGCTTGTGAAGAGAGTATTGCAGTGGGTGAGTCAGAGGAACACCCAATGTATTATCATGATCCATACATGGAGTGGTATCGTAAAATCACACGTCGTTTGATTACTCCTCTCACTCAAAGACCACATATGCGATTTCAGCCTTCAAGTGGGACAACACATCTGCTAGTAAGAATTTGTGAAAACTATTATGTGAGTTTTTATTTTTGATGTGCACTGAAAATACCTGAGTCAAAATTGTTAAGGTATCTGTATTTGGAATGATAGGTCCAGAGCTTGACTGCAATCCATAACCAATGCGCTACAATACTTGGTGCTTTCACTAGTGACTGTGCAATGCGAGCAATGAAAGATATCCAATCCATGTGCATCCGTGTCTTACAGATGATTGGAGAGACCCGACACCTTGAAACAAGACAAGCATCTTGTCTTCCATATACAAATAATATGGAGGGCTCATTACGCCTCACCCATGAGGAGGTGTCACCTCTATCAGCAACAACACAAACCACAACTAAGGCTCCATCAGCAAGAGGACGAAGCAGAGGCAAAAGTAAAGGTAGAGGGTGAGGCAGACCACACACAAACACAGCTGCAGTTGCAGCAGCTTTTTCAGAGTCATTTTTACCACCAGTAGCAGCAGCAAAAGCTGTTTCATCACGTGATGATGATTCGGAAAGACCATCATACCTGAATCAAAAGGAGGCAGCACCATCAGAAAAGTCAATTTATGTGTTGGAGGGTGAGAAAGTGGTAGAGAAAGCAGCAGCAGTACTATCAGAAGCAATACACCTGCTAGAGTGTGAGAAAGAGGTAGAAACAGCATCACCGCCACCATCAGAACCAACATACCTTCTAGAGGGTGAGAAAGAGGTAGAAACAGTAGCACCACCATCCTCAGAACCAATGCACCTATTAGAGTATGAGAAATGGGTGGATACAACCACAACTCAACCACAAGATGGCCCTATGGAGAAGTTGGCAGAACTTACTGAGGAGTCTAGAGATTTGAACAGACCACAAAAGAAGTCCAAGCACGTCTAATTTTATGTTTATGGAGGGAGGGGTATTGGTACATTTTGGAATGTATTATTAGTGTAGCATAATTACTGACTTGTAATGTACATATAACTCCTTTAGTCATATTTATTTTAAATTCCATCCACGTTTAACTCCTTTCGTCATGTCCATTTAAATTCCATGTCCATCTTCCTTGCACACTCCATGACTTCTTGCTCATCTTTGTCTTCATTGGATTGTCAATTTTTAGCTTTTGTGAGAGAAGGAAATTATGTGATATATATATATATATATATATATATATTGACTCATATTTTCAGGTTGTGAATACGGAAATATCACAACGGGTTTTGTTTGTGAAGCAATGAGTATGCATCAGAAGCACTTCTGCAACATATGCAGAAGACAATAGTTAGGGAACCTGTGGCCCTCCAGGATCTCCTCAAAAGAAAATGGAATTCAGTTTTGGTGACTTTTATAGTGAAGCCTTACTGATGAAATATAATTCTATATTTTGAAGAAGGGAGGTTTAGGGGCGGCAGGACACTTATTTTCACTTGGTTTAGTTAGGAACTTTGCAAACAATCCATATCTTGCAGCATCATTTTAAGTTCCAGGCTTGGTTAAAAGAGTGAATGCAGGGTTGGGGTTGGCCCAGTGATTCCTAAAATCTGTTTAGATTCATGATGTCCTAATTCAAAACAGCAACATCTTGGGGTCACCCCTTACCTAGAGTTTATGAGATGGGACAGAATAGTCAGATACTCAAAGTGATTTAGACACCTTCGTTAACACCCCCCCAAAAAAAACTTGGTTAAAACTTAAAAGAGTGTATATTAAGTTCAAAGTTTACCTCCCAAAAAAAACTCTGGTTAAAACTTAAAAGAGTGTATATTATGTTCAAAGTTTACCTTTGTCTACGTTCAATCGCTATTTGACCTTTTCTTAAATTTATCAGTAGGACAATAAACGTGAAAGTGGTTTTAGTTTGTTTGATTAGTAGTCCTGTTTGATAAATAATCTAGTCAAGGGCTAATGTAATACCCGCATTACCTAGCCTTAATTTTATTAATTTCTAGAGTTAGAGCGATGGATTATTTAACTTGTTTAAAAGTTACATTATTTTATCTTATGATCAGTACAAAGAAAATAAATAAAACAAATAGTTTAATATTTGAGATAATTGAGTCAAAGTTATGGTCTAGTTATGAGGCCTTTTCTCATGTGGTTGTGTTTTACTGTCATATGACATGAGGACGAACAAAACCATGCAGCTTGTTGGGCCAAAAGAGACAATATCATGACATGAGAATATGGGTTGTTACAATTAAATTCAATATCTATTAAGAATCTATCAACCTAAGCTCAAATATATGAAAGTTTAACTAATAATCGTGTTTAAAATCTCCAACGAACATCTTACCTAAATGATTCATTCATGAAATTACCTGGTGTGTGTGTGTGTGAGACTTTGTCTATACACACCAAGATAAAAGTCAAATGCATTAAAAAAAAAGTAATATAATTATAATCAAAACTTGAATGATTAACCTGAAGTTTAAAAGTATATAATATCTTTATTGTTAATCCAATTTCCAACCTAAAAAAAATCAATTTATCAAGAGAACTGGGGTGCAAATAATTAAATCATCATTCTTCCAATTATCAAATTATTTATTAAAAAAAAAAGCAATTTTTTCACTAAAAAAAAAAATCAATATTGTAATCTTTCATATTATAGATTTAAATAAAATTAAAGAGAAAGTCTATGCATGCCTCTTTATGCCAAAATGGCCAAATGCCATCTTTGGTTAAAATATTTAGTAATCTACCACTATTTGTAAAATATTTAGCAATATACCACCGTGACAAAAGTTGATAAGGCATTTTATCAAGTCAAAGTCTACGTAAAACTTGAGTTTTAAAAATTTGAACTTCTTGTAATATGAAACTCGAGCTCTTGAAGCTCGAGTTCCTTTAAAAATTTGAACAAGTGGGAAATAAGCTCAGATTCCTATACCTCTGTACCTACCCTTTTCTTTTCCCATTTCATTGTCTTTACCCAAGCCTCAGTTGAAATCAATCAAACCACACAATCCCTCAGGAGCAAGTGCGATCATTAGAGTAGACAAGTCAGAGACTCATTTAAAGAGCTTGTTGTCTCACAAACTTTACTTCACGTCAGAGATGTGGCCTTATGCGTGTGAGACACGTTGAAGTGAAGAAGAAAAGTTGAAGGAAAAGAAGAAAAGAAATAGACTAAAGAAAAAGGAAACTATTCGGACACTTTAGTAAGGAGAAGTTTTATGATAAATTTACGACATTGCCATGTTAAAAATCAAGCACTGTCTCTCTCTAGAAATTTCTAGAGTTTTTCTCTTTATCTCTCTCTCCAGAATTCTCTAGAGCTGCCCTGCATAATTTAATCTTAGCCACAAATTGCAAGATGTCTAAAAGGTAGGTAAAAAACATTATTTTACTGTCAATAAAAAATGAAGCTGGAAGCCTCAAGTCGGTTTCTTAACTGACACACATCTAGTATATATGATGCCCATGCTGTGTGACTTATGAAGTGAAGTGCAGTGTGTTAAAAGCACCAAGTCCCTTGTTTGGAAACAAGGGAAGAGGAGAGAAAAGAAGGGATTCTTAGGAGCCCACATTTTTGTGTCCTCCCAAAAAGGCCAAATAAGGAGGGATAGCTGAAATGATCATGGATTGATTTTAAAATAAAGCAAATGAATTTACTAAAATATCCTTAAACTTTTTAGAAACAAATTTCAAAATTCAAACCATACTTTATATAAGAAATTTAAATAAGGGCATAAATGTAAAAATACACATACATCCTTTCCCTTTCCTTTATAAATCAAACAAATTTATATAAGAAATTCTTTCCTTTCTTTCCTATATCCAAACACATCAAGGAAACTTCCCTTCCTTTTTCTTTCCCTTCCACCTCTCTTTTCCTTTCTCTTCCTTTCCCCTAATTACAACCAAACAAACAGTTACATAGTGTGTAGGTGTCTATAGAAGTAAGGTGTCAGGTGTGTGCAAGTGTATTTGGTGAGTGAGTGTAATAAATAAAAAGCTAGTGTGCGAATTGTAAGAAGCTATGCCATGTGTGCATAGGTGTAATAGTGGTGCTTGTAAAGTGTTGTAATTCAAAGAGTCCAATTTCAATAAAAGTTCTTTGTTTAATAAATATTGTGCCAATAAACTTAGCAAATATAAAAACAAGTAAAAAATGCACCAAGTGCTCCAAAATTAAAGAATTAAATTGCAAAAATAATTAATAAATTAGATTCTAGATTAAAATTTATAGTTTTGAATAATTGTGTTTTAAAATTTTAAACTTTAGAGTCGAGAAAAAATATTTTGGAGTTAGATAATATGGTACTGTTTAAACTTAAATGTAAATATATGGTTATGTTTAAACATAAACATATGATTATGTTTGTCACCAACTTTTTTGAAAATCACGAGAATCAAGAAGGCTGATCACGAATTGATACATGTTGTTACTCCTCCACTCACAGCTCTATATCTTATTGTGCAATACTATATACTCAAAATCCAGTAAACTGTCCTATATTTTTTTGGACAACCCGTATCGTAATACATGTTGCCTCCTTTCTGATAGAAGTGACTTGCATTTTTAGAATTGGATATGTAGAGGCCCGAAGTACTTTCCTAACAAAAAATAATAAAGAAGGGGTTGACAAATAAATTTATTTAGCATAGAAGAATAAAATAATAAAGTAGACAAAAATGAAACTTACATAATGTATTTTAAAAGGGCATAATCCATAACTCTTGTTCATGGAAGTTGAGCAAGAGATTGGACTAGTTGCCGATATGTATTGGGCAAATGAAATACTAGTACATACTTGTATGGATTTTGAATATATTTTGGGCTTAGATTTTTGGGCGCAAAAAGGAATCCATGAAGTACCATTGCACTCATAATGGAGACAAATGAAAATAGCAACAACCATTTCTTCCCAAGTCTTAGTTTCGCAAGAACACCAAATATTGTGCTAATAAATTTAGTAAATATAAAAACAAGTGAAAATACACTAAGTGCTCCAAAATTAAAGAATTAAATTGCAGAAGTAACTAATGAATTAGATTTTGGATTAGAATTTTATATTTTTGAATAAATTTGTTTTATATTATATAAAACAAATTTCAAGCGTTAGAGTTTGAGGAAAAATATTTTGGAGTTAGATGATTCGGTAGTGGTTAAACAAAGAATCCATAAGGTACCATTGCACTCATAATGGAGACAAATGAAAATAGCAACAACCTTTTCTTCCCAAGTCTTAGTATCGCAAGAACACCAAATATTGTGTCAATAAATTTAGTAAATATAAAAACAAGTGAAAATACACTAAGTGCTCCAAAATTAAAGAATTAAATTGCAGAAGTAACTAATGAATTAGATTTTGGATTAGAATTTTATATTTTTGAATAAATTTGTTTTATATTATATAAAACAAATTTCAAGCGTTAGAGTTTGAGGAAAAATATTTTGGAGTTAGATGATTCGGTAGTGGTTAAACAAAGAATCCATAAGGTACCATTGCACTCATAATGGAGACAAATGAAAATAGCAACAACCTTTTCTTCCCAAGTCTTAGTATCGCAAGAACACCAAATATTGTGTCAATAAATTTAGTAAATATAAAAACAAGTGAAAATACACTAAGTGTTCCAAAATTGAAGAATTAAATTGCAGCAGTAACTAATGAATTAGATTCCGGATTAGAATTTTATAGTTTTGAATAAATTTGTTTTATATAAAACAAATTTTAAGCGTTAGAGTTTGAGGAAAAATATTTTGGAGTTAGATAATTTGGTAGTGGTTAACAAATGAAAACAGCAACAACCTTTTCTCCCCAAGTCTTAGTATCGCAAGAACACCAAATATTGTGCCAATAAATTTAGTAAATATAAAAACAAGTGAAATACACTAAGTGCTCCAAAATTAAAGAATTAAATTGCAGCAATAAGTAATGAATTAGATTCTGGATTAGAATTTTATAGTTTTGAATAAATTTGTTTTATATTATATAAAACAAATTTTAAGTGTTAGAGTTTGAGGAAAAATATTTTGGAGTTAGATGATTCGGTAGTGGTTAAACATAATCTTAAACATATGGTTATGTTTAGTTCAACATGCCATTAAAGACGAGGATCTTAGTTTTAGAGATATGGATCTCAATTTTATGGTACTCGAGTTTTATAAATTCAAGTAACACAATACAAGGAACTCGAGTTTGTACAAGGAAATCGAGTTTCCCATAGCCTTTTTTAGCTAAAATTATCTAAGTTAGCAAGTGCCACCGTGACAATATTTTGGCCAGAGATTGTATTTGGCCGTTTTACCTTTAGAGCTACAATACATAGCTACTTTTGGCTACATACGAGCATTCACAGTAAGAAAGTTATAAAATAAAGCTTTTAACAACTTAAAAAGCAACAGTATCTATTTTAACAACTTACTTTACAAAACACCCAATATCAAAGACTATTTTTAGATTCATCTCATTAAAATAATATAAACATCTTATTAAAATAAACTAAAACTTCCCCCACAAAAATTCACAGCAACAAGTCACCACATCCCTTTCACCACCACCACCACCACTACCGTGACAGCCACAACCCACTGCAAAACCAAAAACCCAAAACAAAATCACCATCACAACGATGACGACCGTTGATCACCCACTTACAGCCAGGTCTTATGTCTTAACCTTCACTGCGTTCTAAAACGTGGGTGAAATTTGACAATTAAATTCAAACACAACCGCATTGATAAATGCAACACCAATAGTATTATCTTCACCAAAAAGAATTGAAAACTACATTGCTAAGTTTTGCCCCTGCCCTGAACTAACAGCCTTTCTTCCTCTAATTATGGCCATTCGTATGGTTTGTCCTTGGCACAATCTTGAGTTACCTCAAACTGTAAAATCCGGGCTACAACTGAGGATAACAAAACTAGTTGAGTGGAAAAGGAATACACAACAATTGCTTTCAGTACTTGTTGAGTAACAAGATAATATATATTCATCCAAAATAACAAGAGTAGCAAGAGAATCAATTGAATAAATCACGAACAATCCACCATCAAAAAGGCTTAGTGGGTATAAAACAGTGAATACATCACAAAAAATGGTGATTAAATTCATTCTTCAATTGAGATTCTATTGGAAATTTTCTTTTAAAACAAAATCCAATATCATCATCAATACTGCAGCGGCCTCTCTTGTACAAAACAAGGAATATCGCCCATCCCCACCCAAATGGAAATGGGTTGGAACATTTTGTTTCATCTATGGCATAAACACCACAATAATCTGGCACCTCATCTGGGAATGAAACCTAATACCAAGCCATATAAAGTTCTTATGATCCAAAAATCAAGCTGCATCACCCTTCGTATCCTCTCCAAGAAGGTCATCATCATAAGACACTGGGATCCTTAGTCTATCACGAACAGACACTCGTTCAATACCACCAGTATTTGTCTGCTCATTTTGCATCTGAGATATTGGCTGGGAATTATCCGAAAAAGTGGCAAGAGTACCTTCCACAAATGAATGGGCGGTTCCTAGTGAATTACCTTCCTTCTTTGGCTCCCCTCCTCGTCTATTATTTGGGGGCTTGAATTGCTTCTGCGTAATAATTAAAAAAAAAAGTCAGAACTTTATATTCACTTCAAAATCATCATGAAAGCTGTTGTGATATTGTAATTTTATATTCGTGAATAATAAAATGCAGCCAATGAAAGAAGGTTGTGACATAAAGGAAGGTTAGTTGCCTCAAACTCCTGCACTTTTTTCATTATCTCTTTGTAGGCTTTTGGTTCTCGTGCTTTAATGATATTCCATAATATGCCACCACCATTTCGACAGCGGCTGCCATCAGCAGTCATCTGACCTCCACAAGCCTGAATTGCATCCACCTGAAAATCTCACAATCAGTAAAAGATAACTGAACTGCACAGGGGCATGTACTGGGGGAAAGTAAAAGAGAACAACTGTAACAATATTAAGAGTTAGTAGACCCTTTCCTCAAGTATCAAATACCTACAAGCAATCAACATCGCAAATACATAGAAACTATTTATAAAATTTAATTACTTCAATAAAGATATGCCCTCTTTCTACATTGTAAAATAGGTAAAATATGTTAATGACAGAAAATTTCAGTCACCTGTCCCTGCATAGCACTCAATCATGATTGCCCAAAAGCTATTGAGCAAGGCTAGGCAATGTTTCAATATAGGCCATTGCCTAAGCACAGCATAACATGTGACGTGCATAATGTAAATTCATACTCCTATTCCAACTTATACACACTACTAGCCTTGAAAAACACACACACACACACACACAGCAACTTCGGGAAAACCCTAAATCCATTGATTTATATGGATCTTTTTCTCTAAGTCAATGGTCTATCTAGTCCTCACTTCTTCTAAACAGTTGCTACAATCACATTGCAGAAGATTCAATGGAATGTACATAATGAACAAATGAGAAGGGGAAAAGGAAAAAGAAGAAAACAATTAACACACAAATAAATTACCGGCCTAAAGGATAATAGCACAATATGTAATAGTATGCCCACACGATCAGCTAAAAAAAAAATCTTCCAAATGAACAGTCTATAATATATTTATGAAACAAATTTGTGGTTTCACTTGAGAAATTTATGAATTTCTGACTAGAAAACATGATTGACACGTGCTTTCAATCAAAAAATGGTGATCTTCCAAATTAACAGTCTAAAATATTTATTATTATTATTAGTAATTCAGTCTAGAGTATTTATTTTTAAAAAAAAAGTTTGGGTTCACTTGAGAAACTTCTGATTTGCAAACTCGGTTGACACGTTTCTCAATCAAAAAACAAATATCAAATACATTTAATCCTATCGTGAGAAATTAATTTTTACATGCATACTGACTGATAAAACAAGGGGAAAAAAAAGACATCAACCTACACAAACAGCAAATCACGAAGTGTTTCAGCCAGAGGACATCACAGCTCAGAGCACATGACTGAAATGAGCAAAATGGCTTCTGAAAGAGAAATCTGCAAGGGTAGGGAAACAATATTGAGCATCAGAAACTATGAAAGGCTGTATGGTCTTAAATAGATTGGCTAGCAAGCATTTTCAGCCCTAGGCTGGTCCATATTCAAGCACAACCAAAAGTCTCACCTTTCCTCACAAGAAGCAAGCATATCATATTTGTCGACTCCAAACCGTAGGATTTATTTTCCCCTTAATATTACAATCTAAAGAAGCACCAGAAGAAGAGGCAGATGGCTCAAGAAGTAAAATGAAGTATAGGGTATCCACAAAGCAGCTCAAGTGCAGAGACAATTTACCCAATAACAATTATGAGGTCCAGCGGTATTCAAGGAGTCAGAAGAGAATGGATATAAAAATTATATAGACAAAGTGAAGAAGGTTGCCAGGAACGAGAACCCCATTGAAGGCATATAACCAAGGGAAGGATGGATATAAAAATTATACAGCTGAGGGAAGAAGGTTGAAAGGAACGAGAACCTAGCAAAGGCAAATAATCAAATAGGGACCATACTCAATATTTGAAGAAGACAATGAAAGCAGCAGAAAATAATTCCACATTGCCTATACCAAGGCAAATAATAACAAACAATAATATCAGGGTTAAGTTATAGAATGTAGCTTCTCTTATGTAATTAACCTTGAAGACAAATAATTTCATTTACTCAGACAAACCATTTTGCTGCTTATTATAATTGATCTATTATGCTTTTCCTGAGAATGAAGTACTAGATTGCATGAAAGGTATATTACCTCTTTGACGAGATCATTTAATGCAGAAACTCCCAAACAACCTACAGCCGTATATACCATGTATGATTTTCTCTCTTTCAAACGCCTACACGTATCTAACACAAACCTGCAAGGGAAAGTTAAGAAATTTCAGGACCAAAGCATGAGCTACTAAAAATCCTTCTAAACTGAATGCACAAAATAATTAAAAAATCTTGATAAATTTGTACACCATTTGCAAAGTTTATTGCATATAACAGCATCTCCGATTCTCCAGCGAGCGAACCAAATTTTAGCTCAAAATTAACTTATCTATTTTAGCTAGCCACCTTCCATTGGTAGGGTTTTTCTTGTTTTTTTGTTTTTTAGATTGAATCACATTGATCTTTGAGATTGTAGATTTGAGAGTTTAGTAGAAATTGGAAATTGCAAACTGCACTTTGATTTTTTATGATTCATTTCATGACATGTTTGTGTGTGGCGACTGTTGTGGTGGTGGTGTTGCCAGAGGTGGTTGTGGTGGGGTTCCTAGCTCAATTTTCTATTGTTACTTTTTCTGGGATTGATTTTCTCAGGAACTTTTAGCTTGATTAGTTGTTTTGGAGGTGGGTTTCTAAAGTACATTGTTGCTTCTTTTTAATGGTATTTTTTTTTTTTTTTCTTGAATAGCATTTTCTCAGTCATTCAGCTTGCGTGGAAAATTTTCTATTCTGAAGGTGAATTTTTTTTTTTTTTTTATCAAGTTTGTGTTTGAATTGTGTTTGGTTGCTGAGAAATTGTAGGATAAGAGGAAGAAAATAATAAAGCTTGAAGCTTTTTGTTTTCTAAATCCTGTGCTGCCACTTCATCTTTTTGTTAGGACATTGAAAAGGCGTTGACAGAAGGGGTTTATTTGGTAAAGTATCAAAGTTACCATACCATATTGGTGAAAAAAATAAATTAAGGGGGTTCTAATTGCAAAATCATAAAATTTAAGGGGGTCTTAGACTCTTAGTGCAATTTACCTCAAAATAATGGATGAAAATGAGCATAGAGAGCTCCATTGGCCCTCCACATTTGGAGAGACTCTAGAAATTACAAAATTTTCCTAGTGGATAGCAAGTAGCAAGTCTGTTGGAGCAACATATTTGGCTAGCTCTCCAAATTTGGGAGAAAAATAAAAATAAAAGTGAGCTTTGCCTTATCTATTGGAGATTCCCTAAGGATACCTTAACTCAGATAACATAAGTGAGAGACCGGATAAGAAATTCTTCCATCATATGAAAACAGGAGCAAAGAAGAAAAATTGCATATCTATTGGATTATAAATGAATTGTTTTGCAGTTGAGTCTTGAAAACGCTAAACAAATTAGACAAAGGTAGCCAAGACTATTTGGTCATCATGCATCACATGCCAAAGGGAACAACACCGAACAAGTGATGTGATTAAATTGAAACAACTCTATAATACTTTGATCAATATGCAATGACATAAAAGCTTACTAGAATTATGAAATTCTATATTATAAACATATATGTGAATCAAGGACCCATGTACAAGAAGTAACTAAATAAAGACAGAAGTTTCATTAATATAAACAAAGCAAAACCATTTCTTCTAACTTTAGCAGAACATTACCTGTTTATGTCTGTAACTGGCCTTGAGCCACCCTTCTTTCTCCTATTCTTCTTCTTTCTGGCCCGAAGCCCACGATTTTTACTTTGAGATCCTTGAATTTCTAGATTGACATCTCCACCACTGCTTTTTCCCTTTTCATTATGTAAATTGGGCTCCACCAACTCTCCTTCTTCAACATCAAGCATCTCAACATCATCAATGCCTTCTAAGTTATCCTCTTCATAGATGGCATCTAACAAGCTGTCTCCTCCCTCCATTAAAACAGCAATAGCTTCAAAGGGATTAATGATTACAGTTAGACATAAATAACTCAATCATATCATTAAAAATTTTGATAGTAAAAAAAAAAAACACCTTCAAAAACAGCCAAAACTCTGTATTAACAAATTGCATGGCAAAGTAAACTGAGAATTGTGGGTTATAATTTTGAGCATAAAACCTCTCTACTGTGCTTGCCAACAAGAATTGGGTTTAAAAACAGGTAGGATCAGAGGCCTATTAATATTGATAATTATAAAGTGAATCTATCTAATTCATCCTATACAAACCAAAAACTAAAGTGCCTTTGTTTGTTGTAAAACATTTTGCTCAAATTTGAGAGTTTGGGGCAAAACTTTGTCCCAACAAAACACTGTTTTAATAAGGACTGAAAAGGGGCATGACAATATTTTCAGCCTGCAGAAAGATAACATTCATCCCTTTCCGCCCAACAACTTGTCTCCGCCCAAATCACCGAACCCCCCATCTCCACATCACCAATTGCCACCCATCACCAATCACCTAAAGCCGCAATTCTATGTGTTGCTCCATTTGGAAGCCAATAAACTAAATAAAAACGCAAAATCAAGAGAACCCATGTTCTCATTTTATCCGAGCTACTTTTTTGTTGTTGGTAAGTTTACACGAAACGCACCCAAATTGGGTATTCTATTGTATTCTATTCAAGTCACGAATTCATACATAGCTTCGTAAATATTGTTTGGGACCCAAAAATTTAAAAATTCTTGCACTAAAATTTCTCAACAAACAGAACACAGCATTGGAAAGTAACTGATAAAGATTCAAATGCAACAATAATTTATAGCATATATTAAAAAAAAAAAAAAAAAAAGACAATCGAGAGAAAGAGCGGAGGAGTACCTAAGCAATAAAGATGGTTAAAGGCTCGCTGTGGGCGACAGATACAGCGTGCGTCCCAACTGGGGATTTTGGCTCAGAGAGAGAGAGAGAGAGAGAGCTAAATGGGCTTAAAAATCAAGACCAGGCCCAAGTTGTTAAAGAAGAAGCCTATTTTGAAGCAGATATAAAAGAGAACTGTGAGTTTCAGTGTGTGTGACAAAAGAGCTGTTGGAATCTTTGGATTTGAAAACGGGTAGAATTAGAGGCCTATTGATATTGATAATTATAAAGTGAATCTATCTAATTCACCCTATACAAACCAAATCCTAAAGTGCATTTGTTTTGTTGTAAAACATTTTGCTCAAATTTGAGTGTTTGGGGCGAAACTTTGTCCCAGCAAAACACTGTTTTAATAAGGACTGAAAAGGGGCATGAAAATATTTTCAGCCTGCAGAAAGATAACATTCATCCCTTTCCGCCCAACAACTTGTCTCCGCCCAAATCACCGAATCCCCCATCTCCACATCACCAATTGCCACCCATCACCAATCACCTAAAGCCGCAATTCTATGTGTTGCTCCATTTGGAAGCCAAGAAACTAAATAAAAACGCAAAATCAAGAGAACCCATGTTCTCATTTTATCCAAGCTACTTTTTTGTTGTTGGTAAGTTTACACAAAACGCACCCAAATTGGGTATTCTACTGTATTTTATTCAAGTCACGAATTCATACATGGCTTCGTAAATATTGTTTGAGACCCAAAAATTTAAAAATTCTTGCACAAAAATTTCTCAACAAACAGAACACAGCGTTGGAAAGTAACTGATAAAGATTCAAATGCAACAATAATTTATAGCATATATTAAAAAAAAAAAAAAAAAAAGACAATCGAGAGAAAGAGCGGAGGAGTACCTAAGTAATAAAGATGGTTAAAGGCTCGCTGTGGGCGACAGATACAGCGTGCGTCCCAACTGGGGATTTTGGCTCAGAGAGAGAGAGAGAGAGCTAAATGAGCTTAAAAATCAAGACCAGGCCCAAGTTATTAAAGACGAAGCCTATTTTGAAGCAGATATAAAAGAGAACTGTGAGTTTCAGTGTGTGTGACAAAAGAGCTGTTGGAATCTTTGGATTTGAAAACGAGTAGGATTAGAGGCCTATTGATATTGATAATTATAAAGTGAATCTGTCTAATTCACCCTATACAAACCAAATCCTAAAGTGCATTTGTTTTGTTGTAAAACATTTTGCTCAAATTTGAGTGTTTGGGCTGAAACTTTGTCCCAGCAAAACACTGTTTTAATAAGGACTGAAAAGGGGCATGAAAATATTTTCAGCCTGCAGAAAGATAACATTCATACCTTTCCGCCCAACAACTTGTCTCCGCCCAAATCACCGAACCCCCCATCTCCACATCAACAATTGCCACCCATCACCAATCACCTAAAGCCGCAATTCTATGGGTTACTCCATTTGGAAGCCAAGAAACTAAATAAAAACGCAAAATCAAGAGAACTCATGTTCTCATTTTATCCAAGCTACTTTTTTGTTGTTGGTAAGTTTACACAAAACGCACCCAAATTGGGTATTCTATTGTATTCTATTCAAGTCACGAATTCATACATGGCTTCGAAAATATTGTTTGAGACCCAAAAATTTAAAAATTTTTGCACTAAAATTTCTCAACAAACAGAACACAGCGTTGGAAAGTAACTGATAAAGATTCAAATGCAACAATAATTTATAGCATATATTAAAAAAAAAAAAAAAAAGACAATCGAGAGAAAGAGCAGAGGAGTACCTAAGCAATAAAGATGGTTAAAGGCTCGCTGTGAGCGACAGATACAGCGTGCGTCCCAACTAGGGATTTTGGCTGAGAGAGAGAGAGAGAGAGAGAGAGCTAAATGGGCTTAAAAATCAAGACCAGACCCAAGTTGTTAAAGAATAAGTCTATTTTGAAGCAGATATAAAAGAGAACTGTGAGTTTCAGTGTGTGTGACAAAAGAGCTGTTGGAATCTTTGGATTTGAAAACGAGTAGGATTAGAGGCCTATTGATATTGATAATTATAAAGTGAATCTGTCTAATTCACCCTATACAAACCAAATCCTAAAGTGCATTTGTTTTGTTGTAAAACATTTTGCTCAAATTTGAGTGTTTGGGGCGAAACTTTGTCCCAGCAAAACACTGTTTTAATAAGGACTGAAAAGGGGCATGAAAATATTTTCAGCCTGCAGAAAGATAACATTCATCCCTTTCCGCCCAACAACTTGTCTCCGCCTAAATCACCGAACCCCCTATCTCCACATCACCAATTACCACCCACCACCAATCACCTAAAGCCGCAATTCTATGTGTTGCTCCATTGGGAAGCCAAGAAACTAAATAAAAACGCAAAATCAAGAGAACCCATGTTCTCATTTTATCCAAGCTACTTTCTTGTTGTTGGTAAGTTTACACAAAAAGCACCCAAATTGGATATTCCATTGTATTCTATTCAAGTCACGAATTCATACATGGCTTCGTAAATATTGTTTGAGACCCAAAAATTTAAAAATTCTTGCACTAAAATTTCTCAACAAACAGAACACAGCGTTGGAAAGTAACTGATAAAGATTCAAATGCAACAATAATTTATAGCATATATTAAAAAAAAAAAAAAAAAGACAATCGAGAGAAAGAGCGGAGGAGTACCTAAGCAATAAAGATGGTTAAAGGCTCGCTGTGGGCGACAGATACAGCGTGCGTCCCAACTGGGGATTTTGGCTCAGAGAGAGAGAGAGAGAGAGAGCTAAATGGGCTTAAAAATCAAGACCAGGCCCAAGTTGTTAAAGAAGAAGCCTATTTTGAAGCAGATATAAAAGAGAACTGTGAGTTTCAGTGTGTGTGACAAAAGAGCTGTTGGAATCTTTGGATTTGAAAACGGGTAGGATTAGAGGCCTATTGATATTGATAATTATAAAGTGAATCTGTCTAATTCACCCTATACAAACCAAATCCTAAAGTGCATTTGTTTTGTTGTAAAACATTTTGCTCAAATTTGAGTGTTTGGGGCGAAACTTTGTCCCAGCAAAACACTGTTTTAATAAGGACTGAAAAGGGGCATGAAAATATTTTCAGCCTGCAGAAAGATAACATTCATCCCTTTCCGCCCAACAACTTGTCTCCGCCTAAATCACCGAACCCCCCATCTCCACATCACCAATTACCACCCACCACCAATCACCTAAAGCCGCAATTCTATGTGTTGCTCCATTTGGAAGCCAAGAAACTAAATAAAAACGCAAAATCAAGAGAACCCATGTTCTCATTTTATCCAAGCTACTTTTTTGTTGTTGGTAAGTTTACACAAAACGCACCCAAATTGGGTATTCTATTGTATTCTATTCAAGTCACGAATTCATACATGGCTTCGTAAATATTGTTTGAGACCCAAAAATTTAAAAATTCTTGCACTAAAATTTCTCAACAAACAGAACACAGCGTTGGAAAGTAACTGATAAAGATTCAAATGCAACAATAATTTATAGCATATACTAAAAAAAAAAAAAAAAAGACAATCGAGAGAAAGAGCGGAGGAGTACCTAAGCAATAAAGATGGTTAAAGGCTCGCTGTGGGCGACAGATACAGCGTGCGTCCCAACTGGGGATTTTGGCTCAGAGAGAGAGAGAGAGAGAGAGCTAAATGGGCTTAAAAATCAAGACCAGGCCCAAGTTGTTAAAGAAGAAGCCTATTTTGAAGCAGATATAAAAGAGAACTGTGAGTTTCAGTGTGTGTGACAAAAGAGCTGTTGGAATCTTTGGATTTGAAAACGAGTAGGATTAGAGGCCTATTGATATTGATAATTATAAAGTGAATCTGTCTAATTCACCCTATACAAACCAAATCCTAAAGTGCATTTGTTTTGTTGTAAAACATTTTGCCCAAATTTGAGTGTTTGGGGCGAAACTTTGTCCCAGCAAAACACTGTTTTAATAAGGACTGAAAAGGAGCATGAAAATATTTTCAGCTTGCAGAGAGATAACATTCATCCCTTTCCGCCCAACAACTTGTCTCCGCCCAAATCACCGAACCCCCCATCTCCACATCACCAATTGCCACCCACACCAATCACCTAAAGCCGCAATTCTATGTGTTGCTCCATTTGGAAGCCAAGAAACTAAATAAAAACGCAAAATCAAGAGAACTCATGTTCTCATTTTATCCAAGCTACTTTTTTGTTGTTGGTAAGTTTACACAAAACGCACCCAAATTGGGTATTCTATTGTATTCTTTTCAAGTCACGAATTCATACATGGCTTCGAAAATATTGTTTGAGACCCAAAAATTTAAAAATTCTTGCACTAAAATTTCTCAACAAACAGAACACAGCGTTGGAAAGTAACTGATAAAGATTCAAATGCAACAATAATTTATAGCATATATTAAAAAAAAAAAAAAAAAAGACAATCGAGAGAAAGAGCGGAGGAGTACCAAAGCAATAAAGATGGTTAAAGGCTCGCTGTGGGCGACAAATACAGCGTGCGTCCCAACTGGGGATTTTGGCTCAGAGAGAGAGAGAGAGAGAGAGAGCTAAATGGGCTTAAAAATCAAGACCAGGCCCAAGTTGTTAAAGAAGAAGCCTATTTTGAAGCAGATATAAAAGAGACCTGTGAGTTTCAGTGTGTGTGACAAAAGAGCTGTTGGAATCTTTGGATTTGAAAACGGGTAGGATTAGAGGCCTATTAATATTGATAATTATAAAGTGAATCTGTCTAATTCACCCTATACAAACCAAATCCTAAAGTGCATTTGTTTTGTTGTAAAACATTTTGCTCAAATTTGAGTGTTTGGGGCGAAACTTTGTCCCAGCAAAACACTGTTTTAATAAGGACTGAAAAGGGGCATGAAAATATTTTCAGCCTGCAGAAAGATAACATTCATCCCCTTCCGCCCAACAACTTGTCTCCGCCCAAATCACCGAACCCCCCATCTCCACATCACCAATTGCCACCCATCACCAATCACCTAAAGCCGCAATTCTATGTGTTGCTCCATTTGGAAGCCAAGAAACTAAATAAAAACACAAAATCAGGAGAACCCATGTTCTCTTTTTATCCGAGCTACTTTTTTGTTGTTGGTAAGTTTACACAAAACGCACCCAAATTGGGTATTCTATTGTATTCTATTCAAGTCTCGAATTCATACATGGCTTCGTAAATATTGTTTGAGACCCAAAAATTTAAAAATTCTTGCACTAAAATTTCTCAACAAACAGAACACAGCATTGGAAAGTAACTGATAAAGATTCAAATGCAACAATAATTTATAGCATATATTAAAAAAAAAAAAGACAATCGAGAGAAAGAGCGGAGGAGTACCTAAGCAATAAAGATGGTTAAAGGCTCGCTGTGGGCGACAGATACAGCGTGCGTCCCAAATGGGGATTTTGGCTCAGAGAGAGAGAGAGAGAGCTAAATGGGCTTAAAAATCAAGACCAGGCCCAAGTTGTTAAAGAAGAAGCCTATTTTGAAGCAGATATAAAAGAGAACTGTGAGTTTCAGTGTGTGTGACAAAAGAGCTGTTGGAATCTTTGGATTTGAAAACGGGTAGGATTAGAGGCCTATTGATATTGATAATTATAAAGTGAATCTGTCTAATTCACCCTATACTAACCAAATCCTAAAGTGCATTTGTTTTGTTGTAAAACATTTTGCTCAAATTTGAGTGTTTGGGGCGAAACTTTGTCCCAGCAAAACACTGTTTTAATAAGGACTGAAAAGGGGCATGAAAATATTTTCAGCCTGCAGAAAGATAACATTCATCCCTTTCCGCCTAACAACTTGTCTCCGCCCAAATCACCGAACCCCCCATCTCCACATCACCAATTGCCACCCATCACCAATCACCTAAAGCAGCAATTCTATGTGTTGCGCCATTTGGAAGCCAAGAAACTAAATAAAAACGCAAAATCAAGAGAACCCATGTTCTCATTTTATCCAAGCTACTTTTTTGTTGTTGGTAAGTTTACACAAAACGCACCCAAATTGGGTATTCTATTGTATTCGATTCAAGTCACGAATTCACACATGGCATCGTAAATATTGTTTGAGACCCAAAAATTTAAAAATTCTTGCACTAAAATTTCTCAACAAACAGAACACAGCATTGGAAAGTAACTGATAAAGATTCAAATGCAACAATGATTTATAGCATATATTAAAAAAAAAAAAAAAAAGACAATCGAGAGAAAGAGCGGAGGAGTACCTAAGCAATAAAGATGGTTAAAGCCTCGCTGTGGGCGACAGATACAGCGTGCGTCCCAACTGGGGATTTTGGCTCAGAGAGAGAGAGAGAGAGAGATAGAGAGAGCTAAATGGGCTTAAAAATCAAGACCAGGCCCAAGTTGTTAAAGAAGAAGCCTATTTTGAAGCAGATATGAAAGAGAACTGTGAGTTTCAGTGTGTGTGACAAAAGAGCTGTTGGAATCTTTGGATTTGAAAACGGGTAGGATTAGAGGCCTATTGATATTGATAATTATAAAGTGAATCTGTCTAATTCACCCTATACAAACCAAATCCTAAAATGCATTTGTTTTGTTGTAAAACATTTTGCTCAAATTTGAGTGTTTGGGGCGAAACTTTTTCCCAGCAAAACACTGTTTTAATAAGGACTGAAAAAGGGCATTAAAATATTTTCAGCCTGCAGAAAGATAACATTCATCCCTTTCCGCCCAACAACTTGTCTCCGCCCAAATCACCGAACCCCCCATCTCCACATCACCAATTGCCACCCATCACCAATCATCTAAAGCCGCAATTCTATGTGTTGCTCCATTTGGAAGCCAAGAAACTAAATAAAAACGCAAAATCAAGAGAACCCATGTTCTCATTTTATCCAAGCTACTTTTTTGTTGTTGGTAAGTTTACACAAAACGCACCCAAATTGGGTATTCTATTGTATTCTATTCAAGTCACGAATTCATACATGGCTTCGTAAATATTGTTTGAGACCCAAAAATTTAAAAATTCTTGCACTAAAATTTCTCAACAAACAGAACACAGCGTTGGAAAGTAACTGATAAAGATTCAAATGCAACAATAATTTATAGCATATATTAAAAAAAAAAAAAGACAATCGAGAGAAAGAGCGGAGGAGTAGCTAAGCAATAAAGATAGTTAATGGCTCGCTGTGGGCGACAGATACAGCGTGCGTCCCAACTGGGGATTTTGGCTCAGAGAGAGAGAGAGAGAGAGCTAAATGGGCTTAAAAATCAAGACCAGGCCCAATTTGTTAAAGAAGAAGCCTATTTTGAAGCAGATATAAAAGAGAACTGTGAGTTTCA
Source organism: Lithocarpus polystachyus (assembly GCA_033629205.1). Classification (NCBI taxonomy): domain Eukaryota; kingdom Viridiplantae; phylum Streptophyta; class Magnoliopsida; order Fagales; family Fagaceae; genus Lithocarpus; species Lithocarpus polystachyus. Next base: position 107,916,096 of record CM066163.1, on the reverse strand, counting down.
GTGTGTGTGACAAAAGAGCTGTTGGAATCTTTGGATTTGAAAACGGGTAGGATTAGAGGCCTACTGATATTGATAATTATAAAGTGAATCTGTCTACTTCACCCTATACAAAGCAAATCCTAAAGTGCATTTGTTTTGTTGTAAAACATTTTGCTCAAATTTGAGTGTTTGGGGCGAAACTTTGTCCCAGCAAAACACTGTTTTAATAAGGACTGAAAAGGGGCATGACAATATTTTCAGCCTGCAGAAAGATAATATTCATCCCTTTCCGCCCAACAACTTGTCTCCGCCCAAATCACCGAACCCCCCATCTCCACATCACCAATTGCCACCCATCACCAATCACCTAAAGCCGCAATTCTATGTGTTGCTCCATTTGGAAGCCAAGAAACTAAATAAAAACGCAAAATCAAGAGAACCCATGTTCTCATTTTATCCAAGCTACTTTTTTGTTGTTGGTAAGTTTACACAAAACGCACCCAAATTGGGTATTCTATTGTATTCTATTCAAGTCACGAATTCATACATGGCTTCGTAAATATTGTTTGAGACCCAAAAATTTAAAAATTCTTGCACTAAAATTTCTCAACAAACAGAACACAGCGTTGGAAAGTAACTGATAAAGATTCAAATGCAACAATAATTTATAGCATATATTAAAAAAAAAAAAAAAAAGACAATCGAGAGAAAGAGCGGAGGAGTACCTAAGCAATAAAGATGGTTAAAGGCTCGCTGTGGGTGACAGATACAGCGTGCGTCCCAACTGGGGATTTTGGCTCAGAGAGAGAGAGAGAGAGAGATAGAGAGAGCTAAATGGGCTTAAAAATCAAGACCAGGCCCAAGTTGTTAAAGAAGAAGCCTATTTTGAAGCAGATATGAAAGAGAACTGTGAGTTTCAGTGTGTGTGACAAAAGAGCTGTTGGAATCTTTGGATTTGAAAACGGGTAGGATTAGAGGCCTATTGATATTGATAATTATAAAGTGAATATGTCTAATTCACCCTATACAAACCAAATCCTAAAGTGCATTTGTTTTGTTGTAAAACGTTTTGCTCAAATTTGAGTGTTTGGGGCGAAACTTTGTCCCAGCAAAACACTGTTTTAATAAGGACTGAAAAGGGGCATGAAAATATTTTCAGCCTGCAGAAAGATAACATTCATCCCTTTCCGCCCAACAACTTGTCTCCGCCCAAATCACCGAACCCCCCATCTCCACATCACCAATTGCCACCCATCACCAATCACCTAAAGCCGCAATTCTATGTGTTGCTCCATTTGGAAGCCAAGAAACTAAATAAAAACGCAAAATCAAGAGAACCCATGTTCTCATTTTATCCAAGCTACTTTTTTGTTGTTGGTAAGTTTACACAAAACGCACCCAAATTGGGTATTCTATTGTATTCTATTCAAGTCACGAATTCATACATGGCTTCGTAAATATTGTTTGAGACCCAAAAATTTAAAAATTCTTGCACTAAAATTTCTCAGCAAACAGAACACAGCGTTAGAAAGTAACTGATAAAGATTCAAATGCAACAATAATTTATAGCATATATTAAAAAAAAAAAAAAAAAGACAATCGAGAGAAAGAGTGGAGGAGTACCTAAGCAATAAAGATGGTTAAAGGCTCGCTGTGGGCGACAGATACAGCGTGCGTCCCAACTAGGGATTTTGGCTCAGAGAGAGAGAGAGAGAGAGAGCTAAATGGGCTTAAAAATCAAGACCAGGCCCAAGTTGTTAAAGAAGAAGCCTATTTTGAAGCAGATATGAAAGAGAACTGTGAGTTTCAGTGTGTGTGACAAAAGAGCTGTTGGAATCTTTGGATTTGAAAACGGGTAGGATTAGAGGCCTATTGATATTGATAATTATAAAGTGAATCTGTCTAATTCACCCTATACAAACCAAATCCTAAAGTGCATTTGTTTTGTTGTAAAACATTTTGCTCAAATTTGAGTGTTTGGGGCGAAACTTCGTCCCGACAAAACACTGTTTTAATAAGGACTGAAAAGGGGCATTAAAATATTTTCAGCCTGCAGAAAGATAACATTCATCCCTTTCCGCCCAACAACTTGTCTCCGCCCAAATCACCGAACCCCCCATCTCCACATCACCAATTGCCACCCATCACCAATCACCTAAAGCCGCAATTCTATGTGTTGCTCCTTTTGGAAGCCAAGAAACTAAATAAAAACGCAAAATCAAGAGAACCCATGTTCTCATTTTATCCTATTCAATTCATCTTCCAATAAAATGATTTGACTAGTATCCATTATCTGTAGTGAAGATACATATTCAAAATCAAATCAGAAAAAAGGAAAAATTTTATAAACAATATTTAAAAAAAGTATTCCAATATTCAGGACCCATTAAAGAATACTCTCCATGAATTACTTACAAACATTAGAGTTTTAAGAATTCGAATAAAACCACCCTCTCTCTCTCTCTCAAGCATCAATATTATTCAAGAACAAGAGGAATATATATGAAAGTTTTTATGGATTTGTGTTTTTTATAAATCATACATACATATTTTCTTCTTTACACTTCCAAATTTTCCTTGCTTAATTCTCCAAATTTCTCCATCATTATAAATCCAAAAAGCCCATCACTATTTACATTTTCAATTTATATTTATCACCAAGAATGGAATCTTTATCACCCGTGGATACATTTGTAACTGCAACAAGAGAATACAGGAATATTCTTGAACTTTTAATCTTTGTTAAAATACAATAAAAAGGCAAGATGCAAACGATAGAGGAGGATTTGGGCTTGATTCCTTCTTCAGTTCTTGAAGGAATCAAGGTTATCAATGAACAATCAAACTAAAAAACGCACGTTAATAATAAGAAAAACCAGAAAATCCAGAACACACATTAATAATCAAACACAATTCATTCAGAAAAAAAAAATTAATAGAATTAAAAAAGTAAATTTAGTTTTCTATGAATAAAACAAAAGGAAATTTTGTTCTAACCGGTGAAGCGGCGGAGACTGGGTGGGCCGGCAGTGGATTCTGGGTGGGCCGGTGGGCCGGCGGTGGAGACTGGGTGGGCCGGCGGTGGAGACAGAGGAAGATTGAGGTGGTTGGCCGGCGGTGGAGACAGAGGTGGAGACAGAGGAAATTTCAGGTGCTTGGCTGACGGTGGAGATAGAGGAGGATTTGGGGTTGTGGGCCGGCGGTGGAGACTGAGTGGGCCGGCGGTGGAGACAGAGGAAGATTGAGGTGGTTGGCCGGCGGTGGAGACAGAGGTGGAGACAGAAGAAATTTCAGGTGCTTGGCTGACGGTGGAGATAGAGGAGGATTTGGGGTTGGCCGGCGGTGGAGACAGGAGGATTTGGGGTTGGCCGGCGGTGGAGACAGGAGGATTTGGGTTGGCCGGCCGGCGGTGGAGATTGGAGGCTATGGGTTTTTAGATTTTATTTTTCTAGATTGGAGGATTTGGGTTTTGCTGGGTTACAGTTCAGAGAGACAGAGAGAAGACCACGAGAGATATCGTACGTGTAGAGGCATTTGGGGTTTTTAGATTTTATTTTTATTTTTTATTTTTTTAATAGGTGGTGTAGTTAACTAGGGTTAGTTGAGTTAAGTTTATTTAAGTAATCATGTGCAATGCACATGTTATTTTTTGCACATGTCATTTTATTAGATCAGTTTGTAGCCTAAGGCTACAACTGATTTTGTATCTAAATTTTGTCCAATAATAAAAGTTGGGTAAAAGTTAAGCTTAGAAGTTATGGTTACACCAAGTGACTTCACCAAACTGCGAAAATTTTTTAAAATTAAAAAAAAAAATTATATATATATGTAGTTGGTTGTGCCAAGTGGCTCCACCAAATTGTAAAAAGTTTTTAAGTAAAAACATTAAAGTTTTGATCTTATCAACTTTTTTGAATAAAGTAACCATTAGTGTTCGTATTAGCTTCTTCTTCTCCTTTTTCTTTTTTAATTTTATAAAGTAACAAATTTACTCTCAGCTTACATTAGTATTTTTTTTTTTTTTTTGGGATAAACATTTATCCTACACCATCTATTTCCTAATAATAAACTAACAAATTAAAAGTATTATTTTTTCTTCAAAAATAAAGGCTTTTTTTGGATAAAGTATCAAAAAAAATATATAGTTAATATGTATTAACTTTAACATAAACAAAAAAAAATCTAATAACATTTTTTTTTTGGGATAAAGTAAAAAAAAAAAAAAACTAATATGTAATTAATGTAAACTTCTTGATCACGTAAACTCTTTTTCTTTTTCTTTTTTCATATCAAGTTATCAACTTCTTCGCAACTTTAAATTATCTAATACATTATAAACGTGGGGGTATAATCTTATTCTTTTTCTTATTGTGGTTTTTAGAATCAATGGTATATCTTTCATGAGAACCACCAAATTAATTTTAACAAAAATCTTATTCATTTTTTTTAAGGATCTACCATATATATATATATATATATATATAAGGTACTATCACTAATTTTTCCAATATGTGTAGATCCCACAAATAGCCATGAGACCAAGATTTGAGCATCCAAAAGCATGATAATGAACACCACTCCATAAAGAATGGAGACAGAAAAATAATTGTGATGTAAAACAATGGATATTTAAGGTGATGTAAAATCTACATGACTTCATTTGTCTTCACCTTCCTGTTAAAGTTAATTTGAATTTAATGTGAGTATCTTTACTTTAACTCTAATTCCATTTTTTTAATGTTTAGAAATTTATATTGTTTGTAATTATTGAATTAAGAGTTTTTTTTTTTTTTTTTTTTTTGTGTGTGTGCATATATTTATGTGTGTATTGTAGTGAATTTTGCTTCATTTCTTTTTTGTTTATAAATTGAGGTAGTTTTTAATTTGTAAATTCGTGATGATTTCTTGGGGTTAAAGTAAAAATATTAGGTCAATTTTATTCGTGCAATAGTAGGGTGTTAGATGTTGATATTAATTTTATGCTTATTTACATTAATTAACAGAAACATGTTAGCATGTTCAGTATTGTTATCAATTTGACACATTATAATTAAATATAAATGTTATTATGCTGGTATGTTATAATTATTATTTTTTGTTCTTCATCCTACTTCACCTTAATTGTTATTTAAACAAGTAAAAGTTATGTTTTAGTTCGATCGAGTATAGCATTTCTCTTCAATCATTATTTAGTGTTCCTCAATAAAATTATTCATGTTATAAGTTTATGACCAAAACCATGCAACACACGTTTACTACTAAACGCTTTTAGAATTTAAAACTTGCCAAAATTTTTAAAATACTTTTACTATATTATTTGCTGTTAAAAGTTGGGCTTAGAAGCCATGGTTGCACCATATAATTTCATGAAATTGAAGAAATATTTTAGATAGAAATAATAGTTTATTGTTCTTATAAACTTCTACTTAGTGTTTTAACAAAATATGCAACCTTTTTGGTTTTTTTTTTTTTTTTGGATAAACTAACAAGACATTTATAACATTGGAGATATGGATAAAATAACTAATTTACTTATATTAGGAAGTGTAACCATTAGGAAAAAAAAAAATACACACTATTTTTTTGGATAGAAACATTTTTTAACTTTATATATATATATATATATATATATAATTGATTGAAATTTCATATAAGATAGGTGTTTCTTTAATCCATACTATCTAATACTTTCTCTTATGATTTAACTTTAATATAGATTGAAATTCTATGTCTAATATAACTCTTCAAAGTCCTAACTTCCAAGTTTTTTGGATAAACATGCATCTTAAGTGATTTGATTTTTAAGTTTTGTTCTTTTTTTTTTTTAACATTAATTCGTTCTCCTAATAATCCTCTTTATCTTATAATTCTTAAATTGATTAGAAATCAAACTTTCTCACATTTGAAAATTCTCTCTATATATTCGGTTTTTTTAGTGTAGTCTTATATATTTATATGCACAACTTCTTCATTTATGGCTTCTTTATTTCTCTCATTTTTTTTTTTTTGAGATAAAAATACTACTTATGGTTCTAATCAATTTTTTCTAATTGATTAGAAATATAATTTCATTACAATTTGAGCACAAGTTTGTATCTCTCTTTTTGTTTTGTTTTGTTTGTAGTAGAATGATTTATTAAACCCACACTATTACAGGTGTGTTTCTCTTTTTTGCTTTTGTTTTTATGGTTTTGCTTATATGTCATAAATGCAATTTTAAATCTATAAAATCAATTATATGAACCACTATAAATATTTCACCTTTATGATTTGGCAAGCATCAATTATTATTTGAGTTTTTTTTTTTTTTTCTTTTTTGGTAGTAGAAATGTATAATGTTTTATCAAAGCCACCATCCACACTACAGGTATGCTTCTCCTCTTTGTTTTGTTTTTGTTTTTGTTTTTTTGTTTTTTATTTTTATTATTTTTGGTTTTGTTTATGAGTCATAAATGCAATTTTAAATCCATAAAATTCATTATATAAGCCTATATAAATTTAAAGGTATGAAGATTTATCCTTCTATCGCTACTCTTCTTTTTAATCCTACAAAAATATGTTTAGTGTTTCTTTTCCTTTTTTGTTTGGTTTTGAATTTATGAATTATTTGTACTAATATTTTTTTCTCTCACTCTCATAGGCTTTATCTATTTTTTATTTAAGAATTATCAAATTTTGTATTTCCTCATACAAGAAGGGTTTCGTCTTTTTATGCTTATATGTGTGTTACTAGATTAAATTAATTTTCTTGAATAGTAAAATTTTTATGTTTCTATTTCTCATTTTTATTTTTGTTATTAGTAATATTATAGGTGTGCGCTACAAAAATGTCATTATAAGACAATTGATAAGTTAGAAGAGAATTATATGTGTGCGCTACACTAAGCTGTTCCTTTGTAAATTTTATATTACTAAATAGATTATAAATATTTAAGATAGTAATTAGTATTTAGATTACGAACTGTGGAGTGTGGAGTGATTTATCTTTTTCTTTTTCTTTCTTTCTTTTTGTATGGTACTTTACTTTCAAGAAATCATGAACTGGTATTTTTTTCACTTTTTTTTATTTTTTAAATTTTATATTTTTAAGTGAATTATAAATATTTAAGATAGTAATTAAAATTTAGAGTGTGTACTGTGGAGTGATTTATATTTATATTTATTTTTTTTGTATGGTACTTTACTTTCAAGAAATCAAGTACTATGTATTTTTTTTCACTTTTTTTTTTAATTTTTATATTATTAAGTTGATTTTAAATATTTAAGATAGTAATTAGTATTTAGATTGTGGAGTGTGGAATGATTTATTTTTATCTTTTTTTTTTCTTTTTGTATAGTATTTTACTTTCAAGAAATCAAATACTGGGTATTTTTTTCACTTTTTTTTTCTTTTATAAATTTTATATTATTAAGTGGATTATAAATATTTAAGATAATAATTAGTATTTAGAGTGAGGACTGTGGAGTGATTTATATTTATATTTTCTTTTTCTTTACTTTTTGTATAGTACTTTACTTTCAAGAAATCAAGTACTGTATATTTTTTTTTTCACTTTTGTTTTTCTTTTATAAATTTTATATTATTAAGTGAATTATAAATATTGAAGATAGTAATTAGTATTTAGATTGTGGACCGTGTAGTGATTTATCTTTATCTTTTTTTTTTTTTTTTGTATGGTACTTTATTTTCAAAAAATCAAGTATTGGGTACTTTTTTTTTCCACTTTTTTTTTTCTTTTGTAAATTTTATATTATTAAGTGAATTATAAATATTTAAGATAGGAAATAGTATTTAGAGTGTGGACTGTGGAGTGATTTATCTTTATTTTTTCTTTTTCTTTTTCTTTTTGTATGGTACTTTACTTTCAAGAAATCAAGTACTAGGTAAATTTCTTTTTTCTCTTTTTTTTTGTAAATTTTTTTAATTTTTCCATTTCTAGCAACTATATTTTTCAAATTCTCAACCACAATATTTTTTAGATCTCCCAAGGTTATCATTTTTGGTAACATTTTAATTTGAAATTTATCAAATCTATATAATTTGGAATGAAATCATTCATTGCTTTTTCCCTACAAAATTCATTAATTTTTTTGCCTACTTTTATTTTTTTTATTTTATGATTATTATTCATTGACTTATCATTATCCCTTTCTAATTTTTCTTTATAAAACCTATCAAATTTTAATTTAAGGTATTATTATTATCTATTAAAAATATCTTAGATAACAATCCAGTAATCTTCAATATTGCAATCTCATTTTTATGGGTTTATCATTATAATAAAATTATATTATATGCCTCTTCATCTTTAAAAAATTAAAAATTATTGTATACCAAATGCGTGTACAAATATGATTAAAAAAAAAATCACTCAAAGAGCAATAGCTCTGGTTCATCCGTTCCCATCCTTCAACGTGAACAAATCCAAAACATCCCGCCATCCTTATCCACATCTCTTTTCCTTCTTCAAATTTTTAAAAACGACAGATTGCATTAATGATCAAACTTGCACCTCTCCATCCTTCTTCAAGTTGAACTTGAAAATTTTTTATTGTATTATTAGATTAGAGAAAGCAGAGATTAGAGATAGATACATTTTGGAGTTTCACTACTGCCTCAAGAGGATTTTCAATGGTTCAGCACTCAAAAGGTATGTTCACATCTATATCTATTTCTTTGCTTCTCTCACATTTATCTTTCTATCAGAAGTTTTTCTGTTAAACTCTCATATAAAATTTCGAGATTTATTAATAACTTTCAAAGCTTTTGTGTTAAAAAATAGTAATGACAAAGGAAAAAACCAACCGGTGTGATGGTCGATTCCAAAGCAAAACCCCATCTTCTTCTCTCAAAAGGAAAAAATAAATAAATAAAGGCAAAATCAATCTTCAAAACTCTGATTTTGAAGAAGAAAAAAACAAAACAAAATAAAACAAGCATTATAGTACTCATAATAGCAACAAAGAGTCAAGTCTTTGAGTCTAGTATTCCTTTGTACGCGATCTTGTTAAGATATGGATATGTGACAAGTTTTTAACAAGTGTCCGCATTTCAACAAATTGTCCACACACAAAAACACTAAACCTAAGCTAGTTACTTGATAGTCTGATTACACCAAAAAAATACATTTGTTGTCACACAATTATGGGTTTCCTATAAGTTATTATACTATTTTTAAGTGGGTTTCAGTTAACTCAATTGGTAAAATCTCTTATCGTCGAATATGAGATTTGAAGTTCTATCTTCACCTATACCAAAAACTAATTAGTGTCTTGGTCTGATGATAAAAGGCAATCATCAGGAGCGGATGTTATAGATTGAAACTTTACCTTTAAAAAAAAAAAAGATTTTATATATATACACAATGTATTTGCAGGTAATCTATAAAAGAAAGAAAAAGTTCTTTTAAATATACTTCACGTCTTCATCCTGAAAAATTGAAGCTATTTTTGTTATGGCTTTTTACATTTAAATTTTTTATCTTGACCTTTCATCTTGGATTATGATTTTATGTTGGTCCTATATGTTTCAAAATTTTCATTTAGATCAATCATTTTAGCTTTTATAAAGAATGAAAATTTTGGAATATAAAGGGGCCAAATCAATTAATATGAAGGGTCAAAATAAAAATTTTGAAATATAAAAGGAAAATATGAAAATTAATCAAATATAAATTGTCAAAATGAAAAAATTAAAACTTAAATGGTAAAAATGAAATATAACCTCAATATTTAAGGGCGAAAATATCTTAAGCTTAAGAGTCTTAATTATTAAACCAACGGTCCAACAACAATATTAAAAAAAAAAAAAAAAAAACCATTGTCATGAATTCTGCATTTTTAAAAAATCATTGATAGATTCAACCAATAAATGTTTGTTTTGTATTGACTTGAGATTTTGTAATTTCAAAAGATCTATAGTGAGACTTACTACGCCCTATACATTTCATTTCTCTTCTCCTTTGTGTGCAAATTATTTGTATATTTGTATGCAACTACTTATATTATAAGTGCCCAAATTCCCTACAAGAACCAAGAACTTGTAACAATGATATGGGTTACAACTTGTTTGTTAATTTTCCTTTTCTTTCTGTTTGCTTTATACTCCACTTCAGTTTCTCTTAGTGATTGAGTCTATTTGGGGTAGAGTCTTTTAAGTCTTGGAGGCACAAAAGATGTTGAAACAGAGAGGACCTAGCTAGGAGGTTTTCTAGGATTATGGGGGAACCTATGACAATGATGATTTTTTTTTTTAGGATTACTAATTTTGGACTTTTTGGATTTTGTACTCAATTGGCACCCAAAAAAAAAAAAAAAAAAAATTGAACACATGACACAAAATAAGCTCTAATTTGAAATTTAATTAGATTTTCTCTCAATTTTAACCTTAAATATATACTAACTTGTAACCCATGCATATGCATGAATACATTTAAAACAAACACATTTTTTTAATCATAAAAATGTATATAATTAATAAAATCATAATAAAAAATAAACATAATTAGATACATGTTAAAAATCTTGTTTGAGTTTAATATTACTTATAATCATTTTTATTCTAATTTTTAATAAGATAAAATGCGTGATGCTTTTTGTTATTTGGTGATTTTTGTTGATTAAATACATGATTGATTTTTTTAAAATATTTTTTTGCGATTCATTAATATTAGACTCCTAGTATTTTGTGCTCATTAACTCATTTTGTACAAAGATTAAAAAATTTAAGCGGACACATAGCACAAAATTAGCCCATAATTAAAATCTATTTTGAAAAATTTAACTCATTTTGTCCCAACTGGGGATTTTGGCTCAGAGAGAGAGAGAGAGAGAGAGAGAGAGAGAGAGAGAGAGAGAGAGAGAGAGAGAGCTAAATGGGCTTAAAAATCAAGACCAGGACCAAGTTGTTAAAGAAGAAGCCTATTTTGAAGCAGATATAAAAGAGAACTGTGAGTTTCAGTGTGTGTGACAAAAGAGCTGTTGGAATCTTTGGATTTGAAAACGGGTAGGATTAGAGGCCTATTGATATTGATAATTATAAAGTGAATCTGTCTAATTCACCCTATACAAACCAAATCCTAAAGTGCATTTGTTTTGTTGTAAAACATTTTGCTCAAATTTGAGTGTTTGGGGCGAAACTTCGTCCCAGCAAAACACTGTTTTAATAAGGACTGAAAAGGGGCATGACAATATTTTCAGCCTGCAGAAAGATAACATTCATCCATTTCCGCACAACAACTTGTCTCCGCCCAAATCACCGAACCCCCCATCTCCACATCACCAATTGCCACCCATCACCAATCACCTAAAGCCGCAATTCTATGTGTTGCTCCATTTGGAAGCCAAGAAACTAAATAAAAACGCAAAATCAAGAGAACCCATGTTCTCATTTTATCCAAGCTACTTTTTTGTTGTTGGTAAGTTTACACAAAACGCACCCAAATTGGGTATTCTATTGTATTCTATTCAAGCCACGAATTCATACATGGCTTCGTAAATATTGTTTGAGACCCAAAAATTTAAAAATTCTTGCACTAAAATTTCTCAACAAACAGAACACAGCGTCGGAAAGTGACTGATAAAGATTCAAATGCAACAATAATTTATAGCATATATTAAAAAAAAAAAAAAAAAGACAATCGAGAGAAAGAGCGGAGGAGTACCTAAGCAATAAAGATGGTTAAAGGCTCGCTGTGGGCGACAGATACTGCGTGCGTCCCAACTGGGGATTTTGGCTCAGAGAGAGTGAGGGAGAGAGAGAGAGAGAGAGAGAGAGCTAAATGGGCTTAAAAATCAAGACCAGGCCCAAGTTGTTAAAGAAGAAGCCTATTTTGAAGCAGATATGAAAGAGAACTGTGAGTTTCAGTGTGTGTGACAAAAGAGCTGTTGGAATCTTTGGATTTGAAAACGGGTAGGATTAGAGGCCTATTGATATTGATAATTATAAAGTGAATCTGTCTAATTCACCCTATACAAACCAAATCCTAAAGTGCATTTGTTTTGTTGTAAAACATTTTGCTCAAATTTGAGTGTTTGGGGCGAAACTTCGTCCCAGAAACTTCGTCTCAGCAAAACACTGTTTTAATAAGGACTGAAAAGGGGCATTAAAATATTTTCAGCCTGCAGAAAGATAACATTCATCCCTTTCCGCCCAACAACTTGTCTCCGCCCAAATCACCGAACCCCCCATCTCCACATCACCAATTGCCACCCATCACCAATCACCTAAAGCCGCAATTCTATGTGTTGCTCCATCTGGAAGCCAAGAAACTAAATAAAAACGCAAAACCAAGAGAACCCATGTTCTCATTTTATCCAAGCTAAATTTTTGTTGTTGGTAAGTTTACACAAAACGCACCCAAATTGGGTATTCTATTGTATTCTATTCAAGTCACGAATTCATAGATGGCTTCGTAAATATTGTTTGAGACCCAAAAATTTAAAAATTCTTGCACTAAAATTTCTCAACGAACAGAACACAGCGTTGGAAAGTAACTGATAAAGATTCAAATGCAACAATAATCTATAGCATATATTAAAAAAAAAAAAAAAAAGACAATCGAGAGAAAGTGCGGAGGAGTAGCTAAGCAATAAAGATGGTTAAAGGCTCGCTATGGGCGACAGATACAGCGTGCGTCCCAACTGGGGATTTTGGCTCAGAGAGAGAGAGAGAGAGAGCGAGAGAGAGAGCTAAGTGGGCTTAAAAATCAAGACCAGGCCCAAGTTGTTAAAGAAGAAGCCTATTTTGAAGCAGATATAAAAGAGAACTGTGAGTTTAAGTGTGTGTGACAAAAGAGCTTTTGGAATCTTTGGATTTGAAAACGGGTAGGATTAGAGGCCTATTGATATTTCTAATTATAAAGTGAATCTGTCTAATTCACCCTATACAAACCAAATCCTAAAGTGCATTTGTTTTGTTGTAAAAAATTTTGCTCAAATTTGAGTGTTTGGGGCGAAACTTTGTCCCAGCAAAACACTGTTTTAATAAGGATTCAAAAGGGGCATGAAAATATTTTCAGCCTGCAGAAAGATAACATTCATCCCTTTCCGCCCAACAACTTGTCTCCGCCCAAATCACCGAACCCCCCATCTCCACATCACCAATTGCCACCCATCACCAATCACCTAAAGCAGCAATTCTATGTGTTGCTCCATTTGGAAGCCAAGAAACTAAATAAAAACGCAAAATCAAGAGAACCCATGTTCTCATTTTATCCAAGCTAAATTTTTGTTGTTGGTAAGTTTACACAAAACGCACCCAAATTGGGTATTCTATTGTATTCTATTCAAGTCACGAATTCATAGATGACTTCGTAAATATTGTTTGAGACCCAAAAATTTAAAAATTCTTGCACTAAAATTTCTCAACAAACAGAACACAGCGTTGGAAAGTAACTGATAAAGATTCAAATGCAACAATAATTTATAGCATATATTAAAAAAAAAAAAAAAAGACAATCGAGAGAAAGTGCGGAGGAGTACCTAAGCAATAAAGATGGTTAAAGGCTCGCTGTGGGCGACAGATACAGCGTGCGTCGCAACTGGGGATTTTGGCTCAGAGAGAGAGAGAGAGAGAGAGAGAGAGAGAGCTAAGTGGGCTTAAAAATCAAGACCAGGCCCAAGTTGTTAAAGAAGAAGCCTATTTTGAAGCAGATATAAAAGAGAACTGTGAGTTTAAGTGTGTGTGACAAAAGAGCTTTTGGAATCTTTGGATTTGAAAACGGGTAGGATTAGAGGCCTATTGATATTTCTAATTATAAAGTGAATCTGTCTAATTCACCCTATACAAACCAAATCCTAAAGTGCAGTTGTTTTGTTGTAAAAAATTTTGCTCAAATTTGAGTGTTTGGGGCGAAACTTTGTCCCAGCAAAACACTGTTTTAATAAGGATTGAAAAGGGGCATGAAAATATTTTCAGCCTGCAGAAAGATAACATTCATCCCTTTCCGCCCAACAACTTGTCTCCGCCCAAATCACCGAACCCCCCATCTCCACATCACCAATTGCCACCCATCACCAATCACCTAAAGCAGCAATTCTATGTGTTGCTCCATTTGGAAGCCAGGAAAGTAAATAAAAAAGCAAAATCAAGGGAACCCATGTTCTCATTTTATCCAAGCTACTTTTTTGTTGTTGGTAAGTTTACACAAAACGCACCCAAATTGGGTATTCTATTGTATTCTATTCAAGTCATGAATTCATACATGGCTTCGTAAATATTGTTTGAGACCCAAAAATTTAAAAATTCTTGCACTAAAATTTCTCAACAAACTGAACACAGCATTGAAAAGTAACTGATAAAGATTCAAATGCAACAATGATTTATACCATATATTAAAAAAAAAAAAAAAAGACAATCGAGAGAAAGAGCGGAGGAGTACCTAAGCAATAAAGATGGTTAAAGGCTCGCTGTGGGCGACAGATACAGCGTGCGTCCCAACTGGGGATTTTGGCTCAGAGAGAGAGAGAGAGAGAGAGAGGTAAATGGGCTTAAAAATCAAGACCAGGCCCAAGTTGTCAAAGAAGAAGCCTATTTTGAAGCAGATATGAAAGAGAACTGTGAGTTTCAGTGTGTGTGACAAAAGAGCTGTTGGAATCTTTGGATTTGAAAACGGGTAGGATTAGAGGCCTATTGATATTGATAATTATAAAGTGAATCTGTCTAATTCACCCTATACAAACCAAATACTAAAGTGCATTTGTTTTGTTGTAAAACATTTTGCTCAAATTTGAGTGTTTGGGGCGAAACTTTGTCCCAGCAAAACACTGTTTAAATAAGTACTGAAAAGGGGCATGAAAATATTTTCAGCCTGCAGAAAGATAACATTCATCCCTTTCCGCCCAACAACTTGTCTCCGCCCAAATCACCGAACCCCCCATCTCCACATCACCAATTGCCACCCATCACCAATCATCTAAAGCCGCAATTCTATGTGTTGCTCCATTTGGAAGCCAAGAAACAAAATAAAAACGCAAAATCAAGAGATCCCATGTTCTCATTTTATCCAAGCTACTTTTTTGTTGTTGGTAAGTTTACACAAAACGCACCCAAATTGGGTATTCTATTGTATTCTATTCAAGTCACGAATTCATACATGGCTTCGTAAATATTGTTTGAGACCCAAAAATTTAAAAATTCTTGCACTAAAATTTCTCAACAAACAGAACACAGCATTGGAAAGTAACTGATAAAGATTCAAATGCAACAATAATTTATAGCATATATTAAAAAAAAAAAAAAAAGACAATCGAGAGAAAGAGCGGAGGAGTACCTAAGCAATAAAGATGGTTAAAGGCTCGCTGTGGGCGACAGATACAGCGTGCGTCCCAACTGGGGATTTTGGCTCAGAGAGAGAGAGAGAGAGAGAGAGAGAGGTAAATGGGCTTAAAAATCAAGACCAGGCCCAAGTTGTTAAAGAAGAAGCCCATTTTGAAGCAGATATAAAAGAGAACTGTGAGTTTCAGTGTTTGTGACAAAAGAGCAGTTGGAATCTTTGGATTTGAAAACGGGTAGGATTAGAGGCCTATTGATATTGATAATTATAAATTGAATCTGTCTAATTCACCCTATACAAACCAAATCCTAAAGTGCATTTGTTTTGTTGTAAAACATTTCGCTCAAATTTGAGTGTTTGGGCCGAAACTTTGTCCCAGCAAAACACTGTTTTAATAAGGACTGAAAAAGGGCATTAAAATATTTTCAGCCTGTAGAAAGATAACATTCATCCCTTTCCGCCCAACAACTTGTCTCCGCCCAAATCACCGAACCCCCCATCTCCACATCACCAATTGCCACCCATCACCAATCATCTAAAGCCGCAATTCTATGTGTTGCTCCATTTGGAAGCCAAGAAACTAAATAAAAACGCAAAATCAAGAGAACCCATGTTCTCATTTTATCCAAGCTACTTTTTTGTTGTTGGTAAGTTTACACAAAACGCACCCAAATTGGGTATTCTATTGTATTCTATTCAAGTCACGAATTCATACATGGCTTCGTAAATATTGTTTGAGACCCAAAAATTTAAAAATTCTTGCACTAAAATTTCTCAACAAACAGAACACATCATTGGAAAGTAACTGATAAAGATTCAAATGCAACAATAATTTATAGCATATATGAAAAAAAAAAAAAAAGAGAATCGAGAGAAAGAGCGGAGGAGTACCTAAGCAATAAAGATGGTTAAAGGCTCGCTGTGGGCGACAGATACAGCGTGCGTCCCAACTGGGGATTTTGGCTCAGAGAGAGAGAGAGAGAGGGAGAGGAGAGAGAGAGAGAGCTAAATGGGCTTGAAAATCAAGACCAGGCCCAAGTTGTTAAAGAAGAAGCCTATTTTGAAGCAGATATAAAAGAGAACTGTGAGTTTCAGTGTGTGTGACAAAAGAGCAGTTGGAATCTTTGGATTTGAAAACGGGTAGGATTAGAGGCCTATTGATATTGATAATTATAAAGTGAATCTGTCTAATTCACCCTATACAAACCAAATCCTAGAGTGCATTTGTTTTGTTGTAAAACATTTCGCTCAAATTTGAGTGTTTGGGCCGAAACATTGTCCCAGCAAAACACTGTTTTAATAAGGACTGAAAAAGGGCATTAAAATATTTTCAGCCTGCAGAAAGATAACATTCATCCCTTTCCGCCCAACAACTTGTCTCCGCCCAAATCACCGAACCCCCCATCTCCACATCACCAACTGCCACCCATCACCAATCATCTAAAGCCGCAATTCTATGTGTTGCTCCATTTGGAAGCCAAGAAACTAAATAAAAACGCAAAATCAAGAGAACCCATGTTCTCATTTTATCCAAGCTACTTTTTGGTTGTTGGTAAGTTTTCACAAAACGCACCCAAATTGGGTATTCTATTGTATTTTATTCAAGTCACGAATTCATACATGGCTTCGTAAATATTGTTTGAGACCCAAAAATTTAAAAATTCTTGCACTAAAATTTCTAAACAAACAGAACACAGCATTGGAAAGTAACTGATAAAGATTCAAATGCAACAATAATTTATAGCATATACTAAAAAAAAAAAAAAAAAAGACAATCGAGAGAAAGAGCGGAGGAGTACCTAAGCAATAAAGATGGTTAAAGGCTCGCTGTGGGCGACAGATACAGCGTGCATCCCAACTGGGGATTTTGGCTCAGAGAGAGAGAGAGAGAGAGAGAGAGAGAGAGAGCTAAATGGGCTTAAAAATCAAGACCAGGCCCAAGTTGTTAAAGAAGAAGCCTATTTTGAAGCAGATATAATAGAGAACTGTGAGTTTCAGTGTGTGTGACAAAAGCGCAGTTGGAATCTTTGGATTTCAAAACGGGTAGGATTAGAGGCCTATTGATATTGATAATTATAAAGTGAATCTGTCTAATTCACCCTATACAAACCAAATCCTAAAGTGCATTTGTTTTGTTGTAAAACATTTCGCTCAAATTTGAGTGTTTGGGCCGAAACTTTGTCCCAGCAAAACACTGTTTTAATAAGGACTGAAAAAGGGCATTAAAATATTTTCAGCCTGGAGAAAGATAACATTCATCCCTTTCCGCCCAACAACTTGTCTCCGCCCAAATCACCGAACCCCCCATCTCCACATCACCAATTGCCACCCATCACCAATCATCTAAAGCCGCAATTCTATGTGTTGCTCCATTTGGATGCCAAGAAACTAAATAAAAACGCAAAATCAAGAGAACCCATGTTCTCATTTTATCCAAGCTACTTTTTTGTTGTTGGTAAGTTTACACAAAACGCACCCAAATTGGGTATTCTATTGTATTCTATTCAAGTCACGAATTCATACATGGCTTCGTAAATATTGTTTGAGACCCAAAAATTTAAAAATTCTTGCACTAAAATTTCTCAACAAACAGAACACAGCATTGGAAAGTAACTGATAAAGATTCAAATGCAACAATAATTTATAGCATATATTAAAAAAAAAAAAAAAAAAAAAGACAATCGAGAGAAAGAGCGGAGGAGTACCTAAGCAATAAAGATGGTTAAAGGCTCGCTGTGGGCGACGGATACAGCGTGCGTCCCAACTGGGGATTTTGGCTCAGAGAGAGAGAGAGAGAGAGAGAGAGAGAGAGAGAGAGAGAGAGAGAGAGAGAGAGAGAGAGCTAAATGGACTTAAAAATCAAGACCAGGCCCAAGTTGTTAAAGAAGAAGCCTATTTTGAAGCAGATATAAAAGAGAACTGTGAGTTTCAGTGTGTGTGACAACAGAGCAGTCGGAATCTTTGGGTTTGAAAACGGGTAGGATTAGAGGCCTATTGATATTGATAATTATAAAGTGAATCTGTCTAATTCACCCTATACAAACCAAATCCTAAAGTGCATTTGTTTTGTTGTAAAACATTTCGCTCAAATTTGAGTGTTTGGGCCGAAACTTTGTCCCAGCAAAACACTGTTTTAATAAGGACTAAAAAAGGGCATTAAAATATTTTCGGCCTGCAGAAAGATAACATTCATCCCTTTCCGCTCAACAACTTGTCTTCGCCCAAATCACCGAACCCCCCATCTCCACATCACCAATTGCCACCCATCACCAATCATCTAAAGCCGCAATTCTATGTGTTGCTCCATTTGGAAGCCAAGAAACTAAATAAAAACGCAAAATCAAGAGAACCCATGTTCTCATTTTATCCAAGCTACTTTTTTGTTGTTGGTAAGTTTACACAAAACGCACCTAAATTGGTTATTCTATTGTATTTTATTCAAGTCACGAATTCATACATGGCTTCGTAAATATTGTTTGAGACCCAAAAATTTAAAAATTCTTGCACTAAAATTTCTCAACAAACAGAACACGGCGTTGGAAAGTAACTGATAAAGATTCAAATGCAACAATAATTTATAGCATATATTAAAAAAAAAAAAAAAAGACAATCGAGAGAAAGAGCGGAGGAGTACCTAAGCAATAAAGATGGTTAAAGGCTAGCTGTGGGCGACAGATACAGCGTGCGTCCCAACTGGGGATTTTGGCTCAGAGAGAGAGAGAGAGAGAGAGAGAGAGAGAGAGGGAGAGAGAGCTAAATGGGCTTAAAAATCAAGACCAGGCCCAAGTTGTTAAAGAAGAAGCCTATTTTGAGGCAGATATGAAAGAGAACTGTGAGTTTCAGTGTGTGTGACAAAAGAGCTGTTGGAATCTTTGGATTTGAAAACGGGTAGGATTAGAGGCCTATTGATATTGATAATTATAAAGTGAATCTGTCTAATTCACCCAATACAAACCAAATCCTAAAGTGCATTTGTTTTGTTGTAAAACATTTTGCTCAAATTTGAGTGTTTGGGGCGAAACTTTGTCCCAGCAAAACACTGTTTCAATAAGGACTGAAAAGGGGCATGACAATATTTTCAGCCTGCAGAAAGATAACATTCATCCCTTTCCGCTCAACAACTTGTCTCCGCCCAAATCACCGAACCCCCCATCTCCACATCACCAATTGCCACCCATCACCAATCACCTAAAGCCGCAATTCTATGTGTTGCTCCATTTGGAAGCCAAGAAACTAAATAAAAACGCAAAATCAAGAGAACCCATGTTCTCATTTTATCCAAGCTACTTTTTTGTTGTTGGTAAGTTAACACAAAACGCACCCAAATTGGGTATTCTATTGTATTCTATTCAAGTCACGAATTCATACATGGCTTCGTAAATATTGTTTGAGACCCAAAAATTTAAAAATTCTTGCACTAAAATTTCTCAACAAACAGAACACAGCGTTGGAAAGTAACTGATAAAGATTCAAATGCAACAATAATTTATAGCATATATTAAAAAAAAAAAAAAAGACAATCGAGAGAAAGAGCGGAGGAGTACCTAAGCAATAAAGATGGTTAAAGGCTAGCTGTGGGCGACAGATACAGCGTGCATCCCAACTGGGGATTTTGGCTCAGAGAGAGAGAGAGAGAGAGAGAGAGAGAGAGAGAGAGAGAGCTAAATGGGCTTAAAAATCAAGACCAGGCCCAAGTTGTTAAAGAAGAAGCCTATTTTGAGGCAGATATGAAAGAGAACTGTGAGTTTCAGTGTGTGTGACAAAAGAGCTGTTGGAATCTTTGGATTTGAAAACGGGTAGGATTAGAGGCCTATTGATATTGATAATTATAAAGTGAATCTGTCTAATTCACCCTATACAAACCAAATCCTAAAGTGCATTTGTTTTGTTGTAAAACATTTTGCTCAAATTTGAGTGTTTGGGGCGAAACTTTGTCCCAGCAAAACACTGTTTCAATAAGGACTGAAAAGGGGCATGACAATATTTTCAGCCTGCAGAAAGATAACATTCATCCCTTTCCGCTCAACAACTTGTCTCCGCCCAAATCACCGAACCCCCCATCTCCACATCACCAATTGCCACCCATCACCAATCATCTAAAGCTGCAATTCTATGTGTTGCTGCATTTGGAAGCCAAGAAACTAAATAAAAACGCAAAATCAAGAGAACCCTTGTTCTCATTTTATCCAAGCTACTTTTTTGTTGTTGGTAAGTTTACAGAAAATGCACCCAAATTGGGTATTCTATTGTATTCTATTCAAGTCACGAATTCATACATGGCTTCGTAAATATTGTTTGAGACCCAAAAATTTAGAAATTCTTGCACTAAAATTTCTCAACAAACAAAACATAGCTTTGGAAAGTAACTGATAAAGATTCAAATGCAACAGTAATTTATAGCATATATTAAAAAAAAAAAAAAAAGACAATCGAGAGAAAGTGCGGAGGAGTACCTAAGCAATAAAGATGGTTAAAGGCTCGCTGTGGGCGACAGATACAGCGTGCGTCCCAACTGGGGATTTTGGCTCAGAGAGAGAGAGAGAGAGAGAGAGAGAGAGAGAGAGAGCTAAATGGGCTTAAAAATCAAGACCAGGCCCAAGTTGTTAAAGAAGAAGCCTATTTTGATGCAGATATGAAAGAGAACTGTGAGTTTCAGTGTGTGTGACCAAAGAGCTGTTGTAATCTTTGGATTTGAAAACGGGTAGGATTAGAGGCCTATTGATATTGATAATTATAAAGTGAATCTGTCTAATTCACCCTATACAAACCAAATCCTAAAGTGCATTTGTTTTGTTGTAAAACATTTCGCTCAAATTTGAGTGTTTGGGGCGAACCTTTGTCCCAGCAAAACACTGTTTTAATAAGGACTGAAAAGGGGCATGACAATATTTTCAGCCTGCAGAAAGATAACATTCATCCCTTTCCGCTCAACAACTTGTCTCCGCCCAAATCACCGAACCGCCCATCTCCACATCACCAATTGCCACCCATCACCAATCACCTAAAGCCGCAATTCTATGTGTTGCTCCATTTGGAAGCCAAGAAACTAAATAAAAACGCAAAATCAAGAGAACCCATGTTCTCATTTTATCCAAGCTACTACTTTGTTGTTGGTAAGTTTACACAAAACGCACCCAAATTGGGTATTCTATTGTATTCTATTCAAGTCACGAATTCATACATGGCTTCGTAAATATTGTTTGAGACCCAAAAATTTAAAAATTCTTGCGCTAAAATTTCTCAACAAACAAAACACAGCTTTGGAAAGTAACTGATAAAGATTCAAATGCAACAATAATTTATAGCATATATTAAAAAAAAAAAAAAAAAAGACAATCGAGAGAAAGAGCGGAGGAGTACCTAAGCAATAAAGATGGTTAAAGGCTCGCTGTGGGCGACAGATACAGCGTGCGTCCCAACTGGGGATTTTGACTCAGAGAGAGAGAGAGAGAGAGAGAGAGAGAGAGAGAGAGAGAGAGAGCTAAATGGGCTTAAAAATCAAGACCAGGCCCAAGTTGTTAAAGAAGAAGCCTATTTTGAAGCAGATATGAAAGAGAACTGTGAGTTTCATTGTGTGTGACCAAAGAGCTGTTGGAATCTTTGGATTTGAAAACGGGTAGGATTAGAGGCCTATTGATATTGATAATTATAAAGTGAATCTGTCTAATTTACCCTATACAAACCAAATCCTAAAGTGCATTTGTTTTGTTGTAAAACATTTTGCTCAAATTTGTGTGTTTGGGGCGAAACTTTGTCCCAGCAAAACACTGTTTTAATAAGGACTGAAAAGGGGCATGAAAATATTTTCAGCCTGCAGAAAGATAACATTCATCCCTTTCCGCCCAACAACTTGTCTCCGCCCAAATCACCGAACCCCCCATCTCCACATCACCAATTGCCACCCATCACCAATCACCTAAAGCCGAAATTCTATGTGTTGCTCCATTTGGAAGCCAAGAAACAAAATAAAAACGCAAAATCAAGAGAACCCATGTTCTCATTTTATCCAAGCTACTTTTTTGTTGTTGGTAAGTTTACACAAAACGCACCCAAATTGGGTATTCTATTGTATTCTATTCAAGTCACGAATTCATACATGGCTTCGTAAAAATTGTCTGAGACCCAAAAATTTAAAAATTCTTGCACTAAAATTTCTTAACAAACAGAACACAACATTGGAAAGTAACTGATAAAGATTCAAATGCAACAATAATTTATAGCATATATTAAAAAAAAAAAAAAAAAAAAGACAATCGGGAGAAAGTGCGGAGGAGTACCTAAGCAATAAAGATGGTTAAAGGCTCGCTGTGGGCGACAGATACAGCGTGCGTCCCAACTGGGGATTTTGGCTCAGAGAGAGAGAGAGAGAGAGAGAGAAAGAGCTAAAGGGGCTTAAAAATCAAGACCAGGCCCAAGTTGTTAAAGAAGAAGCCTATTTTGAAGCAGATATAAAAGAAAACTGTGAGTTTCAGTGTGTGTGACAAAAGAGCAGTTGGAATCTTTGGATTTGAAAACGGGTAGGATTAGAGGCCTATTGATATTGATAATTATAAAGTGAATCTGTCTAATTCACCCTATACAAACCAAATCCTAAAGTGCATTTGTTTTGTTGTAAAACATTTCGCTCAAATTTGAGTGTTTGGGCCGAAACTTTGTCCCAGCAAAACACTGTTTTAATAAGGACTGAAAAAGGGCATTAAAATATTTTCAGCCTGTAGAAAGATAACATTCATCCCTTTCCGCCCAACAACTTGTCTCCGCCCAAATCACCGAACCCCCCATCTCCACATCACCAATTGCCACCCATCACCAATCATCTAAAGCCGCAATTCTATGTGTTGCTCCATTTGGAAGCCAAGAAACTAAATAACAACGCAAAATCAAGAGAACCCATGTTCTCATTTTATCCAAGCTACTTTTTTGTTGTTGGTAAGTTTACACAAAACGCACCCAAATTGGGTATTCTATTGTATTCTATTCAAGTCACGAATTCATACATGGCTTCGTAAATATTGTTTGAGACCCAAAAATTTAAAAATTCTTGCACTAAAATTTCTCAACAAACAGAACACAGCGTTGGAAAGTAACTGATAAAGATTCAAATGCAACAATAATTTATAGCATATATTAAAAAAAAAAAAAAGACAATCGAGCGAAAGAGCGGAGGAGTACCTAAGCAATAAAGATGGTTAAAGGCTCGCTGTGGGCGACAGATACAGCGTGAGTCCGAACTGGGGATTTTGGCTCAGAGAGAGAGAGAGAGAGAGAGAGAGAGAGAGAGAGAGCTAAATGGGCTTAAAAATCAAGACCAGGCCCAAGTTGTTAAAGAAGAAGCCTATTTTGAGGCAGATATGAAAGAGAACTGTGAGTTTCAGTGTGTGTGACAAAAGAGCTGTTGGAATCTTTGGATTTGAAAACGGGTAGGATTAAAGGCCTATTGATATTGATAATTATAAAGTGAATCTGTCTAATTCACCCTATACAAACCAAATCCTAAAGTGCATTTGTTTTGTTGTAAAACATTTTGCTCAAATTTGAGTGTTTGGGGCGAAACTTTGTCCCAGCAAAACACTGTTTTAATAAGGACTGAAAAGGGGCATGAAAATATTTTCAGCTTGCAGAGAGATAACATTCATCCCTTTCCGCCCAACAACTTGTCTCCGCCCAAATCACCGAACCCCCCATCTCCACATCACCAATTGCCACCCATCACCAATCACCTAAAGCCGCAATTCTATGTGTTGCTCCATTTGGAAGCCAAGAAACAAAATAAAAACGCAAAATCAAGAGAACCCATGTTCTCATTTTATCCAAGCTACTTTTTTGTTGTTGGTAAGTTTACACAAAACGCACCCAAATTGGGTATTCTATTGTATTCTATTCAAGTCACGAATTCATACATGGCTTCGTAAAAATTGTTTGAGACCCAAAAATTTAAAAATTCTTGCACTAAAATTTCTCAACAAACAGAACACAGCATTGGAAAGTAACTGATAAAGATTCAAATGCAACAATAATTTATAGCATATATTAAAAAAAAAAAAAAAAAGACAATCGGGAGAAAGAGCGGAGGAGTACCTAAGCAATAAAGATGGTTAAAGGCTCGCTGTGGGCGACAAATACAGCGTGCGTCCCAACTGGGGATTTTGGCTCAGAGAGAGAGAGAGAGAGAGAGAGAGAGAGAGAGAAAGAGCTAAATGGGCTTAAAAATCAAGACCAGGCCCAAGTTGTTAAAGAAGAAGCCTATTTTGAAGCAGATATAAAAGAAAACTGTGAGTTTCAGTGTGTGTGACAAAAGAGCAGTTGGAATCTTTGGATTTGAAAACGGGTAGGATTAGAGGCCTATTGATATTGATAATTATAAAGTGAATCTGTCTAATTCACCCTATTCAAACCAAATCCTAAAGTGCATTTGTTTTTTTGTAAAACATCTCGCTCAAATTTGAGTGTTTGGGCCGAAACTTTGTCCCAGCAAAACACTGTTTTAATAAGGACTGAAAAAGGGCATTAAAATATTTTCAGCCTGTAGAAAGATAACATTCATCCCTTTCCGCCCAACAACTTGTCTCCGCCCAAATCACCGAACCCGACATCTCCACATCACCAATTGCCACCCATCACCAATCATCTAAAGCCGCAATTCTATGTGTTGCTCCATTTGGAAGCCAAGAAACTAAATAAAAACGCAAAATCAAGAGAACCCATATTCTCATTTTATCCAAGCTACTTTTTTGTTATTGGTAAGTTTACACAAAACGCACCCAAATTGGGTATTCTATTGTATTCTATTCAAGTCACGAATTCATACATGGCTTCGTAAATATTGTTTGAGACCCAAAAATTTAAAAATTCTTGCACTAAAATTTCTCAACAAACAGAACACAGCGTTGGAAAGTAACTGATAAAGATTCAAATGCAACAATAATTTATAGCATATATTAAAAAAAAAAAAAAAGACAATCGAGCGAAAGAGCGGAGGAGTACCTAAGAAATAAAGATGGTTAAAGGCTCGCTGTGGGCGACAGATACAGCGTGAGTCCGAACTGGGGATTTTGGCTCAGAGAGAGAGAGAGAGAGAGCTAAATGGGCTTAAAAATCAAGACCAGGCCCAAGTTGTTAAAGAAGAAGCCTATTTTGAGGCAGATATGAAAGAGAACTGTGAGTTTCAGTGTGTGTGACAAAAGAGCTGTTGGAATCTTTGGATTTGAAAACGGGTAGGATTAAAGGCCTATTGATATTGATAATTACAAAGTGAATCTGTCTAATTCACCCTATACAAACCAAATCCTAAAGTGCATTTGTTTTGTTGTAAAACATTTTGCTCAAATTTGAGTGTTTGGGGCGAAACTTTGTCCCAGCAAAACACTGTTTTAATAAGGACTGAAAAGGGGCATGAAAATATTTTCAGCCTGCAGAGAGATAACATTCATCCCTTTCCGCCCAACAACTTGTCTCCGCCCAAATCACCGAACCCCCCATCTCCACATCACCAATTGCCACCCATCACCAATCACCTAAAGCCGAAATTCTATGTGTTGCTCCATTTGGAAGCCAAGAAACAAAATAAAAACGCAAAATCAAGAGAACCCATGTTCTCATTTTATCCA
Organism: Lithocarpus polystachyus; assembly: GCA_033629205.1. Lineage (NCBI taxonomy): Eukaryota > Viridiplantae > Streptophyta > Magnoliopsida > Fagales > Fagaceae > Lithocarpus > Lithocarpus polystachyus. The sequence goes on along the minus strand of CM066163.1, from coordinate 107,890,235 downwards.
AGCTACTTTTTTGTTGTTGGTAAGTTTACACAAAACGCACCCAAATTGGGTATTCTATTGTATTCTATTCAAGTCACGAATTCATACATGGCTTCGTAAAAATTGTTTGAGACCCAAAAATTTAAAAATTCTTGCACTAAAATTTCTCAACAAACAGAACACAACATTGGAAAGTAACTGATAAAGATTCAAATGCAACAATAATTTATAGCATATATTAAAAAAAAAAAAAAAGACAATCGAGAGAAAGAGCGGAGGCGTACCTAAGCAATAAAGATGGTTAAAGGCTAGCTGTGGGCGACAGATACAGCGTGCGTCCCAACTGGGGATTTTGGCTCAGAGAGAGAGAGAGAGAGAGAGAGAGAGAGAGAGCTAAATGGGCTTAAAAATCAAGACCAGGCCCAAGTTGTTAAAGAAGAAGCCTATTTTGAGGCAGATATGAAAGAGAACTGTGAGTTTCAGTGTGTGTGACAAAAGAGCTGTTGGAATCTTTGGATTTGAAAACGGGTAGGATTAAAGGCCTATTGATATTGATAATTATATAGTGAATCTGTCTAATTCACCCTATACAAACCAAATCCTAAAGTGCATTTGTTTTGTTGTAAAACATTTCGCTCAAATTTGAGTGTTTGGGCCGAAACTTTGTCCCAGCAAAACACTGTTTTAATAAGGACTGAAAAAGGGCATTAAAATATTTTCAGCCTGTAGAAAGATAACATTCATCCCTTTCCGCCCAACAACTTGTCTCCGCCCAAATCACCGAACCCCCCATCTCCACATCACCAATTGCCACCCATCACCAATCATCTAAAGCCGCAATTCTATGTGTTGCTCCATTTGGAAGCCAAGAAACTAAATAACAACGCAAAATCAAGAGAACCCATGTTCTCATTTTATCCAAGCTACTTTTTTGTTGTTGGTAAGTTTACACAAAACGCACCCAAATTGGGTATTCTATTGTATTTTATTCAAGTCACGAATTCATACATGGCTTCGTAAATATTGTTTGAGACCCAAAAATTTAAAAATTCTTGCACTAAAATTTCTCAACAAACAGAACACAGCGTTGGAAAGTAACTGATAAAGATTCAAATGCAACAATAATTTATAGCATATATTAAAAAAAAAAAAAAAAGACAATCGAGCGAAAGAGCGGAGGAGTACCTAAGCAATAAAGATGGTTAAAGGCTCGTTGTGGGCGACAGAAACAGCGTGAGTCCGAACTGGGGATTTTGGCTCAGAGAGAGAGAGAGAGAGAGAGAGAGAGAGAGAGAGCTAAATGGGCTTAAAAATCAAGACCAGGCCCAAGTTGTTAAAGAAGAAGCCTATTTTGAGGCAGATATGAAAGAGAACTGTGAGTTTCAGTGTGTGTGACAAAAGAGCTGTTGGAATCTTTGGATTTGAAAACGGGTAGGATTAAAGGCCTATTGATATTGATAATTATAAAGTGAATCTGTCTAATTCACCCTATACAAACCAAATCCTAAAGTGCATTTGTTTTGTTGTAAAACATTTTGCTCAAATTTGAGTGTTTGGGGCGAAACTTTGTCCCAGCAAAACACTGTTTTAATAAGGACTGAAAAGGGGCATGAAAATATTTTCAGCTTGCAGAGAGATAACATTCATCCCTTTCCGCCCAACAACTTGTCTCCGCCCAAATCACCGAACCCCCCATCTCCACATCACCAATTGCCACCCATCACCAATCACCTAAAGCCGCAATTCTATGTGTTGCTCCATTTGGAAGCCAAGAAACAAAATAAAAACGCAAAATCAAGAGAACCCATGTTCTCATTTTATCCAAGCTACTTTTTTGTTGTTGGTAAGTTTACACAAAACGCACCCAAATTGGGTATTCTATTGTATTCTATTCAAGTCACGAATTCATACATGGCTTCGTAAAAATTGTTTGAGACACAAAAATTTAAAAATTCTTGCACTAAAATTTCTCAACAAACAGAACACAGCATTGGAAAGTAACTGATAAAGATTCAAATGCAACAATAATTTATAGCATATATTAAAAAAAAAAAAAAAAAAAGACAATCGGGAGAAAGAGTGGAGGAGTACCTAAGCAATAAAGATGGTTAAAGGCTCGCTGTGGGCGACAGATACAGCGTGCGTCCCAACTGGGGATTTTGGCTCAGAGAGAGAGAGAGAGAGAGAGAGAGAGAGAGAAAGAGCTAAATGGGCTTAAAAATCAAGACCAGGCCCAAGTTGTTAAAGAAGAAGCCTATTTTGAAGCAGATATAAAAGAAAACTGTGAGTTTCAGTGTGTGTGACAAAAGAGCAGTTGGAATCTTTGGATTTGAAAACGGGTAGGATTAGAGGCCTATTGATATTGATAATTATAAAGTGAATCTGTCTAATTCACCCTATACAAACCAAATCCTAAAGTGCATTTGTTTTTTTGTAAAACATCTCGCTCAAATTTGAGTGTTTGGGCCGAAACTTTGTCCCAGCAAAACACTGTTTTAATAAGGACTGAAAAAGGGCATTAAAATATTTTCAGCCTGTAGAAAGATAACATTCATCCCTTTCCGCCCAACAACTTGTCTCCGCCCAAATTACCGAACCCCACATCTCCACATCACCAATTGCCACCCATCACCAATCATCTAAAGCCGCAATTCTATGTGTTGCTCCATTTGGAAGCCAAGAAACTAAATAAAAACGCAAAATCAAGAGAACCCATATTCTCATTTTATCCAAGCTACTTTTTTGTTGTTGGTAAGTTTACACAAAACGCACCCAAATTGGGTATTCTATTGTATTCTATTCAAGTCACGAATTCATACATGGCTTCGTAAATATTGTTTGAGACCCAAAAATTTAAAAATTCTTGCACTAAAATTTCTCAACAAACAGAACACAGCGTTGGAAAGTAACTGATAAAGATTCAAATGCAACAATAATTTATAGCATATATTAAAAAAAAAAAAAAGACAATCGAGCGAAAGAGCGGAGGAGTACCTAAGCAATAAAGATGGTTAAAGGCTCGCTGTGGGCGACAGATACAGCGTGAGTCCGAACTGGGGATTTTGGCTCAGAGAGAGAGAGAGAGAGAGAGCTAAATGGGCTTAAAAATCAAGACCAGGCCCAAGTTGTTAAAGAAGAAGCCTATTTTGAGGCAGATATGAAAGAGAACTGTGAGTTTCAGTGTGTGTGACAAAAGAGCTGTTGGAATCTTTGGATTTGAAAACGGGTAGGATTAAAGGCCTATTGATATTGATAATTACAAAGTGAATCTGTCTAATTCACCCTATACAAACCAAATCCTAAAGTGCATTTGTTTTGTTGTAAAACATTTTGCTCAAATTTGAGTGTTTGGGGCGAAACTTTGTCCCAGCAAAACACTGTTTTAATAAGGACTGAAAAGGGGCATGAAAATATTTTCAGCCTGCAGAGAGATAACATTCATCCCTTTCCGCCCAACAACTTGTCTCCGCCCAAATCACCGAACCCCCCATCTCCACATCACCAATTGCCACCCATCACCAATCATCTAAAGCCGCGATTCTATGTGTTGCTCCATTTGGAAGCCAAGAAACTAAATAAAAACGCAAAATCAAGAGAACCCATGTTCTCATTTTATCCAAGCTACTTTTTTGTTGTTGGTAAGTTTACACAAAACGCACCTAAATTGGGTATTCTATTGTATTCTATTCAAGTCACGAATTCATACATGGCTTCGTAAATATTGTTTGAGACCCAAAAATTTAAAAATTCTTGCACTAAAATTTCTCAACAAACAGAACACAGCGTTGGAAAGTAACTGATAAAGATTCAAATGCAACAATAATTTATAGCATATATTAAAAAAAAAAAAAAAGACAATCGAGAGAAAGAGCGGAGGAGTACCTAAGCAATAAAGATGGTTAAAGGCTAGCTGTGGGCGACAGATACAGCGTGCGTCCCAACTGGGGATTTTGGCTCAGAGAGAGAGAGAGAGAGAGAGAGAGAGAGAGAGAGAGAGAGCTAAATGGGCTTAAAAATCAAGACCAGGCCCAAGTTGTTAAAGAAGAAGCCTATTTTGAGGCAGATATGAAAGAGAACTGTGAGTTTCAGTGTGTGTGACAAAAGAGCTGTTGGAATCTTTGGATTTGAAAACGGGTAGGATTAGAGGCCTATTGATATTGATAATTATAAAGTGAATCTGTCTAATTCACCCTATACAAACCAAATCCTAAAGTGCATTTGTTTTGTTGTAAAACATTTTGCTCAAATTTGAGTGTTTGGGGCGAAACTTTGTCCCAGCAAAACACTGTTTCAATAAGGACTGAAAAGGGGCATGACAATATTTTCAGCCTGCAGAAAGATAACATTCATCCATTTCCGCTCAACAACTTGTCTCCGCCCAAATCACCGAACCCCCCATCTCCACATCACCAATTGCCACCCATCACCAATCACCTAAAGCCGCAATTCTATGTGTTGCTCCATTTGGAAGCCAAGAAACTAAATAAAAACGCAAAATCAAGAGAACCCATGTTCTCATTTTATCCAAGCAACTTTTTTGTTGTTGGTAAGTTTACACAAAACGCACCCAAATTGGGTATTCTATTGTATTCTATTCAAGTCACGAATTCATACATGGCTTCGTAAATATTGTTTGAGACCCAAAAATTTAAAAATTCTTGCACTAAAATTTCTCAACAAACAAAACATAGCTTTGGAAAGTAACTGATAAAGATTCAAATGCAACAATAATTTATAGCATATATTAAAAAAAAAAAAAAAGACAATCGAGAGAAAGAGCGGAGGAGTACCTAAGCAATAAAGATGGTTAAAGGCTCGCTGTGGGCGACAGATACAGCGTGCGTCCCAACTGGGGATTTTGGCTCAGAGAGAGAGAGAGTGAGAGAGAGAGAGAGAGAGCTAAATGGGCTTAAAAATCAAGACCAGGCCCAAGTTGTTAAAGAAGAAGCCTATTTTGAAGCAGATATGAAAGAGAACTGTGAGTTTCAGTGTGTGTGACCAAAGAGCTGTTGGAATCTTTGGATTTGAAAACGGGTAGGATTAGAGGCCTATTGATATTGATAATTATAAAGTGAATCTGTCTAATTTACCCTATACAAACCAAATCCTAAAGTGCATTTGTTTTGTTGTAAAACATTTTGCTCAAATTTGAGTGTTTGGGGCGAAACTTTGTCCCAGCAAAACACTGTTTTAATAAGGACTGAAAAGGGGCATGAAAATATTTTCAGCCTGCAGAGAGATAACATTCATCCCTTTCCGCCCAACAACTTGTCTCCGCCCAAATCACCGAACCCCCCATCTCCACATCACCAATTGCCACCCATCACCAATCACCTAAAGCCGAAATTCTATGTGTTGCTCCATTTGGAAGCCAAGAAACAAAATAAAAACGCAAAATCAAGAGAACCCATGTTCTCATTTTATCCAAGCTACTTTTTTGTTGTTGGTAAGTTTACACAAAACGCACCCAAATTGGGTATTCTATTGTATTCTATTCAAGTCACGAATTCATACATGGCTTCGTAAATATTGTTTGAGACCCGAAAATTTAAAAATTCTTGCACTAAAATTTCTCAACAAACAAAACATAGCTTTGGAAAGTAACTGATAAAGATTCAAATGCAACAATAATTTATAGCATATATTAAAAAAAAAAAAAAAAGACAATCGAGAGAAAGAGCGGAGGAGTACCTAAGCAATAAAGATGGTTAAAGGCTCGCTGTGGGCGACAGATACAGCGTGCGTCCCAACTGGGGATTTTGGCTCAGAGAGAGAGAGAGTGAGAGAGAGAGAGAGAGAGCTAAATGGGCTTAAAAATCAAGACCAGGCCCAAGTTGTTAAAGAAGAAGCCTATTTTGAAGCAGATATGAAAGAGAACTGTGAGTTTCAGTGTGTGTGACCAAAGAGCTGTTGTAATCTTTGGATTTGAAAACGGGTAGGATTAGAGGCCTATTGATATTGATAATTATAAAGTGAATCTGTCTAATTCACCCTATACAAACCAAATCCTAAAGTGCATTTGTTTTGTTGTAAAACATTTCGCTCAAATTTGAGTGTTTGGGGCGAACCTTTGTCCCAGCAAAACACTGTTTTAATAAGGACTGAAAAGGGGCATGACAATATTTTCAGCCTGCAGAAAGATAACATTCATCCCTTTCCGCTCAACAACTTGTCTCCGCCCAAATCACCGAACCGCCCATCTCCACATCACCAATTGCCACCCATCACCAATCACCTAAAGCCGCAATTCTATGGGTTGCTCGAGTTGGAAGCCAAGAAACTAAATAAAAACGCAAAATCAAGAGAACCCATGTTCTCATTTTATCCAAGCTACTTTTTTGTTGTTGGTAAGTTTACACAAAACGCACCTAAATTGGGTATTCTATTGTATTCTATTCAAGTCACGAATTCATACATGGCTTCGTAAATATTGTTTGAGACCCAAGAATTTAAAAATTCTTGCACTAAAATTTCTCAACAAACAAAACACAGCTTTGGAAAGTAACTGATAAAGATTCAAATGCAACAATAATTTATAGCATATATTAAAAAAATAAAAAAAAAAGACAATCGAGAGAAAGAGCGGAGGAGTACCTAAGCAATAAAGATGGTTAAAGGCTCGCTGTGGGCGACAGATACAGCGTGCGTCCCAACTGGGGATTTTGACTCAGAGAGAGAGAGAGAGAGAGAGAGAGAGAGAGAGAGAGAGAGCTAAATGGGCTTAAAAATCAAGACCAGGCCCAAGTTGTTAAAGAAGAAGCCTATTTTGAAGCAGATATGAAAGAGAACTGTGAGTTTCAGTGTGTGTGACCAAAGAGCTGTTGGAATCTTTGGATTTGAAAACGGGTAGGATTAGAGGCCTATTGATATTGATAATTATAAAGTGAATCTGTCTAATTTACCCTATACAAACCAAATCCTAAAGTGCATTTGTTTTGTTGTAAAACATTTTGCTCAAATTTGAGTGTTTGGGGCGAAACTTTGTCCCAGCAAAACACTGTTTTAATAAGGACTGAAAAGGGGCATGAAAATATTTTCAGCCTGCAGAGAGATAACATTCATCCCTTTCCGCCCAACAACTTGTCTCCGCCCAAATCACCGAACCCCCCATCTCCACATCACCAATTGCCACCCATCACCAATCACCTAAAGCCGAAATTCTATGTGTTGCTCCATTTGGAAGCCAAGAAACAAAATAAAAACGCAAAATCAAGAGAACCCATGTTCTCATTTTATCCAAGCTACTTTTTTGTTGTTGGTAAGTTTACACAAAACGCACCCAAATTGGGTATTCTATTGTATTCTAGTCAAGTCACGAATTCATACATGGCTTCGTAAAAATTGTTTGAGACCCAAAAATTTAAAAATTCTTGCACTAAAATTTCTCAACAAACAGAACACAACATTGGAAAGTAACTGATAAAGATTCAAATGCAACAATAATTTATAGCATATATTAAAAAAAAAAAAAAAAAAAGACAATCGGGAGAAAGAGCGGAGGAGTACCTAAGCAATAAAGATGGTTAAAGGCTCACTGTGGGCGACAGATACAGCGTGCGTCCCAACTGGGGATTTTGGCTCAGAGAGAGAGAGAGAGAGAGAGAGAAAGAGCTAAAGGGGCTTAAAAATCAAGACCAGGCCCAAGTTGTTAAAGAAGAAGCCTATTTTGAAGCAGATATAAAAGAAAACTGTGAGTTTCAGTGTGTGTGACAAAAGAGCAGTTGGAATCTTTGGATTTGAAAACGGGTAGGATTAGAGGCCTATTGATATTGATAATTATAAAGTGAATCTGTCAAATTCACCCTATACAAACCAAATCCTAAAGTGCATTTGTTTTGTTGTAAAACATTTCGCTCAAATTTGAGTGTTTGGGCCGAAACTTTGTCCCAGCAAAACACTGTTTTAATAAGGACTGAAAAAGGGCATTAAAATATTTTCAGCCTGTAGAAAGATAACATTCATCCCTTTCCGCCCAACAACTTGTCTCCGCCCAAATCACCGAACCCCACATCTCCACATCACCAATTGCCACCCATCACCAATCATCTAAAGCCGCAATTCTATGTGTTGCTCCATTTGGAAGCCAAGAAACTAAATAACAACGCAAAATCAAGAGAACCCATGTTCTCATTTTATCCAAGCTACTTTTTTGTTGTTGGTAAGTTTACACAAAACGCACCCAAATTGGGTATTCTATTGTATTCTATTCAAGTCACGAATTCATACACGGCTTCGTAAATATTGTTTGAGACCCAAAAATTTAAAAATTCTTGCACTAAAATTTCTCAACAAACAGAACACAGCGTTGGAAAGTAACTGATAAAGATTCAAATGCAACAATAATTTATAGCATATATTAAAAAAAAAAAAAGACAATCGAGCGAAAGAGCGGAGGAGTACCTAAGCAATAAAGATGGTTAAAGGCTCGCTGTGGGCGACAGATACAGCGTGAGTCCGAACTGGTGATTTTGGCTCAGAGAGAGAGAGAGAGAGAGAGAGAGAGCTAAATGGGCTTAAAAATCAAGACCAGGCCCAAGTTGTTACAGAAAAAGCCTATTTTGAGGCAGATATGAAAGAGAACTGTGAGTTTCAGTGTGTGTGACAAAAGAGCTGTTGGAATCTTTGGATTTGAAAACGGGTAGGATTAAAGGCCTATTGATATTGATAATTATAAAGTGAATCTGTCTAATTCACCCTATACAAACCAAATCCTAAAGTGCATTTGTTTTGTTGTAAAACATTTTGCTCAAATTTGAGTGTTTGGGGCGAAACTTTGTCCCTGCAAAACACTGTTTTAATAAGGACTGAAAAGGGGCATGAAAATATTTTTAGCCTGCAGAGAGATAACATTCATCCCTTTCCGCCCAACAGCTTGTCTCCGCCCAAATCACCGAACCCCCCATCTCCACATCACCAATTGCCACCCATCACCAATCATCTAAAGCCGCAATTCTATGTGTTGCTCCATTTGGAAGCCAAGAAACTAAATAAAAACTTAAAATCAAGAGAACTCATGTTCTCATTTTATCCAAGCTTCTTTTTTGTTGTTGGTAAGTTTACACAAAACGCACCTAAATTGGGTATTCTATTGTATTCTATTCAAGTCACGAATTCATACATGGCTTCGTAAATATTGTTTGAGACCCAAAAATTTAAAAATTCTTGCACTAAAATTTCTCAACAAACAGAACACAGCGTTGGAAAGTAACTGATAAAGATTCAAATGCAACAATAATTTATAGCATATTTAAAAAAAAAAAAAAAAGACAATCGAGAGAAAGAGCGGAGGAGTACGTAAGCAACAAAGATGGTTAAAGGCTCGCTGTGGGCGACAGATACAGCGTGCGTCCCAACTGGGGATTTTGGCTCAGAGAGAGAGAGAGAGAGAGAGAGCTAAATGGGCTTAAAAATCAAGACCAGGCCCAAGTTGTTAAAGAAGAAGCCTATTTTGAAGCAGATATGAAAGAGAACTGTGAGTTTCAGTGTGTGTGACCAAAGAGCTGTTGGAATCTTTGGATTTGAAAACGGGTAGGATTAGAGGCTTATTGATATTGATAATTATAAAGTGAATCTGTCTAATTCACCCTATACAAACCAAATCCTAAAGTGCATTTGTTTTGTTGTAAAACATTTCACTCAAATTTGAGTGTTTGGGGCGAACCTTTGTCCCAGCAAAACACTGTTTTAATAAGGACTGAAAAGGGGCATGACAATATTTTCAGCCTGCAGAAAGATAACATTCATCCCTTTCCGCTCAACAACTTGTCTCCGCCCAAATCACCGAACCCCCCATCTCCACATCACCAATTGCCACCCATCACCAATCACCTAAAGCCGCAATTCTATGTGTTGCTCCATTTGGAAGCCAAGAAACTAAATAAAAACGCAAAATCAAGAGAACCCATGTTCTCATTTTATCCAAGCTACTTTTTTGTTGTTGGTAAGTTAACACAAAACGCACCCAAATTGGGTATTCTATTGTATTCTATTCAAGTCACGAATTCATACATGGCTTCGTAAATATTGTTTGAGACCCAAAAATTTAAAAATTCTTGCACTAAAATTTCTCAACAAACAAAACATAGCTTTGGAAAGTAACTGATAAAGATTCAAATGCAACAATAATTCATAGCATATATTAAAAAAAAAAAAAAAAGACAATCGAGAGAAAGAGCGGAGGAGTACCTAAGCAATAAAGATGGTTAAAGGCTCGCTGTGGGCGACAGATACAGCGTGCGTCCCAACTGGGGATTTTGGCTCGAAGAGAGAGAGAGAGAGAGAGAGAGAGAGAGAGAGAGAGAGCTAAATGGGCTTAAAAATCAAGACCAGGCCCAAGTTGTTAAAGAAGAAGCCTATTTTGAAGCAGATATGAAAGAGAACTGTGAGTTTCAGTGTGTGTGACCAAAGAGCTGTTGGAATCTTTGGATTTGAAAACGGGTAGGATTAGAGGCTTATTGATATTGATAATTACAAAGTGAATCTGTCTAATTCACCCTATACAAACCAAATCCTAAAGTGCATTTGTTTTGTTGTAAAACATTTCACTCAAATTTGAGTGTTTGGGGCGAACCTTTGTCCCAGCAAAACACTGTTTTAGTAAGGACTGAAAAGGGGCATGACAATATTTTCAGCCTGCAGAAAGATAACATTCATCCCTTTCCGCTCAACAACTTGTCTCCGCCCAAATCACCGAACCCCCCATCTCCACATCACCAATTGCCACCCATCACCAATCACCTAAAGCCGCAATTCTATGTGTTGCTCCATTTGGAAGCCAAGAAACAAAATAAAAACGCAAAATCAAGAGAACCCATGTTCTCATTTTATCCAAGCTACTTTTTTGTTGTTGGTAAGTTTACACAAAACGCACCCAAATTGGGTATTCTATTGTATTCTATTCAAGTCACGAATTCATACATGGCTTCGTAAATATTGTTTGAGACCCAAAAATTTAAAAATTCTTGCACTAAAATTTCTCAACAAACAGAACACAGCGTTGGAAAGTAACTGATAAAGATTCAAATACAACAATAATTTATAGCATATATTAAAAAAAAAAAAAAAGACAATCGAGAGAAAGAGTGGAGGAGTACCTAAGCAATAAAGATGGTTAAAGGCTCGCTGTGGGCGACAGATACAGCGTGAGTCCGAACTGGGGATTTTGGCTCAGAGAGAGAGAGAGAGAGAGAGAGCTAAATGGGCTTAAAAATCAAGACCAGGCCCAAGTTGTTAAAGAAGAAGCCTATTTTGAGGCAGATATGAATGAGAACTGTGAGTTTCAGTGTGTGTGACAAAAGAGCTGTTGGAATCTTTGGATTTGAAAAGGGGTAGGATTAGAGGCCTATTGATATTGATAATTATAAAGTGAATCTGTCTAATTCACCCTATACAAACCAAATCCTAAAGTGCATTTGTTTTGTTGTAAAACATTTTGCTCAAATTTGAGTGTTTGGGGCGAAACTTTGTCCCAGCAAAACACTGTTTTAATAAGGACTGAAAAGGGGCATGACAATATTTTCAGCCTGCAGAAAGATAACATTCATCCCTTTCCGCTCAACAACTTGTCTCCGCCCAAATCACCGAACCCCCCATCTCCACATCACCGATTGCCACCCATCACCAATCACCTAAAGCCGCAATTCTATGTGTTGCTCCATTTGGAAGCCAAGAAACTAAATAAAAACGCAAAATCAAGAGAACCCATGTTCTCATTTTATCCAAGCTACTTTTTTGTTGTTGGTAAGTTTACACAAAACGCACCCAAATTGGGTATTCTATTGTATTCTATCCAAGTCACGAATTCATACATGGCTTCGTAAATATTGTTTGAGACCCAAAAATTTAAAAATTCTTGCACTAAAATTTCTCAACAAACAGAACACAGCATTGGAAAGTAACTGATAAAGATTCAAATGCAACAATGATTTATACCATATATTAAAAAAAAAAAAAAAAGACAATCGAGAGAAAGAGCGGAGGAGTACCTAAGCAATAAAGATGGTTAAAGGCTCGCTGTGGGCGACAGATACAGCGTGCGTCCCAACTGGGGATTTTGGCTCAGAGAGAGAGAGAGAGAGAGAGAGAGGTAAATGGGCTTAAAAATCAAGACCAGGCCCAAGTTGTTAAAGAAGAAGCCTATTTTGAAGCAGATATGATAGAGAACTGTGAGTTTCAGTGTGTGTGACAAAAGAGCTGTTGGAATCTTTGGATTTGAAAACGGGTAGGATTAGAGGCCAATTGATATTGATAATTATAAAGTGAATCTGTCTAATTCACCCTATACAAACCAAATACTAAAGTGCATTTGTTTTGTTGTAAAACATTTTGCTCAAATTTGAGTGTTTGGGGCGAAACTTTGTCCCAGAAAAACACTGTTTAAATAAGGACTGAAAAGGGGCATGAAAATATTTTCAGCCTGCAGAAAGATAACATTCATCCCTTTCCGCCCAACAACTTGTCTCCGCCCAAATCACCGAACCCCCCATCTCCACATCACCAATTGCCACCCATCACCAATCGCCTAAAGCCGCAATTCTATGTGTTGCTCCATTTGGAAGCCAAGAAACAAAATAAAAACGCAAAATCAAGAGATCCCATGTTCTCATTTTATCCAAGCTACTTTTTTGTTGTTGGTAAGTTTAAACAAAACGCACCCAAATTGGGTATTCTATTGTATTCTATTCAAGTCACGAATTTATACATGGCTTCGTAAATATTGTTTGAGACCCAAAAATTTAAAAATTCTTGCACTAAAATTTCTCAACAAACAGAACACAGCATTGGAAAGTAACTGATAAAGATTCAAATGCAACAATAATTTATAGCATATATTAAAAAAAAAAAAAAAAAAGACAATCGAGAGAAAGAGCGGAGGAGTACCTAAGCAATAAAGATGGTTAAAGGCTCCCTGTGGGCGACAGATACAGCGTGCGTCCCAACTGGGGATTTTGGCTCAGAGAGAGAGAGAGAGAGAGAGAGAGAGAGAGAGAGAGAGAGGTAAATGGGCTTAAAAATCAAGACCAGGCCCAAGTCGTTAAAGAAGAAGCCCATTTTGAAGCAGATATAAAAGAGAACTGTGAGTTTCAGTGTGTGTGACAAAAGAGCAGTTGGAATCTTTGGATTTGAAAACGGGTAGGATTAGAGGCCTATTGATATTGATAATTATAAAGTGAATCTGTCTAATTCACCCTATACAAACCAAATCCTAGAGTGCATTTGTTTTGTTGTAAAACATTTCGCTCAAATTTGAGTGTTTGGGCCGAAACTTTGTCCCAGCAAAACACTGTTTTAATAAGGACTGAAAAACGGCATTAAAATATTTTCAGCCCGCAGAAAGATAACATTCATCCCTTTCCGCCCAACAGCTTGTCTCCGCCCAAATCACCGAACCCCCCATCTCCACATCACCAATTGCCACCCATCACCAATCATCTAAAGCCGCAAATCTATGTGTTGCTCCATTTGGAAGCCAAGAAACTAAACAAAAAGGCAAAATCAAGAGAACCCATGTTCTCATTTTATCCAAGCTACTTTTTGGTTGTTGGTAAGTTTACACAAAACGCACCCAAATTGGGTATTCTATTGTATTCTATTCAAGTCACGAATTCATACATGGCTTCGTAAATATTGTTTGAGACCCAAAAATTTAAAAATTCTTGCACTAAAATTTTTCAACAAACAGAACATAGCATTGGAAAGTAACTGATAAAGATTCAAATGCAACAATAATTTATAGCATATACTAAAAAAAAAAAAAAAAAGACAATCGAGAGAAAGAGCGGAGGAGTACCTAAGCAATAAAGATGGTTAAAGGCTCGCTGTGGGCGACAGATACAGCGTGCGTGCCAACTGGGGATTTTGGCTCAGAGAGAGAGAGAGAGAGAGAGAGAGAGAGCTAAATGGACTTAAAAATCAAGACCAGGCCCAAGTTGTGAAAGAAGAAGACTATTTTGAAGCAGATATAATAGAGAACTGTGAGTTTCAGTGTGTGTGACAAAAGCGCAGTTGGAATCTTTGGATTTGAAAACGGGTAGGATTAGAGGCCTATTGATATTGATAATTATAAAGTGAATCTGTCTAATTCACCCTATACAAACCAAATCCTAAATTGCATTTGTTTTGTTGTAAAACATTTCGCTCAAATTTGAGTGTTTGGGCCGAAACTTTGTCCCAGCAAAACACTGTTTTAATAAGGACTGAAAAAGGGCATTAAAATATTTTCAGCCTGTAGAAAGATAACATTCATCCCTTTCCGCCCAACAACTTGTCTCCGCCCAAATCACCGAACCCCCCATCTCCACATCACCAATTGCCACCCATCACCAATCATCTAAAGCCGCAATTCTATGTGTTGCTCCATTTGGAAGCCAAGAAACTAAATAAAAACGCAAAATCAAGAGAACCCATGTTCTCATTTTATCCAAGCTACTTTTTTGTTGTTGGTAAGTTTACACAAAACGCGCCCAAATTGGGTATTCTATTGTATTCTATTCAAGTCACGAATTCATACATGGCTTCGTAAATATTGTTTGAGACCCAAAAATTTAAAAATTCTTGCACTAAAATTTCTCAACAAACAGAACACAGCATTGGAAAGTAACTGATAAAGATTCAAATGCAACAATAATTTATAGCATATATTAAAAAAAAAAAAAAAAAGACAATCGAGAGAAAGAGCGGAGGAGTACCTAAGCAATAAAGATGGTTAAAGGCTCGCTGTGGGCGACAGATACAGCGTGCATCCCAACTGGGGATTTTGGCTCAGAGAGAGAGAGAGAGAGGGAGAGGAGGGAGAGAGAGAGAGCTAAATGGGCTTAAAAATCAAGACCAAGCCCAAGTTGTTAAAGAAGAAACCTATTTTGAAGCAGATATAAAAGAGAACTGTGAGTTTCAGTGTGTGTGACAAAAGAGCAGTTGGAATCTTTGGATTTGAAAACGGGTAGGATTAGAGGCCTATTGATATTGATAATTATAAAGTGAATCTGTCTAATTCACCCTATACAAACCAAATCCTAGAGTGCATTTGTTTTGTTGTAAAACATTTCGCTCAAATTTGAGTGTTTGGGCCGAAACTTTGTCCCAGCAAAACACTGTTTTAATAAGGACTGAAAAACGGCATTAAAATATTTTCAGCCCGCAGAAAGATAACATTCATCACTTTCCGCCCAACAACTTGTCTCCGCCCAAATCACCGAACCCCCCATCTCCACATCACCAATTGCCACCGATCACCAATCATCTAAAGCCGCAAATCTATGTGTTGCTCCATTTGGAAGCCAAGAAACTAAACAAAAAGGCAAAATCAAGAGAACCCATGTTCTCATTTTATCCAAGCTACTTTTTGGTTGTTGGTAAGTTTACACAAAACGCACCCAAATTGGGTATTCTATTGTATTCTATCCAAGTCACGAATTCATACATGGCTTCGTAAATATTGTTTGAGACCCAAAAATTTTAAAATTCTTGCACTAAAATTTTTCAACAAACAGAACACAGCATTGGAAAGTAACTGATAAAGATTCAAATGCAACAATAATTTATAGCATATACTAAAAAAAAAAAAAAAAAAGACAATCGAGAGAAAGAGCGGAGGAGTACCTAAGCAATAAAGATGGTTAAAGGCTCGCTGTGGGCGACAGATACAGCGTGCGTGCCAACTGGGCATTTTGGCTCAGAGAGAGAGAGAGAGAGAGAGAGAGAGCTAAATGGACTTAAAAATCAAGACCAGGCCCAAGTTGTGAAAGAAGAAGCCTATTTTGAAGCAGATATAATAGAGAACTGTGAGTTTCAGTGTGTGTGACAAAAGCGCAGTTGGAATCTTTGGATTTGAAAACGGGTAGGATTAGAGGCCTATTGATATTGATAATTATAAAGTGAATCTGTCTAATTCACCCTATACAAACCAAATCCTAAATTGCATTTGTTTTGTTGTAAAACATTTCGCTCAAATTTGAGTGTTTGGGCCGAAACTTTGTCCCAGCAAAACACTGTTTTAATAAGGACTGAAAAAGGGCATTAAAATATTTTCAGCCTGTAGAAAGATAACATTCATCCCTTTCCGCCCAACAACTTGTCTCCGCCCAAATCACCGAACCCCCCATCTCCACATCACCAATTGCCACCCATCACCAATCATCTAAAGCCGCAATTCTATGTGTTGCTCCATTTGGAAGCCAAGAAACTAAATAAAAACGCAAAATCAAGAGAACCCATGTTCTCATTTTATCCAAGCTACTTTTTTGTTGTTGGTAAGTTTACACAAAACGCGCCCAAATTGGGTATTCTATTGTATTCTATTCAAGTCACGAATTCATACATGGCTTCGTAAATATTGTTTGAGACCCAAAAATTTAAAAATTCTTGCACTAAAATTTCTCAACAAACAGAACACAGCATTGGAAAGTAACTGATAAAGATTCAAATGCAACAATAATTTATAGCATATATTAAAAAAAAAAAAAAAAAAGACAATCGAGAGAAAGAGCGGAGGAGTACCTAAGCAATAAAGATGGTTAAAGGCTCGCTGTGGGCGACAGATACAGCGTGCATCCCAACTGGGGATTTTGGCTCAGAGAGAGAGAGAGAGAGGGAGAGGAGAGAGAGAGAGAGAGCTAAATGGGCTTAAAAATCAAGACCAAGCCCAAGTTGTTAAAGAAGAAACCTATTTTGAAGCAGATATAAAAGAGAACTGTGAGTTTCAGTGTGTGTGACAAAAGAGCAGTTGGAATCTTTGGATTTGAAAACGGGTAGGATTAGAGGCCTATTGATATTGATAATTATAAAGTGAATCTGTCTAATTCACCCTATACAAACCAAATCCTAGAGTGCATTTGTTTTGTTGTAAAACATTTCGCTCAAATTTGAGTGTTTGGGCCGAAACTTTGTCCCAGCAAAACACTGTTTTAATAAGGACTGAAAAACGGCATTAAAATATTTTCAGCCCGCAGAAAGATAACATTCATCACTTTCCGCCCAACAACTTGTCTCCGCCCAAATCACCGAACCCCCCATCTCCACATCACCAATTGCCACCCATCACCAATCATCTAAAGCCGCAAATCTATGTGTTGCTCCATTTGGAAGCCAAGAAACTAAACAAAAAGGCAAAATCAAGAGAACCCATGTTCTCATTTTATCCAAGCTACTTTTTGGTTGTTGGTAAGTTTACACAAAAAGCACCCAAATTGGGTATTCTATTGTATTCTATCCAAGTCACGAATTCATACATGGCTTCGTAAATATTGTTTGAGACCCAAAAATTTAAAAATTCTTGCACTAAAATTTTTCAACAAACAGAACACAGCATTGGAAAGTAACTGATAAAGATTCAAATGCAACAATAATTTATAGCATATACTAAAAAAAAAAAAAAAAAAGACAATCGAGAGAAAGAGCGGAGGAGTACCTAAGCAATAAAGATGGTTAAAGGCTCGCTGTGGGCGACAGATACAGCGTGCGTGCCAACTGGGCATTTTGGCTCAGAGAGAGAGAGAGAGAGAGAGAGAGAGAGAGAGAGAGAGAGAGCTAAATGGACTTAAAAATCAAGACCAGGCCCAAGTTGGGAAAGAAGAAGCCTATTTTGAAGCAGATATAATAGAGAACTGTGAGTTTCAGTGTGTGTGACAAAAGCGCAGTTGGAATCTTTGGATTTGAAAACGGGTAGGATTAGAGGCCTATTGATATTGATAATTATAAAGTGAATCTGTCTAATTCACCCTATACAAACCAAATCCTAAATTGCATTTGTTTTGTTGTAAAACATTTCGCTCAAATTTGAGTGTTTGGGCCGAAACTTTGTCCCAGCAAAACACTGTTTTAATAAGGACTGAAAAAGGGCATTAAAATATTTTCAGCCTGTAGAAAGATAACATTCATCCCTTTCCGCCCAACAACTTGTCTCCGCCCAAATCACCGAACCCCCCATCTCCACATCACCAATTGCCACCCATCACCAATCATCTAAAGCCGCAATTCTATGTGTTGCTCCATTTGGAAGCCAAGAAACTAAATAAAAACACAAAATCAAGAGAACCTATGTTCTCATTTTATCCAAGCTACTTTTTTGTTGTTGGTAAGTTTACACAAAACGTGCCCAAATTGGGTATTCTATTGTATTCTATTCAAGTCACGAATTCATACATGGCTTCGTAAATATTGTTTGAGACCCAAAAATTTAAAAATTCTTGCACTAAAATTTCTCAACAAACAGAACACAGCATTGGAAAGTAACTGATAAAGATTCAAATGCAACAATAATTTATAGCATATATTTAAAAAAAAAAAAAAAAGACAATCGAGAGAAAGAGCGGAGGAGTACCTAAGCAATAAAGATGGTTAAAGGCTCGCTGTGGGCGACAGATACAGCGTGCATCCCAACTGGGGATTTTGGCTCAGAGAGAGAGAGAGAGAGGGAGAGGAGAGAGAGAGAGAGAGCTAAATGGGCTTAAAAATCAAGACCAAGCCCAAGTTGTTAAAGAAGAAACCTATTTTGAAGCAGATATAAAAGAGAACTGTGAGTTTCAGTGTGTGTGACAAAAGAGCAGTTGGAATCTTTGGATTTGAAAACGGGTAGGATTAGAGGCCTATTGATATTGATAATTATAAAGTGAATCTGTCTAATTCACCCTATACAAACCAAATCCTAGAGTGCATTTGTTTTGTTGTAAAACATTTCGCTCAAATTTGAGTGTTTGGGCCGAAACTTTGTCCCAGCAAAACACTGTTTTAATAAGGACTGAAAAACGGCATTAAAATATTTTCAGCCCGCAGAAAGATAACATTCATCCCTTTCCGCCCAACAACTTGTCTCCGCCCAAATCACCGAACCCCCCATCTCCACATCACCAATTGCCACCCATCACCAATCATCTAAAGCCGCAAATCTATGTGTTGCTCCATTTGGAAGCCAAGAAACTAAACAAAAAGGCAAAATCAAGAGAACCCATGTTCTCATTTTATCCAAGCTACTTTTTGGTTGTTGGTAAGTTTACACAAAACGCACCCAAATTGGGTATTCTATTGTATTCTATTCAAGTCACGAATTCATACATGGCTTCGTAAATATTGTTTGAGACCCAAAAATTTAAAAATTCTTGCACTAAAATTTTTCAACAAACAGAACACAGCATTGGAAAGTAACTGATAAAGATTCAAATGCAACAATAATTTATAGCATATACTAAAAAAAAAAAAAAAAAAGACAATCGAGAGAAAGAGCGGAGGAGTACCTAAGCAATAAAGATGGTTAAAGGCTCGCTGTGGGCGACAGATACAGCGTGCGTGCCAACTGGGCATTTTGGCTCGAGAGAGAGAGAGAGAGAGAGAGAGAGAGAGAGAGAGAGAGAGAGAGAGAGAGAGAGAGCTAAATGGACTTAAAAATCAAGACCAGGCCCAAGTTGTGAAAGAAGAAGCCTATTTTGAAGCAGATATAATAGAGAACTGTGAGTTTCAGTGTGTGTGACAAAAGCGCAGTTGGAATCTTTGGATTTGAAAACGGGTAGGATTAGAGGCCTATTGATATTGATAATTATAAAGTGAATCTGTCTAATTCACCCTATACAAACCAAATCCTAAATTGCATTTGTTTTGTTGTAAAACATTTCGCTCAAATTTGAGTGTTTGGGCCGAAACTTTGTCCCAGCAAAACACTGTTTTAATAAGGACTGAAAAAGGGCATTAAAATATTTTCAGCCTGTAGAAAGATAACATTCATCCCTTTCCGCCCAACAACTTGTCTCCGCCCAAATCACCGAACCCCCCATCTCCACATCACCAATTGCCACCCATCACCAATCATCTAAAGCCGCAATTCTATGTGTTGCTCCATTTGGAAGCCAAGAAACTAAATAAAAACGCAAAATCAAGAGAACCCATGTTCTCATTTTATCCAAGCTACTTTTTTGTTGTTGGTAAGTTTACACAAAACGCGCCCAAATTTGGTATTCTATTGTATTCTATTCAAGTCACGAATTCATACATGGCTTCGTAAATATTGTTTGAGACCCAAAAATTTAAAAATTCTTGCACTAAAATTTCTCAACAAACAGAACACAGCATTGGAAAGTAACTGATAAAGATTCAAATGCAACAATAATTTATAGCATATATTAAAAAAAAAAAAAAAAAGACAATCGAGAGAAAGTGCGGAGGAGTACCTACGCAATAAAGATGGTTAAAGGCTCGCTATGGGCGACAGATACAGCGTGCGTCCCAACTGGGAATTTTGGCTCAGAGAGAGAGAGAGAGAGAGAGAGAGAGAGCTAAGTGGGCTTAAAAATCAAGGCCAGGCCCAAGTTGTTAAAGAAGAAGCCTATTTTGAAGCAGATATAAATGAGAACTGTGAGTTTAAGTGTGTGTGACAAAAGAGCTGTTGGAATCTTTGGATTTGAAAACGGGTAGGATTAGAGGCCTATTGATATTTCTAATTATAAAGTGAATCTGTCTAATTCACCCTATACAAACCAAATCCTAAAGTGCATTTGTTTTGTTGTAAAACATTTTGCTCAAATTTGAGTGTTTGGGGCGAAACTTTGTCCCAGCAAAACACTGTTTTAATAAGGATTGAAAAGGGTCATGAAAATATTTTCAGCCTGCAGAAAGATAACATTCATCCCTTTCCTCCCAACAACTTGTCTCCGCCCAAATCACCGAACCCCCCATCTCCACATCACCAATTGCCACCCATCACCAATCACCTAAAGCAGCAATTCTATGTGTTGCTCCATTTGGAAGCCAAGAAACTAAATAAAAAAGCAAAATCAAGAGAACCCATGTTCTCATTTTATCCAAGCTACTTTTTTGTTGTTGGTAAGTTTACACAAAACGCACCCAAATTGGGTATTCTATTGTATTCTATTCAAGTCACGAATTCATACATGGCTTCGTAAATATTGTTTGAGACCCAAAAATTTAAAAATTCTTGCACTAAAATTTCTCAACAAACAGAACACAGCATTGGAAAGTAACTGATAAAGATTCAAATGCAACAATGATTTATACCATATATTAAAAAAAAAAAAAAAAGACAATCGAGAGAAAGAGCGGAGGAGTACCTAAGCAATAAAGATGGTTAAAGGCTCGCTGTGGGCGACAGATACAGCGTGCGTCCCAACTGGGGATTTTGGCTCAGAGAGAGAGAGAGAGAGAGAGAGAGGTAAATGGGCTTAAAAATCAAGACCAGGCCCAAGTTGTTAAAGAAGAAGCCTATTTTGAGGCAGATATGAAAGAGAACTGTGAGTTTCAGGGTGTGTGACAAAAGAGCTGTTGGAATCTTTGGATTTGAAAACGGGTAGGATTAAAGGCCTATTGATATTGGTAATTATAAAGTGAATCTGTCTAATTCACCCTATACAAACCAAATCCTAAAGTGCATTTGTTTTGTTGTAAAACATTTTGCTCAAATTTGAGTGTTTGGGGCGAAACTTTGTCCCAGCAAAACACTGTTTTAATAAGGACTGAAAAGGGGCATGACAATATTTTCAGCCTGCAGAAAGATAACATTCATCCCTTTCCGCTCAACAACTTCTCTCCGCCCAAATCACCGAACCCCCCATCTCCACATCACCAATTGCCACCCATCACCAATCACCTAAAGCCGCAATTCTATGTGTTGCTCCATTTGGAAGCCAAGAAACAAAATAAAAACGCAAAATCAAGAGAACCCATGTTCTCATTTTATCCAAGCTACTTTTTTGTTGTTGGTAAGTTAACACAAAACGCACCCAAATTGGGTATTCTATTGTATTCTATTCAAGTCACGAATTCATACATGGCTTCGTAAAAATTGTTTGAGACCCAAAAATTTAAAAATTCTTGCACTAAAATTTCTCAACAAACAGAACACAGCTTTGGAAAGTAACTGATAAAGAGTCAAATGCAACAATAATTTATAGCATATATTAAAAAAAAAAAAAAAAAGACAATCGGGAGAAAAAGCGGAGGAGTACCTAAGCAATAAAGATGGTTAAAGGCTCGCTGTGGGCGACAGATACAGCGTGCGTCCCAACTGGGGATTTTGGCTCAGAGAGAGAGAGAGAGAGAGAGAGAGAGAGAGAGAGCTAAATGGGCTTAAAAATCAAGACCAGGCCCAAGTTGTTAAAGAAGAAGCCTATTTTGAAGCAGATATGAAAGAGAACTGTGAGTTTCAGTGTGTGTGACCAAAGAGCTGTTGGAATCTTTGGATTTGAAAACGGGTAGGATTAGAGGCCTATTGATATTGATAATTATAAAGTGAATCTGTCTAATTCACCCTATACAAACCAAATCCTAAAGTGCATTTGTTTTGTTGTAAAACATTTGGCTCAAATTTGAGTGTTTGGGGCGAAACTTCGTCCCAGCAAAACACTGTTTTAATAAGGACTGAAAAGGGGCATGAAAATATTTTCAGCCTGCAGAAAGATAACATTCATCCCTTTCCGCCCAACAACTTGTCTCCGCCCAAATCACCGAACCCCCCATCTCCACATCATCAATTGCCACCCATCACCAATCACCTAAAGCCGCAATTCTATGTGTTGCTCCATTTGGAAGCCAAGAAACAAAATAAAAACGCAAAATCAAGAGAACCCATGTTCTCATTTTATCCAAGCTACTTTTTTGTTGTTGGTAAGTTTACACAAAACGCATCCAAATTGGGTATTCTATTGTATTCTATTCAAGTCACGAATTCATACATGGCTTCGTAAAAATTGTTTGAGACCCAAAAATTTAAAAATTCTTGCACTAAAATTTCTCAACAAACAGAACACAGCATTGGAAAGTAACTGATGAAGATTCAAATGCAACAATAATTTATAGCATATATTAAAAAAAAAAAAAAAAAAAAAGACAATCGAGAGAAAGAGCGGAGGAGTACCTAAGCAATAAAGATGGTTAAAGGCTCGCTGTGGGCGACAGATACAGCGTGCGTCCCAACTGGGGATTTTGGCTCAGAGAGAGAGAGAGAGAGAGAGAGAGAGAAAGAGCTAAATGGGCTTAAAAATCAAGACCAGGCCCAAGTTGTTAAAGAAGAAGCCTATTTTGAAGCAGATATAAAAGAAAACTGTGAGTTTCAGTGTGTGTGACAAAAGAGCAGTTGGAATCTTTGGATTTGAAAACGGGTAGGATTAGAGGCCTATTGATATTGATAATTATAAAGTGAATCTGTCTAATTCACCCTATACAAACCAAATCCTAAAGTGCATTTGTTTTGTTGTAAAACATTTCGCTCAAATTTGAGTGTTTGGGCCGAAACTTTGTCCCAGCAAAACACTGTTTTAATAAGGACTGAAAAAGGGAATTAAAATATTTTCAGCCTGTAGAAAGATAACATTCATCCCTTTCCGCCCAACAACTTGTCTCCGCCCAAATCACCGAACCCCCCACCTCCACATCACCAATTGCCACCCATCACCAATCATCAAAAGCCGCAATTCTATGTGTTGCTCCATTTGGAAGCCAAGAATCTAAATAAAAACGCAAAATCAAGAGAACCCATGTTCTCATTTTATCCAAGCTACTTTTTTGTTGTTGGTAAGTTTACACAAAACGCACCCAAATTGGGTATTCTATTGTATTCTATTCAAGTCACGAATTCATACATGGCTTCGTAAATATTGTTTGAGACCCAAAAATTTAAAAATTCTTGCACTAAAATTTCTCAACAAACAGAACACAGCGTTGGAAAGTAACTGATAAAGATTCAAATGCAACAATAATTTATAGCATATATTAAAAAAAAAAAAAAAGACAATCGAGAGAAAGAGCGGAGGAGTACCTAAGCAATAAAGATGGTTAAAGGCTCGCTGTGGGCGACAGATACAGCGTGAGTCCGAACTGGGGATTTTGGCTCAGAGAGAGAGAGAGAGAGAGAGAGAGAGAGAGAGAGAGAGAGAGAGAGAGCTAAATGGGCTTAAAAATCAAGACCAGGCCCAAGTTGTTAAAGAAGAAGCCTATTTTGAGGCAGATATGAAAGAGAACTGTGAGTTTCAGTGTGTGTGACAAAAGAGCTGTTGGAATCTTTGGATTTGAAAACGGGTAGGATTAAAGGCCTATTGATATTGATAATTATAAAGTGAATCTGTCTAATTCACCCTATACAAACCAAATCCTAAAGTGCATTTGTTTTGTTGTAAAACATTTTGCTCAAATTTGAGTGTTTGGGGCGAAACTTTGTCCCAGCAAAACACTGTTTTAATAAGGACTGAAAAGGGGCATGACAATATTTTCAGCCTGCAGAAAGATAACATTCATCCCTTTCCGCTCAACAACTTGTCTCCGCCCAAATCACCGAACCCCCCATCTCCACATCACCAATTGCCACCCATCACCAATCACCTAAAGCCGCAATTCTATGTGTTGCTCCATTTGGAAGCCAAGAAACTAAATAAAAACGCAAAATCAAGAGAACCCATGTTCTCATTTTATCCAAGCTACTTTTTTGTTGTTGGTAAGTTAACACAAAACGCACCCAAATTGGGTATTCTATTGTATTCTATTCAAGTCACGAATTCATACATGGCTTCGTAAAAATTGTTTGAGACCCAAAAATTTAAAAATTCTTGCACTAAAATTTCTCAACAAACAGAACACAGCATTGGAAAGTAACTGATAAAGATTCAAATGCAACAATAATTTATAGCATATATTAAAAAAAAAAAAAAAAAAAGACAATTGGGAGAAAGAGCGGAGGAGTACCTAAGCAATAAAGATGGTGAAAGGCTCGCTGTGGGCGACAGATACAGCGTGCGTCCCAACTGGGGATTTTGGCTCAGAGAGAGTTAGAGAGAGAGAGAGAGAGAAAGAGCTAAATGGGCTTAAAAATCAAGACCAGGCCCAAGTTGTTAAAGAAGAAGCCTATTTTGAAGCAGATATAAAAGAAAACTGTGAGTTTCAGTGTGTGTGACAAAAGAGCAGTTGGAATCTTTGGATTTGAAAACGGCTAGGATTAGAGGCCTATTGATATTGATAATTATAAAGTGAATCTGTCTAATTCACCCTATACAAACCAAATCCTAAAGTGCATTGGTTTTGTTGTAAAACATTTCGCTCAAATTTGAGTGTTTGGGCCGAAACTTTGTCCCAGCAAAACACTGTTTTAATAAGGACTGAAAAAGGGCATTAAAATATTTTCAGCCTGTAGAAAGATAACATTCATCCCTTTCCGCCCAACAACTTGTCTCCGCCCAAATCACCGAACCCCACATCTCCACATCACCAATTGCCACCCATCACCAATCATCTAAAGCCGCAATTCTATGTGTTGCTCCATTTGGAAGCCAAGAAACTAAATAAAAACGCAAAATCAAGAGAACCCATGTTCTCATTTTATCCAAGCTACTTTTTTGTTGTTGGTAAGTTTACACAAAACGCACCCAAATTGGGTATTCTATTGTTTTCTATTCAAGTCACGAATTCATACATGGCTTCGTAAATATTGTTTGAGACCCAAAAATTTAAAAATTCTTGCACTAAAATTTCTCAACAAACAGAACACAGCGTTGGAAAGTAACTGATAAAGATTCAAATGCAACAATAATTTGTAGCATATATTAAAAAAAAAAAAAAAGACAATCGAGAGAAAGAGCGGAGGAGTACCTAAGCAATAAAGATGGTTAAAGGCTCGCTGTGGGCGACAGATACAGCGTGAGTCCGAACTGGGGATTTTGGCTCAGAGAGAGAGAGAGAGAGAGAGAGAGAGAGAGAGAGAGCTAAATGGGCTTAAAAATCAAGACCAGGCCCAAGTTGTTAAAGAAGAAGCCTATTTTGAGGCAGATATGAAAGAGAACTGTGAGTTTCAGTGTGTGTGAAAAAAGAGCTGTTGGAATCTTTGGATTTGAAAACGGGTTGGATTAAAGGCCTATTGATATTGATAATTATAAAGTGAATCTGTCTAATTCACCCTATACAAACCAAATCCTAAAGTGCATTTGTTTTGTTGTAAAACATTTTGCTCAAATTTGAGTGTTTGGGGCGAAACTTTGTCCCAGCAAAACACTGTTTTAATAAAGACTGAAAAGGGCCATGACAATATTTTCAGCCTGCAGAAAGATAACATTCATCCCTTTCCGCTCAACAACTTGTCTCCGCCCAAATCACCGAACCCCCCATCTCCACATCACCAATTGCCACCCATCACCAATCACCTAAAGCCGCAATTCTATGTGTTGCTCCATTTGGAAGCCAAGAAACTAAATAAAAACGCAAAATCAAGAGAACCCATGTTCTCATTTTATCCAAGCTACTTTTTTGTTGTTGGTAAGTTAACACAAAACGCACCCAAATTGGGTATTCTATTGTATTCTATTCAAGTCACGAATTCATACATGGCTTCGTAAATATTGTTTGAGACCCAAAAATTTAAAAATTCTTGTACTAAAATTTCTCAACAAACAGAACACAGCGTTGGAAAGTAACTGATAAAGATTCAAATGCAACAATAATTTATAGCATATATTAAAAAAAAAAAAAGACAATCGAGAGAAAGAGCGGAGGAGTACCTAAGCAATAAAGATGGTTAAAGGCTCGCTGTGGGCGACAGATACAGCGTGCGTCCCAACTGGGGATTTTGGCTCAGAGAGAGAGAGAGAGAGAGAGAGAGAGAGAGAGAGAGCTAAATGGGCTTAAAAATCAAGACCAGGCCCAAGTTGTTAAAGAAGAAGCCTATTTTGAAGCATATATGAAAGAGAACTGTGAGTTTCAGTGTGTGTGACCAAAGTGCTGTTGGAATCTTTGGATTTGAAAACGGGTAGGATTAGAGGCCTATTGATATTGATAATGATAAAGTGAATCTGTCTAATTCACGCTATACAAACCAAATCCTAAAGTGCATTTGTTTTGTTGTAAAACATTTTGCTCAAATTTGAGTGTTTCTGGCGAAACTTTGTCCCAGCAAAACACTGTTTTAATAAGGACTGAAAAGGGGCATGAAAATATTTTCAGCCTGCAGAAAGATAACATTCATCCCTTTCCGCCCAACAACTTGTCTCCGCCCAAATCACCGAACCCCCCATCTCCACATCACCAATTGCCACCCATCACCAATCACCTAAAGCCGCAATTCTATGTGTTGCTCCATTTGGAAGCCAAGAAACAAAATAAAAACGCAAAATCAAGAGAACCCATGTTCTCATTTTATCCAAGCTACTTTTTTGTTGTTGGTAAGTTTACACAAAACGCATCCAAATTGGGTATTCTATTGTATTCTATTCAAGTCACGAATTCATACATGGCTTCGTAAAAATTGTTTGAGACCCAAAAATTTAAAAATTCTTGCACTAAAATTTCTCAACAAACAGAACACAGCATTGGAAAGTAACTGATAAAGATTCAAATGCAACAATAATTTATAGCATATATTAAAAAAAAAAAAAAAAAAGACAATCGGGAGAAAGAGCGGAGGAGTACCTAAGCAATAAAGATGGTTAAAGGCTCGCTGCGGGCGACAGATACAGCGTGCGTCCCAACTGGGGATTTTGGCTCCGAGAGAGAGAGAGAGAGAGAGAGAAAGAGCTAAATGGGCTTAAAAATCAAGACCAGGCCCAAGTTGTTAAAGAAGAAGCCTATTTTGAAGCAGATATAAAAGAAAACTGTGAGTTTCAGTGTGTGTGACAAAAGAGCATTTGGAATCTTTGGATTTGAAAACGGGTAGGATTAGAGGCCTATTGATATTGATAATTATAAAGTGAATCTGTCTAATTCACCCTATACAAACCAAATCCTAAAGTGCATTTGTTTTGTTGTAAAACATTTCGCTCAAATTTGAGTGTTTGGGCCGAAACTTTGTCCCAGCAAAACACTGTTTTAATAAGGACTGAAAAAGGGCATTAAAATATTTTCAGCCTGTAGAAAGATAACATTCATCCCTTTCCGCCCAACAACTTGTCTCCGCCCAAATCACCGAACCCCACATCTCCACATCACCAATTGCCACCCATCACCAATCATCTAAAGCCGCAATTCTATGTGTTGCTCCATTTGGAAGCCAAGAAACTAAATAAAAACGCAAAATCAAGAGAATCCATGTTCTCATTTTATCCAAGCTACTTTTTTGTTGTTGGTATGTTTACACAAAACGCACCCAAATTGGGTATTCTATTGTATTCTATTCAAGTCACGAATTCATACATGGCTTCGTAAATATTGTTTGAGACCCAAAAATTTAAAAATTCTTGCACTAAAATTTCTCAACAAACAGAACACAGCGTTGGAAAGTAACTGATAAAGATTCAAATGCAACAATAATTTATAGCATATATTAAAAAAAAAAAAAAAGACAATCGAGAGAAAGAGCGGAGGAGTACCTAAGCAATAAAGATGGTTAAAGGCTCGCTGTGGGCGACAGATACAGCGTGAGTCCGAACTGGGGATTTTGGCTCAGAGAGAGAGAGAAAGAGAGAGAGAGAGAGAGAGAGAGCTAAATGGGCTTAAAAATCAAGACCAGGCCCAAGTTGTTAAAGAAGAAGCCTATTTTGAGGCAGATATGAAAGAGAACTGTGAGTTTCAGTGTGTGTGACAAAAGAGCTGTTGGAATCTTTGGATTTGAAAATGGGTAGGATTAAAGGCCTATTGATATTGATAATTATAAAGTGAATCTGTCTAATTCACCCTATACAAACCAAATCCTAAAGTGCATTTGTTTTGTTGTAAAACATTTTGCTCAAATTTGAGTGTTTGGGGCGAAACTTTGTCCCAGCAAAACACTGTTTTAATAAGGACTGAAAAGGGGCATGACAATATTTTCAGCCTGCAGAAAGATAACATTCATCCCTTTCCGCTCAACAACTTGTCTCCGCCCAAATCACCGAACCCCCCATCTCCACATCACCAATTGCCACCCATCACCAATCACCTAAAGCCGCAACTCTATGTGTTGCTCCATTTGGAAGCCAAGAAACTAAATAAAAACGCAAAATCAAGAGAACCCATGTTCTCATTTTATCCAAGCTACTTTTTTGTTGTTGGTAAGTTAACACAAAACGCACCCAAATTGGGTATTCTATTGTATTCTATTCAAGTCACGAATTCATACATGGCTTCGTAAAAATTGTTTGAGACCCAAAAATTTAAAAATTCTTGCACTAAAATTTCTCAACAAACAGAACACTGCATTGGAAAGTAACTGATAAAGATTCAAATGCAACAATAATTTATAGCATATATTAAAAAAAAAAAAAAAAAGACAATTGGGAGAAAGAGCGGAGGAGTACCTAAGCAATAAAGATGGTTAAAGGCTCGCTCTGGGCGACAGATACAGCGTGCGTCCCAACTGGGGATTTTGGCTCAGAGAGAGAGAGAGAGAGAGAGAGAGAGAAAGAGCTAAATGGGCTTAAAAATCAAGACCAGGCCCAAGTTGTTAAAGAAGAAGCCTATTTTGAAGCAGATATAAAAGAATACTGTGAGTTTCAGTGTGTGTGACAAAAGAGCAGTTGGAATCTTTGGATTTGAAAACGGGTAGGATTAGAGGCCTATTGATATTGATAATTATAAAGTGAATCTGTCTAATTCACCCTATACAAACCAAATCCTAAAGTGCATTTGTTTTGTTGTAAAACATTTCGCTCAAATTTGAGTGTTTGGGCCGAAACTTTGTCCCAGCAAAACACTGTTTTAATAAGGACTGAAAAAGGGCATTAAAATATTTTCAGCCTGTAGAAAGATAACATTCATCCCTTTCCGCCCAACAACTTGTCTCCGCCCAAATCACCGAACCCCACATCTCCACATCACCAATTGCCACCCATCACCAATCATCTAAAGCCGCAATTCTATGTGTTGCTCCATTTGGAAGCCAAGAAACTAAATAAAAACGCAAAATCAAGAGAACCCATGTTCTCATTTTATCCAAGCTACTTTTTTGTTGTTGGTAAGTTTACACAAAACGCACCCAAATTGGGTATTCTATTGTTTTCTATTCAAGTCACGAATTCATACATGGCTTCGTAAATATTGTTTGAGACCCAAAAATTTAAAAATTCTTGCACTAAAATTTCTCAACAAACAGAACACAGCGTTGGAAAGTAACTGATAAAGATTCAAATGCAACAATAATTTATAGCATATATTAAAAAAAAAAAAAAAGACAATCGAGAGAAAGAGCGGAGGAGTACCTAAGCAATAAAGATGGTTAAAGGCTCGCTGTGGGCGACAGATACAGCGTGAGTCCGAACTGGGGATTTTGTCTCAGAGAGAGAGAGAGAGAGAGAGAGAGAGAGAGAGAGCTAAATGGGCTTAAAAATCAAGACCAGGCCCAAGTTGTTAAAGAAGAAGCCTATTTTGAGGAAGATATGAAAGAGAACTGTGAGTTTCAGTGTGTGTGACAAAAGAGCTGTTGGAATCTTTGGATTTGAAAACGGGTAGGATTAAAGGCCTATTGATATTGATAATTATAAAGTGAATCTGTCTAATTCACCCTATACAAACCAAATCCTAAAGTGCATTTGTTTTGTTGTAAAACATTTTGCTCAAATTTGAGTGTTTGGGGCGAAACTTTGTCCCAGCAAAACACTGTTTTAATAAGGACTGAAAAGGGGCATGACAATATTTTCAGCCTGCAGAAAGATAACATTCATCCCTTTCCGCTCAACAACTTGTCTCCGCCCAAATCACCGAACCCCCCATCTCCACATCACCAATTGCCACCCATCACCAA
Organism: Lithocarpus polystachyus; assembly: GCA_033629205.1. NCBI lineage: Eukaryota > Viridiplantae > Streptophyta > Magnoliopsida > Fagales > Fagaceae > Lithocarpus > Lithocarpus polystachyus. The sequence goes on along the minus strand of CM066163.1, from coordinate 107,859,631 downwards.
TCACCTAAAGCCGCAATTCTATGTGTTGCTCCATTTGGAAGCCAAGAAACTAAATAAAAACGCAAAATCAAGAGAACCCATGTTCTCATTTTATCCAAGCTACTTTTTTGTTGTTGGTAAGTTAACACAAAACGCACCCAAATTGGGTATTCTATTGTATTCTATTCAAGTCACGAATTCATACATGGCTTCGTAAAAATTGTTTGAGACCCAAAAATTTAAAAATTCTTGCACTAAAATTTCTCAACAAACAGAACACAGCATTGGAAAGTAACTGATAAAGATTCAAATGCAACAATAATTTATAGCATATATTAAAAAAAAAAAAAAAAAAGACAATCGGGAGAAAGAGCGGAGGAGTACCTAAGCAATAAAGATGGTTAAAGGCTCGCTGTGGGCGACAGATACAGCGTGCGTCCCAACTGGGGATTTTGGCTCAGAGAGAGAGAGAGAGAGAGAGAGAGAGAGAAAGAGCTAAATGGGCTTAAAAATCAAGACCAGGCCCAAGTTGTTAAAGAAGAAGCCTATTTTGAAGCAGATATAAAAGAAAACTGTGAGTTTCAGTGTGTGTGACAAAAGAGCAGTTGGAATCTTTGGATTCGAAAACGGGTATGATTAGTGGCCTATTGATATTGATAATTATAAAGTGAATCTGTCTAATTCACCCTATACAAACCAAATCCTAAAGTGCATTTGTTTTGTTGTAAAACATTTCGCTCAAATTTGAGTGTTTGGGCCGAAACTTTGTCCCAGCAAAACACTGTTTTAATAAGGACTGAAAAAGGGCATTAAAATATTTTCAGCCTGTAGAAAGATAACATTCATCCCTTTCCGCCCAACAACTTGTCTCCGCCCAAATCACCGAACCCCACATCTCCACATCACCAATTGCCACCCATCACCAATCATCTAAAGCCGCAATTCTATGTGTTGCTCCATTTGGAAGCCAAGAAACTAAATAAAAACGCAAAATCAAGAGAACCCATGTTCTCATTTTATCCAAGCTACTTTTTTGTTGTTGGTAAGTTTACACAAAACGCACCCAAATTGGGTATTCTATTGTTTTCTATTCAAGTCACGAATTCATACATGGCTTCGTAAATATTGTTTGAGACCCAAAAATTTAAAAATTCTTGCACTAAAATTTCTCAACAAACAGAACACAGCGTTGGAAAGTAACTGATAAAGATTCAAATGCAACAATAATTTATAGCATATATTAAAAAAAAAAAAAAAGACAATCGAGAGAAAGAGCGGAGGAGTACCTAAGCAATAAAGATGGTTAAAGGCTCGCTGTGGGCGACAGATACAGCGTGAGTTCGAACTGGGGATTTTGGCTCAGAGAGTGAGAGAAAGAGAGAGAGAGAGAGAGAGAGAGAGAGAGAGAGAGCTAAATGGGCTTAAAAATCAAGACCAGGCCCAAGTTGTTAAAGAAGAAGCCTATTTTGAGGCAGATATGAAAGAGAACTGTGAGTTTCAGTGTGTGTGACAAAAGAGCTGTTGGAATCTTTGGATTTGAAAACGGGTAGGATTCAAGGCCTATTGATATTGATAATTATAAAGTGAATCTGTCTAATTCACCCTATACAAACCAAATCCTAAAGTGCATTTGTTTTGTTGTAAAACATTTTGCTCAAATTTGAGTGTTTGGGGCGAAACTTTGTCCCAGCAAAACACTGTTTTAATAAGGACTGAAAAGGGGCATGACAATATTTTCAGCCTGCAGAAAGATAACATTCATCCCTTTCCGCTCAACAACTTGTCTCCGCCCAAATCACCGAACCCCCCATCTCCACATCACCAATTGCCACCCATCACCAATCACCTAAAGCCGCAATTCTATGTGTTGCTCCATTTGGAAGCCAAGAAACTAAATAAAAACGCAAAATCAAGAGAACCCATGTTCTCATTTTATCCAAGCTACTTTTTTGTTGTTGGTAAGTTAACACAAAACGCACCCAAATTGGGTATTCTATTGTATTCTATTCAAGTCACGAATTCATACATGGCTTCGTAAATATTGTTTGAGACCCAAAAATTTAAAAATTCCTGCACTAAAATTTCTTAACAAACAAAACACAGCTTTGGAAAGTAACTGATAAAGATTCAAATGCAACAATAATTTATAGCATATATTAAAAAAAAAAAAAAAGACAATCGAGAGAAAGAGCGGAGGAGTACCTAAGGAATAAAGATGGTTAAAGGCTCGCTGTGGGCACAGATACAGCGTGCGTCCCAACTGGGGATTTTGGCTCAGAGAGAGAGAGAGAGAGAGAGAGCTAAATGGGCTTAAAAATCAAGACCAGACCCAAGTTGTTAAAGAAGAAGCCTATTTTGAAGCAGATATGAAAGAGAACTGTGAGTTTCAGTGTGTGTGACCAAAGAGCTGTTGGAATCTTTGGATTTGAAAACGGGTAGGATTAGAGGCCTATTGATATTGATAATTATAAAGTGAATCTGTCTAATTCACCCTATACAAACCAAATCCTAAAGTGCATTTGTTTTGTTGTAAAACATTTCGCTCAAAATTTGAGTGTTTGGGGCTAAACTTTGTCCCAGCAAAACAATGTTTTAATAAGGACTGAAAAAGGGCATTAAAATATTTTCAGCCTGTAGAAAGATAACATTCATCCCTTTCCGCCCAACAACTTGTCTCCGCCCAAATCACCGAACCCCACATCTCCACATCACCAATTGCCACCCGTCACCAATCATCTAAAGCCGCAATTCTATGTGTTGCTCCATTTGGAAGCCAAGAAACTAAATAAAAACGCAAAATCAAGAGAACCCATGTTCTCATTTTATCCAAGCTACTTTTTTGTTGTTGGTAAGTTTACACAAAACGCACCCAAATTGGGTATTCTATTGTATTCTATTCAAGTCACGAATTCATACATGGCTTCGTAAATATTGTTTGAGACCCAAAAATTTAAAAATTCTTGCACTAAAATTTTTCAACAAACAGAACACAGCATTGGAAAGTAACTGATAAAGATTCAAATGCAACAATAATTTATAGCATATATTAAAAAAAAAAAAAAAAGACAATCGAGAGAAATAGCGGAGGAGTACCTAAGCAATAAAGATGGTTAAAGGCTCGCTGTGGGCGACAGATACAGCGTGCGTCCCAACTGGGGATTTTGGCTCAGAGAGAGAGAGAGAGAGAGAGAGAGAGAGAGAGAGAGAGAGAGAGAGCTAAATGGGCTTAAAAATCAAGACTAGATCCAAGTTGTTAAAGAAGAAGCCTATTTTGAAGCAGATATGAAAGAGAACTGTGAGTTTCAGTGTGTGTGACCAAAGAGCTGTTGGAATCTTTGGATTTGAAAACAGGTAGGATTAGAGGCCTACTGATATTGATAATTATAAAGTGAATCTGTCTAATTCACCCTATACAAACCAAATCCTAAAGGGCATTTGTTTTGTTGTAAAACATTTTGCTCAAATTTAAGTGTTTGGGGCGAAACTTTGTCCCAGCAAAACACTGTTTTAATAAGGACTGAAAAAGGGGCATGACAATATTTTCAGCCTGCAGAAAGATAACATTCATCCCTTTCTGCCCAACAACTTGTCTCCGCCCAAATCACTGAACCCCCCATCTCCACATCACCAATTGCCACCCATCACCAATCACCTAAAGCCGCAATTCTATGTGTTGCTCCATTTGGAAGCAAAAAACTAAATAAAAACGCAAAATCAAGAGAACCCATGTTCTCATTTTAGCCAAGCTACTTTTTTGTTGTTGGTAAGTTTACACAAAACGCACCCAAATTGGGTATTCTATTGTATTCTATTCAAGTCACGAATTCATACATGGCTTCGTAAATATTGTTTGAGACCCAAAAATTTAAAAATTCTTGCACTAAAATTTCTCAACAAACAAAACACAGCTTTGGAAAGTAACTGATAAAGATTCAAATGCAACAATAATTTATAGCATATATTAAAAAAAAAAAAAAAAAGACAATCGAGAGAAAGAGCGGAGGAGTACCTAGGCAATAAAGATGGTTAAAGGCTCGTTGTGGGCGACAGATACAGCGCGCGTCCCAAATGGGGATTTTGGCTCAGAGAGAGAGAGAGAGAGAGAGAGAGAGAGAGAGAGAGAGAGAGAGAGCTAAATGGGCTTAAAAATCAAGACTAGATCCAAGTTGTTAAAGAAGAAGCCTATTTTGAAGCAGATATGAAAGAGAACTGTGAGTTTCAGTGTGTGTGACCAAAGAGCTGTTGGAATCTTTGGATTTGAAAACAGGTAGGATTAGAGGCCTATTGATATTGATAATTATAAAGTGAATCTGTCTAATTCACCCTATACAAACCAAATCCTAAAGTGCATTTGTTTTGTTGTAAAACATTTTGCTCAAATTTGAGTGTTTGGGGCGAAACTTTGTCCCAGCAAAACACAGTTTTAATTAGGACTGAAAAGGGGCATGAAAATATTTTCTGCCTGCAGAAAGATAACATTCATCCCTTTCCGCCCAACAACTTGTCTCCGCCCAAATCACCGAACCCCCCATCTCCACATCACCAATTGCCACCCATCACCAATCACCTAAAGCCGCAATTCTATGTGTTGCTCCATTTGGAAGCCAAGAAATTAAATAAAAACGCAAAATCAAGAGAACCCATGTTCTCATTTTATCCAAGCTACTTTTTTGTTGTTGGTAAGTTTACACAAAACGCAACCAAATTGGGCATTCTATTGTATTCTATTCAAGTCACGAATTCATACATGGCTTCGTAAATATTGTTTGAGACCCAAAAATTTAAAAATTCTTGCACTAAAATTTCTCAACAAACAGAACACAGCGTTGGAAAGTAACTGATAAAGATTCAAATGCAACAATAATTTATAGCATATATTAAAAAAAAAAAAAAGACAATCGAGAGAAAGAGCGGAGGAGTACCTAAGCAATAAAGATGGTTAAAGGCTCGCTGTGGGCGACAGATACAGCGTGCGTCCCAACTGGGGATTTTTGCTCAGAGAGAGAGAGGGAGAGAGAGAGAGAGAGAGAGAGAGCTAAATGGGCTTAAAAATCAAGACCAGGCCCAAGTTGTTAAAGAAGAAGCCTATTTTGAAGCAGATGTGAAAGAGAACTGTGAGTTTCAGTGTGTGTGACAAAAGAGCTGTTGGAATCTTTGGATTTGAAAACGGGTAGGATTAAAGGCCTATTGATATTGATAATTATAAAGTGAATCTGTCTAATTCACCCTATACAAACCAAATCCTAAAGTGCATTTGTTTTGTTGTAAAACATTTTGCTCAAATTTGAGTGTTTGGGGCGAAACTTTGTCCCAGCAAAACACTGTTTTAATAAGGACTGAAAAGGGGCATGATAATATTTTCAGCCTGCAGAAAGATAACATTCATCCCTTTCCGCTCAACAACTTGTCTCCGCCCAAATCACCGAACCCCCCATCTCCACATCACCAATTGCCACCCATCACCAATCACCTAAAGCCGCAATTCTATGTGTTGCTCCATTTGGAAGCCAAGAAACTAAATAAAAACGCAAAATCAAGAGAACCCATGTTCTCATTTTATCCAAGCTACTTTTTTGTTGTTGGTAAGTTTAAACAAAACGCACCCAAATTGGGTATTCTATTGTATTCTATTCAAGTCACGAATTCATACATGGCTTCGTAAATATTGTTTGAGACCCAAAAATTTAAAAATTCTTGCACTAAAATTTCTCAACAAACAGAACACAGCGTTTGAAAGTAACTGATAAAGATTCAAATGCAACAATAATTTATAGCATAAATTTAAAAAAAAAAAAAAAGACAATTGAGAGAAAGAGCGGAGGAGTACCTAAGCAATAAAGATGGTTAAAGGCTCGCTGTGGGCGACAGATACAGCGTGAGTCCAAACTGGGGATTTTGGCTCAGAGAGAGGGAGAGAGAGAGAGAGAGAGAGAGAGAGAGAGCTAAATGGGCTTAAAAATCAAGACCAGGCCCAAGTTGTTAAAGAAGAAGCCTATTTTGAGGCAGATATGAAAGAGAACTGTGAGTTTCAGTGTGTGTGACAAAAGAGCTGTTGGAATCTTTGGATTTGAAAACGGGTAGGATTAAAGGCCTATTGATATTGATAATTATAAAGTGAATCTGTCTAATTCACCCTATACAAACCAAATCCTAAAGTGCATTTGTTTTGTTGTAAAACATTTTGCTCAAATTTGAGTGTTTGGGGCGAAACTTTGTCCCAGCAAAACACTGTTTTAATAAGGACTGAAAAGGGGCATGATAATATTTTCAGCCTGCAGAAAGATAACATTCATCCCTTTCTGCCCAACAACTTGTCTCCGCCCAAATCACTGAACCCCCCATCTCCACATCACCAATTGCCACCCATCACCAATCACCTAAAGCCGCAATTCTATGTGTTGCTCCATTTGGAAGCCAAGAAACTAAATAAAAACGAAAAATCAAGAGAACCCATGTTCTCATTTTAGCCAAGCTACTTTTTTGTTGTTGGTAAGTTTACACAAAACGCACCCAAATTGGGTATTCTATTGTACTCTATTCAAGTAACGAATTCATACATGGCTTCGTAAATATTGTTTGAGACCCAAAAATTAAAAAATTCTTGCACTAAAATTTCTCAACAAACAGAACACAGCATTGGAAAGTAACTGATAAAGATTCAAATGCAACAATAATTTATAGCATATATTAAAAAAAAAAAAAAAAAAAGACAATTGAGAGAAAGAGCGTAGGAGTACCTAAACAATAAAGATGGTTAAAGGCTCGCTGTGGGCGACAGATACAGCGTGCGTCCTAACTGGGGATTTTGGCTCAGAGAAAGAGAGAGAGAGAGAGAGAGAGAGAGAGAGCTAAATGGGCTTAAAAATCAAGACCAGGCCCAAGTTGTTAAAGAAGAAGCCTATTTTGAAGCAGATATCAAAGTGAACTCTGAGTTTCAGTGTCTGTGACAAAAGAGTTGTTGGAATCTTTGGATTTGAAAACGGGTAGGATTAGAGGCCTATTGATATTGATAATTATAAAGTGAATCTGTCTAATTCACCCTATACAAACCAAATCCTAAAGTGCATTTGTTTTGTTGTAAAACATTTTGCTCAAATTTGAGTTTTTGGGGCGAAACTTTGTCCCAGCAAAACACTGTTTTAATAAGGACTGAAAAGGGGCATTAAAATATTTTCAGCCTGCAGAAAGATAACATTCATCCCTTTCCGCCCAACAACTTGTCTCCGCCCATATCACCGAACCCCCCATCTCCACATCACCAATTGCCACCCATCACCAATCACCTAAAGCCGCAATCCTATGTGTTGCTCCATTTGGAAGCCAAGAAACTAAATAAAAACGCAAAATCAAGAGAACCCATGTTCTCATTTTATCCAAGGTACTTTTTTGTTGTTGGTAAGTTTATACAAAACGCACCCAAATTGGGTATTCTATTGTATTCTATTCAAGTCACGAATTCATACATGGCTTCGTAAATATTGTTTGAGACCCAAAAATTAAAAAAATTCTTGCAATAAAATTTCTCAACAAACAGAACACAGCATTGGAAAGTAACTGATAAAGATTCAAATGCAACAACAATTTATAGCATATATTAAAAAAAAAAAAAAAAGACAATTGAGAGAAAGAGCGGAGGAGTACCTAAGCAATAAAGATGGTTAAAGGCTCGCTGTGGGCGACAGATACAGCGTGCGTCCCAACTGGGGATTTTGGCTCAGAGAAAGAGAGAGAGAGAGAGAGAGAGAGAGAGAGAGAGAGAGAGAGAGAGAGAGAGAGAGAGAGAGAGAGAGAGAGAGCTAAATGGGCTTAAAAATCAAGACCAGGCCCAAGTTGTTAAAGAAGAAGCCTATTTTGAAGCAGATATAAAAGAGAACTGTGAGTTTCAGTGTCTGTGACAAAAGAGTTGTTGGAATCTTTGGATTTGAAAACGGGTAGGATTAGAGGCCTATTGATATTGATAATTATAAAGTGAATCTGTCTAATTCACCCTATACAAACCAAATCCTAAAGTGCATTTGTTTTGTTGTAAAACATTTTGCTCAAATTTGAGTTTTTGGGGCGAAACTTTGTCCCAGCAAAACACTGTTTTAATAAGGACTGAAAAGGGGCATTAAAATATTTTCAGCCTGCAGAAAGATAACATTCATCCCTTTCCGCCCAACAACTTGTCTCCGCCCAAATCACCGAACCCCCCATCTCCACATCACCAATTGCCACCCATCACCAATCACCTAAAGCCGCAATTCTATGTGTTGCTCCATTTGGAAGCCAAGAAATTAAATAAAAACGCAAAATCAAGAGAACCCATGTTCTCATTTTATCCAAGCTACTTTTTTGTTGTTGGTAAGTTTACACAAAACGCAACCAAATTGGGCATTCTATTGTATTCTATTCAAGTCACGAATTCATACATGGCTTCGTAAATATTGTTTGAGACCCAAAAATTTAAAAATTCTTGCACTAAAATTTCTCAACAAACAGAACACAGCGTTGGAAAGTAACTGATAAAGATTCAAATGCAACAATAATTTATAGCATATATTAAAAAAAAAAAAAAAGACAATCGAGAGAAAGAGCGGAGGAGTACCTAAGCAATAAAGATGGTTAAAGGCTCGCTGTGGGCGACAGATACAGCGTGCGTCCCAACTGGGGATTTTGGCTCAGAGAGAGAGAGGGAGAGAGAGAGAGAGAGAGAGAGAGAGAGAGCTAAATGGGCTTAAAAATCAAGACCAGGCCCAAGTTGTTAAAGAAGAAGCCTATTTTGAGGCAGATGTGAAAGAGAACTGTGAGTTTCAGTGTGTGTGACAAAAGAGCTGTTGGAATCTTTGGATTTGAAAACGGGTAGGATTAGAGGCCTATTGATATTGATAATTATAAAGTGAATCTGTCTAATTCACCCTATACAAACCAAATCCTGAAGTGCATTTGTTTTGTTGTAAAACATTTCGCTCAAAATTTGAGTGTTTGGGCCGAAACTTTGTCCCAGCAAAACAATGTTTTAATAAGGACTGAAAAAGGGCATTAAAATATTTTCAGCCTGTAGAAAGATAACATTCATCCCTTTCCGCCCAACAACTTGTCTCCGCCCAAATCACCGAACCCCACATCTCCACATCACCAATTGCCACCCATCACCAATCATCTAAAACCGCAATTCTATGTGTTGCTCCTTTTGGAAGCCAAGAAACTAAATAAAAACGCAAAATCAAGAGAACCCATGTTCTCATTTTATCCAAGCTACTTTTTTGTTGTTGGTAAGTTTACACAAAACGCACCCAAATTGGGTATTCTATTGTATTCTATTCAAGTCACGAATTCATACATGGCTTCGTAAATATTGTTTGAGACCCAAAAATTTAAAAATTCTTGCACTAAAATTTCTCAACAAACAGAACACAGCGTTGGAAAGTAACTGATAAAGATTCAAATGCAACAATAATTTATTGCATAAATTAAAAAAAAAAAAAAAAAGACAATCGAGAGAAAGAGCGGAGGAGTACCTAAGCAATAAAGATGGTTAAAGGCTCGCTGTGGGCGACAGATACAGCGCGCGTCCCAACTGGGGATTTTGGCTCAGAGAGAGAGAGAGAGAGAGAGAGAGAGAGAGAGAGCTAAATGGGCTTAAAAATCAAGACCAGATCCAAGTTGTTAAAGAAGAAGCCTATTTTGAAGCAGATATGAAAGAGAACTGTGAGTTTCAGTGTGTGTGACCAAAGAGCTGTTGGAATCTTTGGATTTGAAAACAGGTAGGATTAGAGGCCTATTGATATTGATAATTATAAAGTGAATCTGTCTAATTCACCCTATACAAACCAAATCCTAAAGTGCATTTGTTTTGTTGTAAAACATTTTGCTCAAATTTGAGTGTTTGGGGCGAAACTTTGTCCCAGCAAAACACAGTTTTAATTAGGACTGAAAAGGGGCATGAAAATATTTTCTGCCTGCAGAAAGATAACATTCATCCCTTTCCGCCCAACAACTTGTCTCCGCCCAAATCACCGAACCCCCCATCTCCACATCACCAATTGCCACCCATCACCAATCACCTAAAGCCGCAATTCTATGTGTTGCTCCATTTGGAAGCCAAGAAACAAAATGAAAACGCAAAATCTAGAGAACCCATGTTCTCATTTTATCCAAGCTACTTTTTTGTTGTTGGTAAGTTTACACAAAACGCACCCAAATTGGGTATTCTATTGTATTCTATTCAAGTCACGAATTCATACATGGCTTCGTAAATATTGTTTGAGACCCAAAAATTAAAAAATTCTTGCACTAAAATTTCTCAACAAACAGAACACAGCATTGGAAAGTAACTGATAAAGATTCAAATGCAACAATAATTTATAGCATATATTAAAAAAAAAAAAAAAACAGACAATTGAGAGAAAGAGCGGAGGAGTACCTAAGCAATAAAGATGGTTAAAGGCTCGCTGTGGGCGACAGATACAGCGTGCGTCCTAACTGGGGATTTTGGCTCAGAGAAAGAGAGAGAGAGAGAGAGAGTGAGAGAGCTAAATGGGCTTAAAAATCAAGACTAGGCCAAAGTTGTTAAAGAAGAAGCCTATTTTGAAGCAGATATCAAAGAGAACTATGAGTTTCAGTGTCTGTGACAAAAGAGTTGTTGGAATCTTTGGATTTGAAAACGGGTAGGATTAGAGGCCTATTGATATTGATAATTATAAAGTGAATCTGTCTAATTCACCCTATACAAACCAAATCCTAAAGTGCATTTGTTTTGTTGTAAAACATTTTGCTCAAATTTGAGTTTTTGGGGCGAAACTTTGTCCCAGCAAAACACTGTTTTAATAAGGACTGAAAATGGGCATTAAAATATTTTCAGCCTGCAGAAAGATAACATTCATCCCTTTCCGCCCAACAACTTGTCTCCGCCCATATCACCGAACCCCCCATCTCCACATCACCAATTGCCACCCATCACCAATCACCTAAAGCCGCAATCCTATGTGTTGCTCCATTTGGAAGCCAAGAAACTAAATAAAAACGCAAAATCAAGAGAACCCATGTTCTCATTTTATCCAAGCTACTTTTTTGTTGTTGGTAAGTTTACACAAAACGCACCCAAATTGGGTATTCTATTGTATTCTATTCAAGTCACGAATTCATACATGGCTTCGTAAATATTGTTTGAGACCCAAAAATTAAAAAATTCTTGCAATAAAATTTCTCAACAAACAGAACACAGCATTGGAAAGTAACTGATAAAGATTCAAATGCAACAATAATTTATAGCATATATTAAAAAAAAAAAAAAAAAAAAGACAATTGAGAGATAGAGCGGAGGAGTACCTAAGCAATAAAGAAGGTTAAAGGCTCGCTGTGGGCGACAGATACAGCGTGCGTCCCAACTGGGGATTTTGGCTCAGAGAAAGAGAGAGAGAGAGAGAGAGAGAGAGAGAGAGAGAGAGAGAGAGAGAGAGAGAGAGAGCTAAATGGGCTTAAAAATCAAGACCAGGCCCAAGTTGTTAAAGAAGAAGCCTATTTTGAAGCAGATATAAAAGAGAACTGTGAGTTTCAGTGTCTGTGACAAAAGAGTTGTTGGAATCTTTGGATTTGAAAACGGGTAGGATTAGAGGCCTATTGATATTGATAATTATAAAGTGAATCTGTCTAATTCACCCTATACAAACCAAATCCTAAAGTTCATTTGTTTTGTTGTAAAACATTTTGCTCAAATTTGAGTTTTTGGGGCGAAACTTTGTCCCAGCAAAACACTGTTTTAATAAGGACTGAAAATGGGCATTAAAATATTTTCAGCCTGCAGAAAGATAACATTCATCCCTTTCCGCCCAACAACTTGTCTCCGCCCAAATCACCGAACCCCCCATCTCCACATCACCAATTGCCACCCATCACCAATCACCTAAAGCCGCAATTCTATGTGTTGCTCCATTTGGAAGCCAAGAAATTAAATAAAAACGCAAAATCAAGAGAACCCATGTTCTCATTTTATCCAAGCTACTTTTTTGTTGTTGGTAAGTTTACACAAAACGCAACCAAATTGGGCATTCTATTGTATTCTATTCAAGTCACGAATTCATACATGGCTTCGTAAATATTGTTTGAGACCCAAAAATTTAAAAATTCTTGCACTAAAATTTCTCAACAAACAGAACACAGCGTTGGAAAGTAACTGATAAAGATTCAAATGCAACAATAATTTATAGCATATATTAAAAAAAAAAAAAAAGACAATCGAGAGAAAGAGCGGAGGAGTACCTAAGCAATAAAGATGGTTAAAGGCTCGCTGTGGGCGACAGATACAGCGTGCGTCCCAACTGGGGATTTTGGCTCAGAGAGAGAGAGGGAGAGAGAGAGAGAGAGAGAGAGAGAGAGAGAGAGCTAAATGGGCTTAAAAATCAAGACCAGGCCCAAGTTGTTAAAGAAGAAGCCTATTTTGAAGCAGATGTGAAAGAGAACTGTGAGTTTCAGTGTGTGTGACAATAGAGCTGTTGGAATCTTTGGATTTGAAAACGGGTAGGATTAGAGGCCTATTGATATTGATAATTATAAAGTGAATCTGTCTAATTCACCCTATACTAACCAAATCCTGAAGTGCATTTGTTTTGTTGTAAAACATTTCGCTCAAAATTTGAGTGTTTGGGCCGAAACTTTGTCCCAGCAAAACAATGTTTTAATAAGGACTGAAAAAGGGCATTAAAATATTTTCAGCCTGTAGAAAGATAACATTCATCCCTTTCCGCCCAACAACTTGTCTCCGCCCAAATCACCGAACCCCACATCTCCACATCACCAATTGCCACCCATCACCAATCATCTAAAGCCGCAATTCTATGTGTTGCTCCTTTTGGAAGCCAAGAAACTAAATAAAAACGCAAAATCAAGAGAACCCATGTTCTCATTTTATCCAAGCTACTTTTTTGTTGTTGGTAAGTTTAAACAAAACGCACCCAAATTGGGTATTCTATTGTATTCTATTCAAGTCACGAATTCATACATGGCTTCGTAAATATTGTTTGAGACCCAAAAATTTAAAAATTCTTGCACTAAAATTTCTCAACAAACAGAACACAGCGTTGGAAAGTAACTGATAAAGATTCAAATGCAACAATAATTTATTGCATAAATTAAAAAAAAAAAAAAAAAAAGACAATTGAGAGAAAGAGCGGAGGAGTACCTAAGCAATAAAGATGGTTAAAGGCTCGCTGTGGGCGACAGATACAGCGTGAGTCCCAACTGGGGATTTTGGCTCAGAGAGAGGGAGAGAGAGAGAGAGAGAGAGAGAGAGAGAGCTAAATGGGCTTAAAAATCAAGACCAGGCCCAAGTTGTTAAAGAAGAAGCCTATTTTGAGGCAGATATGAAAGAGAACTGTGAGTTTCAGTGTCTGTGACGAAAGAGCTGTTGGAATCTTTGGATTTGAAAACGGGTAGGATTAAAGGCCTATTGATATTGATAATTATAAAGTGAATCTGTCTAATTCACCCTATACAAACCAAATCCTAAAGTGCATTTGTTTTGTTGTAAAACATTTTGCTCAAATTTGAGTGTTTGGGGCGAAACTTTGTCCCAGCAAAACACTGTTTTAATAAGGACTGAAAAGGGGCATGATAATATTTTCAGCCTGCAGAAAGATAACATTCATCCCTTTCCGCTCAACAACTTGTCTCCGCCCAAATCACCGAACCCCCCATCTCCACATCACCAATTGCCACCCATCACCAATCACCTAAAGCCGCAATTCTATGTGTTGCTCCATTTGGAAGCCAAGAAACTAAATAAAAACGCAAAATCAAGAGAACCCATGTTCTCATTTTATCCTAGCTACTTTTTTGTTGTTGGTAAGTTAACACAAAACGCACCCAAATTGGGTATTCCATTGTATTCTATTCAAGTCACGAATTCATACATGGCTTCGTAAATATTGTTTGAGACCCAAAAATTTAAAAATTCTTGCACTAAAATTTCTCAACAAACAAAACACAGCTTTGGAAAGTAACTGATAAAGATTCAAATGTAACAATAATTTATAGCATATATTAAAAAAAAAAAAAAAAAAGACAATCGTGAGAAAGAGCGGAGGAGTACCTAAGGAATAAAGATGGTTAAAGGCTCGCTGTGGGCGACAGATACAGCGTGCGTCCCAACTGGGGATTTTGGCTCAGAGAGAGGGAGAGAGAGAGAGAGAGAGAGAGAGAGAGAGAGAGAGCTAAATGGGCTTAAAAATCAAGACCAGACCCAAATTGTTAAGGAAGAAGCCTATTTTGAAGCAAATATGAAAGAGAACTGTGAGTTTCAGTGTGTGTGACCAAAGAGCTGTTGGAATCTTTGGATTTGAAAACGGGTAGGATTAGAGGCCTATTGATATTGATAATTATAAAGTGAATCTGTCTAATTCACCCTATACAAACCAAATCCTAAAGTGCATTTGTTTTGTTGTAAAACATTTTGCTCAAATTTAAGTGTTTGGGGCGAAACTTTGTCCCAGCAAAACACTGTTTTAATAAGGACTGAAAAGGGGCATGACAATATTTTCAGCCTGCAGAAAGATAACATTCATCCCTTTCTGCCCAACAACTTGTCTCCGCCCAAATCACTGAACCCCCCATCTCCACATCACCAATTGCCACCCATCACCAATCACCTAAAGCCGCAATTCTATGTGTTGCTCCATTTGGAAGCCAAGAAACTAAATAAAAACGAAAAATCAAGAGAACCCATGTTCTCATTTTAGCCAAGCTACTTTTTTGTTGTTGGTAAGTTTACACAAAACGCACCCAAATTGGGTATTCTATTGTATTCTATTCAAGTCACGAATTCATACATGGCTTCGTAAATATTGTTTGAGACCCAAAAATTAAAAAATTCTTGCACTAAAATTTCTCAACAAACAGAACACAGCATTGGAAAGTAACTGATAAAGATTCAAATGCAACAATAATTTATAGCATATATTAAAAAAAAAAAAAAAAAAAGACAATTGAGAGAAAGAGCGGAGGAGTACCTAAACAATAAAGATGGTTAAAGGCTCGCTGTGGGCGACTGATACAGCGTGCGTCCTAACTGGGGATTTTGGCTCAGAGAAAGAGAGAGAGAGAGAGAGAGAGAGAGAGAGAGCTAAATGGGCTTAAAAATCAAGACCAGGCCCAAGTTGTTAAAGAAGAAGCCTATTTTGAAGCAGATATCAAAGAGAACTCTGAGTTTCAGTGTCTGTGACAAAAGAGTTGTTGGAATCTTTGGATTTGAAAACGGGTAGGATTAGAGGCCTATTGATATTGATAATTATAAAGTGAATCTGTCTAATTCACCCTATACAAACCAAATCCTAAAGTGCATTTGTTTTGTTGTAAAACATTTTGCTCAAATTTGAGTTTTTGGGGCGAAACTTTGTCCCAGCAAAACACTGTTTTAATAAGGACTGAAAAGGGGCATTAAAATATTTTCAGCCTGCAGAAAGATAACATTCATCCCTTTCCGCCCAACAACTTGTCTCCGCCCATATCACCGAACCCCCCATCTCCACATCACCAATTGCCACCCATCACCAATCACCTAAAGATGCAATCCTATGTGTTGCTCCATTTGGAAGCCAAGAAACTAAATAAAAACGCAAAATCAAGAGAACCCATGTTCTCATTTTATCCAAGCTACTTTTTTGTTGTTGGTAAGTTTATACAAAACGCACCCAAATTGGGTATTCTATTGTATTTTATTCAAGTCACGAATTCATACATGGCTTCGTAAATATTGTTTGAGACCCAAAAATTAAAAAATTCTTGCAATAAAATTTCTCAACAAACAGAACACAGCATTGGAAAGTAACTGATAAAGATTCAAATGCAACAATAATTTATAGCATATATTAAAAAAAAAAAAAAAAAGACAATTGAGAGCAAGAGCGGAGGAGTACCTAAGCAATAAAGATGGTTAAAGGCTCGCTGTGGGCGACAGATACAGCGTGCGTCCCAACTGGGGATTTTGGCTCAGAGAAAGAGAGAGAGAGAGAGAGAGAGAGAGAGAGAGAGAGAGAGAGAGAGAGAGAGAGAGAGAGAGAGAGAGAGAGAGAGAGCTAAATGGGCTTAAAAATCAAGACCAGGCCCAAGTTGTTAAAGAAGAAGCCTATTTTGAAGCAGATATAAAAGAGAACTGTGAGTTTCAGTGTCTATGACAAAAGAGTTGTTGGAATCTTTGGATTTGAAAACGGGTAGGATTAGAGGCCTATTGATATTGATAATTATAAAGTGAATCTGTCTAATTCACCCTATACAAACCAAATCCTAAAGTGCATTTGTTTTGTTGTAAAACATTTTGCTCAGATTTGAGTTTTTGGGGCGAAACTTTGTCCCAGCAAAACACTGTTTTAATAAGGACTGAAAAGGGGCATTAAAATATTTTCAGCCTGCAGAAAGATAACATTCATCCCTTTCCGCCCAACAACTTGTCTCCACCGAAATCACCGAACCCCCCATCTCCACATCACCAATTGCCACCCATCACCAATCACCTAAAGCCGCAATTCTATGTGTTGCTCCATTTGGAAGCCAAGAAATTAAATAAAAACGCAAAATCAAGAGAACCCATGTTCTCATTTTATCCAAGCTACTTTTTTGTTGTTGGTAAGTTTACACAAAACGCAACCAAATTGGGCATTCTATTGTATTCTATTCAAGTCACGAATTCATACATGGCTTCGTAAATATTGTTTGAGACCCAAAAATTTAAAAATTCTTGCACTAAAATTTCTCAACAAACAGAACACAGCGTTGAAAAGTAACTGATATAGATTCAAATGCAACAATAATTTATAGCATATATTCAAAAAAAAAAAAAAAAAGACAATCGAGAGAAAGAGCGGAGGAGTACCTAAGAAATAAAGATGGTTAAAGGCTCGCTGTGGGCGACAGATACAGCGTGCGTCCCAACTGGGGACTTTGGCTCAAAGAGAGAGAGGGAGAGAGAGAGAGAGAGAGAGAGAGAGAGAGAGAGAGCTAAATGGGCTTAAAAATCAAGACCAGGCCCAAGTTGTTAAAGAAGAAGCCTATTTTGAAGCAGATGTGAAAGAGAACTGTGAGTTTCAGTGTGTGTGACAAAAGAGCTGTTGGAATCTTTGGATTTGAAAACGGGTAGGATTAGAGGCCAATTGATATTGATAATTATAAAGTGAATCTGTCTAATTCACCCTATACAAACCAAATCCTAAAGTGCATTTGTTTTGTTGTAAAAAATTTTGCTCAAATTTGAATGTTTGAGGCGAAACTTTGTCCCAGCAAAACACTGTTTTAATAAGGACTGAAAAGGGGCATGACAATATTTTCAGCCTGCAGAAAGATAACATTCATCCCTTTCCGCTCAACAACTTGTCTCCGCCCAAATCACCGAACCCCCCATCTCCACATCACCAATTGCCACCCATCACCAATCAACTAAAGCCGCAGTTCTATGTGTTGCTCCATTTGGAAGCCAAGAAACTGAATAAAAACGCAAAATCAAGAGAACCCATGTTCTCATTTTATCCAAGCTACTTTTTTGTTGTTGGTAAGTTTACACAAAACGCACCCAAATTAGGTATTCTATTGTATTCTATTCAAGTCACGAATTCATACATGGCTTCGTAAATATTGTTTGAGACCCAAAAATTTAAAAATTCTTGCACTAAAATTTCTCAACAAACAGAACACAGCTTTGGAAAGTAACTGATAAAGATTCAAATGCAACAATAATTTATAGCATATATTAAAAAAAAAAAAAAAAGACAATCGAGAGAAAGAGCGGAGGAGTACCAAAGCAATAAAGATGGTTAAAGGCTCGCTGTGGGCGACAGATACAGCGTGCGTCCCAACTGGGGATTTTGGCTCAGAGAGAGAGAGAGAGAGAGAGAGAGAGAGAGAGAGAGAGAGAGCTAAATGGGCTTAAAAATCAAGACCAGGCCCAAGTTGTTAAAGAAGAAGCCTATTTTGAAGCAGATGTGAAAGAGAACTGTGAGTTTCAGTGTGTGTGATAAAAGAGCTGTTGGAATCTTTGGATTTGAAAACGGGTAGGATTAGAGGCCTATTGATATTGATAATTATAAAGTGAATCTGTCTAATTCACCCTATAAAAACCAAATCCTAAAGTGCATTTGTTTTGTTGTAAAACATTTTGCTCAAATTTGAGTGTTTGGGGCGAAACTTTGTCCCAGCAAAACACTGTTTTAATAAGGACTGAAAAGGGGCATGAAAATATTTTCAGCCTGCAGAAAGATAACATTCAACCCTTCCCGCCCAACAACTTGTCTCCGCCGAAATCACCGAACCCCCCATCTCCACATCACCAATTGCCACCCATCACCAATTACCTAAAGCCGCAATTCTATGTGTTGCTCCATTTGGAAGCCAAGAAACTAAATAAAAACGCAAAATCAAGAGAATCCATGTTCTCATTTTATCCAAGCTACTTTTTTGTTGTTGGTAAGTTTACACAAAACGCACCCAAATTGGGTATTCTATTTTATTCTATTCAAGCCACGAATTTATATATGGCTTCGTAAATATTGTTTGAGACCCAAAAATTAAAAAATTCTTGCACTAAAATTTCTCAACAAACAGAACACAGCATTGGAAAGTAACTGATAAAGATTCAAATGCAACAATAATTTATAGCATATATTAAAAAAAAAAAAAAAAAGACAATCGAGAGAAAGAGCAGAGGAGTACCTAAGCAATAAAGATGGTTAAAGGCTCGCTGTGGGCGACAGATACAGCGTGCATCCCAACTGGGGATTTTGGCTCAGAGAGAGAGAGAGAGAGAGAGAGAGAGAGAGAGAGCTAAATGGGCTTAAAAATCAAGACCAGGCCCAAGTTGTTAAAGAAGAAGCCTAGTTTGAAGCAGATATAAAAGAGAACTGTGAGTTTCAGTGTGTGTGACAAAAGAGTTGTTGGAATCTTTGGATTTGAAAACGGGTAGGATTAGAGGCCTATTGATATTGATAATTATAAAGTGAATCTGTCTAATTCACCCTATACAAACCAAATCCTAAAGTGCATTTGTTTTGTTGTAAAACATTTTGCTCAAATTTGAGTGTTTGGGGCGAAACTTTGTCCCAGCAAAACACTGTTTTAATAAGGACTGAAAAGGGGCATTAAAATATTTTCAGCCTGCAGAAAGATAACATTCATCCCTTTCCGCCCAACAACTTGTCTCCGCCCAAATCACCGAACCCGCCATCTCCACATCACCAATTGCCACCCATCACCAATCACTTAAAGCCGCAATTCTATGTGTTGCTCCATTTGGAAGCCAAGAAATTAAATAAAAACGCAAAATCAAGAGAACCCATGTTCTCATTTTATCCAAGCTACTTTTTTGTTGTTGGTAAGTTTACACAAAACGCAACCAAATTGGGCATTCTATTGTATTCTATTCAAGTCACGAATTCATACATGGCTTCGTAAATATTGTTTGAGACCCAAAAATTTAAAAATTCTTGCACTAAAATTTCTCAACAAACAGAACACAGCGTTGGAAAGTAACTGATAAAGATTCAAATGCAACAATAATTTATAGCATATATTCAAAAAAAAAAAAAAAAAGACAATCGAGAGAAAGAGCGGAGGAGTACCTAAGCAATAAAGATGGTTAAAGGCTCGCTGTGGGCGACAGATACAGCGTGCGTCCCAACTGGGGACTTTGGCTCAAAGAGAGAGAGGGAGAGAGAGAGAGAGAGAGAGAGAGAGAGAGCTAAATGGGCTTAAAAATCAAGACCAGGCCCAAGTTGTTAAAGAAGAAGCCTATTTTGAAGCAGATGTGAAAGAGAACTGTGAGTTTCAGTGTGTGTGACAAAAGAGCTGTTGGAATCTTTGGATTTGAAAACGGGTAGGATTAGAGGCCAATTGATATTGATAATTATAAAGTGAATCTGTCTAATTCACCCTATACAAACCAAATCCTAAAGTGCATTTATTTTGTTGTAAAACATTTTGCTCAAATTTGAGTGTTTGGGGCGAAAGTTTGTCCCAGCAAAACACTGTTTTAATAAGGACTGAAAAGGGGCATGACAATATTTTCAGCCTGCAGAAAGATAACATTCATCCCTTTCCGCTCAACAACTTGTCTCCGCCCAAATCACCGAACCCCCCATCTCCACATCACCAATTGCCACCCATCACCAATCAACTAAAGCCGCAGTTCTATGTGTTGCTCCATTTGGAAGCCAAGAAACTGAATAAAAACGCAAAATCAAGAGAACCCATGTTCTCATTTTATCCAAGCTACTTTTTTGTTGTTGGTAAGTTTACACAAAACGCACCCAAATTAGGTATTCTATTGTATTCTATTCAAGTCACGAATTCATACATGGCTTCGTAAATATTGTTTGAGACCCAAAAATTTAAAAATTCTTGCACTAAAATTTCTCAACAAACAGAACACAGCTTTGGAAAGTAACTGATAAAGATTCAAATGCAACAATAATTTATAGCATATATTAAAAAAAAAAAAAAAAAGACAATCGAGAGAAAGAGCGGAGGAGTACCTAAGCAATAAAGATGGTTAAAGGCTCGCTGTGGGCGACAGATACAGCGTGCGTCCCAACTGGGGATTTTGGCTCAGAGAGAGAGAGAGAGAGAGAGAGAGAGAGAGAGAGAGAGAGAGAGAGAGCTAAATGGGCTTAAAAATCAAGACCAGGCCCAAGTTGTTAAAGAAGAAGCCGATTTTGAAGCAGATGTGAAAGAGAACTGTGAGTTTCAGTGTGTGTGATAAAAGAGCTGTTGGAATCTTTGGATTTGAAAACGGGTAGGATTAGAGGCCTGTTGATATTGATAATTATAAAGTGAATCTGTCTAATTCACCCTATAAAAACCAAATCCTAAAGTGCATTTGTTTTGTTGTAAAACATTTTGCTCAAATTTGAGTGTTTGGGGCGAAACTTTGTCCCAGCAAAACACTGTTTTAATAAGGACTGAAAAGGGGCATGAAAATATTTTCAGCCTGCAGAAAGATAACATTCAACCCTTCCCGCCCAACAACTTGCCTCCGCCGAAATCACCGAACCCCCCATCTCCACATCACCAATTGCCACCCATCACCAATTACCTAAAGCCGCAATTCTATGTGTTGCTCCATTTGGAAGCCAAGAAACTAAATAAAAACGCAAAATCAAGAGAATCCATGTTCTCATTTTATCCAAGCTACTTTTTTGTTGTTGGTAAGTTTACACAAAACGCACCCAAATTGGGTATTCTATTTTATTCTATTCAAGTCACGAATTTATATATGGCTTCGTAAATATTGTTTGAGACCCAAAAATTAAAAAATTCTTGCACTAAAATTTCTCAACAAACAGAACACAGCATTGGAAAGTAACTGATAAAGATTCAAATGCAACAATAATTTATAGCATATATTAAAAAAAAAAAAAAAAGACAATCGAGAGAAAGAGCAGAGGAGTACCTAAGCAATAAAGATGGTTAAAGGCTCGCTGTGGGCGACAGATACAGCGTGCATCCCAACTGGGGATTTTGGCTCAGAGAGAGAGAGAGAGAGAGAGAGAGAGAGAGAGAGAGAGAGCTAAATGGGCTTAAAAATCAAGACCAGGCCCAAGTTGTTAATGAAGAAGCCTAGTTTGAAGCAGATATAAAAGAGAACTGTGAGTTTCAGTGTGTGTGACAAAAGAGTTGTTGGAACCTTTGGATTTGAAAACGGGTAGGATTAGAGGCCTATTGATATTGATAATTATAAAGTGAATCTGTCTAATTCACCCTATACAAACCAAATCCTAAAGTGCATTTGTTTTGTTGTAAAACATTTTGCTCAAATTTGAGTGTTTGGGGCGAAACTTTGTCCCAGCAAAACACTGTTTTAATAAGGACTGAAAAGGGGCATTAAAATATTTTCAGCCTGCAGAAAGATAACATTCATCCCTTTCCGCCCAACAACTTGTCTCCGCCCAAATCACCGAACCCCCCATCTCCACATCACCAATTGCCACCCATCACCAATCACCTAAAGCCGCAATCCTATGTGTTGCCCCATTTGGAAGCCAAGAAACTAAATAAAAACGCAAAATCTAGAGAACCCATGTTCTCATTTTATCCAAGCTACTTTTTTGTTGTTGGTAAGTTTACACAAAACGCACCCAAATTGGGTATTCTATTGTATTCTATTCAAGTCACGAATTCATACACGGCTTCGTAAATATTGTTTGAGACCCAAAAATTTAAAAATTCTTGCACTAAAATTTCTCAACAAACAGAGCACAGCGTTGGAAAGTAACTGATAAAGATTCAAATGCAACAATAATTTATAGCATATATTAAAAAAAAAAAAAAAGACAATCGAGAGAAAGAGCGGAGGAGTACCTAAGAAATAAAGATGGTTAAAGGCTCGCTGTGGGCGAAAGATACAGCGTGCGTCCCAACTGGGGATTTTGGCTCAGAGAGAGAGAGGGAGAGAGAGAGAGAGAGAGACAGAGAGAGAGAGAGCTAAATGGGCTTAAAAATCAAGACCAGGCCCAAGTTGTTAAAGAAGAAGCCTAGTTTGAAGCAGATATAAAAGAGAACTGTGAGTTTCAGTGTGTGTGACAAAAGAGTTGTTGGAATCTTTGGATTTGAAAACGGGTAGGATTAGAGGCCTATTGATATTGATAATTATAAAGTGAATCTGTCTAACTCACCCTATACAAACCAAATCCAAAAGTGCATTTGTTTTGTTGTAAAACATTTTGCTCAAATTTGAGTGTCTGGTGCGAAACTTTGTCCCAGCAAAACACTGTTTTAATAAGGACTGAAAAGGGGCATGAAAATATTTTTAGCCTGCAGAAAGATAACATTCATCCCTTTCCGCCCAACAACTTGTCTCCGCCCAAATCACCGAACCCCCCATCTCCACATCACCAATTGCCACGCATCACCAATCACCTAAAGCCGCAATTCTATGTGTTGCTCCATTTGGAAGCCAAGAAACTAAATAAAAACGCAAAATCAGGAGAATCCATGTTCTCATTTTATCCAAGCTACTTTTTTGTTGTTGGTAAGTTTACACAAAACGCACCCAAATTGGGTATTCTATTGTATTCTATTCAAGTCACGAATTCATATATGGCTTCGTAAATATTGTTTGAGACCCAAAAATTAAAAAATTCTTGCACTAAAATTTCTCAACAAACAGAACACAGCATTGGAAAGTAACTGATAAAGATTCAAATGCAACAATAATTTATAGCATATATTAAAAAAAAAAAAAAAAAAGACAATCGAGAGAAAGAGCGGAGGAGTACCTAAGCAATAAAGATGGTTAAAGGCTCGCTGTGGGCGACAGATACAGCGTGCGTCCCAACTGGGGATTTTGGTTCAGAGAGAGAGAGAGAGAGAGAGAGAGAGAGAGAGAGAGCTAAATGGGCTTAAAAATCAAGACCAGGCCCAAGTTATTATAGAAGAAGCCTAGTTTGAAGCAGATATAAAAGAGAACTGTGAGTTTCAGTGTGTGTGACAAAAGAGTTGTTGGAATCTTTGGATTTGAAAACGGGTAGGATTAGAGGCCTATTGATATTGATAATTATAAAGTGAATCTGTCTAATTCACCCTATACAAACCAAATCCTAAAGTGCATTTGTTTTGTTGTAAAACATTTTGCTCAAATTTGAGTGTTTGGGGCGAAACTTTGTCCCAGCAAAACACTGTTTTAATAAGGACTGAAAAGGGGCATTAAAATATTTTCAGCCTGCAGAAAGATAACATTCATCCCTTTCCGCCCAACAACTTGTCTCCACCCAAATCACCGAACCCCCCATCTCCACATCACCAATTGCCACCCATCACCAATCACCTAAAGCCGCAATCCTATGTGTTGCTCCATTTGGAAGCCAAGAAACTAAATAAAAACGCAAAATCAAGAGAACCCATGTTCTCATTTTATCCAAGCTACTTTTTTGTTGTTGGCAAGTTTACACAAAACGCACCCAAATTGGGTATTCTATTGTATTCTATTCAAGTCACGAATTCATACATGGCTTCGTAAATATTGTTTGAGACCCAAAAATTTAAAAATTCTTGCACTAAAATTTCTCAACAAACAGAACACAGCGTTGGAAAGTAACTGATAAAGATTCAAATGCAACACTAATTTATAGCATATATTAAAAAAAAAAAAAAAAAGACAATCGGGAGAAAGAGCAGAGGAGTACCTAAGCAATAAAGATGGTTAAAGGCTCGCTGTGGGCGACAGATACAGCGTGCATCCCAACTGGGGATTTTGGCTCAGAGAGAGAGAGAGAGAGAGAGAGAGAGAGAGAGAGAGAGAGCTAAATGGGCTTAAAAATCAAGACCAGGCCCAAGTTGTTAAAGAAGAAGCCTAGTTTGAAGCAGATATAAAAGAGAACTGTGAGTTTCAGTGTGTGTGACAAAAGAGTTGTTGGAATCTTTGGATTTGAAAACGGGTAGGATTAGAGGCCTATTGATATTGATAATTATAAAGTGAATCTGTCTAATTCACCCTATACAAACCAAATCCTAAAGTGCATTTGTTTTGTTGTAAAACATTTTGCTCAAATTTGAGTGTTTGGGGCGAAACTTTGTCCCAGCAAAACACTGTTTTAATAAGGACTGAAAAGGGGCATTAAAATATTTTCAGCCTGCAGAAAGATAACATTCATCCCTTTCCGCCCAACAACTTGTCTCCGCCCAAATCACCGAACCCCCCATCTCCACATCACCAATTGCCACCCATCACCAATCACTTAAAGCCGCAATTCTATGTGTTGCTCCATTTGGAAGCCAAGAAATTAAATAAAAACGCAAAATCAAGAGAACCCATGTTCTCATTTTATCCAAGCTACTTTTTTGTTGTTGGTAAGTTTACACAAAACGCAACCAAATTGGGCATTCTATTGTATTCTATTCAAGTCACGAATTCATACATGGCTTCGTAAATATTGTTTGAGACCCAAAAATTTAAAAATTCTTGCACTAAAATTTCTCAACAAACAGAACACAGCGTTGGAAAGTAACTGATAAAGATTCAAATGCAACAATAATTTATAGCATATATTCAAAAAAAAAAAAAAAAGACAATCGAGAGAAAGAGCGGAGGAGTACCTAAGCAATAAAGATGGTTAAAGGCTCGCTGTGGGCGACAGATACAGCGTGCGTCCCAACTGGGGACTTTGGCTCAAAGAGAGAGAGAGAGAGTGAGAGAGAGAGAGAGAGAGAGAGAGAGCTAAATGGGCTTAAAAATCTAGACCAGGCCCAAGTTGTTAAAGAAGAAGCCTATTTTGAAGCAGATGTGAAAGAGAACTGTGAGTTTCAGTGTGTGTGACAAAAGAGCTGTTGGAATCTTTGGATTTGAAAACGGGTAGGATTAGAGGCCAATTGATATTGATAATTATAAAGTGAATCTGTCTAATTCACCCTATACAAACCAAATCCTAAAGTGCATTTGTTTTGTTGTAAAACATTTTGCTCAAATTTGAGTGTTTGGGGCGAAACTTTGTCCCAGCAAAACACTGTTTTAATAAGGACTGAAAAGGGGCATGAAAATATTTTCAGCCTGCAGAAAGATAACATTCAACCCTTCCCGCCCAACAACTTGTCTCCGCCGAAATCACCGAACCCCCCATCTCCACATCACCAATTGCCACCCATCACCAATTACCTAAAGCCGCAATTCTATGTGTTGCTCCATTTGGAAGCCAAGAAACTAAATAAAAACGCAAAATCAAGAGAATCCATGTTCTCATTTTATCCAAGCTACTTTTTTGTTGTTGGTAAGTTTACACAAAACGCACCCAAATTGGGTATTCTATTTTATTCTATTCAAGTCACGAATTTATATATGGCTTCGTAAATATTGTTTGAGACCCAAAAATTAAAAAATTCTTGCACTAAAATTTCTCAACAAACAGAACACAGCATTGGAAAGTAACTGATAAAGATTCAAATGCAACAATAATTTATAGCATATATTAAAAAAAAAAAAAAAAGACAATCGAGAGAAAGAGCAGAGGAGTACCTAAGCAATAAAGATGGTTAAAGGCTCGCTGTGGGCGACAGATATAGCGTGCATCCCAACTGGGGATTTTGGCTCAGAGAGAGAGAGAGAGAGAGAGAGAGAGAGAGAGAGAGAGAGAGAGAGCTAAATGGGCTTAAAAATCAAGACCAGGGCCAAGTTGTTAATGAAGAAGCCTAGTTTGAAGCAGATATAAAAGAGAACTGTGAGTTTCAGTGTGTGTGACAAAAGATTTGTTGGAATCTTTGGATTTGAAAACGGGTAGGATTAGAGGCCTATTGATATTGATAATTATAAAGTGAATCTGTCTAATTCACCCTATACAAACCAAATCCTAAAGTGCATTTGTTTTGTTGTAAAACATTTTGCTCAAATTTGAGTGTTTGGGGCGCAACTTTGTCCCAGCAAAACACTGTTTTAATAAGGACTGAAAAGGGGCATTAAAATATTTTCAGCCTGCAGAAAGATAACATTCATCCCTTTCCGCCCAACAACTTGTCTCCGCCCAAATCACCGAACCCCCCATCTCCACATCACCAATTGCCACCCATCACCAATCACCTAAAGCCGCAATCCTATGTGTTGCACCATTTGGAAGCCAAGAAACTAAATAAAAACGCAAAATCTAGAGAACCCATGTTCTCATTTTATCCAAGCTACTTTTTTGTTGTTGGTAAGTTTACACAAAACGCACCCAAATTGGGTATTCTATTGTATTCTATTCAAGTCACGAATTCATACACGGCTTCGTAAATATTGTTTGAGACCCAAAAATTTAAAAATTCTTGCACTAAAATTTCTCAACAAACAGAGCACAGCGTTGGAAAGTAACTGATAAAGATTCAAATGCAACAATAATTTATAGCATATATTAAAAAAAAAAAAAAAAAGACAATCGAGAGAAAGAGCGGAGGAGTACCTAAGAAATAAAGATGGTTAAAGGCTCGCTGTGGGCGACAGATACAGCGTGCGTCCCAACTGGAGATTTTGGCTCAGAGAGAGAGAGGGAGAGAGAGAGAGAGAGAGACAGAGAGATAGAGAGAGAGAGAGCTAAATGGGCTTAAAAATCAAGACCAGGCCCAAGTTGTTAAAGAAGAAGCCTAGTTTGAAGCAGATATAAAAGAGAACTGTGAGTTTCAGTGTGTGTGACAAAAGAGCTGTTGGAATCTTTGGATTTGAAAACGTGTAGGATTAGAGGCCTATTGATATTGATAATTATAAAGTGAATCTGTCTAATTCACCCTATACAAACCAAATCCTAAAGTGCATTTGTTTTGTTGTAAAACATTTTGCTCAAATTTGAGTGTCTGGTGGGAAACTTTGTCCCAGCAAAACACTGTTTTAATAAGGACTGAAAAGGGGCATGAAAATATTTTTAGCCTGCAGAAAGATAACATTCATCCCTTTCCGCCCAACAACTTGTCTCCGCCCAAATCACCGAACCCCCCATCTCCACATCACCAATTGCCACGCATCACCAATCACCTAAAGCCGCAATTCTATGTGTTGCTCCATTTGGAAGCCAAGAAACTAAATAAAAACGCAAAATCAAGAGAATCCATGTTCTCATTTTATCCAAGCTACTTTTTTGTTGTTGGTAAGTTTACACAAAACGCACCCAAATTGGGTATTCTATTGTATTCTATTCAAGTCACGAATTCGTATATGGCTTCGTAAATATTGTTTGAGACCGAAAAATTAAAAAATTCTTGCACTAAAATTTCTCAACAAACAGAACACAGCATTGGAAAGTAACTGATAAAGATTCAAATGCAACAATAATTTATAGCATATATTAAAAAAAAAAAAAAAAAGACAATCGAGAGAAAGAGCGGAGGAGTACCTAAGCAATAAAGATGGTTAAAGGCTCGCTGTGGGCGACAGATACAGCGTGCGTCCCAACTGGGGATTTTGGCTCAGAGAGAGAGAGAGAGAGAGAGAGAGAGAGAGAGAACTAAATGGGCTTAAAAATCAAGACCAGGCCCAAGTTGTTAAAGAAGAAGCCTATTTTGAAGCAGATATAAAAGAGAACTGTGAGTTTTAGTGTGTGTGACAAAAGAGTTGTTGGAATCTTTGGATTTGAAAACGGGTAGGATTAGAGGCCTATTGATATTGATAATTATAAAGTGAATCTGTCTAATTCACCCTATACAAACCAAATCCTAAAGTGCATTTGTTTTGTTGTAAAACATTTTGCTCAAATTTGAGTGTTTGGGGCGAAACTTTGTCCCAGCAAAACACTGTTTTAATAAGGACTGAAAAGGGGCATTAAAATATTTTCAGCCTGCAGAAAGATAACATTCATCCCTTTCCGCCCAACAACTTGTCTCCGCCCAAATCACCGAACCCCCCATCTCCACATCACCAATTGCCACCCATCACCAATCACCTAAAGCCGCAATCCTATGTGTTGCTCCATTTGGAAGCCAAGAAACTAAATAAAAACGCAAAATCAAGAGAACCCATGTTCTCATTTTATCCAAGCTACTTTTTTGTTGTTGGCAAGTTTACACAAAACGCACCCAAATTGGGTATTCTATTGTATTCTATTCAAGTCACGAATTCATACATGGCTTCGTAAATATTGTTTGAGACCCAAAAATTTAAAAATTCTTGCACTAAAATTTCTCAACAAACAGAACACAGCGTTGGAAAGTAACTGATAAAGATTCAAATGCAACACTAATTTATAGCATATATTAAAAAAAAAAAAAAAAAGACAATCGGGAGAAAGAGCGGAGGAGTACCTAAGCAATAAAGATGGTTAAAGGCTCGCTGTGGGCGACAGATACAGCGTGCGTCCCAACTGGGGATTTTGGCTCAGAGAGAGACAGAGAGAGAGAGAGCTAAATGGGCTTAAAAATCAAGACCAGGCCCAAGTTGTTAAAGAAGAAGCCTATTTTGAAGCAGATGTGAAAGAGAACTGTGAGTTTCAGTGTGTGTGATAAAAGAGCTGTTGGAATCTTTGGATTTGAAAACGGGTAGGATTAGAGGCCTATTGATATTGATAATTATAAAGTGAATCTGTCTAATTCACCCTATACAAACCAAATCCTAAAGTGCATTTGTTTTGTTGTAAAACATTTTGCTCAAATTTGAGTGTTTGGGGCGAAACTTTGTCCCAACAAAACACTGTTTTAATAAGGACTGAAAAGGGGCATTAAAATATTTTCAGCCTGCAGAAAGATAACATTCATCCCTTTCCGCCCAACAACTTGTCTCCGCCCAAATCACCGAACCCCCCATCTCCACATCACCAATTGCCACCCATCACCAATCACCTAAAGCCGCAATCCTATGTGTTGCTCCATTTGGAAGCCAAGAAACTAAATAAAAACGCAAAATCAAGAGAACCCATGTTCTCATTTTATCCAAGCTACTTTTTTGTTGTTGGCAAGTTTACACAAAACGCACCCAAATTAGGTATTCTATTGTATTCTATTCAAGTCACGAATTCATACATGGCTTCGTAAATATTGTTTGAGACCCAAAAATTTAAAAATTCTTGCACTAAAATTTCTCAACAAACAGAACACAGCGTTGGAAAGTAACTGATAAAGATTCAAATGCAACACTAATTTATAGCATATATTAAAAAAAAAAAAAAAAAGACAATCGGGAGAAAGAGCGGAGGAGTACCTAAGCAATAAAGATGGTTAAAGGCTCGCTGTGGGCGACAGATACAGCGTGCGTCCCAACTGGGGATTTTGGCTCACAGAGAGAGAGAGAGAGAGAGAGAGAGAGAGAGAGCTAAATGGGCTTAAAAATCAAGACCAGGCCCAAGTTGTTAAAGAAGAAGCCTATTTTGAAGCAGATGTGAAAGAGAACTGTGAGTTTCAGTGTGTGTGATAAAAGAGCTGTTGGAATCTTTGGATTTGAAAACGGGTAGGATTAGAGGCCTATTGATATTGATAATTATAAAGTGAATCTGTCTAATTCACCCTATACAAACCAAATCCTAAAGTGCATTTGTTTTGTTGTAAAACATTTTGCTCAAATTTGAGTGTTTGGGGCGAAACTTTGTCCCAGCAAAACACTGTTTTAATAATGACTGAAAAGGGGCATGAAAATATTTTCAGCCTGCAGAAAGATAACATTCATCCCTTTCCGCCCAACAACTTGTCTCCGCCCAAATCACCGAACCCCCCATCTCCACATCACCAATTGCCACCCATCACCAATCACCTAAAGCCGCAATTCTATGTGTTGCTCCATTTGGAAGCCAAGAAACTAAATAAAAACGCAAAATCAAGAGAATCCATGTTCTCATTTTATCCAAGCTACTTTTTTGTTGTTGGTAAGTTTACACAAAACGCACCCAAATTGGGTATTCTATTGTATTCTATTCAAGTCACGAATTCATATATGGCTTCGTAAATATTGTTTGAGACCCAAAAATTAAAAAATTCTTGCACTAAAATTTCTCAACAAACAGAACACAGCATTGGAAAGTAACTGATAAAGATTCAAATGCAACAATAATTTATAGCATATATTAAAAAAAAAAAAAAAAGACAATCGAGAGAAAGAGCGGAGGAGTACCTAAGCAATAAAGATGGTTAAAGGCTCGCTGTGGGCGACAGATACAGCGTGCGTCCCAACTGGGGATGTTGGCTCAAAGAAAGAGAGAGAGAGAGAGAGAGAGAGAGAGAGAGAGAGAGAGAGAGCTAAATGGGCTTAAAAATCAAGACCAGGCCCAAGTTGATAAAGAAGAAGCCTAGTTTGAAGCAGATATAAAAGAGAACTGTGAGTTTCAGTGTGTGTGACAAAAGAGTTGTTGGAATCTTTGGATTTGAAAACGGGTAGGATTAGAGGCCTATTGATATTGATAATTATAAAGTGAATCTGTCTAATTCACCCTATACAAACCAAATCCTAAAGTGCATTTGTTTTGTTGTAAAACATTTTGCTCAAATTTGAGTGTTTGGGGCGAAACTTTGTCCCAGCAAAACACTGTTTTAATAAGGACTGAAAAGGGGCATTAAAATATTTTCAGCCTGCAGAAAGATAACATTCATCCCTTTCCGCCCAACAACTTGTCTCCGCCCAAATCACCGAACCCCCCATCTCCACATCACCAATTGCCACCCATCACCAATCACCTAAAGCCGCAATCCTATGTGTTGCACCATTTGGAAGCCAAGAAACTAAATAAGAACGCAAAATCTAGAGAACCCATGTTCTCATTTTATCCAAGCTACTTTTTTGTTGTTGGTAAGTTTACACAAAACGCACCCAAATTGGGTATTCTATTGTATTCTATTCAAGTCACGAATTCATACACGGCTTCGTAAATATTGTTTGAGACCCAAAAATTTAAAAATTCTTGCACTAAAATTTCTCAACAAACAGAGCACAGCGTTGGAAAGTAACTGATAAAGATTCAAATGCAACAATAATTTATAGCATATATTAAAAAAAAAAAAAAAAGACAATCGAGAGAAAGAGCGGAGGAGTACCTAAGAAATAAAGATGGTTAAAGGCTCGCTGTGGGCGACAGATACAGCGTGCGTCCCAACTGGGGATTTTGGCTCAGAGAGAGAGAGGGAGAGAGAGAGAGAGAGAGAGAGAGAGAGAGAGAGAGAGAGAGAGAGCTAAATGGGCTTAAAAATCAAGACCAGGCCCAAGTTGTTAAAGAAGAAGCCTAGTTTGAAGCAGATATAAAAGAGAACTGTGAGTTTCAGTGTGTGTGACAAAAGAGCTGTTGGAATCTTTGGATTTGAAAACGGGTAGGATTAGAGGCCTATTGATATTGATAATTATAAAGTGAATCTGTCTAATTCACCCTATACAAACCAAATCCTAAAGTGCATTTGTTTTGTTGTAAAACATTTTGCTCAAATTTGAGTGTCTGGTGCGAAACTTTGTCCCAGCAAAACACAGTTTTAATAAGGACTGAAAAGGGGCATGAAAATATTTTTAGCCTGCAGAAAGATAACATTCATCCCTTTCCGCCCAACAACTTGTCTCCGCCCAAATCACCGAACCCCCCATCTCCACATCACCAATTGCCACGCATCACCAATCACCTAAAGCCGCAATTCTATGTGTTGCTCCATTTGGAAGCCAAGAAACTAAATAAAAACGCAAAATCAAGAGAATCCATGTTCTCATTTTATCCAAGCTACTTTTTTGTTGTTGGTAAGTTTACACAAAACGCACCCAAATTGGGTATTCTATTGTATTCTATTCAAGTCACGAATTCATATATGGCTTCGTAAATATTGTTTGAGACCCAAAAATTAAAAAATTCTTGCACTAAAATTTCTCAACAAACAGAACACAGCATTGGAAAGTAACTGATAAAGATTCAAATGCAACAATAATTTATAGCATATATTAAAAAAAAAAAAAAAAAGACAATCGAGAGAAAGAGCGGAGGAGTACCTAAGCAATAAAGATGGTTAAAGGCTCGCTGTGGGCGACAGATACAGCGTGCGTCCCAACTGGGGATTTTGGCTCAGAGAGAGAGAGAGAGAGAGAAAGAGAGAGAGAGAACTAAATGGGCTTAAAAATCAAGACCAGGCCCAAGTTGTTAAAGAAGAAACCTATTTTGAAGCAGATATAAAAGAGAACTGTGAGTTTTAGTGTGTGTGACAAAAGAGTTGTTGGAATCTTTGGATTTGAAAACGGGTAGGATTAGAGGCCTATTGATATTGATAATTATAAAGTGAATCTGTCTAATTAACCCTATACAAACCAAATCCTAAAGTGCATTTGTTTTGTTGTAAAACATTTTGCTCAAATTTGAGTGTTTGGGGCGAAACTTTGTCCCAGCAAAACACTGTTTTAATAAGGACTGAAAAGGGGCATTAAAATATTTTCAGCCTGCAGAAAGATAACATTCATCCCTTTCCGCCCAACAACTTGTCTCCGCCCAAATCACCGAACCCCCCATCTCCACATCACCAATTGCCACCCATCACCAATCACCTAAAGCCGCAATCCTATGTGTTGCTCCATTTGGAAGCCAAGAAACTAAATAAAAACGCAAAATCAAGAGAATCCATGTTCTCATTTTATCCAAGCTACTTTTTTGTTGTTGGTAAGTTTACACAAAACGCACCCAAATTGGGTATTCTATTGTATTCTATTCAAGTCACGAATTCATATATGGCTTCGTAAATATTGTTTGAGACCCAAAAATTAAAAAATTCTTGCACTAAAATTTCTCAACAAACAGAACACAGCATTGGAAAGTAACTGATAAAGATTCAAATGCAACAATAATTTATAGCATATATTAAAAAAAAAAAAAAAAAGACAATCGAGAGAAAGAGCGGAGGAGTACCTAAGCAATAAAGATGGTTAAAGGCTCGCTGTGGGCGACAGATACAGCGTGCGTCCCAACTGGGGATGTTGGCTCAAAGAAAGAGAGAGAGAGAGAGAGAGAGAGAGAGAGAGAGAGAGAGAGAGAGAGAGCTAGATGGGCTTAAAAATCAAGACCAGGCCCAAGTTGATAAAGAAGAAGCCTATTTTGAAGCAGATATAAAAGAGAACTATGAGTTTCAGTGTGTGTGACAAAAGGGTTGTTGGAATCTTTGGATTTGAAAACGGGTTGGATTAGAGGCCAATTGATATTGAAAATTATAAAGTGAATCTGTCTAATTCACCCTATACAAACCAAATCCTAAAGTGCATTTGTTTTGTTGTAAAACATTTTGCTCAAATTTGAGTGTTTGGGGCGAAACTTTGTCCCAGCAAAACACTGTTTTAATAAGGACTGAAAAGGGGCATTAAAATATTTTCAGCCTGCAGAAAGATAACATTCATCCCTTTTCGCCCAACAACTTGTCTCCGCCCAAATCACCGAACCCCCCATCTCCACATCACCAATTGCCACCCATCACTAATCACCTAAAGCCGCAATCCTATGTGTTGCTCCATTTGGAAGCCAAGAAACTAAATAAAACTGCAAAATCAAGAGAACCCATGTTCTCATTTTATCCAAGCTACTTTTTTATTGTTGGTAAGTTTACACAAAACGCACCCAAATTGGGTATTCTGTTGTATTCTATTCAAGTCACGAATCCATACATGGCTTCGTAAATATTGTTTGAGACCCAAAAATTTAAAAATTCTTGCACTAAAATTTCCCAACAAACAGAACACAGCGTTGGAAAGTAACTGATAAAGATTCAAATGCAACAATAATTTATAGCATATATTTAAAAAAAAAAAAAAAAGACAATAGAGAGAAAGAGCGGAGGAGTACCTAAGCAATAAAGATGGTTAAAGGCTCGCTGTGGGCGACGGATACAGCGTGCGTCCCAACTGGGGATTTTTGCTCAGAGAGAGAGAG
Source organism: Lithocarpus polystachyus (assembly GCA_033629205.1). Classification (NCBI taxonomy): domain Eukaryota; kingdom Viridiplantae; phylum Streptophyta; class Magnoliopsida; order Fagales; family Fagaceae; genus Lithocarpus; species Lithocarpus polystachyus. Next base: position 107,825,393 of record CM066163.1, on the reverse strand, counting down.
GGAGAGAGAGAGAGAGAGAGAGAGAGAGAGAGAGAGAGAGAGAGAGCTAAATGGGCTTAAAAGTCAAGACCAGGCCCAAGTTGTTAAAGAAGAAGCCTATTTTGAAGCAGATGTGAAAGAGAACTGTGAGTTTCAGTGTGTGTGACAAAAGAGCTGTTGGAATCTTTGGATTTGAAAACGGGTAGGATTAGAGGCCTATTGATATTGATAAATATAAAGTGAATCTGTCTAATTCACCCTATACAAACCAAATCCTAAAGTGCACTTGTTTTGTTGTAAAACATTTTGCTCAAATTTGAGTGTTTGGGGCGAAACTTTGTCCCAGCAAAACACTGTTTTGATAAGGATTGAAAAGGGGCATTAAAATATTTTCAGCCTGCAGAAAGATAACATTCATCCCTTTCCACCCAACAACTTGTCTCCGCCCAAATCACCGAACCCGCCATCTCCACATCACCAATTGCCACCCATCACCAATCACCTAAAGCCGCAATCCTATGTGTTGCTCCATTTGGAAGCCAAGAAACTAAATAAAAACGCAAAATCAAGAGAACCCATGTTCTCATTTTATCCAAGCTACTTTTTTGTTGTTGGTAAGTTTACACAAAACGCACCCAAATCGGGTATTCTATTGTGTTCTATTCAAGTCACGAATTCATACATGGCTTCGTAAATATTGTTTGAGACCCAAAAATTTAAAAATTCTTGCACTAAAATTTCTCAACAAACAGAACACAGCGTTGGAAAGTAACTGATAAAGATTCAAATGCAACAATAATTTATAGCATATATTAAAAAAAAAAAAAAAAAAAAGACAATCGAGAGAAAGAGCGGAGGAGTACCTAAGCAATAAAGATGGTTAAAGGCTCGCTGTGGGCGACAGATACAGCGTGCGTCCCAACTGGGGATTTTGGCTCAGAGAGAGAGAGGGAGAGAGAGAGAGAGAGAGACAGAGAGAGAGAGAGAGAGAGAGCTAAATGGGCTTAAAAATCAAGACCAGGCCCAAGTTGTTAAAGAAGAAGCCTATTTTGAAGCATATGTGAAAGAGAACTGTGAGTTTCAGTGTGTGTGATAAAAGAGCTGTTGGAATCTTTGGATTTGAAAACGGGTAGGATTAGAGGCCTATTGATATTGATAATTATAAAGTGAATCTGTCTAATTCACCCTATACAAACCAAATCCTAAAGTGCATTTGTTTTGTTGTAAAACATTTTGCTCAAATTTGTGTGTTTGGGGCGAAACTTTGTCCCAGCAAAACACTGTTTTAATAAGGACTGAAAAGGGGCATTAAAATATTTTCAGCCTGCAGAAAGATAACATTCATCCCTTTCCGCACAACAACTTGTCTCCGCCCAAATCACCGAACCCCCCATCTCCACATCACCAATTGCCACCCATCACCAATCACCTAAAGCCGCAATCCTATGTGTTGCTCCATTTGGAAGCCAAGAAACTAAATAAAAACGCAAAATCAAGAGAACCCATGTTCTCATTTTATCCAAGCTACTTTTTTGTTGTTGGTAAGTTTACACAAAACGCACCCAAATTGGGTATTCTATTGTATTCTATTCAAGTCACGAATTCATACACGGCTTCGTAAATATTGTTTGAGACCCAAAAATTTAAAAATTCTTGCACTAAAATTTCTCAACAAACAGAGCACAGCATTGGAAAGTAACTGATAAAGATTCAAATGCAACAATAATTTATAGCATATATTAAAAAAAAAAAAAAAGACAATCGAGAGAAAGAGCGGAGGAGTACCTAAGAAATAAAGATGGTTAAAGGCTCGCTGTGGGCGACAGATACAGCGTGCGTCCCAACTGGGGATTTTGGCTCAGAGAGAGAGAGGGAGAGAGAGAGAGAGAGAGAGCTAAATGGGCTTAAAAATCAAGACCAGGCCCAAGTTGTTAAAGAAGAAGCCTATTTTGAAGCAGATGTGAAAGAGAACTGTGAGTTTCAGTGTGTGTGAGAAAAGCGCTGTTGGAATCTTTGGATTTGAAAACGGGTAGGATTAGAGGCCTATTGATATTGATAATTATAGAGTGAATCTGTCTAATTCACCCTATACAAACCAAATCCTAAAGTGCATTTGTTTTGTTGTAAATCATTTTGCTCAAATTTGAGTGTTTGGTGCGAAACTTTGTCCCAGCAAAACACTGTTTTAATAAGGACTGAAAAGGGGTATGAAAATATTTTCAGCCTGCAGAAAGATAACATTCATCCCTTTCCGCCCAACAACTTGTCTCCGCCCAAATCACCGAACCCCCCATCTCCACATCACCAATTGCCACCCATCACCAATCACCTAAAGCCGCAATTCTATGTGTTGCTCCATTTGGAAGCCAAGAAACTAAATAAAAACGCAAAATCAAGAGAATCCATGTTCTCATTTTATCCAAGCTACTTTTTTGTTGTCGGTAAGTTTACACAAAACGCACCCAAATTGGGTATTCTATTGTATTCTATTCCAGTCACGAATTCATATATGGCTTCGTAAATATTGTTTGAGACCCAAAAATTAAAAAATTCTTGCACTAAAATTTCTCAAGAAACAGAACACAGCATTGGAAAGTAACTGATAAAGATTCAAATTCAACAATAATTTATAGCATATATTAAAAAAAAAAAAAAAAGACAATCGAGAGAAAGAGCGGAGGAGTACCTAAGCAATAAAGATGGTTAAAGGCTCGCTGTGGGCGACAGATACAGCGTGCGTCCCAACTGGGGATTTTGGCTCAGAGGGAGAGAGAGAGAGAGAGAACTAAATGGGATTAAAAATCAAGACCAGGCCCAAGTTGTTAAAGAAGAAGCCTATTTTGAAGCAGATATAAAAGAGAACTGTGAGTTTCAGTGTGTGTGACAAAAGAGCTGTTGGAATCTTTGGATTTGAAAACGGGTAGGATTAGAGGCCTATTGATATTGATAATTATAAAGTGAATCTGTCTAATTCACCCTATACAAACCAAATCCTAAAGTGCATTTGTTTTGTTGTAAAACATTTTGCTCAAATTTGAGTGTTTGGGGCGAAACTTTGTCCCAGCAAAACACTGTTTTAATAAGGACTGAAAAGGGGCATTAAAATATTTTCAGCCTGCAGAAAGATAACATTCATCCCTTTCCGCCCAACAACTTGTCTCCGCCCAAATCACCGAACCCGCCATCTCCACATCACCAATTGCAACCCATCACCAATCACCTAAAGCCGCAATCCTATGTGTTGCTCCATTTGGAAGCCAAGAAACTAAATAAAAATGCAAAATCAAGAGAACCCATGTTCTCATTTTATCCAAGCTACTTTTTTGTTGTTGGTAAGTTTACACAAAACGCAACCAAATCGGTTATTCTATTGTATTCTATTCAAGTCACGAATTCATACATGGCTTCGTAAATATTGTTAGAGACCCAAAAATTTAAAAATTCTTGCACTAAAATTTCTCAACAAACAGAACACAGCGTTGGAAAGTAACTGATAAAGATTCAAATGCAACAATAATTTATAGCATATATTAAAAAAAAAAAAAAAAAGACAATCGAGAGAAAGAGCGGAGGAGTACATAAGCAATAAAGATGGTTAAAGGCTCGCTGTGGGCGACAGATACAGCGTGCGTCCCAACTGGGGATTTTGGCTCAGAGAGAGAGAGGGAGAGAGAGAGAGAGAGAGAGAGAGAGAGAGAGAGAGAGAGAGAGAGAGAGCTAAATGGGCTTAAAAATCAAGACCAGGCCCAAGTTGTTAAAGAAGAAGCCTATTTTGAAGCAGATGTGAAAGAGAACTGTGAGTTTCAGTGTGTGTGATAAAAGAGCTGTTGGAATCTTTGGATTTGAAAACGGGTAGGATTAGAGGCCTATTGATATTGATAATTATAAAGTGAATCTGTCTAATTCACCCTATACAAACCAAATCCTAAAGTGCATTTGTTTTGTTGTAAAACATTTTGCTCAAATTTGAGTGTTTGGGGCGAAACTTTTTCCCAGCAAAACACTGTTTTAATAAGGACTGAAAAGGGGCATGAAAATATTTTCAGCCTGCAGAAAGATAACATTCATCCCTTTCCGCCCAACAACTTGTCTCCGCCCAAATCACCGAACCCGCCATCTCCACATCACCAATTGCCACCCATCACCAATCACCTAAAGCCGCAATTCTGTGTGTTGCTCCATTTGGAAGCCAAGAAACTAAATAAAAACGCAAAATCAAAAGAACCCATGTTCTCATTTTATCCAAGCTACTTTTTTCTTGTTGGTAAGTTTACACAAAACGCACCCAAATTGGGTATTCTGTTGTATTCTATTCAAGTCACGAATTCATACATGGCTTCGTAAATATTGTTTGAGACCCAAAAATTTAAAAATTCTTGCACTAAAATTTCTCAACAAACAGAACACAGCGTTGGAAAGTAACTGATAAAGATTCAAATGCAACAATAATTTATAGCATATATTTAAAAAAAAAAAAAAAAGACAATAGAGAGAAAGAGCGGAGGAGTACCTAAGCAATAATGATGGTTAAAGGCTCGCTGTGGGCGACAGATACAGCGTGCGTCCCAACTGGGGAATTTTGCTCAGAGAGAAAGAGGGAGAGAGAGAGAGAGACAGAGAGAGAGAGAGCTAAATGGGCTTAAAAATCAAGACCAGGCCCAAGTTGTTAAAGAAGAAGCCTATTTTGAAGCAGATGTGAAAGAGAACTGTGAGTTTCAGTGTGTGTGACAAAAGAGCTGTTGGAATCTTTGGATTTGAAAACGGGTAGGATTAGAGGCCTATTGATATTGATAATTATAAAGTGAATCTGTCTAATTCACCCTATACAAACCAAATCCTAAAGTGCATTTCTTTTGTTGTAAAACATTTTGCTCAAATTTGAGTGTTTGGGGCGAAACTTTGTCCCAGCAAAACACTGTTTTAATAAGGACTGAAAAGGGGCATGAAAATATTTTCAGCCTGCAGAAAGATAACATTCATCCCTTTCTGCCCAACAACTTGTCTCCGCCCAAATCACCGAACCCCTCATCTCCACATCACCAATTGCCACCCATCACCAATCACCTAAAGCCGCAATTCTATGTGTTGCTCCATTTGGAAGCCAAGAAACTAAATAAAAACGCAAAATCAAGAGAACCCATGTTCTCATTTTATCCAAGCTACTTTTTTGTTGTTGGTAAGTTTACACAAAACGCACCCAAATTGGGTATTCTATTGTATTCTATTCAAGTCACGAATTCATATATGGCTTCGTAAATATTGTTTGAGACCCAAAAATTAAAAAATTCTTGCACTAAAATTTCTCAACAAACAGAACACAGCATTGGAAAGTAACTGATAAAGATTCAAATGCAACAATAATTTATAGCATATATTAAAAAAAAAAAAAAAAAAAGACAATCGAGAGAAAGAGCGGTGGAGTACCTAAGCAATAAAGATGGTTAAAGGCTCGCTGTGGGCGACAGATACAGCGTGCGTCCCAACTGGGGATTTTGGCTCAGAGAGAGAGAGAGAGAGAGAGAGAGAGAGAGAGAGCTAAATGGCCTTAAAAATCAAGACCAGGCCTAAGTTGTAAAAGAAGAAGCCTATTTTGAAGCAGATATAAAAGAGAATTGTGAGTTTCAGTGTGTGTGACAAAAGAGTTGTTGGAATCTTTGGATTTGAAAACGGGTTGGATTAGAGGCCAATTGATATTGATAATTATAAAGTGAATCTGTCTAATTCACCCTATACAAACCAAATCCTAAAGTGCATTTGTTTTGTTGTAAAACATTTTGCTCAAATTTGAGTGTTTGGGGCGAAACTTTGTCCCAGCAAAACACTGTTTTAATAAGGACTGAAAAGGGGCATTAAAATATTTTCAGCCTGCAGAAAGATAACATTCATCCCTTTCCGCCCAACAACTTGTCTCCGCCCAAATCACCGAACCCCCCATCTCCACATCACCAATTGCCACCCATCACCAATCACCTAAAGCCGCAATTCTGTGTGTTGCTCCATTTGGAAGCCAAGAAACTAAATAAAAACGCAAAATCAAGAGAACCCATGTTCTCATTTTATCCAAGCTACTTTTTTGTTGTTGGTAAGTTTACACAAAACGCACCCAAATTGGGTATTCTGTTGTATTCTATTCAAGTCACGAATTCATACATGGCTTCGTAAATATTGTTTGAGACCCAAAAATTTAAAAATTCTTGCACTAAAATTTCTCAACAAACAGAACACAGCGTTGGAAAGTAACTGATAAAGATTCAAATGCAACAATAATTTATAGCATATATTTAAAAAAAAAAAAAAAAGACAATAGAGAGAAAGAGCGGAGGAGTACCTAAGCAATAAAGATGGTTAAAGGCTCGCTGTGGGCGACAGATACAGCGTGCGTCCCAACTGGGGATTTTGGCTCAGAGAGAGAGAGAGAGAGAGAGAGAGAGAGAGCTAAATGGGCTTAAAAATCAAGACCAGGCCTAAGTTGTAAAAGAAGAAGCCTATTTTGAAGCAGATATAAAAGAGAACTGTGAGTTTCAGTGTGTGTGACAAAAGAGTTGTTGGAATCTTTGGATTTGAAAACGGGTTGGATTAGAGGCCAATTGATATTGATAATTATAAAGTGAATCTGTCTAATTCACCCTATACACACCAAATCCTAAAGTGCATTTGTTTTGTTGTAAAACATTTTGCTCAAATTTGAGTGTTTGGGGCGAAACTTTGTCCCAGCAAAACACTGTTTTAATAAGGACTGAAAAGGGGCATTAAAATATTTTCAGCCTGCAGAAAGATAACATTCATCCCTTTCCGCCCAACAACTTGTCTCCGCCCAAATCACCGAACCCCCCATCTCCACATCACCAATTGCCACCCATCACCAATCACCTAAAGCCGCAATTCTATGTGTTGCTCCATTTGGAAGCCAAGAAACTGAATAAAAACGCAAAATCAAGAGAACCCATGTTCTCATTTTATCCAAGCTACTTTTTTGTTGTTGGTAAGTTTATACAAAACGCACCCAAATTCGGTATTCTATTGTATTCTATTCAAGTCACGAATTCATACATGGCTTCGTAAATATTGTTTGAGACCCAAAAATTTAAAAATTCTTGCACTAAAATTTCTCAACAAACAGAACACAGCTTTGGAAAGTAACTGATAAAGATTCAAATGCAACAATAATTTATAGCATATATTAAAAAAAAAAAAAAAAAAGACAATCGAGAGAAAGAGCGGGGGAGTACCTAAGCAATAAAGATGGTTAAAGGCTCGCTGTGGGCGACAGATACAGCGTGCGTCCCAACTGGGGATTTTGGCTCAGAGAGAGAGAGAGAGAGAGAGAGAGAGAGAGAGAGAGAGAGAGCTAAATGGGCTTAAAAATCAAGACCAGGCCCAAGTTGTTAAAGAAGAAGCCTATTTTGAAGCAGATATGAAAGAGAATTGTGAGTTTCAGTGTGTGTGACCAAAGAGCTGTTGGAATCTTTGAATTTGAAAACGGGTAGGATTAGAGGCCTATTGATATTGATAATTATAAAGTGAATCTGTCTAATTCACCCTATACAAACCAAATCCTAAAGTGCATTTGTTTTGTTGAAAAACATTTTGCTCAAATTTGAGTGTTTGGGGCGAAACTTTGTCCCAGCAAAACACTGTTTTAATAAGGACTGAAAAGGGGCATGAAAATATTTTCAGCCTGCAGAAAGATAACATTCATCCCTTTCCGCCCAACAACTTGTCTCCGCCCAAATCACCGAACCCCTCATCTCCACATCACCCATTGCCACCCATCACGAATCACCTAAAGCCGCAATTCTATGTGTTGCTCCATTTGGAAGCCAAGAAACTAAATAAAAACGCAAAATCAAGAGAACCCATGTTCTCATTTTATCCAAGCTACTTTTTTGTTTTTGGTAAGTTTACACAAAACGCACCCAAATTGGGTATTCTATTGTATTCTATTCAAGTCACGAATTCATATATGGCTTCGTAAATATTGTTTGAGACCCAAAAATTAAAAAATTCTTGCACTAAAATTTCTCAACAAACAGAACACAGCATTGGAAAGTAACTGATAAAGATTCAAATGCAACAATAATTTATAGCATATATTAAAAAAAAAAAAAAACAATCGAGAGAAAGAGCGGAGGAGTACCTAAGCAATAAAGATGGTTAAAGGCTCGCTGTGGGCGACAGATACAGCGTGCGTCCCAACTGGGGATTTTGGCTCAGAGAGAGAGAGAGAGAGAGAGAGAGAGAGAGCTAAATGGGCTTAAAAATCAAGACCAGGCCCAAGTTGTTAAAGAAGAAGCCTATTTTGAAGCAGATATAAAAGAGAACTGTGAGTTTCAGTGTGTGTGACAAAAGAGTTGTTGGAATCTTTGGATTTGAAAACGGGTAGGATTAGAGGCCTATTGATATTGATAATTATAAAGTGAATCTGTCTAATTCACCCTATACAAACCAAATCCTAAAGTGCATTTGTTTTGTTATAAAACATTTTGCTCAAATTTGAGTGTTTGGGGCGAAACTTTGTCCCAGCAAAACACTGTTTTAATAAGGACTGAAAAGGGGCATGAAAATATTTTCAGCCTGCAGAAAGATAACATTCATCCCTTTCCGCCCAACAACTTGTCTCCGCCCAAATCACCGAACCCCCCATCTCCACATCACCAATTGCCACCCATCACCAATCACCTAAAGCCGCAATCCTATGTGTTGCTCCATTTGGAAGCCAAGAAACTAAATAAAAACGCAAAATCAAGAGAACCCATGTTCTCATTTTATCCAAGCTACTTTTTTGTTGTTGGTAAGTTTACACAAAATGCACCCAAATTGGGTATTCTATTGTATTCTATTCAAGTCATGAATTCATACATGGCTTCGTAAATATTGTTTGAGACCCAAAAATTTAAAAATTCTTGCACTAAAATTTCTCAACAAACAGAACACAACATTGGAAAGTAACTGATAAAGATTTAAATGCAACAATAATTTATGGCATCTATTAAAAAAAAAAAAAAAAAAGACAATCGAGAGAAAGGGCGGAGGAGTACCTAACCAATAAAGATGGTTAAAGGCTCGCTGTGGGCGACAGATACAGCGTGCTTCCCAACTGGGGATTTTGGCTCAGAGAAAGAGAGAGAGAGAGAGAGAGAGAAAGAGCTAAATGGGCTTAAAAATCAAGACCAGGCGCTAGTTGTTAAAGAAGAAGCCTATTTTGAAGCAGATATAAAAGAAAACTGTGAGTTTCAGTGTATGTGACAAAAGAGCTGTTGGAATCTTTGGATTTGAAAACGGGTAGGATTAGAGGCCTATTGATATTGATAATTATAAAGTGAATCTGTCTAATTCACCCTATACAAACCAAATCCTAAAGTGCATTTGTTTTGTCGTAAAACATTTTGCTCAAATTTGAGTGTTTGGGGCGAAACTTTGTCCCAGCAAAACACTGTTTTAATAAGGACTGAAAAGGGGCATTAAAATATTTTCAGCCTGCAGAAAGACGACATTCATCCCTTTCCGCCTAACAACTTGTCTCCGCCCAAATCACCGAACCCCCCATCTCCACATCACCAATTGCCACCCATCACCAATCACCTAAAGCCGCAATTCTGTGTGTTGCTCCATTTGGAAGCCAAGAAACTAAATAAAAACGCAAAATCAAGAGTACCTATGTTCTCATTTTATCCAAGCTACTTTTTTGTTGTTGGTAAGTTTACACAAAGCGCACCCGAATTGGGTATTCTATTGTATTATATTCAAGTCACGAATTCATACATGGTTTCGTAAATATTGTTTGAGACCCAAAAATTTAAAAATTCTTGCACTAAAATTTCTCAACAAACAGAACACAGCGTTGGAAAGTAACTGATAAAGATTCAAATGCAACAATAATTTATAGCATATATTAAAAAAAAAAAAAAAAGACAATGGAGAGAAAGAGCGGAGGAGTACCTAAGCAATAAAGATGGTTAAAGGCTTGCTGTGGGCGACAGATACAGCGTGCGTCCCAACTGGGGATTTTGGCTCAGAGAGAGAGAGGGAGAGAGAGAGAGAGAGAGAGCTAAATGGGCTTAAAAATCAAGACCAGGCCCAAGTTGTTAAAGAAGAAGCCTATTTTGAAGCAGATATAAAAGAGAACTGTGAGTTTCAGTGTGTGTGACAAAAGAGCTGTTGGAATCTTTGGATTTGAAAACGGGTAGGATTAGAGGCCTATTGATATTGATAATTATAAAGTGAATCTGTCTAATTCACCCTATACAAACCAAATCTTAAAGTGCATTTGTTTTGTTGTAAAACATTTTGCTCAAATTTGAGTGTTTGGGGCGAAACTTTGTCCCAGCAAAACACTGTTTTAATAAGGACTGAAAAGGGGCATTAAAATATTTTCAGCCTGCAGAAAGACAACATTCATCCCTTTCCGCCCAACAACTTGTCTCCGCCCAAATCACCGAACCCCCCATCTCCACATCACCAATTGCCACCCATCACCAATCACCTAAAGCCGCAATTCTATGTGTTGCTCCATTTGGAAGCCAAGAAACTAAATAAAAACGCAAAATCAAGAGTACCTATGTTCTCATTTTATCCAAGCTACTTTTTTGTTGTTGGTAAGTTTACACAAAGCGCACCCGAATTGGGTATTCTATTGTATTCTATTCAAGTCACGAATTCATACATGGTTTCGTAAATATTGTTTGAGACCCAAAAATTTAAAAATTCTTGCACTAAAATTTCTCAACAAACAGAACACAGCGTTGGAAAGTAACTGATAAAGATTCAAATGCAACGATAATTTATAGCATATATTAAAAAAAAAAAAAAAAGACAGTGGAGAGAAAGAGCGGAGGAGTACCTAAGCAATAAAGATGGTTAAAGGCTTGCTGTGGGCGACAGATACAGCGTGCGTCCCAACTGGGGATTTTGGCTCAGAGAGAGAGAGGGAGAGAGAGAGAGAGATAGAGCTAAATGGGCTTAAAAATCAAGACCAGGCCCAAGTTGTTAAAGAAGAAGCCTATTTTGAAGCAGATATAAAAGAGAACTGTGAGTTTCAGTGTGTGTGACAAAAGAGTTGTTGGAATCTTTGAATTTGAAAACGGGTAGGATTAGAGGCCTATTGATATTGATAATTATAAAGTGAATCTGTCTAATTCACCCTATACAAACCAAATCCTAAAGTGCATTTTTTTTGCTGTAAAACATTTTGCTCAAATTTGAGTGTTTGGGGCGAAAGTTTGTCCCAGCAAAACACTGTTTTAATAAGGACTGAAAAGGGGCATGACAATATTTTCAGCCTGAAGAAAGATAACATTCATCCCTTTCCGCTCAACAACTTGTCTCCGCCCAAATCACTGAACCCCCCATCTCCACATCACCAATTGCCACCCATCACCAATCACCTAAAACCGCAATTCTATGTGTTGCTCCATTTGGAAGCCAAGAAACTAAAAAAAAAACGCAAAATCAAGAGAACCCATGTTCTCATTTTATCCAAGCTACTTTTTTGTTGTTGGTAAGTTTACACAAAACGCACCCAAATTGGGTATTCAATTGTATTCTATTCAAGTCACGAATTCATACATGGCTTCGTAAATATTGTTTGAGACCCAAAAATTTAAAAATTCTTGCACTAAAATTTCTCAACAAACAGAACACAGCGTTGGAAAGTAACTGATAAAGATTCAAATGCAACAATAATTCATAGCATATATTAAAAAAAAAAAAAAAGACAATCGAGAGAAAGAGCGGAGGAGTACCTAAGCAATAAAGATGGTTAAAGTCTCGCTGTGGGCGACAGATACAGCGTGCGTCCCAACTGGGGATTTTGGCTCAGAGAGAGAGAGAGAGAGAGAGAGAGAGAGAGAGAGAGAGAGAGAGCTAAATGGGCTTAAAAATCAAGACCAGGCCCAAGTTGTTAAAGAAGATGCCTATTTTGAAGCAGATATGAAAGAGAACTGTGAGTTTCAGTGTGTGTGACGAAAGAGCTGTTGGAATCTTTGGATTTGAAAACGGGTAGGATTAGAGGCCTATTGATATTGATAATTATAAAGTGAATCTGTCTAATTCACCCTATACAAACCAAATCCTAAAGTGCATTTGTTTTGTTGTAAAACATTTTGCTAAAATTTGAGTGTTTGGGGCGAAACTTTGTCCCAGCAAAACACTGTTTTAATAAGGACTGAAAAGGGGCATGAAAATATTTTCAGCCTGCAGAAAGATAACATTCATCCCTTTCCGCCCAACAACTTGTCTCCGCCCAAATCACCTAACCCCCCATCTCCACATCACCAATTGCCACCCATCACCAATCACCTAAAGCCGCAATTCTATGTGTTGCTCCATTTGGAAGCCAAGAAACTAAATAAAAACACAAAATCAAGAGAACCCATGTTCTCATTTTATCCAAGCTACTTTTTTGTTGTTGGTAAGTTTACACAAAATGCACCCAAATTGGGTATTCTATTGTATTCTATTCAAGTCATGAATTCATACATGGCTTCGTAAATATTGTTTGAGACCCAAAAATTTAAAAATTCTTGCACTAAAATTTCTCAACAAACAGAACACAACATTGGAAAGTAACTGATAAAGATTTAAATGCAACAATAATTTATGGCATCTATTAAAAAAAAAAAAAAAAAAGACAATCGAGAGAAAGGGCGGAGGAGTACCTAAGCAATAAAGATGGTTAAAGGCTCGCTGTGGGCGACAGATACAGCGTGCTTCCCAACTGGGGATTTTGGCTCAGAGAAAGAGAGAGAGAGAGAGAGAGAGAAAGAGCTAAATGGGCTTAAAAATCAAGACCAGGCGCTAGTTGTTAAAGAAGAAGCCTATTTTGAAGCAGATATAAAAGAAAACTGTGAGTTTCAGTGTATGTGACAAAAGAGCTGTTGGAATCTTTGGATTTGAAAACGGGTAGGATTAGAGGCCTATTGATATTGATAATTATAAAGTGAATCTGTCTAATTCACCCTATACAAACCAAATCCTAAAGTGCATTTGTTTTGTCGTAAAACATTTTGCTCAAATTTGAGTGTTTGGGGCGAAACTTTGTCCCAGCAAAACACTGTTTTAATATGGACTGAAAAGGGGCATTAAAATATTTTCAGCCTGCAGAAAGACAACATTCATCCCTTTCCGCCCAACAACTTGTCTCCGCCCAAATCACCGAACCCCCCATCTCCACATCACCAATTGCCACCCATCACCAATCACCTAAAGCCGCAATTCTATGTGTTGCTCCATTTGGAAGCCAAGAAACTAAATAAAAACGCAAAATCAAGAGTACCTATGTTCTCATTTTATCCAAGCTACTTTTTTGTTGTTGGTAAGTTTACACAAAGCGCACCCGAATTGGGTATTCTATTGTATTATATTCAAGTCACGAATTCATACATGGTTTCGTAAATATTGTTTGAGACCCAAAAATTTAAAAATTCTTGCACTAAAATTTCTCAACAAACAGAACACAGCGTTGGAAAGTAACTGATAAAGATTCAAATGCAACAATAATTTATAGCATATATTAAAAAAAAAAAAAAAAGACAATGGAGAGAAAGAGCGGAGGAGTACCTAAGCAATAAAGATGGTTAAAGGCTTGCTGTGGGCGACAGATACAGCGTGCGTCCCAACTGGGGATTTTGGCTCAGAGAGAGAGAGGGAGAGAGAGAGAGAGAGAGAGCTAAATGGGCTTAAAAATCAAGACCAGGCCCAAGTTGTTAAAGAAGAAGCCTATTTTGAAGCAGATATAAAAGAGAACTGTGAGTTTCAGTGTGTGTGACAAAAGAGCTGTTGGAATCTTTGGATTTGAAAACGGGTAGGATTAGAGGCCTATTGATATTGATAATTATAAAGTGAATCTGTCTAATTCACCCTATACAAACCAAATCTTAAAGTGCATTTGTTTTGTTGTAAAACATTTTGCTCAAATTTGAGTGTTTGGGGCGAAACTTTGTCCCAGCAAAAGACTGTTTTAATAAGGACTGAAAAGGGGCATTAAAATATTTTCAGCCTGCAGAAAGACAACATTCATCCCTTTCCGCCCAACAACTTGTCTCCGCCCAAATCACCGAACCCCCCATCTCCACATCACCAATTGCCACCCATCACCAATCACCTAAAGCCGCAATTCTATGTGTTGCTCCATTTGGAAGCCAAGAAACTAAATAAAAACGCAAAATCAAGAGTACCTATGTTCTCATTTTATCCAAGCTACTTTTTTGTTGTTGGTAAGTTTACACAAAGCGCACCCGAATTGGGTATTCTATTGTATTCTATTCAAGTCACGAATTCATACATGGTTTCGTAAATATTGTTTGAGACCCAAAAATTTAAAAATTCTTGCACTAAAATTTCTCAACAAACAGAACACAGCGTTGGAAAGTAACTGATAAAGATTCAAATGCAACGATAATTTATAGCATATATTAAAAAAAAAAAAAAAAGACAGTGGAGAGAAAGAGCGGAGGAGTACCTAAGCAATAAAGATGGTTAAAGGCTTGCTGTGGGCGACAGATACAGCGTGCGTCCCAACTGGGGATTTTGGCTCAGAGAGAGAGAGGGAGAGAGAGAGAGAGAGAGAGCTAAATGGGCTTAAAAATCAAGACCAGGCCCAAGTTGTTAAAGAAGAAGCCTATTTTGAAGCAGATATAAATGAGAACTGTGAGTTTCAGTGTGTGTGATAAAAGAGTTGTTGGAATCTTTGGATTTGAAAACGGGTAGGATTAGAGGCCTATTGATATTGATAATTATAAAGTGAATCTGTCTAATTCACCCTATACAAACCAAATCTTAAAGTGCATTTGTTTTGTTGTAAAACATTTTGCTCAAATTTGAGTGTTTGGGGCGAAACTTTGTCCCAGCAAAACACTGTTTTAATAAGGACTGAGAAGGGGCATGACAATATTTTCAGCCTGCAGAAAGATAACATTCATCCCTTTCCGCCCAACAACTTGTCTCCGCCCAAATCACCGAACCGCCCATCTCCACATCACCAATTGCCACCCATCACCAATCACCTAAAGCCGCAATCCTATGTGTTGCTCCATTTGGAAGCCAAGAAACTAAATAAAAACGCAAAATCAAGAGAACCCATGTTCTCATTTTATCCAAGCTACTTTTTTGTTGTTGGTAAGTTTACACAAAACGCACCCAAATTGGGTATTCTATTGTATTCTATTCAAGTCACGAATTCATACATAGCTTCGTAAATATTGTTTGAGACCCAAAAATTTAAAAATTCTTGCACTAAAATTTCTCAACAAACAGAACACAGCGTTGGAAAGTAACTGATAAAGATTCAAATGCAACAATAATTTATAGCATATATTAAAAAAAAAAAATAGACAATCGAGAGAAAGTGCGGAGGAGTACTTAAGCAATAAAGATGGTTAAAGGCTCGCTGTGGGCGACAGATACAGCGTGCGTCCCAACTGGGGATTTTGGCTCAGAGAGAGAGAGGGAGAGAGAGATAGAGAGAGAGAGAGAGAGAGAGAGAGCTAAATGGGCTTAAAAATCAAGACCAGGCCCAAGTTGTTAAAGAAGAAGCCTATTTTGAAGCAGATATGAATGAGAACTGTGAGTTTCAGTGTGTGTGACAAAAGAGCTGTTGGAATCTTTGGATTTGAAAACGGGTAGGATTAGAGGCCTATTGATATTGATAATTATAAAGTGAATCTGTCTAATTCACCCTATACAAACCAAATCTTAAAGTGCATTTGTTTTGTTGTAAAACATTTTGCTCAAATTTGAGTGTTTGGGGCGAAACTTTGTCCCAGCAAAAGACTGTTTTAATAAGGACTGAAAAGGGGCATTAAAATATTTTCAGCCTGCAGAAAGACAACATTCATCCCTTTCCGCCCAACAACTTGTCTCCGCCCAAATCACCGAACCCCCCATCTCCACATCACCAATTGCCACCCATCACCAATCACCTAAAGCCGCAATTCTATGTGTTGCTCCATTTGGAAGCCAAGAAACTAAATAAAAACGCAAAATCAAGAGTACCTATGTTCTCATTTTATCCAAGCTACTTTTTTGTTGTTGGTAAGTTTACACAAAGCGCACCCGAATTGGGTATTCTATTGTATTCTATTCAAGTCACGAATTCATACATGGCTTCGTAAATATTGTTTGAGACCCAAAAATTTAAAAATTCTTGCACTAAAATTTCTCAACAAACAGAACACAGCATTGGAAAGTAACTGATAAAGATTCAAATGCAACAATAATTTATAGCATATATTAAAAAAAAAAAAAATAGACAATCGAGAGAAAGTGCGGAGGAGTACTTAAGCAATAAAGATGGATAAAGGCTCGCTGTGGGCGACAGATACAGCGTGCGTCCCAACTGGGGATTTTGGCTCAGAGAGAGAGAGGGAGAGAGAGATAGAGAGAGAGAGAGAGAGAGAGCTAAATGGGCTTAAAAATCAAGACCAGGCCCAAGTTGTTAAAGAAGAAGCCTATTTTGAAGCAGATATGAATGAGAACTGTGAGTTTCAGTGTGTGTGACAAAAGAGCTGTTGGAATCTTTGGATTTGAAAACGGGTAGGATTAGAGGCCTATTGATATTGATAATTATAAAGTGAATCTGTCTAATTCACCCTATACAAACCAAATCTTAAAGTGCATTTGTTTTGTTGTAAAACATTTTGCTCAAATTTGAGTGTTTGGGGCGAAACTTTGTCCCAGCAAAACACTGTTTTAATAAGGACTGAAAAGGGGCATTAAAATATTTTCAGCCTGCAGAAAGATAACATTCATCCCTTTCCGCCCAACAACTTGTCTCCGCCCAAATCACCGAACCCCCCATCTCCACATCACCAATTGCCACCCATCACCAATCACCTAAAGCCGCAATTCTATGTGTTGCTCCATTTGGAAGCCAAGAAACTAAATAAAAACGCAAAATCAAGAGAACCCATGTTCTCATTTTATCCAAGCTACTTTTTTGTTGTTGGTAAGTTTACACAAAACGCACCCAAATTGGGTATTCAATTGTATTCTATTCAAGTCACATGTTCATACATGGCTTCGTAAATATTGTTTGAGACCCAAAAATTTAAAAATTCTTGCACTAAAATTTCTCAACAAACAGAACACAGCGTTGGAAAGTAACTGATAAAGATTCAAATGCAACAATAATTCATAACATATATCAAAAAAAAAAAAAAAAAAAAAAGACAATCGAGAGAAAGAGCGGAGGAGTACCTAAGCAATAAAGATGGTTAAAGGCTCGCTGTGGGCGACAGTTACAGCGTGCGTCCCATTTGGGGATTTTGGCTCAGAGAGAGAGAGAGAGAGAGAGAGAGAGAGAGAGAGAGAGAGAGCTAAATGGGCTTAAAAATCTAGACCAGGCCCAAGTTGTTAAAGAAGAAGCCTATTTTGAAGCAGATATGAAAGAGAACTGTGAGTTTCAGTGTGTGTGACGAAAGAGCTGTTGGAATCTTTGGATTTGAAAACGAGTAGGATTAGAGGCCTATTGATATTGATAATTATAAAGTGAATCTGTCTAATTCACCCTATACAAACCAAATTCTAAAGTGCATTTGTTTTGTTGTAAAACATTTTGCTCAAATTTGAGTGTTTGGGGCGAAACTTTGTCCCAGCAAAACACAGTTTTAATAAGGACTGAAAAGGGGCATTAAAATATTTTCAGCCTGCAGAAAGATAACATTCATCCCTTTTCGCCCAACAACTTGTCTCCGCCCAAATCACCGAACCCCCCATCTCGACATCACCAATTGCCACCCATCACCAATCACCTAAGGCCGCAATTCTATGTGTTGCTCCATTTGGAAGCCAAGAAACTAAATAAAAACGCAAAATCAAGAGAACCCATGTTCTCATTTTATCCAAGCTAAATTTTTGTTGTTGGTAAGTTTACACAAAACGCACCCAAATTGGGTATTCTATTGTATTCTATTCAAGTCACGAATTCATACATGGCTTCGTAAATATTGTTTGAGACCCAAAAATTTAAAAATTCTTGCACTAAAATTTCTCAACAAACAGAACACAGCGTTGGAAAGAAACTGATAAAGATTCAAATGCAACTATAATTTATAGCATATATTAAAAAAAAAAAAAAAAAGACAATCGAGAGAAAGAGCGGAGGAGTACCTAAGACATAAAGATGGTTAAAGGCTCGCTGTGGGCGACAGATACAGCGTGCGTCCCAACTGGGGATTTTGGCTCAGAGAGAGAGAGAGAGAGAGAGAGCTAAATGGGCTTAAAAATCAAGACTAGGCCCAAGTTGTTAAAGAAGAAGCCTATTTTGAAGCAGATATAAAAGAGAACGGTGAGTTTCAGTGTGTGTGACAAAAGAGCTGTTGGAATCTTTGGATTTGAAAACGGGTAGGATTAGAGGCCTATTGATATTGATAATTATAAAGTGAATCTGTCTAATTCACCCTATACAAACCAAATCCTAAAGTGCATTTGTTTTGTTGTAAAACATTTCACTCAAATTTGAGTGTTTGGGGCGAAACTTTGTCCCAGCAAAACACTGTTTAAATAAGGACTGAAAAAGGGCATTAAAATATTTTCAGCCTGCAGAAAGATAACATTCATCCCTTTCCGCCCAACAACTTGTCTCCGCCCAAATCACCGAACCCCCCATCTCCACATCACCAATTGCCACCCATCACCAATAACCTAAGGCCGCAATTTTTTGTGTTGCTCCATTTGGAAGCCAAGAAACTAAATAAAAACGTAAAATCAAGAGAACCCATGTTCTCATTTTATCCAAGCTAAATTTTTGTTGTTGGTAAGTTTACACAAAACGCACCCAAATTGGGTATTCTATTGTATTCTATTCAAGTCACGAATTCATACATGGCTTCGTAAATATTGTTTGAGACCCAAAAATTTAAAAATTCTTGCACTAAAATTTCTCAACAAACAGAACACAGCGTTGGAAAGTAACTGATAAAGATTCAAATGCAACAATAATTTATAGCATATATTAAAAAAAAAAAAAGACAATCGAGAGAAAGAGCGGAGGAGTAGCTAAGCAATAAAGATGGTTAAAGGCTCGCTGTGGGCGACAGATACAGCGTGCGTCCCAACTGGGGATTTTGGCTCAGAGAGAGAGAGAGAGAGAGAGAGAGAGAGAGCTAAATCGGCTTAAAAATCAAGACCAGGCCCAAGTTGTTAAAGAAGAAGCCTATTTTGAAGCAGATATAAAAGAGAACTGTGAGTTTCAGTGTGTGTGACAAAAGAGCTGTTGGAATCTTTGGATTTGAAAACGGGTAGGATTAGAGGCCTATTGATATTGATAATTATAAAGTGAATCTGTCTAATTCACCCTATACAAACCAAATCCTAAAGTGCATTTGTTTTGTTGTAAAACATTTTGCTCAAATTTGAGTGTTTGGGGCGAAACTTTGTCCCAGCAAAACACTGTTTTAATAAGGACTGAAAAGGGGCATTAAAATATTTTCAGCCTGCAGAAAGATAACTTTCATCCCTTTCCGCCCAACAACTTGTCTCCGCCCAAATCACCGAACCCCCCATCTCCACATCACCAATTGCCACCCATCACCAATCACCTAAGGCCGCAATTCTATGTGTTGCTCCATTTGGAAGCCAAGAAACTAAATTAAAACGCAAAATCAAGAGAACCCATGTTCCCATTTTATCCAAGCTAAATTTTTGTTGTTGGTAAGTTTACACAAAACGCACCCGAATTGGGTATTCTATTGTATTCTATTCAAGTCACGAATTCATACATGGCTTCGTAAATATTGTTTGTGACCCAAAAATTTAAAAATTCTTGGACTAAAATTTCTCAACAAACAGAACACAGCGTTGGAAAGTAACTGATAAAGATTCAAATGCAACAATAATTTATAGCATATATTAAAAAAAAAAAAAAAAGACAATCGAGAGAAAGAGCGGAGGAGTACCTAAGACATAAAGATGGTTAAAGGCTCGCTGTGGGCGACAGATACAGCGTGCGTCCCAACTGGGGATTTTGGCTCAGAGAGAGAGAGAGAGAGAGAGAGAGAGAGCTAGATGGGCTTAAAAATCAAGACCAGGCCCAAGTTGTTAAAGAAGAAGCCTATTTTGAAGCAGATATAAAAGAGAACTGTGAGTTTCAGTGTGTGTGACAAAAGAGCTGTTGGAATCTTTGGATTTGAAAACGGGTAGGATTAGAGGCCTATTGATATTGATAATTATAAAGTGAATCTGTCTAATTCACCCTATACAAACCAAATTCTAAAGTGCATTTGTTTTGTTGTAAAACATTTCGCTCAAATTTGAGTGTTTGGGGCGAAACTTTGTCCCAGCAAAACACTGTTTTAATAAGGACTGAAAAAGGGCATTAAAATATTTTCAGCCTGCAGAAAGATAACATTCATCCCTTTCCGCCCAACAACTTGTCTCCGCCCAAATCACCGAACCCCCCATCTCCACATCACCAATTGCCACCCATCACCAATCACCTAAAGCCGCCATCCTATGTGTTGCTCCATTTGGAAGCCAAGAAACTAAATAAAAACGCAAAATCAATAGAACCCATGTTCTCATTTTATCCAAGCTACTTTTTTGTTGTTGGTAAGTTTACACAAAACGCACCCAAATTGTGTATTCTATTGTATTCTATTCAAATCACGAATTCATACATGGCTTCGTAAATATTTTTTGAGACCCAAAAATTTAAAAATTCTTGCACTAAAATTTCTCAACAAACTGAACACAGCGTTGGAAAGTAACTGATAAAGATTCAAATGCAACAATAATTTATAGCATATATTAAAAAAAAAAAAAAAAAAAGACAATCGAGAGAAAGAGCGGAGGAGTACCTAAGCAAATAAGATGGTTAAAGGCTCGCTGTGGGCGATAGATACAGCGTGCGTCCCAACTGGGGATTTTGGCTCAGAGAGAGAGAGAGAGAGAGAGAGCTAAATGGGCTTAAAAATCAAGACCAGGCCCAAGTTGTTAAAGAAGAAGCCTATTTTGAAGCAGATATAAAAGAGAACTGTGAGTTTCAGTGTGTGTGACAAAAGAGCTGTTGGAATCTTTGGATTTGAAAACGGGTAGGATTAGAGGCCTATTGATATTGATAATTATAAAGTGAATCTGTGTAATTCACCCTATACAAACCAAATCCTAAAATGCATTTGTTTTGTTTTAAAACATTTTGCTCAAATTTGAGTGTTTGGGGCGAAAGTTTGTCCCGGCAAAACACTGTTTTAATAAGGACTGAAAAAGGGCATTAAAATATTTTCAGCCTGCAGAAAGATAACACTCATCCCTTTCCGCCCAACAACTTGTCTCCGCCCAAATCACAGAACCCCCCATCTCCACATCACCAATTGCCACCCATCACCAATCATCTAAAGCTGCAATTCTATGTGTTGCTCCATTTGGAAGCCAAGAAACTAAATAAAAACGCAAAATCAAGAGAACCCATGTTCTCATTTTATCCAAGCTACTTTTTTGTTGTTGGTAAGTTTACACAAAACGCACCCAAATTGGGCATTCTATTGTATTCTATTCAAGTCACGAATTCATACATGGCTTCGTAAATATTGTTTGAGACCCAAAAATTTAAAAATTCTTACCGTAAAATTTCTCAACAAACAGAACACAGCGTTGGAAAGTAACTGATAAAGATTCAAATGCAACAATAATTTATAGCATATATTAAAAAAAAAAAAAAAAGACAATCGAGAGAAAGAGCGGAGGAGTACCTAAGCAATAAAGATGGTTAATGGCTCGCTGTGGGCGACAGATACAGCGTGCGACCCAACTGGGGATTTTGGCTCACAGAGAGAGAAAGAGAGAGAGAGAGAGAGAGAGAGAGAGAGAGAGAGAGCTAAATGGGCTTAAAAATCAAGACCAGGCCCAAGTTGTTAAAGAAGAAGCCTATTTTGAAGCAGATATAAAAGAGAACTGTGAGTTTCAGTGTGTGTGACAAAAGAGCTGTTGGAATCTTTGGATTTGAAAACGGGTAGGATTAGAGGCCTATTGATATTGACAATTATAAAGTGAATCTGTCTACTTCACCCTATACAAAGCAAATCCTAAAGTGCATTTGTTTTGTTGTAAAACATTTTGCTCAAATTTGAGTGTTTGGGGCGAAACTTTGTCCCAGCAAAACACTGTTTTAATAAGGACTGAAAAGGGGCATGACAATATTTTCAGCCTGCAGAAAGATAACATTCATCCCTTTCCGCCCAACAACTTGTCTCCGCCCAAATCACCGAACCCCCCATCTCCACATCACCAATTGCCACCCATCACCAATCACCTAAAGCCGCAATTCTATGTGTTGCTCCATTTGGAAGCAAAGAAACTAAATAAAAACGCAAAATCAAGAGAACCCATGTTCCCATTTTATCCAAGCTACTTTTTTGTTGTTGGTAAGTTTACACAAAACGCACCCAAATTGGGCATTCTATTGTATTCTATTCAAGTCACGAATTCATACATGGCTTCGTAAATATTGTTTGAGACCCAAAAATTTAAAAATTCTTGCCCTAAAATTTCTCAACAAACAGAACACAGCGTTGGAAAGTAACTGATTAAGATTCAAATGCAACAATAATTTATAGCATATATTAAAAAAAAAAAAAAAAAGACAATCGAGAGAAAGAGCGGAGGAGTACCTAAGCAATAAAGATGGTTAATGGCTCGCTGTGGGCGACAGATACAGCGTGCGACCCAACTGGGGATTTTGGCTCACAGAGATAGAAAAAGAGAGAGAGAGAGAGAGAGAGAGAGAGAGAGAGAGAGGGAGAGAGCTAAATGGGCTTAAAAATCAAGACCAGGCCCAAGTTGTTAAAGAAGAAGCCTATTTTGAAGCAGATATAAAAGAGAACTGTGAGTTTCAGTGTGTGTGACAAAAGAGCTGTTGGAATCTTTGGATTTGAAAACGGGTAGGATTAGAGGCCTATTGATATTGACAATTATAAAGTGAATCTGTCTAATTCACCCTATACAAACCAAATCCTAAAGTGCATTTGTTTTGCTGTAAAACATTTTGCTCAAATTTGATTGTTTGGGGCGAAACTTTGTCCCAGCAAAACACTGTTTTAATAAGGACTGAAAAGGGGCATGACAATATTTTCAGCCTGAAGAAAGATAACATTCATCCCTTTCCGCTCAACAACTTGTCTCCGCCCAAATCACTGAACCCCCCATCTCCACATCACCAATTGCCACCCATCACCAATCACCTAAAACCGCAATTCTATGTGTTGCTCCATTTGGAAGCCAAGAAACTAAAAAAAAACGCAAAATCAAGAGAACCCATGTTCTCATTTTATCCAAGCTACTTTTTTGTTGTTGGTAAGTTTACACAAAACGCACCCAAATTGGGTATTCAATTGTATTCTATTCAAGTCACGAATTCATACATGGCTTCGTAAATATTGTTTGAGACCCAAAAATTTAAAAATTCTTGCACTAAAATTTCTCAACAAACAGAACACAGCGTTGGAAAGTAACTGATAAAGATTCAAATGCAACAATAATTCATAGCATATATTAAAAAAAAAAAAAAAAAGACAATCGAGAGAAAGAGCGGAGGAGTACCTAAGCAATAAAGATGGTTAAAGTCTCGCTGTGGGCGACAGATACAGCGTGCGTCCCAACTGGGGATTTTGGCTCAGAGAGAGAGAGAGAGAGAGAGAGAGAGAGAGAGAGAGAGAGAGAGAGAGAGCTAAATGGGCTTAAAAATCAAGACCAGGCCCAAGTTGTTAAAGAAGATGCCTATTTTGAAGCAGATATGAAAGAGAACTGTGAGTTTCAGTGTGTGTGACGAAAGTGCTGTTGGAATCTTTGGATTTGAAAACGGGTAGGATTAGAGGCCTATTGATATTGATAATTATAAAGTGAATCTGTCTAATTCACCCTATACAAACCAAATCCTAAAGTGCATTTGTTTTGTTGTAAAACATTTTGCTCAAATTTGAGTGTTTGGGGCGAAACTTTGTCCCAGCAAAACACTGTTTTAATAAGGACTGAAAAGGGGCATGAAAATATTTTCAGCCTGCAGAAAGATAACATTCATCCCTTTCCGCCCAACAACTTGTCTCCGCCCAAATCACCGAACCCCCCATCTCCACATCACCAATTGCCACCCATCACCAATCACCTAAAGCCGCAATTCTATGTGTTGCTCCATTTGGAAGCCAAGAAACTAAATAAAAACACAAAATCAAGAGAACCCATGTTCTCATTTTATCCAAGCTACTTTTTTGTTGTTGGTAAGTTTACACAAAATGCACCCAAATTGGGTATTCTATTGTATTCTATTCAAGTCATGAATTCATACATGGCTTCGTAAATATAGTTTGAGACCCAAAAATTTAAAAATTCTTGCACTAAAATTTCTCAACAAACAGAACACAACATTGGAAAGTAACTGATAAAGATTCAAATGCAACAATAATTTATGGCATCTATTAAAAAAAAAAAAAAAAAGACAATCGAGAGAAAGAGCGGAGGAGTACCTAAGCAATAAAGATGGTTAAAGGCTCGCTGTGGGCGACAGATACAGCGTGCTTCCCAACTGGGGATTTTGGCTCAGAGAAAGCGAGAGAGAGAGAGAGAGAGAGAGAGAAAGAGCTAAATGGGCTTAAAAATCAAGACCAGGCGCTAGTTGTTAAAGAAGAAGCCTATTTTGAAGCAGATATAAAAGAAAACTGTGAGTTTCAGTGTATGTGACAAAAGAGCTGTTGGAATCTTTGGATTTGAAAACGGGTAGGATTAGAGGCCTATTGATATTGATAATTATAAAGTGAATCTGTCTAATTCACCCTATACAAACCAAATCCTAAAGTGCATTTGTTTTGTCGTAAAACATTTTGCTCAAATTTGAGTGTTTGGGGCGAAACTTTGTCCCAGCAAAACACTGTTTTAATAAGGACTGAAAAGGGGCATTAAAATATTTTCAGCCTGCAGAAAGACAACATTCATCCCTTTCCGCCCAACAACTTGTCTCCGCCCAAATCACCGAACCCCCCATCTCCACATCACCAATTGCCACCCATCACCAATCACCTAAAGCCGCAATTCTATGTGTTGCTCCATTTGGAAGCCAAGAAACTAAATAAAAACGCAAAATCAAGAGTACCTATGTTCTCATTTTATCCAAGCTACTTTTTTGTTGTTGGTAAGTTTACACAAAGCGCACCCGAATTGGGTATTCTATTGTATTCTATTCAAGTCACGAATTCATACATGGTTTCGTAAATATTGTTTGAGACCCAAAAATTTAAAAATTCTTGCACTAAAATTTCACAACAAACAGAACACAGCGTTGGAAAGTAACTGATAAAGATTCAAATGCAACAATAATTTATAGCATATATTAAAAAAAAAAAAAAAAGACAATGGAGAGAAAGAGCGGAGGAGTACCTAAGCAATAAAGATGGTTAAAGGCTTGCTGTGGGCGACAGATACAGCGTGCGTCCCAACTGGGGATTTTGGCTCAGAGAGAGAGAGGGAGAGAGAGAGAGAGAGAGAGAGCTAAATGGGCTTAAAAATCAAGACCAGGCCCAAGTTGTTAAAGAAGAAGCCTATTTTGAAGCAGATATAAATGAGAACTGTGAGTTTCAGTGTGTGTGATAAAAGAGTTGTTGGAATCTTTGGATTTGAAAACGGGTAGGATTAGAGGCCTATTGATATTGATAATTATAAAGTGAATCTGTCTAATTCACCCTATACAAACCAAATCTTAAAGTGCATTTGTTTTGTTGTAAAACATTTTGCTCAAATTTGAGTGTTTGGGGCGAAACTTTGTCCCAGCAAAACACTGTTTTAATAAGGACTGAAAAGGGGCATTAAAATATTTTCAGCCTGCAGAAAGACAACATTCATCCCTTTCCGCCCAACAACTTGTCTCCGCCCAAATCACCGAACCCCCCATCTCCACATCACCAATTGCCACCCATCACCAATCACCTAAAGCCGCAATTCTATGTGTTGCTCCATTTGGAAGCCAAGAAACTAAATAAAAACGCAAAATCAAGAGTACCTATGTTCTCATTTTATCCAAGCTACTTTTTTGTTGTTGGTAAGTTTACACAAAGCGCACCCGAATTGGGTATTCTATTGTATTCTATTCAAGTCACGAATTCATACATGGTTTCGTAAATATTGTTTGAGACCCAAAAATTTAAAAATTCTTGCACTAAAATTTCTCAACAAACAGAACACAGCGTTGGAAAGTAACTGATAAAGATTCAAATGCAACAATAATTTATAGCATATATTAAAAAAAAAAAAAAAGACAATGGAGAGAAAGAGCGGAGGAGTACCTAAGCAATAAAGATGGTTAAAGGCTTGCTGTGGGCGACAGATACAGCGTGCGTCCCAACTGGGGATTTTGGCTCAGAGAGAGAGAGGGAGAGAGAGAGAGAGAGAGAGAGAGAGCTAAATGGGCTTAAAAATCAAGACCAGGTCCAAGTTGTTAAAGAAGAAGCCTATTTTGAAGCAGATATAAATGAGAACTGTGAGTTTCAGTGTGTGTGATAAAAGAGTTGTTGGAATCTTTGGATTTGAAAACGGGTAGGATTAGAGGCCTATTGATATTGATAATTATAAAGTGAATCTGTCTAATTCACCCTATACAAACCAAATCTTAAAGTGCATTTGTTTTGTTGTAAAACATTTTGCTCAAATTTGAGTGTTTGGGGCGAAACTTTGTCCAAGCAAAAGACTGTTTTAATAAGGACTGAAAAGGGGCATTAAAATATTTTCAGCCTGCAGAAAGACAACATTCATCCCTTTCCGCCCAACAACTTGTCTCCGCCCAAATCACCGAACCCCCCATCTCCACATCACCAATTGCCACCCATCACCAATCACCTAAAGCCGCAATTCTATGTGTTGCTCCATTTGGAAGCCAAGAAACTAAATAAAAACGCAAAATCAAGAGTACCTATGTTCTCATTTTATCCAAGCTACTTTTTTGTTGTTGGTAAGTTTACACAAAGCGCACCCGAATTGGGTATTCTATTGTATTCTATTCAAGTCACGAATTCATTCATGGTTTCGTAAATATTGTTTGAGACCCAAAAATTTAAAAATTCTTGCACTAAAATTTCTCAACAAACAGAACACAGCGTTGGAAAGTAACTGATAAAGATTCAAATGCAACAATAATTTATAGCATATATTAAAAAAAAAAAAAAAAGACAATGGAGAGAAAGAGCGGGGGAGTACCTAAGCAATAAAGATGGTTAAAGGCTTGCTGTGGGCGACAGATACAGCGTGCGTCCCAACTGGGGATTTTGGCTCAGAGAGAGAGAGGGAGAGAGAGATAGAGAGAGAGAGAGAGAGAGAGCTAAATGGGCTTAAAAATCAAGACCAGGGCCAAGTTGTTAAAGAAGAAGCCTATTTTGAAGCAGATATGAATGAGAACTGTGAGTTTCAGTGTGTGTGACAAAAGAGCTGTTGGAATCTTTGGATTTGAAAACGGGTAGGATTAGAGGCCTATTGATATTGATAATTATAAAGTGAATCTGTCTAATTCACCCTATACAAACCAAATCTTAAAGTGCATTTGTTTTGTTGTAAAACATTTTGCTCAAATTTGGGTGTTTGGGGCGAAACTTTGTCCCAGCAAAACACTGTTTTAATAAGGACTGAAAAGGGGCATTAAAATATTTTCAGCCTGCAGAAAGATAACATTCATCCCTTTCCGCCCAACAACTTGTCTCCGCCCAAATCACCGAACCCCCCATCTCCACATCCCCAATTGCCACCCATCACCAATCACCTAAAGCCGCAATTCTATGTGTTGCTCCATTTGGAAGCCAAGAAACTAAATAAAAACGCAAAATCAAGAGAACCCGTGTTCTCATTTTATCCAAGCTACTTTTTTGTTGTTGGTAAGTTTACACAAAACGCACCCAAATTGGGTATTCAATTGTATTCTATTCAAGTCACATGTTCATACATGGCTTCGTAAATATTGTTTGAGACCCAAAAATTTAAAAATTCTTGCACTAAAATTTCTCAACAAACAGAACACAGCGTTGGAAAGTAACTGATAAAGATTCAAATGCAACAATAATTCATAACATATATCAAAAAAAAAAAAAAAAAAAAGACAATCGAGAGAAAGAGCGGAGGAGTACCTAAGCAATAAAGATGGTTAAAGGCTCGCTGTGGGCGACAGTTACAGCGTGCGTCCCAACTGGGGATTTTGGCTCAGAGAGAGAGAGAGAGAGAGAGAGAGAGAGAGAGAGAGAGAGAGAGAGAGAGAGAGAGAGCTAAATGGGCTTAAAAATCAAGACCAGGCCCAAGTTGTTAAAGAAGAAGCCTATTTTGAAGCAGATATGAAAGAGAACTGTGAGTTTCAGTGTGTGTGACGAAAGAGCTGTTGGAATCTTTGGATTTGAAAACGAGTAGGATTAGAGGCCTATTGATATTGATAATTATAAAGTGAATCTGTCTAATTCACCCTATACAAACCAAATTCTAAAGTGCATTTGTTTTGTTGTAAAACATTTTGCTCAAATTTGAGTGTTTGGGGCGAAACTTTGTCCCAGCAAAACACTGTTTTAATAAGGACTGAAAAGGGGCATTAAAATATTTTCAGCCTGCAGAAAGATAACATTCATCCCTTTCCGCCCAACAACTTGTCTCCGCCCAAATCACCGAACCCCCCATCTCGACATCACCAATTGCCACCCATCACCAATCACCTAAGGCCGCAATTCTATGTGTTGCTCCATTTGGAAGCCAAGAAACTAAATAAAAACGCAAAATCAAGAGAACCCATGTTCTCATTTTATCCAAGCTAAATTTTTGTTGTTGGTAAGTTTACACAAAACGCACCCAAATTGGGTATTCTATTGTATTCTATTCAAGTCACGAATTCATACATGGCTTCGTAAATATTGTTTGAGACCCAAAAATTTAAAAATTCTTGCACTAAAATTTCTCAACAAACAGAACACAGCGTTGGAAAGAAACTGATAAAGATTCAAACGCAACTATAATTTATAGCATATATTAAAAAAAAAAAAAAAAGACAATCGAGAGAAAGAGCGGAGGAGTACCTAAGACATAAAGATGGTTAAAGGCTCGCTGTGGGCGACAGATACAGCGTGCGTCCCAACTGGGGATTTTGGCTCAGAGAGAGAGAGGGAGAGGGAGAGAAAGAGAGAGAGAGAGAGAGAGAGAGAGAGAAAGAGAGCTAAATGGGCTTAAAAATCAAGACCAGGCCCAAGTTGTTAAAGAAGAAGCCTATTTTGAAGCAGATATGAATGAGAACTGTGAGTTTCAGTGTGTGTGAAAAAAGAGCTGTTGGAATCTTTGGATTTGAAAACGGGTAGGATTAGAGGCCTATTGATATTGATAATTATAAAGTGAATCTGTCTAATTCACCCTATGCAAACCAAATCCTAAAGTGCATTTGTTTTGTTGTAAAACATTTTGCTCGAATTTGAGTGTTTGGGGCGAAACTTTGTCCCAGCAAAACACTGTTTTAATAAGGACTGAAAAAGGACATTAAAATATTTTCAGCCTGCAGAAAGATAACATTCATCCCTTTCCGCCCAACAACTTGTCTCCGCCCAAATCACCGAACCCCCCATCTCCACATCACCAATTGCCACCCATCACCAATCACCTAAAGCCACAATTCTATGTGTTGCTCCATTTGGAAGCCAAGAAACTAAATAAAAACGCAAAATCAAGAGAACCCATGTTCTCATTTTATCCAAGCTACTTTTTTGTTGTTGGTAAGTTTACACAAAACGTACCCCAAATTGGGTATTCTATTGTATTCTATTCAAGTCACGAATTCATACATGGCTTCGTAAATATTGTTTGAGACCCAAAAATTTAAAAATTCTTGCACTAAAATTTCTCAACAAACTGAACACAGCGTTGGAAAGTAACTCATAAAGATTCAAATGCAACAATAATTTATAGCATATATTAAAAAAAAAAAAAAAAAAAGACAATCGAGAGAAA
The DNA here is from genome assembly GCA_033629205.1 of Lithocarpus polystachyus. Taxonomy (NCBI): domain Eukaryota; kingdom Viridiplantae; phylum Streptophyta; class Magnoliopsida; order Fagales; family Fagaceae; genus Lithocarpus; species Lithocarpus polystachyus. Next base: position 107,795,486 of record CM066163.1, on the reverse strand, counting down.
GAGCGGAGGAGTACCTAAGCAATAGAGATGGTTATAGGCTCGCTGTGGGCGACAGATACAGCGTGCGTCCCAACTGGGGATTTTGGCTCAGAGAGAGAGAGAGAGAGAGAGAGAGAGAGAGAGAGAGAGAGCTAAATGGGCTTAAAAATCAAGACCAGGCCCAAGTTGTTAAAGAAGAAGCCTATTTTGAAGAACATGAAAGAGAACTGTGAGTTTCAGTGTGTGTGACAAAAGAGCTGTTGGAATCTTTGGATTTGAAAATGGGTAGGATTAGCGGCCTATTGATATTGATAATTATAAAGTGAATCTGTCTAATTCACCCTATGCAAACCAAATCCTAAAGTGCATTTGTTTTGTTGTAAAATATTTTGCTCAAATTTGAGTGTTTGGGGCGAAACTTTGTCCCAGCAAAACACTGTTTTAATAAGGACTGAAAAGGGGCATTAAAATATTTTCAGCCTGCAGAAAGATAACATTCATCCCTTTCCGCCCAACAACTTGTCTCCGCCCAAATCACCGAACCCCCCATCTCCACATCACCAATTGCCACCCATCACCAATCACCTAAGGCCGCAATTCTATGTGTTGCTCCATTTGGAAGCCAAGAAACTAAATAAAAACGCAAAATCAAGAGAACCCATGTTCTCATTTTATCCAAGCTAAATTTTTGTTGTTGGTAAGTTTACACAAAACGCACCCAAATTGGGTATTCTATTGTATTCTATTCAAGTCACGAATTCATACATGGCTTCGTAAATATTGTTTGAGACCCAAAAATTTAAAAATTCATGCACTAAAATTTCTCAATAAACAGAACACAGCGTTGGAAAGAAACTGATAAAGATTCAAATGCAACAATAATTTCTAGCATATATTAAAAAAAAAAAAAAAAGACAATCGAGAAAAAGAGCGGAGGAGTACCTAAGACATAAAGATGGTTAAAGGCTCGCTGTGGGCGACAGTTACAGCGTGCGTCCCAACTGGGGATTTTGGCTCAGAGAGAGAGAGAGAGAGAGAGAGAGCTAAATGGGCTTAAAAATCAAGACCAGGCCCAAGTTGTTAAAGAAGAAGCCTATTTTGAAGCAGATATAAAAGAGAACTGTGAGTTTCAGTGTGTGTGACAAAAGAGCTGTTGGAATCTTTGGATTTGAAAACGGGTAGGATTAGAGGCCTATTAATAATGATAATTATAAAGTGAATCTGTCTAATTCACCCTATACAAACCAAATCCTAAAGTTCATTTGTTTTGTTTTAAAGCATTTCGCTCAAATTTGAGTGTTTGGGGCGAAACTTTGTCCCAGCAAAACACTGTTTTAATAAGGACTGAAAAAGGGTATTAAAATATTTTCAGCCTGCAGAAAGATAACATTCATCCCATTCCGCCCAACAACTTGACTCCGCCCAAATCACCGAACCCCCCATCTCCACATCACTAATTGCCACCCATCACCCATCACCAATCTCCTAAAGCCGCCATCCTATGTGTTGCTCCATTTGGAAGCCAAGAAACTAAATAAAAACGCAAAATCAAGAGAACCCATGTTCTCATTTTATCCAAGCTACTTTTTTGTTGTTGGTAAGTTTACACAAAACTCACCCAAATTGGGTATTCTATTGTATTCTATTCAAGTCACGAATTCATACATGGCTTCGTAAATATTGTTTGAGACCCAAAAATTTAAAAATTCTTGCACTAAAATTTCTCAACGAACAGAACACAGCGTTGGAAAGTAACTGATAAAGATTCAAATTGAACAATAATTTATAGCATATATTAAAAAAAAAAAAAAAAAGACAATCGAGAGAAAGAGCGGAGGAGTACCTAAGCAATAAAGATGGTTAAAGGCTCGCTGTGGGCGACAGATCCAGCGTGCGTCCCAACTGGGGATTTTGGCTCAGAGAGAGAGAGGGAGAGAGAGAGAGAGAGAGAGAGAGAGAGAGAGAGAGAGAGCTAAATGGGCTTAAAAATCAAGACCAGGCCCAAGTTGTTAAAGAAGAAGCCTATTTTGAAGCAGATATGAATGAGAACTGTGAGTTTCAGTGTGTGTGACAAAAGAGCTGTTGGAATCTTTGGATTTGAAAACGGGTAGGATTAGAGGCCTATTGATATTGATAATTATAAAGTGAATCTGTCTAATTCACCCTATACAAACCAAATCCTAAAGTGCATTTGTTTTGTTGTAAAACATTTTGCTCAAATTTGAGTGTTTGGGGCGAAACTTTGTCCCAGCAAAACACTGTTTTAATAAGGACTGAAAAGGGGCATTAAAATATTTTCAGCCTGCAGAAAGATAACATTCATCCCTTTCCGCCCAACAACTTGTCTCCGCCCAAATCACCGAACCCCCCATCTCCACATCACCAATTGCCACCCATCACCAATCACCTAAGGCCGCAATTCTATGTGTTGCTCCATTTGGAAGCCAAGAAACTAAATAAAAACGCAAAATCAAGAGAACCCATGTTCTCATTTTATCCAAGCTAAATTTTTGTTGTTGGTAAGTTTACACAAAACGCACCCAAATTGGGTATTCTATTGTATTCTATTCAAGTCACGAATTCATACATGGCTTCGTAAATATTGTTTGAGACCCAAAAATTTAAAAATTCTTGCACTAAAATTTCTCAATAAACAGAACACAGCGTTGGAAAGAAACTGATAAAGATTCAAATGCAACAATAATTTCTAGCATATATTAAAAAAAAAAAAAAAAGACAATCGAGAGAAAGAGCGGAGGAGTACCTAAGACATAAAGATGGTTAAAGGCTCGCTGTGGGCGACAGATACAGCGTGCGTCCCAACTGGGGATTTTGGCTCAGAGAGAGAGAGAGAGAGAGAGAGAGCTAAATGGGCTTAAAAATCAAGACCAGGCCCAAGTTGTTAAAGAAGAAGCCTATTTTGAAGCAGATATAAAAGAGAACTGTGAGTTTCAGTGTGTGTGACAAAAGAGCTGTTGGAATCTTTGGATTTGAAAACGGGTAGGATTAGAGGCCTATTAATAATGATAATTATAAAGTGAATCTGTCTAATTCACCCTATACAAACCAAATCCTAAAGTTCATTTGTTTTGTTTTAAAACATTTCGCTCAAATTTGAGTGTTTGGGGCGAAACTTTGTCCCAGCAAAACACGGTTTTAATAAGGACTGAAAAAGGGTATTAAAATATTTTCAGCCTGCAGAAAGATAACATTCATCCCATTCCGGCCAACAACTTGTCTCCGCCCAAATCACCGAACCCCCCATCTCCACATCACTAATTGCCACCCATCACCAATCACCTAAAGCCGCCATCCTATGTGTTGCTCCATTTGGAAGCCAAGAAACTAAATAAAAACGCAAAATCAAGAGAACCCATGTTCTCATTTTATCCAAGCTACTTTTTTGTTGTTGGTAAGTTTACACAAAACGCACCCAAATTGGGTATTCTATTGTATTCTATTCAAGTCACGAATTCATACATGGCTTCGTAAATATTGTTTGAGACCCAAAAATTTAAAAATTCTTGCACTAAAATTTCTCTACGAACAGAACACAGCGTTGGAAAGTAACTGATAAAGATTCAAATTGAACAATAATTTATAGCATATATTAAAAAAAAAAAAAAAAGACAATCGAGAGAAAGAGCGGAGGAGTACCTAAGCAATAAAGATGGTTAAAGGCTCGCTGTGGGCGACAGATCCAGCGTGCGTCCCAACTGGGGATTTTGGCTCAGAGAGAGAGGGAGAGAGAGAGAGAGAGAGAGAGAGAGAGAGAGAGAGCTAAATGGGCTTAAAAATCAAGACCAGGCCCAAGTTGTTAAAGAAGAAGCCTATTTTGAAGCAGATATGAATGAGAACTGTGAGTTTCAGTGTGTGTGACAAAAGAGCTGTTGGAATCTTTGGATTTGAAAACGGGTAGGATTAGAGGCCTATTGATATTGATAATTATAAAGTGAATCTGTCTAATTCACCCTATACAAACCAAATCCTAAAGTGCATTTGTTTTGTTGTAAAACATTTTGCTCAAATTTGAGTGTTTGGGGCGAAACTTTGTCCCAGCAAAACACTGTGTTAATAAGGACTGAAAAGGGGCATTAAAATATTTTCTGCCTGCAGAAAGATAACATTCATCCCTTTCCGCCCAACAACTTGTCTCCGCCCAAATCACCGAACCCCCCATCTCCACATCACCAATTGCCACCCATCACCAATCACCTAAAGCCGCAATTCTATGTGTTGCTCCATTTGGAAGCCAAGAAACTAAATAAAAACGCAAAATCAAGAGAACCCATGTTCTCAATTTATCCAAGCTACTTTTTTGTTGTTGGTTAGTTTACACAAAACGCACCCAAATTGGGTATTCTATTGTATTCTATTCAAGTCACGAATTCATACATGGCTTCGTAAATATTGTTTGAGACCCAAAAATTTAAAAATTCTTGCACTAAAATTTCTCAACAAACAGAACACAGCGTTGGAAAGTAACAGATAAGGATTCAAATGCAACAATAATTTATAGCATATATTAAAAAAAAAAAAAAAAAGACAATCGAGAGAAAGAGCGGAGGAGTACCTAAGCAATAAAGATGGTTATAGGCTCGCTGTGGGCGACAGATACAGCGTGCGTCCCAACTGGGGATTTTGGCTCAGAGAGAGAGAGAGAGAGAGAGAGAGAGAGAGAGAGAGAGAGAGAGAGAGAGAGAGCTAAATGGGCTTAAAAATCAAGACCAGGCCCAAGTTGTTAAAGAAGAAGCCTATTTTGAAGAACATGAAAGAGAACTGTGAGTTTCAGTGTGTGTGACAAAAGAGCTGTTGGAATCTTTGGATTTGAAAACGGGTAGGATTAGAGGCCTATTGATATTGATAATTATAAAGTGAATCTGTCTAATTCACCCTATACAAACAAAATCCTAAAGTGCATTTGTTTTGTTGTAAAACATTTTGCTCAAATTTGAGTGTTTGGGGCGAAACTTTGTCCCAGCAAAACACTGTTTTAATAAGGACTGAAAAGGGGCATTAAAATATTTTCAGCCTGCAGAAAGATAACATTCATCCCTTTCCGCCCAACAACTTGTCTCCGCCCAAATCACCGAACCCCCCATCTCCACATCACCAATTGCCACCCATCACCAATAACCTAAGGCCGCAATTTTATGTGTTGCTCCATTTGGAAGCCAAGAAACTAAATAAAAACGCAAAATCAAGAGAACCCATGTTCTCATTTTATCCAAGCTAAATTTTTGTTGTTGGTAAGTTTACACAAAACGCACCCAAATTGGGTATTCTATTGTATTCTATTCAAGTCACGAATTCATACATGGCTTCGTAAATATTGTTTGAGACCCAAAAATTTAAAAATTCATGCACTAAAATTTCTCAACAAACAGAACACAGCGTTGGAAAGTAACTGATAAAGATTCAAATGCAACAATAATTTATAGCATATATTAAAAAAAAAAAAAAAAAGACAATCGAGAGAAAGAGCGGAGGAGTAGCTAAGCAATAAAGATGGTTAAAAGCTCGCTGTGGGCGACAGATACAGCGTGCGTCCCAACTGGGGATTTTGGCTCAGAGAGAGAGAGAGAGAGAGAGCTAAATGGGCTTAAAAATCAAGACCAGGCCCAAGTTGTTAAAGAAGAAGCCTATTTTGAAGCAGATATAAAAGAGAACTGTGAGTTTCAGTGTGTGTGACAAAAGAGCTGTTGGAATCTTTGGATTTGAAAACGGGTAGGATTAGAGGCCTATTGATATTGATAATTATAAAGTGAATCTGTCTAATTCACCCTATACAAACCAAATCCTAAAGTGCATTTGTTTTGTTGTAAAACATTTCGCTCAAATTTGAGTGTTTGGGGCGAAACTTTGTCCCAGCAAAACACTTTTTTAATAAGGACTGAAAAAGGGCATTAAAATATTTTCAGCCTGCAGAAAGATAACATTCATCCCTTTCCGCCCAACAACTTGTCTCCGCCCAAATCACCGAACCCCCCATCTCCACATCACCAATTGCCACCCATCACCAATCACCTAAAGCCGCCATCCTATGTCTTGCTCCATTTGGAAGCCAAGAAACTAAATAAAAACGCAAAATCAAGAGAACCCATGTTCTCATTTTATCCAAGCAACTTTTTAGTTGTTGGTAAGTTTACACAAAACGCACCCAAATTGGGTATTCTATAGTATCCTATTCAAGTCACGAATTCATACATGGCTTCGTAAATATTGTTTGAGACCCAAAAATTTAAAAATTCTTGCACTAAAATTTCTCAACAAACAGAACACAGCGTTGGAAAGTAACTGATAAAGATTCAAATGCAACAATAATTTATAGCATATATTAAAAAAAAAAAAAAAAAGACAATCGAGAGAAAGAGCGGAGGAGTACCAAAGCAATAAAGATGGTTAAAGGCTCGCTGTGGGCGACAGATACAGCGTGCGTCCCAACTGGGGATTTTGGCTCAGAGAGAGAGAGGGAGAGAGAGAGAGGGAGAGAGAGAGAGAGCTAAATGGGCTTAAAAATCAAGACCAGGCCCAAGTTGTTAAAGAAGAAGCCTATTTTGAATAACATGAAAGAGAACTGTGAGTTTCAGTGTGTGTGAAAAAAGAGCTGTTGGAATCTTTGGATTTGAAAACGGGTAGGATTAGAGGCCTATTGATATTGATAATTATAAAGTGAATCTGTCTAATTCACCCTATACAAACAAAATCCCAAAAGTGCATTTGTTTTGTTGTAAAACATTTTGCTCAAATTTGAGTTTTTGGGGCGAAACTTTGTCCCAGCAAAACACTGTTTTAATAAGGACTGAAAAAGGGCATTAAAATATTTTCAGTCTGCAGAAAGATAACATTCATCCCTTTCCGCCCAACAACTTGTCTCCGCCCAAATCACCGAACCCCCCATGTCCACATCACCAATTGCCACCCATCACCAATCACCTAAGGCCGCAATTCTATGTGTTGCTCCATTTGGAAGCCAAGAAACTAAATAAAAACGCAAAATCAAGAGAACCCATGTTCCCATTTTATCCAAGCTAAATTTTTGTTGTTGGTAAGTTTACACAAAACGCACCCAAATTGGGTATTCTATTGTATTCTATTCAAGTCACGAATTCATACATGGCTTCGTAAATATTGTTTGTGACCCAAAAATTTAAAAATTCTTGCACTAAAATTTCTCAACAAACAGAACACAGCGTTGGAAAGTAACTGATAAAGATTCAAATGCAACAATAATTTATAGCATATATTAAAAAAAAAAAAAAAAAGACAATCGAGAGAAAGAGCGGAGGAGTACCTAAGACATAAAGATGGTTAAAGGCTCGCTGTGGGCGACAGATACAGCGTGCGTCCCAACTGGGGATTTTGGCTCAGAGAGAGAGAGAGAGAGAGAGAGAGAGCTAAATGGGCTTAAAAATCAAGACCAGGCCCAAGTTGTTAAAGAAGAAGCCTATTTTGAAGCAGATATAAAAGAGAACTGTGAGTTTCAGTATGTGTGACAAAAGAGCTGTTGGAATCTTTGGATTTGAAAACGGGTAGGATTAGAGGCCTATTGATATTGATAATTATAAAGTGAATCTGTCTAATTCACCCTATACAAACCAAATTCTAAAGTGCATTTGTTTTGTTGTAAAACATTTCGCTCAAATTTGAGTGTTTGGGGCGAAACTTTGTCCCAGCAAAACACTGTTTTAATAAGGACTGAAAAAGGGCATTAAAATATTTTCAGCCTGCAGAAAGATAACATTCATCCCTTTCCGCCCAACAACTTGTCTCCGCCCAAATCACCGAACCCCCCATCTCCACATCACCAATTGCCACCCATCACCAATCACCTAAAGCCGCCATCCTATGTGTTGCTCCATTTGGAAGCCAAGAAACTAAATAAAAACGCAAAATCAATAGAACCCATGTTCTCATTTTATCCAAGCTACTTTTTTGTTGTTGGTAAGTTTACACAAAACGCACCCAAATTGTGTATTCTATTGTATTCTATTCAAGTCACGAATTCATACATGGCTTCGTAAATATTTTTTGAGACCCAAAAATTTAAAAATTCTTGCACTAAAATTTCTCAACAAACTGAACACAGCGTTAGAAAGTAACTGATAAAGATTCAAATGCAACAATAATTTATAGCATATATTAAAAAAAAAAAAAAAAAAGACAATCGAGAGAAAGAGCGGAGGAGTACCTAAGCAATAAAGATGGTTAAAGGCTCGCTGTGGGCGACAGATACAGCGTGCGTCCCAACTGGGGATTTTGGCTCAGAGAGAGAGAGAGAGAGAGAGAGAGCTAAATGGGCTTAAAAATCAAGACCAGGCCCAAGTTGTTAAAGAAGAAGCCTATTTTGAAGCAGATATAAAAGAGAACTGTGAGTTTCAGTGTGTGTGACAAAAGAGCTGTTGGAATCTTTGGATTTGAAAACGGGTAGGATTAGAGGCCTATTGATATTGATAATTATAAAGTGAATCTGTCTAATTCACCCTATACAAACCAAATCCTAAAATGCATTTGTTTTGTTTTAAAACATTTTGCTCAAATTTGAGTGTTTGGGGCGAAACTTTGTCCCGGCAAAACACTGTTTTAATAAGGACTGAAAAAGGGCATTAAAATATTTTCAGCCTGCAGAAAGATAACATTCATCCCTTTCCGCCCAACAACTTGTCTCCGCCCAAATCACAGAACCCCCCATCTCCACATCACCAATTGCCACCCATCACCAATCATCTAAAGCTGCAATACTATGTGTTGCTCCATTTGGAAGCCAAGAAACTAAATAAAAACGCAAAATCAAGAGAACCCATGTTCTCATTTTATCCAAGCTACTTTTTTGTTGTTGGTAAGTTTACACAAAACGCACCCAAATTGGGCATTCTATTGTATTCTATTCAAGTCACGAATTCATACATGGCTTCGTAAATATTGTTTGAGACCCAAAAATTTAAAAATTCTTACCGTAAAATTTCTCAACAAACAGAACACAGCGTTGGAAAGTAACTGATAAAGATTCAAATGCAACAATAATTTATAGCATATATTAAAAAAAAAAAAAAAAAGACAATCGAGAGAAAGAGCGGAGGAGTACCTAAGCAATAAAGATGGTTAATGGCTCGCTGTGGGCGACAGATACAGCGTGCGACCCAACTGGGGATTTTGGCTCACAGAGAGAGAAAGAGAGAGAGAGAGAGAGAGAGAGAGAGAGAGAGAGAGAGAGAGAGAGAGAGAGCTAAATGGGCTTAAAAATCAACACCAGGCCCAAGTTGTTAAAGAAGAAGCCTATTTTGAAGCAGATATAAAAGAGAACTGTGAGTTTCATTGTGTGTGACAAAAGAGCTGTTGGAATCTTTGGATTTGAAAACGGGTAGGATTAGAGGCCTATTGATATTGACAATTATAAAGTGAATCTGTCTACTTCACCCTATACAAAGCAAATCCTAAAGTGCATTTGTTTTGTTGTAAAACATTTTGCTCAAATTTGAGTGTTTGGGGCGAAACTTTGTCCCAGCAAAACACTGTTTTAATAAGGACTGAAAAGGGGCATGACAATATTTTCAGCCTGCAGAAAGATAACGTTCATCCCTTTCCGCCCAACAACTTGTCTCCACCCAAATCACCGAACCCCCCATCTCCACATCACCAATTGCCACCCATCACCAATCACCTAAAGCCGCAATTCTATGTGTTGCTCCATTTGGAAGCAAAGAAACTAAATAAAAACGCAAAATCAAGAGAACCCATGTTCCCATTTTATCCAAGCTACTTTTTTGTTGTTGGTAAGTTTACACAAAACGCACCCAAATTGGGCATTCTATTGTATTCTATTCAAGTCACGAATTCATACATGGCTTCGTAAATATTGTTTGAGACCCAAAAATTTAAAAATTCTTGCCCTAAAATTTCTCAACAAACAGAACACAGCGTTGGAAAGTAACTGATAAAGATTCAAATGCAACAATAATTTATAGCATATATTAAAAAAAAAAAAAAAGAAGACAATCGAGAGAAAGAGCGGAGGAGTACCTAAGCAATAAAGATGGTTAATGGCTCGCTGTGGGCGACAGATACAGCGTGCGACCCAACTGGGGATTTTGGCTCACAGAGAGAGAAAGAGAGAGAGAGAGAGAGAGAGAGAGAGAGAGAGAGAGAGAGAGAGAGAGAGAGCTAAATGGGCTTAAAAATCAAGACCAGGCCCAAGTTGTTAAAGAAGAAGCCTATTTTGAAGCAGATATAAAAGAGAACTGTGAGTTTCAGTGTGTGTGACAAAAGAGCTGTTGGAATCTTTGGATTTGAAAACGGGTAGGATTAGAGGCCTATTGATATTGACAATTATAAAGTGAATCTGTCTACTTCACCCTATACAAAGCAAATCCTAAAGTGCATTTGTTTTGTTGTAAAACATTTTGCTCAAATTTGAGTGTTTGGGGCGAAACTTTGTCCCAGCAAAACACTGTTTTAATAAGGACTGAAAAGGGGCATGACAATATTTTCAGCCTGCAGAAAGATAACATTCATCCCTTTCCGCCCAACAACTTGTCTCCGCCCAAATCACCGAACCCCCCATCTCCACATCACCAATTGCCACCCATCACCAATCACCTAAAGCCGCAATTCTATGTGTTGCTCCATTTGGAAGCAAAGAAACTAAATAAAAACGCAAAATCAAGAGAACCCATGTTCCAATTTTATCCAAGCTACTTTTTTGTTGTTGGTAAGTTTACACAAAACGCACCCAAATTGGGTATTCTATTGTATTCTATTCAAGTCACGAACTCATACATGGCTTCGTAAATATTGTTTGAGACCCAAAAATTTAAAAATTCTTGCACTAAAATTTCTCAACAAACAGAACACAGCGTTGGAAAGTAACTGATAAAGATTCAAATGCAACAATAATTTATAGCATATATTAAAAAAAAAAAAAAAAGACAATCGAGAGAAAGAGCGGAGGAGTACCTAAGCAATAAAGATGGTTAAAGGCTCGCTGTGTGCGACAGATACAGCGTGCGTCCCAACTGGGGATTTTGGCTCAGAGAGAGAGAGAGAGAGAGAGAGAGAGAGAGAGAGAGAGAGAGAGAGAGGGAGAGAGCTAAATGGGCTTAAAAATCAAGACCAGGCCCAAGTTGTTAAAGAAGATGCCTATTTTGAAGCAGATATAAAAGAGAACTGTGAGTTTCAGTGTGTGTGACAAAAGTGCTGTTGGAATCTTTGGATTTGAAAACGGGTAGGATTAGAGGCCTATTGATATTGATAATTATAAAGTGAATCTGTCTAATTCACCCTATACAAACAAAATCCTAAAGTGAATTTGTTTTGTTGTAAAACATTTTGCTCAAATTATAGTGTTTGGGGCGAAACTTTGTCCCAGCAAAACACAGTTTTAATAAGGACTGAAAAGGGGCATGAAAATATTTTCAGCCTGCAGAAATATAACATTCATCCCTTTCCGCCCAACAACTTGTCTCCGCCCAAATCATTCAACCCCCAATCTCCACATCACCAATTGCCACCCATCACCAATCACCTAAAGCAGCAATTCTATGTGTTGCTCCATTTGGAAGCCAAGAAACTAAATAAAAACGCAAAATCAAGAGAACCCATGTTCTCATTTTATCCAAGCTACTTTTTTGTTGTTGGTAAGTTTACACAAAACGCACCCAAATTGGGTATTCTATTGAATTCTATTCAAGTCACGAATTCATACATGGCTTCGTAAATATTGTTTGAGACCCAAAAATTTAAAAATTCTTGCACTAAAATTTCTCAACAAACAGAACACAGCATTGGAAAGTAACTGATAAAGATTCAAATGCAACAATAATTTATAGCATATATAAAAAAAAAAAAAAAAAAAAAGACAATCGAGAGAAAGAGCGGAGGAGTACCTAAGCAATAAAGATGGTTAAAGGCTCGCTGTGGGCGACAGATACAGTGTGCGTCCCAACTGGGGATTTTGGCTCAGAGGGAGAGAGAGAGAGGGAGCTAAATGGGCTTAAAAATCAAGACCAGGCCCAAGTTGTTAAAGAAGAAGCCTATTTTGAAGAAGATATAAAATAGAACTGTGAGTTTCAGTGTGTGTGACAAAAGAGCTGTTGGAATCTTTGGATTTGAAAACGGGTAGGATTAGAGGCCTATTGATATTGACAATTATAAAGTGAATCTGTCTACTTCACCCTATACAAAGAAAATCCTAAAGTGCATTTGTTTTGTTGTAAAACATTTTGCTCAAATTTGAGTGTTTGGGGCGAAACTTTGTCCCAGCAAAACACTGTTTTAATAAGGACTGAAAAGGGGCATGACAATATTTTCAGCCTGCAGAAAGATAACATTCATCCCTTTCCGCCCAACAACTTGTCTCCGCCCAAATCACCGAACCCCCCATCTCCACATCACCAATTGCCACCCATCACCAATCACCTAAAGCCGCAATTCTATGTGTTGCTCCATTTGGAAGCAAAGAAACTAAATAAAAACGCAAAATCAAGAGAACCCATGTTCCCATTTTATCCAAGCTACTTTTTTGTTGTTGGTAAGTTTACACAAAACGCACCCAAATTGGGTATTCTATTGTATTCTATTCAAGTCACGAACTCATACATGGCTTCGTAAATATTGTTTGAGACCCAAAAATTTAAAAATTCTTGCACTAAAATTTCTCAACAAACAGAACACAGCGTTGGAAAGTAACTGATAAAGATTCAAATGCAACAATAATTTATAGCATATATTAAAAAAAAAAAAAAAGACAATCGAGAGAAAGAGCGGAGGAGTACCTAAGCAATAAAGATGGTTAAAGGCTCGCTGTGTGCGACAGATACAGCGTGCGTCCCAACTGGGGATTTTGGCTCAGAGAGAGAGAGAGAGAGAGAGAGAGAGAGAGAGAGAGGGAGAGAGCTAAATTGGCTTAAAAATCAAGACCAGGCCCAAGTTGTTAAAGAAGATGCCTATTTTGAAGCAGATATAAAAGAGAACTGTGAGTTTCAGTGTGTGTGACAAAAGTGCTGTTGGAATCTTTGGATTTGAAAACGGGTAGGATTAGAGGCCTATTGATATTGATAATTATAAAGTGTATCTGTCTAATTCACCCTATACAAACAAAATCCTAAAGTGCATTTGTTTTGTTGTAAAACATTTTGCTCAAATTACAGTGTTTGGGGCGAAACTTTGTCCCAGCAAAACACTGTTTTAATAAGGACTGAAAAGGGGCATGAAAATATTTTCAGCCTGCAGAAATATAACATTCATCCCTTTCCGCCCAACAACTTGTCTCCGCCCAAATCACCCAACCCCCAATCTCCACATCACCAATTGCCACCCATCACCAATCACCTAAAGCAGCAATTCTATGTGTTGCTCCATTTGGAAGCCAAGAAACTAAATAAAAACGCAAAATCAAGAGAACCCATGTTCTCATTTTATCCAAGCTACTTTTTTGTTGTTGGTAAGTTTACACAAAACGCACCCAAATTGGGTATTCTATTGTATTCTATTCAAGTCACGAATTCATACATGGCTTCGTAAATATTGTTTGAGACCCAAAAATTTAAAAATTCTTGCACTAAAATTTCTCAACAAACAGAACACAGCATTGGAAAGTAACTGATAAAGATTCAAATGCAACAATAATTTATAGCATATATAAAAAAAAAAAAAAAAAAGACAATCGAGAGAAAGAGCGGAGGAGTACCTAAGCAATAAAGATGGTTAAAGGCTCGCTGTGGGCGACAGATACAGCGTGCGTCCCAACTGGGGATTTTGGCTCAGAGGGAGAGAGAGAGAGGGAGCTAAATGGGCTTAAAAATCAAGACCAGGCCCAAGTTGTTAAAGAAGAAGCCTATTTTGAAGAAGATATAAAATAGAACTGTGAGTTTCAGTGTGTGTGACAAAAGAGCTGTTGGAATCTTTGGATTTGAAAACGGGTAGGATTAGAGGCCTATTGATATTGATAATTATAAAGTGAATCTGTCTAATTCACCCTATACAAACCAAATCCTAAAATGCATTTGTTTTGTTGTAAAACATTTTGCTCAAATTTGAGTGTTTGGGGCGAAACTTTGTCCCAGCAAAACACTGTTTTAATAAGGACTGAAAAGGGGCATGAAAATATTTTCAGCCTGCAGAAAGATAACATTCATCCCTTTCCGCCCAACAACTTGTCTCCGCCCAAATCACCGAACCCCCCATCTCCACATCACCAATTGCCACCCATCACCAATCACCTAAAGCCGCAATTCTATGTGTTGCTCCATTTGGAAGCCAAGAAAGTAAATAAAAACGCAAAATCAAGAGAACCCATGTTCTCATTTTATCCAAGCTACTTTTTTGTTGTTGGCAAGTTTACACAAAACGCACCCAAATTGGGTATTCTATTGTAATCTATTCAAGTCACGAATTCATACATGGCTTCGTAAATATTATTTGAGAACCAAAAATTTAAAAATTCTTGCCCTAAAATTTCTCAACAAACAGAACACAGCGTTGGAAAGTAACTGATAAAGATTCAAATGCAACAATAATTTATAGCATATATTAAAAAAAAAAAAAAAAAAGACAATCGAGAGAAAGAGCGGAGAAGTACCTAAGCAATAAAGATGGTTAAAGGCTCGCTGTGGACGACAGATACAGCGTGCGTCCCAACTGGGGATTTTGGCTCAGAGAGAGAGAGGGAGAGAGAGAGAGAGAGAGAGAGAGTTAAATGGGCTTAAAAATCAAGACCAGGCCCAAGTTGTTAAAGAAGAAGCCTATTTTGAAGCAGATATAAAAGAGAACTGTGAGTTTCAGTGTGTGTGACAAAAGAGCTGTTGGAATCTTTGGATTTGAAAACGGGGAGGATTAGAGGCCTATTGATATTGATAATTATAAAGTGAATCTGTCTAGTTCACCCTATACAAACCAGATCCTAAAGTGCATTTGTTTTGTTGTAAAACATTTTGCTCAAATTTGAGTGTTTGGGGCGAAACTTTGTCCCAGCAAAACACTGTTTTAATAGGGACTGAAAAGGGGCAGTAAAATATTTTCAGCCTGCAGAAAGATAACATTCGTCCCTTTCCGCCCAACAACTTGTCTCCGCCCAAATCACCCAACCCCCCATCTCCACATCACCAATTGCCACCCATCACCAATCACCTAAAGCCGCAATTCTATGTGTTGCTCCATTTGGAAGCCAAGAAACTAAATAAAAACGTAAAATCAAGAGAACCCATGTTCTCATTTTGTCCAAGCTACTTTTTTGTTGTTGGTAAGTTTACACAAAACCCACCCAAATTGGGTATTCTATTGTATTCTATTCAAGTCACGAATTCATACATGGCTTCGTAAATATTATTTGAGAACCAAAAATTTAAAAATTCTTGCACTAAAATTTCTCAACAAACAGAACACAGCGTTGGAATGTAACTAATAAAGATTCAAATGCAACAAGAATTTATAGCATATATTAAAAAAAAAAAAAAAAAAGACAATCGAGAGAAAGAGCGGAGGAGTACCTAAGCAATAAGGATGGTTAAAGGCTCGCTGTGGGCGACAGATACAGCGTGCGTCCCAACTGGGGATTTTGGCTCAGAGAAAGAGACAGAGAGAGAGAGAGAGAGAGAGAGCTAAATGGGCTTAAAAATCAAGACCAGGCCCAAGTTGTTAAAGAAGAAGCCTATTTTGAAGCAGATATAAAAGAGAACTGTGAGTTTCAGTGTGTGTGACAAAAGAGCTGTTGGAATCTTTGGATTTGAAAACGGGGAGGATTAGAGGCCTATTGATATTGATAATTATAAAGTGAATCTGTCTAATTCACCCTATACAAACCAAATCCTAAAGTGCATTTGTTTTGTTGTAAAACATTTTGCTCAAATTTGAGTGTTTGGGGCGAAACTTTGTCCCAGCAAAACACTGTTTTAATAAGGTCTGAAAAGGGGCATGAAAATATTTTCAGCCTACAGAAAGATAACATTCATCCCTCTCCGCCCAACAACTTGTCTCCGCCCAAATCACCGAACCCCCCATCTCCACATCACCAATTGCCACCCATCACCAATCACCTAAAGCCGCAATCCTATGTGTTGCTCCATTTGGAAGCCAAGAAACTAAATAAAAACGCAAAATCAAGAGAACCCATGTTCTCATTTTATCCAAGCTACTTTTTTGTTGTTGGTAAGTTTACACAAAACGCGCCCAAATTGGGTATTCTATTGTATTCTATTCAAGTCACGAATTCATACATGGCTTCGTAAATATTGTTTGAGACCCAAAAATTTAAAAATTCTTGCACTAAAATTTCTCAACAAACAGAATACAGCGTTGGAAAGTAACTGATAAAGATTCAAATGCAACAATAATTTATAGCATATATTAAAAAAAAAAAAAAAAAAGACAATCGAGAGAAAGAGCGGAGGAGTACCTAAGCAAGAAAGATGGTTAAAGGCTCGCTGTGGGCGACAGATACAGCGTGCGTCCCAACTGGGGATTTTGGCTAAGAGAGAGAGAGAGAGAGAGAGAGAGAGAGAGAGAGAGAGAGAGAGAGAGAGCTAAATGGGCTTAAAAATCAAGACCAGGCTCAAGTTGTTAAAGAAGAAGCTTATTTTGAAGCAGATATGAAAGAGAACTGTGAGTTTCAGTGTGTGTGACAAAAGAGCTGTTGGAATCTTTGGATTTGAAAACGGGTAGGATTAGAGGCCTATTGATATTGATAATTATAAAGTGAATCTGTCTAATTCACCCTATACAAACCAAATCCTAAAATGCATTTGTTTTGTTGTAAAACATTTTGCTCAAATTTGAGTGTTTGGGGCGAAACTTTGTCCCAGCAAAACACTGTTTTAATAAGGACTGAAAAGGGGCATGAAAATATTTTCAGCCTGCAGAAAGATAACATTCATCCCTTTCCGCCCAACAACTTGTCTCCGCCCAAATCACCGAACCCCCCATCTCCACATCACCAATTGCCACCCATCACCAATCACCTAAAGCCGCAATTCTATGTGTTGCTCCATTTGGAAGCCAAGAAAGTAAATAAAAACGCAAAATCAAGAGAACCCATGTTCTCATTTTATCCAAGCTACTTTTTTGTTGTTGGCAAGTTTACACAAAACGCACCCAAATTGGGTATTCTATTGTAATCTATTCAAGTCACGAATTCATACATGGCTTCGTAAATATTATTTGAGAACCAAAAATTTAAAAATTCTTGCCCTAAAATTTCTCAACAAACAGAACACAGCGTAGGAAAGTAACTGATAAAGATTCAAATGCAACAATAATTTATAGCATATATTAAAAAAAAAAAAAAAAAGACAATCGAGAGAAAGAGCGGAGAAGTACCTAAGCAATAAAGATGGTTAAAGGCTCGCTGTGGACGACAGATACAGCGTGCGTCCCAACTGGGGATTTTGGCTCAGAGAGAGAGAGGGAGAGAGAGAGAGAGAGAGAGAGAGAGTTAAATGGGCTTAAAAATCAAGACCAGGCCCAAGTTGTTAAAGAAGAAGCCTATTTTGAAGCAGATATAAAAGAGAACTGTGAGTTTCAGTGTGTGTGACAAAAGAGCTGTTGGAATCTTTGGATTTGAAAACGGGGAGGATTAGAGGCCTATTGATATTGATAATTATAAAGTGAATCTGTCTAGTTCACCCTATACAAACCAGATCCTAAAGTGCATTTGTTTTGTTGTAAAACATTTTGCTCAAATTTGAGTGTTTGGGGCGAAACTTTGTCCCAGCAAAACACTGTTTTAATAGGGACTGAAAAGGGGCAGTAAAATATTTTCAGCCTGCAGAAAGATAACATTCGTCCCTTTCCGCCCAACAACTTGTCTCCGCCCAAATCACCCAACCCCCCATCTCCACATCACCAATTGCCACCCATCACCAATCACCTAAAGCCGCAATTCTATGTGTTGCTCCATTTGGAAGCCAAGAAACTAAATAAAAACGTAAAATCAAGAGAACCCATGTTCTCATTTTGTCCAAGCTACTTTTTTGTTGTTGGTAAGTTTACACAAAACCCACCCAAATTGGGTATTCTATTGTATTCTATTCAAGTCACGAATTCATACATGGCTTCGTAAATATTATTTGAGAACCAAAAATTTAAAAATTCTTGCACTAAAATTTCTCAACAAACAGAACACAGCGTTGGAATGTAACTAATAAAGATTCAAATGCAACAAGAATTTATAGCATATATTAAAAAAAAAAAAAAAAAAGACAATCGAGAGAAAGAGCGGAGGAGTACCTAAGCAATAAGGATGGTTAAAGGCTCGCTGTGGGCGACAGATACAGCGTGCGTCCCAACTGGGGATTTTGGCTCAGAGAAAGAGACAGAGAGAGAGAGAGAGAGAGAGAGCTAAATGGGCTTAAAAATCAAGACCAGGCCCAAGTTGTTAAAGAAGAAGCCTATTTTGAAGCAGATATAAAAGAGAACTGTGAGTTTCAGTGTGTGTGACAAAAGAGCTGTTGGAATCTTTGGATTTGAAAACGGGGAGGATTAGAGGCCTATTGATATTGATAATTATAAAGTGAATCTGTCTAATTCACCCTATACAAACCAAATCCTAAAGTGCATTTGTTTTGTTGTAAAACATTTTGCTCAAATTTGAGTGTTTGGGGCGAAACTTTGTCCCAGCAAAACACTGTTTTAATAAGGTCTGAAAAGGGGCATGAAAATATTTTCAGCCTACAGAAAGATAACATTCATCCCTCTCCGCCCAACAACTTGTCTCCGCCCAAATCACCGAACCCCCCATCTCCACATCACCAATTGCCACCCATCACCAATCACCTAAAGCCGCAATCCTATGTGTTGCTCCATTTGGAAGCCAAGAAACTAAATAAAAACGCAAAATCAAGAGAACCCATGTTCTCATTTTATCCAAGCTACTTTTTTGTTGTTGGTAAGTTTACACAAAACGCGCCCAAATTGGGTATTCTATTGTATTCTATTCAAGTCACGAATTCATACATGGCTTCGTAAATATTGTTTGAGACCCAAAAATTTAAAAATTCTTGCACTAAAATTTCTCAACAAACAGAATACAGCGTTGGAAAGTAACTGATAAAGATTCAAATGCAACAATAATTTATAGCATATATTAAAAAAAAAAAAAAAAAAGACAATCGAGAGAAAGAGCGGAGGAGTACCTAAGCAAGAAAGATGGTTAAAGGCTCGCTGTGGGCGACAGATACAGCGTGCGTCCCAACTGGGGATTTTGGCTCAGAGAGAGAGAGGGAGAGAGAGAGAGAGAGAGAGAGAGAGAGAGAGAGAGAGAGAGAGCTAAATGGGCTTAAAAATCAAGACCAGGCTCAAGTTGTTAAAGAAGAAGCTTATTTTGAAGCAGATATGAAAGAGAACTGTGAGTTTCAGTGTGTGTGACAAAAGAGCTGTTGGAATCTTTGGATTTGAAAACGGGTAGGAATAGAGGCCTATTGATATTGATAATTATAAAGTGAATCTGTCTAATTCACCCTATACAAACCAAATCCTAAAGTGCATTTGTTTTGTTGTAAAACATTTCGCTCGAATTTGAGTGTTTGGGGCGAAACTTTGTCCCAGCAAAACACTGTTTTAATAAGGACTGAAAAGGGGCATGAAAATATTTTCAGCCTGCAGAAAGATAACATTCATCCCTTTCCGCCCAACAACTTGTCTCCGCCCAAATCACCCAACCCCCCATCTCCACATCACCAATTGCCACCCTTCACCAATCACCAAAAGCAGCAATTCTTTGTGTTGCTCCATTTGGAAGCCAAGAAACTAAATAAAAACGCAAAATCAAGAGAACCCATGTTCTCATTTTATCCAAGCTACGTTTTTGTTGTTGGTAAGTTTACACAAAACGCACCCAAATTGGGTATTCTATTGTATTCTATTCAAGTCACGAATTCATACATGGCTTCGTAAATATTGTTTGAGACCCAAAAATTTAAAAATTCTTGCACTAAAATTTCTCAACAAACAGAACACAGCGTTGGAAAGTAACTGATAAAGATTCAAATGCAACAATAATTTATAGCATATATTAAAAAAAAAAAAAAAAAGACAATCGAGAGAAAGTGCGGAGGAGTACCTAAGCAATAAAGATGGTTAAAGGCTCGCTGTGGGCGACAGATACAGCGTGCGTCCCAACTGGGGATTTTGGCTCAGAGAGAGAGAGGGAGAGAGAGAGAGAGCTAAATGGGCTTAAAAATCAAGACCAGGCCCAAGTTGTTAAAGAAGAAGCCTATTTTGAAGAAGATATAAAATAGAACTGTGAGTTTCAGTGTGTGTGACAAAAGAGCTGTTGGAATCTTTGGATTTGAAAACGGGTAGGATTAGAGGCCTATTGATATTGATAATTATAAAGTGAATCTGTCTAATTCACCCTATACAAACCAAATCCTAAAATGCATTTGTTTTGTTGTAAAACATTTTGCTCAAATTTGAGTGTTTGGGGCGAAACTTTGTCCCAGCAAAACACTGTTTTAATAAGGACTGAAAAGGGGCATGAAAATATTTTCAGCCTGCAGAAAGATAACATTCATCCCTTTCCGCCCAACAACTTGTCTCCGCCCAAATCACCGAACCCCCCATCTCCACATCACCAATTGCCACCCCTCACCAATCACCTAAAGCCGCAATTCTATGTGTTGCTCCATTTGGAAGCCAAGAAAGTAAATAAAATCGCAAAATCAAGAGAACCCATGTTCTCATTTTATCCAAGCTACTTTTTTGTTGTTGGCAAGTTTACACAAAACGCACCCAAATTGGGTATTCTATTGTAATCTATTCGAGTCACGAATTCATACATGGCTTCGTAAATATTGTTTGAGACCCAAAAATTTAAAAATTCTTGCCCTAAAAATTCTCAACAAACAGAACACAGCGTTGGAAAGTAACTGATAAAGATTCAAATGCAACAAGAATTTATAGCATATATTAAAAAAAAAAAAATGACAATCGAGAGAAAGAGCGGAGGAGTACCTAAGCAATAAAGATGGTTAAAGGCTCGCTGTGGGCGACAGATACAGCGTGCGTCCCAACTGGGGATTTTGGCTCAGAGAAAGAGACAGAGAGAGAGAGAGAGAGAGAGAGAGAGAGAGCTAAATGGGCTTAAAAATCAAGACCAGGCCCAAGTTGTTAAAGAAGAAGCCTATTTTGAAGCAGATATAAAAGAGAACTGTGAGTTTCAGTGTGTGTGACAAAAGAGCTGTTGGAATCTTTGAATTTGAAAACGGGGAGGATTAGAGGCCTATTGATATTGATAATTATAAAGTGAATCTGTCTAATTCACCCTATACAAACCAAATCCTAAAGTGCATTTGTTTTGTTGTAAAACATTTTGCTCAAATTTGAGTGTTTGGGACGAAACTTTGTCCCAGCAAAACACAGTTTTAATAAGGTCTGAAAAGGGGCATGAAAATATTTTCAGCCTACAGAAAGATAACATTCATCCCTCTCCGCCCAACAACTTGTCTCCGCCCAAATCACCGAACCCCCCATCTCCACATCACCAATTGCCACCCATCACCAATCACCTAAAGCCGCAATCCTATGTGTTGCTCCATTTGGAAGCCAAAAACTAAATAAAAACGCAATATCAAGAAAACCCATGTTCTCATTTTATCCAAGCTACTTTTTTGTTGTTGGTAAGTTTACACAACACGCACCCAAATTGGGTATTCTATTGTATTCTATTCAAGTCACGAATTCATACATGGCTTCGTAAATATTGTTTGAGACCCAAAAATTTAAAAATTCTTGCACTAAAATTTCTCAACAAACAGAACACAGCGTTGGAAAGTAACTGATAAAGATTCAAATGCAACAATAATTTATAGCATATATTAAAAAAAAAAAAAAAAAGACAATCGAGAGAAAGAGCGGAGGAGTACCTAAGCAGTAAAGATGGTTAAAGGCTCGCTGTGGGCGACAGATACAGCGTGCGTCCCAACTGGGGATTTTGGCTCAGAGAAAGAGACAGAGAGAGAGAGAGAGAGAGAGAGACAGAGAGAGAGAGAGCTAAATGGGCTTAAAAATCTAGACCAGGCCAAAGTTGTTAAAGAAGAAGCCTATTTTGAAGCAGATATAAAAGAGAACTGTGAGTTTTAGTGTGTGTGACAAAAGAGCTGTTGGAATCTTTGGATTTGAAAACGGGTAGGATTAGAGGCCTATTGATATTGAAAATTATAAAGTGAATCTGTCTAATTCACCCTATACAAACCAAATCCCAAAGTGCATTTGTTTTGTTGTAAAACATTTTGCTCAAATTTGAGTGTTTGGGGCGAAACTTTGTCCCAGCAAAACACTGTTTTAATAAGGTCTGAAAAGGGGCATGAAAATATTTTCAGCCTGGAGAAAGATAACATTCATCCCTTTCCGCCCAACAACTTGTCTCCGCCCAAATCACCAGACCCCCCATCTCCACATCACCAATTGCCACCCAACACCAATCACCTAAAGCAGCAATTCTATGTGTTGCTCCATTTGGAAGCCAAGAAATTAAATAAAAACGCAATATCAAGAAAACCCATGTTCTCATTTTATCCAAGCTACTTTTTTGTTGTTGGTAAGTTTACACAACACGCACCCAAATTGGGTATTCTATTGTATTCTATTCAAGTCACGAATTCATACATGGCTTCGTAAATATTGTTTGAGACCCAAAAATTTAGAAATTCGTGCACTAAAATTTCTCAACAAACAGAACACAGCGTTGGAAAGTAACTGATAAACATTCAAATGCAACAATAATTTATAGCATATATTAAAAAAAAAAAAAAAAAAGACAATCGAGAGAAAGATCGGAGGAGTACCTAAGCAATAAAGATGGTTAAAGGCTCGCTGTGGGCGACAGATACAGCGTGCGTCCCAACTGGGGATTTTGGCTCAGAGAGAGAGAGGGAGATAGGGCTAAATGGGCTTAAAAATCAAGACCAGGCCCAAGTTGTTAAAGAAGAAGCCTATTTTGAAGCAGATATAAAAGAGAACTGTGAGTTTCAGTGTGTAGGATAAAAGAGCTGTTGGAATCTTTGGATTTGAAAACGGGTAGGATTAGAGGCCTATTGATATTGATAATTATAAAGTGAATCTGTCTAATTCACCCTATACAAACTAAATCCTAAAGTGCATTTGTTTTGTTGTAAAACATTTTGCTCAAATTTGGGTGATTGGGGCGAAACTTTGTCCCAGCAAAACACTGTTTTAATAAGGACTGAAAAGGGGCATTAAAATATTTTCAGCCTGCAGAAAGATAACATTCATCCCTTTCCGCCCAACAACTTGTCTCCGCCCAAATCACCGAACCCCCCATCTCCACATCACCAATTGCCACCCATCACCAATCACCTAAAGCCGCAATTCTATGTGTTGCTCCATTTGGAAGCCAAGAAACTAAATAAAAACGCAAAATCAAGAGAACCCATGTTCTCATTTTATCCAAGCTACTTTTTTGTTGTTGGTAAGTTTACAAAAAACGCACCCTAATTGGGCATTCTATTGTATTCTATTGAAGTCACGAATTCATACATGGCTTCGTAAATATTGTTTGAGACCCAAAAATTTAAAAATTCTTGCACTTAAATTTCTCAACAAACAGAACACAGCGTTGGAAAGTAACTGATAAAGATTCAAATGCAACAATAATTTATAGCATATATTAAAAAAAAAAAAAAAAAGACAATCGAGAGAAAGATCGGAGGAGTACCTAAGCAATAAAGATGGTTAAAGGCTCGCTGTGGGCGACAGATACAGCGTGCGTCCCAACTGGGGATTTTGGCTCAGAGAAGAGAGAGAGAGAGAGAGAGAGAGAGAGAGAGAGAGAGAGAGAGAGAGAGAGAGAGAGAGCTAAATGGGCTTAAAAATCAAGACCAGGCCCAAGTTGTTAAAGAAGAAGCCTATTTTGAAGCAGATATAAAAGAGAACTGTGAGTTTCAGTGTGTGTGACAAAAGAGCTGTTGGAATCTTTGGATTTGAAAACGGGTAGGATTTGAGGCCTATTGATATTGATAATTATAAAGTGAATCTGTCTAATTCACCCTATACAAACCAAATCCTAAGGTGCATTTTGGTTTTGTTGTAAAACATTTTGCTCAAATTTGAGTCTTTGGGGCGAAACTTTGTCCCAGCAAAACACTGTTTTAATAAGGACTGAAAATGGGCATGAAAATATTTTCAGCCTGCAGAAAGATAACATTCGTCCCTTTCCGCCCAACAACTTGTCTCCGCCCAAATCACAGAACCCCCCATCTCCACATCACCAATTGCCAACCATCACCAATCATCTAAAGCCGCAATTCTATATGTTGCTCCATTTGGAAGCCAGGAAACTAAATAAAAACGCAAAATCAAGAGAACCCATGTTCTCATTTTATCCAAGCTACTTTTTTGTTGTTGGTAAGTTTACACAGAACGCACCCAAATTGGGCATTCTATTGTATTCTATTCAAGTCACGAATTCATACATGGCTTCGTAAATATTGTTTGAGACCCAAAAATTTAAAAATTCTTGCACTAAAATTTCTCAACAAACAGAACACAGCGTCGGAAAGTAACTGATAAAGATTCAAATGGAACAATAATTTATAGCATATATTAAAAAAAAAAAAAAAAAGACAATCGAGAGAAAGAGCGGAGGAGTACCTAAGCAATAAAGATGGTTAATGGCTCGCTGTGGGCGACAGATACAGCGTGCGACCCAACTGGGGATTTTGGCTCACAGAGAGAGAGAGAGAGAGAGAGAGAGAGAGAGAGAGAGAGAGAGAGAGAGAGAGAGAGCTAAATGGGCTTAAAAATCAAGACCAGGCCCAAGTTGTTAAAGAAGAAGCCTATTTTGAAGCAGATATAAAAGAGAGCTGTGAGTTTCAGTGTGTGTGACAAAAGAGCTGTTGGAATCTTTGGATTTGAAAACGGGTAGGATTAGAGGCCTATAGATATTGATAATTATAAAGTGAATCTGTCTACTTCACCCTATACAAAGCAAATCCTAAAGTGCATTTGTTTTGTTGTAAAACATTTTGCTCAAATTTGAGTGTTTGGGGCGAAACTTTGTCCCAGCAAAACACTGTTTTAATAAGGACTGAAAAGGGGCATGACAATATTTTCAGCCTGCAGAAAGATAACATTCATCCCTTTCCGCCCAACAACTTGTCTCCGCCCAAATCACCGAACCCCCCATCTCCACATCACCAATTGCCACCCATCACCAATCACCTAAAGCCGCAATTCTATGTGTTGCTCCATTTGGAAGCCAAGAAACTAAATAAAAACGCAAAATCAAGAGAACCCATGTTCTCATTTTATCCAAGCTACTTTTTTGTTGTTGGCAAGTTTACACAAAACGCACCCAAATTGGGTATTCTATTGTATTCTATTCAAGTCCCGAATTCATACATGGCTTCGTAAATATTGTTTGAGACCCAAAAATTTAAAAATTCTTGCACCAAAATTTCTCAACAAACAGAACACAGCGTTGGAAAGTAACTGATAAAGATTCAAATGCAACAATAATTTATAGCATATATTAAAAAAAAAAAAAAAAGACAATCGAGAGAAAGAGCGGAGGAGTACCTAAGCAATAAAGATGGTTAAAGGCTCGCTGTGGGCGACAGAAACAGCGTGCGTCCCAACTGGGTATTTTGGCTCAGCGAAAGAGACAGAGAGAGAGAGACAGAGAGAGAGAGAGCTAAATGGGCTTAAAAATCTAGACCAGGCCAAAGTTGTTAAAGAAGAAGCCTATTTTGAAGCAGATATAAAAGAGAACTGTGAGTTTTAGTGTGTGTGACAAAAGAGCTGTTGGAATCTTTGGATTTGAAAACGGGTAGGATTAGAGGCCTATTGATATTGAAAATTATAAAGTGAATCTGTCTAATTCACCCTATACAAACCAAATCCCAAAGTGCATTTGTTTTGTTGTAAAACATTTTGCTCAAATTTGAGTGTTTGGGGCGAAACTTTGTCCCAGCAAAACACAGTTTTAATAAGGTCTGAAAAGGGGCATGAAAATATTTTCAGCCTGTAGAAAGATAACATTCATCCCTTTCCGCCCAACAACTTGTCTCCGCCCAAATCACCCAACCCCCCATCTCCACATCACCAATTGCCACCCAACGCCAATCACCTAAAGCAGCAATTCTATGTGTTGCTCCATTTGGAAGCCAAGAAACTAAATAAAAACGCAAAATCAAGAGAACCCATGTTCTCATTTTATCCAAGCTACTTTTTTGTTGTTGGTAAGTTTACATAAAACGCACCCAAATTGGGTATTCTATTGTATTCTATTCAAGTCACGAATTCATACATGGCTTCGTAAATATTGTTTGAGACCCAAAAATTTAAAAATTCTTGCACTAAAATTTCTCAACAAACAGAACACAGCATTGGAAAGTAACTGATAAAGATTCAAATGCAACAATGATTTATAGCATATATTAAAAAAAAAAAAAAAAAGACAATCGAGAGAAAGAGCGGAGGAGTACCTAAGCAATAAAGATGGTTAAAGGCTCGCTGTGGGCGACAGATACAACGTGCGTCCCAACTGGGGATTTTGGCTCAGTGAGAGAGAGAGAGAGAGAGCTAAATGGGCTAAAAAATCAAGACCAGGCCCAAGTTGTTAAAGAAGAAGCCTATTTTGAAGCAGATATAAAAGAGAACTGTGAGTTTCAGTGTGTGTGACAAAAGAGCAATTGGAATCTTTGGATTTGAAAACGGGTAGGATTAGAGGCCTATTGATATTGATAATTATAAAGTGAATCTGTCTAATTCACCCTATACAAACCAAATCCTAAAGTGCATTTGTTTTGTTGTAAAACATTTTGCTCAAATATGAGTGTTTGGGGCGAAACTTTGTCCCAGCAAAACACTGTTTTAATAAGGACTGAAAAGGGGCATGAAAATATTTTCAGCCTGCAGAAAGATAACATTCATCCCTTTCCGCCCAACAACTTGTCTCCGCCCAAATCACCGAACCCCCCATCTCCACATCACCAATTGCCACCCATCACCAATCACCTAAAGCCGCAATTCTATGTGTTGCTCCATTTGGAAGCCAAGAAACTAAATAAAAACGCAAAATCAAGAGAACCCATGTTCTCATTTTATCCAAGCTACGTTTTTGTTGTTGGTAAGTTTACACAAAACGCACCCAAATTGGGTATTCTATTGTATTCTATTCAAGTCACGAATTCATACATGGCTTCGTAAATATTGTTTGAGACCCAAAAATTTAAAAATTCTTGCACTAAAATTTCTCCACAAACAGAACACAGCGTTGGAAAGTAACTGATAAACATTCAAATGCAACAATAATTTATAGCATATATTAAAAAAAAAAAAAAAAAGACAATCGAGAGAAAGATCGGAGGAGTACCTAGGCAATAAAGATGGTTAAAGGCTCGCTGTGGGTGACAGATACAGCGTGCGTCCCAACTGGGGATTTTGGCTCAGAGAAAGAGACAGAGAGAGAGAGAGAGAGAGAGAGCTAAATGGGCTTAAAAATCAAGACCAGGCCCAAGTTGTTAAAGAAGAAGCCTATTTTGAAGCAGATATAAAAGAGAACTATGAGTTTCAGTGTGTGTGACAAAAGAGCTGTTGGAATCCTTGTATTTGAAAACGGGTAGGATTAGAGGCCTATTGATATTGAAAATTATAAAGTGAATCTGTCTAATTCACCCTATACAAACCAAATCCCAAAGTGCATTTGTTTTGTTGTAAAACATTTTGCTCAAATTTGAGTGTTTGGGGCGAAACTTTGTCCCAGCAAAACACAGTTTTAATAAGGTCTGAAAAGGGGCATGAAAATATTTTCAGCCTGTAGAAAGATAACATTCATCCCTTTCCGCCCAACAACTTGTCTCCGCCCAAATCACCCAACCCCCCATCTCCACATCACCAATTGCCACCCAACACCAATCACCTAAAGCAGCAATTCTATGTGTTGCTCCATTTGGAAGCCAAGAAACTAAATAAAAACGCAAAATCAAGAGAACCAATGTTCTCATTTTATCCAAGCTACTTTTTTGTTGTTGGTAAGTTTACACAAAACGCACCCAAATTGGGTATTCTATTGTATTCTATTCAAGTCACGAATTCATACATGGCTTCGTAAATATTGTTTGAGACCCAAAAATTTAAAAATTCTTGCACTAAAATTTCTCAACAAACAGAACACAGCATTGGAAAGTAACTGATAAAGATTCAAATGCAACAATGATTTATAGCATATATTAAAAAAAAAAAAAAAAAGACAATCGAGAGAAAGAGCGGAGGAGTACCTAAGCAATAAAGATGGTTAAAGGCTCGCTGTGGGCGACAGATACAACGTGCGTCCCAACTGGGGATTTTGGCTCAGAGAGAGAGAGAGAGAGAGAGAGCTAAATGGGCTTAAAAATCAAGACCAGGCCCAAGTTGTTAAAGAAGAAGCCTATTTTGAAGCAGATATAAAAGAGAACTGTGAGTTTCAGTGTGTGTGACAAAAGAGCCGTTTGAATCTTTGGATTTGAAAACGGGTAGGATTAGAGGCCGATTGATATTGATAATTATAAAGTGAATCTGTCTAATTCACCCTATACAAACCAAATCCTAAAGTGCGTTTGTTTTGTTGTAAAACATTTTGCTCAAATTTGAGTGTTTGGGGCGAAACTTTGTCCCAGCAAAACACTGTTTTAATAAGGACTGAAAAGGGGCATGAAAATATTTTCAGCCTGCAGAAAGATAACATTCATCCCTTTCTGCCCAACAACTTGTCTCCGCCCAAATCACCGAACCCCCCATCTCCACATCACCAATTGCCACCCATCACCAATCACCTAAAGCCGCAATTCTATGTGTTGCTCCATTTGGAAGCCAAGAAACTAAATAAAAACGCAAAATCAAGAGAACCCATGTTCTCATTTTATCCAAGCTACGTTTTTGTTGTTGGTAAGTTTACACAAAACGCACCCAAATTGGGTATTCTACTGTATTCTATTCAAGTCACGAATTCATACATGGCTTCGTAAATATTGTTTGAGTCCCAAAAATTTAAAAATTCTTGCACTAAAATTTCTCAACAAACAGAACACAGCGTTGGAAAGTAACTGATAAACATTCAAATGAAACAATAATTTATAGCATATATTAAAAAAAAAAAAAAAAGACAATCGAGAGAAAGATCGGAGGAGTACCTAGGCAATAAAGATGGTTAAAGGCTCGCTGTGGGTGACAGATACAGCGTGCGTCCCAACTGGGGATTTTGGCTCAGAGAAAGAGACAGAGAGAGAGAGAGAGCTAAATGGGCTTAAAAATTAAGACCAGGCCCAAGTTGTTAAAGAAGAAGCCTATTTTGAAGCAGATATAAAAGAGAACTATGAGTTTCAGTGTGTGTGACAAAAGAGCTGTTGGAATCTTTTGATTTGAAAACGGGTAGGATTAGAGGCCTATTGATATTGATAATTATAAAGTGAATCTGTCTAATTCACCCTATACAAACCAAATCCTAAAGTGCATTTGTTTTGTTGTAAAACATTTTGCTCAAATTTGAGTGTTTGGGGCGAAACTTTGTCCCAGCAAAACACTGTTTTAATAAGGACTGAAAAGGGGCATGAAAATATTTTCAGCCTGCAGAAAGATAACATTCATCCCTTTCCGCCCAACAACTTGTCTCCGCCCAAATCACCGAACCCCCCATCTCCACATCACCAATTGCCACCCATCACCAATCACCTAAAGCCGCAATTCTATGTGTTGCTCCATTTCAAAGCCAAGAAACTAAATAAAAACGCAAAATCAAGAGAACCCATGTTCTCATTTTATCCAAGCTACGTTTTTGTTGTTGGTAAGTTTACACAAAACGCACCCAAATTGGGTATTCTATTGTATTCTATTCAAGTTACGAATTCATACATGGCTTCGTAAATATTGTTTGAGACCCAAAAATTTAAAAATTCTTGCACTAAAATTTCTCAACAAGCAGAACACAGCGCTGGAAAGTAACAGATAAACATTCAAATGCAACAATAATTTATAGCATATATTAAAAAAAAAAAAAAAAAAGACAATCGAGAGAAAGATCGGAGGAGTTCCTAGGCAATAAAGATGGTTAAAGGCTCGCTGTGGGTGACAGATACAGCGTGCGTCCCAACTGGGGATTTTGGCTCAGAGAAAGAGACAGAGAGAGAGAGAGAGAGAGAGAGAGCTAAATGGGCTTAAAAATCAAGACCAGGCCCAAGTTGTTAAAGAAGAAGCCTATTTTGAAGCAGATATAAAAGAGAACTATGAGTTTCAGTGTGTGTGACAAAAGAGCTGTTGGAATCTTTGGATTTGAAAACGGGTAGGATTAGAGGCCTATTGATATTGAAAATTATAAAGTGAATCTGTCTAATTCACCCTATACAAACCAAATCCCAAAGTGCATTTGTTTT
Organism: Lithocarpus polystachyus; assembly: GCA_033629205.1. Lineage (NCBI taxonomy): Eukaryota > Viridiplantae > Streptophyta > Magnoliopsida > Fagales > Fagaceae > Lithocarpus > Lithocarpus polystachyus. The sequence goes on along the minus strand of CM066163.1, from coordinate 107,765,154 downwards.
GTTGTAAAACATTTTGCTCAAATTTGAGTGTTTGGGGCGAAACTTTGTCCCAGCAAAACACAGTTTTAATAAGGTCTGAAAAGGGGCATGAAAATATTTTCAGCCTGTAGAAAGATAACATTCATCCCTTTCCACCCAACAACTTGTCTCCGCCCAAATCACCCAACCCCCCATCTCCACATCACCAATTGCCACCCAACACCAATCACCTAAAGCAGCAATTCTATGTGTTGCTCCATTTGGAAGCCAAGAAACTAAATAAAAACGCAAAATCAAGAGAACCAATGTTCTCATTTTATCCAAGCTACTTTTTTGTTGTTGGTAAGTTTACACAAAACGCACCCAAATTGGGTATTCTATTGTATTCTATTCAAGTCACGAATTCATACATGGCTTCGTAAATATTGTTTGAGACCCAAAAATTTAAAAATTCTTGCACTAAAATTTCTCAACAAACAGAACACAGCGTTGGAAAGTAACTGATAAACATTCAAATGCAACAATAATTTATAGCATATATTAAAAAAAAAAAAAAAAAAAAGACAATCGAGAGAAAGGTCGAAGGAGTACCTAGGCAATAAAGATGGTTAAAGGCTCGCTGTGGGTGACAGATACAGCGTGCGTCCCAACTGGGGATTTTGGCTCAGAGAAAGAGACAGAGAGAGAGAGAGAGAGAGAGAGCTAAATGGGCTTAAAAATCAAGACCAGGCCCAAGTTGTTAAAGAAGAAGCCTATTTTGATGCAGATATAAAAGAGAACTATGAGTTTCAGTGTGTGTGACAAAAGAGCTGTTGGAATCTTTGGATTTGAAAACGGGTAGGATTAGAGGTTTATTGATATTGATAATTATAAAGTGAATCTGTCTAATTCACCCTATACAAACCAAATCCTAAAGTGCATTTGTTTTGTTGTAAAACATTTTGCCCAAATTTGAGTGTTTGGGGCGAAACTTTGTCCCAGCAAAACACTGTTTTAATAAGGACTGAAAAGGGGCATGAAAATATTTTCAGCCTGCAGAAAGATAACATTCATCCCTTTCCGCCCAACAACTTGTCTCCGCCCAAATCACCGAACCCCCCATCTCCACATCACCAATTGCCACCCATCACCAATCACCTAAAGCCGCAATTCTATGTGTTGCTCCATTTGGAAGCCAAGAAACTAAATAAAAACGCAAAATCAAGAGAACCCATGTTCTCATTTTATCCTAGCTACGTTTTTGTTGTTGGTAAGTTTACACAAAACGCACCCAAATTGGGTATTCTATTGTATTCTATTCAAGTCACGAATTCATACATGGCTTCGTAAATATTGTTTGAGACCCAAAAATTTAAAAATTCTTGCACTAAAATTTCTCAACAAACAGAACACAGCGTTGGAAAGTAACTGATAAACATTCAAATGCAACAATAATTTATAGCATATATTAAAAAAAAAAAAAAAAAAGACAATCGAGAGAAAGGTCGGAGGAGTACCTAGGCAATAAAGATGGTTAAAGGCTCGCTGTGGGTGACAGATACAGCGTGCGTCCCAACTGGGGATTTTGGCTCAGAGAAAGAGACAGAGAGAGAGAGAGAGAGAGAGAGCTAAATGGGCTTAAAAATCAAGACCAGGCCCAAGTTGTTAAAGAAGAAGCCTATTTTGATGCAGATATAAAAGAGAACTATGAGTTTCAGTGTGCGTGACAAAAGAGCTGTTGGAATCTTTGGATTTGAAAACGGGTAGGATTAGAGGCCTATTGATATTGAAAATTATAAAGTGAATCTGTCTAATTCACCCTATACAAACCAAATCCCAAAGTGCATTTGTTTTGTTGTAAAACATTTTGCTCAAATTTGAGTGTTTGGGGCGAAACTTTGTCCCAGCAAAACACAGTTTTAATAAGGTCTGAAAAGGGGCATGAAAATATTTTCAGCCTGTAGAAAGATAACATTCATCCCTTTCCACCCAACAACTTGTCTCCGCCCAAATCACCCAACCCCCCATCTCCACATCACCAATTGCCACCCAACACCAATCACCTAAAGCAGCAATTCTATGTGTTGCTCCATTTGGAAGCCAAGAAACTAAATAAAAACGCAAAATCAAGAGAACCCATGTTCTCATTTTATCCAAGCTACTTTTTTGTTGTTGGTAAGTTTCCACAAAACGCACCCAAATTGGGTATTCTATTGTATTCTATTCATGTCACGAATTCATACATGGCTTCGTAAATATTGTTTGAGACCCAAAAATTTAAAAATTCTTGCACTAAAATTTCTCAACAAACAGAACACAGCGTTGGAAAGTAACTGATAAACATTCAAATGCAACAATAATTTATAGCATATATTAAAAAAAAAAAAAAAAAGACAATCGAGAGAAAGAGCGGAGGAGTACCTAAGCAATAAAGATGGTTAAAGGCTCGCTGTGGGCGACAGATACAGCGTGCGTCCCAACTGGGGATTTTGGCTCAGAGAGAGAGAGGGAGAGAGAGAGAGAGAGAGAGAGAGAGCTAAATGGGCTTAAAAATCAAGACCAGGCCCATGTTGTTAAAGAAGAAGCCTATTTTGAAGAAGATATAAAAGAGAACTGTGAGTTTCAGTGTGCGTGACAAAAGAGCTGTTGGAATCTTTGGATTTGAAAACGGGTAGGATTAGAGGCCTATTGATATTGATAATTATAAAGTGAATCTGTCTAATTCACCCTATACAAACCAAATCCTAAAATGCATTTGTTTTGTTGCAAAACATTTTGTTCAAATTTGAGTGTTTGGGGCGAAACTTTGTCCCAGCAAAACACTGTTTTAATAAGGACTGAAAAGGGGCATGAAAATATTTTCAGCCTGCAGAAAGATAACATTCATCCCTTTCCGCCCAACAACTTGTCTCCGCCCAAATCACCGAACCCCCCATCTCCACATCACCAATTGCCACCCATCACCAATCACGTAAAGCCGCAATTCTATGTGTTGCTCCATTTGGAAGCCAAGAAACTAAATAAAAACGCAAAATCAAGAGAACCCATGTTCTCATTTTATCCAAGCTACTTTTTGGTTGTTGGTAAGTTTACACAAAACGCACCCAAATTGGGTATTCTACTGTATTCTATTCAAGTCACGAATTCATACATGGCTTCGTAAATATTGTTTGAGACCCAAAAATTTAAAAATTCTTGCACTAAAATTTCTCAACAAACAGAATAAAGCGTTGGAAAGTAACTGATAAAGATTCAAATGCAACAATAATTTATAGCATATATTAAAAAAAAAAAAAAAAAAGACAATCGAGAGAAAGAGCGGAGGAGTACCTAAGCAATAAAGATGGTTAAAGGCTCGCTGTGGGCGACAGATACAACGTGCGTCCCAACTGGGGATTTTGGCTCAGAGAGAGAGAGAGGGAGAGAGCTAAATGGTCTTAAAAATCAAGACCAGGCCCAAGTTGTTAAAGAAGAAGCCTATTTTGAAGCAGATATAAAAGAGAACTGTGAGTTTCAGTGTGTGTGACAAAAGAGCTGTTGGAATCTTTGGATTTGAAAACGGGTAGGATTAGAGGCCTATTGATATTGATAATTATAAAGTGAATCTGTCTAATTCACCCTATACAAACCAAATCCTAAAGTGCATTTGTTTTGTTGTAAAACATTTTGCTCAAATTTGAGTGTTTGGGGCGAAACTTTGTCCCAGCAAAACACTGTTTTAATAAGGACTGAAAAGGGGCATGAAAATATTTTCAGCCTGCAGAAAGATAACATTCATCCCTTTCCGCCCAACAACTTGTCTCCGCCCAAATCACCGAACCCCCCATCTCCACATCACCAATTGCCACCCATCACCAATCACCAAAAGCCGCAATTCTATGTGTTGCTCCATTTGGAAGCCAAGAAACTAAATAAAAACGCAAAATCAAGAGAACCCATGTTCTCATTTTATCCAAGCTACGTTTTTTTTGTTGGTAAGTTTACACAAAACGCACCCAAATTGGGTATTCTATTGTATTCTATTCAAGTCACGAATTCATACACGGCTTCGTAAATATTGTTTGAGACCCAAAAATTTAAAAATTCTTGCACTAAAATTTCTCAACAAACAGAACACAGCGTTGGAAAGTAACTGATAAACATTCAAATGAAACAATAATTTATAGCATATATTAAAAAAAAAAAAAAAAGACAATCGAGAGAAAGATCGGAGGAGTACCTAGGCAATAAAGATGGTTAAAGGCTCGCTGTGGGTGACAGATACAGCGTGCGTCCCAACTGGGGATTTTGGCTCAGAGAAAGAGACAGAGAGAGAGAGAGAGAGAGAGAGAGAGAGAGCTAAATGGGCTTAAAAATCAAGACCAGGCCCAAGTTGTTAAAGAAGAAGCCTATTTTGAAGCAGATATAAAAGAGAACTATGAGTTTCAGTGTGTGTTACAAAAGAGCTGTTGGAATCTTTGGATTTGAAAACGGGTAGGATTAGAGGCCTATTGATATTAATAATTATAAAGTGAATCTGTCTAATTCACCCTATACAAACCAAATCCTAAAGTGCATTTGTTTTGTTGTAAAACATTTTGCTCAAATTTGATTCTTTGGGGCGAAACTTTGTCCCAGCAAAACACTGTTTTAATAAGGACTGAAAAGGGGTATGAAAATATTTTCAGCCTGCAGAAAGATAACATTCATCCCTTTCCGCCCAACAACTTGTCTCCGCCCAAATCACCGAACCCCCCATCTCCACATCACCAATTGCCACCCATCACCAATCACCTAAAGCCGCAATTCTATGTGTTGCTCCATTTGAAAGCCAAGAAACTAAATAAAAACGCAAAATCAAGAGAACCCATGTTCTCATTTTATCCAAGCTACTTTTTTGTTGTTGGTAGGTTTACACAAAACGCACCTAAATTGGGTATTCTATTGTATTCTATTCAAGTCACGAATTCATACATGGCTTCGTAAATATTGTTTGAGACCCAAAAATTTAAAAATTCTTGCACTAAAATTTCTCAACAAACAGAATACAGCGTTGGAAAGTAACTGATAAAGATTCAAATGCAACAACAATTTATAGCATATATTAAAAAAAAAAAAAAAAAAGACAATCGAGAGAAAGAGCGGAGGAGTACCTAAGCAATAAAGATGGTTAAAGGCTCGCTGTGGGCGACAGATACAGCGTGAGTCCCAACTGGGGATTTTGGCTCAGAGAGAGAGAGGGAGAGAGAGAGAGAGAGAGAGAGAGAGAGAGAGAGAGAGAGAGCTAAATGGGCTTAAAAATCAGGACCAGGCTCAAGTTGTTAAAGAAGAAGCCTATTTTGAAGCAGATATGAAAGAGAACTATGAGTTTCAGTGTGTGTGACAAAAGAGCTGTTGGAATCTTTGGATTTGAAAACGGGTAGGATTAGAGGCCTATTGATATTGATAATTATAAAGTGAATCTGTCTAGTTCACCCTATACAAACCAAATCCTAAAGTGCATTTGCTTTGTTGTAAAACATATTGCTCAAATTTGAGTGTTTGGGGCGAAACTTTGTCCCAGCAAAACACTGTTTTAATAAGGACTGAAAAGGGGCATGAAAATATTTTCAGCCTGCAGAAAGATAACATTCATCCGTTTCCGCCCAACAACTTGTCTCCGCCAAAATCACCCAACCCCCCATCTCCACATCACCAATTGCCACCCATCACCAATCACCTAAAGCAGCAATTCTCTGTGTTGCTCCATTTGGAAGCCAAGAAACTAAATAAAAACGCAAAATCAAGAGAACCCATGTTCTCATTTTGTCCAAGCTACTTTTTTGTTGTTGGTAAGTTTACACAAAACGCACCCAAATTGGGTAATCTATTGTATTCTATTCAAGTCACGAATTCATACATGGCTTCGTAAATATTGTTTGAGACCCAAAAATTTAAAAATTCTTGCACTAAAATTTATCAACAAACAGAACACAGCATTGGAAAGTAACTGATAAAGATTCAAATGCAACAATGATTTATAGCATATATTAAAAAAAAAAAAAAGACAATCGAGAGAAAGAGCGGAGGAGTACGTAAGCAATAAAGATGGTTAAAGGCTCGCTGTGGGCGACAGATACAGCGTGCGGCCCAACTGGGGATTTTGGCTCAGAGAGAGAGAGAGAGAGAGAGCTAAATGGGCTTAAAAATCAAGACCAGGCCCAAGTTGTTAGAGAAGAAGCCTATTTCGAAGCAGATATAAATGAGAACTGTGAGTTTCAGTGTGTGTGACAAAAGAGCTATTGGAATCTTTGGATTTGAAAACGGGTAGGATTAGAGGCCTATTGATATTGATAATTATAAAGCGAATCTGTCTACTTCACCCTATACAAAGCAAATCCTAAAGTGCATTTGTTTTGTTGTAAAACATTTTGCTCAAATTTAAGTGTTTGGGGCGAAACTTTGTCCCAGCAAAACACTGTTTTAATAAGGACTGAAAAGAGGCATGACAATATTTTCAGCCTGCAGAAAGATAACATTCATCCCTTTCCGCCCAACAACTTGTCTCCGCCCAAATCACCCAACCCCCAATCTCCACATCACCAATTGCCACCCATCACCAATCACCTAAAGGAGCAATTCTATGTGTTGCTCCATTTGGAAGCCAAGAAACTAAATAAAAACACAAAATCAAGAGAACCCATGTTCTCATTTTATCCAAGCCACTTTTTTGTTGTTGGTAAGTTTACACAAAACGCACCCAAATTGGGTATTCTATTGTATTCTATTCAAGTCACGAATTCATACATGGCTTCGTAAATATTGTTTGAGACCCAAAAGTTTAAAAATTATTGCACTAAAATTTCTCAACAAACAGAATACAGCGTTGGAACGTAACTGGTAAAGATTCAAATGCAACAATGATTTATAGCATATATTAAAAAAAAAAAAAAAAAAAAGACAATCGAGAGAAAGAGCGGAGGAGTACCTAAGCAATAAAGATGGTTAAAGGCTCGCTGTGGGCGACAAATACAGCGTGCGTCCCAACTGGGGATTTTGGCTTAGAGAGAGAGAGAGTGAGAGAGCTAAATGGGCTTAAAAATCAAGGCCAGGCCCAAGTTGTTAAAGAAGAAGCGTATTTTGAAGCAGATACAAAAGAGAACTGTGAGTTTCAGTGTGTGTGACAAAAGAGCTGTTGGAATCTTTGGATTTGAAAACGGGTAGGATTAGAGCCCTATTGATATTGATAATTATAAAGTGAATCTGTCTAATTCATCCTATACAAACCAAATCCTAAAATGCATTTGTTTTGTTGTAAAACATTTTGCTCAAATTTGAGTGTTTGGGGCGAAACTTTGTCCCAGCAAAACACTGTTTTAATAAGGACTGAAAAAGGGCATTAAAATATTTTTAGCCTGCAGAAAGATAACATTCATCCCTTTCCGCCCAACAACTTGTCTCCGCCCAAATCACCGAACCCCCCATCTCCACATCACCAATTGCCACCCATCACCAATCACCTAAAGCCGCAATTCTATGTGTTGCTCCATTTGGAAGCCAAGAAACTGAATAAAAACGCAAAATCAAGAGAACCCATGTTCTCATTTTATCCAACCTACTTTTTTGTTGTTGGTAAGTTTACATAAAACGCACCCAAATTGGGTATTCTATTGTATTCTATTCAAGTCACGAATTCATACATGGCTTCGTAAATATTGTTTGAGACCCAAAAATTTAAAAATTCTTGCACTAAAATTTCTCAACAAACAGAACACAGCGTTGGAAAGTAACTGATAAAGATTCAAATGCAACAATAATTTATAGCATATATTAAAAAAAAAAAGAAAAAAAAAGACAATTGAGAGAAAGAGCGGAGGAGTACCTAAGCAATAAAGATGGTTAAAGGCTCGCTGTGGGCGACAGATACAGCGTGCGTCCCAACTGGGGATTTTGGCTCAGAGAGAGAGAGAGAGAGAGAGAGAGAGAGAGAGCTAAATGGGCTTAAAAATCAAGACCAGGCCCAAGTTGTTAAAGAAGAAGCCTATTTTGAAGCAGATATGAAAGAGAACTGTGAGTTTCAGTGTGTGTGACGAAAGAGCTGTTGGAATCTTTGGATTTGAAAACGGGTTGGACTAGAGGCCTATTGATATTGATAATTATAAAGTGACTCTGTCTAATTCACCCTATACAAACCAAATCCTAAAGTGCATTTGTTTCGTTGTAAAACATTTTACTCAAATTAGAGTGTTTGAGGCGAAACTTTGTCCCAGCAAAACACTGTTTTAATAAGGACTGAAAAGGGGCTTGAAAATATTTTCAGCCTGCAGAAAGATAACATTCATCCCTTTCCGCCCAACAACTTGTCTCCGCCCAAATCACCCAACCCCCAATCTCCACATCACCAATTGCCACCCATCACCAATCACCTAAAGGAGCAATTCTATGTGTTGCTCCATTTGGAAGCCAAGAAACTAAATAAAAACACAAAATCAAGAGAACCCATGTTCTCATTTTATCCAAGCCACTTTTTTGTTGTTGGTAAGTTTACACAAAACGCACCCAAATTGGGTATTCTATTGTATTCTATTCAAGTCACGAATTCATACATGGCTTCGTAAATATTGTTTGAGACCCAAAAATTTAAAAATTATTGCACTAAAATTTCTCAACAAACAGAATACAGCGTTGGAAAGTAACTGATAAAGATTCAAATGCAACAATGATTTATAGCATATATTAAAAAAAAAAAAAAAAAAAGACAATCGAGAGAAAGGGCGGAGGAGTACCTAAGCAATAAAGATGGTTAAAGGCTCGCTGTGGGCGACAGATACAGCGTGCGTCCCAACTGGGGATTTTGTCTCAGAGAGAGAGAGAGAGAGAGAGAGAGCTAAATGGGCTTAAAAATCAAGGCCAGGCCCAAGTTGTTAAAGAAGAAGCCTATTTTGAAGCAGATATAAAAGAGAACTGTGAGTTTCAGTGTGTGTGACAAAAGAGCTGTTGGAATCTTTGGATTTGAAAACGGGTAGGATTAGAGGCCTATTGATATTGATAATTATAAAGTGAATCTGTCTAATTCATCCTATACAAACCAAATCCTAAAATGCATTTGTTTTGTTGTAAAACATTTTGCTCAAATTTGAGTGTTTGGGGCGAAACTTTGTCCCAGCAAAACTCTGTTTTAATAAGGACTGAAAAAGGGCATTAAAATATTTTCAGCCTGCAGAAAGATAACATTCATCCCTTTCCGCCCAACAACTTGTCTCCGCCCAAATCACCGAACCCCCCATCTCCACATCACCAATTGCCACCCATCACCAATCACCTAAAGCCGCAATTCTATGTGTTGCTCCATTTGCAAGCCAAGAAACTGAATAAAAATGCAAAATCAAGAGAACCCATGTTCTCATTTTATCCAAGCTACGTTTTTGTTGTTGGTAAGTTTACACAAAACGCACCCAAATTGGGTATTCTATTGTATTCTATTCAAGTCACGAATTCATACATGGCTTCGTAAATATTGTTTGAGACCCAAAAATTTAAAAATTCTTGCACTAAAATTTCTCAACAAACAGAACACAGCGTTGGAAAGTAACTGATAAACATTCAAATGCAACAATAATTTATAGCATATATTAAAAAGAAAAAGAAAAAAGACAATCGAGAGAAAGAGCGGAGGAGTACCTAAGCAATAAGATGGTTAAAGGCTCGCTGTGGGCGACAGATACAGCGTGCGTCCCAACTGGGGATTTTGGCTCAGAGAGAGAGAGAGAGAGAGAGAGCTAAATGGGCTTAAAAATCCGGACCAGGCTCAAGTTGTTAAAGAAGAAGCCTATTTTGAAGCAGATATGAAAGAGAACTGTGAGTTTCAGTGTGTGTGACTAAAGAGCTGTTGGAATCTTTGGATTTGAAAACGGGCAGGATTAGAGGCCTATTGATATTGATAATTATAAAGTGAATCTGTCTAGTTCACCCTATACAAACCAAATCCTAAAGTGCATTTGCTTTGTTGTAAAACATTTTGCTCAAATTTGAGTGTTTGGGGCGAAACTTTGTCCCAGCAAAACACTGTTTTAATAAGGACTGAAAAGGGGCATGAAAATATTTTCAGCCTGCAGAAAGATAACATTCATCCCTTTCCGCCCAACAACTTGTCTCCGCCCAAATCACCCAACCCCCCATCTCCAAATCACCAATTGCCACCCATCACCAATCACCTAAAGCAGCAATTCTATGTGTTGCTCCATTTGGAAGCCAAGAAACTAAATAAAAACGCAAAATCAAGAGAACCCATGTTCTCATTTTATCCAAGCTACTTTTTTGTTGTTGGTAAGTTTCCACAAAACGCACCCAAATTGGGTATTCTATTGTATTCTATTCATGTCACGAATTCATACATGGCTTCGTAAATATTGTTTGAGACCCAAAAATTTAAAAATTCTTGCACTAAAATTTCTCAACAAACAGAACACAGCGTTGGAAAGTAACTGATAAACATTCAAATGCAACAATAATTTATAGCATATATTAAAAAAAAAAAAAAAAAAGACAATCGAGAGAAAGAGCGGAGGAGTACCTAAGCAATAAAGATGGTTAAAGGCTCGCTGTGCGCGACAGATACAGCGTGCGTCCCAACTGGGGATTTTGGCTCAGAGAGAGAGAGGGAGAGAGAGAGAGAGAGAGAGAGAGAGAGAGAGAGCTAAATGGGCTTAAAAATCAGGACCAGGCTCAAGTTGTTAAAGAAGAAGCCTATTTGAAGCAGATATGAAAGAGAACTGTGAGTTTCAGTGTGTGTGACAAAAGAGCTGTTGGAATCTTTGGATTTGAAAACGGGTAGGATTAGAGGCCTATTGATATTGATAATTATAAAGTGAATCTGTCTAGTTCACCCTATACAAACCAAATCCTAAAGTGCATTTGCTTTGTTGTAAAACATTTTGCTCAAATTTGAGTGTTTGGGGCGAAACTTTGTCCCAGCAAAACACTGTTTTAATAAGGACTGAAAAGGGGCATGAAAATATTTTCAGCCTGCAGAAAGATAACATTCATCCCTTTCCGCCCAACAACTTGTCTCCGCCCAAATCACCCAACCCCCCATCTCCACATCACCAATTGCCACCCATCACCAATCACCTAAAGCAGCAATTCTATGTGTTGCTCCATTTGGAAGCCAAGAAACTAAATAAAAACGCAAAATCAAGAGAACCCAAGTTCTCATTTTATCCAAGCTACTTTTTTGTTGTTGGTAAGTTTACACAAAACGCACCCAAATTGGGTATTCTATTGTATTCTATTCAAGTCACGAATTCATACATGGCTTCGTAAATATTGTTTGAGACCCAAAAATTTAAAAATTCTTGCACTAAAATTTCTCAACAAACAGAACACAGCATTGGAAAGTAACTGATAAAGATTCAAATGCAACAATGATTTATAGCATATATTAAAAAAAAAAAAAAACACAATCGAGTGAAAGAGCGGAGGAGTACCTAAGCAATAAAGATGGTTAAAGGCTCGCTGTGGGCGACAGATACAACGTGCGTCCCAACTGGGGATTTTGGCTCAGAGAGAGAGAGAGAGAGAGAGCTAAATGGGCTTAAAAATCAAGACCAGGCCCAAGTTGTTAAAGAAGAAGCCTATTTTGAAGCAGATATAAAAGAGAACTGTGAGTTTCAGTGTGTGTGACAAAAGAGCTGTTGGAATCTTTGGATTTGAAAACGGGTAGGATTAGAGGCCTATTGATATTGATAATTATAAAGCGAATCTGTCTACTTCACCCTATACAAAGCAAATCCTAAAGTGCATTTGTTTTGTTGTAAAACATTTTGCTCAAATTTGAGTGTTTGGGGCGAAACTTTGTCCTAGCAGAACACTGTTTTAAGAAGGACTGAAAAGAGGCATGACAATATTTTTAGCCTACAAAAAGATAACATTCATCCCTTTCCGTCCAACAACTTGTCTCCGCCCGAATCACCGAACCCCCCATCTCCACATCACCAATTGCCACCCATCACCAATCACCTAAAGCCGCAATTCTATGTGTTGCTCCATCTGGAAGCCAAGAAACTAAATAAAAACGAAAAATCAAGAGAACCCATGTTCTCATTTTATCCAAGCTACTTTTTTATTGTTGGTAAGTTTACATAAAACGCACCCAAATTGGGTATTCTATTGTATTCTATTCAAGTCACAAATTCATACATGGCTTCGTAAATATTGTTTGAGACCCAAAAATTTAAAAATTCTTGCACTAAAATTTCTCAACAAACAGAACACAGCGTTGGAAAGTAACTGATAAAGATTCAAATGCAACAATAATTTATAGCAAATATTAAAAAAAAAAAAAAAAAAAGACAATTGAGAGAAAGAGCGGATAAGAACCTAAGCAATAAAGATGGTTAAAGGCTCGCTGTGGGCGACAGATACAGTGTGCGTCCCAACTGGGGATCTTGGCTCAGAGAGAGAGAGAGAGAGAGAGAGAGAGAGAGAGCTAAATGGGCTTAAAAATCAAGACCAGGCCCAAGTTGTTAAAGAAGAAGCCTATTTTGAAGCTGATATGAAAGAGAACTGTGAGTTTCAGTGTGTGTGACGAAAGAGCTGTTGGAATCTTTCGATTTGAAAACGGGTAGCATTAGAGGCCTATTGATATTGATAATTATAAAGTGAATCTGTCTAATTCACCCTCTACAAACCAAATCCTAAAGTGCATTTGTTTTGTTGTAAAACATTTTGCTCAAATTAGAGTGTTTGGGGCGAAACTTTGTCCCAGCAAAACACTGTTTTAATAAGGACTGAATAGGGGCAAGAAAATATTTTCAGCCTGCAGAAAGATAACATTCATCCCTTTCCGCCCAACAACTTGTCTCCGCCCAAATCACCCAACCCCCAATGTCCACATCACCAATTGCCACCCATCACCAATCACCTAAAGGAGCAATTCTATGTGTTGCTCCATTTGGAAGCCAAGAAACTAAATAAAAATGCAAAATCAAGAGAACCCATGTTCTCATTTTATCCAAGCCACTTTTTTGTTGTTGGAAAGTTTACACAAAACGCACCCAAATTGGGTATTCTATTGTATTCTATTCAAGTCACGAATTCATACATGGCTTCGTAAATATTGTTTGAGACCCAAAAATTTAAAAATTCTTGCACTAAAATTTCTCAACAAACAGAACACAGCATTGGAAAGTAACTGATAAAGATTTTAATGCAACAATGATTTATAGCATATATTAAAAAAAAAAAAAAAAAGACAATCGAGAGAAAGTGCGGAGGAGTACCTAAGCAATAAAGATGGTTAAAGGCTCGCTGTGGGCGACAGATACAGCGTGCGTCCCAACTGGGGATTTTGGCTCAGAGAGAGAGAGAGAGAGAGAGCTAAATGGGCTTAAAAATCAAGACCAGGCCCAAGTTGTTAAAGAAGAAGCCTATTTTGAAGCAGATATAAAAGAGAACTGTGAGTTTCAGTGTTTGTGAGAAAAGAGCTGTTGGAATCTTTGGATTTGAAAACGAGTAGGATTAGAGGCCTATTGATATTGATAATTATAAAGTGAATCTGTCTAATTCATCCTATACAAACCAAATCCTAAAATGCATTTGTTTTGTTGTAAAACATTTTGCTCAAATTTGAGTGTTTGGGGCGAAACTTTGTCCCAGCAAAACACTGTTTTAATAAGGACTGAAAAAGGGCATTAAAATATTTTCAGCCTGGAGAAAGATAACATTCATCCCTTTCCGCCGAACAACTTGTCTCCGCCCAAATCACAGAACCCCCCATCTCCACATCACCAATTGCCACCCATCACCAATCATCTAAAGCCGCAATTCTATGTGTTGCTCCATTTGGAAGCCAAGAAACTAAATAAAAACGCAAAATCAAGAGAACCCATGTTCTCATTTTATCCAAGCTACTTTTTTGTTGTTGGTAAGTTTACACAAAACGCACCCAAATTGGGCATTCTATTGTATTTTATTCAAGTCACGAATTCGTACATGGCTACGTAAATATTGTTTGAGACCCAAAAATTTAAAAATTCTTGCACTAAAATTTCTCAACAAACAGAACACAGCGTTGGAAAGTAATTGATAAAGATTCAAATGCAACAATAATTTATAGCGTATATTAAAAAAAAAAAAAAAAGACAATCGAGAGAAAGAGCGGAGGAGTACCTAAGCAATAAAGATGGTTAATGGCTCGCTGTGGGCGACAGATACAGCGTGCGACCCAACTAGGGATTTTGGCTCACAGAGAGAGAGAGAGAGAGAGAGTGAGAGAGAGCTAAATGGGCTTAAAAATCAAGACCAGGCCCAAGTTGTTAAAGAAGAAGCCTATTTTGAAGCAGATATAAAAGAGAACTGTGAGTTTCAGTGTGTGTGACAAAAGAGCTGTTGGAATCTTTGGATTTGAAAACGGGTAGGATTAGAGGCCTATTGATATTGATAATTATAAAGCGAATCTGTCTACTTCACCCTATACAAAGCAAATCCTAAAGTGCATTTGTTTTGTTGTAAAACATTTTGCTCAAATTAGAGTGTTTGGGGCGAAACTTTGTCCCAGCAAAACACTGTTTTAATAAGGACTGAAAAGGGGCATGAAAATATTTTCAGCCTGCAGAAAGATAACATTCATCCCTTTCCGCCCAACAACTTGTCTCTGCCCAAATCACCTAACCCCCAATCTCCACATCACCAATTGCCACCTGTCACCAATCACCTAAAGCAGCAATTCTATGTGTTGCTCCATTTGGAAGCCAAGAAACTAAATAAAAACGCAAAATCAAGAGAACCCATGTTCTCATTTTATCCAAGCTACTTTTTTGTTGTTGGTAAGTTTACACAAAACGCACCCAAATTGGGTATTCTATTGTATTCTATTCAAGTCACGAATTCATACATGGCTTCGTAAATATTGTTTGAGACCCAAAAATTTAAAAATTCTTGCACTAAAATTTCTCAACAAACAGAACACAGCATTGGAAAGTAACTGATAAAGATTCAAATGCAACAATAATTTATAGCATATATTAAAAAAAAAAAAAAAAGACAATCGAGAGAAAGAGCGGAGGAGTACCTAAGCAATGAAGATGGTTAAAGGCTCGCTGTGGGCGACAGATACAGCGTGCGTCCCAACTGGGGATTCTGGCTCAGAGGGAGAGAGAGAGAGGGAGCTAAATGGGCTTAAAAATCAAGACCAGGCCCAAGTTGTTAAAGAAGAAGCCTATTTTGAAGCAGATATAAAAGAGAACTGTGAGTTTCAGTGTGTGTGACAAAAGAGCTGTTGGAATCTTTGGATTTGAAAACGGGTAGGATTAGAGGCCTATTGATATTGATAATTATAAAGTGAATCTGTCTAATTCACCCTATACAAACCAAATCATAAAGTGCATTTGTTTTGTTGTAAAACATTTTGCTCAAATTTGAGTGTTTGGGGCGAAACTTTGTCCCAGCAAAACACTGTTTTAATAAGGACTGAAAAGGGGCATGAAAATATTTTCAGCCTGCAGAAAGATAACATTCATCCCTTTCCGCCCAACAACTTGTCTCCGCCCAAATCACCCAACCCCCCATCTCCACATCACCAATTGCCACCCATCACCAATCACCTAAAGCAGCAATTCTATGTGTTGCTCCATTTGGAAGCCAAGAAACTAAATAAAAACGCAAAATCAAGAGAACCCATGTTCTCATTTTATCCAAGCTACTTTTTTGTTGTTGGTAAGTTTACACAAAACGCACCCAAATTGGGTATTCTATTGTATTCTATTCAAGTCACGAATTCATACATGGCTTCGTAAATATTGTTTGAGACCCAAAAATTTAAAAATTCTTGCACTAAAATTTCTCAACAAACAGAACACAGCGTTGGAAAGTAACTGATAAAGATTCAAATGCAACAATAATTTATAGCATATATTAAAAAAAAAAAAAAAAGACAATCGAGAGAAAGAGCGGAGGAGTACCTAAGCAATAAAGATGGTTAATGGCTCGCTGTGGGCGACAGATACAGCGTGCGACCCAACTGGGGATTTTGGCTCACAGAGAGAGAGAGAGAGAGAGAGAGCTAAATGGGCTTAAAAATCAAGACCAGGCCCAAGTTGTTAAAGAAGAAGCCTATTTTGAAGCTGATATAAAAGAGAACTGTGAGTTTCAGTGTGTGTGACAAAAGAGCTGTTGGAATCTTTGGATTTGAAAACGGGTAGGATTAGAGGCCTATAGATATTGATAATTAGAAAGTGAATCTGTCTAATTCACCCTATACAAACCAAATCCTAAAATGCATTTGTTTTGTTGTAAAACATTTTGCTCAAATTTGAGTGTTTGGGGCGAAACTTTGTCCCAGCAAAACACTGTTTTGATAAGGACTGAAAAGGGGCATGAAAATATTTTCAGCCTGCAGAAAGATAACATTCATCCCTTTCCGCCCAACAACTTGTCTCCGCCCAAATCACCCAACCCCCCATCTCCACATCACCAATTGCCACCCATCACCAATCACCTAAAGCAGCAATTCTATGTGTTGCTCCATTTGGAAGCCAAGAAACTAAATAAAAACGCAAAATCAAGAGAACCCATGTTCTCATTTTATCCAAGCTACTTTTTTGTTGTTGGTAAGTTTACACAAAACGCACCCAAATTGGGTATTCTATTGTATTCTATTCAAGTCACGAATTCATACATGGCTTCGTAAATATTGTTTGAGACCCAAAAATTTAAAAATTCTTGCACTAAAATTTCTCAACAAACAGAACACAGCATTGGAAAGTAACTGATAAAGATTCAAATGCAACAATGATTTATAGCATATATTAAAAAAAAAAAAAAAGACAATCGAGAGAAAGAGCGGAGGAGTAGCTAAGCAATGAAGATGGTTAAAGGCTCGCTGTGGGCGACAGATACAGCGTGCGTCCCAACTGGGGATTCTGGCTCAGAGGGAGAGAGAGAGAGGGAGCTAAATGGGCTTAAAAATCAAGACCAGGCCCATGTTGTTAAAGAAGAAGCCTATTTTGAAGAAGATATAAAAGAGAACTGTGAGTTTCAGTGTGTGTGACAAAAGAGCTGTTGGAATCTTTGGATTTGAAAACGGGTAGGATTAGAGGCCTATTGATATTGATAATTATAAAGTGAATCTGTCTAATTCACCCTATACAAACCAAATCCTAAAATGCATTTGTTTTGTTGCAAAACATTTTGTTCAAATTTGAGTGTTTGGGGCGAAACTTTGTCCCAGCAAAACACTGTTTTAATAAGGACTGAAAAGGGGCATGAAAATATTTTCAGCCTGCAGAAAGATAACATTCATCCCTTTCCGCCCAACAACTTGTCTCCGCCCAAATCACCGAACCCCCCATCTCCACATCACCAATTGCCACCCATCACCAATCACGTAAAGCCGCAATTCTATGTGTTGCTCCATTTGGAAGCCAAGAAACTAAATAAAAACGCAAAATCAAGAGAACCCATGTTCTCATTTTATCCAAGCTACTTTTTGGTTGTTGGTAAGTTTACACAAAACGCACCCAAATTGGGTATTCTACTGTATTCTATTCAAGTCACGAATTCATACATGGCTTCGTAAATATTGTTTGAGACCCAAAAATTTAAAAATTCTTGCACTAAAATTTCTCAACAAACAGAATAAAGCGTTGGAAAGTAACTGATAAAGATTCAAATGCAACAATAATTTATAGCATATATTAAAAAAAAAAAAAAAAAAGACAATCGAGAGAAAGAGCGGAGGAGTACCTAAGCAATAAAGATGGTTAAAGGCTCGCTGTGGGCGACAGATACAGCGTGCGTCCCAACTGGGGATTTTGGCTCAGAGAGAGAGAGAGAGAGAGAGAGAGAGCTAAATGGGCTTAAAAATCAAGACCAGGCTCAAGTTGTTAAAGAAGAAGCCTATTTTGAAGCAGATATGAAAAAGAACTGTGAGTTTCAGTGTGTGTGACAAAAGAGTTGTTGGAATCTTTGGATTTGAAAACGGGTAGGATTAGAGGCCTATTGATATTGATAATTATAAAGTGAATCTGTCTAATTCACCCTATACAAACCAAATCCTAAAGTGCGTTTGTTTTGTTGTAAAACATTTTGCTCAAATTTGAGTGTTTGGGGCGAAACTTTGTCCCAGCAAAACACTGTTTTAATAAGGACTGAAAAGGGGCATGAAAATATTTTCAGCCTGCAGAAAGATAACATTCATCCCTTTCCGCCCAACAACTTGTCTCCGCCCAAATCACCGAACCCCCCATCTCCACATCACCAATTGCCACCCATCACCAATCACCAAAAGCCGCAATTCTATGTGTTGCTCCATTTGGAAGCCAAGAAACTAAATAAAAACGCAAAATCAAGAGAACCCATGTTCTCATTTTATCCAAGCTACGTTTTTTTTGTTGGTAAGTTTACACAAAACGCACCCAAATTGGGTATTCTATTGTATTCTATTCAAGTCACGAATTCATACACGGCTTCGTAAATATTGTTTGAGACCCAAAAATTTAAAAATTCTTGCACTAAAATTTCTCAACAAACAGAACACAGCGTTGGAAAGTAACTGATAAACATTCAAATGAAACAATAATTTATAGCATATATTAAAAAAAAAAAAAAAAGACAATCGAGAGAAAGATCGGAGGAGTACCTAGGCAATAAAGATGGTTAAAGGCTCGCTGTGGGTGACAGATACAGCGTGCGTCCCAACTGGGGATTTTGGCTCAGAGAAAGAGACAGAGAGAGAGAGAGAGAGAGAGAGAGAGAGAGCTAAATGGGCTTAAAAATCAAGACCAGGCCCAAGTTGTTAAAGAAGAAGCCTATTTTGAAGCAGATATAAAAGAGAACTATGAGTTTCAGTGTGTGTTACAAAAGAGCTGTTGGAATCTTTGGATTTGAAAACGGGTAGGATTAGAGGCCTATTGATATTAATAATTATAAAGTGAATCTGTCTAATTCACCCTATACAAACCAAATCCTAAAGTGCATTTGTTTTGTTGTAAAACATTTTGCTCAAATTTGATTCTTTGGGGCGAAACTTTGTCCCAGCAAAACACTGTTTTAATAAGGACTGAAAAGGGGTATGAAAATATTTTCAGCCTGCAGAAAGATAACATTCATCCCTTTCCGCCCAACAACTTGTCTCCGCCCAAATCACCGAACCCCCCATCTCCACATCACCAATTGCCACCCATCACCAATCACCTAAAGCCGCAATTCTATGTGTTGCTCCATTTGAAAGCCAAGAAACTAAATAAAAACGCAAAATCAAGAGAACCCATGTTCTCATTTTATCCAAGCTACTTTTTTGTTGTTGGTAGGTTTACACAAAACGCACCTAAATTGGGTATTCTATTGTATTCTATTCAAGTCACGAATTCATACATGGCTTCGTAAATATTGTTTGAGACCCAAAAATTTAAAAATTCTTGCACTAAAATTTCTCAACAAACAGAATACAGCGTTGGAAAGTAACTGATAAAGATTCAAATGCAACAACAATTTATAGCATATATTAAAAAAAAAAAAAAAAAAGACAATCGAGAGAAAGAGCGGAGGAGTACCTAAGCAATAAAGATGGTTAAAGGCTCGCTGTGGGCGACAGATACAGCGTGAGTCCCAACTGGGGATTTTGGCTCAGAGAGAGAGAGGGAGAGAGAGAGAGAGAGAGAGAGAGAGAGAGAGAGAGAGAGAGCTAAATGGGCTTAAAAATCAGGACCAGGCTCAAGTTGTTAAAGAAGAAGCCTATTTTGAAGCAGATATGAAAGAGAACTATGAGTTTCAGTGTGTGTGACAAAAGAGCTGTTGGAATCTTTGGATTTGAAAACGGGTAGGATTAGAGGCCTATTGATATTGATAATTATAAAGTGAATCTGTCTAGTTCACCCTATACAAACCAAATCCTAAAGTGCATTTGCTTTGTTGTAAAACATATTGCTCAAATTTGAGTGTTTGGGGCGAAACTTTGTCCCAGCAAAACACTGTTTTAATAAGGACTGAAAAGGGGCATGAAAATATTTTCAGCCTGCAGAAAGATAACATTCATCCGTTTCCGCCCAACAACTTGTCTCCGCCAAAATCACCCAACCCCCCATCTCCACATCACCAATTGCCACCCATCACCAATCACCTAAAGCAGCAATTCTCTGTGTTGCTCCATTTGGAAGCCAAGAAACTAAATAAAAACGCAAAATCAAGAGAACCCATGTTCTCATTTTGTCCAAGCTACTTTTTTGTTGTTGGTAAGTTTACACAAAACGCACCCAAATTGGGTAATCTATTGTATTCTATTCAAGTCACGAATTCATACATGGCTTCGTAAATATTGTTTGAGACCCAAAAATTTAAAAATTCTTGCACTAAAATTTATCAACAAACAGAACACAGCATTGGAAAGTAACTGATAAAGATTCAAATGCAACAATGATTTATAGCATATATTAAAAAAAAAAAAAAGACAATCGAGAGAAAGAGCGGAGGAGTACGTAAGCAATAAAGATGGTTAAAGGCTCGCTGTGGGCGACAGATACAGCGTGCGGCCCAACTGGGGATTTTGGCTCAGAGAGAGAGAGAGAGAGAGAGCTAAATGGGCTTAAAAATCAAGACCAGGCCCAAGTTGTTAGAGAAGAAGCCTATTTCGAAGCAGATATAAATGAGAACTGTGAGTTTCAGTGTGTGTGACAAAAGAGCTATTGGAATCTTTGGATTTGAAAACGGGTAGGATTAGAGGCCTATTGATATTGATAATTATAAAGCGAATCTGTCTACTTCACCCTATACAAAGCAAATCCTAAAGTGCATTTGTTTTGTTGTAAAACATTTTGCTCAAATTTAAGTGTTTGGGGCGAAACTTTGTCCCAGCAAAACACTGTTTTAATAAGGACTGAAAAGAGGCATGACAATATTTTCAGCCTGCAGAAAGATAACATTCATCCCTTTCCGCCCAACAACTTGTCTCCGCCCAAATCACCCAACCCCCAATCTCCACATCACCAATTGCCACCCATCACCAATCACCTAAAGGAGCAATTCTATGTGTTGCTCCATTTGGAAGCCAAGAAACTAAATAAAAACACAAAATCAAGAGAACCCATGTTCTCATTTTATCCAAGCCACTTTTTTGTTGTTGGTAAGTTTACACAAAACGCACCCAAATTGGGTATTCTATTGTATTCTATTCAAGTCACGAATTCATACATGGCTTCGTAAATATTGTTTGAGACCCAAAAGTTTAAAAATTATTGCACTAAAATTTCTCAACAAACAGAATACAGCGTTGGAACGTAACTGGTAAAGATTCAAATGCAACAATGATTTATAGCATATATTAAAAAAAAAAAAAAAAAAAGACAATCGAGAGAAAGAGCGGAGGAGTACCTAAGCAATAAAGATGGTTAAAGGCTCGCTGTGGGCGACAAATACAGCGTGCGTCCCAACTGGGGATTTTGGCTTAGAGAGAGAGAGAGTGAGAGAGCTAAATGGGCTTAAAAATCAAGGCCAGGCCCAAGTTGTTAAAGAAGAAGCGTATTTTGAAGCAGATACAAAAGAGAACTGTGAGTTTCAGTGTGTGTGACAAAAGAGCTGTTGGAATCTTTGGATTTGAAAACGGGTAGGATTAGAGCCCTATTGATATTGATAATTATAAAGTGAATCTGTCTAATTCATCCTATACAAACCAAATCCTAAAATGCATTTGTTTTGTTGTAAAACATTTTGCTCAAATTTGAGTGTTTGGGGCGAAACTTTGTCCCAGCAAAACACTGTTTTAATAAGGACTGAAAAAGGGCATTAAAATATTTTTAGCCTGCAGAAAGATAACATTCATCCCTTTCCGCCCAACAACTTGTCTCCGCCCAAATCACCGAACCCCCCATCTCCACATCACCAATTGCCACCCATCACCAATCACCTAAAGCCGCAATTCTATGTGTTGCTCCATTTGGAAGCCAAGAAACTGAATAAAAACGCAAAATCAAGAGAACCCATGTTCTCATTTTATCCAACCTACTTTTTTGTTGTTGGTAAGTTTACATAAAACGCACCCAAATTGGGTATTCTATTGTATTCTATTCAAGTCACGAATTCATACATGGCTTCGTAAATATTGTTTGAGACCCAAAAATTTAAAAATTCTTGCACTAAAATTTCTCAACAAACAGAACACAGCGTTGGAAAGTAACTGATAAAGATTCAAATGCAACAATAATTTATAGCATATATTAAAAAAAAAAAGAAAAAAAAAGACAATTGAGAGAAAGAGCGGAGGAGTACCTAAGCAATAAAGATGGTTAAAGGCTCGCTGTGGGCGACAGATACAGCGTGCGTCCCAACTGGGGATTTTGGCTCAGAGAGAGAGAGAGAGAGAGAGAGAGAGAGAGAGCTAAATGGGCTTAAAAATCAAGACCAGGCCCAAGTTGTTAAAGAAGAAGCCTATTTTGAAGCAGATATGAAAGAGAACTGTGAGTTTCAGTGTGTGTGACGAAAGAGCTGTTGGAATCTTTGGATTTGAAAACGGGTTGGACTAGAGGCCTATTGATATTGATAATTATAAAGTGACTCTGTCTAATTCACCCTATACAAACCAAATCCTAAAGTGCATTTGTTTCGTTGTAAAACATTTTACTCAAATTAGAGTGTTTGAGGCGAAACTTTGTCCCAGCAAAACACTGTTTTAATAAGGACTGAAAAGGGGCTTGAAAATATTTTCAGCCTGCAGAAAGATAACATTCATCCCTTTCCGCCCAACAACTTGTCTCCGCCCAAATCACCCAACCCCCAATCTCCACATCACCAATTGCCACCCATCACCAATCACCTAAAGGAGCAATTCTATGTGTTGCTCCATTTGGAAGCCAAGAAACTAAATAAAAACACAAAATCAAGAGAACCCATGTTCTCATTTTATCCAAGCCACTTTTTTGTTGTTGGTAAGTTTACACAAAACGCACCCAAATTGGGTATTCTATTGTATTCTATTCAAGTCACGAATTCATACATGGCTTCGTAAATATTGTTTGAGACCCAAAAATTTAAAAATTATTGCACTAAAATTTCTCAACAAACAGAATACAGCGTTGGAAAGTAACTGATAAAGATTCAAATGCAACAATGATTTATAGCATATATTAAAAAAAAAAAAAAAAAAAGACAATCGAGAGAAAGGGCGGAGGAGTACCTAAGCAATAAAGATGGTTAAAGGCTCGCTGTGGGCGACAGATACAGCGTGCGTCCCAACTGGGGATTTTGTCTCAGAGAGAGAGAGAGAGAGAGAGAGAGCTAAATGGGCTTAAAAATCAAGGCCAGGCCCAAGTTGTTAAAGAAGAAGCCTATTTTGAAGCAGATATAAAAGAGAACTGTGAGTTTCAGTGTGTGTGACAAAAGAGCTGTTGGAATCTTTGGATTTGAAAACGGGTAGGATTAGAGGCCTATTGATATTGATAATTATAAAGTGAATCTGTCTAATTCATCCTATACAAACCAAATCCTAAAATGCATTTGTTTTGTTGTAAAACATTTTGCTCAAATTTGAGTGTTTGGGGCGAAACTTTGTCCCAGCAAAACTCTGTTTTAATAAGGACTGAAAAAGGGCATTAAAATATTTTCAGCCTGCAGAAAGATAACATTCATCCCTTTCCGCCCAACAACTTGTCTCCGCCCAAATCACCGAACCCCCCATCTCCACATCACCAATTGCCACCCATCACCAATCACCTAAAGCCGCAATTCTATGTGTTGCTCCATTTGCAAGCCAAGAAACTGAATAAAAATGCAAAATCAAGAGAACCCATGTTCTCATTTTATCCAAGCTACGTTTTTGTTGTTGGTAAGTTTACACAAAACGCACCCAAATTGGGTATTCTATTGTATTCTATTCAAGTCACGAATTCATACATGGCTTCGTAAATATTGTTTGAGACCCAAAAATTTAAAAATTCTTGCACTAAAATTTCTCAACAAACAGAACACAGCGTTGGAAAGTAACTGATAAACATTCAAATGCAACAATAATTTATAGCATATATTAAAAAGAAAAAGAAAAAAGACAATCGAGAGAAAGAGCGGAGGAGTACCTAAGCAATAAGATGGTTAAAGGCTCGCTGTGGGCGACAGATACAGCGTGCGTCCCAACTGGGGATTTTGGCTCAGAGAGAGAGAGAGAGAGAGAGAGCTAAATGGGCTTAAAAATCCGGACCAGGCTCAAGTTGTTAAAGAAGAAGCCTATTTTGAAGCAGATATGAAAGAGAACTGTGAGTTTCAGTGTGTGTGACTAAAGAGCTGTTGGAATCTTTGGATTTGAAAACGGGCAGGATTAGAGGCCTATTGATATTGATAATTATAAAGTGAATCTGTCTAGTTCACCCTATACAAACCAAATCCTAAAGTGCATTTGCTTTGTTGTAAAACATTTTGCTCAAATTTGAGTGTTTGGGGCGAAACTTTGTCCCAGCAAAACACTGTTTTAATAAGGACTGAAAAGGGGCATGAAAATATTTTCAGCCTGCAGAAAGATAACATTCATCCCTTTCCGCCCAACAACTTGTCTCCGCCCAAATCACCCAACCCCCCATCTCCAAATCACCAATTGCCACCCATCACCAATCACCTAAAGCAGCAATTCTATGTGTTGCTCCATTTGGAAGCCAAGAAACTAAATAAAAACGCAAAATCAAGAGAACCCATGTTCTCATTTTATCCAAGCTACTTTTTTGTTGTTGGTAAGTTTCCACAAAACGCACCCAAATTGGGTATTCTATTGTATTCTATTCATGTCACGAATTCATACATGGCTTCGTAAATATTGTTTGAGACCCAAAAATTTAAAAATTCTTGCACTAAAATTTCTCAACAAACAGAACACAGCGTTGGAAAGTAACTGATAAACATTCAAATGCAACAATAATTTATAGCATATATTAAAAAAAAAAAAAAAAAAGACAATCGAGAGAAAGAGCGGAGGAGTACCTAAGCAATAAAGATGGTTAAAGGCTCGCTGTGCGCGACAGATACAGCGTGCGTCCCAACTGGGGATTTTGGCTCAGAGAGAGAGAGGGAGAGAGAGAGAGAGAGAGAGAGAGAGAGAGAGAGCTAAATGGGCTTAAAAATCAGGACCAGGCTCAAGTTGTTAAAGAAGAAGCCTATTTGAAGCAGATATGAAAGAGAACTGTGAGTTTCAGTGTGTGTGACAAAAGAGCTGTTGGAATCTTTGGATTTGAAAACGGGTAGGATTAGAGGCCTATTGATATTGATAATTATAAAGTGAATCTGTCTAGTTCACCCTATACAAACCAAATCCTAAAGTGCATTTGCTTTGTTGTAAAACATTTTGCTCAAATTTGAGTGTTTGGGGCGAAACTTTGTCCCAGCAAAACACTGTTTTAATAAGGACTGAAAAGGGGCATGAAAATATTTTCAGCCTGCAGAAAGATAACATTCATCCCTTTCCGCCCAACAACTTGTCTCCGCCCAAATCACCCAACCCCCCATCTCCACATCACCAATTGCCACCCATCACCAATCACCTAAAGCAGCAATTCTATGTGTTGCTCCATTTGGAAGCCAAGAAACTAAATAAAAACGCAAAATCAAGAGAACCCAAGTTCTCATTTTATCCAAGCTACTTTTTTGTTGTTGGTAAGTTTACACAAAACGCACCCAAATTGGGTATTCTATTGTATTCTATTCAAGTCACGAATTCATACATGGCTTCGTAAATATTGTTTGAGACCCAAAAATTTAAAAATTCTTGCACTAAAATTTCTCAACAAACAGAACACAGCATTGGAAAGTAACTGATAAAGATTCAAATGCAACAATGATTTATAGCATATATTAAAAAAAAAAAAAAACACAATCGAGTGAAAGAGCGGAGGAGTACCTAAGCAATAAAGATGGTTAAAGGCTCGCTGTGGGCGACAGATACAACGTGCGTCCCAACTGGGGATTTTGGCTCAGAGAGAGAGAGAGAGAGAGAGCTAAATGGGCTTAAAAATCAAGACCAGGCCCAAGTTGTTAAAGAAGAAGCCTATTTTGAAGCAGATATAAAAGAGAACTGTGAGTTTCAGTGTGTGTGACAAAAGAGCTGTTGGAATCTTTGGATTTGAAAACGGGTAGGATTAGAGGCCTATTGATATTGATAATTATAAAGCGAATCTGTCTACTTCACCCTATACAAAGCAAATCCTAAAGTGCATTTGTTTTGTTGTAAAACATTTTGCTCAAATTTGAGTGTTTGGGGCGAAACTTTGTCCTAGCAGAACACTGTTTTAAGAAGGACTGAAAAGAGGCATGACAATATTTTTAGCCTACAAAAAGATAACATTCATCCCTTTCCGTCCAACAACTTGTCTCCGCCCGAATCACCGAACCCCCCATCTCCACATCACCAATTGCCACCCATCACCAATCACCTAAAGCCGCAATTCTATGTGTTGCTCCATCTGGAAGCCAAGAAACTAAATAAAAACGAAAAATCAAGAGAACCCATGTTCTCATTTTATCCAAGCTACTTTTTTATTGTTGGTAAGTTTACATAAAACGCACCCAAATTGGGTATTCTATTGTATTCTATTCAAGTCACAAATTCATACATGGCTTCGTAAATATTGTTTGAGACCCAAAAATTTAAAAATTCTTGCACTAAAATTTCTCAACAAACAGAACACAGCGTTGGAAAGTAACTGATAAAGATTCAAATGCAACAATAATTTATAGCAAATATTAAAAAAAAAAAAAAAAAAAGACAATTGAGAGAAAGAGCGGATAAGAACCTAAGCAATAAAGATGGTTAAAGGCTCGCTGTGGGCGACAGATACAGTGTGCGTCCCAACTGGGGATCTTGGCTCAGAGAGAGAGAGAGAGAGAGAGAGAGAGAGAGAGCTAAATGGGCTTAAAAATCAAGACCAGGCCCAAGTTGTTAAAGAAGAAGCCTATTTTGAAGCTGATATGAAAGAGAACTGTGAGTTTCAGTGTGTGTGACGAAAGAGCTGTTGGAATCTTTCGATTTGAAAACGGGTAGCATTAGAGGCCTATTGATATTGATAATTATAAAGTGAATCTGTCTAATTCACCCTCTACAAACCAAATCCTAAAGTGCATTTGTTTTGTTGTAAAACATTTTGCTCAAATTAGAGTGTTTGGGGCGAAACTTTGTCCCAGCAAAACACTGTTTTAATAAGGACTGAATAGGGGCAAGAAAATATTTTCAGCCTGCAGAAAGATAACATTCATCCCTTTCCGCCCAACAACTTGTCTCCGCCCAAATCACCCAACCCCCAATGTCCACATCACCAATTGCCACCCATCACCAATCACCTAAAGGAGCAATTCTATGTGTTGCTCCATTTGGAAGCCAAGAAACTAAATAAAAATGCAAAATCAAGAGAACCCATGTTCTCATTTTATCCAAGCCACTTTTTTGTTGTTGGAAAGTTTACACAAAACGCACCCAAATTGGGTATTCTATTGTATTCTATTCAAGTCACGAATTCATACATGGCTTCGTAAATATTGTTTGAGACCCAAAAATTTAAAAATTCTTGCACTAAAATTTCTCAACAAACAGAACACAGCATTGGAAAGTAACTGATAAAGATTTTAATGCAACAATGATTTATAGCATATATTAAAAAAAAAAAAAAAAAGACAATCGAGAGAAAGTGCGGAGGAGTACCTAAGCAATAAAGATGGTTAAAGGCTCGCTGTGGGCGACAGATACAGCGTGCGTCCCAACTGGGGATTTTGGCTCAGAGAGAGAGAGAGAGAGAGAGCTAAATGGGCTTAAAAATCAAGACCAGGCCCAAGTTGTTAAAGAAGAAGCCTATTTTGAAGCAGATATAAAAGAGAACTGTGAGTTTCAGTGTTTGTGAGAAAAGAGCTGTTGGAATCTTTGGATTTGAAAACGAGTAGGATTAGAGGCCTATTGATATTGATAATTATAAAGTGAATCTGTCTAATTCATCCTATACAAACCAAATCCTAAAATGCATTTGTTTTGTTGTAAAACATTTTGCTCAAATTTGAGTGTTTGGGGCGAAACTTTGTCCCAGCAAAACACTGTTTTAATAAGGACTGAAAAAGGGCATTAAAATATTTTCAGCCTGGAGAAAGATAACATTCATCCCTTTCCGCCGAACAACTTGTCTCCGCCCAAATCACAGAACCCCCCATCTCCACATCACCAATTGCCACCCATCACCAATCATCTAAAGCCGCAATTCTATGTGTTGCTCCATTTGGAAGCCAAGAAACTAAATAAAAACGCAAAATCAAGAGAACCCATGTTCTCATTTTATCCAAGCTACTTTTTTGTTGTTGGTAAGTTTACACAAAACGCACCCAAATTGGGCATTCTATTGTATTTTATTCAAGTCACGAATTCGTACATGGCTACGTAAATATTGTTTGAGACCCAAAAATTTAAAAATTCTTGCACTAAAATTTCTCAACAAACAGAACACAGCGTTGGAAAGTAATTGATAAAGATTCAAATGCAACAATAATTTATAGCGTATATTAAAAAAAAAAAAAAAAGACAATCGAGAGAAAGAGCGGAGGAGTACCTAAGCAATAAAGATGGTTAATGGCTCGCTGTGGGCGACAGATACAGCGTGCGACCCAACTAGGGATTTTGGCTCACAGAGAGAGAGAGAGAGAGAGAGTGAGAGAGAGCTAAATGGGCTTAAAAATCAAGACCAGGCCCAAGTTGTTAAAGAAGAAGCCTATTTTGAAGCAGATATAAAAGAGAACTGTGAGTTTCAGTGTGTGTGACAAAAGAGCTGTTGGAATCTTTGGATTTGAAAACGGGTAGGATTAGAGGCCTATTGATATTGATAATTATAAAGCGAATCTGTCTACTTCACCCTATACAAAGCAAATCCTAAAGTGCATTTGTTTTGTTGTAAAACATTTTGCTCAAATTAGAGTGTTTGGGGCGAAACTTTGTCCCAGCAAAACACTGTTTTAATAAGGACTGAAAAGGGGCATGAAAATATTTTCAGCCTGCAGAAAGATAACATTCATCCCTTTCCGCCCAACAACTTGTCTCTGCCCAAATCACCTAACCCCCAATCTCCACATCACCAATTGCCACCTGTCACCAATCACCTAAAGCAGCAATTCTATGTGTTGCTCCATTTGGAAGCCAAGAAACTAAATAAAAACGCAAAATCAAGAGAACCCATGTTCTCATTTTATCCAAGCTACTTTTTTGTTGTTGGTAAGTTTACACAAAACGCACCCAAATTGGGTATTCTATTGTATTCTATTCAAGTCACGAATTCATACATGGCTTCGTAAATATTGTTTGAGACCCAAAAATTTAAAAATTCTTGCACTAAAATTTCTCAACAAACAGAACACAGCATTGGAAAGTAACTGATAAAGATTCAAATGCAACAATAATTTATAGCATATATTAAAAAAAAAAAAAAAAGACAATCGAGAGAAAGAGCGGAGGAGTACCTAAGCAATGAAGATGGTTAAAGGCTCGCTGTGGGCGACAGATACAGCGTGCGTCCCAACTGGGGATTCTGGCTCAGAGGGAGAGAGAGAGAGGGAGCTAAATGGGCTTAAAAATCAAGACCAGGCCCAAGTTGTTAAAGAAGAAGCCTATTTTGAAGCAGATATAAAAGAGAACTGTGAGTTTCAGTGTGTGTGACAAAAGAGCTGTTGGAATCTTTGGATTTGAAAACGGGTAGGATTAGAGGCCTATTGATATTGATAATTATAAAGTGAATCTGTCTAATTCACCCTATACAAACCAAATCATAAAGTGCATTTGTTTTGTTGTAAAACATTTTGCTCAAATTTGAGTGTTTGGGGCGAAACTTTGTCCCAGCAAAACACTGTTTTAATAAGGACTGAAAAGGGGCATGAAAATATTTTCAGCCTGCAGAAAGATAACATTCATCCCTTTCCGCCCAACAACTTGTCTCCGCCCAAATCACCCAACCCCCCATCTCCACATCACCAATTGCCACCCATCACCAATCACCTAAAGCAGCAATTCTATGTGTTGCTCCATTTGGAAGCCAAGAAACTAAATAAAAACGCAAAATCAAGAGAACCCATGTTCTCATTTTATCCAAGCTACTTTTTTGTTGTTGGTAAGTTTACACAAAACGCACCCAAATTGGGTATTCTATTGTATTCTATTCAAGTCACGAATTCATACATGGCTTCGTAAATATTGTTTGAGACCCAAAAATTTAAAAATTCTTGCACTAAAATTTCTCAACAAACAGAACACAGCGTTGGAAAGTAACTGATAAAGATTCAAATGCAACAATAATTTATAGCATATATTAAAAAAAAAAAAAAAAGACAATCGAGAGAAAGAGCGGAGGAGTACCTAAGCAATAAAGATGGTTAATGGCTCGCTGTGGGCGACAGATACAGCGTGCGACCCAACTGGGGATTTTGGCTCACAGAGAGAGAGAGAGAGAGAGAGAGCTAAATGGGCTTAAAAATCAAGACCAGGCCCAAGTTGTTAAAGAAGAAGCCTATTTTGAAGCTGATATAAAAGAGAACTGTGAGTTTCAGTGTGTGTGACAAAAGAGCTGTTGGAATCTTTGGATTTGAAAACGGGTAGGATTAGAGGCCTATAGATATTGATAATTAGAAAGTGAATCTGTCTAATTCACCCTATACAAACCAAATCCTAAAATGCATTTGTTTTGTTGTAAAACATTTTGCTCAAATTTGAGTGTTTGGGGCGAAACTTTGTCCCAGCAAAACACTGTTTTGATAAGGACTGAAAAGGGGCATGAAAATATTTTCAGCCTGCAGAAAGATAACATTCATCCCTTTCCGCCCAACAACTTGTCTCCGCCCAAATCACCCAACCCCCCATCTCCACATCACCAATTGCCACCCATCACCAATCACCTAAAGCAGCAATTCTATGTGTTGCTCCATTTGGAAGCCAAGAAACTAAATAAAAACGCAAAATCAAGAGAACCCATGTTCTCATTTTATCCAAGCTACTTTTTTGTTGTTGGTAAGTTTACACAAAACGCACCCAAATTGGGTATTCTATTGTATTCTATTCAAGTCACGAATTCATACATGGCTTCGTAAATATTGTTTGAGACCCAAAAATTTAAAAATTCTTGCACTAAAATTTCTCAACAAACAGAACACAGCATTGGAAAGTAACTGATAAAGATTCAAATGCAACAATGATTTATAGCATATATTAAAAAAAAAAAAAAAGACAATCGAGAGAAAGAGCGGAGGAGTAGCTAAGCAATGAAGATGGTTAAAGGCTCGCTGTGGGCGACAGATACAGCGTGCGTCCCAACTGGGGATTCTGGCTCAGAGGGAGAGAGAGAGAGGGAGCTAAATGGGCTTAAAAATCAAGACCAGGCCCATGTTGTTAAAGAAGAAGCCTATTTTGAAGAAGATATAAAAGAGAACTGTGAGTTTCAGTGTGTGTGACAAAAGAGCTGTTGGAATCTTTGGATTTGAAAACGGGTAGGATTAGAGGCCTATTGATATTGATAATTATAAAGTGAATCTGTCTAATTCACCCTATACAAACCAAATCCTAAAATGCATTTGTTTTGTTGCAAAACATTTTGTTCAAATTTGAGTGTTTGGGGCGAAACTTTGTCCCAGCAAAACACTGTTTTAATAAGGACTGAAAAGGGGCATGAAAATATTTTCAGCCTGCAGAAAGATAACATTCATCCCTTTCCGCCCAACAACTTGTCTCCGCCCAAATCACCGAACCCCCCATCTCCACATCACCAATTGCCACCCATCACCAATCACGTAAAGCCGCAATTCTATGTGTTGCTCCATTTGGAAGCCAAGAAACTAAATAAAAACGCAAAATCAAGAGAACCCATGTTCTCATTTTATCCAAGCTACTTTTTGGTTGTTGGTAAGTTTACACAAAACGCACCCAAATTGGGTATTCTACTGTATTCTATTCAAGTCACGAATTCATACATGGCTTCGTAAATATTGTTTGAGACCCAAAAATTTAAAAATTCTTGCACTAAAATTTCTCAACAAACAGAATAAAGCGTTGGAAAGTAACTGATAAAGATTCAAATGCAACAATAATTTATAGCATATATTAAAAAAAAAAAAAAAAAAGACAATCGAGAGAAAGAGCGGAGGAGTACCTAAGCAATAAAGATGGTTAAAGGCTCGCTGTGGGCGACAGATACAGCGTGCGTCCCAACTGGGGATTTTGGCTCAGAGAGAGAGAGAGAGAGAGAGAGAGAGCTAAATGGGCTTAAAAATCAAGACCAGGCTCAAGTTGTTAAAGAAGAAGCCTATTTTGAAGCAGATATGAAAAAGAACTGTGAGTTTCAGTGTGTGTGACAAAAGAGTTGTTGGAATCTTTGGATTTGAAAACGGGTAGGATTAGAGGCCTATTGATATTGATAATTATAAAGTGAATCTGTCTAATTCACCCTATACAAACCAAATCCTAAAGTGCGTTTGTTTTGTTGTAAAACATTTTGCTCAAATTTGAGTGTTTGGGGCGAAACTTTGTCCCAGCAAAACACTGTTTTAATAAGGACTGAAAAGGGGCATGAAAATATTTTCAGCCTGCAGAAAGATAACATTCATCCCTTTCCGCCCAACAACTTGTCTCCGCCCAAATCACCCAACCCCCCATCTCCACATCACCAATTGCCACCCATCACCAATCACCTAAAGCCGCAATCCTATGTGTTGCTCCATTTGGAAGCCAAGAAACTAAATAAAAACGCAAAATCAAGAGAACCCATGTTCTCATTTTATCCAAGCTACTTTTTTGTTGTTGGTAAGTTTACACAAAACGCACCCAAATTGGGTTTTCTATTGTATTCTATTCAAGTCACGAATTCATACATGGCTTCGTAAATATTGTTTGAGACCCAAAAATTTAAAAATTCTTGCACTAAAATTTCTCAACAAACAGAACACAGCATTGGAAAGTAACTGATAAAGATTCAAATGCAACAATGATTTATAGCATATATTAAAAAAAAAAAAAAAGACAATCGAGAGAAAGAGCGGAGGAGTACCTAAGCAATGAAGATGGTTAAAGGCTCGCTGTGGGCGACAGATACAGCGTGCGTCCCAACTGGGGATTCTGGCTCAGAGGGAGAGAGAGAGAGGGAGCTAAATGGGCTTAAAAATCAAGACCAGGCCCATGTTGTTAAAGAAGAAGCCTATTTTGAAGAAGATATAAAAGAGAACTGTGAGTTTCAGTGTGTGTGACAAAAGAGCTGTTGGAATCTTTGGATTTGAAAACGGGTAGGATTAGAGGCCTATTGATATTGATAATTATAAAGTGAATCTGTCTAATTCACCCTATACAAACCAAATCCTAAAATGCATTTGTTTTGTTGCAAAACATTTTGTTCAAATTTGAGTGTTTGGGGCGAAACTTTGTCCCAGCAAAACACTGTTTTAATAAGGACTGAAAAGGGGCATGAAAATATTTTCAGCCTGCAGAAAGATAACATTCATCCCTTTCCGCCCAACAACTTGTCTCCGCCCAAATCACCGAACCCCCCATCTCCACATCACCAATTGCCACCCATCACCAATCACGTAAAGC
This sequence comes from Lithocarpus polystachyus, assembly GCA_033629205.1. Taxonomy (NCBI): domain Eukaryota; kingdom Viridiplantae; phylum Streptophyta; class Magnoliopsida; order Fagales; family Fagaceae; genus Lithocarpus; species Lithocarpus polystachyus. The sequence goes on along the minus strand of CM066163.1, from coordinate 107,731,688 downwards.
CGCAATTCTATGTGTTGCTCCATTTGGAAGCCAAGAAACTAAATAAAAACGCAAAATCAAGAGAACCCATGTTCTCATTTTATCCAAGCTACTTTTTGGTTGTTGGTAAGTTTACACAAAACGCACCCAAATTGGGTATTCTACTGTATTCTATTCAAGTCACGAATTCATACATGGCTTCGTAAATATTGTTTGAGACCCAAAAATTTAAAAATTCTTGCACTAAAATTTCTCAACAAACAGAATAAAGCGTTGGAAAGTAACTGATAAAGATTCAAATGCAACAATAATTTATAGCATATATTAAAAAAAAAAAAAAAAAGACAATCGAGAGAAAGAGCGAAGGAGTACCTAAGCAATAAAGATGGTTAAAGGCTCGCTGTGGGCGACAGATACAGCGTGCGTCCCAACTGGGGATTTTGGCTCAGAGAGAGAGAGAGAGAGAGAGAGAGAGCTAAATGGGCTTAAAAATCAAGACCAGGCTCAAGTTGTTAAAGAAGAAGCCTATTTTGAAGCAGATATGAAAAAGAACTGTGAGTTTCAGTGTGTGTGACAAAAGAGTTGTTGGAATCTTTGGATTTGAAAACGGGTAGGATTAGAGGCCTATTGATATTGATAATTATAAAGTGAATCTGTCTAATTCACCCTATACAAACCAAATCCTAAAGTGCGTTTGTTTTGTTGTAAAACATTTTGCTCAAATTTGAGTGTTTGGGGCGAAACTTTGTCCCAGCAAAACACTGTTTTAATAAGGACTGAAAAGGGGCATGAAAATATTTTCAGCCTGCAGAAAGATAACATTCATCCCTTTCCGCCCAACAACTTGTCTCCGCCCAAATCACCCAACCCCCCATCTCCACATCACCAATTGCCACCCATCACCAATCACCTAAAGCAGCAATTCTATGTGTTGCTCCATTTGGAAGCCAAGAAACTAAATAAAAACGCAAAATCAAGAGAACCCATGTTCTCATTTTATCCAAGCTACTTTTTTGTTGTTGGTAAGTTTACACAAAACGCACCCAAATTGGGTATTCTATTGTATTCTATTCAAGTCACGAATTCATACATGGCTACGTAAATATTGTTTGAGACCCAAAAATTTAAAAATTCTTGCACTAAAATTTCTCAACAAACAGAACACAGCGTTGGAAAGTAACTGATAAAGATTCAAATGCAACAATAATTTATAGCATATATTAAAAAAAAAAAAATGACAATCGAGAGAAAGAGCGGAGGAGTACCTAAGCAATAAAGATGGTTAATGGCTTGCTGTGGGCGACAGATACAGCGTGCGACCCAATTGGGATTTTGGCTCACACACAGAGAGAGAGAGAGAGAGAGAGAGAGAGAGAGAGAGAGAGAGAGAGAGAGCTAAATGGGCTTAAAAATCAAGACCAGGCCCAAGTTGTTAAAGAAGAAGCCTATTTTGAAGCTGATATAAAAGAGAACTGTGAGTTTCAGTGTGTGTGACAAAAGAGCTGTTGGAATCTTTGGATTTGAAAACGGGTAGGATTAGAGGCGTATAGATATTGATAATTATAAAGTGAATCTGTCTAATTCACCCTATACAAACCAAATCCTAAAATGCATTTGTTTTGTTGTAAAACATTTTGCTAAAATTTGAGTGTTTGGGGCGAAACTTTGTCCCAGCAAAACACTGTTTTAATAAGGACTGAAAAGGGGCATGAAAATATTTTCAGCCTGCAGAAAGATAACATTCATCCCTTTCCGCCGAACAACTTGTCTCCGCCCAAATCACAGAACCCCCCATCTCCACATCACCAATTGCCACCCATTACCAATCATCTAAAGCCGCAATTCTATGTGTTGCTCCATTTGGAAGCCAAGAAACTAAATAAAAACGCAAAATCAAGAGAACCCATGTTCTCATTTTATCCAAGCTACTTTTTTGTTGTTGGTAAATTTACACAAAACGCACCCAAATTGGGCATTCTATTGTATTCTATTCAAGTCACGAATTCATACATGGCTTCGCAAATATTGTTTGAGACCCAAAAATTTAAAAAGTCTAGCACTAAAATTTCTCAACAAACAGAACAAAGCGTTGGGAAGTAACTGATAAAGATTCAAATGCAACAATAATTTATAGCATATATTAAAAAAAAAAAAAAAAATCGAGAGAAAGAGCGGAGGAGTACCTAAGCAATAAAGATGGTTAATGGCTCGCTGTGGGCGACAGATACAGCGTGCGACCCAACTGGGGATTTTGGCTCACACAGAGAGAGAGAGAGAGAGAGAGCTAAATGGGCTTAAAAATCAAGACCTGGCCCAAGTTGTCAAAGAAGAAGCCTATTTTGAAGCAGATATATAAGAGAACTGTGAGTTTCAGTGTGTGTGACAAAAGAGCTGTTGTAATCTTTGTATTTGAAAACGGGTAGGATTAGAGGCCTATAGATATCGATAATTATAAAGTGAATCTGTCTACTTCACCCTATACAAAGCAAATCCTAAAGTGCATTTGTTTTGTTGTAAAACATTTTGCTCAAATTTGAGTGTTTGGGGCGAAACTTTGTCCCAGCAAAACACTGTTTTAATATGGTCTGAAAAGGGGCATGAAAATATTTTCAGCCTGCAGAAAGATAACATTCATCCCTTTCCGCCCAACAACTTGTCTCCGCCCAAATCACCGAACCCCCCATCTCCACATCACCAATTGCCACCCATCACCAATCACCTAAAGCAGCAATTCTATGTGTTGCTCCATTTGGAAGCCAAGAAACTAAATAAAAACGCAAAATCAAGAGAACCCATGTTCTCATTTTATCCAAGCTACTTTTTTGTTGTTGGTAAGTTTACACAAAACGCACCCAAATTGGGTATTCCATTGTATTCTATTCAAGTCACGAATTCATACATGGCTTCGTAAATATTGTTTGAGACCCAAAAATTTAAAAATTCTTGCACTAAAATTTCTCAACAAACAGAACACAGCATTGGAAAGTAACTGATAAAGATTCAAATGCAACAATGATTTATAGCATATATTAAAAAAAAAAAAAAAAAAGACAATCTAGAGAAAGAGCGGACGAGTACCTAAGTAATAAAGATGGCTAAAGGCTCGCTGTGGGCGACAGATACAGCGTGCGTCCCAACTGGGGATTTTGGCTCAGAGAGAGAGAGAGAGAGAGAGCTAAATGGGCTTAAAAATCAAGACCAGGCCCAAGTTGTTAAAGAAGAAGCCTATTTTGAAGCTGATATAAAAGAGAACTGTGAGTTTCAGTGTGTGTGACAAAAGAGCTGTTGGAATCTTTAGATTTGAAAACGGGTAGGATTAGAGGCCTATTGATATTGAAAATTATAAAGTGAATCTGTCTAATTCACCCTATGCAAACCAAATCCTAAAGTGCATTTGTTTGGTTGTAAAACATTTTGCTCAAATTTGAGTGTTTGGGGCGAAACTTTGTCCCAGCAAAACACTGTTTTAATAAGGACTGAAAACGGGCATGAAAATATTTTCAGCCTGCAGAAAGATAACATTCATCCCTTTCCGCCCAACAACTTGTCTCCGCCCAAATCACCGAACCCCCCATCTCCACATCACCAATTGCCACCCATCACCAATCACCTAAAGCCGCAATTCTGTGTGTTGCTCCATTTGGAAGCCAAGAAACTAAATAAAAACGCAAAATCAAGCGAACGCATGTTCTCATTTTATCCAAGCTACTTTTTTGTTGTTGGTAAGTTTACACAAAACGCACCCAAATTGGGTATTCTATTGTATTCTATTCAAGTCACGAATTTATACATGGCTTCGTAAATATTGTTTGAGACCCAAAAATTTAAAAGTTCTTGCACTAAAATTTCTCAACAAACAGAACACAGCGTTGGAAAGTAACTGATAAAGATTCAAATGCAACAATAATTTATAGCATATATTAAAAAAAAAAAAAAAAAGACAATCGAGAGAAAGATCGGAGGAGTACCTAAGCAATAAAGATGGTTAAAGGCTCGCTGTGGGCGACAGATACAGCGTGCGTCCCAACTGGGGATTTTGGCTCAGAGAAAGACAGAGAGAGAGAGAGAGAGAGAGAGAGAGAGCTAAATGGGCTTAAAAATCAAGACCAGGCCCAAGTTGTTAAAGAAGAAGCCTATTTTGAAGCAGATATAAAAGAGAACTGTGAGTTTCAGTGTGTGTGACAAAAGAGCTGTTGGAATCTTTGGATTTGAAAACGGGTAGGATTAGAGGCCTATTGATATTGATAATTATAAAGTGAATCTGTCTAATTCACCCTATACAAACCAAATCCTAAAGTGCATTTGTTTTGTTGTAAAACATTTTGCTCAAATTTTAGTGTTTGGGGCGAAACTTTGTCCCAGCAAAACACTGTTTTAATAAGGTCTGAAAAGGGGCATGAAAATATTTTCAGCCTGCAGAAAGATAACATTCATCCCTTTCCGCCCAACAACTTGTCTCCGCCCAAATCACCGAACCCCCCATCTCCACATCACCAATTGCCACCCATCACCAATCACCTAAAGCCGCAAATCTATGAGTTGCTCCATTTGGAAGCCAAGAAACTAAATAAAAACGCAAAATCAAGAGAACCCATGTTCTCATTTTATCCAAGCTACTTTTTTGTTGTTGGTAAGTTTACACAAAACGCACCCAAATTGGGTATTCTATTGTATTCTATTCAAGTCACGAATTCATACATGGCCTCGTAAATATTGTTTGCGACCCAAAAATTTAAAAATTCTTGCACTAAAATTTCTCATCAAACAGAACACAGCGTTGGATAGTAACTGATAAAGATTCAAATGCAACAATGATTTATAGCATATATTAAAAAAAAAAAAAAAGACAATCGAGAGAAAGAGCGGAGGAGTACCTAAGCAATAAAGATGGTTAAAGGCTCGCTGTGGGCGACAGATACAGCGTGCGTCCCAACTGGGGATTTTGGCTCAGAGAGAGAGAGCGGGAGAGAGCTAAATGGGCTTAAAAATCAAGACCAGGCCCAAGTTGTTAAAGAAGAAGCCTATTTTGAAGCAGATATAAAAGAGAACTGTGAGTTTCAGTGTGTGTGACAAAAGAGCTGTTGGAATCTTTAGATTTGAAAACGGGTAGGATTAGAGGCCTATTGATACTGATAATTATAAAGTGAATCTGTCTAATTCACCCTATACAAACCAAATCCTAAAGTGCATTTGTTTTGTTGTAAAACATTTTGCTCAAATTTGAGTGTTTGGGGCGAAACTTTGTTCCAGCAAAACACTGTTTTAATAAGGACTGAAAAGGGGCATGAAAATATTTTCAGCCTGCAGAAAGATAACATTCATCCCTTTCCGCCCAACAACTTGTCTCCGCCCAAATCACCGAACCCCCCATCTCCACATCACCAATTGCCACCCATCACCAATCACCTAAAGCCGCAATTCTATGAGTTGCTCCATTTGGAAGCCAAGAAACTAAATAAAAACGCAAAATCAAGAGAACCCATGTTCTCATTTTATCCAAGCTACTTTTTTGTTGTTGGTAAGTTTACACAAAACGCACCCAAATTGGGTATTCTATTGTACTCTATTCAAGTCACGAATTCATACATGGCTTCGTAAATATTGTTTGAGACCCAAAAATTTAAAAATTCTTGCACTAAAATTTCTCAACAAACAGAACACAGCTTTGGAAAGTAACTGATAAACATTCAAATGCAACAATAATTTATAGCATATATTAAAAAAAAAAAAAAAAAAGAGAATCGAGAGAAAGATCGGAGGAGTACCTAAGCAATAAAGATGGTTAAAGGCTCGCTGTGGGTGACAGATACAGCGTGCGTCCCAACAGGGGATTTTGGCTCAGGGAAAGAGACAGAGAGAGAGAGAGAGAGAGAGAGCTAAATGGGCTTAAAAATCAAGACCAGACCCATCTCCACCCAAATATTTTCAGCCTGCAGAAAGATTAGAGGTCTAAAAAGGGGCACGAAAATATTTTCAGCCTGCAGAAAGATAATATTCATCCCTTTCCGCCCAACAACTTGTCTCCGCCCAAATCGCCCAACCCCCCATCTCCACATCACTAATTGCCACCCATCACCAATCAAATAAAGCAGCAATTCTATGTGTTGCTCCATTTGGAAGCCAAGAAACTAAATAAAAACGCAAAATCAAGAGAACCCATGTTCTCATTTTACCCAAGCTACTTTTTTGTTGTTGGGAAGTTTACACAGAACGCACCCAAATTGGGTATTCTATTGTATTCTATTCAAGTCACGAACAAATACATGGCTTCGTAAATATTGTTTGAGACCCAAAAATTTAAAAATTCTTGCACTAAAATTTCTCAACAAACAGAACACAGCATTGGAAAGTAACTGATAAAGATTCAAATGCAACAATGATTTATAGCATATATTAAAAAAAAAAAAAAAAAAAAGCCAATCGAGAGAAAGAGCGGAGGAGTACCTAAGCAATAAAGATGGTTAATGGCTCGCTGTGGGCGACAGATACAGCGTGCGACCCAACTGGGGATTTTGGCTCAGAGAGAGAGAGAGAGAGAGAGAGAGATAGAGAGAGCTAAATGGGCTTAAAAATCAAGACCAGGCCCAAGTTGTTAAAGAAGAAGCCTATTTTGAAGCAGATATAAAAGAGAACTGTGAGTTTCAGTGTGTGTGACAAAAGAGCTGTTGGAATCTTTGGATTTGAAAACGGGTAGGATTAGAGGCCTATTGATATTGATAATTATAAAGTGAATCTGTCTACTTCACCCTATACAAAGCAAATCCTAAAGTGCATTTGTTTTGTTGTAAAACATTTTGCTCAAATTTGAGTGTTTGGGGCGAAACTTTGTCCCAGCAAAACACTGTTTTAATAAGGACTGAAAAGGGGCATGACAATATTTTCAGCCTGCAGAAAGATAACATTCATTCCTTTCCGCCCAACAACTTGTCTCCGCCTAAATCACCGAACCCCCCATCTCCACATCACCAATTGCCACCCATCACCAATCACCTAAAGCCGCAATTCTATGTGTTGCTCCATTTGGAAGCCAAGAAACTAAATAAAAACGCAAAATCAAGAGAACCCATGTTCTCATTTTATCCAAGCTACTTTTTTGTTGTTGGTAAGTTTACACAAGACGCACCCAAATTGGATATTCTATTGTATTCTGTTCAAGTCACGAATTCGTACATGGCTTCGTAAATATTGTTTGAGACCCAAAAATTTAAAAATTCTTGCACTAAAATTTCTCATCAAACAGAACACAGCATTGGAAAGTAACTGATAAAGATTCAAATGCAACAATGATTTATAGCATATATTAAAAAAAAAAAAAAAAAGACAATCGAGAGAAAGAGCGGAGGAGTACCTAAGCAATAAAGATGGTTAAAGGCTCGCTGTGGGCGACAGATACAGCGTGCGTCCCAACTGGGGATTTTGGCTCAGAGGGAGAGAGAGAGAGAGAGAGAGCTAAATGGGCTTAAAAATCAAGACCAGGCCCAAGTTGTTAAAGAAGAAGCCTATTTTGAAGAACATATAAAAGAGAACTTTGAGTTTCAGAGTGTGTGACAAAAGAGCTGTTGGAATCTTTGGATTTGAAAACGGGTAGGATTAGAGGCCTATTGATATTGATAATTATAAAGTGAATCTGTCTAATTCACCCTATACAAACCAAATCCTAAAATGCATTTGTTTTGTTGTAAAACATTTTGCTCAAATTTGAGTGTTTGGGGCGAAACTTTGTCGCAGCAAAACACTGTTTTAATAAGGACTGAATAGGGGCATGACAATATTTTCAGCCTGCAGAAAGATAACATTCATCCCTTTCCGCCCAACAACTTGTCTCCGCCCAAATCACCGAACCCCCCATCTCCACATCACCAATTGCCACCCATCACCAATCACCTAAAGCCGCAATTCTATGTGTTGCTCCATTTGGAAGCCAAGGAACTAAATAAAAACGCAAAATCAAGAGAACCCATGTTCTCATTTTATCCAAGCTACTTTTTTGTTGTTGGTAAGTTTACACAAAACGCACCCAAATTGGGTATTCTATTGTATTCTATTCAAGTCACGAATTCATGCATGGCTTCGTAAATATTGTTTGAGACCCAAAAATTTAAAAATTCTTGCACTAAAATTTCTCAACAAACAGAACAAAGCATTGGAAAGTAACTTATAAAGATTCAAATGCAACAATGATTTATAGCATATATTAAAAAAAAAAAAAAAAAAGACAATCGAGAGAAAGAGCGGAGGAGTACCTAAGCAATAAAGATGGTTAAAGGCTCGCTGTGGGCGACAGATACATCGTGCGTCCCAACTGGGGATTTTGGCTCAGAGAGAGAGAGAGAGAGAGAGCCAAATGGGCTTAAAAATCAAGACCAGGCCCAAGTTGTTAAAGAATAAGCCTATTTTGAAGCAGATATAAAAGAGAACTGTGAGTTTCAGTGTGTGTGACAAAAGAGCAGTTGGAATCTTTGGATTTGAAAACGGTTAGGATTAGAGGCCTATTGATATTGATAATTATAAAGTGAATCTGTCTAATTCACCCTATACAAACCAAATCCTAAAGTGCATTTGTTTTGTTGTAAAACATTTTGCTCAAATTTGAGTGTTTGGGGCGAAACTTTGTCCCAGCAAAACACTGTTTTAATAAGGACTGAAAAGGGGCATGAAAATATTTTCAGCCTGCAGAAAGATAACATTCATCCCTTTCCGCCCAACAACTTCTCTCTGCCCAAATCACCGAACCCCCCATCTCCACATCACCAATTGCCACCCATCACCAATCACCTAAAGCCGCAATTCTATGTGTTGCTCCATTTGGATGCCAAGAAACTAAATAAAAACGCAAAATCAAGAGAACCCATGTTCTCATTTTATCCAAGCTACTTTTTTGTTGTTGGTAAGTTTACACAAAACGCACCCAAATTGGGTATTCTATTGTACTCTATTCAAGTCACGAATTCATACATGGCTTCGTAAATATTGTTTGAGACCCAAAAATTTAAAAATTCTTGCACTAAAATTTCTCAACAAACAGAACACAGCTTTGGAAAGTAACTGATAAACATTCAAATGCAACAATAATTTATAGCATATATTAAAAAAAAAAAAAAAAAAAGAGAATCGAGAGAAAGATCGGAGGAGTACCTAAGCAATAAAGATGGTTAAAGGCTCGCTGTGGGTGACAGATACAGCGTGCGTCCCAACAGGGGATTTTGGCTCAGGGAAAGAGACAGAGAGAGAGAGAGAGAGAGAGAGCTAAATGGGCTTAAAAATCAAGACCAGACCCATCTCCACCCAAATATTTTCAGCCTGCAGAAAGATTAGAGGTCTAAAAAGGGGCACGAAAATATTTTCAGCCTGCAGAAAGATAATATTCATCCCTTTCCGCCCAACAACTTGTCTCCGCCCAAATCGCCCAACCCCCCATCTCCACATCACTAATTGCCACCCATCACCAATCACATAAAGCAGCAATTCTATGTGTTGCTCCATTTGGAAGCCAAGAAACTAAATAAAAACGCAAAATCAAGAGAACCCATGTTCTCATTTTACCCAAGCTACTTTTTTGTTGTTGGGAAGTTTACACAGAACGCACCCAAATTGGGTATTCTATTGTATTCTATTCAAGTCACGAACAAATACATGGCTTCGTAAATATTGTTTGAGACCCAAAAATTTAAAAATTCTTGCACTAAAATTTCTCAACAAACAGAACACAGCATTGGAAAGTAACTGATAAAGATTCAAATGCAACAATGATTTATAGCATATATTAAAAAAAAAAAAAAAAAAAGACAATCGAGAGAAAGAGCGGAGGAGTACCTAAGCAATAAAGATGGTTAATGGCTCGCTGTGGGCGACAGATACAGCGTGCGTCCCAACTGGGGATTTTGGCTCAGAGAGAGAGAGAGAGAGAGAGAGCTAAATGGGCTTAAAAATCAAGACCAGGCCCAAGTTGTTAAAGAAGAAGCCTATTTTGAAGCAGATATAAAAGAGAACTGTGAGTTTCAGTGTGTGTGACAAAAGAGCTGTTGGAATCTTTGGATTTGAAAACGGGTAGGATTAGAGGCCTATTGATATTGATAATTATAAAGTGAATCTGTCTACTTCACCCTATACAAAGCAAATCCTAAAGTGCATTTGTTTTGTTGTAAAACATTTTGCTCAAATTTGAGTGTTTGGGGCGAAACTTTGTCCCAGCAAAACACTGTTTTAATAAGGACTGAAAAGGGGCATGACAATATTTTCAGCCTGCAGAAAGATAACATTCATTCCTTTCCGCCCAACAACTTGTCTCCGCCTAAATCACCGAACCCCCCATCTCCACATCACCAATTGCCACCCATCACCAATCACCTAAAGCCGCAATTCTATGTGTTGCTCCATTTGGAAGCCAAGAAACTAAATAAAAACGCAAAATCAAGAGAACCCATGTTCTCATTTTATCCAAGCTACTTTTTTGTTGTTGGTAAGTTTACACAAGACGCACCCAAATTGGGTATTCAATTGTATTCTATTCAAGTCACGAATTCATATATGGCTTCGTAAATATTGTTTGAGACCCAAAAATTAAAAAATTCTAGCACTAAAATTTCTCAACAAACAGAACACAGCATTGGAAAGTAACTGATAAAGATTCAAATGCAACAATAATTTATAGCATATATTAAAAAAAAAAAAAAAAGGCAATCGAGAGAAAGAGCGGAGGAGTACCTAAGCAATAAAGATGGTTAAAGGCTCGCTGTGGGCGACAGATACAGCGTGCGTCCCAACTGGGGATTTTGGCTCAGAGAGAGAGAGAGAGAGAGAGAGAGAGAGAGAGAGAGAGCTAAATGGGCTTAAAAATCAAGACCAGGCCCAAGTTGTTAAAGAAGAAGCCTATTTTGAAGCAGATATAAAAGAGAACTGTGAGTTTCAGTGTGTGTGACAAAAGAGTTGTTGGAATCTTTGAATTTGAAAACGGGTAGGATTAGAGGCCTATTGATATTGATAATTATAAAGTGAATCTGTCTAATTCACCCTATACAAACCAAATCCTAAAGTGCATTTTTTTTGCTGTAAAACATTTTGCTCAAATTTGAGTGTTTGGGGCGAAAGTTTGTCCCAGCAAAACACTGTTTTAATAAGGACTGAAAAGGGGCATGACAATATTTTCAGCCTGAAGAAAGATAACATTCATCCCTTTCCGCTCAACAACTTGTCTCCGCCCAAATCACTGAACCCCCCATCTCCACATCACCAATTGCCACCCATCACCAATCACCTAAAACCGCAATTCTATGTGTTGCTCCATTTGGAAGCCAAGAAACTAAAAAAAAACGCAAAATCAAGAGAACCCATGTTCTCATTTTATCCAAGCTACTTTTTTGTTGTTGGTAAGTTTACACAAAACGCACCCAAATTGGGTATTCAATTGTATTCTATTCAAGTCACGAATTCATACATGGCTTCGTAAATATTGTTTGAGACCCAAAAATTTAAAAATTCTTGCACTAAAATTTCTCAACAAACAGAACACAGCGTTGGAAAGTAACTGATAAAGATTCAAATGCAACAATAATTCATAGCATATATTAAAAAAAAAAAAAAAAAGACAATCGAGAGAAAGAGCGGAGGAGTACCTAAGCAATAAAGATGGTTAAAGTCTCGCTGTGGGCGACAGATACAGCGTGCGTCCCAACTGGGGATTTTGGCTCAGAGAGAGAGAGAGAGAGAGAGAGAGAGAGAGAGAGAGAGCTAAATGGGCTTAAAAATCAAGACCAGGCCCAAGTTGTTAAAGAAGATGCCTATTTTGAAGCAGATATGAAAGAGAACTGTGAGTTTCAGTGTGTGTGACGAAAGAGCTGTTGGAATCTTTGGATTTGAAAACGGGTAGGATTAGAGGCCTATTGATATTGATAATTATAAAGTGAATCTGTCTAATTCACCCTATACAAACCAAATCCTAAAGTGCATTTGTTTTGTTGTAAAACATTTTGCTCAAATTTGAGTGTTTGGGGCGAAACTTTGTCCCAGCAAAACACTGTTTTAATAAGGACTGAAAAGGGGCATGAAAATATTTTCAGCCTGCAGAAAGATAACATTCATCCCTTTCCGCCCAACAACTTGTCTCCGCCCAAATCACCGAACCCCCCATCTCCACATCACCAATTGCCACCCATCACCAATCACCTAAAGCCGCAATTCTATGTGTTGCTCCATTTGGAAGCCAAGAAACTAAATAAAAACACAAAATCAAGAGAACCCATGTTCTCATTTTATCCAAGCTACTTTTTTGTTGTTGGTAAGTTTACACAAAATGCACCCAAATTGGGTATTCTATTGTATTCTATTCAAGTCATGAATTCATACATGGCTTCGTAAATATTGTTTGAGACCCAAAAATTTAAAAATTCTTGCACTAAAATTTCTCAACAAACAGAACACAACATTGGAAAGTAACTGATAAAGATTTAAATGCAACAATAATTTATGGCATCTATTAAAAAAAAAAAAAAAAAGACAATCGAGAGAAAGGGCGGAGGAGTACCTAAGCAACAAAGATGGTTAAAGGCTCGCTGTGGGCGACAGATACAGCGTGCTTCCCAACTGGGGATTTTGGCTCAGAGAAAGAGAGAGAGAGAGAGAGAGAGAAAGAGCTAAATGGGCTTAAAAATCAAGACCAGGCGCTAGTTGTTAAAGAAGAAGCCTATTTTGAAGCAGATATAAAAGAAAACTGTGAGTTTCAGTGTATGTGACAAAAGAGCTGTTGGAATCTTTGGATTTGAAAACGGGTAGGATTAGAGGCCTATTGATATTGATAATTATAAAGTGAATCTGTCTAATTCACCCTATACAAACCAAATCCTAAAGTGCATTTGTTTTGTCGTAAAACATTTTGCTCAAATTTGAGTGTTTGGGGCGAAACTTTGTCCCAGCAAAACACTGTTTTAATAAGGACTGAAAAGGGGCATTAAAATATTTTCAGCCCGCAGAAAGACAACATTCATCCCTTTCCGCCCAACAACTTGTCTCCGCCCAAATCACCGAACCCCCCATCTCCACATCACCAATTGCCACCCATCACCAATCACCTAAAGCCGCAATTCTATGTGTTGCTCCATTTGGAAGCCAAGAAACTAAATAAAAACCCAAAATCAAGAGTACCTATGTTCTCATTTTATCCAAGCTACTTTTTTGTTGTTGGTAAGTTTACGCAAAGCGCACCCGAATTGGGTATTCTATTGTATTCTATTCAAGTCACGAATTCATACATGGTTTCGTAAATATTGTTTGAGACCCAAAAATTTAAAAATTCTTGCACTAAAATTTCTCAACAAACAGAACACAGCGTTGGAAAGTAACTGATAAAGATTCAAATGCAACGATAATTTATAGCATATATTAAAAAAAAAAAAAAAAGACAGTGGAGAGAAAGAGCGGAGGAGTACCTAAGCAATAAAGATGGTTAAAGGCTTGCTGTGGGCGACAGATACAGCGTGCGTCCCAACTGGGGATTTTGGCTCAGAGAGAGAGAGGGAGAGAGAGAGAGAGAGAGAGCTAAATGGGCTTAAAAATCAAGACCAGGCCCAAGTTGTTAAAGAAGAAGCCTATTTTGAAGCAGATATAAATGAGAACTGTGAGTTTCAGTGTGTGTGATAAAAGAGTTGTTGGAATCTTTGGATTTGAAAACGGGTAGGATTAGAGGCCTATTGATATTGATAATTATAAAGTGAATCTGTCTAATTCACCCTATACAAACCAAATCTTAAAGTGCATTTGTTTTGTTGTAAAACATTTTGCTCAAATTTGAGTGTTTGGGGCGAAACTTTGTCCCAGCAAAACACTGTTTTAATAAGGACTGAAAAGGGGCATGACAATATTTTCAGCCTGCAGAAAGATAACATTCATCCCTTTCCGCCCAACAACTTGTCTCCGCCCAAATCACCGAACCGCCCATCTCCACATCACCAATTGCCACCCATCACCAATCACCTAAAGCCGCAATCCTATGTGTTGCTCCATTTGGAAGCCAAGAAACTAAATAAAAACGCAAAATCAAGAGAATCCATGTTCTCATTTTATCCAAGCTACTTTTTTGTTGTTGGTAAGTTTACACAAAACGCACCCAAATTGGGTATTCTATTGTATTCTATTCAAGTCACGAATTCATACATAGCTTCGTAAATATTGTTTGAGACCCAAAAATTTAAAAATTCTTGCACTAAAATTTCTCAACAAACAGAACACAGCGTTGGAAAGTAACTGATAAAGATTCAAATGCAACAATAATTTATAGCATATATTAAAAAAAAAAAATAGACAATCGAGAGAAAGTGCGGAGGAGTACTTAAGCAATAAAGATGGTTAAAGGCTCGCTGTGGGCGACAGATACAGCGTGCGTCCCAACTGGGGATTTTGGCTCAGAGAGAGAGAGGGAGAGAGAGATAGAGAGAGAGAGAGAGAGAGAGCTAAATGGGCTTAAAAATCAAGACCAGGCCCAAGTTGTTAAAGAAGAAGCCTATTTTGAAGCAGATATGAATGAGAACTGTGAGTTTCAGTGTGTGTGACAAAAGAGCTGTTGGAATCTTTGGATTTGAAAACGGGTAGGATTAGAGGCCTATTGATATTGATAATTATAAAGTGAATCTGTCTAATTCACCCTATACAAACCAAATCTTAAAGTGCATTTGTTTTGTTGTAAAACATTTTGCTCAAATTTGAGTGTTTGGGGCGAAACTTTGTCCCAGCAAAAGACTGTTTTAATAAGGACTGAAAAGGGGCATTAAAATATTTTCAGCCTGCAGAAAGACAACATTCATCCCTTTCCGCCCAACAACTTGTCTCCGCCCAAATCACCGAACCCCCCATCTCCACATCACCAATTGCCACCCATCACCAATCACCTAAAGCCGCAATTCTATGTGTTGCTCCATTTGGAAGCCAAGAAACTAAATAAAAACGCAAAATCAAGAGTACCTATGTTCTCATTTTATCCAAGCTACTTTTTTGTTGTTGGTAAGTGTACACAAAGCGCACCCGAATTGGGTATTCTATTGTATTCTATTCAAGTCACGAATTCATACATGGCTTCGTAAATATTGTTTGAGACCCAAAAATTTAAAAATTCTTGCACTAAAATTTCTCAACAAACAGAACACAGCGTTGGAAAGTAACTGATAAAGATTCAAATGCAACAATAATTCATAGCATATATTAAAAAAAAAAAAAAAAAGACAATCGAGAGAAAGAGCGGAGGAGTACTTAAGCAATAAAGATGGATAAAGGCTCGCTGTGGGCGACAGATACAGCGTGCGTCCCAACTGGGGATTTTGGCTCAGAGAGGGAGAGGGAGAGAGAGATAGAGAGAGAGAGAGAGAGAGAGCTAAATGGGCTTAAAAATCAAGACCAGGCCCAAGTTGTTAAAGAAGAAGCCTATTTTGAAGCAGATATGAATGAGAACTGTGAGTTTCAGTGTGTGTGACAAAAGAGCTGTTGGAATCTTTGGATTTGAAAACGGGTAGGATTAGAGGCCTATTGATATTGATAATTATAAAGTGAATCTGTCTAATTCACCCTATACAAACCAAATCTTAAAGTGTATTTGTTTTGTTGTAAAACATTTTGCTCAAATTTGAGTGTTTGGGGCGAAACTTTGTCCCAGCAAAACACTGTTTTAATAAGGACTGAAAAGGGGCATTAAAATATTTTCAGCCTGCAGAAAGATAACATTCATCCCTTTCCGCCCAACAACTTGTCTCCGCCCAAATCACCGAACCCCCCATCTCCACATCACCAATTGCCACCCATCACCAATCACCTAAAGCCGCAATTCTATGTGTTGCTCCATTTGGAAGCCAAGAAACTAAATAAAAACGCAAAATCAAGAGAACCCATGTTCTCATTTTATCCAAGCTACTTTTTTGTTGTTGGTAAGTTTACACAAAACGCACCCAAATTGGGTATTCAATTGTATTCTATTCAAGTCACATGTTCATACATGGCTTCGTAAATATTGTTTGAGACCCAAAAATTTAAAAATTCTTGCACTAAAATTTCTCAACAAACAGAACACAGCGTTGGAAAGTAACTGATAAAGATTCAAATGCAACAATAATTCATAACATATATCAAAAAAAAAAAAAAAAAAAAAGACAATCGAGAGAAAGAGCGGAGGAGTACCTAAGCAATAAAGATGGTTAAAGGCTCGCTGTGGGCGACAGTTACAGCGTGCGTCCCATTTGGGGATTTTGGCTCAGAGAGAGAGAGAGAGAGAGAGAGAGAGAGAGAGAGAGCTAAATGGGCTTAAAAATCAAGACCAGGCCCAAGTTGTTAAAGAAGAAGCCTATTTTGAAGCAGATATGAAAGAGAACTGTGAGTTTCAGTGTGTGTGACGAAAGAGCTGTTGGAATCTTTGGATTTGAAAATGAGTAGGATTAGAGGCCTATTGATATTGATAATTATAAAGTGAATCTGTCTAATTCACCCTATACAAACCAAATTCTAAAGTGCATTTGTTTTGTTGTAAAACATTTTGCTCAAATTTGAGTGTTTGGGGCGAAACTTTGTCCCAGCAAAACACAGTTTTAATAAGGACTGAAAAGGGGCATTAAAATATTTTCAGCCTGCAGAAAGATAACATTCATCCCTTTCCGCCCAACAACTTGTCTCCGCCCAAATCACCGAACCCCCCATCTCGACATCACCAATTGCCACCCATCACCAATCACCTAAGGCCGCAATTCTATGTGTTGCTCCATTTGGAAGCCAAGAAACTAAATAAAAACGCAAAATCAAGAGAACCCATGTTCTCATTTTATCCAAGCTAAATTTTTGTTGTTGGTAAGTTTACACAAAACGCACCCAAATTGGGTATTCTATTGTATTCTATTCAAGTCACGAATTCATACATGGCTTCGTAAATATTGTTTGAGACCCAAAAATTTAAAAATTCTTGCACTAAAATTTCTCAACAAACAGAACACAGCGTTGGAAAGAAACTGATAAAGATTCAAATGCAACTATAATTTATAGCATATATTAAAAAAAAAAAAAAAAAGACAATCGAGAGAAAGAGCGGAGGATTACCTAAGACATAAAGATGGTTAAAGGCTCGCTGTGGGCGACAGATACAGCGTGCGTCCCAACTGGGGATTTTGGCTCAGAGAGAGAGAGAGAGAGAGAGAGCTAAATGGGCTTAAAAATCAAGACTAGGCCCAAGTTGTTAAAGAAGAAGCCTATTTTGAAGCAGATATAAAAGAGAACGGTGAGTTTCAGTGTGTGTGACAAAAGAGCTGTTGGAATCTTTGGATTTGAAAATGGGTAGGATTAGAGGCCTATTGATATTGATAATTATAAAGTGAATCTGTCTAATTCACCCTATACAAACCAAATCCTAAAGTGCATTTGTTTTGTTGTAAAACATTTCACTCAAATTTGAGTGTTTGGGGCGAAACTTTGTCCCAGCAAAACACTGTTTTAATAAGGACTGAAAAAGGGCATTAAAATATTTTCAGCCTGCAGAAAGATAACATTCATCCCTTTCCGCCCAAC
Source organism: Lithocarpus polystachyus (assembly GCA_033629205.1). Taxonomy (NCBI): domain Eukaryota; kingdom Viridiplantae; phylum Streptophyta; class Magnoliopsida; order Fagales; family Fagaceae; genus Lithocarpus; species Lithocarpus polystachyus. Next base: position 107,714,186 of record CM066163.1, on the reverse strand, counting down.
AACTTGTCTCCGCCCAAATCACCGAACCCCCCATCTCCACATCACCAATTGCCACCCATCACCAATCACCTAAAGCCGCCATCCTATGTGTTGCTCCATTTGGAAGCCAAGAAACTAAATAAAAACGCAAAATGAAGAGAACCCATGTTCTCATTTTATCCAAGCTACTTTTTTGTTGTTGGTAAGTTTACACAAAACGCACCCAAATTGGGTATTCTATTGTATTCTATTCAAGTCACGAATTCATACATGGCTTCGTAAATATTGTTTGAGACCCAAAAATTTAAAAATTCTTGCACTAAAATTTCTCAACAAACAGAACACAGCGTTGGAAAGTAACTGATAAAGATTCAAAAGCAACAATAATTTATAGCATATATTAAAAAAAAAAAAAAAAAAAACAATCGAGTGAAAGAGCGGAGGAGTACCTAAGCAATAAAGATGGTTAAAGGCTCGCTGTGGGCGACAGATACAGCGTGCGTCCCAACTGGGGATTTTGGCTCAGAGAGAGAGAGGGAGAGGGAGAGAGAGAGAGAGAGAGAGAGAGAGAGAGAAAGAGAGCTAAATGGGCTTAAAAATCAAGACCAGGCCCAAGTTGTTAAAGAAGAAGCCTATTTTGAAGCAGATATGAATGAGAACTGTGAGTTTCAGTGTGTGTGAAAAAAGAGCTGTTGGAATCTTTGGATTTGAAAACGGGTAGGATTAGAGGCCTATTGATATTGATAATTATAAAGTGAATCTGTCTAATTCACCCTATGCAAACCAAATCCTAAAGTGCATTTGTTTTGTTGTAAAACATTTTGCTCGAATTTGAGTGTTTGGGGCGAAACTTTGTCCCAGCAAAACACTGTTTAAATAAGGACTGAAAAAGGGCATTAAAATATTTTCAGCCTGCAGAAAGATAACATTCATCCCTTTCCGCCCAACAACTTGTCTCCGCCCAAATCACCGAACCCCCCATCTCCACATCACCAATTGCCACCCATCACCAATCACCTAAAGCCGCAATTCTATGTGTTGCTCCATTTGGAAGCCAAGAAACTAAATAAAAACGCAAAATCAAGAGAACCCATGTTCTCATTTTATCCAAGCTACTTTTTTGTTGTTGGTAAGTTTACACAAAACGTACCCAAAATTGGGTATTCTATTGTATTCTATTCAAGTCACGAATTCATACATGGCTTCGTAAATATTGTTTGAGACCCAAAAATTTAAAAATTCTTGCACTAAAATTTCTCAACAAACTGAACACAGCGTTGGAAAGTAACTCATAAAGATTCAAATGCAACAATAATTTATAGCATATATTAAAAAAAAAAAAAAAAAAAAAGACAATCGAGAGAAAGAGCGGAGGAGTACCTAAGCAATAAAGATGGTTATAGGCTCGCTGTGGGCGACAGATACAGCGTGCGTCCCAACTGGGGATTTTGGCTCAGAGAGAGAGAGAGAGAGAGAGAGAGAGAGAGAGAGAGAGCTAAATGGGCTTAAAAATCAAGACCAGGCCCAAGTTGTTAAAGAAGAAGCCTATTTTGAAGAACATGAAAGAGAACTGTGAGTTTCAGTGTGTGTGACAAAAGAGCTGTTGGAATCTTTGGATTTGAAAGCGGGTAGGATTAGCGGCCTATTGATATTGATAATTATAAAGTGAATCTGTCTAATTCACCCTATGCAAACCAAATCCTAAAGTGCATTTGTTTTGTTGTAAAACATTTTGCTCAAATTTGAGTGTTTGGGGCGAAACTTTGTCCCAGCAAAACACTGTTTTAATAAGGACTGAAAAGGGGCATTAAAATATTTTCAGCCTGCAGAAAATAACATTCATCCCTTTCCGCCCAACAACTTGTCTCCGCCCAAATCACCGAACCCCCCATCTCCACATCACCAATTGCCACCCATCACCAATCACCTAAGGCCGCAATTCTATGTGTTGCTCCATTTGGAAGCCAAGAAACTAAATAAAAACGCAAAATCAAGAGAACCCATGTTCTCATTTTATCCAAGCTAAATTTTTGTTGTTGGTAAGTTTACACAGAACGCACCCAAATTGGGTATTCTATTGTATTCTATTCAAGTCACGAATTCATACATGGCTTCGTAAATATTGTTTGAGACCCAAAAATTTAAAAATTCTTGCACTAAAATTTCTCAATAAACAGAACACAGCGTTGGAAAGAAACTGATAAAGATTCAAATGCAACAATAATTTCTAGCATATATTAAAAAAAAAAAAAAAAGACAATCGAGAGAAAGAGCGGAGGAGTACCTAAGACATAAAGATGGTTAAAGGCTCGCTGTGGGCGACAGATCCAGCGTGCGTCCCAACTGGGGATTTTGGCTCAGAGAGAGAGAGGGAGAGAGAGAGAGAGAGAGAGAGAGAGAGAGAGAGAGAGGGAGAGCTAAATGGGCTTAAAAATCAAGACCAGGCCCAAGTTGTTAAAGAGGAAGCCTATTTTGAAGCAGATATGAATGAGAACTGTGAGTTTCAGTGTGTGTGACAAAAGAGCTGTTGGAATCTTTGGATTTGAAAACGGGTAGGATTAGAGGCCTATTGATATTGATAATTATAAAGTGAATCTGTCTAATTCACCCTATACAAACCAAATCCTAAAGTGCATTTGTTTTGTTGTAAAACATTTTGCTCAAATTTGAGTGTTTGGGGCGAAACTTTGTCCCAGCAAAACACTGTTTTAATAAGGACTGAAAAAGGGTATTAAAATATTTTCAGCCTGCAGAAAGATAACATTCATCCCATTCCGCCCAACAACTTGTCTCCGCCCAAATCACCGAACCCCCCATCTCCACATCACTAATTGCCACCCATCACCAATCACCTAAAGCCGCCATCCTATGTGTTGCTCCATTTGGAAGCCAAGAAACTAAATAAAAACGCAAAATCAAGAGAACCCATGTTCTCATTTTATCCAAGCTACTTTTTTGTTGTTGGTAAGTTTACACAAAACGCACCCAAATTGGGTATTCTATTGTATTCTATTCAAGTCACGAATTCATACATGGCTTCGTAAATATTGTTTGAGACCCAAAAATTTAAAAATTCTTGCACTAAAATTTCTCAACGAACAGAACACAGCGTTGGAAAGTAACTGATAAAGATTCAAATTGAACAATAATTTATAGCATATATTAAAAAAAAAAAAAAAAAAGACAATCGAGAGAAAGAGCGGAGGAGTACCTAAGCAATAAAGATGGTTAAAGGCTCGCTGTGGGCGACAGATCCAGCGTGCGTCCCAACTGGGGATTTTGGCTCAGAGAGAGAGAGGGAGAGAGAGAGAGAGAGAGAGAGAGAGAGAGAGGGAGAGCTAAATGGGCTTAAAAATCAAGACCAGGCCCAAGTTGTTAAAGAGGAAGCCTATTTTGAAGCAGATATGAATGAGAACTGTGAGTTTCAGTGTGTGTGACAAAAGAGCTGTTGGAATCTTTGGATTTGAAAACGGGTAGGATTAGAGGCCTATTGATATTGATAATTATAAAGTGAATCTGTCTAATTCACCCTATACAAACCAAATCCTAAAGTGCATTTGTTTTGTTGTAAAACATTTTGCTGAAATTTGAGTGTTTGGGGCGAAACTTTGTCCCAGCAAAACACTGTTTTAATAAGGACTGAAAAGGGGCATTAAAATATTTTCAGCCTGCAGAAAGATAACATTCATCACTTTCCGCCCAACAACTTGTCTCCGCCCAAATCACCGAACCCCCCATCTCCACATCACCAATTGCCACCCATCACCAATCACCTAAGGCCGCAATTCTATGTGTTGCTCCATTTGGAAGCCAAGAAACTAAATAAAAACGCAAAATCAAGAGAACCCATGTTCTCATTTTATCCAAGCTAAATTTTTGTTGTTGGTAAGTTTACACAAAACGCACCCAAATTGGGTATTCTATTGTATTCTATTCAAGTCACGTATTCATACATGGCTTCGTAAATATTGTTTGAGACCCAAAAATTTAAAAATTCTTGCACTAAAATTTCTCAATAAACAGAACACAGCGTTGGAAAGAAACTGATAAAGATTCAAATGCAACAATAATTTCTAGCATATATTAAAAAAAAAAAAAAAAGACAATCGAGAGAAAGAGCGGAGGAGTACCTAAGACATAAAGATGGTTAAAGGCTCGCTGTGGGCGACAGATACAGCGTGCGTCCCAACTGGGGATTTTGGCTCAGAGAGAGAGAGAGAGAGAGAGAGAGAGCTAAATGGGCTTAAAAATCAAGACCAGGCCCAAGTTGTTAAAGAAGAAGCCTATTTTGAAGCAGATATAAAAGAGAACTGTGAGTTTCAGTGTGTGTGACAAAAGAGTTGTTGGAATCTTTGGATTTGAAAACGGGTAGGATTAGAGGCCTATTAATAATGATAATTATAAAGTGAATCTGTCTAATTCACCCTATACAAACCAAATCCTAAAGTTCATTTGTTTTGTTTTAAAACATTTCGCTCAAATTTGAGTGTTTGGGGCGAAACCTTGTCCCAGCAAAACACTGTTTTAATAAGGACTGAAAAAGGGTATTAAAATATTTTCAGCCTGCAGAAAGATAACATTCATCCCATTCCGCCCAACAACTTGTCTCCGCCCAAATCACCGAACCCCCCATCTCCACATCACTAATTGCCACCCATAACCAATCACCTAAAGCCGCCATCCTATGTGTTGCTCCATTTGGAAGCCAAGAAACTAAATAAAAACGCAAAATCAAGAGAACCCATGTTCTCATTTTATCCAAGCTACTTTTTTGTTGTTGGTAAGTTTACACAAAACGCACCCAAATTGGGTATTCTATTGTATTCTATTCAAGTCACGAATTCATACATGGCTTCGTAAATATTGTTTGAGACCCAAAAATTTAAAAATTCTTGCACTAAAATTTCTTAACGAACAGAACACAGCGTTGGAAAGTAACTGATAAAGATTCAAATTGAACAATAATTTATAGCATATATTAAAAAAAAAAAAAAAAAGACAATCGAGAGAAAGAGCGGAGGAGTACCTAAGCAATAAAGATGGTTAAAGGCTCGCTGTGGGCGACAGATCCAGCGTGCGTCCCAACTGGGGATTTTGGCTCAGAGAGAGAGAGGGAGAGAGAGAGAGAGAGAGAGAGAGAGAGAGAGAGAGAGCTAAATGGGCTTAAAAATCAAGACCAGGCCCAAGTTGTTAAAGAAGAAGCCTATTTTGAAGCAGATATGAATGAGAACTGTGAGTTTCAGTGTGTGTGACAAAAGAGCTGTTGGAATCTTTGGATTTGAAAACGGGTAGGATTAGAGGCCTATTGATATTGATAATTATAAAGTGAATCTGTCTAATTCACCCTATACAAACCAAATCCTAAAGTGCATTTGTTTTGTTGTAAAACATTTTGCTCAAATTTGAGTGTTTGGGGCGAAACTTTGTCCCAGCAAAACACTGTTTTAATAAGGACTGAAAAGGGGCATTAAAATATTTTCAGCCTGCAGAAAGATAACATTCATCCCTTTCCGCCCAACAACTTGTCTCCGCCCAAATCACCGAACCCCCCATCTCCACATCACCAATTGCCACCCATCACCAATCACCTAAAGCCGCAATTCTATGTGTTGCTCCATTTGGAAGCCAAGAAACTAAATAAAAACGCAAAATCAAGAGAACCCATGTTCTCAATTTATCCAAGCTACTTTTTTGTTGTTGGTAAGTTTACACAAAACGCACCCAAATTGGGTATTATATTGTATTCTATTCAAGTCACGAATTCATACATGGCTTCGTAAATATTGTTTGAGACCCAAAAATTTAAAAATTCTTGCACTAAAATTTCTCAACAAACAGAACACAGCGTTGGAAAGTAACAGATAAAGATTCAAATGCAACAATAATTTATAGCATATATTAAAAAAAAAAAAAAAAAGACAATCGAGAGAAAGAGCGGAGGAGTACCTAAGCAATAAAGATGGTTATAGGCTCGCTGTGGGCGACAGATACAGCGTGCGTCCCAACTGGGGATTTTGGCTCAGAGAGAGAGAGAGAGAGAGAGAGAGAGAGAGAGAGAGAGAGCTAAATGGGCTTAAAAATCAAGACCAGGCCCAAGTTGTTAAAGAAGAAGCCTATTTTGAAGAACATGAAAGAGAACTGTGAGTTTCAGTGTGTGTGACAAAAGAGCTGTTGGAATCTTTGGATTTGAAAACGGGTAGGGTTAGAGGCCTATTGATATTGATAATTATAAAGTGAATCTGTCTAATTCACCCTATACAAACAAAATCCTAAAGTGCATTTGTTTTGTTGTAAAACATTTTGCTCAAATTTGAGTGTTTGGGGCGAAACTTTGTCCCAGCAAAACACTGTTTTAATAAGGACTGAAAAGGGGCATTAAAATATTTTCAGCCTGCAGAAAGATAACATTCATCCCTTTCCGCCCAACAACTTGTCTCCGCCCAAATCACCGAACCCCCCATCTCCACATCACCAATTGCCACCCATCACCAATAACCTAAGGCCGCAATTTTATGTGTTGCTCCATTTCGAAGCCAAGAAACTAAATAAAAACGTAAAATCAAGAGAACCCATGTTCTCATTTTATCCAAGCTAAATTTTTGTTGTTGGTAAGTTTACACAAAACGCACCCAAATTGGGTATTCTATTGTATTCTATTCAAGTCACGAATTCATACATGGCTTCGTAAATATTGTTTGAGACCCAAAAATTTAAAAATTCTTGCACTAAAATTTCTCAACAAACAGAACACAGCGTTGGAAAGTAACTGATAAAGATTCAAATGCAACAATAATTTATAGCATATATTAAAAAAAAAAAAAAAGACAATCGAGAGAAAGAGCGGAGGAGTAGCTAAGCAATAAAGATGGTTAAAGGCTCGCTGTGGGCGACAGATACAGCGTGCGTCCCAACTGGGGATTTTGGCTCAGAGAGAGAGAGAGAGAGAGAGAGAGAGCTAAATCGGCTTAAAAATCAAGACCAGGCCCAAGTTGTTAAAGAAGAAGCCTATTTTGAAGCAGATATAAAAGAGAACTGTGAGTTTCAGTGTGTGTGACAAAAGAGCTGTTGGAATCTTTGGATTTGAAAACGGGTAGGATTAGAGGCCTATTGATATTGATAATTATAAAGTGAATCTGTCTAATTCACCCTATACAAACCAAATCCTAAAGTGCATTTGTTTTGTTGTAAAACATTTCGCTCAAATTTGAGTGTTTGGGGCGAAACTTTGTCCCAGCAAAACACTTTTTTAATAAGGACTGAAAAAGGGCATTAAAATATTTTCAGCCTGCAGAAAGATAACATTCATCCCTTTCCGCCTAACAACTTGTCTCCGCCCAAATCACCGAACCCCCCATCTCCACATCACCAATTGCCACCCATCACCAATCACCTAAAGCCGCCATCCTATGTCTTGCTCCATTTGGAAGCCAAGAAACTAAATAAAAACGCAAAATCAAGAGAACCCATGTTCTCATTTTATCCAAGCTACTTTTTAGTTGTTGGTAAGTTTACACAAAACGCACCCAAATTGGGTATTCTATAGTATTCTATTCAAGTCACGAATTCATACATGGCTTCGTAAATATTGTTTGAGACCCAAAAATTTAAAAATTCTTGCACTAAAATTTCTCAACAAACAGAACACAGCGTTGGAAAGTAACTGATAAAGATTCAAATGCAACAATAATTTATAGCATATATTAAAAAAAAAAAAAAAAAGACAATCGAGAGAAAGAGCGGAGGAGTACCTAAGCAATAAAGATGGTTAAAGGCTCGCTGTGGGCGACAGATACAGCGTGCGTCCCAACTGGGGATTTTGGCTCAGAGAGAGAGAGGGAGAGAGAGAGAGGGAGAGAGAGAGAGAGCAAAATGGGCTTAAAAATCAAGACCAGGCCCAAGTTGTTAAAGAAGAAGCCTATTTTGAATAACATGAAAGAGAACTGTGAGTTTCAGTGTGTGTGAAAAAAGAGCTGTTGGAATCTTTGGATTTGAAAACGGGTAGGATTAGAGGCCTATTGATATTGATAATTATAAAGTGAATCTGTCTAATTCACCCTATACAAACAAAATCCCAAAAGTGCATTTGTTTTGTTGTAAAACATTTTGCTCAAATTTGAGTGTTCGGGGCGAAACTTTGTCCCAGCAAAACACTGTTTTAATAAGGACTGAAAAAGGGCATTAAAATATTTTCAGCCTGCAGAAAGATAACATTCATCCCTTTCCGCCCAACAACTTGTCTCCGCCCAAATCACCGAACCCCCCAACTCCACATCACCAATTGCCACCCATCACCAATCACCTAAAGCCGCAATTCTATGTGTTGCTCCATTTGGAAGCCAAGAAACTAAATAAAAACGCAAAATCAAGAGAACCCATGTTCTCATTTTATCCAAGCTACTTTTTTGTTGTTGGTAAGTTTACACAAAACGCACCCAAATTGGGTATTCTATTGTATTCTATTCAAGTCACGAATTCATACATGGCTTCGTAAATATTGTTTGAGACCCAAAAATTTAAAAATTCTTGCACTAAAATTTCTCAACAAACAGAACACAGCGTTGGAAAGTAACTGATAAAGATTCAAATGCAACAATAATTTATAGCATATATTAAAAAAAAAAAAAAAAAAACACAATCGAGAGAAAGAGCGGAGGAGTACCTAAGCAATAAAGATGGTTAAAGGCTCGCTGTGGGTGACAGATACAGCGTGCGTCCCAACTGGGGATTTTGGCTCAGAGAGAGAGAGGGAGAGAGAGAGAGAGAGAGAGAGAGAGAGAGAGAGAGAGAGAGAGAGCTAAATGGGCTTAAAAATCAAGACCAGGCCCAAGTTGTTAAAGAAGAAGCCTATTTTGAAGCAGATATGAATGAGAACTGTGAGTTTCAGTGTGTGTGACAAAAGAGCTGTTGGAATCTTTGGATTTGAAAACGGGTAGGATTAGGGACCTATTGATATTGATAATTATAAAGTGAATCTGTCTAATTCACCCTATACAAACCAAATCCTAAAGTGCATTTGTTTTGTTGTAAAACATTTTGCTCAAATTTGAGTGTTTGGAGCGAAACTTTGTCCCAGCAAAACACTGTTGTAATAAGGACTGAAAAGGGGCATTAAAATATTTTCAGCCTGCAGAAAGATAACATTCATCCCTTTCCGCCCAACAACTTGTCTCCGCCCAAATCACCGAACCCCCCATCTCCACATCACTAATTGCCACCCTTCACCAATCACCTAAAGCCGCAATTCTATGTGTTGCTCCATTTGGAAGCCAAGAAACTAAATAAAAACGCAAAATCAAGAGAACCCCTGTTCTCATTTTATCCAAGCTACTTTTTTGTTGTTGGTAAGTTTACACAAAACGCACCCAAATTGGGTATTCTATTGTATTCTATTCAAGTCACGAATTCATACATGGCTTCGTAAATATTGTTAGAGACCCAAAAATTTAAAAATTCTTGCACTAAAATTTCTCAACAAACAGAACACAGTGTTGGAAAGTAACTGATAAAGATTCAAATGCAACAATAATTTATAGCATATATTAAAAAAAAAAAAAAAAAAAAGACAATCGAGAGAAAGAGCGGAGGAGTACCTAAGCAATAAAGATGGTTATAGGCTCGCTGTGGGCGACAGATACAGCGTGCATCCCAACTGGGGATTTTGGCTCAGAGAGAGAGAGAGAGAGAGAGAGAGAGAGAGAGAGAGAGAGCGAGAGAGAGAGAGAGAGCTAAATGGGCTTAAAAATCAAGACCAGGCCCAAGTTGTTAAAGAAGAAGCCTATTTTGAATAACATGAAAGAGAACTGTGAGTTTCAGTGTGTGTGACAAAAGAGCTGTTGGAATCTTTGGATTTGAAAACGGGTAGGATTAGAGGCCTATTGATATTGATAATTATAAAGTGAATCTGTCTAATTCACCCTATACAAACCAAATCCTAAAGTGCATTTGTTTTGTTGTAAAACATTTTGCTCAAATTTGAGTGTTTGGGGAGAAACTTTGTCCCAGCAAAACACTGTTTTAATAAGGACTGAAAAGGGGCATTAAAATATTTTCAGCCTGCAGAAAGATAACTTTCATCCCTTTCCGCCCAACAACTTGTCTCCGCCCAAATCACCGAACCCCCCATCTCCACATCACCAATTGCCACCCATCACCAATCACCTAAGGCCGCAATTCTATGTGTTGCTCCATTTGGAAGCCAAGAAACTAAATTAAAACGCAAAATCAAGAGAACCCATGTTCCCATTTTATCCAAGCTAAATTTTTGTTGTTGGTAAGTTTACACAAAACGCACCCGAATTGGGTATTCTATTGTATTCTATTCAAGTCACGAATTCATACATGGCTTCGTAAATATTGTTTGTGACCCAAAAATTTAAAAATTCTTGGACTAAAATTTCTCAACAAACAGAACACAGCGTTGGAAAGTAACTGATAAAGATTCAAATGCAACAATAATTTATAGCATATATTAAAAAAAAAAAAAAAAGACAATCGAGAGAAAGAGCGGAGGAGTACCTAAGACATAAAGATGGTTAAAGGCTCGCTGTGGGCGACAGATACAGCGTGCGTCCCAACTGGGGATTTTGGCTCAGAGAGAGAGAGAGAGAGAGAGAGAGAGAGCTAGATGGGCTTAAAAATCAAGACCAGGCCCAAGTTGTTAAAGAAGAAGCCTATTTTGAAGCAGATATAAAAGAGAACTGTGAGTTTCAGTGTGTGTGACAAAAGAGCTGTTGGAATCTTTGGATTTGAAAACGGGTAGGATTAGAGGCCTATTGATATTGATAATTATAAAGTGAATCTGTCTAATTCACCCTATACAAACCAAATTCTAAAGTGCATTTGTTTTGTTGTAAAACATTTCGCTCAAATTTGAGTGTTTGGGGCGAAACTTTGTCCCAGCAAAACACTGTTTTAATAAGGACTGAAAAAGGGCATTAAAATATTTTCAGCCTGCAGAAAGATAACATTCATCCCTTTCCGCCCAACAACTTGTCTCCGCCCAAATCACCGAACCCCCCATCTCCACATCACCAGTTGCCACCCATCACCAATCACCTAAAGCCGCCATCCTATGTGTTGCTCCATTTGGAAGCCAAGAAACTAAATAAAAACGCAAAATCAATAGAACCCATGTTCTCATTTTATCCAAGCTACTTTTTTGTTGTTGGTAAGTTTACACAAAACGCACCCAAATTGTGTATTCTATTGTATTCTATTCAAGTCACGAATTCATACATGGCTTCGTAAATATTTTTTGAGACCCAAAAATTTAAAAATTCTTGCACTAAAATTTCTCAACAAACTGAACACAGCGTTGGAAAGTAACTGATAAAGATTCAAATGCAACAATAATTTATAGCATATATTAAAAAAAAAAAAAAAAAAAAAAGACAATCGAGAGAAAGAGCGGAGGAGTACCTAAGCAAATAAGATGGTTAAAGGCTCGCTGTGGGCGATAGATACAGCGTGCGTCCCAACTGGGGATTTTGGCTCAGAGAGAGAGAGAGAGAGAGAGAGAGCTAAATGGGCTTAAAAATCAAGACCAGGCCCAAGTTGTTAAAGAAGAAGCCTATTTTGAAGCAGATATAAAAGAGAACTGTGAGTTTCAGTGTGTGTGACAAAAGAGCTGTTGGAATCTTTGGATTTGAAAACGGGTAGGATTAGAGGCCAATTGATATTGATAATTATAAAGTGAATCTGTCTAATTCACCCTATACAAACCAAATCCTAAAATGCATTTGTTTTGTTTTAAAACATTTTGCTCAAATTTGAGTGTTTGGGGCGAAACTTTGTCCCGGCAAAACACTGTTTTAATAAGGACTGAAAAAGGGCATTAAAATATTTTCAGCCTGCAGAAAGATAACACTCATCCCTTTCCGCCCAACAACTTGTCTCCGCCCAAATCACAGAACCCCCCATCTCCACATCACCAATTGCCACCCATCACCAATCATCTAAAGCTGCAATTCTATGTGTTGCTCCATTTGGAAGCCAAGAAACTAAATAAAAACGCAAAATCAAGAGAACCCATGTTCTCATTTTATCCAAGCTAAATTTTTGTTGTTGGTAAGTTTACACAAAACGCACCCAAATTGGGCATTCTATTGTATTCTATTCAAGTCACGAATTCATACATGGCTTCGTAAATATTGTTTGAGACCCAAAAATTTAAAAATTCTTACCGTAAAATTTCTCAACAAACAGAACACAGCGTTGGAAAGTAACTGATAAAGATTCAAATGCAACAATAATTTATAGCATATATTAAAAAAAAAAAAAAGACAATCGAGAGAAAGAGCGGAGGAGTACCTAAGCAATAAAGATGGTTAATGGCTCGCTGTGGGCGACAGATACAGCGTGCGACCCAACTGGGGATTTTGGCTCACAGAGAGAGAAAGAGAGAGAGAGAGAGAGAGAGAGAGAGAGAGAGAGAGCTAAATGGGCTTAAAAATCAAGACCAGGCCCAAGTTGTTAAAGAAGAAGCCTATTTTGAAGCAGATATAAAAGAGAACTGTGAGTTTCAGTGTGTGTGACAAAAGAGCTGTTGGAATCTTTGGATTTGAAAACGGGTAGGATTAGAGGCCTATTGATATTGACAATTATAAAGTGAATCTGTCTACTTCACCCTATACAAAGCAAATCCTAAAGTGCATTTGTTTTGTTGTAAAACATTTTGCTCAAATTTGAGTGTTTGGGGCGAAACTTTGTCCCAGCAAAACACTGTTTTAATAAGGACTGAAAAGGGGCATGCCAATATTTTCAGCCTGCAGAAAGATAACATTCATCCCTTTCCGCCCAACAACTTGTCTCCGCCCAAATCACCGAACCCCCCATCTCCACATCACCAATTGCCACCCATCACCAATCACCTAAAGCCGCAATTCTATGTGTTGCTCCATTTGGAAGCAAAGAAACTAAATAAAAACGCAAAATCAAGAGAACCCATGTTCCCATTTTATCCAAGCTACTTTTTTGTTGTTGGTAAGTTTACACAAAACGCACCCAAATTGGGCATTCTATTGTATTCTATTCAAGTCACGAATTCATACATGGCTTCGTAAATATTGTTTGAGACCCAAAAATTTAAAAATTCTTGCCCTAAAATTTCTCAACAAACAGAACACAGCGTTGGAAAGTAACTGATAAAGATTCAAATGCAACAATAATTTATAGCATATATTAAAAAAAAAAAAAAAAAGACAATCGAGAGAAAGAGCGGAGGAGTACCTAAGCAATAAAGATGGTTAATGGCTCGCTGTGGGCGACAGATACAGCGTGCGACCCAACTGGGGATTTTGGCTCACAGAGATAGAAAAAGAGAGAGAGAGAGAGAGAGAGAGAGAGAGAGAGAGCTAAATGGGCTTAAAAATCAAGACCAGGCCCAAGTTGTTAAAGAAGAAGCCTATTTTGAAGCAGATATAAAAGAGAACTGTGAGTTTCAGTGTGTGTGACAAAAGAGCTGCTGGAATCTTTGGATTTGAAAACGGGTAGGATTAGAGGCCTATTGATATTGACAATTATAAAGTGAATCTGTCTAATTCACCCTATACAAACCAAATCCTAAAGTGCATTTGTTTTGCTGTAAAACATTTTGCTCAAATTTGATTGTTTGGGGCGAAACTTTGTCCCAGCAAAACACTGTTTTAATAAGGACTGAAAAGGGGCATGACAATATTTTCAGCCTGAAGAAAGATAACATTCATCCCTTTCCGCTCAACAACTTGTCTCCGCCCAAATCACTGAACCCCCCATCTCCACATCACCAATTGCCACCCATCACCAATCACCTAAAACCGCAATTCTATGTGTTGCTCCATTTGGAAGCCAAGAAACTAAAAAAAAACGCAAAATCAAGAGAACCCATGTTCTCATTTTATCCAAGCTACTTTTTTGTTGTTGGTAAGTTTACACAAAACGCACCCAAATTGGGTATTCAATTGTATTCTATTCAAGTCACGAATTCATACATGGCTTCGTAAATATTGTTTGAGACCCAAAAATTTAAAAATTCTTGCACTAAAATTTCTCAACAAAAAGAACACAGCGTTGGAAAGTAACTGATAAAGATTCAAATGCAACAATAATTCATAGCATATATTAAAAAAAAAAAAAAAAAGACAATCGAGAGAAAGAGCGGAGGAGTACCTAAGCAATAAAGATGGTTAAAGTCTCGCTGTGGGCGACAGATACAGCGTGCGTCCCAACTGGGGATTTTGGCTCAGAGAGAGAGAGAGAGAGAGAGAGAGAGAGAGAGAGAGAGAGCTAAATGGGCTTAAAAATCAAGACCAGGCCCAAGTTGTTAAAGAAGATGCCTATTTTGAAGCAGATATGAAAGAGAACTGTGAGTTTCAGTGTGTGTGACGAAAGTGCTGTTGGAATCTTTGGATTTGAAAACGGGTAGGATTAGAGGCCTATTGATATTGATAATTATAAAGTGAATCTGTCTAATTCACCCTATACAAACCAAATCCTAAAGTGCATTTGTTTTGTTGTAAAACATTTTGCTCAAATTTGAGTGTTTGGGGCGAAACTTTGTCCCAGCAAAACACTGTTTTAATAAGGACTGAAAAGGGGCATGAAAATATTTTCAGCCTGCAGAAAGATAACATTCATCCCTTTCCGCCCAACAACTTGTCTCCGCCCAAATCACCGAACCCCCCATCTCCACATCACCAATTGCCACCCATCACCAATCACCTAAAGCCGCAATTCTATGTGTTGCTCCATTTGGAAGCCAAGAAACTAAATAAAAACACAAAATCAAGAGAACCCATGTTCTCATTTTATCCAAGCTACTTTTTTGTTGTTGGTAAGTTTACACAAAATGCACCCAAATTGGGTATTCTATTGTATTCTATTCAAGTCATGAATTCATACATGGCTTCGTAAATATTGTTTGAGACCCAAAAATTTAAAAATTCTTGCACTAAAATTTCTCAACAAACAGAACACAACATTGGAAAGTAACTGATAAAGATTCAAATGCAACAATAATTTATGGCATCTATTAAAAAAAAAAAAAAAAAAGACAATCGAGAGAAAGAGCGGAGGAGTACCTAAGCAATAAAGATGGTTAAAGGCTCGCTGTGGGCGACAGATACAGCGTGCTTCCCAACTGGGGATTTTGGCTCAGAGAAAGAGAGAGAGAGAGAGAGAGAGAGAGAAAGAGCTAAATGGGCTTAAAAATCAAGACCAGGCGCTAGTTGTTAAAGAAGAAGCCTATTTTGAAGCAGATATAAAAGAAAACTGTGAGTTTCAGTGTATGTGACAAAAGAGCTGTTGGAATCTTTGGATTTGAAAACGGGTAGGATTAGAGGCCTATTGATATTGATAATTATAAAGTGAATCTGTCTAATTCACCCTATACAAACCAAATCCTAAAGTGCATTTGTTTTGTCGTAAAACATTTTGCTCAAATTTGAGTGTTTGGGGCGAAACTTTGTCCCAGCAAAACACTGTTTTAATAAGGACTGAAAAGGGGCATTAAAATATTTTCAGCCTGCAGAAAGACAACATTCATCCCTTTCCGCCCAACAACTTGTCTCCGCCCAAATCACCGAACCCCCCATCTCCACATCACCAATTGCCACCCATCACCAATCACCTAAAGCCGCAATTCTATGTGTTGCTCCATTTGGAAGCCAAGAAACTAAATAAAAACGCAAAATCAAGAGTACCTATGTTCTCATTTTATCCAAGCTACTTTTTTGTTGTTGGTAAGTTTACACAAAGCGCACCCGAATTGGGTATTCTATTGTATTCTATTCAAGTCACGAATTCATACATGGTTTCGTAAATATTGTTTGAGACCCAAAAATTTAAAAATTCTTGCACTAAAATTTCACAACAAACAGAACACAGCGTTGGAAAGTAACTGATAAAGATTCAAATGCAACAATAATTTATAGCATATATTAAAAAAAAAAAAAAAGACAATGGAGAGAAAGAGCGGAGGAGTACCTAAGCAATAAAGATGGTTAAAGGCTTGCTGTGGGCGACAGATACAGCGTGCGTCCCAACTGGGGATTTTGGCTCAGAGAGAGAGAGGGAGAGAGAGAGAGAGAGAGAGCTAAATGGGCTTAAAAATCAAGACCAGGCCCAAGTTGTTAAAGAAGAAGCCTATTTTGAAGCAGATATAAATGAGAACTGTGAGTTTCAGTGTGTGTGATAAAAGAGTTGTTGGAATCTTTGGATTTGAAAACGGGTAGGATTAGAGGCCTATTGATATTGATAATTATAAAGTGAATCTGTCTAATTCACCCTATACAAACCAAATCTTAAAGTGCATTTGTTTTGTTGTAAAACATTTTGCTCAAATTTGAGTGTTTGGGGCGAAACTTTGTCCCAGCAAAACACTGTTTTAATAAGGACTGAAAAGGGGCATTAAAATATTTTCAGCCTGCAGAAAGACAACATTCATCCCTTTCCGCCCAACAACTTGTCTCCGCCCAAATCACCGAACCCCCCATCTCCACATCACCAATTGCCACCCATCACCAATCACCTAAAGCCGCAATTCTATGTGTTGCTCCATTTGGAAGCCAAGAAACTAAATAAAAACGCAAAATCAAGAGTACCTATGTTCTCATTTTATCCAAGCTACTTTTTTGTTGTTGGTAAGTTTACACAAAGTGCACCCGAATTGGGTATTCTATTGTATTCTATTCAAGTCACGAATTCATACATGGTTTCGTAAATAATGTTTGAGACCCAAAAATTTAAAAATTCTTGCACTAAAATTTCTCAACAAACAGAACACAGCGTTGGAAAGTAACTGATAAAGATTCAAATGCAACAATAATTTATAGCATATATTAAAAAAAAAAAAAAAGACAATGGAGAGAAAGAGCGGAGGAGTACCTAAGCAATAAAGATGGTTAAAGGCTTGCTGTGGGCGACAGATACAGCGTGCGTCCCAACTGGGGATTTTGGCTCAGAGAGAGAGAGGGAGAGAGAGAGAGAGAGAGGGAGAGAGCTAAATGGGCTTAAAAATCAAGACCAGGCCCAAGTTGTTAAAGAAGAAGCCTATTTTGAAGCAGATATGAATGAGAACTGTGAGTTTCAGTGTGTGTGACAAAAGAGCTGTTGGAATCTTTGGATTTGAAAACTGGTAGGATTAGAGGCCTATTGATATTGATAATTATAAAGTGAATCTGTCTAATTCACCGTATACAAACCAAATCTTAAAGTGCATTTGTTTTGTTGTAAAACATTTTGCTCAAATTTGAGTGTTTGGGGCGAAACTTTGTCCAAGCAAAAGACTGTTTTAATAAGGACTGAAAAGGGGCATTAAAATATTTTCAGCCTGCAGAAAGACAACATTCATCCCTTTCCGCCCAACAACTTGTCTCCGCCCAAATCACCGAACCCCCCATCTCCACATCACCAATTGCCACCCATCACCAATCACCTAAAGCCGCAATTCTATGTGTTGCTCCATTTGGAAGCCAAGAAACTAAATAAAAACGCAAAATCAAGAGTACCTATGTTCTCATTTTATCCAAGCTACTTTTTTGTTGTTGGTAAGTTTACACAAAGCGCACCCGAATTGGGTATTCTATTGTATTCTATTCAAGTCACGAATTCATTCATGGTTTCGTAAATATTGTTTGAGACCCAAAAATTTAAAAATTCTTGCACTAAAATTTCTCAACAAACAGAACACAGCGTTGGAAAGTAACTGATAAAGATTCAAATGCAACAATAATTTATAGCATATATTAAAAAAAAAAAAAAAAGACAATGGAGAGAAAGAGCGGGGGAGTACCTAAGCAATAAAGATGGTTAAAGGCTTGCTGTGGGCGACAGATACAGCGTGCGTCCCAACTGGGGATTTTGGCTCAGAGAGAGAGAGGGAGAGAGAGATAGAGAGAGAGAGAGAGAGAGAGCTAAATGGGCTTAAAAATCAAGACCAGGCCCAAGTTGTTAAAGAAGAAGCCTATTTTGAAGCAGATATGAATGAGAACTGTGAGTTTCAGTGTGTGTGACAAAAGAGCTGTTGGAATCTTTGGATTTGAAAACGGGTAGGATTAGAGGCCTATTGATATTGATAATTATAAAGTGAATCTGTCTAATTCACCCTATACAAACCAAATCTTAAAGTGCATTTGTTTTGTTGTAAAACATTTTGCTCAAATTTGAGTGTTTGGGGCGAAACTTTGTCCCAGCAAAACACTGTTTTAATAAGGACTGAAAAGGGGCATTAAAATATTTTCAGCCTGCAGAAAGATAACATTCATCCCTTTCCGCCCAACAACTTGTCTCCGCCCAAATCACCGAACCCCCCATCTCCACATCCCCAATTGCCACCCATCACCAATCACCTAAAGCCGCAATTCTATGTGTTGCTCCATTTGGAAGCCAAGAAACTAAATAAAAACGCAAAATCAAGAGAACCCATGTTCTCATTTTATCCAAGCTACTTTTTTGTTGTTGGTAAGTTTACACAAAACGCACCCAAATTGGGTATTCAATTGTATTCTATTCAAGTCACATGTTCATACATGGCTTCGTAAATATTGTTTGAGACCCAAAAATTTAAAAATTCTTGCACTAAAATTTCTCAACAAACAGAACACAGCGTTGGAAAGTAACTGATAAAGATTCAAATGCAACAATAATTCATAACATTTATCAAAAAAAAAAAAAAAAAAAAAGACAATCGAGAGAAAGAGCGGAGGAGTACCTAAGCAATAAAGATGGTTAAAGGCTCGCTGTGGGCGACAGTTACAGCGTGCGTCCCAACTGGGGATTTTGGCTCAGAGAGAGAGAGAGAGAGAGAGAGAGAGAGAGAGAGAGAGAGAGAGAGAGCTAAATGGGCTTAAAAATCAAGACCAGGCCCAAGTTGTTAAAGAAGAAGCCTATTTTGAAGCAGATATGAAAGAGAACTGTGAGTTTCAGTGTGTGTGACGAAAGAGCTGTTGGAATCTTTGGATTTGAAAACGAGTAGGATTAGAGGCCTATTGATATTGATAATTATAAAGTGAATCTGTCTAATTCACCCTATACAAACCAAATTCTAAAGTGCATTTGTTTTGTTGTAAAACATTTTGCTCAAATTTGAGTGTTTGGGGCGAAACTTTGTCCCAGCAAAACACTGTTTTAATAAGGACTGAAAAGGGGCATTAAAATATTTTCAGCCTGCAGAAAGATAACATTCATCCCTTTCCGCCCAACAACTTGTCTCCGCCCAAATCACCGAACCCCCCATCTCGACATCACCAATTGCCACCCATCACCAATCACCTAAGGCCGCAATTCTATGTGTTGCTCCATTTGGAAGCCAAGAAACTAAATAAAAACGCAAAATCAAGAGAACCCATGTTCTCATTTTATCCAAGCTAAATTTTTGTTGTTGGTAAGTTTACACAAAACGCACCCAAATTGGGTATTCTATTGTATTCTATTCAAGTCACGAATTCATACATGGCTTCGTAAATATTGTTTGAGACCCAAAAATTTAAAAATTCTTGCACTAAAATTTCTCAACAAACAGAACACAGCGTTGGAAAGAAACTGATAAAGATTCAAACGCAACTATAATTTATAGCATATATTAAAAAAAAAAAAAAAAAGACAATCGAGAGAAAGAGCGGAGGAGTACCTAAGACATAAAGATGGTTAAAGGCTCGCTGTGGGTGACAGATACAGCGTGCGTCCCAACTGGGGATTTTGGCTCAGAGAGAGAGAGGGAGAGGGAGAGAGAGAGAGAGAGAGAGAGAGAGAGAGAGAGAAAGAGAGCTAAATGGGCTTAAAAATCAAGACCAGGCCCAAGTTGTTAAAGAAGAAGCCTATTTTGAAGCAGATATGAATGAGAACTGTGAGTTTCAGTGTGTGTGAAAAAAGAGCTGTTGGAATCTTTGGATTTGAAAACGGGTAGGATTAGAGGCCTATTGATATTGATAATTATAAAGTGAATCTGTCTAATTCACCCTATGCAAACCAAATCCTAAAGTGCATTTGTTTTGTTGTAAAACATTTTGCTCGAATTTGAGTGTTTGGGGCGAAACTTTGTCCCAGCAAAACACTGTTTTAATAAGGACTGAAAAAGGGCATTAAAATATTTTCAGCCTGCAGAAAGATAACATTCATCCCTTTCCGCCCAACAACTTGTCTCCGCCCAAATCACCGAACCCCCCATCTCCACATCACCAATTGCCACCCATCACCAATCACCTAAAGCCACAATTCTATGTGTTGCTCCATTTGGAAGCCAAGAAACTAAATAAAAACGCAAAATCAAGAGAACCCATGTTCTCATTTTATCCAAGCTACTTTTTTGTTGTTGGTAAGTTTACACAAAACGTACCCCAAATTGGGTATTCTATTGTATTCTATTCAAGTCACGAATTCATACATGGCTTCGTAAATATTGTTTGAGACCCAAAAATTTAAAAATTCTTGCACTAAAATTTCTCAACAAACTGAACACAGCGTTGGAAAGTAACTCATAAAGATTCAAATGCAACAATAATTTATAGCATATATTAAAAAAAAAAAAAAAAAAAGACAATCGAGAGAAAGAGCGGAGGAGTACCTAAGCAATAAAGATGGTTATAGGCTCGCTGTGGGCGACAGATACAGCGTGCGTCCCAACTGGGGATTTTGGCTCAGAGAGAGAGAGAGAGAGAGAGAGCTAAATGGGCTTAAAAATCAAGACCAGGCCCAAGTTTTTAAAGAAGAAGCCTATTTTGAAGAACATGAAAGAGAACTGTGAGTTTCAGTGTGTGTGACAAAAGAGCTGTTGGAATCTTTGGATTTGAAAATGGGTAGGATTAGCGGCCTATTGATATTGATAATTATAAAGTGAATCTGTCTAATTCACCCTATGCAAACCAAATCCTAAAGTGCATTTGTTTTGTTGTAAAATATTTTGCTCAAATTTGAGTGTTTGGGGCGAAACTTTGTCCCAGCAAAACACTGTTTTAATAAGGACTGAAAAGGGGCATTAAAATATTTTCAGCCTGCAGAAAGATAACATTCATCCCTTTCCGCCCAACAACTTGTCTCCGCCCAAATCACCGAACCCCCCATCTCCACATCACCAATTGCCACCCATCACCAATCACCTAAGGCCGCAATTCTATGTGTTGCTCCATTTGGAAGCCAAGAAACTAAATAAAAACGCAAAATCAAGAGAACCCATGTTCTCATTTTATCCAAGCTAAATTTTTGTTGTTGGTAAGTTTACACAAAACGCACCCAAATTGGGTATTCTATTGTATTCTATTCAAGTCACGAATTCATACATGGCTTCGTAAATATTGTTTGAGACCCAAAAATTTAAAAATTCATGCACTAAAATTTCTCAATAAACAGAACACAGCGTTGGAAAGAAACTGATAAAGATTCAAATGCAACAATAATTTCTAGCATATATTAAAAAAAAAAAAAAAAAGACAATCGAGAGAAAGAGCGGAGGAGTACCTAAGCAATAAAGATGGTTAAAGGCTCGCTGTGGGCGACAGTTACAGCGTGCGTCCCAACTGGGGATTTTGGCTCAGAGAGAGAGAGAGAGAGAGAGAGAGAGAGAGAGAGAGAGAGAGAGAGAGAGAGAGAGCTAAATGGGCTTAAAAATCAAGACCAGGCCCAAGTTGTTAAAGAAGAAGCCTATTTTGAAGCAGATATGAAAGAGAACTGTGAGTTTCAGTGTGTGTGACGAAAGAGCTGTTGGAATCTTTGGATTTGAAAACGAGTAGGATTAGAGGCCTATTGATATTGATAATTATAAAGTGAATCTGTCTAATTCACCCTATACAAACCAAATTCTAAAGTGCATTTGTTTTGTTGTAAAACATTTTGCTCAAATTTGAGTGTTTGGGGCGAAACTTTGTCCCAGCAAAACACTGTTTTAATAAGGACTGAAAAGGGGCATTAAAATATTTTCAGCCTGCAGAAAGATAACATTCATCCCTTTCCGCCCAACAACTTGTCTCCGCCCAAATCACCGAACCCCCCATCTCGACATCACCAATTGCCACCCATCACCAATCACCTAAGGCCGCAATTCTATGTGTTGCTCCATTTGGAAGCCAAGAAACTAAATAAAAACGCAAAATCAAGAGAACCCATGTTCTCATTTTATCCAAGCTAAATTTTTGTTGTTGGTAAGTTTACACAAAACGCACCCAAATTGGGTATTCTATTGTATTCTATTCAAGTCACGAATTCATACATGGCTTCGTAAATATTGTTTGAGACCCAAAAATTTAAAAATTCTTGCACTAAAATTTCTCAACAAACAGAACACAGCGTTGGAAAGAAACTGATAAAGATTCAAACGCAACTATAATTTATAGCATATATTAAAAAAAAAAAAAAAAAGACAATCGAGAGAAAGAGCGGAGGAGTACCTAAGACATAAAGATGGTTAAAGGCTCGCTGTGGGCGACAGATACAGCGTGCGTCCCAACTGGGGATTTTGGCTCAGAGAGAGAGAGGGAGAGGGAGAGAGAGAGAGAGAGAGAGAGAGAGAGAGAGAGAAAGAGAGCTAAATGGGCTTAAAAATCAAGACCAGGCCCAAGTTGTTAAAGAAGAAGCCTATTTTGAAGCAGATATGAATGAGAACTGTGAGTTTCAGTGTGTGTGAAAAAAGAGCTGTTGGAATCTTTGGATTTGAAAACGGGTAGGATTAGAGGCCTATTGATATTGATAATTATAAAGTGAATCTGTCTAATTCACCCTATGCAAACCAAATCCTAAAGTGCATTTGTTTTGTTGTAAAACATTTTGCTCGAATTTGAGTGTTTGGGGCGAAACTTTGTCCCAGCAAAACACTGTTTTAATAAGGACTGAAAAAGGGCATTAAAATATTTTCAGCCTGCAGAAAGATAACATTCATCCCTTTCCGCCCAACAACTTGTCTCCGCCCAAATCACCGAACCCCCCATCTCCACATCACCAATTGCCACCCATCACCAATCACCTAAAGCCACAATTCTATGTGTTGCTCCATTTGGAAGCCAAGAAACTAAATAAAAACGCAAAATCAAGAGAACCCATGTTCTCATTTTATCCAAGCTACTTTTTTGTTGTTGGTAAGTTTACACAAAACGTACCCCAAATTGGGTATTCTATTGTATTCTATTCAAGTCACGAATTCATACATGGCTTCGTAAATATTGTTTGAGACCCAAAAATTTAAAAATTCTTCCACTAAAATTTCTCAACAAACTGAACACAGCGTTGGAAAGTAACTCATAAAGATTCAAATGCAACAATAATTTATAGCATATATTAAAAAAAAAAAAAAAAAAGACAATCGAGAGAAAGAGCGGAGGAGTACCTAAGCAATAAAGATGGTTATAGGCTCGCTGTGGGCGACAGATACAGCGTGCGTCCCAACTGGGGATTTTGGCTCAGAGAGAGAGAGAGAGAGAGAGAGCTAAATGGGCTTAAAAATCAAGACCAGGCCCAAGTTTTCAAAGAAGAAGCCTATTTTGAAGAACATGAAAGAGAACTGTGAGTTTCAGTGTGTGTGACAAAAGAGCTGTTGGAATCTTTGGATTTGAAAATGGGTAGGATTAGCGGCCTATTGATATTGATAATTATAAAGTGAATCTGTCTAATTCACCCTATGCAAACCAAATCCTAAAGTGCATTTGTTTTGTTGTAAAATATTTTGCTCAAATTTGAGTGTTTGGGGCGAAACTTTGTCCCAGCAAAACACTGTTTTAATAAGGACTGAAAAGGGGCATTAAAATATTTTCAGCCTGCAGAAAGATAACATTCATCCCTTTCCGCCCAACAACTTGTCTCCGCCCAAATCACCGAACCCCCCATCTCCACATCACCAATTGCCACCCATCACCAATCACCTAAGGCCGCAATTCTATGTGTTGCTCCATTTGGAAGCCAAGAAACTAAATAAAAACGCAAAATCAAGAGAACCCATGTTCTCATTTTATCCAAGCTAAATTTTTGTTGTTGGTAAGTTTACACAAAACGCACCCAAATTGGGTATTCTATTGTATTCTATTCAAGTCACGAATTCATACATGGCTTCGTAAATATTGTTTGAGACCCAAAAATTTAAAAATTCATGCACTAAAATTTCTCAATAAACAGAACACAGCGTTGGAAAGAAACTGATAAAGATTCAAATGCAACAATAATTTCTAGCATATATTAAAAAAAAAAAAAAAAAGACAATCGAGAGAAAGAGCGGAGGAGTACCTAAGACATAAAGATGGTTAAAGGCTCGCTGTGGGCGACAGATACAGCGTGCGTCCCAACTGGGGATTTTGGCTCAGAGAGAGAGAGAGAGAGAGAGAGAGCTAAATGGGCTTAAAAATCAAGACCAGGCCCAAGTTGTTAAAGAAGAAGCCTATTTTGAAGCAGATATAAAAGAGAACTGTGAGTTTCAGTGTGTGTGACAAAAGAGCTGTTGGAATCTTTGGATTTGAAAACGGGTAGGATTAGAGGCCTATTAATAATGATAATTATAAAGTGAATCTGTCTAATTCACCCTATACAAACCAAATCCTAAAGTTCATTTGTTTTGTTTTAAAACATTTCGCTCAAATTTGAGTGTTTGGGGCGAAACTTTGTCCCAGCAAAACACTGTTTTAATAAGGACTGAAAAAGGGTATTAAAATATTTTCAGCCTGCAGAAAGATAACATTCATCCCATTCCGCCCAACAACTTGACTCCGCCCAAATCACCGAACCCCCCATCTCCACATCACTAATTGCCACCCATCACCCATCACCAATCACCTAAAGCCGCCATCCTATGTGTTGCTCCATTTGGAAGCCAAGAAACTAAATAAAAACGCAAAATCAAGAGAACCCATGTTCTCATTTTATCCAAGCTACTTTTTTGTTGTTGGTAAGTTTACACAAAACGCACCCAAATTGGGTATTCTATTGTATTCTATTCAAGTCACGAATTCATACATGGCTTCGTAAATATTGTTTGAGACCCAAAAATTTAAAAATTCTTGCACTAAAATTTCTCAACGAACAGAACACAGCGTTGGAAAGTAACTGATAAAGATTCAAATTGAACAATAATTTATAGCATATATTAAAAAAAAAAAAAAAAAGACAATCGAGAGAAAGAGCGGAGGAGTACCTAAGCAATAAAGATGGTTAAAGGCTCGCTGTGGGCGACAGATCCAGCGTGCGTCCCAACTGGGGATTTTGGCTCAGAGAGAGAGAGGGAGAGAGAGAGAGAGAGAGAGAGAGAGAGAGAGAGAGCTAAATGGGCTTAAAAATCAAGACCAGGCCCAAGTTGTTAAAGAAGAAGCCTATTTTGAAGCAGATATGAATGAGAACTGTGAGTTTCAGTGTGTGTGACAAAAGAGCTGTTGGAATCTTTGGATTTGAAAACGGGTAGGATTAGAGGCCTATTGATATTGATAATTATAAAGTGAATCTGTCTAATTCACCCTATACAAACCAAATCCTAAAGTGCATTTGTTTTGTTGTAAAACATTTTGCTCAAATTTGAGTGTTTGGGGCGAAACTTTGTCCCAGCAAAACACTGTTTTAATAAGGACTGAAAAGGGGCATTAAAATATTTTCAGCCTGCAGAAAGATAACATTCATCCCTTTCCGCCCAACAACTTGTCTCCGCCCAAATCACCGAACCCCCCATCTCCACATCACCAATTGCCACCCATCACCAATAACCTAAGGCCGCAATTTTATGTGTTGCTCCATTTGGAAGCCAAGAAACTAAATAAAAACGCAAAATCAAGAGAACCCATGTTCTCATTTTATCCAAGCTAAATTTTTGTTGTTGGTAAGTTTACACAAAACGCACCCAAATTGGGTATTCTATTGTATTCTATTCAAGTCACGAATTCATACATGGCTTCGTAAATATTGTTTGAGACCCAAAAATTTAAAAATTCTTGCACTAAAATTTCTCAATAAACAGAACACAGCGTTGGAATGAAACTGATAAAGATTCAAATGCAACAATAATTTCTAGCATATATTAAAAAAAAAAAAAAAAGACAATCGAGAGAAAGAGCGGAGGAGTACCTAAGACATAAAGATGGTTAAAGGCTCGCTGTGGGCGACAGATACAGCGTGCGTCCCAACTGGGGATTTTGGCTCAGAGAGAGAGAGAGAGAGAGAGAGAGCTAAATGGGCTTAAAAATCAAGACCAGGCCCAAGTTGTTAAAGAAGAGGCCTATTTTGAAGCAGATATAAAAGAGAACTGTGAGTTTCAGTGTGTGTGACAAAAGAGCTGTTGGAATCTTTGGATTTGAAAACGGGTAGGATTAGAGGCCTATTAATAATGATAATTATAAAGTGAATCTGTCTAATTCACCCTATACAAACCAAATCCTAAAGTTCATTTGTTTTGTTTTAAAACATTTCGCTCAAATTTGAGTGTTTGGGGCGAAACTTTGTCCCAGCAAAACACTGTTTTAATAAGGACTGAAAAAGGGTATTAAAATATTTTCAGCCTGCAGAAAGATAACATTCATCCCATTCCGGCCAACAACTTGTCTCCGCCCAAATCACCGAACCCCCCATCTCCACATCACTAATTGCCACCCATCACCAATCACCTAAAGCCGCCATCCTATGTGTTGCTCCATTTGGAAGCCAAGAAACTAAATAAAAACGCAAAATCAAGAGAACCCATGTTCTCATTTTATCCAAGCTACTTTTTTGTTGTTGGTAAGTTTACACAAAACGCACCCAAATTGGGTATTCTATTGTATTCTATTCAAGTCACGAATTCATACATGGCTTCGTAAATATTGTTTGAGACCCAAAAATTTAAAAATTCTTGCACTAAAATTTCTCAACGAACAGAACACAGCGTTGGAAAGTAACTGATAAAGATTCAAATTGAACAATAATTTATAGCATTTATTAAAAAAAAAAAAAAAGACAATCGAGAGAAAGAGCGGAGGAGTACCTAAGCAATAAAGATGGTTAAAGGCTCGCTGTGGGCGACAGATCCAGCGTGCGTCCCAACTGGGGATTTTGGCTCAGAGAGAGAGGGAGAGAGAGAGAGAGAGAGAGAGAGAGAGAGAGCTAAATGGGCTTAAAAATCAAGACCAGGCCCAAGTTGTTAAAGAAGAAGCCTATTTTGAAGCAGATATGAATGAGAACTGTGAGTTTCAGTGTGTGTGACAAAAGAGCTGTTGGAATCTTTGGATTTGAAAACGGGTAGGATTAGAGGCCTATTGATATTGATAATTATAAAGTGAATCTGTCTAATTCACCCTATACAAACCAAATCCTAAAGTGCATTTGTTTTGTTGTAAAACATTTTGCTCAAATTTGAGTGTTTGGGGCGAAACTTTGTCCCAGCAAAACACTGTTTTAATAAGGACTGAAAAGGGGCATTAAAATATTTTCTGCCTGCAGAAAGATAACATTCATTCCTTTCCGCCCAACAACTTGTCTCCGCCCAAATCACCGAACCCCCCATCTCCACATCACCAATTGCCACCCATCACCAATCACCTAAAGCCGCAATTCTATGTGTTGCTCCATTTGGAAGCCAAGAAACTAAATAAAAACGCAAAATCAAGAGAACCCATGTTCTCAATTTATCCAAGCTACTTTTTTGTTGTTGGTAAGTTTACACAAAACGCACCCAAATTGGGTATTCTATTGTATTCTATTCAAGTCACGAATTCATACATGGCTTCGTAAATATTGTTTGAGACCCAAAAATTTAAAAATTCTTGCACTAAAATTTCTCAACAAACAGAACACAGCGTTGGAAAGTAACAGATAAAGATTCAAATGCAACAATAATTTATAGCATATATTAAAAAAAAAAAAAAAGACAATCGAGAGAAAGAGCGGAGGAGTACCTAAGCAATAAAGATGGTTATAGGCTCGCTGTGGGCGACAGATACAGCGTGCGTCCCAACTGGGGATTTTGGCTCAGAGAGAGAGAGAGAGAGAGAGAGAGAGAGAGAGAGAGCTAAATGGGCTTAAAAATCAAGACCAGGCCCAAGTAGTTAAAGAAGAAGCCTATTTTGAAGAACATGAAAGAGAACTGTGAGTTTCAGTGTGTGTGACAAAAGAGCTGTTGGAATCTTTGGATTTGAAAACGGGTAGGATTAGAGGCCTATTGATATTGATAATTATAAAGTGAATCTATCTAATTCACCTTATACAAACAAAATCCTAAAGTGCATTTGTTTTGTTGTAAAACATTTTGCAAAAAATTTGAGTGTTTGGGGCGAAACTTTGTCCCAGCAAAACACTGTTTTAATAAGGACTGAAAAGGGGCATTAAAATATTTTCAGCCTGCAGAAAGATAACATTCATCCCTTTCCGCCCAACAACTTGTCTCCGCCCAAATCACCGAACCCCCCATCTCCACATCACCAATTGCCACCCATCACCAATAACCTAAGGCCGCAATTTTATGTGTTGCTCCATTTGGAAGCCAAGAAACTAAATAAAAACGCAAAATCAAGAGAACCCATGTTCTCATTTTATCCAAGCTAAATTTTTGTTGTTGGTAAGTTTACACAAAACGCACCCAAATTGGGTATTCTATTGTATTCTATTCAAGTCACGAATTCATACATGGCTTCGTAAATATTGTTTGAGACCCAAAAATTTAAAAATTCATGCACTAAAATTTCTCAACAAACAGAACACAGCGTTGGAAAGTAACTGATAAAGATTCAAATGCAACAATAATTTATAGCATATATTAAAAAAAAAAAAAAAAGACAATCGAGAGAAAGAGCGGAGGAGTAGCTAAGCAATAAAGATGGTTAAAAGCTCGCTGTGGGCGACAGATACAGCGTGCGTCCCAACTGGGGATTTTGGCTCAGAGAGAGAGAGAGAGAGAGAGCTAAATGGGCTTAAAAATCAAGACCAGGCCCAAGTTGTTAAAGAAGAAGCCTATTTTGAAGCAGATATAAAAGAGAACTGTGAGTTTCAGTGTGTGTGACAAAAGAGCTGTTGGAATCTTTGGATTTGAAAACGGGTAGGATTAGAGGCCTATTGATATTGACAATTATAAAGTGAATCTGTCTACTTCACCCTATACAAAGCAAATCCTAAAGTGCATTTGTTTTGTTGTAAAACATTTTGCTCAAATTTGATTGTTTGGGGCGAAACTTTGTCCCAGCAAAACACTGTTTTAATAAGGACTGAAAAGGGGCATGACAATATTTTCAGCCTGCAGAAAGATAACATTCATCCCTTTCCGCCCAACAACTTGTCTCCGCCCAAATCACCGAACCCCCCATCTCCACATCACCAATTGCCACCCATCACCAATCACCTAAAGCCGCAATTCTATGTGTTGCTCCATTTGGAAGCAAAGAAACTAAATAAAAACGCAAAATCAAGAGAACCCATGTTCCCATTTTATCCAAGCTACTTTTTTGTTGTTGGTAAGTTTACACAAAACGCACCCAAATTGGGCATTCTATTGTATTCTATTCAAGTCACGAATTCATACATGGCTTCGTAAATATTGTTTGAGACCCAAAAATTTAAAAATTCTTGCCCTAAAATTTCTCAACAAACAGAACACAGCGTTGGAAAGTAACTGATAAAGATTCAAATGCAACAATAATTTATAGCATATATTAAAAAAAAAAAAAAGAAGACAATCGAGAGAAAGAGCGGAGGAGTACCTAAGCAATAAAGATGGTTAATGGCTCGCTGTGGGCGACAGATACAGCGTGCGACCCAACTGGGGATTTTGGCTCACAGAGAGAGAAAGAGAGAGAGAGAGAGAGAGAGAGAGAGAGCTAAATGGGCTTAAAAATCAAGACCAGGCCCAAGTTGTTAAAGAAGAAGCCTATTTTGAAGCAGATATAAAAGAGAACTGTGAGTTTCAGTGTGTGTGACAAAAGAGCTGTTGGAATCTTTGGATTTGAAAACGGGTAGGATTAGAGGCCTATTGATATTGACAATTATAAAGTGAATCTGTCTACTTCACCCTATACAAAGCAAATCCTAAAGTGCATTTGTTTTGTTGTAAAACATTTTGCTCAAATTTGAGTGTTTGGGGCGAAACTTTGTCCCAGCAAAACACTGTTTTAATAAGGACTGAAAAGGGGCATGACAATATTTTCAGCCTGCAGAAAGATAACATTCATCCCTTTCCGCCCAACAACTTGTCTCCGCCCAAATCACCGAACCCCCCATCTCCACATCACCAATTGCCACCCATCACCAATCACCTAAAGCCGCAATTCTATGTGTTGCTCCATTTGGAAGCAAAGAAACTAAATAAAAACGTAAAATCAAGAGAACCCATGTTCCCATTTTATCCAAGCTACTTTTTTGTTGTTGGTAAGTTTACACAAAACGCACCCAAATTGGGTATTCTATTGTATTCTATTCAAGTCACGAACTCATACATGGCTTCGTAAATATTGTTTGAGACCCAAAAATTTAAAAATTCTTGCACTAAAATTCCTCAACAAACAGAACACAGCGTTGGAAAGTAACTGATAAAGATTCAAATGCAACAATAATTTATAGCATATATTAAAAAAAAAAAAAAAGACAATCGAGAGAAAGAGCGGAGGAGTACCTAAGCAATAAAGATGGTTAAAGGCTCGCTGTGTGCGACAGATACAGCGTGCGTCCCAACTGGGGATTTTGGCTCAGAGAGAGAGAGAGAGAGAGAGAGAGAGAGAGAGAGAGAGAGAGAGAGGGAGAGAGCTAAATGGGCTTAAAAATCAAGACCAGGCCCAAGTTGTTAAAGAAGATGCCTATTTTGAAGCAGATATAAAAGAGAACTGTGAGTTTCAGTGTGTGTGACAAAAGTGCTGTTGGAATCTTTGGATTTGAAAACGGGTAGGATTAGAGGCCTATTGATATTGATAATTATAAAGTGAATCTGTCTAATTCACCCTATACAAACAAAATCCTAAAGTGAATTTGTTTTGTTGTAAAACATTTTGCTCAAATTACAGTGTTTGGGGCGAAACTTTGTCCCAGCAAAACACAGTTTTAATAAGGACTGAAAAGGGGCATGAAAATATTTTCAGCCTGCAGAAATATAACATTCATCCCTTTCCGCCCAACAACTTGTCTCCGCCCAAATCATTCAACCCCCAATCTCCACATCACCAATTGCCACCCATCACCAATCACCTAAAGCAGCAATTCTATGTGTTGCTCCATTTGGAAGCCAAGAAACTAAATAAAAACGCAAAATCAAGAGAACCCATGTTCTCATTTTATCCAAGCTACTTTTTTGTTGTTGGTAAGTTTACACAAAACGCACCCAAATTGGGTATTCTATTGTATTCTATTCAAGTCACGAATTCATACATGGCTTCGTAAATATTGTTTGAGACCCAAAAATTTAAAAATTCTTGCACTAAAATTTCTCAACAAACAGAACACAGCATTGGAAAGTAACTGATAAAGATTCAAATGCAACAATAATTTATAGCATATATAAAAAAAAAAAAAAAAAAGACAATCGAGAGAAAGAGCGGAGGAGTACCTAAGCAATAAAGATGGTTAAAGGCTCGCTGTGGGCGACAGATACAGCGTGCGTCCCAACTGGGGATTTTGGCTCAGAGGGAGAGAGAGAGAGGGAGCTAAATGGGCTTAAAAATCAAGACCAGGCCCAAGTTGTTAAAGAAGAAGCCTATTTTGAAGAAGATATAAAATAGAACTGTGAGTTTCAGTGTGTGTGACAAAAGAGCTGTTGGAATATTTGGATTTGAAAACGGGTAGGATTAGAGGCCTATTGATATTGACAATTATAAAGTGAATCTGTCTACTTCACCCTATACAAAGAAAATCCTAAAGTGCATTTGTTTTGTTGTAAAACATTTTGCTCAAATTTGAGTGTTTGGGGCGAAACTTTGTCCCAGCAAAACACTGTTTTAATAAGGACTGAAAAGGGGCATGACAATATTTTCAGCCTGCAGAAAGATAACATTCATCCCTTTCCGCCCAACAACTTGTCTCCGCCCAAATCACCGAACCCCCCATCTCCACATCACCAATTGCCACCCATCACCAATCACCTAAAGCCGCAATTCTATGTGTTGCTCCATTTGGAAGCAAAGAAACTAAATAAAAACGCAAAATCAAGAGAACCCATGTTCCCATTTTATCCAAGCTACTTTTTTGTTGTTGGTAAGTTTACACAAAACGCACCCAAATTGGGTATTCTATTGTAATCTATTCAAGTCACGAATTCATACATGGCTTCGTAAATATTGTTTGAGACCCAAAAATTTAAAAATTCTTGCCCTAAAATTTCTCAACAAACAGAACACAGCGTTGGAAAGTAACTGATAAAGATTCAAATGCAACAATAATTTATAGCATATATTAAAAAAAAAAAAAAAAAAAAGACAATCGAGAGAAAGAGCGGAGAAGTACCTAAGCAATAAAGATGGTTAAAGGCTCGCTGTGGACGACAGATACAGCGTGCGTCCCAACTGGGGATTTTGGCTCAGAGAGAGAGAGGGAGAGAGAGAGAGAGAG
Organism: Lithocarpus polystachyus; assembly: GCA_033629205.1. NCBI lineage: Eukaryota > Viridiplantae > Streptophyta > Magnoliopsida > Fagales > Fagaceae > Lithocarpus > Lithocarpus polystachyus. The sequence continues at coordinate 107,681,789 of CM066163.1, read as the reverse complement.
AGAGAGAGAGCTAAATGGGCTTAAAAATCAAGACCAGGCCCAAGTTGTTAAAGAAGAAGCCTATTCTGAAGCAGATATGAAAGAGAACTGTGAGTTTCAGTGTGTGCGACAAAAGAGCTGTTGGAATCTTTGTATTTGAAAATGGGTAGGATTAGAGGCCTACTGATATTGATAATTATAAAGTGAATCTGTCTAATTCACCCTATACAAACCAGATCCTAAAGTGCATTTGTTTTGTTGTAAAACATTTTGCTCAAATTGGAGTGTTTGGGGCGAAACTTTGTCCCAGCAAAACACTGTTTTAATAGGGACTGAAAAGGGGCAGTAAAATATTTTCAGCCTGCAGAAAGATAACATTCGTCCCTTTCCGCCCAACAACTTGTCTCCGCCCAAATCACCCAACCCCCCATCTCCACATCACCAATTGCCACCCATCACCAATCACCTAAAGCCGCAATTCTATGTGTTGCTCCATTTGGAAGCCAAGAAACTAAATAAAAACGTAAAATCAAGAGAACCCATGTTCTCATTTTGTCCAAGCTACTTTTTTGTTGTTGGTAAGTTTACACAAAACCCACCCAAATTGGGTATTCTATTGTATTCTATTCAAGTCACGAATTCATACATGGCTTCGTAAATATTATTTGAGAACCAAAAATTTAAAAATTCTTGCACTAAAATTTCTCAACAAACAGAACACAGCGTTGGAATGTAACTAATAAAGATTCAAATGCAACAAGAATTTATAGCATATATTAAAAAAAAAAAAAAAAAGACAATCGAGAGAAAGAGCGGAGGAGTACCTAAGCAATAAGGATGGTTAAAGGCTCGCTGTGGGCGACAGATACAGCGTGCGTCCCAACTGGGGATTTTGGCTCAGAGAAAGAGACAGAGAGAGAGAGAGAGAGAGAGAGCTAAATGGGCTTAAAAATCAAGACCAGGCCCAAGTTGTTAAAGAAGAAGCCTATTTTGAAGCAGATATAAAAGAGAACTGTGAGTTTCAGTGTGTGTGACAAAAGAGCTGTTGGAATCTTTGGATTTGAAAACGGGGAGGATTAGAGGCCTATTGATATTGATAATTATAAAGTGAATCTGTCTAATTCACCCTATACAAACCAAATCCTAAAGTGCATTTGTTTTGTTGTAAAACATTTTGCTCAAATTACAGTGTTTGGGGCGAAACTTTGTCCCAGCAAAACACTGTTTTAATAAGGACTGAAAAGGGGCATGAAAATATTTTCAGCCTGCAGAAATATAACATTCATCCCTTTCCGCCCAACAACTTGTCTCCGCCCAAATCACCCAACCCCCAATCTCCACATCACCAATTGCCACCCATCACCAATCACCTAAAGCAGCAATTCTATGTGTTGCTCCATTTGGAAGCCAAGAAACTAAATAAAAACGCAAAATCAAGAGAACCCATGTTCTCATTTTATCCAAGCTACTTTTTTGTTGTTGGTAAGTTTACACAAAACGCACCCAAATTGGGTATTCTATTGTATTCTATTCAAGTCACGAATTCATACATGGCTTCGTAAATATTGTTTGAGACCCAAAAATTTAAAAATTCTTGCACTAAAATTTCTCAACAAACAGAACACAGCATTGGAAAGTAACTGATAAAGATTCAAATGCAACAATAATTTATAGCATATATAAAAAAAAAAAAAAAAAGACAATCGAGAGAAAGAGCGGAGGAGTACCTAAGCAATAAAGATGGTTAAAGGCTCGCTGTGGGCGACAGATACAGCGTGCGTCCCAACTGGGGATTTTGGCTCAGAGGGAGAGAGAGAGAGGGAGCTAAATGGGCTTAAAAATCAAGACCAGGCCCAAGTTGTTAAAGAAGAAGCCTATTTTGAAGAAGATATAAAATAGAACTGTGAGTTTCAGTGTGTGTGACAAAAGAGCTGTTGGAATCTTTGGATTTGAAAACGGGTAGGATTAGAGGCCTATTGATATTGATAATTATAAAGTGAATCTGTCTTATTCACCCTATACAAACCAAATCCTAAAATGCATTTGTTTTGTTGTAAAACATTTTGCTCAAATTTGAGTGTTTGGGGCGAAACTTTGTCCCAGCAAAACACTGTTTTAATAAGGACTGAAAAGGGGCATGAAAATATTATCAGCCTGCAGAAAGATAACATTCATCCCTTTCCGCCCAACAACTTGTCTCCGCCCAAATCACCGAACCCCCCATCTCCACATCACCAATTGCCACCCATCACCAATCACCTAAAGCCGCAATTCTATGTGTTGCTCCATTTGGAAGCCAAGAAAGTAAATAAAAACGCAAAATCAAGAGAACCCATGTTCTCATTTTATCCAAGCTACTTTTTTGTTGTTGGCAAGTTTACACAAAACGCACCCAAATTGGGTATTCTATTGTAATCTATTCAAGTCACGAATTCATACATGGCTTCGTAAATATTGTTTGAGACCCAAAAATTTAAAAATTCTTGCCCTAAAATTTCTCAACAAACAGAACACAGCGTTGGAAAGTAACTGATAAAGATTCAAATGCAACAATAATTTATAGCATATATTAAAAAAAAAAAAAAAAAAAGACAATCGAGAGAAAGAGCGGAGAAGTACCTAAGCAATAAAGATGGTTAAAGGCTCGCTGTGGACGACAGATACAGCGTGCGTCCCAACTGGGGATTTTGGCTCAGAGAGAGAGAGGGAGAGAGAGAGAGAGAGAGAGAGAGCTAAATGGGCTTAAAAATCAAGACCAGGCCCAAGTTGTTAAAGAAGAAGCCTATTCTGAAGCAGATATGAAAGAGAACTGTGAGTTTCAGTGTGTGCGACAAAAGAGCTGTTGGAATCTTTGTATTTGAAAATGGGTAGGATTAGAGGCCTACTGATATTGATAATTATAAAGTGAATCTGTCTAATTCACCCTATACAAACCAGATCCTAAAGTGCATTTGTTTTGTTGTAAAACATTTTGCTCAAATTTGAGTGTTTGGGGCGAAACTTTGTCCCAGCAAAACACTGTTTTAATAGGGACTGAAAAGGGGCAGTAAAATATTTTCAGCCTGCAGAAAGATAACATTCGTCCCTTTCCGCCCAACAACTTGTCTCCGCCCAAATCACCCAACCCCCCATCTCCACATCACCAATTGCCACCCATCACCAATCACCTAAAGCCGCAATTCTATGTGTTGCTCCATTTGGAAGCCAAGAAACTAAATAAAAACGTAAAATCAAGAGAACCCATGTTCTCATTTTGTCCAAGCTACTTTTTTGTTGTTGGTAAGTTTACACAAAACCCACCCAAATTGGGTATTCTATTGTATTCTATTCAAGTCACGAATTCATACATGGCTTCGTAAATATTATTTGAGAACCAAAAATTTAAAAATTCTTGCACTAAAATTTCTCAACAAACAGAACACAGCGTTGGAATGTAACTAATAAAGATTCAAATGCAACAAGAATTTATAGCATATATTAAAAAAAAAAAAAAAAAAGACAATCGAGAGAAAGAGCGGAGGAGTACCTAAGCAATAAGGATGGTTAAAGGCTCGCTGTGGGCGACAGATACAGCGTGCGTCCCAACTGGGGATTTTGGCTCAGAGAAAGAGACAGAGAGAGAGAGAGAGAGAGAGAGCTAAATGGGCTTAAAAATCAAGACCAGGCCCAAGTTGTTAAAGAAGAAGCCTATTTTGAAGCAGATATAAAAGAGAACTGTGAGTTTCAGTGTGTGTGACAAAAGAGCTGTTGGAATCTTTGGATTTGAAAACGGGGAGGATTAGAGGCCTATTGATATTGATAATTATAAAGTGAATCTGTCTAATTCACCCTATACAAACCAAATCCTAAAGTGCATTTGTTTTGTTGTAAAACATTTTGCTCAAATTTGAGTGTTTGGGGCGAAACTTTGTCCCAGCAAAACACTGTTTTAATAAGGTCTGAAAAGGGGCATGAAAATATTTTCAGCCTACAGAAAGATAACATTCATCCCTCTCCGCCCAACAACTTGTCTCCGCCCAAATCACCGAACCCCCCATCTCCACATCACCAATTGCCACCCATCACCAATCACCTAAAGCCGCAATCCTATGTGTTGCTCCATTTGGAAGCCAAGAAACTAAATAAAAACGCAAAATCAAGAGAACCCATGTTCTCATTTTATCCAAGCTACTTTTTTGTTGTTGGTAAGTTTACACAAAACGCGCCCAAATTGGGTATTCTATTGTATTCTATTCAAGTCACGAATTCATACATGGCTTCGTAAATATTGTTTGAGACCCAAAAATTTAAAAATTCTTGCACTAAAATTTCTCAACAAACAGAATACAGCGTTGGAAAGTAACTGATAAAGATTCAAATGCAACAATAATTTATAGCATATATTAAAAAAAAAAAAAAAAAAAAAAGACAATCGAGAGAAAGAGCGGAGGAGTACCTAAGCAAGAAAGATGGTTAAAGGCTCGCTGTGGGCGACAGATACAGCGTGCGTCCCAACTGGGGATTTTGGCTCAGAGAGAGAGAGGGAGAGAGAGAGAGAGAGAGAGAGAGAGAGAGAGAGAGAGAGAGAGCTAAATGGGCTTAAAAATCAAGACCAGGCTCAAGTTGTTAAAGAAGAAGCTTATTTTGAAGCAGATATGAAAGAGAACTGTGAGTTTCAGTGTGTGTGACAAAAGAGCTGTTGGAATCTTTGGATTTGAAAACGGGTAGGAATAGAGGCCTATTGATATTGATAATTATAAAGTGAATCTGTCTAATTCACCCTATACAAACCAAATCCTAAAGTGCATTTGTTTTGTTGTAAAACATTTCGCTCGAATTTGAGTGTTTGGGGCGAAACTTTGTCCCAGCAAAACACTGTTTTAATAAGGACTGAAAAGGGGCATGAAAATATTTTCAACCTGCAGAAAGATAACATTCATCCCTTTCCGCCCAACAACTTGTCTCCGCCCAAATCACCCAACCCCCCATCTCCACATCACCAATTGCCACCCTTCACCAATCACCAAAAGCAGCAATTCTTTGTGTTGCTCCATTTGGAAGCCAAGAAACTAAATAAAAACGCAAAATCAAGAGAACCCATGTTCTCATTTTATCCAAGCTACTTTTTTGTTGTTGGTAAGTTTACACAAAACGCACCCAAATTGGGTATTCTATTGTATTCTATTCAAGTCACGAATTCATACATGGCTTCGTAAATATTGTTTGAGACCCAAAAATTTAAAAATTCTTACACTAAAATTTCTCAACAAACAGAACACAGCATTGGAAAGTAACTGATAAAGATTCAAATGCAACAATTATTTATAGCATATATTAAAAAAAAAAAAAAAAAGACAATCGAGAGAAAGAGCGGAGGAGTACCTAAGCAATAAAGATGGTTAAAGGCTCGCTGTGGGCGACAGATACAGCGTGCTTCCCAACTGGGGATTTTGGCTCTGAGAGAGAGAGGGAGAGAGAGAGAGAGAGAGAGAGAGAGCTAAATGGGCTTAAAAATCAAGACCAGGCCCAAGTTGTTAAAGAAGAAGCCTATTTTGAAGCAGATATAAAAGAGAACTGTGAGTTTCAGTGTGTGTGACAAAAGAGCTGTTGGAATCTTTGGATTTGAAAACGGGTAGGATTAGAGGCCTATTGATATTGATAATTATAAAGTGAATCTGTCTAATTCACCCTATACAAACCAAATCCTAAAGTGCATTTGTTTTGTTGTAAAACATTTTTCTCAAATTTGAGCGTTTGGGGCGAAACTTTGTCCCAGCAAAACACTGTTTTAATAAGGACTGAAAAGGGGCATTAAAATATTTTCAGCCTGCAAAAAGATAACATTCATCCCTTTCCGCCCAACAACTTGTCTCCGCCCAAATCACCGAACCCCCCATCTCCACATCACCAATTGCCACCCATCACCAATCACCTAAAGCCGCAATCCTATGTGTTGCTCCATTTGGAAGCCAAGAAACTAAATAAAAACGCAAAATCAAGAGAACCCATGTTCTCATTTTATCCAAGCTACTTTTTTGTTGTTGGTAAGTTTACACAAAACGCACCCAAATTGGGTATTCTATTGTATTCTATTCAAGTCACGAATTCATACATGGCTTCGTAAATATTGTTTGAGACCCAAAAATTTAAAAATTCTTGCACTAAAATTTCTCAACAAACAGAACACATCGTTGGAAAGTAACTGATAAAGATTCAAATGCAACAATAATTTATAGCATATATTAAAAAAAAAAAAAAAAAAAAGACAATCGAGAGAAAGAGCGGAGGAGTACCTAAGCAATAAAGATGGTTAAAGGCTCGCTGTGGGCGACAGATACAGCGTGCGTCCCAACTGGGGATTTTGGCTCAGAGAGAGAGAGAGAGAGAGAGAGAGAGAGAGAGAGAGAGAGCTAAATGGGCTTAAAAATCAAGACCAGGCCCAAGTTGTTAAAGAAGAAGCCTATTTTGAAGAACATGAAAGAGAACTGTGAGTTTCAGTGTGTGTGACAAAAGAGCTGTTGGAATCTTTGGATTTGAAAACGGGTAGCATTAGAGGCCTATTGATATTGATAATTATAATGTGAATCTGTCTAATTCACCCTATACAAACCAAATTCTAAAGTGCATTTGTTTTGTTGTAAAACATTTTGCTCAAATTTGAGTGTTTGGGGCGAAACTTTGTCCCAGCAAAACACTGTTTTAATAAGGACTGAAAAGGGGCATTAAAATATTTTCAGCCTGCAGAAAGATAACATTCATCCCTTTCCGCTCAACAACTTGTCTCCGCCCAAATCACCGAACCCCCCATCTCGACATCACCAATTGCCACCCATCACCAATCACCTAAGGCCGCAATTCTATGTGTTGCTCCATTTGGAAGCCAAGAAACTAAATAAAAACGCAAAATCAAGAGAACCCATGTTCTCACTTTATCCAAGCTAAATTTTTGTTGTTGGTAAGTTTACACAAAACGCACCCAAATTGGGTATTCTATTGTATTCTATTCAAGTCACGAATTCATACATGGCTTCGTAAATATTGTTTGAGACCCAAAAATTTAAAAATTCTTGCACTAAAATTTCTCAACAAACAGAACACAGCGTTGGAAAGAAACTGATAAAGATTCAAATGCAACAATAATTTATAGCATATATTAAAAAAAAAAAAAAAAAGACAATCGAGAGAAAGAGCGGAGGAGTACCTAAGACATAAAGATGGTTAAAGGCTCGCTGTGGGCGACAGATACAGCGTGCGTCCCAACTGGGGATTTTGGCTCAGAGAGAGAGAGAGAGAGAGAGAGCTAAATGGGCCTAAAAATCAAGACCAGGCCCAAGTTGTTAAAGAAGAAGCCTATTTTGAAGCAGATATAAAAGAGAACGGTGAGTTTCAGTGTGTGTGACAAAAGAGCTGTTGGAATCTTTGGATTTGAAAACGGGTAGGATTAGAGGCCTATTGATATTGATAATTATAAAGTGAATCTGTCTAATTCACCCTATACAAACCAAATCCTAAAGTGCATTTGTTTTGTTGTAAAACATTTCGCTCAAATTTGAGTGTTTGGGGCGAAACTTTGTCCCAGCAAAACACTGTTTTAATAAGGACTGAAAAAGGGCATTAAAATATTTTCAGCCTGCAGAAAGATAACATTCATCCCTTTCCGCCCAACAACTTGTCTCCGCCCAAATCACCGAACCCCCCATCTCCACATCACCAATTGCCACCCATCACCAATCACCTAAAGCCGCCATCCTATGTGTTGCTCCATTTAAAAGCCAAGAAACTAAATAAAAACGCAAAATCAAGAGAACCCATGTTCTCATTTTATCCAAGCTACTTTTTTGTTGTTGGTAAGTTTACACAAAACGCACCCAAATTGGGTATTCTATTGTATTCTATTCAAGTCACGAATTCATACATGGCTTCGTAAATATTGTTTGAGACCCAAAAATTTAAAAATTCTTGCACTAAAATTTCTCAACAAACAGAACACAGCGTTGGAAAGTAACTGATAAAGATTCAAATGCAACAATAATTTATAGCATATATTAAAAAAAAAAAAAAAAAAGACAATCGAGAGAAAGAGCGGAGGAGTACCTAAGCAATAAAGATGGTTAAAGGCTCGCTGTGGGCGACAGATACAGCGTGCGTCCCAACTGGGGATTTTGGCTCAGAGAGAGAGAGGGAGAGAGAGAGAGAGAGAGAGAGAGAGAGAGAGAGAGAGAGAGAGAGAGAGAGAGAAGAGAGCTAAATGGGCTTAAAAATCAAGACCAGGCCCAAGTTGTTAAAGAAGAAGCCTATTTTGAAGCAGATATGAATGAGAACTGTGAGTTTCAGTGTGTGTGAAAAAAGAGCTGTTGGAATCTTTGGATTTGAAAACGGGTAGGATTAGAGGCCTATTGATATTGATAATTATAAAGTGAATCTGTCTAATTCACCCTATGCAAACCGAATCCTAAAGTGCATTTGTTTTGTTGTAAAACATTTTTCTCAAATTTGAGTGTTTGGGGCGAAACTTTGTCCCAGCAAAACACTGTTTTAATAAGGACTGAAAAAGGGCATTAAAATATTTTCAGCCTGCAGAAAGATAACATTCATCCCTTTCCGCCCAACAACTTGTCTCCGCCCAAATCACCGAACCCCCCATCTCCACATCACCAATTGCCACCCATCACCAATCACCTAAAGCCGCAATTCTATGTGTTGCTCCATTTGGAAGCCAAGAAACTAAATAAAAACGCAAAATCAAGAGAACCAATGTTCTCATTTTATCCAAGCTACTTTTTTGTTGTTGGTAAGTTTACACAAAACGTACCCCAAATTGGGTATTCTATTGTATTCTATTCAAGTCACGAATTCATACATGGCTTCGTAAATATTGTTTGAGACCCAAAAATTTAAAAATTCTTGCACTAAAATTTCTCAACAAACAGAACACAGCGTTGGAAAGTAACTCATAAAGATTCAAATGCAACAATAATTTATAGCATATATTAAAAAAAAAAAAAAAAAAGACAATCGAGAGAAAGAGCGGAGGAGTACCTAAGCAATAAAGATGGTTATAGGCTCGCTGTGGGCGACAGATACAGCGTGCGTCCCAACTGGGGATTTTGGCTCAGAGAGAGAGAGAGAGAGAGAGAGAGAGAGAGAGAGAGAGCTAAATGGGCTTAAAAATCAAGACCAGGCCCAAGTTGTTAAAGAAGAAGCCTATTTTGAAGAACATGAAAGAGAACTGTGAGTTTCAGTGTGTGTGACAAAAGAGCTGTTGGAATCTTTGGATTTGAAAACGGGTAGGATTAGAGGCCTATTGATATTGATAATTATAAAGTGAATCTGTCTAATTCACCCTATGCAAACCAAATCCTAAAGTGCATTTGTTTTGTTGTAAAACATTTTGCTCAAATTTGAGTGTTTGGGGCGAAACTTTGTCCCAGCAAAACACTGTTTTAATAAGGACTGAAAAGGGGCATGAAAATATTTTCAGCCTGCAGAAAGATAACATTCATCCCTTTCCGCCCAACAACTTGTCTCCGCCCAAATCACCCAACCCCCCATCTCCACATCACCAATTGCCACCCTTCACCAATCACCAAAAGCAGCAATTCTTTGTGTTGCTCCATTTGGAAGCCAAGAAACTAAATAAAAACGCAAAATCAAGAGAACCCATGTTCTCATTTTATCCAAGCTACTTTTTTGTTGTTGGTAAGTTTACACAAAACGCACCCAAATTGGGTATTCTATTGTATTCTATTCAAGTCACGAATTCATACATGGCTTCGTAAATATTGTTTGAGACCCAAAAATTTAAAAATTCTTACACTAAAATTTCTCAACAAACAGAACACAGCATTGGAAAGTAACTGATAAAGATTCAAATGCAACAATTATTTATAGCATATATTAAAAAAAAAAAAAAAAAGACAATCGAGAGAAAGAGCGGAGGAGTACCTAAGCAATAAAGATGGTTAAAGGCTCGCTGTGGGCGACAGATACAGCGTGCTTCCCAACTGGGGATTTTGGCTCAGAGAGAGAGAGGGAGAGAGTGAGAGAGAGAGAGAGAGAGAGAGAGCTAAATGGGCTTAAAAATCAAGACCAGGCCCAAGTTGTTAAAGAAGAAGCCTATTTTGAAGCAGATATAAAAGAGAACTGTGAGTTTCAGTGTGTGTGACAAAAGAGCTGTTGGAATCTTTGGATTTGAAAACGGGTAGGATTAGAGGCCTATTGATATTGATAATTATAAAGTGAATCTGTCTAATTCACCCTATACAAACCAAATCCTAAAGTGCATTTGTTTTGTTGTAAAACATTTTTCTCAAATTTGAGTGTTTGGGGCGAAACTTTGTCCCAGCAAAACACTGTTTTAATAAGGACTGAAAAGGGGCATTAAAATATTTTCAGCCTGCAAAAAGATAACATTCATCCCTTTCCGCCCAACAACTTGTCTCCGCCCAAATCACCGAACCCCCCATCTCCACATCACCAATTGCCACCCATCACCAATCACCTAAAGCCGCAATCCTATGTGTTGCTCCATTTGGAAGCCAAGAAACTAAATAAAAACGCAAAATCAAGAGAACCCATGTTCTCATTTTATCCAAGCTACTTTTTTGTTGTTGGTAAGTTTACACAAAACGCACCCAAATTGGGTATTCTATTGTATTCTATTCAAGTCACGAATTCATACATGGCTTCGTAAATATTGTTTGAGACCCAAAAATTTAAAAATTCTTGCACTAAAATTTCTCAACAAACAGAACACATCGTTGGAAAGTAACTGATAAAGATTCAAATGCAACAATAATTTATAGCATATATTAAAAAAAAAAAAAAAAAAGACAATCGAGAGAAAGAGCGGAGGAGTACCTAAGCAATAAAGATGGTTAAAGGCTCGCTGTGGGCGACAGATACAGCGTGCGTCCCAACTGGGGATTTTGGCTCAGAGAGAGAGAGAGAGAGAGAGAGAGAGAGAGAGAGAGAGAGAGAGCTAAATGGGCTTAAAAATCAAGACCAGGCCCAAGTTGTTAAAGAAGAAGCCTATTTTGAAGAACATGAAAGAGAACTGTGAGTTTCAGTGTGTGTGACAAAAGAGCTGTTGGAATCTTTGGATTTGAAAACGGGTAGCATTAGAGGCCTATTGATATTGATAATTATAAAGTGAATCTGTCTAATTCACCCTATACAAACCAAATTCTAAAGTGCATTTGTTTTGTTGTAAAACATTTTGCTCAAATTTGAGTGTTTGGGGCGAAACTTTGTCCCAGCAAAACACTGTTTGAATAAGGACTGAAAAGGGGCATTAAAATATTTTCAGCCTGCAGAAAGATAACATTCATCCCTTTCCGCTCAACAACTTGTCTCCGCCCAAATCACCGAACCCCCCATCTCGACATCACCAATTGCCACCCATCACCAATCACCTAAGGCCGCAATTCTATGTGTTGCTCCATTTGGAAGCCAAGAAACTAAATAAAAACGCAAAATCAAGAGAACCCATGTTCTCACTTTATCCAAGCTAAATTTTTGTTGTTGGTAAGTTTACACAAAACGCACCCAAATTGGGTATTCTATTGTATTCTATTCAAGTCACGAATTCATACATGGCTTCGTAAATATTGTTTGAGACCCAAAAATTTAAAAATTCTTGCACTAAAATTTCTCAACAAACAGAACACAGCGTTGGAAAGAAACTGATAAAGATTCAAATGCAACAATAATTTATAGCATATATTAAAAAAAAAAAAAAAAAGACAATCGAGAGAAAGAGCGGAGGAGTACCTAAGACATAAAGATGGTTAAAGGCTCGCTGTGGGCGACAGATACAGCGTGCGTCCCAACTGGGGATTTTGGCTCAGAGAGAGAGAGAGAGAGAGAGAGCTAAATGGGCCTAAAAATCAAGACCAGGCCCAAGTTGTTAAAGAAGAAGCCTATTTTGAAGCAGATATAAAAGAGAACGGTGAGTTTCAGTGTGTGTGACAAAAGAGCTGTTGGAATCTTTGGATTTGAAAACGGGTAGGATTAGAGGCCTATTGATATTGATAATTATAAAGTGAATCTGTCTAATTCACCCTATACAAACCAAATCCTAAAGTGCATTTGTTTTGTTGAAAAACATTTCGCTCAAATTTGAGTGTTTGGGGCGAAACTTTGTCCCAGCAAAACACTGTTTTAATAAGGACTGAAAAAGGGCATTAAAATATTTTCAGCCTGCAGAAAGATAACATTCATCCCTTTCCGCCCAACAACTTGTCTCCGCCCAAATCACCGAACCCCCCATCTCCACATCACCAATTGCCACCCATCACCAATCACCTAAAGCCGCCATCCTATGTGTTGCTCCATTTAAAAGCCAAGAAACTAAATAAAAACGCAAAATCAAGAGAACCCATGTTCTCATTTTATCCAAGCTACTTTTTTGTTGTTGGTAAGTTTACACAAAACGCACCCAAATTGGGTATTCTATTGTATTCTATTCAAGTCACGAATTCATACATGGCTTCGTAAATATTGTTTGAGACCCAAAAATTTAAAAATTCTTGCACTAAAATTTCTCAACAAACAGAACACAGCGTTGGAAAGTAACTCATAAAGATTCAGATGCAACAATAATTTATAGCATATATTAAAAAAAAAAAAAAAAAAAGACAATCGAGAGAAAGAGCGGAGGAGTACCTAAGCAATAAAGATGGTTATAGGCTCGCTGTGGGCGACAGATACAGCGTGCGTCCCAACTGGGGATTTTGGCTCAGAGAGAGAGAGAGAGAGAGAGAGAGAGCTAAATGGGCTTAAAAATCAAGACCAGGCCCAAGTTGTTAAAGAAGAAGCCTATTTTGAAGAACAAGAAAGAGAACTGTGAGTTTCAGTGTGTGTGACAAAAGAGCTGTTGGAATCTTTGGATTTGAAAACGGGTAGGATTAGAGGCCTATTGATATTGATAATTATAAAGTGAATCTGTCTAATTCACCCTATGCAAACCAAATCCTAAAGTGCATTTGTTTTGTTGTAAAACATTTTGCTCAAATTTGAGTGTTTGGGGCGAAACTTTGTCCCAGCAAAACACTGTTTTAATAAGGACTGAAAAGGGGCATTAAAATATTTTCAGCCTGCAGAAAGATAACATTCATCCCTTTCCGCCCAACAACTTGTCTCCGCCCAAATCACCGAACCCCCCATCTCCACATCACCAATTGCCACCCATCACCAATCACCTAAAGCCGCCATCCTATGTGTTGCTCCATTTGGAAGCCAAGAAACTAAATAAAAACGCAAAATCAAGAGAACCCATGTTCTCATTTTATCCAAGCTACTTTTTTGTTGTTGGTAAGTTTACACAAAACGCACCCAAATTGGGTATTCTATTGTATTCTATTCAAGTCACGAATTCATACATGGCTTCGTAAATATTGTTTGAGACCCAAAAATTTAAAAATTCTTGCACTAAAATTTCTCAACAAACAGAACACAGCGTTGGAAAGTAACTGATAAAGATTCAAATGCAACAATAATTTATAGCATATATTAAAAAAAAAAAAAAAAAGACAATCGAGAGAAAGAGCGGAGGAGTACCTAAGCAATAAAGATGGTTAAAGGCTCGCTGTGGGCGACAGATACAGCGTGCGTCCCAACTGGGGATTTTGGCTCAGAGAGAGAGAGGGAGAGAGAGAGAGAGAGAGAGAGAGCTAAATGGGCTTAAAAATCAAGACCAGGCCCAAGTTGTTAAAGAAGAAGCCTATTTTGAAGCAGATATGAATGGGAACTGTGAGTTTCAGTGTGTGTGACAAAAGAGCTGTTGGAATCTTTGGATTTGAAAACGGGTAGGATTTGAGGCCTATTGATATTGATAATTATAAAGTGAATCTGTCTAATTCACCCTATACAAACCAAATCCTAAAGTGCATTTGTTTTGTTGTAAAACATTTTGCTCAAATTTGAGTGTTTGGGGCGAAACTTTGTCCCAGCAAAACACTGTTTTAATATGGACTGAAAAGGGGCATTAAAATATTTTCAGCCTGCAGAAAGATAACATTCATCCCTTTCCGCCCAACAACTTGTCTCCGCCCAAATCACCGAACCCCCCATCTCCACATCACTAATTGCCCCCCATCACCAATCACCTAAGGCCGCAATTCTATGTGTTGCTCCATTTGGAAGCCAAGAAACTAAATAAAAACGCAAAATCAAGAGAACCCATGTTCTCATTTTATCCAAGCTAAATTTTTGTTGTTGGTAAGTTTACACAAAACGCACCCAAATTGGGTATTCTATTGTATTCTATTCAAGTCACGAATTCATACATGGCTTCGTAAATATTGTTTGTGACCCAAAAATTTAAAAATTCTTGCACTAAAATTTCTCAACAAACAGAACACAACGTTGGAAAGTAACTGATAAAGATTCAAATGCAACAATAATTTATAGCATATATTAAAAAAAAAAAAAAAAAGACAATCGAGAGAAAGAGCGGAGGAATACCTAAGACATAAAGATGGTTAAAGGCTCGCTGTGGGCGACAGATACAGCGTGCGTCCCAACTGGGGATTTTGGCTCAGAGAGAGAGAGAGAGAGAGAGAGAGAGCTAAATGGGCTTAAAAATCAAGACCAGGCCCAAGTTGTTAAAGAAGAAGCCTATTTTGAAGCAGATATAAAAGAGAACTGTGAGTTTCAGTGTGTGTGACAAAAGAGCTGTTGGAATCTTTGGATTTGAAAACGGGTAGGATTAGAGGCCTATTGATATTGATAATTATAAAGTGAATCTGTCTAATTCACCCTATACAAACCAAATTCTAAAGTGCATTTGTTTTGTTGTTAAACATTTCGCTCAAATTTGAGTGTTTGGGGCGAAACTTTGTCCCAGCAAAACACTGTTTTAATAAGGACTGAAAAAGGGCATTAAAATATTTTCAGCCTGCAGAAAGATAACATTCATCCCTTTCCGCCCAACAACTTGTCTCCGCCCAAATCACCGAACCCCCCATCTCCACATCACCAATTGCCACCCATCACCAATCACCTAAAGCCGCCATCCTATGTGTTGCTCCATTTGGAAGCCAAGAAACTAAATAAAAACGCAAAATCAAGAGAACCCATGTTCTCATTTTATCCAAGCTACTTTTTTGTTGTTGGTAAGTTTACACAAAACGCACCCAAATTGTGTACTCTATTGTATTCTATTCAAGTCACGAATTCATAAATGGCTTCGTAAATATTTTTTGAGACCCAAAAATTTAAAAATTCTTGCACTAAAATTTCTCAACAAACTAAACACAGCGTTGGAAAGTAACTGATAAAGATTCAAATGCAACAATAATTTATAGCATATATTAAAAAAAAAAAAAAAAAAAGACAATCGAGAGAAAGAGCGGAGGGGTACCTAAGCAATAAAGATGGTTAAAGGCTCGCTGTGGGCGACAGATACAGCATGCGTCCCAACTGGGGATTTTGGCTCAGAGAGAGAGAGAGAGAGAGAGAGCTAAATGGGCTTAAAAATCAAGACCAGGCCCAAGTTGTTAAAGAAGAAGCCTATTTTGAAGCAGATATAAAAGAGAACTGTGAGTTTCAGTGTGTGTGACAAAAGAGCTGTTGGAATCTTTGGATTTGAAAACGGGTAGGATTAGAGGCCTATTGATATTGATAATTATAAAGTGAATCTGTCTAATTCACCCTACACAAACCAAATCCTAAAATGCATTTGTTTTGTTTTAAAACATTTTGCACAAATTTGAGTGTTTGGGGCGAAACTTTGTCCCGGCAAAACACTGTTTTAATAAGGACTGAAAAAGGGCATTAAAATATTTTCAGCCTGCAGAAAGATAACATTCATCCCTTTCCGCCCAACAACTTGTCTCCGCCCAAATCACAGAACCCCCCATCTCCACATCACCAATTGCCACCCATCACCAATCATCTAAAGCTGCAATTCTATGTGTTGCTCCATTTGGAAGCCAAGAAACTAAATAAAAACGCAAAATCAAGAGAACCCATGTTCTCATTTTATCCAAGCTACTTTTTTGTTGTTGGTAAGTTTACACAAAACGCACCCAAATTGGGCATTCTATTGTATTCTATTCAAGTCACGAATTCATACATGGCTTCGTAAATATTGTTTGAGACCCAAAAATTTAAAAATTCTTGCCCTAAAATTTCTCAACAAACAGAACACAGCGTTGGAAAGTAACTGATAAAGATTCAAATGCAACAATAATTTATAGCATATATTAAAAAAAAAAAAAAAAGACAATCGAGAGAAAGAGCGGAGGAGTACCTAAGCAATAAAGATGGTTAATGGCTCGCTGTGGGCGACAGATACAGCGTGCGACCCAATTGGGGGTTTTGGCTCACAGAGAGAGAAAGAGAGAGAGAGAGAGAGAGAGAGAGAGAGCTAAATGGGCTTAAAAATCAAGACCAGGCCCAAGTTGTTAAAGAAGAAGCCTATTTTGAAGCAGATATAAAAGAGAACTGTGAGTTTCAGTGTGTGTGACAAAAGAGCTGTTGGAATCTTTGGATTTGAAAACGGGTAGGATTAGAGGCCTATTGATATTGACAATTATAAAGTGAATCTGTCTACTTCACCCTATACAATGCAAATCCTAAAGTGCATTTGTTTTGTTGTAAAACATTTTGCTCAAATTTGAGTGTTTGGGGCGTAACTTTGTCCCAGCAAAACACTGTTTTAATAAGGACTGAAAAGGGGCATGACAATATTTTCAGCCAGCAGAAAGATAACATTCATCCCTTTCCGCCCAACAACTTGTCTCCGCCCAAATCACCGAACCCCCCATCTCCACATCACCAATTGCCACCCATCACCAATCACCTAAAGCCGCAATTCTATGTGTTGCTCCATTTGGAAGCAAAGAAACTAAATAAAAACGCAAAATCAAGAGAACCCATGTTCCCATTTTATCCAAGCTACTTTTTTGTTGTTGGTAAGTTTACACAAAACGCACCCAAATTGGGTATTCTATTGTATTCTATTCAAGTCACGAATTCATACATGGCTTCGTAAATATTGTTTGAGACCCAAAAATTTAAAAATTCTTGCACTAAAATTTCTCAACAAACAGAACACAGCGTTGGAAAGTAACTGATAAAGATTCAAATGCAACAATAATTTATAGCATATATTAAAAAAAAAAAAAAAAAAGACAATCGAGAGAAAGAGCGGAGGAGTACCTAAGCAATAAAGATGGTTAAAGGCTCGCTGTGGGCGACAGATACAGCGTGCGTCCCAACTGGGGATTTTGGCTCAGAGAAAGAGACAGAGAGAGAGAGAGAGAGAGAGAGAGAGAGAGCTAAATGGGCTTAAAAATCAAGACCAGGCCCAAGTTGTTAAAGAAGAAGCCTATTTTGAAGCAGATATAAAAGAGAACTGTGAGTTTCAGTGTGTGTGACAAAAGAGCTGTTGGAATCTTTGGATTTGAAAACGGGGAGGATTAGAGGCCTATTGATATTGATAATTATAAAGTGAATCTGTCTAATTCACCCTATACAAACCAAATCCTAAAGTGCATTTGTTTTGTTGTAAAACATTTTGCTCAAATTTGAGTGTTTGGGACGAAACTTTGTCCCAGCAAAACACAGTTTTAATAAGGTCTGAAAAGGGGCATGAAAATATTTTCAGCCTACAGAAAGATAACATTCATCCCTCTCCGCCCAACAACTTGTCTCCGCCCAAATCACCGAACCCCCCATCTCCACATCACCAATTGCCACCCATCACCAATCACCTAAAGCCGCAATCCTATGTGTTGCTCCATTTGGAAGCCAAAAACTAAATAAAAACGCAATATCAAGAAAACCCATGTTCTCATTTTATCCAAGCTACTTTTTTGTTGTTGGTAAGTTTACACAACACGCACCCAAATTGGGTATTCTATTGTATTCTATTCAAGTCACGAATTCATACATGGCTTCGTAAATATTGTTTGAGACCCAAAAATTTAAAAATTCTTGCACTAAAATTTCTCAACAAACAGAACACAGCGTTGGAAAGTAACTGATAAAGATTCAAATGCAACAATAATTTATAGCATATATTAAAAAAAAAAAAAAAAAGACAATCGAGAGAAAGAGCGGAGGAGTACCTAAGCAGTAAAGATGGTTAAAGGCTCGCTGTGGGCGACAGATACAGCGTGCGTCCCAACTGGGGATTTTGGCTCAGAGAAAGAGACAGAGAGAGAGAGAGAGAGAGAGAGAGAGAGAGAGAGAGAGAGAGAGAGAGAGAGCTAAATGGGCTTAAAAATCTAGACCAGGCCAAAGTTGTTAAAGAAGAAGCCTATTTTGAAGCAGATATAAAAGAGAACTGTGAGTTTTAGTGTGTGTGACAAAAGAGCTGTTGGAATCTTTGGATTTGAAAACGGGTAGGATTAGAGGCCTATTGATATTGAAAATTATAAAGTGAATCTGTCTAATTCACCCTATACAAACCAAATCCCAAAGTGCATTTGTTTTGTTGTAAAACATTTTGCTCAAATTTGAGTGTTTGGGGCGAAACTTTGTCCCAGCAAAACACTGTTTTAATAAGGTCTGAAAAGGGGCATGAAAATATTTTCAGCCTGGAGAAAGATAACATTCATCCCTTTCCGCCCAACAACTTGTCTCCGCCCAAATCACCAGACCCCCCATCTCCACATCACCAATTGCCACCCAACACCAATCACCTAAAGCAGCAATTCTATGTGTTGCTCCATTTGAAAGCCAAGAAACTAAATAAAAACGCAATATCAAGAAAACCCATGTTCTCATTTTATCCAAGCTACTTTTTTGTTGTTGGTAAGTTTACACAACACGCAGCCAAATTGGGTATTCTATTGTATTCTATTCAAGTCACGAATTCATACATGGCTTCGTAAATATTGTTTGAGACCCAAAAATTTAGAAATTCGTGCACTAAAATTTCTCAGCAAACAGAACACAGCGTTGGAAAGTAACTGATAAACATTCAAATGCAACAATAATTTATAGCATATATTAAAAAAAAAAAAAAAAAAGACAATCGAGAGAAAGATCGGAGGAGTACCTAAGCAATAAAGATGGTTAAAGGCTCGCTGTGGGCGACAGATACAGCGTGCGTCCCAACTGGGGATTTTGGCTCAGAGAGAGAGAGGGAGATAGGGCTAAATGGGCTTAAAAATCAAGACCAGGCCCAAGTTGTTAAAGAAGAAGCCTATTTTGAAGCAGATATAAAAGAGAACTGTGAGTTTCAGTGTGTAGGACAAAAGAGCTGTTGGAATCTTTGGATTTGAAAACGGGTAGGATTAGAGGCCTATTGATATTGATAATTATAAAGTGAATCTGTCTAATTCACCCTATACAAACTAAATCCTAAAGTGCATTTGTTTTGTTGTAAAACATTTTGCTCAAATTTGGGTGATTGGGGCGAAACTTTGTCCCAGCAAAACACTGTTTTAATAAGGACTGAAAAGGGGCATTAAAATATTTTCAGCCTGCAGAAAGATAACATTCATCCCTTTCCGCCCAACAACTTGTCTCCGCCCAAATCACCGAACCCCCCATCTCCACATCACCAATTGCCACCCATCACCAATCACCTAAAGCCGCAATTCTATGTGTTGCTCCACTTGGAAGCCAAGAAACTAAATAAAAACGCAAAATCAAGAGAACCCATGTTCTCATTTTATCCAAGCTACTTTTTTGTTGTTGGTAAGTTTACAAAAAACGCACCCTAATTGGGCATTCTATTGTATTCTATTGAAGTCACGAATTCATACATGGCTTCGTAAATATTGTTTGAGACCCAAAAATTTAAAAATTCTTGCACTTAAATTTCTCAACAAACAGAACACAGCGTTGGAAAGTAACTGATAAAGATTCAAATGCAACAATAATTTATAGCATATATTAAAAAAAAAAAAAAAAGACAATCGAGAGAAAGATCGGAGGAGTACCTAAGCAATAAAGATGGTTAAAGGCTCGCTGTGGGCGACAGATACAGCGTGCGTCCCAACTGGGGATTTTGGCTCAGAGAAAGAGAGAGAGAGAGAGAGAGAGAGAGAGAGAGAGAGAGAGCTAAATGGGCTTAAAAATCAAGACCAGGCCCAAGTTGTTAAAGAAGAAGCCTATTTTGAAGCAGATATAAAAGAGAACTGTGAGTTTCAGTGTGTGTGACAAAAGAGCTGTTGGAATCTTTGGATTTGAAAACGGGTAGGATTAGAGGCCTATTGATATTGATAATTATAAAGTGAATCTGTCTAATTCACCCTATACAAACCAAATCCTAAGGTGCATTTTGGTTTTGTTGTAAAACATTTTGCTCAAATTTGAGTCTTTGGGGCGAAACTTTGTCCCAGCAAAACACTGTTTTAATAAGGACTGAAAATGGGCATGAAAATATTTTCAGCCTGCAGAAAGATAACATTCATCCCTTTCCGCCCAACAACTTGTCTCCGCCCAAATCACAGAACCCCCCATCTCCACATCACCAATTGCCAACCATCACCAATCATCTAAAGCCGCAATTCTATATGTTGCTCCATTTGGAAGCCAGGAAACAAAATAAAAACGCAAAATCAAGAGAACCCATGTTCTCATTTTATCCAAGCTACTTTTTTGTTGTTGGTAAGTTTACACAGAACGCACCCAAATTGGGCATTCTATTGTATTCTATTCAAGTCACGAATTCATACATGGCTTCGTAAATATTGTTTGAGACCCAAAAATTTAAAAATTCTTGCACTAAAATTTCTCAACAAACAGAACACAGCGTCGGAAAGTAACTGATAAAGATTCAAATGGAACAATAATTTATAGCATATATTAAAAAAAAAAAAAAAAAGACAATCGAGAGAAAGAGCGGAGGAGTACCTAAGCAATAAAGATGGTTAATGGCTCGCTGTGGGCGACAGATACAGCGTGCGACCCAACTGGGGATTTTGGCTCACACAGAGAGAGAGAGAGAGAGAGAGAGAGAGAGAGAGAGAGAGAGAGAGAGAGAGAGCTAAATGGGCTTAAAAATCAAGACCAGGCCCAAGTTGTTAAAGAAGAAGCCTATTTTGAAGAACATGAAAGAGAACTGTGAGTTTCAGTGTGTGTGACAAAAGAGCTGTTGGAATCTTTGGATTTGAAAACGGGTAGCATTAGAGGCCTATTGATATTGATAATTATAAAGTGAATCTGTCTAATTCACCCTATACAAACCAAATTCTAAAGTGCATTTGTTTTGTTGTAAAACATTTTGCTCAAATTTGAGTGTTTGGGGCGAAACTTTGTCCCAGCAAAACACTGTTTTAATAAGGACTGAAAAGGGGCATTAAAATATTTTCAGCCTGCAGAAAGATAACATTCATCCCTTTCCGCTCAACAACTTGTCTCCGCCCAAATCACCGAACCCCCCATCTCCACATCACCAATTGCCACCCATCACCAATCACCTAAAGCCGCAATTCTATGTGTTGCTCCATTTGGAAGCCAAGAAACTAAATAAAAACGCAAAATCAAGAGAACCCATGTTCTCATTTTATCCAAGCTACTTTTTTGTTGTTGGCAAGTTTACACAAAACGCACCCAAATTGGGTATTCTATTGTATTCTATTCAAGTCCCGAATTCATACATGGCTTCGTAAATATTGTTTGAGACCCAAAAATTTAAAAATTCTTGCACCAAAATTTCTCAACAAACAGAACACAGCGTTGGAAAGTAACTGATAAAGATTCAAATGCAACAATAATTTATAGCATATATTAAAAAAAAAAAAAAAAGACAATCGAGAGAAAGAGCGGAGGAGTACCTAAGCAATAAAGATGGTTAAAGGCTCGCTGTGGGCGACAGAAACAGCGTGCGTCCCAACTGGGTATTTTGGCTCAGCGAAAGAGACAGAGAGAGAGAGACAGAGAGAGAGAGAGCTAAATGGGCTTAAAAATCTAGACCAGGCCAAAGTTGTTAAAGAAGAAGCCTATTTTGAAGCAGATATAAAAGAGAACTGTGAGTTTTAGTGTGTGAGACAAAAGAGCTGTTGGAATCTTTGGATTTGAAAACGGGTAGGATTAGAGGCCTATTGATATTGAAAATTATAAAGTGAATCTGTCTAATTCACCCTATACAAACCAAATCCCAAAGTGCATTTGTTTTGTTGTAAAACATTTTGCTCAAATTTGAGTGTTTGGGGCGAAACTTTGTCCCAGCAAAACATAGTTTTAATAAGGTCTGAAAAGGGGCATGAAAATATTTTCAGCCTGTAGAAAGATAACATTCATCCCTTTCCGCCCAACAACTTGTCTCCGCCCAAATCACCCAACCCCCCATCTCCACATCACCAATTGCCACCCAACGCCAATCACCTAAAGCAGCAATTCTATGTGTTGCTCCATTTGGAAGCCAAGAAACTAAATAAAAACGCAAAATCAAGAGAACCCATGTTCTCATTTTATCCAAGCTACTTTTTTGTTGTTGGTAAGTTTACACAAAACGCACCCAAATTGGGTATTCTATTGTATTCTATTCAAGTCACGAATTCATACATGGCTTCGTAAATATTGTTTGAGACCCAAAAATTTAAAAATTCTTGCACTAAAATTTCTCAACAAACAGAACACAGCATTGGAAAGTAACTGATAAAGATTCAAATGCAACAATGATTTATAGCATATATTAAAAAAAAAAAAAAAAGACAATCGAGAGAAAGAGCGGAGGAGTACCTAAGCAATAAAGATGGTTAAAGGCTCGCTGTGGGCGACAGATACAACGTGCGTCCCAACTGGGGATTTTGGCTCAGTGAGAGAGAGAGAGAGAGAGCTAAATGGGCTAAAAAATCAAGACTTGGCCCAAGTTGTTAAAGAAGAAGCCTATTTTGAAGCAGATATAAAAGAGAACTGTGAGTTTCAGTGTGTGTGACAAAAGAGCAATTGGAATCTTTGGATTTGAAAACGGGTAGGATTAGAGGCCTATTGATATTGATAATTATAAAGTGAATCTGTCTAATTCACCCTATACAAACCAAATCCTAAAGTGCATTTGTTTTGTTGTAAAACATTTTGCTCAAATATGAGTGTTTGGGGCGAAACTCTGTCCCAGCAAAACACTGTTTTAATAAGGACTGAAAAGGGGCATGAAAATATTTTCAGCCTGCAGAAAGATAACATTCATCCCTTTCCGCCCAACAACTTGTCTCCGCCCAAATCACCGAACCCCCCATCTCCACATCACCAATTGCCACCCATCACCAATCACCTAAAGCCGC
Source organism: Lithocarpus polystachyus (assembly GCA_033629205.1). NCBI lineage: Eukaryota > Viridiplantae > Streptophyta > Magnoliopsida > Fagales > Fagaceae > Lithocarpus > Lithocarpus polystachyus. The sequence goes on along the minus strand of CM066163.1, from coordinate 107,658,642 downwards.
AATTCTATGTGTTGCTCCATTTGGAAGCCAAGAAACTAAATAAAAACGCAAAATCAAGAGAACCCATGTTCTCATTTTATCCAAGCTACGTTTTTGTTGTTGGTAAGTTTACACAAAACGCACCCAAATTGGGTATTCTATTGTATTCTATTCAAGTCACGAATTCATACATGGCTTCGTAAATATTGTTTGAGACCCAAAAATTTAAAAATTCTTGCACTAAAATTTCTCCACAAACAGAACACAGCGTTGGAAAGTAACTGATAAACATTCAAATGCAACAATAATTTATAGCATATATTAAAAAAAAAAAAAAAAAGACAATCGAGAGAAAGATCGGAGGAGTACCTAGGCAATAAAGATGGTTAAAGGCTCGCTGTGGGTGACAGATACAGCGTGCGTCCCAACTGGGGATTTTGGCTCAGAGAAAGAGACAGAGAGAGAGAGAGAGAGAGAGAGAGCTAAATGGGCTTAAAAATCAAGACCAAGCCCAAGTTGTTAAAGAAGAAGCCTATTTTGAAGCAGATATAAAAGAGAACTATGAGTTTCAGTGTGTGTGACAAAAGAGCTGTTGGAATCCTTGTATTTGAAAACGGGTAGGATTAGAGGCCTATTGATATTGAAAATTATAAAGTGAATCTGTCTAATTCACCCTATACAAACCAAATCCCAAAGTGCATTTGTTTTGTTGTAAAACATTTTGCTCAAATTTGAGTGTTTGGGGCGAAACTTTGTCCCAGCAAAACACAGTTTTAATAAGGTCTGAAAAGGGGCATGAAAATATTTTCAGCCTGTAGAAAGATAACATTCATCCCTTTCCGCCCAACAACTTGTCTCCGCCCAAATCACCCAACCCCCCATCTCCACATCACCAATTGCCACCCAACACCAATCACCTAAAGCAGCAATTCTATGTGTTGCTCCATTTGGAAGCCAAGAAACTAAATAAAAACGCAAAATCAAGAGAACCCATGTTCTCATTTTATCCAAGCTACTTTTTTGTTGTTGGTAAGTTTACACAAAACGCACCCAAATTGGGTATTCTATTGTATTCTATTCAAGTCACGAATTCATACATGGCTTCGTAAATATTGTTTGAGACCCAAAAATTTAAAAATTCTTGCACTAAAATTTCTCAACAAACAGAACACAGCATTGGAAAGTAACTGATAAAGATTCAAATGCAACAATGATTTATAGCATATATTAAAAAAAAAAAAAAAAAAAGACAATCGAGAGAAAGAGCGGAGGAGTACCTAAGCAATAAAGATGGTTAAAGGCTCGCTGTGGGCGACAGATACAACGTGCGTCCCAACTGGGGATTTTGGCTCAGAGAGAGAGAGAGAGAGAGAGAGCTAAATGGGCTTAAAAATCAAGACCAGGCCCAAGTTGTTAAAGAAGAAGCCTATTTTGAAGCAGATATAAAAGAGAACTGTGAGTTTCAGTGTGTGTGACAAAAGAGCTGTTGGAATCTTTGGATTTGAAAACGGGTAGGATTAGAGGCCGATTGATATTGATAATTATAAAGTGAATCTGTCTAATTCACCCTATACAAACCAAATCCTAAAGTGCATTTGTTTTGTTGTAAAACATTTTGCTAAAATTTGAGTGTTTGGGGCGAAACTTTGTCCCAGCAAAACACTGTTTTAATAAGGACTGAAAAGGGGCATGAAAATATTTTCAGCCTGCAGAAAGATAACATTCATCCCTTTCTGCCCAACAACTTGTCTCCGCCCAAATCACCGAACCCCCCATCTCCACATCACCAATTGCCACCCATCACCAATCACCTAAAGCCGCAATTCTATGTGTTGCTCCATTTGGAAGCCAAGAAACTAAATAAAAACGCAAAATCAAGAGAACCCATGTTCTCATTTTATCCAAGCTACGTTTTTGTTGTTGGTAAGTTTACACAAAACGCACCCAAATTGGGTATTCTACTGTATTCTATTCAAGTCACGAATTCATACATGGCTTCGTAAATATTGTTTGAGTCCCAAAAATTTAAAAATTCTTGCACTAAAATTTCTCAACAAACAGAACACAGCGTTGGAAAGTAACTGATAAACATTCAAATGAAACAATAATTTATAGCATATATTAAAAAAAAAAAAAAAAGACAATCGAGGGAAAGATCGGAGGAGTACCTAGGCAATAAAGATGGTTAAAGGCTCGCTGTGGGTGACAGATACAGCGTGCGTCCCAACTGGGGATTTTGGCTCAGAGAAAGAGACAGAGAGAGAGAGAGAGCTAAATGGGCTTAAAAATTAAGACCAGGCCCAAGTTGTTAAAGAAGAAGCCTATTTTGAAGCAGATATAAAAGAGAACTATGAGTTTCAGTGTGTGTGACAAAAGAGCTGTTGGAATCTTTTGATTTGAAAACGGGTAGGATTAGAGGCCTATTGATATTGATAATTATAAAGTGAATCTGTCTAATTCACCCTATACAAACCAAATCCTAAAGTGCATTTTTTTTGTTGTAAAACATTTTGCTCAAATTTGAGTGTTTGGGGCGAAACTTTGTCCCAGCAAAACACTGTTTTAATAAGGACTGAAAAGGGGCATGAAAATATTTTCAGCCTGCAGAAAGATAACATTCATCCCTTTCCGCCCAACAACTTGTCTCCGCCCAAATCACCGAACCCGCCATCTCCACATCACCAATTGCCACCCATCACCAATCACCTGAAGCCGCAATTCTATGTGTTGCTCCATTTCAAAGCCAAGAAACTAAATAAAAACGCAAAATCAAGAGAACCCATGTTCTCATTTTATCCAAGCTACGTTTTTGTTGTTGGTAAGTTTACACAAAACGCACCCAAATTGGGTATTCTATTGTATTCTATTCAAGTTACGAATTCATACATGGCTTCGTAAATATTGTTTGAGACCCAAAAATTTAAAAATTCTTGCACTAAAATTTCTCAACAAACAGAACACAGCGCTGGAAAGTAACAGATAAACATTCAAATGCAACAATAATTTATAGCATATATTAAAAAAAAAAAAAAAAAAAGACAATCGAGAGAAAGATCGGAGGAGTACCTAGGCAATAAAGATGGTTAAAGGCTCGCTGTGGGTGACAGATACAGCGTGCGTCCCAACTGGGGATTTTGGCTCAGAGAAAGAGACAGAGAGAGAGAGAGAGAGAGAGAGAGCTAAATGGGCTTAAAAATCAAGACCAGGCCCAAGTTGTTAAAGAAGAAGCCTATTTTGATGCAGATATAAAAGAGAACTATGAGTTTCAGTGTGCGTGACAAAAGAGCTGTTGGAATCTTTGGATTTGAAAACGGGTAGGATTAGAGGCCTATTGATATTGAAAATTATAAAGTGAATCTGTCTAATTCACCCTATACAAACCAAATCCTAAAGTGCATTTGTTTTGTTGTAAAACATTTTGCCCAAATTTGAGTGTTTGGGGCGAAACTTTGTCCCAGCAAAACACTGTTTTAATAAGGACTGAAAAGGGGCATGAAAATATTTTCAGCCTGCAGAAAGATAACATTCATCCCTTTCCGCCCAACAACTTGTCTCCGCCCAAATCACCGAACCCCCCATCTCCACATCACCAATTGCCACCCATCACCAATCACCTAAAGCCGCAATTCTATGTGTTGCTCCATTTGGAAGCCAAGAAACTAAATAAAAACGCAAAATCAAGAGAACCCATGTTCTCATTTTATCCAAGCTACGTTTTTGTTGTTGGTAAGTTTACACAAAACGCACCCAAATTGGGTATTCTATTGTATTCTATTCAAGTCACGAATTCATACATGGCTTCGTAAATATTGTTTGAGACCCAAAAATTTAAAAATTCTTGCACTAAAATTTCTCAACAAACAGAACACAGCGTTGGAAAGTAACTGATAAACATTCAAATGCAACAATAATTTATAGCATATATTAAAAAAAAAAAAAAAAAAAAGACAATCGAGAGAAAGGTCGGAGGAGTACCTAGGCAATAAAGATGGTTAAAGGCTCGCTGTGGGTGACAGATACAGCGTGCGTCCCAACTGGGGATTTTGGCTCAGAGAAAGAGACAGAGAGAGAGAGAGAGAGAGAGAGAGAGCTAAATGGGCTTAAAAATCAAGACCAGGCCCAAGTTGTTAAAGAAGAAGCCTATTTTGATGCAGATATAAAAGAGAACTATGAGTTTCAGTGTGCGTGACAAAATAGCTGTTGGAATCTTTGGATTTGAAAACGGGTAGGATTAGAGGCCTATTGATATTGAAAATTATAAAGTGAATCTGTCTAATTCACCCTATACAAACCAAATCCCAAAGTGCATTTGTTTTGTTGTAAAACACTTTGCTCAAATTTGAGTGTTTGGGGCGAAACTTTGTCCCAGCAAAACACAGTTTTAATAAGGTCTGAAAAGGGGCATGAAAATATTTTCAGCCTGTAGAAAGATAACATTCATCCCTTTCCGCCCAACAACTTGTCTCCGCCCAAATCACCCGACCCCCCATCTCCACATCACCAATTGCCACCCAACACCAATCACCTAAAGCAGCAATTCTATGTGTTGCTCCATTTGGAAGCCAAGAAACTAAATAAAAACGCAAAATCAAGAGAACCCATGTTCTCATTTTATCCAAGCTACTTTTTTGTTGTTGGTAAGTTTACACAAAACGCACCCAAATTGGGTATTCTATTGTATTCTATTCAAGTCACGAATTCATACATGGCTTCATAAATATTGTTTGAGACCCAAAAATTTAAAAATTCTTGCACTAAAATATCTCAACAAACAGAACACAGCATTGGAAAGTAACTGATAAAGATTCAAATGCAACAATGATTTATAGCATATATTAAAAAAAAAAAAAAAAAGACAATCGAGAGAAAGATCGGAGGAGTACCTAAGCAATAAAGATGGTTAAAGGCTCGCTGTGGGCGACAGATACAACGTGCGTCCCAATTGGGGATTTTGGCTCAGAGAGAGAGAGAGGGAGAGAGCTAAATGGTCTTAAAAATCAAGACCAGGCCCAAGTTGTTAAAGAAGAAGCCTATTTTGAAGCAGATATAAAAGAGAACTGTGAGTTTCAGTGTGTGTGACAAAAGAGCTGTTGGAATCTTTGGATTTGAAAACGGGTAGGATTAGAGGCCTATTGATATTGATAATTATAAAGTGAATCTGTCTAATTCACCCTATACAAACCAAATCCTAAAGTGCATTTGTTTTGCTGTAAAACATTTTGCTCAAATTTGAGTGTTTGGGGCGAAACTTTGTCCCAGCAAAACACTGTTTTAATAAGGACTGAAAAGGGGCATGAAAATATTTTCAGCCTGCAGAAAGATAACATTCATCCCTTTCCGCCCAACAACTTGTCTCCGCCCAAATCACCGAACCCCCCATCTCCACATCACCAATTGCCACCCATCACCAATCACCAAAAGCCGCAATTCTATGTGTTGCTCCATTTGGAAGCCAAGAAACTAAATAAAAACGCAAAATCAAGAGAACCCATGTTCTCATTTTATCCAAGCTACGTTTTTTTTGTTGGTAAGTTTACACAAAACGCACCCAAATTGGGTATTCTATTGTATTCTATTCAAGTCACGAATTCATACATGGCTTCGTAAATATTGTTTGAGACCCAAAAATTTAAAAATTCTTGCACTAAAATTTCTCAACAAACAGAACACAGCGTTGGAAAGTAACTGACAAACATTCAAATGAAACAATAATTTATAGCATATATTAAAAAAAAAAAAAAAAGACAATCGAGAGAAAGATCGGAGGAGTACCTAGGCAATAAAGATGGTTAAAGGCTCGCTGTGGGTGACAGATACAGCGTGCGTCCCAACTGGGGATTTTGGCTCAGAGAAAGAGACAGAGAGAGAGAGAGAGAGAGAGAGAGAGCTAAATGGTCTTAAAAATCAAGACCAGGCCCAAGTTGTTAAAGAAGAAGCCTATTTTGAAGCAGATATAAAAGAGAACTGTGAGTTTCAGTGTGTGTGACAAAAGAGCTGTTGGAATCTTTGGATTTGAAAACGGGTAGGATTAGAGGCCTATTGATATTGATAATTATAAAGTGAATCTGTCTAATTCACCCTATACAAACCAAATCCTAAAGTGCATTTGTTTTGCTGTAAAACATTTTGCTCAAATTTGAGTGTTTGGGGCGAAACTTTGTCCCAGCAAAACACTGTTTTAATAAGGACTGAAAAGGGGCATGAAAATATTTTCAGCCTGCAGAAAGATAACATTCATCCCTTTCCGCCCAACAACTTGTCTCCGCCCAAATCACCGAACCCCCCATCTCCACATCACCAATTGCCACCCATCACCAATCACCAAAAGCCGCAATTCTATGTGTTGCTCCATTTGGAAGCCAAGAAACTAAATAAAAACGCAAAATCAAGAGAACCCATGTTCTCATTTTATCCAAGCTACGTTTTTTTTGTTGGTAAGTTTACACAAAACGCACCCAAATTGGGTATTCTATTGTATTCTATTCAAGTCACGAATTCATACATGGCTTCGTAAATATTGTTTGAGACCCAAAAATTTAAAAATTCTTGCACTAAAATTTCTCAACAAACAGAACACAGCGTTGGAAAGTAACTGACAAACATTCAAATGAAACAATAATTTATAGCATATATTAAAAAAAAAAAAAAAAGACAATCGAGAGAAAGATCGGAGGAGTACCTAGGCAATAAAGATGGTTAAAGGCTCGCTGTGGGTGACAGATACAGCGTGCGTCCCAACTGGGGATTTTGGCTCAGAGAAAGAGACAGAGAGAGAGAGAGAGAGAGAGAGAGAGAGCTAAATGGGCTTAAAAATCAAGACCAGGCCCAAGTTGTTAAAGAAGAAGCCTATTTTGAAGCAGATATAAAAGAGAACTATGAGTTTCAGTGTGTGTTACAAAAGAGCTGTTGGAATCTTTGGATTTGAAAACGGGTAGGATTAGAGGCCTATTGATATTAATAATTATAAAGTGAATCTGTCTAATTCACCCTATACAAACCAAATCCTAAAGTGCATTTGTTTTGTTGTAAAACATTTTGCTCAAATTTGATTCTTTGGGGCGAAACTTTGTCCCAGCAAAACACTGTTTTAATAAGGACTGAAAAGGGGTATGAAAATATTTTCAGCCTGCAGAAAGATAACATTCATCCCTTTCCGCCCAACAACTTGTCTCCGCCCAAATCACCGAACCCCCCATCTCCACATCACCAATTGCCACCCATCACCAATCACCTAAAGCCGCAATTCTATGTGTTGCTCCATTTGAAAGCCAAGAAACTAAATAAAAACGCAAAATCAAGAGAACCCATGTTCTCATTTTATCCAAGCTACTTTTTTGTTGTTGGTAGGTTTACACAAAACGCACCTAAATTGGGTATTCTATTGTATTCTATTCAAGTCACGAATTCATACATGGCTTCGTAAATATTGTTTGAGACCCAAAAATTTAAAAATTCTTGCACTAAAATTTCTCAACAAACAGAATACAGCGTTGGAAAGTAACTGATAAAGATTCAAATGCAACAACAATTTATAGCATATATTAAAAAAAAAAAAAAAAAGACAATCGAGAGAAAGAGCGGAGGAGTACCTAAGCAATAAAGATGGTTAAAGGCTCGCTGTGGGCGACAGATACAGCGTGAGTCCCAACTGGGGATTTTGGCTCAGAGAGAGAGAGGGAGAGAGAGAGAGAGAGAGAGAGAGAGAGAGAGAGAGAGAGAGAGAGAGAGAGAGCTAAATGGGCTTAAAAATCAGGACCAGGCTCAAGTTGTTAAAGAAGAAGCCTATTTTGAAGCAGATATGAAAGAGAACTATGAGTTTCAGTGTGTGTGACAAAAGAGCTGTTGGAATCTTTGGATTTGAAAACGGGTAGGATTAGAGGCCTATTGATATTGATAATTATAAAGTGAATCTATCTAGTTCACCCTATACAAACCAAATCCTAAAGTGCATTTGCTTTGTTGTAAAACATATTGCTCAAATTTGAGTGTTTGGGGCGAAACTTTGTCCCAGCAAAACACTGTTTTAATAAGGACTGAAAAGGGGCATGAAAATATTTTCAGCCTGCAGAAAGATAACATTCATCCGTTTCCGCCCAACAACTTGTCTCCGCCAAAATCACCCAACCCCCCATCTCCACATCACCAATTGCCACCCATCACCAATCACCTAAAGCAGCAATTCTCTGTGTTGCTCCATTTGGAAGCCAAGAAACTAAATAAAAACGCAAAATCAAGAGAACCCATGTTCTCATTTTGTCCAAGCTACTTTTTTGTTGTTGGTAAGTTTACACAAAACGCACCCAAATTGGGTAATCTATTGTATTCTATTCAAGTCACGAATTCATACATGGCTTCGTAAATATTGTTTGAGACCCAAAAATTTAAAAATTCTTGCACTAAAATTTATCAACAAACGGAACACAGCATTGGAAAGTAACTGATAAAGATTCAAATGCAACAATGATTTATAGCATATATTAAAAAAAAAAAAAAGACAATCGAGAGAAAGAGCGGAGGAGTACGTAAGCAATAAAGATGGTTAAAGGCTCGCTGTGGGCGACAGATACAGCGTGCGGCCCAACTGGGGATTTTGGCTCAGAGAGAGAGAGAGAGAGAGAGCTAAATGGGCTTAAAAATCAAGACCAGGCCCAAGTTGTTAGAGAAGAAGCCTATTTCGAAGCAGATATAAAAGAGAACTGTGAGTTTCAGTGTGTGTGACAAAAGAGCTATTGGAATCTTTGGATTTGAAAACGGGTAGGATTAGAGGCCTATTGATATTGATAATTATAAAGCGAATCTGTCTACTTCACCCTATACAAAGCAAATCCTAAAGTGCATTTGTTTTGTTGTAAAACATTTTGCTCAAATTTGAGTGTTTGGGGCGAAACTATGTCCCAGCAAAACACTGTTTTAATAAGGACTGAAAAGAGGCATGACAATATTTTCAGCCTGCAGAAAGATAACATTCATCCCTTTCCGCCCAACAACTTGTCTCCGCCCAAATCACCCAACCCCCAATCTCCACATCACCAGTTGCCACCCATCACCAATCACCTAAAGGAGCAATTCTATGTGTTGCTCCATTTGGAAGCCAAGAAACTAAATAAAAACGCAAAATCAAGAGAACCCATGTTCTCATTTTATCCAAGCCACTTTTTTGTTGTTGGTAAGTTTACACAAAACGCACCCAAATTGGGTATTCTATTGTATTCTATTCAAGTCACGAATTCATACATGGCTTCGTAAATATTGTTTGAGACCCAAAAGTTTAAAAATTATTGCACTAAAATTTCTCAACAAACAGAATACAGCGTTGGAACGTAACTGATAAAGATTCAAATGCAACAATGATTTATAGCATATATTAAAAAAAAAAAAAAAAAAAAGACAATCGAGAGAAAGAGCGGAGGAGTACCTAAGCAATAAAGATGGTTAAAGGCTCGCTGTGGGCGACAAATACAGCGTGCGTCCCAACTGGGGATTTTGGCTTAGAGAGAGAGAGAGAGAGAGAGCTAAATGGGCTTAAAAATCAAGGCCAGACCCAAGTTGTTAAAGAAGAAGCGTATTTTGAAGCAGATACAAAAGAGAACTGTGAGTTTCAGTGTGTGTGACAAAAGAGCTGTTGGAATCTTTGGATTTGAAAACGGGTAGGATTAGAGCCCTATTGATATTGATAATTATAAAGTGAATCTGTCTAATTCATCCTATACAAACCAAATCCTAAAATGCATTTGTTTTGTTGTAAAACATTTTGCTCAAATTTGAGTGTTTGGGGCGAAACTTTGTCCCAGCAAAACACTGTTTTAATAAGGACTGAAAAAGGGCATTAAAATATTTTTAGCCTGCAGAAAGATAACATTCATCCCTTTCCGCCCAACAACTTGTCTCCGCCCAAATCACCGAACCCCCCATCTCCACATCACCAATTGCCACCCATCACCAATCACCTAAAGCCGCAATTCTATGTGTTGCTCCATTTGGAAGCCAAGAAACTGAATAAAAACGCAAAATCAAGAGAACCCATGTTCTCATTTTATCCAACCTACTTTTTTGTTGTTGGTAAGTTTACATAAAACGCACCCAAATTGGGTATTCTATTGTATTCTATTCTAGTCACGAATTCATACATGGCTTCGTAAATATTGTTTGAGACCCAAAAATTTAAAAATTCTTGCACTAAAATTTCTCAACAAACAGAACACAGCGTTGGAAAGTAACTGATAAAGATTCAAATGCAACAATAATTTATAGCATATATTAAAAAAAAAAAAAAAAAAAGACAATTGAGAGAAAGAGCGGAGGAGTACCTAAGCAATAAAGATGGTTAAAGGCTCGCTGTGGGCGACAGATACAGCGTGCGTCCCAACTGGGGATTTTGGCTCAGAGAGAGAGAGAGAGAGAGAGAGAGAGAGAGAGCTAAATGGGCTTAAAAATCAAGACCAGGCCCAAGTTGTTAAAGAAGAAGCCTATTTTGAAGCAGATATGAAAGAGAACTGTGAGTTTCAGTGTGTGTGACGAAAGAGCTGTTGGAATCTTTGGATTTGAAAACGGGTTGGACTAGAGGCCTATTGATATTGATAATTATAAAGTGACTCTGTCTAATTCACCCTATACAAACCAAATCCTAAAGTGCATTTGTTTCGTTGTAAAACATTTTGCTCAAATTAGAGTGTTTGAGGCGAAACTTTGTCCCAGCAAAACACTGTTTTAATAAGGACTGAAAAGGGGCTTGAAAATATTTTCAGCCTGCAGAAAGATAACATTCATCCCTTTCCGCCCAACAACTTGTCTCCGCCCAAATCACCCAACCCCCAATCTCCACATCACCAATTGCCACCCATCACCAATCACCTAAAGGAGCAATTCTATGTGTTGCTCCATTTGGAAGCCAAGAAACTAAATAAAAACACAAAATCAAGAGAACCCATGTTCTCATTTTATCCAAGCCACTTTTTTGTTGTTGGTAAGTTTACACAAAACGCACCCAAATTGGGTATTCTATTGTATTCTATTCAAGTCACGAATTCATACATGGCTTCGTAAATATTGTTTGAGACCCAAAAATTTAAAAATTATTGCACTAAAATTTCTCAACAAACAGAATACAGCGTTGGAAAGTAACTGATAAAGATTCAAATGCAACAATGATTTATAGCATATATTAAAAAAAAAAAAAAAAAAAGACAATCGAGAGAAAGGGCGGAGGAGTACCTAAGCAATAAAGATGGTTAAAGGCTCGCTGTGGGCGACAGATACAGCGTGCGTCCCAACTGGGGATTTTGGCTCAGAGAGAGAGAGAGAGAGAGAGCTAAATGGGCTTAAAAATCAAGGCCAGGCCCAAGTTGTTAAAGAAGAAGCCTATTTTGAAGCAGATATAAAAGAGAACTGTGAGTTTCAGTGTGTGTGACAAAAGAGCTGTTGGAATCTTTGGATTTGAAAACGGGTAGGATTAGAGGCCTATTGATATTGATAATTATAAAGTGAATCTGTCTAATTCATCCTATACAAACCAAATCCTAAAATGCATTTGTTTTGTTGTAAAACATTTTGCTCAAATTTGAGTGTTTGGGGCGAAACTTTGTCCCAGCAAAACACTGTTTTAATAAGGACTGAAAAAGGGCATTAAAATATTTTCAGCCTGCAGAAAGATAACATTCATCCCTTTCCGCCCAACAACTTGTCTCCGCCCAAATCACCGAACCCCCCATCTCCACATCACCAATTGCCACCCATCACCAATCACCTAAAGCCGCAATTCTATGTGTTGCTCCATTTGCAAGCCAAGAAACTGAATAAAAATGCAAAATCAAGAGAACCCATGTTCTCATTTTATCCAAGCTACGTTTTTGTTGTTGGTAAGTTTACACAAAACGCACCCAAATTGGGTATTCTATTGTATTCTATTCAAGTCACGAATTCATACATGGCTTCGTAAATATTGTTTGAGACCCAAAAATTTAAAAATTCTTGCACTAAAATTTCTCAACAAACAGAACACAGCGTTGGAAAGTAACTGATAAACATTCAAATGCAACAATAATTTATAGCATATATTAAAAAAAAAAAGAAAAAAGACAATCGAGAGAAAGAGCGGAGGAGTACCTAAGCAATAAGATGGTTAAAGGCTCGCTGTGGGCGACAGATACAGCGTGCGTCCCAACTGGGGATTTTGGCTCAGAGAGAGAGAGAGAGAGAGAGAGCTAAATGGGCTTAAAAATCCGGACCAGGCTCAAGTTGTTAAAGAAGAAGCCTATTTTGAAGCAGATATGAAAGAGAACTGTGAGTTTCAGTGTGTGTGACAAAAGAGCTGTTGGAATCTTTGGATTTGAAAACGGGCAGGATTAGAGGCCTATTGATATTGATAATTATAAAGTGAATCTGTCTAGTTCACCCTATACAAACCAAATCCTAAAGTGCATTTGCTTTGTTGTAAAACATTTTGCTCAAATTTGAGTGTTTGGGGCGAAACTTTGTCCCAGCAAAACACTGTTTTAATAAGGACTGAAAAGGGGCATGAAAATATTTTCAGCCTGCAGAAAGATAACATTCATCCCTTTCCGCCCAACAACTTGTCTCCGCCCAAATCACCCAACCCCCCATCTCCAAATCACCAATTGCCACCCATCACCAATCACCTAAAGCAGCAATTCTATGTGTTGCTCCATTTGGAAGCCAAGAAACTAAATAAAAACGCAAAATCAAGAGAACCCATGTTCTCATTTTATCCAAGCTACTTTTTTGTTGTTGGTAAGTTTCCACAAAACGCACCCAAATTGGGTATTCTATTGTATTCTATTCATGTCACGAATTCATACATGGCTTCGTAAATATTGTTTGAGACCCAAAAATTTAAAAATTCTTGCACTAAAATTTCTCAACAAACAGAACACAGCGTTGGAAAGTAACTGATAAACATTCAAATGCAACAATAATTTATAGCATATATTAAAAAAAAAAAAAAAAAGACAATCGAGAGAAAGAGCGGAGGAGTACCTAAGCAATAAAGATGGTTAAAGGCTCGCTGTGGGCGACAGATACAGCGTGCGTCCCAACTGGGGATTTTGGCTCAGAGAGAGAGAGGGAGAGAGAGAGAGAGAGAGAGAGAGAGAGCTAAATGGGCTTAAAAATCAGGACCAGGCTCAAGTTGTTAAAGAAGAAGCCTATTTGAAGCAGATATGAAAGAGAACTGTGAGTTTCAGTGTGTGTGACAAAAGAGCTGTTGGAATCTTTGGATTTGAAAACGGGTAGGATTAGAGGCCTATTGATATTGATAATTATAAAGTGAATCTGTCTAGTTCACCCTATACAAACCAAATCCTAAAGTGCATTTGCTTTGTTGTAAAACATTTTGCTCAAATTTGAGTGTTTGGGGCGAAACTTTGTCCCAGCAAAACACTGTTTTAATAAGGACTGAAAAGGGGCATGAAAATATTTTCAGCCTGCAGAAAGATAACATTCATCCCTTTCCGCCCAACAACTTGTCTCCGCCCAAATCACCCAACCCCCCATCTCCACATCACCAATTGCCACCCATCACCAATCACCTAAAGCAGCAATTCTATGTGTTGCTCCATTTGGAAGCCAAGAAACTAAATAAAAACGCAAAATCAAGAGAACCCAAGTTCTCATTTTATCCAAGCTACTTTTTTGTTGTTGGTAAGTTTACACAAAACGCACCCAAATTGGGTATTCTATTGTATTCTATTCAAGTCACGAATTCATACATGGCTTCGTAAATATTGTTTGAGACCCAAAAATTTAAAAATTCTTGCACTAAAATTTCTCAACAAACAGAACACAGCATTGGAAAGTAACTGATAAAGATTAAAATGCAACAATGATTTATTGCATATATTAAAAAAAAAAAAAAAGACAATCGAGTGAAAGAGCGGAGGAGTACCTAAGCAATAAAGATGGTTAAAGGCTCGCTGTGGGCGACAGATACAGCGTGCGTCCCAACTGGGGATTTTGGCTCAGAGAGAGAGAGAGAGAGAGAGCTAAATGGGCTTAAAAATCAAGACCAGGCCCAAGTTGTTAAAGAAGAAGCCTATTTTGAAGCAGATATAAAAGAGAACTGTGAGTTTCAGTGTGTGTGACAAAAGAGCTGTTGGAATCTTTGGATTTGAAAACGGGTAGGATTAGAGGCCTATTGATATTGATAATTATAAAGCGAATCTGTCTACTTCACCCTATACAAAGCAAATCCTAAAGTGCATTTGTTTTGTTGTAAAACATTTTGCTCAAATTTGAGTGTTTGGGGCGAAACTTTGTCCTAGCAGAACACTGTTTTAATAAGGACTGAAAAGAGGCATGACAATATTTTTAGCCTACAGAAAGATAACATTCATCCCTTTCCGTCCAACAACTTGTCTCCGCCCGAATCACCGAACCCCCCATCTCCACATCACCAATTGCCACCCATCACCAATCACCTAAAGCCGCAATTCTATGTGTTGCTCCATCTGGAAGCCAAGAAACTAAATAAAAACGAAAAATCAAGAGAACCCATGTTCTCATTTTATCCAAGCTACTTTTTTGTTGTTGGTAAGTTTACATAAAACGCACCCAAATTGGGTATTCTATTGTATTCTATTCAAGTCACAAATTCATACATGGCTTCGTAAATATTGTTTGAGACCCAAAAATTTAAAAATTCTTGCACTAAAATTTCTCAACAAACAGAACACAGCGTTGGAAAGTAACTGATAAAGATTCAAATGCAACAATAATTTATAGCAAATATTAAAAAAAAAAAAAAAAGACAATTGAGAGAAAGAGCGGATAAGAACCTAAGCAATAAAGATGGTTAAAGGCTCGCTGTGGGCGACAGATACAGTGTGCGTCCCGACTGGGGATCTTGGCTCAGAGAGAGAGAGAGAGAGAGAGAGAGAGAGAGCTAAATGGGCTTAAAAATCAAGACCAGGCCCAAGTTGTTAAAGAAGAAGCCTATTTTGAAGCTGATATGAAAGAGAACTGTGAGTTTCAGTGTGTGTGACGAAAGAGCTGTTGGAATCTTTCGATTTGAAAACGGGTAGCATTAGAGGCCTATTGATATTGATAATTATAAAGTGAATCTGTCTAATTCACCCTCTACAAACCAAATCCTAAAGTGCATTTGTTTTGTTGTAAAACATTTTGCTCAAATTAGAGTGTTTGGGGCGAAACTTTGTCCCAGCAAAACACTGTTTTAATAAGGACTGAATAGGGGCAAGAAAATATTTTCAGCCTGCAGAAAGATAACATTCATCCCTTTCCGCCCAACAACTTGTCTCCGCCCAAATCACCCAACCCCCAATCTCCACATCACCAATTGCCACCCATCACCAATCACCTAAAGGAGCAATTCTATGTGTTGCTCCATTTGGAAGCCAAGAAACTAAATAAAAATGCAAAATCAAGAGAACCCATGTTCTCATTTTATCCAAGCCACTTTTTTGTTGTTGGAAAGTTTACACAAAACGCACCCAAATTGGGTATTCTATTGTATTCTATTCAAGTCACGAATTCATACATGGCTTCGTAAATATTGTTTGAGACCCAAAAATTTAAAAATTCTTGCACTAAAATTTCTCAACAAACAGAACACAGCATTGGAAAGTAACTGATAAAGATTTTAATGCAACAATGATTTATAGCATATATTAAAAAAAAAAAAAAAAGACAATCGAGAGAAAGTGCGGAGGAGTACCTAAGCAATAAAGATGGTTAAAGGCTCGCTGTGGGCGACAGATACAGCGTGCGTCCCAACTGGGGATTTTGGCTCAGAGAGAGAGAGAGAGAGAGAGATCTAAATGGGCTTAAAAATCAAGACCAGGCCCAAGTTGTTAAAGAAGAAGCCTATTTTGAAGCAGATATAAAAGAGAACTGTGAGTTTCAGTGTTTGTGAGAAAAGAGCTGTTGGAATCTTTGGATTTGAAAACGAGTAGGATTAGAGGCCTATTGATATTGATAATTATAAAGTGAATCTGTCTAATTCATCCTATACAAACCAAATCCTAAAATGCATTTGTTTTGTTGTAAAACATTTTGCTCAAATTTGAGTGTTTGGGGCGAAACTTTGTCCCAGCAAAACACTGTTTTAATAAGGACTGAAAAAGGGCATTAAAATATTTTCAGCCTGGAGAAAGATAACATTCATCCCTTTCCGCCGAACAACTTGTCTCCGCCCAAATCACAGAACCCCCCATCTCCACATCACCAATTGCCACCCATCACCAATCATCTAAAGCCGCAATTCTATGTGTTGCTCCATTTGGAAGCCAAGAAACTAAATAAAAACGCAAAATCAAGAGAACCCATGTTCTCATTTTATCCAAGCTACTTTTTTGTTGTTGGTAAGTTTACACAAAACGCACCCAAATTGGGCATTCTATTGTATTTTATTCAAGTCACGAATTCGTACATGGCTACGTAAATATTGTTTGAGACCCAAAAATTTAAAAATTCTTGCACTAAAATTTCTCAACAAACAGAACACAGCGTTGGAAAGTAATTGATAAAGATTCAAATGCAACAATAATTTATAGCGTATATTAAAAAAAAAAAAAAAGACAATCGAGAGAAAGAGCGGAGGAGTACCTAAGCAATAAAGATGGTTAATGGCTCGCTGTGGGCGACAGATACAGCGTGCGACCCAACTAGGGATTTTGGCTCACAGAGAGAGAGAGAGAGAGAAGTGAGAGAGAGCTAAATGGGCTTAAAAATCAAGACCAGGCCCAAGTTGTTAAAGAAGAAGCCTATTTTGAAGCAGATATAAAAGAGAACTGTGAGTTTCAGTGTGTGTGACAAAAGAGCTGTTGGAATCTTTGGATTTGAAAACGGGTAGGATTAGAGGCCTATTGATATTGATAATTATAAAGCGAATCTGTCTACTTCACCCTATACAAAGCAAATCCTAAAGTGCATTTGTTTTGTTGTAAAACATTTTGCACAAATTAGAGTGTTTGGGGCGAAACATTGTCCCAGCAAAACACTGTTTTAATAAGGACTGAAAAGGGGCATGAAAATATTTTCAGCCTGCAGAAAGATAACATTCATCCCTTTCCGCCCAACAACTTGTCTCTGCCCAAATCACCTAACCCCCAATCTCCACATCACCAATTGCCACCTGTCACCAATCACCTAAAGCAGCAATTCTATGTGTTGCTCCATTTGGAAGCCAAGAAACTAAATAAAAACGCAAAATCAAGAGAACCGATGTTCTCATTTTATCCAAGCTACTTTTTTGTTGTTGGTAAGTTTACACAAAACGCACCCAAATTGGGTATTCTATTGTATTCTATTCAAGTCACGAATTCATACATGGCTTCGTAAATATTGTTTGAGACCCAAAAATTTAAAAATTCTTGCACTAAAATTTCTCAACAAACAGAACACAGCATTGGAAAGTAACTGATAAAGATTCAAATGCAACAATAATTTATAGCATATATTAAAAAAAAAAAAAAAAAAGACAATCGAGAGAAAGAGCGGAGGAGTACCTAAGCAATGAAGATGGTTAAAGGCTCGCTGTGGGCGACAGATACAGCGTGCGTCCCAACTGGGGATTCTGGCTCAGAGGGAGAGAGAGAGAGGGAGCTAAATGGGCTTAAAAATCAAGACCAGGCCCAAGTTGTTAAAGAAGAAGCCTATTTTGAAGCAGATATAAAAGAGAACTGTGAGTTTCAGTGTGTGTGACAAAAGAGCTGTTGGAATCTTTGGATTTGAAAACGGGTAGGATTAGAGGCCTATTGATATTGATAATTATAAAGTGAATCTGTCTAATTCACCCTATACAAACCAAATCCTAAAGTGCATTTGTTTTGTTGTAAAACATTTTGCTCAAATTTGAGTGTTTGGGGCGAAACTTTGTCCCAGCAAAACACTGTTTTAATAAGGACTGAAAAGGGGCATGAAAATATTTTCAGCCTGCAGAAAGATAACATTCATCCCTTTCCGCCCAACAACTTGTCTCCGCCCAAATCACCCAACCCCCCATCTCCACATCACCAATTGCCACCCATCACCAATCACCTAAAGCAGCAATTCTATGTGTTGCTCCATTTGGAAGCCAAGAAACTAAATAAAAACGCAAAATCAAGAGAACCCATGTTCTCATTTTATCCAAGCTACTTTTTTGTTGTTGGTAAGTTTACACAAAACGCACCCAAATTGGGTATTCTATTGTATTCTATTCAAGTCACGAATTCATACATGGCTTCGTAAATATTGTTTGAGACCCAAAAATTTAAAAATTCTTGCACTAAAATTTCTCAACAAACAGAACACAGCGTTGGAAAGTAACTGATAAAGATTCAAATGCAACAATAATTTATAGCATATATTAAAAAAAAAAAAAAAAAGACAATCGAGAGAAAGAGCGGAGGAGTACCTAAGCAATAAAGATGGTTAATGGCTCGCTGTGGGCGACAGATACAGCGTGCGACCCAACTGGGGATTTTGGCTCACACAGAGAGAGAGAGAGAGAGAGAGAGCTAAATGGGCTTAAAAATCAAGACCAGGCCCAAGTTGTTAAAGAAGAAGCCAATTTTGAAGCTGATATAAAAGAGAACTGTGAGTTTCAGTGTGTGTGACAAAAGAGCTGTTGGAATCTTTGGATTTGAAAACGGGTAGGATTAGAGGCCTATAGATATTGATAATTAGAAAGTGAATCTGTCTAATTCACCCTATACAAACCAAATCCTAAAATGCATTTGTTTTGTTGTAAAACATTTTGCTCAAATTTGAGTGTTTGGGGCGAAACTTTGTCCCAGCAAAACACTGTTTTGATAAGGACTGAAAAGGGGCATGAAAATATTTTCAGCCTGCAGAAAGATAACATTCATCCCTTTCCGCCCAACAACTTGTCTCCGCCCAAATCACCCAACCCCCCATCTCCACATCACCAATTGCCACCCATCACCAATCACCTAAAGCAGCAATTCTATGTGTTGCTCCATTTGGAAGCCAAGAAACTAAATAAAAACGCAAAATCAAGAGAACCCATGTTCTCATTTTATCCAAGCTACTTTTTTGTTGTTGGTAAGTTTACACAAAACGCACCCAAATTGGGTATTCTATTGTATTCTATTCAAGTCACGAATTCATACATGGCTTCGTAAATATTGTTTGAGACCCAAAAATTTAAAAATTCTTGCACTAAAATTTCTCAACAAACAGAACACAGCATTGGAAAGTAACTGATAAAGATTCAAATGCAACAATGATTTATAGCATATATAAAAAAAAAAAAAAAAGACAATCGAGAGAAAGAGCGGAGGAGTACCTAAGCAATGAAGATGGTTAAAGGCTCGCTGTGGGCGACAGATACAGCGTGCGTCCCAACTGGGGATTCTGGCTCAGAGGGAGAGAGAGAGAGGGAGCTAAATGGGCTTAAAAATCAAGACCAGGCCCATGTTGTTAAAGAAGAAGCCTATTTTGAAGAAGATATAAAAGAGAACTGTGAGTTTCAGTGTGTGTGACAAAAGAGCTGTTGGAATCTTTGGATTTGAAAACGGGTAGGATTAGAGGCCTATTGATATTGATAATTATAAAGTGAATCTGTCTAATTCACCCTATACAAACCAAATCCTAAAATGCATTTGTTTTGTTGCAAAACATTTTGTTCAAATTTGAGTGTTTGGGGCGAAACTTTGTCCCAGCAAAACACTGTTTTAATAAGGACTGAAAAGGGGCATGAAAATATTTTCAGCCTGCAGAAAGATAACATTCATCCCTTTCCGCCCAACAACTTGTCTCCGCCCAAATCACCGAACCCCCCATCTCCACATCACCAATTGCCACCCATCACCAATCACGTAAAGCCGCAATTCTATGTGTTGCTCCATTTGGAAGCCAAGAAACTAAATAAAAACGCAAAATCAAGAGAACCCATGTTCTCATTTTATCCAAGCTACTTTTTGGTTGTTGGTAAGTTTACACGAAACGCACCCAAATTGGGTATTCTACTGTATTCTATTCAAGTCACGAATTCATACATGGCTTCGTAAATATTGTTTGAGACCCAAAAATTTAAAAATTCTTGCACTAAAATTTCTCAACAAACAGAATAAAGCGTTGGAAAGTAACTGATAAAGATTCAAATGCAACAATAATTTATAGCATATATTAAAAAAAAAAAAAAAAAAAGACAATCGAGAGAAAGAGCGGAGGAGTACCTAAGCAATAAAGATGGTTAAAGGCTCGCTGTGGGCGACAGATACAGCGTGCGTCCCAACTGGGGATTTTGGCTCAGAGAGAGAGAGAGAGAGAGAGAGAGAGCTAAATGGGCTTAAAAATCAAGACCAGGCTCAAGTTGTTAAAGAAGAAGCCTATTTTGAAGCAGATATGAAAAAGAACTGTGAGTTTCAGTGTGTGTGACAAAAGAGTTGTTGGAATATTTGGATTTGAAAACGGGTAGGATTAGAGCCCTATTGATATTGATAATTATAAAGTGAATCTGTCTAATTCACCCTATACAAACCAAATCCTAAAGTGCGTTTTTTTTGTTGTAAAACATTTTGCTCAAATTTGAGTGTTTGGGGCGAAACTTTGTCCCAGCAAAACACTGTTTTAATAAGGACTGAAAAGGGGCATGAAAATATTTTCAGCCTGCAGAAAGATAACATTCATCCCTTTCCGCCCAACAACTTGTCTCCGCCCAAATCACCCAACCCCCCATCTCCACATCACCAATTGCCACCCATCACCAATCACCTAAAGCAGCAATTCTATGTGTTGCTCCATTTGGAAGCCAAGAAACTAAATAAAAACGCAAAATCAAGAGAACCCATGTTCTCATTTTATCCAAGCTACTTTTTTGTTGTTGGTAAGTTTACACAAAACGCACCCAAATTGGGTATTCTATTGTATTCTATTCAAGTCACGAATTCATACATGGCTACGTAAATATTGTTTGAGACCCAAAAATTTAAAAATTCTTGCACTAAAATTTCTCAACAAACAGAACACAGCGTTGGAAAGTAACTGATAAAGATTCAAATGCAACAATAATTTATAGCATATATTAAAAAAAAAAAAATGACAATCGAGAGAAAGAGCGGAGGAGTACCTAAGCAATAAAGATGGTTAATGGCTTGCTGTGGGCGACAGATACAGCATGCGACCCAATTGGGATTTTGGCTCACACAGAGAGAGAGAGAGAGAGAGAGAGAGAGAGAGAGAGAGAGCTAAATGGGCTTAAAAATCAAGACCAGGCCCAAGTTGTTAAAGAAGAAGCCTATTTTGAAGCTGATATAAAAGAGAACTGTGAGTTTCAGTGTGTGTGACAAAAGAGCTGTTGGAATCTTTGGATTTGAAAACGGGTAGGATTAGAGGCCTATAGATATTGATAATTATAAAGTGAATCTGTCTAATTCACCCTATACAAACCAAATCCTAAAATGCATTTGTTTTGTTGTAAAACATTTTGCTCAAATTTGAGTGTTTGGGGCGAAACTTTGTCCCAGCAAAACACTGTTTTAATAAGGACTGAAAAGGGGCATGAAAATATTTTCAGCCTGCAGAAAGATAACATTCATCCCTTTCCGCCGAACAACTTGTCTCCGCCCAAATCACAGAACCCCCCATCTCCACATCACCAATTGCCACCCATTACCAATCATCTAAAGCCGCAATTCTATGTGTTGCTCCATTTGGAAGACAAGAAACTAAATAAAAACGCAAAATCAAGAGAACCCATGTTCTCATTTTATCCAAGCTACTTTTTTGTTGTTGGTAAATTTACACAAAACGCACCCAAATTGGGCATTCTATTGTATTCTATTCAAGTCACGAATTCATACATGGCTTCGTAAATATTGTTTGAGACCCAAAAATTTAAAAAGTCTAGCACTAAAATTTCTCAACAAACAGAACAAAGCGTTGGGAAGTAACTGATAAAGATTCAAATGCAACAATAATTTATAGCATATATTAAAAAAAAAAAAAAATCGAGAGAAAGAGCGGAGGAGTACCTAAGCAATAAAGATGGTTAATGGCTCGCTGTGGGCGACAGATACAGCGTGCGACCCAACTGGGGATTTTGGCTCACAGAGAGAGAGAGAGAGAGAGAGAGAGCTAAATGGGCTTAAAAATCAAGACCTGGCCCAAGTTGTCAAAGAAGAAGCCTATTTTGAAGCAGATATATAAGAGAACTGTGAGTTTCAGTGTGTGTGACAAAAGAGCTGTTGGAATCTTTGTATTTGAAAACGGGTAGGATTAGAGGCCTATAGATATCGATAATTATAAAGTGAATCTGTCTACTTCACCCTATACAAAGCAAATCCTAAAGTGCATTTGTTTTGTTGTAAAACATTTTGCTCAAATTTGAGTGTTTGGGGCGAAACTTTGTCCCAGCAAAACACTGTTTTAATATGGTCTGAAAAGGGGCATGAAAATATTTTCAGCCTGCAGAAAGATAACATTCATCCCTTTCCGCCCAACAACTTGTCTCCGCCCAAATCACCGAACCCCCCATCTCCACATCACCAATTGCCACCCATCACCAATCACCTAAAGCAGCAATTCTATGTGTTGCTCCATTTGGAAGCCAAGAAACTAAATAAAAACGCAAAATCAAGAGAACCCATGTTCTCATTTTATCCAAGCTACTTTTTTGTTGTTGGTAAGTTTACACAAAACGCACCCAAATTGGGTATTCCATTGTATTCTATTCAAGTCACGAATTCATACATGGCTTCGTAAATATTGTTTGAGACCCAAAAATTTAAAAATTCTTGCACTAAAATTTCTCAACAAACAGAACACAGCATTGGAAAGTAACTGATAAAGATTCAAATGCAACAATGATTTATAGCATATATTAAAAAAAAAAAAAAAAAAGACAATCTAGAGAAAGAGCGGACGAGTACCTAAGTAATAAAGATGGCTAAAGGCTCGCTGTGGGCGACAGATACAGCGTGCGTCCCAACTGGGGATTTTGGCTCAGAGAGAGAGAGAGAGAGAGAGCTAAATGGGCTTAAAAATCAAGACCAGGCCCAAGTTGTTAAAGAAGAAGCCTATCTTGAAGCTGATATAAAAGAGAACTGTGAGTTTCAATGTGTGTGACAAAAGAGCTGTTGGAATCTTTAGATTTGAAAACGGGTAGGATTAGAGGCCTATTGATATTGAAAATTATAAAGTGAATCTGTCTAATTCACCCTATGCAAACCAAATCCTAAAGTGCATTTGTTTGGTTGTAAAACATTTTGCTCAAATTTGAGTGTTTGGGGCGAAACTTTGTCCCAGCAAAACACTGTTTTAATAAGGACTGAAAACGGGCATGAAAATATTTTCAGCCTGCAGAAAGATAACATTCATCCCTTTCCGCCCAACAACTTGTCTCCGCCCAAATCACCGAACCCCCCATCTCCACATCACCAATTGCCACCCATCACCAATCACCTAAAGCCGCAATTCTGTGTGTTGCTCCATTTGGAAGCCAAGAAACTAAATAAAAACGCAAAATCAAGAGAACGCATGTTCTCATTTTATCCAAGCTACTTTTTTGTTGTTGGTAAGTTTACACAAAACGCACCCAAATTGGGTATTCTATTGTATTCTATTCAAGTCACGAATTCATACATGGCTTCGTAAATATTGTTTGAGACCCAAAAATTTAAAAGTTCTTGCACTAAAATTTCTCAACAAACAGAACACAGCGTTGGAAAGTAACTGATAAAGATTCAAATGCAACAATAATTTATAGCATATATTAAAAAAAAAAAAAAAAAAGACAATCGAGAGAAAGATCGGAGGAGTACCTAAGCAATAAAGATGGTTAAAGGCTCGCTGTGGGCGACAGATACAACGTGCGTCCCAACTGGGGATTTTGGCTCAGAGAGAGAGAGAGAGAGAGAGAGCTAAATGGGCTTAAAAATCAAGACCAGGCCCAAGTTGTTAAAGAAGAAGCCTATTTTGAAGCAGATATAAAAGAGAACTGTGAGTTTCAGTGTGTGTGACAAAAGAGCTGTTGGAATCTTTGGATTTGAAAACGGGTAGGATTAGAGGCCTATTGATATTGATAATTATAAAGTGAATCTGTCTAATTCACCCTATACAAACCAAATCCTAAAGTGCATTTGTTTTGTTGTAAAACATTTTGTTCAAATTTTAGTGTTTGGGGCGAAACTTTGTCCCAGCAAAACACTGTTTTAATAAGGTCTGAAAAGGGGCATGAAAATATTTTCAGCCTGCAGAAAGATAACATTCATCCCTTTCCGCCCAACAACTTGTCTCCGCCCAAATCACCGAACCCCCCATCTCCACATCACCAATTGCCACCCATCACCAATCACCTAAAGCCGCAATTCTGTGTGTTGCTCCATTTGGAAGCCAAGAAACTAATTAAAAACGCAAAATCAAGAGAACGCATGTTCTCATTTTATCCAAGCTACTTTTTTGTTGTTGGTAAGTTTACACAAAACGCACCCAAATTGGGTATTCTATTGTATTCTATTCAAGTCACGAATTCATACATGGCTTCGTAAATATTGTTTGAGACCCAAAAATTTAAAAATTCTTGCACTAAAATTTCTCAACAAACAGAACACAGCATTGGAAAGTAACTGATAAAGATTCAAATGCAACAATAATTTATAGCATATATTAAAAAAAAAAAAAAAAGACAATCGAGAGAAAGATCGGAGGAGTACCTAAGCAATAAAGATGGTTAAAGGCTCGCTGTGGGCGACAGATACAGCGTGCGTCCCAACTGGGGATTTTGGCTCAGAGAGAGAGAGAGAGAGAGAGAGAGAGAGAGAGCTAAATGGGCTTAAAAATCAAGACCAGGCCCAAGTTTTTAAAGAAGAAGCCTATTTTGAAGCAGATTTAAAAGAGAACTGTGAGTTTCAGTGTGTGTGACAAAAGAGCTGTTGGAATCTTTGGATTTGAAAACGGGTAGGATTAGAGGCCTATTGATATTGATAATTATAAAGTGAATCTGTCTAATTCACCCTATACAAACCAAATCCTAAAGTGTATTTGTTTTGTTGTAAAACATTTTGCTCAAATTTGAGTGTTTGGGGCGAAACTTTGTCCCAGCAAAACACTATTTTAATAAGGACTGAAAAGGGGCATTAAAATATTTTCTGCCTGCAGAAAGATAACATTCATCCCTTTCCGCTCAACAACTTGTCTCCGCCCAAATCACCGAACCTCCCATCTCCACATCACCAATTGCCACCCATCACCAATCACCTAAAGCCGCAATCCTATGTGTTGCTCCATTTGGAAGCCAAGAAACTAAATAAAAACGCAAAATCAAGAGAACCCATGTTCTCATTTTATCCAAGCTACTTTTTTGTTGTTGGTAAGTTTACACAAAACGCACCCAAATTGGGTATTCCATTGTATTCTATTCAAGTCACGAATTCATACATGGCTTCGTAAATATTGTTTGAGACCCAAAAATTTAAAAATTCTTGCACTAAAATTTCTCAACAAACAGAACACAGCATTGGAAAGTAACTGATAAAGATTCAAATGCAACAATGATTTATAGCATATATTAAAAAAAAAAAAAAAAAAAAGACAGTCGAGAGAAAGAGCGGAGGAGTACCTAAGCAATAAAGATGGTTAAAGGCTCGCTGTGGACGACAGATACAGCGTGCGTCCCAACTGGGGATTTTGGCTCAGAGAGAGAGAGGGAGAGAGAGAGAGAGAGAGAGAGAGAGAGCTAAATGGGCTTAAAATTCAAGACCAGGCCCAAGTTGTTAAAGAAGAAGCCTATTTTGAAGCAGATATGAAAGAGAACTTTGAGTTTCAATGTGTGTGACAAAAGAGCTGTTGGAATCTTTGGATTTGAAAACGGGTAGGATTAGAGGCCTATTGATATTGATAATTATAAAGTGAATCTGTCTAATTCACCCTATACAAACCAAATCCTAAAGTGCATTTGTTTTGTTGTAAAACATTTTGCTCAAATTTGAGTGTTTGGGGCGAAACTTTGTCCCAGCAAAACACTGTTTTAATAAGGACTGAAAAGGGGCATTAAAATATTTTCAGCCTGCAGAAAGATAACATTCATCCCTTTCTGCCCAACAACTTGTCTCCGCCCAAATCAGCCAACCCCCCATCTCCACATCACCAATTGCCACCCATTACCAATCACCTAAAGCAGCAATTCTATGTGTTGCTCCATTTGGAAGCCAAGAAACTAAATAAAAACGCAAAATCAAGAGAACCCATGTTCTCATTTTATACAAGCTACTTTTTTGTTGTTGGTAAGTTTACACAAAACGCACCCAAATTGGGTATTCCATTGTATTCTATTCAAGTCACGAATTCATACATGGCTTCGTAAATATTGTTTGAGACCCAAAAATTTAAAAATTCTTGCACTAAAATTTCTCAACAAACAGAACACAGCATTGGAAAGTAACTGATAAAGATTCAAATGCAACAATGATTTATAGCATATATTAAAAAAAAAAAAAAAGACAATCGAGAGAAAGAGCGGAGGAGTACCTAAGCAATAAAGATGGTTAAAGGCTCGCTGTGGGCGACAGATACAGCGTGCGTCCCAACTGGGGATTTTGGCTCAGAGAGAGATAGAGAGAGAGAGAGAGCTAAATGGGCTTAAAAATCAAGACCAGGCCCAAGTTGTTAAAGAAGAAGCCTATTTTGAAGCAGATATGAAAGAGAACTTTGAGTTTCAATGTGTGTGACAAAAGAGCTGTTGGAATATATAGATTTGAAAACGGGTAGGATTATAGGCCTATTGATATTGATAATTATAAAGTGAATCTGTCTAATTCACCCTATACAAACCAAATCCTAAAGTGCATTTGTTTTGTTGTAAAACATTTTGCTCAAATTTGAGTGTTTGGGGCGAAACTTTGTCCCAGCAAAACACTGTTTTAATAACGACTGAAAAGGGGCATTAAAATATTTTCAGCCTACAGAAAGATAACATTCATCCCTTTCCGCCCAACAACTTGTCTCCGCCCAAATCACCGAACCCCCCATCTCCACATCACCGATTGCCACCCATCACCAATCACCTAAAGCCGCAATCCTATGTGTTGCTCCATTTGGAAGCCAAGAAACTAAATAAAAACGCAAAATCAAGAGAACCCATGTTCTCATTTTATCCAAGCTACTTTTTTGTTGTTGGTAAGTTTACACAAAACGCACCCAAATTGGGTATTCTATTGTATTCTATTCAAGTCAGGAATTCATACATGGCTTCGTCAATATTGTTTGAGACCCAAAAATTTAAAAATTCTTGCACTAAAATTTCTCAACAAACAGAACACAGCGTTGGAAAGTAACTGATAAAGATTCAAATGCAACAATAATTTATAGCATATATTAAAAAAAAAAAAAAAAGACAATCGAGAGAAAGAGCGGAGGAGTACCTAAGCAATAAAGATGGTTAATGGCTCGCTGTGGGCGACAGATACAGCGTGCGACCCAACTGGGGATTTTGGCTCAGAGAGAGAGAGAGAGAGAGAGAGCTGAATGGGCTTAAAAATCAAGACCAGGCCCAAGTTGTTAAAGAAGAAGCCTATTTTGAAGCAGATATAAAAGAGAACTGTGAGTTTCAGTTTGTCTGACAAAAGTGCTGTTGGAATCTTATGATTTGAAAACGGGTAGGATTAGAGGCCTATTGATATTGATAATTATAAAGTGAATCTGTCTAATTCACCCTATACAAAGCAAATCCTAAAATGCATTTGATTTGTTGCAAAAGATTTTGCTCAAATTTGAGTGTTTGGGGCGAAACTTTGTCCCAGCAAAACACTGTTTTAATAAGGACTGAAAAGGGGCATTAAAATATTTTCAGCCTGCAGAAAGATAACATTCATCCCTTTCTGCCCAACAACTTGTCTCCGCCCAAATCAGCCAACCCCCCATCTCCACATCACCAATTGCCACCCATTACCAATCACCTAAAGCAGCAATTCTATGTGTTGCTCCATTTGGAAGCCAAGAAACTAAATAAAAACGCAAAATCAAGAGAACCCATGTTCTCATTTTATACAAGCTACTTTTTTGTTGTTGGTAAGTTTACACAAAACGCACCCAAATTGGGTATTCCATTGTATTCTATTCAAGTCACGAATTCATACATGGCTTCGTAAATATTGTTTGAGACCCAAAAATTTAAAAATTCTTGCACTAAAATTTCTCAACAAACAGAACACAGCATTGGAAAGTAACTGATAAAGATTCAAATGCAACAATGATTTATAGCATATATTAAAAAAAAAAAAAAAGACAATCGAGAGAAAGAGCGGAGGAGTACCTAAGCAATAAAGATGGTTAAAGGCTCGCTGTGGGCGACAGATACAGCGTGCGTCCCAACTGGGGATTTTGGCTCAGAGAGAGATAGAGAGAGAGAGAGAGCTAAATGGGCTTAAAAATCAAGACCAGGCCCAAGTTGTTAAAGAAGAAGCCTATTTTGAAGCAGATATGAAAGAGAACTTTGAGTTTCAATGTGTGTGACAAAAGAGCTGTTGGAATATATAGATTTGAAAACGGGTAGGATTATAGGCCTATTGATATTGATAATTATAAAGTGAATCTGTCTAATTCACCCTATACAAACCAAATCCTAAAGTGCATTTGTTTTGTTGTAAAACATTTTGCTCAAATTTGAGTGTTTGGGGCGAAACTTTGTCCCAGCAAAACACTGTTTTAATAACGACTGAAAAGGGGCATTAAAATATTTTCAGCCTACAGAAAGATAACATTCATCCCTTTCCGCCCAACAACTTGTCTCCGCCCAAATCACCGAACCCCCCATCTCCACATCACCAATTGCCACCCATCACCAATCACCTAAAGCCGCAATCCTATGTGTTGCTCCATTTGGAAGCCAAGAAACTAAATAAAAACGCAAAATCAAGAGAACCCATGTTCTCATTTTATCCAAGCTACTTTTTTGTTGTTGGTAAGTTTACACAAAACGCACCCAAATTGGGTATTCTATTGTATTCTATTCAAGTCAGGAATTCATACATGGCTTCGTCAATATTGTTTGAGACCCAAAAATTTAAAAATTCTTGCACTAAAATTTCTCAACAAACAGAACACAGCGTTGGAAAGTAACTGATAAAGATTCAAATGCAACAATAATTTATAGCATATATTAAAAAAAAAAAAAAAGACAATCGAGAGAAAGAGCGGAGGAGTACCTAAGCAATAAAGATGGTTAATGGCTCGCTGTGGGCGACAGATACAGCGTGCGACCCAACTGGGGATTTTGGCTCAGAGAGAGAGAGAGAGAGAGAGAGCTGAATGGGCTTAAAAATCAAGACCAGGCCCAAGTTGTTAAAGAAGAAGCCTATTTTGAAGCAGATATAAAAGAGAACTGTGAGTTTCAGTTTGTCTGACAAAAGTGCTGTTGGAATCTTATGATTTGAAAACGGGTAGGATTAGAGGCCTATTGATATTGATAATTATAAAGTGAATCTGTCTAATTCACCCTATACAAAGCAAATCCTAAAATGCATTTGATTTGTTGCAAAAGATTTTGCTCAAATTTGAGTGTTTGGGGCGAAACTTTGTCCCAGCAAAACACTGTTTTAATAAGGACTGAAAAAGGGCATTAAAATATTTTCAGCCTGCAGAAAGATAACATTCATCCCTTTCCGCCCAACAACTTGTCTCCGCCCAAATCACAGAACCCCCCATCTCCACATCACCAATTGCCACCCATCACCAATCATCTAAAGCCGCAATTCTATGTGTTGCTCCATTTGGAACCCAAGAAACTAAATAAAAACGCAAAATCAAGAGAACCCATGTTCTCATTTTATCCAAGCTACTTTTTTGTTGTTGGTAAGTTTACACAAAACGCACCCAAATTGAGCATTCTATTGTATTCTATTCAAGTCACGAATTCGTACATGGCTTCGCAAATATTGTTTGAGACCCAAAAATTTAAAAATTCTTGCACTAAAATTTCTCAACAAACAGAACACAGCGTTGGAAAGTAACTGATAAAGATTCAAATGCAACAATAATTTATAGCATATATTAAAAAAAAAAAAAAAGACAATCGAGAGAAAGAGCGGAGGAGTACCTAAGCAATAAAGATGGTTAATGGCTCGCTGTGGGCGACAGATACAGCGTGCGACCCAACTGGGGATTTTGGCTCACAGAGAGAGAGAGAGAGAGAGAGAGAGAGAGTGGGAGAGAGCTAAATGGGCTTAAAAATCAAGACCAGGCCCAAGTTGTTAAAGAAGAAGCCTATTTTGAAGCAGATATAAAAGAGAACTATGAGTTTCAGTGTGTGTGACAAAAGAGCTGTTGGAATCTTTGGATTTGAAAACGGGTAGGATTAGAGGCCTATTGATATTAGTAATTATAAAGAGAATCTGTCTACTTCACCCTATACAAAGCAAATCCTAAAGTGCATTCGTTTTGTTGTAAAACATTTTGCTCAAGTTACAGTGTTTGGGGCGAAACTTTGTCCCAGCAAAACACTGTTTTAATAAGGACTGAAAAGAGGCATGACAATATTTTCAGCCTATAGAAAGATAACATTCACCCCTTTCCGCCCAACAACTTGTCTCCGCCCAAATCACCGAACCCCCCATCTCCACATCACCAATTGCTACCATCACCAATCACCTAAAGCCGCAATTCTATGTGTTGCTCCATTTGGAAGCCAAGAAACTAAATAAAAATGCAAAATGAAGGGAACCCATGTTCTCATTTTATCCAAGCTACTTTTTTGTTGTCGGTAAGTTTACACAAAACGCACCCAAATTGGGTATTCTATTGTATTCTATTCAAGTCACGAATTCATACATGGCTTCGTAAATATTGTTTGAGACCCAAAAATTTAAAAATTCTTGCACTAAAATTTCTCAACAAACAGAACACAGCGTCGGAAAGTAACTGATAAAGATTCAAATGCAACAATAATTTATAGCATATATTAAAAAAAAAAAAAAAAAAAAAAAGACAAACGAGGGAAAGAGCGGAGGAGTACCTAAGCAATAAAGATGGTTAAAGGCTCGCTGTGGGCGACAGATACAGCGTGCGTCCCAACTGGGGATTTTGGCTCAGAGAGAGAGAGAGAGAGAGAGAGAGAGAGAGAGCTAAATGGGCTTAAAAATCAAGACCAGGCCCAAGTTGTTAAAGAAGAAGCCTATTTTGAAGCAGATATAAAAGAGAACTGTGAGTTTCAGTGTGTGTGACAAAAGAGCTGTTGGAATCTTTGGATTTGAAAACGGGTAGGATTGGAGGCCTATTGATATTGATAATTATAAAGTGAATCTGTCTAATTCACCCTATACAAACCAAATCCTAAAGTGCATTTGTTTTGTTGTAAAACATTTTGCTCAAATTACAGTGTTTGGGGCGAAACTTTGTCCCAGCAAAACACTGTTTTAAAAAGGACTGAAAAGGGGCATGAAAATATTTTCAGCCTGCAGAAAGATAACATTCATCCCTTTCCGCCCAACAACTTGTCTCCGCCCAAATAACCCAACCCCCAATCTCCACATCACCAATTGCCACCCGTCACCAATCACCTAAAGCAGCAATTCTATGTGTTGCTCCATTTGGAAGCCAAGAAACTAAATAAAAACGCAAAATCAAGAGAACCCATGTTCTCATTTTATCCAAGCTACTTTTTTGTTGTTGGTATGTTTACACAAAACGCACCCAAATTGGGTATTCTATTGTATTCTATTCATGTCACGAATTCATACATGGCTTCGTAAATATTGTTTGAGACCCAAAAATTTAAAAATTCTTGCACTAAAATTTCTCAACAAATAGAACACAGCATTGGAAAGTAACTGATAAATATTCAAATGCAACAATGATTTATAGCATATATTAAAAAAAAAAAAAAAAGACAATCGAGAGAAAGAGCGGAGGAGTACCTAAGCAATGAAGATGGTTAAAGGCTCGCTGTGGGCGACAGATACAGCATGCGTCCCAACTGGGGATTTTGGCTCAGAGGGAAAGGGAGAGAGAGAGCTAAATGGACTTAAAAATCAAGACCAGGCCCAAGTTGTTAAAGAAGAAGCCTATTTTGAAGAAGATATAAAAGAGAACTGTGAGTTTCAGTGTGTGTGACAAAAGTGCTGTTGGAATCTTTAGATTTGAAAACGGGTAGGATTAGAGGCCTATTGATATTGATAATTATAAAGTGAATCTGTCTAATTCACCCTATACAAACCAAATCCTAAAATGCATTTGTTTTGTTGTAAAACATTTTGCTCAAATTTGAGTGTTTGGGGCGAAACTTTGTCCCAGCAAAACACTGTTTTAATAAGGACTGAAAAGGGGCATGAAAATATTTTCAGCCTGCAGAAAGATAACATTCTTCCCTTTCCGCCCAACAACTTGTCTCCGCCCAAATCACAGAACCCCCCATCTCCACATCACCAATTGCCACCCATCACCAATCATCTAAAGCCGCAATTCTATGTGTTGCTCCATTTGGAAGCCAAGAAACAAAATAAAAACGCAAAATCAAGAGAACCCATGTTCTCATTTTATCCAAGCTACTTTTTTGTTGTTGGTAAGTTTACACAAAACTCACCCAAATTGGGCATTCTATTGTATTCTATTCAAGTCACGAATTCATACATGGCTTCGTAATTATTGTTTGAGACCCAAAAATTTAAAAATTCTAGCACTAAAATTTCTCAACAAACAGAACAAAGCGTTGGAAAGTAACTGATAAAGATTCAAATGCAACAATAATTTATAGCATATATTAAAAAAAAAAAAAAAAAGACAATCGAGAGAAAGAGCGGAGGAGTACCTAAGCAATGAAGATGGTTAAAGGCTCGCTGTGGACGACAGATACAGCGTGCGTCCCAGCTGGGGATTTTGGCTCAGAGAGAGAGAGGGAGAGAGAGAGAGAGAGAGAGAGCTAAATGGGCTTAAAAATCAAGACCAGGCCCAAGTTGTTAAAGAAGAAGCCTATTTTGAAGCAGATATGAAAGGGAACTTTGAGTTTCAGTGTGTGTGACAAAAGAGCTGTTGGAATCTTTGGATTTGAAAACGGGTAGGATTAGAGGCCTATTGATATTGATAATTATAAAGTGAATCTGTCTAATTCACCCTATACAAACCAAATCCTAAAGTGCATTTGTTTTGTTGTAAAACATTTTGCTCAAATTTGAGTGTTTGGGGCGAAACTTTGTCCCAGCAAAACACTGTTTTAATAAGGTCTGAAAAGGGGCATGAAAATATTTTCAGCCTGCAGAAAGATAACATTCATCCCTTTCCGCCCAACAACTTGTCTCCGCCCAAATCACCCAACCCCCCATCTCCACATCACCAATTGCCACCCATCACCAATCACCTAAAGCAGCAATTCTATGTGTTGCTCCATTTGGAAGCCAAGAAACTAAATAAAAACGGAAAATCAAGAGAACCCATGTTCTCATTTTATACAAGCAACTTTTTTGTTGTTGGTAAGTTTACACAAAACGCACCCAAATTGGGTATTCTATTGTATTCTATTCAAGTCACGAATTCATACATGGCTTCGTAAATATTGTTTGAGACCCAAAAATTTAAAAATTCTTGCACTAAAATTTCTCAACAAACAGAACACAGCGTTGGAAAGTAACTGATAAAGATTCAAATGCAACAATAATTTATAGCATTTATTAAAAAAAAAAAAAAAAAAAAAGACAATCGAGAGAAAGAGCGGAGGAGTACCTAAGCAATAAAGATGGTTAAAGGCTCGCTGTGGGCGACAGATACAGCGTGCGTCCCAACTGGGGATTTTGGCTCAGAGAAAGAGATAGAGAGAGGGAGAGAGAGAGAGAGAGAGAGAGAGCTAAATGGGCTTAAAAATCAAGACCAGGCCCAAGTTGTTAAAGAAGAAGCCTATTTTGAAGCAGATATAAAAGAGAACTGTGAGTTTTAGTGTGTGTGACAAAAGAGCTGTTGGAATCTTTGGATTTGAAAACGGGTAGGATTAGAGGCCTATTGATATTGAAAATTATAAAGTGAATCTGTCTAATTCACCCTATACAAACCAAGTCCTAAAGTGCATTTGTTTTGTTGTAAACCATTTTGCTCAAATTTGAGTGTTTGGGGCGAAACTTTGTCCCAGCAAAACACTGTTTTAATAAGGTCTGAAAAGGGGCATGAAAATATTTTCAGCCTGCAGAAAGATAACATTCATCCCTTTCCGCCGAACAACTTGTCTACGCCCAAATCACCCAACCCCCCATCTCCACATCACCAATTGCCACCCATCACCAATCACCTAAAGCAGCAATTCTATGTGTTGCTCCATTTGGAAGCCAAGAAACTAAATAAAAACGCAAAATCAAGAGAACCCATGTTCTCATTTTATCCAAGCTACTTTTTTGTTGTTGGTAAGTTTACACAAAACGCACCCAAATTGGGTATTCTATTGTATTCTATTCAAGTCACGAATTCATACATGGCTTCGTAAATATTGTTTGAGACCCAAAAATTTAAAAATTCTTGCACTAAAATTTCTCAACAAACAGAACACAGCATTGGAAAGTAACTGATAAAGATTCAAATGCAACAATGATTTATAGCATATATTAAAAAAAAAAAAAAAAAAAAGACAATCGAGAGAAAGAGCGGAGGAGTACCTAAGCAATGAAGATGGTTAAAGGCTCGCTGTGGACGACAGATACAGCGTGCGTCCCAACTGGGGATTTTGGCTCAGAGAGAGAGAGGGAGAGAGAGAGAGAGAGAGAGCTAAATGGGCTTAAAAATCAAGACCAGGCCCAAGTTGTTAAAGAAGAAGCCTATTTTGAAGCAGATATGAAAGGGAACTTTGAGTTTCAGTGTGTGTGACAAAAGAGCTGTTGGAATCTTTGGATTTGAAAACGGGTAGGATTAGAGGCCTATTGATATTGATAATTATAAAGTGAATCTGTCTAATTCACCCTATACAAACCAAATCCAAAAGTGCATTTGTTTTGTTGTAAAACATTTTGCTCAAATTTGAGTGTTTGGGGCGAAACTTTGTCCCAGCAAAACACTGTTTTAATAAGGTCTGAAAAGGGGCATGAAAATATTTTCAGCCTGCAGAAAGATAACATTCATCCCTTTCCGCCCAACAACTTGTCTCCGCCCAAATCACCCAACCCCCCATCTCCACATCACCAATTGCCACCCATCACCAATCACCTAAAGCAGCAATTCTATGTGTTGCTCCATTTGGAAGCCAAGAAACTAAATAAAAACGGAAAATCAAGAGAACCCATGTTCTCATTTTATACAAGCAACTTTTTTGTTGTTGGTAAGTTTACACAAAACGCACCCAAATTGGGTATTCTATTGTATTCTATTCAAGTCACGAATTCATACATGGCTTCGTAAATATTGTTTGAGACCCAAAAATTTAAAAATTCTTGCACTAAAATTTCTCAACAAACAGAACACAGCGTTGGAAAGTAACTGATAAAGATTCAAATGCAACAATAATTTATAGCATATATTAAAAAAAAAAAAAAAAAAAGACAATCGAGAGAAAGAGCGGAGGAGTACCTAAGCAATAAAGATGGTTAAAGGCTCGCTGTGGGCGACAGATACAGCGTGCGTCCCAACTGGGGATTTTGGCTCAGAGAAAGAGATAGAGAGAGGGAGAGAGAAAGAGAGAGAGAGAGAGCTAAATGGGCTTAAAAATCAAGACCAGGCCCAAGTTGTTAAAGAAGAAGCCTATTTTGAAGAAGATATAAAAGAGAACTGTGAGTTTTAGTGTGTGTGACAAAAGAGCTGTTGGAATCTTTGGATTTGAAAACGGGTAGGATTAGAGGCCTATTGATATTGAAAATTATAAAGTGAATCTGTCTAATTCACCCTATACAAACCAAGTCCTAAAGTGCATTTGTTTTGTTGTAAACCATTTTGCTCAAATTTGAGTGTTTGGGGCGAAACTTTGTCCCAGCAAAACACTGTTTTAATAAGGTCGGAAAAGGGGCATGAAAATATTTTCAGCCTGCAGAAAGATAACATTCATCCCTTTCCGCCGAACAACTTGTCTACGCCCAAATCACCCAACCCCCCATCTCCACATCACCAATTGCCACCCATCACCAATCACCTAAAGCAGCAATTCTATGTGTTGCTCCATTTGGAAGCCAAGAAACTAAATAAAAACGCAAAATCAAGAGAACCCATGTTCTCATTTTATCCAAGCTACTTTTTTGTTGTTGGTAAGTTTACACAAAACGCACCCAAATTGGGTATTCTATTGTATTCTATTCAAGTCACGAATTCATACATGGCTTCGTAAATATTGTTTGAGACCCAAAAATTTAAAAATTCTTGCACTAAAATTTCTCAACAAACAGAACACAGCATTGGAAAGTAACTGATAAAGATTCAATGCAACAATGATTTATAGCATATATTAAAAAAAAAAAAAAAAAAAAAGACAATCGAGAGAAAGAGCGGAGGAGTACCTAAGCAATAAAGATGGTTAAAGGCTCGCTGTGGGCGACAGATACAGCGTGCGTCCCAACTGGGGATTTTGGCTCAGTGAGAGAGAGAGAGAGAGAGCTAAATGGGCTTAAAAATCAAGACCAGGCCCAAGTTGTTAAAGAAGAAGCCTATTTTGAAGCAGATATAAAAGAGAACTGTGAGTTTTAGTGTGTGTGACAAAAGAGCTGTTGGAATCTTTGGATTTGAAAACGGGTAGGATTAGAGGCCTATTGATATTGAAAATTATAAAGTGAATCTGTCTAATTCACCCTATACAAACCAAGTCCTAAAGTGCATTTGTTTTGTTGTAAACCATTTTGCTCAAATTTGAGTGTTTGGGGCGAAACTTTGTCCCAGCAAAACACTGTTTTAATAAGGTCGGAAAAGGGGCATGAAAATATTTTCAGCCTGCAGAAAGATAACATTCATCCCTTTCCGCCGAACAACTTGTCTACGCCCAAATCACCCAACCCCCCATCTCCACATCACCAATTGCCACCCATCACCAATCACCTAAAGCAGCAATTCTATGTGTTGCTCCATTTGGAAGCCAAGAAACTAAATAAAAACGCAAAATCAAGAGAACCCATGTTCTCATTTTATCCAAGCTACTTTTTTGTTGTTGGTAAGTTTACACAAAACGCACCCAAATTGGGTATTCTATTGTATTCTATTCAAGTCACGAATTCATACATGGCTTCGTAAATATTGTTTGAGACCCAAAAATTTAAAAATTCTTGCACTAAAATTTCTCAACAAACAGAATACAGCGTTGGAAAGTAACTGATAAAGATTCAAATGCAACAATAATTTATAGCATATATTAAAAAAAAAAAAAAAAAAAAAAGACAATCGAGAGAAAGAGCGGAGGAGTACCTAAGCAATAAAGATGGTTAAAGGCTCACTGTGGGCGACAGATACAGCGTGCGTCCCAACTGGGGATTTTGGCTCAGAGAGAGAGAGAGAGAGAGAGAGAGAGCTAAATGGGCTTAAAAATCAAGACCAGGCTCAAGTTGTTAAAGAAGAAGCCTATTTTGAAGCAGATATGAAAGAGAACTGTGAGTTTCAATGTGTGTGACAAAAGAGCTGTTGGAATCTTTGGATTTGAAAACGGGTAGGATTAGAGGCCTATTGATATTGATAATTATAAAGTGAATATGTCTAATTCGCCCTATACAAACCAAATCCTAAAGTGCATTTGTTTTGTTGTAAAACATTTTGCTCAAATTTTAGTGTTTGGGGCGAAACTTTGTCCCAGCAAAACACTGTTTTAATAAGGTCTGAAAAGGGGCATGAAAATATTTTCAACCTGTAGAAAGATAACATTTATCCCTTTCCGCCCAACAACTTGTCTCCGCCCAAATCACCCAACCCCCCATCTCCACATCACCAATTGCCACCCATCACCAATCACCTAAAGCAGCAATTCTATGTGTTGCTCCATTTGGAAGCCAAGAAACTAAATAAAAAGCAAAATCAAGAGAACCCATGTTCTCATTTTATCCAAGCTACTTTTTTGTTGTTGGTAAGTTTACACAAAAAGCACCCAAATTGGGTATTCTATTGTATTCTATTCAAGTCACGAATTCATACATGGCTTCGTAAATATTGTTTGAGACCCAAAAATTTAAAAATTCTTGCACTAAAATTTCTCAACAAACAGAACACAGCATTGGAAAGTAACTGATAAAGATTCAAATGCAACAATGATTTATAGCATATATTTAAAAAAAAAAAAAAAAGACAATCGAGAGAAAGAGCGGAGGAGTACCTAAGCAATAAAGATGGTTAAAGGCTCGCTGTGGGCGACAGATACAGCGTGCGTCCCAACTGGGGATTTTGGCTCAGAGAGAGAGAGGGAGAGAGAGCTAAATGGGCTTAAAAATCAAGACCAGGCCCAAGTTGTTAAAGAAGAAGCCTATTTTGAGGCAGATATAAAAGAGAACTGTGAGTTTCAGTGTGTGTGACAAAAGAGCTGTTGGAATCTTTGGATATGAAAACGGGTAGGATTAGAGGCCTATTGATATTGATAATTATAAAGTGAATCTGTCTAATTCACCCTATACAAACCAAATCCTAAAGTGCATTTGTTTTGTTGTAAAACATATTGCTCAAATTTGAGTGTTTGGGGCGAAACTTTGTTCCAGCAAAACACTGTTTTAATAAGGACTGAAAAGGGGCATGAAAATATTTTCAGGCTGCAGAAAGATAACATTCATCCCTTTCCGCCCAACAACTTGTCTCCGCCCAAATCACCGAACCCCCCATCTCCACATCACCAATTGCCACCCATCACTAATCACCTAAAGCCGCAATTCTATGAGTTGCACCTTTTGGAAGCCAAGAAACTAAATAAAAACGCAAAATCAAGAGAACCCATGTTCTCATTTTATCCAAGCTACTTTTTTGTTGTTGGTAAGTTTACACAAAACGCATCCAAATTGGGTATTCTATTGTATTCTATTCAAGTCACGAATTCATACATGGCTTCGTAAATATTGTTTGAGACCCAAAAATTTAAAAGTTCTTGCACTAAAATTTCTCAACAAACAGAACACAGCGTTGGAAAGTAACTGATAAAGATTCAAATGCAACAATAATTTATAGCATATATTAAAAAAAAAAAAAAAAAGACAATCGAGAGAAAGATCGGAGGAGTACCTAAGCAATAAAGATGGTTAAAGGCTCGCTGTGGGCGACAGATACTGCGTGCGTCCCAACTGGGGATTTTGGCTCAGAGAGAGAGAGAGAGAGAGAGAGAGCTAAATGGGCTTAAAAATCAAGACCAGGCTCAAGTTGTTAAAGAAGAAGCCTATTTTGAAGCAGATATGAAAGAGAACTGTGAGTTTCAATGTGTGTGACAAAAGAGGTGTTGGAATCTTTGGATTTGAAAACGGGTAGGATTAGAGGCCTATTGATATTGATAATTATAAAGTGAATCTTTCTAATTCGCCCTGTACAAACCAAATCCTAAAGTGCATTTGTTTTGTTGTAAAACATTTTGCTCAAATTTTAGTGTTTGGGGCGAAACTTTGTCCCAGCAAAACACTGTTTTAAGAAGGTCTGAAAAGGGGCATGAAAATATTTTCAACCTGCAGAAAGATAACATTCATCCCTTTCCGCCCAACAACTTGTCTCCGCCCAAATCACCCAACCCCCCATCTCCACATCACCAATTGCCACCCATCACCAATCACCTAAAGCAGCAATTCTATGTGTTGCTCCATTTGGAAGCCAAGAAACTAAATAAAAACGCAAAATCAAGAGAACCCATGTTCTCATTTTATCCAAGCTACTTTTTTGTTGTTGGTAAGTTTACACAAAACGCACCCAAATTGGGTATTCTATTGTATTCTATTCAAGTCACGAATTCATACATGGCTTCGTAAATATTGTTTGAGACCCAAAAATTTAAAAATTCTTGCACTAAAATTTCTCAACAAACAGAACACAGCATTGGAAAGTAACTGATAAAGATTCAAATGCAACAATGATTTATAGCATATATTTAAAAAAAAAAAAAAAAGACAATCGAGAGAAAGAGCGGAGGAGTACCTAAGCAATAAAGGTGGTTAAAGGCTCGCTATGGGCGACAGATACAGCCTGCGTCCCAACTGGGGATTTTGGCTCAGAGAGAGAGAGGGAGAGAGAGAGAGAGAGAGAGAGAGAGAGAGAGAGAGAGAGAGAGAGAGCTAAATGGGCTTAAAAATCAAGACCAGGCTCAAGTTGTTAAAGAAGAAGCCTATTTTGAAGCAGATATGAAAGAGAACTGTGAGTTTCAATGTGTGTGACAAAAGAGCTGTTGGAATCTTTGGATTTGAAAACGGGTAGGATTAGAGGCCTATTGATATTAATAATTATAAAGTGAATCTGTCTAATTCGCCCTATACAAACCAAATCCTAAAGTGCATTTGTTTTGTTGTAAAACATTTTGCTCAAATTTGAGTGTTTGGGGCGAAACTTTGTCCCAGCAAAACACTGTTTTAATAAGGACTGAAATGGGGCATGAAAATATTTTCAGCCTGCAGAAAGATAACATTCATCCCTTTCCGCTCAACAACTTGTCTCCGCCCAAATCACCCAACCCCCCATCTCCACATCACCAATTGCCACCCATCACCAATCACCTAAAGCAGCAATTCTATGTGTTGCTCCATTTGGAAGCCAAGAAACTAGATAAAAACGCAAAATCAAGAGAACCCATGTTCTCATTTTATCCAAGCTACTTTTTTGTTGTTGGTAAGTTTACACAAAACGCACCCAAATTGGGTATTCTATTGTATTCTATTCAAGTCACGAATTCATACATGGCTTCGTAAATATTGTTTGAGACCCAAAAATTTAAAAATTCTTGCACTAAAATTTCTCAACAAACAGAACACAGCATTGGAAAGTAACTGATAAAGATTAAAAAGCAACAATGATTTATAGCATATATTAAAAAAAAAAAAAAAAGACAATCGAGAGAAAGAGCGGAGGAGTACCTGAGCAATAAAGATGGTTAAAGGCTCGTTGTGGGCGACAGATACAGCGTGCTTCCCAACTGGGGATTTTGGCTCAGAGAGAGAGAGGGAGAGAGAGAGCTAAATGGGCTTAAAAATCTAGACCAGGCCCAAGTTGTTAAAGAAGAAGCCTATTTTGAAGCAGATATAAAAGAGAACTGTGAGTTTCAGTGTGTGTGACAAAAGAGCTGTTGGAATCTTTGGATTTGAAAACGGGTAGGATTAGAGGCCTATTGATATTGATAATTATAAAGTGAATCTGTCTAATTCACCCTATACAAACCAAATCCTAAAGTGCATTTGTTTTGTTGTAAAACATTTTGCTCAAATTTGAGTGTTTGGGGCGAAACTTTGTCCCAGCAAAACACTGTTTTAATAAGGACTGAAAAGGGGCATGAAAATATTTTCAGCCTACAGAAAGATAACTTTCATCCCCTTCCGCCCAACAACTTGTCTCCGCCCAAATCACAGAACCCCCCATCTCCACATCACCAATTGCCACACATCACCAGTCATCTAAAGCCGCAATTCTATGTGTTGCTCCATTTGGAAGCCAAGAAACTAAATAAAAATGCAAAATCAAGAGAACCCATGTTCTCATTTTATCCAAGCCACTTTTTTGTTGTTGGTAAGTTTACACAAAACGCACCCAAATTGGGCATTCTATTGTATTCTATTCAAGTCACGAATTCGTACATGGCTTCGTAAATATTGTTTGAGACCTAAAAATTTAAAAATTATTGCACTAAAATTTCTCAACAAACAGAACACAGCGTTGGAAAGTAACTGATAAAGATTCAAATGCAACAATAATTTATAGCATATATTAAAAAAAAAAAAAAAAAAGACAATCGAGAGAAAGAGCGGAGGAGTACCTAAGCAATAAAGATGGTTAATGGCTCGCTGTGGGCGAAAGATACAGCGTGCGACCCAACTGGGGATTTTGGCTCACACAGAGAGAGAGCGAGAGAGAGAGAGAGAGAGAGAGAGAGAGAGAGAGAGAGAGAGATAGAGAGAGAGAGCTAAATGGGCTTAAAAATCAAGACCAGGCCCAAGTTGTTAAAGAAGAAGCCTATTTTGAAGCAGATATAAAAGAGAGCTGTGAGTTTCAGTGTGTGTGACAAAAGAGCTGGTGGAATCTTTAGATTTGAAAACGGGTAGGATTAGAGGCCCATAGATATTGATAATTATAAAGTGAATCTGTCTACTTCACCCTATACAAAGCAAATCCTAAAGTGCATTTGTTTTGTTGTAAAACATTTTGCTCAAATTTGAGTGTTTGGGGCGAAACTTTGTCGCAGCAAAACACTGTTTTAATAAGGACTGAATAGGGGCATGACAATATTTTCGGCCTGCAGAAAGATAACATTCATCCCTTTCCGCCCAACAACTTGTCTCCGCCCAAATCACCGAACCCCCCATCTCCACATCACCAATTGCCACCCATCACCAATCACCTAAAGCCGCAATTCTATGTGTTGCTCCATTTGGAAGCCAAGAAACTAAATAAAAACGCAAAATCAAGAGAACCCATGTTCTCATTTTATCCAAGCTACTTTTTTGTTGTTGGTAAGTTTACAAAAAACGCACCCAAATTGGGTATTCTATTGTATTCTATTCAAGTCACGAATTCATGCATGGCTTCGTAAATATTGTTTGAGACCCAAAAATTTAAAAATTCTTGCACTAAAATTTCTCAACAAACAGAACAAAGCATTGGAAAGTAACTTATAAAGATTCAAATGCAACAATGATTTATAGCATATATTAAAAAAAAAAAAAAAAAGACAATCGAGAGAAAGAGCGGAGGAGTACCTATGCAATAAAGATGGTTAAAGGCTCGCTGTGGGCGACAGATACATCGTGCGTCCCAACTGGGGATTTTGGCTCAGAGAGAGAGAGAGAGAGAGAGCTAAATGGGCTTAAAAATCAAGACAAGGCCCAAGTTGTTAAAGAAGAAGCCTATTTTGAAGCAGATATAAAAGAGAAC
The DNA here is from genome assembly GCA_033629205.1 of Lithocarpus polystachyus. NCBI lineage: Eukaryota > Viridiplantae > Streptophyta > Magnoliopsida > Fagales > Fagaceae > Lithocarpus > Lithocarpus polystachyus. The sequence goes on along the minus strand of CM066163.1, from coordinate 107,615,790 downwards.
TGTGAGTTTCAGTGTGTGTGACAAAAGAGCAGTTGGAATCTTTGGATTTGAAAACGGTTAGGATTAGAGGCCTATTGATATTGATAATTATAAAGTGAATCTGTCTAATTCACCCTATACAAACCAAATCCTAAAGTGCATTTGTTTTGTTGTAAAACATTTTGCTCAAATTTGAGTGTTTGGGGCGAAACTTTGTCCCAGCAAAACACTGTTTTAATAAGGACTGAAAAGGGGCATGAAAATATTTTCAGCCTGCAGAAAGATAACATTCATCGCTTTCCGCCCAACAACTTCTCTCTGCCCAAATCACCGAACCCCCCATCTCCACATCACCAATTGCCACCCATCACCAATCACCTAAAGCCGCAATTCTATGTGTTGCTCCATTTGGATGCCAAGAAACTAAATAAAAACGCAAAATCAAGAGAACCCATGTTCTCATTTTATCCAAGCTACTTTTTTGTTGTTGGTAAGTTTACACAAAACGCACCCAAATTGGGTATTCTATTGTACTCTATTCAAGTCACGAATTCATACATGGCTTCGTAAATATTGTTTGAGACCCAAAAATTTAAAAATTCTTGCACTAAAATTTCTCAACAAACAGAACACAGCATTGGAAAGTAACTGATAAAGATTCAAATGCAACAATGATTTATAGCATATATTAAAAAAAAAAAAAAAAAGACAATCGAGAGAAAGAGCGGAGGAGTACCTAAGCAATAAAGATGGTTAAAGGCTCGCTGTGGGCGACAGATACAGCGTGCGTCCCAACTGGGGATTTTGGCTCAGAGGGAGAGAGAGAGAGAGAGAGAGCTAAATGGGCTTAAAAATCAAGACCAGGCCCAAGTTGTTAAAGAAGAAGCCTATTTTGAAGAACATATAAAAGAGAACTTTGAGTTTCAGAGTGTGTGACAAAAGAGCTGTTGGAATCTTTGGATTTGAAAACGGGTAGGATTAGAGGCCTATTGATATTGATAATTATAAAGTGAATCTGTCTAATTCACCCTATACAAACCAAATCCTAAAATGCATTTGTTTTGTTGTAAAACATTTTGCTCAAATTTGAGTGTTTGGGGCGAAACTTTGTCGCAGCAAAACACTGTTTTAATAAGGACTGAATAGGGGCATGACAATATTTTCAGCCTGCAGAAAGATAACATTCATCCCTTTCCGCCCAACAACTTGTCTCCGCCCAAATCACCGAACCCCCCATCTCCACATCACCAATTGCCACCCATCACCAATCACCTAAAGCCGCAATTCTATGTGTTGCTCCATTTGGAAGCCAAGGAACTAAATAAAAACGCAAAATCAAGAGAACCCATGTTCTCATTTTATCCAAGCTACTTTTTTGTTGTTGGTAAGTTTACACAAAACGCACCCAAATTGGGTATTCTATTGTATTCTATTCAAGTCACGAATTCATGCATGGCTTCGTAAATATTGTTTGAGACCCAAAAATTTAAAAATTCTTGCACTAAAATTTCTCAACAAACAGAACAAAGCATTGGAAAGTAACTTATAAAGATTCAAATGCAACAATGATTTATAGCATATATTAAAAAAAAAAAAAAAAAAAGACAATCGAGAGAAAGAGCGGAGGAGTACCTAAGCAATAAAGATGGTTAAAGGCTCGCTGTGGGCGACAGATACATCGTGCGTCCCAACTGGGGATTTTGGCTCAGAGAGAGAGAGAGAGAGAGAGCCAAATGGGCTTAAAAATCAAGACCAGGCCCAAGTTGTTAAAGAAGAAGCCTATTTTGAAGCAGATATAAAAGAGAACTGTGAGTTTCAGTGTGTGTGACAAAAGAGCAGTTGGAATCTTTGGATTTGAAAACGGTTAGGATTAGAGGCCTATTGATATTGATAATTATAAAGTGAATCTGTCTAATTCACCCTATACAAACCAAATCCTAAAGTGCATTTGTTTTGTTGTAAACATTTTGCTCAAATTTGAGTGTTTGGGGCGAAACTTTGTCCCAGCAAAACACTGTTTTAATAAGGACTGAAAAGGGGCATGAAAATATTTTCAGCCTGCAGAAAGATAACATTCATCCCTTTCCGCCCAACAACTTCTCTCTGCCCAAATCACCGAACCCCCCATCTCCACATCACCAATTGCCACCCATCACCAATCACCTAAAGCCGCAATTCTATGTGTTGCTCCATTTGGATGCCAAGAAACTAAATAAAAACGCAAAATCAAGAGAACCCATGTTCTCATTTTATCCAAGCTACTTTTTTGTTGTTGGTAAGTTTACACAAAACGCACCCAAATTGGGTATTCTATTGTACTCTATTCAAGTCACGAATTCATACATGGCTTCGTAAATATTGTTTGAGACCCAAAAATTTAAAAATTCTTGCACTAAAATTTCTCAACAAACAGAACACAGCATTGGAAAGTAACTGATAAAGATTCAAATGCAACAATGATTTATAGCATATATTAAAAAAAAAAAAAAAAAGACAATCGAGAGAAAGAGCGGAGGAGTACCTAAGCAATAAAGATGGTTAAAGGCTCGCTGTGGGCGACAGATACAGCGTGCGTCCCAACTGGGGATTTTGGCTCAGAGGGAGAGAGAGAGAGAGAGAGAGCTAAATGGGCTTAAAAATCAAGACCAGGCCCAAGTTGTTAAAGAAGAAGCCTATTTTGAAGAACATATAAAAGAGAACTTTGAGTTTCAGAGTGTGTGACAAAAGAGCTGTTGGAATCTTTGGATTTGAAAACGGGTAGGATTAGAGGCCTATTGATATTGATAATTATAAAGTGAATCTGTCTAATTCACCCTATACAAACCAAATCCTAAAATGCATTTGTTTTGTTGTAAAACATTTTGCTCAAATTTGAGTGTTTGGGGCGAAACTTTGTCGCAGCAAAACACTGTTTTAATAAGGACTGAATAGGGGCATGACAATATTTTCAGCCTGCAGAAAGATAACATTCATCCCTTTCCGCCCAACAACTTGTCTCCGCCCAAATCACCGAACCCCCCATCTCCACATCACCAATTGCCACCCATCACCAATCACCTAAAGCCGCAATTCTATGTGTTGCTCCATTTGGAAGCCAAGGAACTAAATAAAAACGCAAAATCAAGAGAACCCATGTTCTCATTTTATCCAAGCTACTTTTTTGTTGTTGGTAAGTTTACACAAAACGCACCCAAATTGGGTATTCTATTGTATTCTATTCAAGTCACGAATTCATGCATGGCTTCGTAAATATTGTTTGAGACCCAAAAATTTAAAAATTCTTGCACTAAAATTTCTCAACAAACAGAACAAAGCATTGGAAAGTAACTTATAAAGATTCAAATGCAACAATGATTTATAGCATATATTAAAAAAAAAAAAAAAAAAAGACAATCGAGAGAAAGAGCGGAGGAGTACCTAAGCAATAAAGATGGTTAAAGGCTCGCTGTGGGCGACAGATACATAGTGCGTCCCAACTGGGGATTTTGGCTCAGAGAGAGAGAGAGAGAGAGAGCCAAATGGGCTTAAAAATCAAGACCAGGCCCAAGTTGTTAAAGAAGAAGCCTATTTTGAAGCAGATATAAAAGAGAACTGTGAGTTTCAGTGTGTGTGACAAAAGAGCAGTTGGAATCTTTGGATTTGAAAACGGTTAGGATTAGAGGCCTATTGATATTGATAATTATAAAGTGAATCTGTCTAATTCACCCTATACAAACCAAATCCTAAAGTGCATTTGTTTTGTTGTAAACATTTTGCTCAAATTTGAGTGTTTGGGGCGAAACTTTGTCCCAGCAAAACACTGTTTTAATAAGGACTGAAAAGGGGCATGAAAATATTTTCAGCCTGCAGAAAGATAACATTCATCCCTTTCCGCCCAACAACTTCTCTCTGCCCAAATCACCGAACCCCCCATCTCCACATCACCAATTGCCACCCATCACCAATCACCTAAAGCCGCAATTCTATGTGTTGCTCCATTTGGATGCCAAGAAACTAAATAAAAACGCAAAATCAAGAGAACCCATGTTCTCATTTTATCCAAGCTACTTTTTTGTTGTTGGTAAGTTTACACAAAACGCACCCAAATTGGGTATTCTATTGTACTCTATTCAAGTCACGAATTCATACATGGCTTCGTAAATATTGTTTGAGACCCAAAAATTTAAAAATTCTTGCACTAAAATTTCTCAACAAACAGAACACAGCTTTGGAAAGTAACTGATAAACATTCAAATGCAACAATAATTTATAGCATATATTAAAAAAAAAAAAAAAAAAAAGAGAATCGAGAGAAAGATCGGAGGAGTACCTAAGCAATAAAGATGGTTAAAGGCTCGCTGTGGGTGACAGATACAGCGTGCGTCCCAACAGGGGATTTTGGCTCAGGGAAAGAGACAGAGAGAGAGAGAGAGAGAGAGAGCTAAATGGGCTTAAAAATCAAGACCAGACCCATCTCCACCCAAATATTTTCAGCCTGCAGAAAGATTAGAGGTCTAAAAAGGGGCACGAAAATATTTTCAGCCTGCAGAAAGATAATATTCATCCCTTTCCGCCCAACAACTTGTCTCCGCCCAAATCGCCCAACCCCCCATCTCCACATCACTAATTGCCACCCATCACCAATCACATAAAGCAGCAATTCTATGTGTTGCTCCATTTGGAAGCCAAGAAACTAAATAAAAACGCAAAATCAAGAGAACCCATGTTCTCATTTTACCCAAGCTACTTTTTTGTTGTTGGGAAGTTTACACAGAACGCACCCAAATTGGGTATTCTATTGTATTCTATTCAAGTCACGAACAAATACATGGCTTCGTAAATATTGTTTGAGACCCAAAAATTTAAAAATTCTTGCACTAAAATTTCTCAACAAACAGAACACAGCATTGGAAAGTAACTGATAAAGATTCAAATGCAACAATGATTTATAGCATATATTAAAAAAAAAAAAAAAAAAAGACAATCGAGAGAAAGAGCGGAGGAGTACCTAAGCAATAAAGATGGTTAATGGCTCGCTGTGGGCGACAGATACAGCGTGCGACCCAACTGGGGATTTTGGCTCAGAGAGAGAGAGAGAGAGAGAGAGAGAGAGAGAGAGAGAGAGAGAGCTAAATGGGCTTAAAAATCAAGACCAGGCCCAAGTTGTTAAAGAAGAAGCCTATTTTGAAGCAGATATAAAAGAGAACTGTGAGTTTCAGTGTGTGTGACAAAAGAGCTGTTGGAATCTTTGGATTTGAAAACGGGTAGGATTAGAGGCCTATTGATATTGATAATTATAAAGTGAATCTGTCTACTTCACCCTATACAAAGCAAATCCTAAAGTGCATTTGTTTTGTTGTAAAACATTTTGCTCAAATTTGAGTGTTTGGGGCGAAACTTTGTCCCAGCAAAACACTGTTTTAATAAGGACTGAAAAGGGGCATGACAATATTTTCAGCCTGCAGAAAGATAACATTCATTCCTTTCCGCCCAACAACTTGTCTCCGCCTAAATCACCGAACCCCCCATCTCCACATCACCAATTGCCACCCATCACCAATCACCTAAAGCCGCAATTCTATGTGTTGCTCCATTTGGAAGCCAAGAAACTAAATAAAAACGCAAAATCAAGAGAACCCATGTTCTCATTTTATCCAAGCTACTTTTTTGTTGTTGGTAAGTTTACACAAGACGCACCCAAATTGGATATTCTATTGTATTCTGTTCAAGTCACGAATTCGTACATGGCTTCGTAAATATTGTTTGAGACCCAAAAATTTAAAAATTCTTGCACTAAAATTTCTCAACAAACAGAACACAGCATTGGAAAGTAACTGATAAAGATTCAAATGCAACAATGATTTATAGCATATATTAAAAAAAAAAAAAAAAAGACAATCGAGAGAAAGAGCGGAGGAGTACCTAAGCAATAAAGATGGTTAAAGGCTCGCTGTGGACGACAGATACAGCTTGCGTCCCAACTGGGGATTTTGGCTCAGAGGGAGAGAGAGAGAGAGAGAGAGCTAAATGGGCTTAAAAATCAAGACCAGGCCCAAGTTGTTAAAGAAGAAGCCTATTTTGAAGAACATATAAAAGAGAACTTTGAGTTTCAGAGTGTGTGACAAAAGAGCTGTTGGAATCTTTGGATTTGAAAACGGGTAGGATTAGAGGCCTATTGATATTGATAATTATAAAGTGAATCTGTCTAATTCACCCTATACAAACCAAATCCTAAAATGCATTTGTTTTGTTGTAAAACATTTTGCTCAAATTTGAGTGTTTGGGGCGAAACTTTGTCCCAGCAAAACACTGTTTTAATAAGGACTGAAAAGGTGCATGAAAATATTTTCAGCCTGCAGAAAGATAACATTAATCCCTTTTCGCCCAACAACTTGTCTCCGCCCAAATCACCGAACCCCCCATCTCCACATCACCAATTGCCACCCATCACCAATCACCTAAAGCCGCAATTCTATGTGTTGCTCCATTTGGAAGCCAAGAAACTAAATAAAAACGCAAAATCAAGAGAACCGATGTTCTCATTTTATCCAAGCTACTTTTTTGTTGTTGGTAAGTTTACACAAAACGCACCCAAATTGGGTATTCTATTGTATTCTATTCAAGTCACGAATTCATACATGGCTTCGTAAATATTGTTTGAGACCCAAAAATTTAAAAATTCTTGCACTAAAATTTCTCAACAAACAGAACACAGCGTTGGAAAGTAACTGATAAAGATTCAAATGCAACAATAATTTATAGCATATATTAAAAAAAAAAAAAAAAGACAATCGAGAGGAAGAGCGGAGGAGTACCTAAGCAATAAAGATGGTTAATGGCTCGCTGTGGGCGACAGATACAGCGTGCGACCCAACTGGGGATTTTGGCTCAGACAGAGAGAGGGAGAGAGAGAGAGAGAGCTAAATGGGCTTAAAAATCAAGACCAGGCCCAAGTTGTTAAAGAAGAAGCCTATTTTGAAGCTGATATAAAAGAGAACTGTGAGTTTCAGTGTGTGTGACAAAAGAGCTGTTGGAATCTTTGGATTTGAAAACGGGTAGGATTAGAGGCCTATAGATATTGATAATTATAAAGTGAATCTGTCTACTTCACCCTATACAAAGCAAATCCTAAAGTGCATTTGTTTTGTTGTAAATCATTTTGCTCAAATTTGAGTGTTTGGGGCGAAACTTTGTCCCAGTAAAACACTGTTTTAATAAGGACTGAAAAGGGGCATGACAATATTTTCAGCCTGCAGAAAGATAACATTCATCCCTTTCCGCCCAACAACTTGTCTCCGCCCAAATCACCGAACCCCCCATGTCCACATCACCAATTGCCACCCATCACCAATCACCTAAAGCCGCAATTCTATGTGTTGCTCCATTTGGAAGCCAAGAAACTACATAAAAACGCAAAATCAAGAAAACTCATGTTCTCATTTTATCCAAGCTACTTTTTTGTTGTTGGCAAGTTTACACAAAACGCACCCAAATTGGGTATTCTATTGTATTCTATTCAAGTCACGAATTCATACATGGCTTCGTAAATATTGTTTGAGACACAAAAATTTAAAAATTCTTGCACTAAAATTTCTCAACAAACAGAACACAGCGATGGAAAGTAATTGATAAAGATTCAAATGCAACAATAATTTATAGCATATATTAAAAAAAAAAAAAAAATCGAGAGAAACAGCGGAGGAGTACCTAAGCAATAAAGATGGTTAAAGGCTCGCTGTGGGCGACAGATACAGCGTGCGTCCCAACTGGGGATTTTGGCTCAGAGAAAGAGACAGAGAGAGAGAGAGAGAGAGAGCTAAATGGGCTTAAAAATCAAGACCAGGCCCAAGTTGTTAAAGAAGAAGCCTATTTTGAAGCAGATATGAAAGAGAACTGTGAGTTTCAGTGTGTGTGACAAAAGAGCTGTTGGAATCTTTGGATTTGAAAACGGGTAGGATTAGAGGCCTATTGATATAGATAATTATAAAGTGAATCTGTCTAATTCACCCTATACAAACCAAATCCTAAAGTGCATTTGTTTTGTTGTAAAACATTTTGCTCAAATTTGAGTGTTTGGGGCGAAACTTTGTCCCAGCAAAACACTGTTTTAATAAGGACTGAAAAGGGGAATTAAAATATTTTCAGCCTGCAGAAAGATAACATTCATCCCTTTCCGCCCAACAACTTGTCTCCGCCCCAATCACCGAACCCCCCAACTCCGCATCACCAATTGCCACCCATCACCAATCACCTAAAGCCGCAATTCTATGTGTTGCTCCATTTGGAAGCCAAGAAACTAAATAAAAAGGCAAAATCTAGAGAACCCATGTTCTCATTTTATCCAAGCTACTTTTTTGTTGTTGGTAAGTTTACACAAAACGCACCCAAATTGGGTATTCTATTGTATTCTATTCAAGTCACGAATTCATACATGGCTTCGTAAATATTGTTTGAGACCCAAAAATTTAAAAATTCTTGCACTAAAATTTCTCAACAAACAGAACACAGCATTGGAAAGTAACTGATAAAGTTTCAAATGCAACAATGACTTATAGCATATATTAAAAAAAAAAAAAAAAAAAGACAATCGAGAGAAAGAGCGGAAGAGTACCTAAGCAATAAAGATGGTTAAAGGCTCGCTGTGGGCGACAGATACAGCGTGCGTCCCAACTGGGGATTTTGGCTCAGAGAGAGAGAGAGAGAGAGAGCTAAATGGGCTTGAAAATCAAGACCAGGCCCAAGTTGTTAAAGAAGAAGCCTATGTTGAAGCAGATATAAAAGAGAACTTTGAGTTTCGGTGTGTGTGACAAAAGAGCTGTTGGAATCTTTGGATTTGAAAACGGGTAGGATTAGAGGCCTATTGATATTGATAATTATAAAGTGAATCTGTCTAATTCACCCTATACAAACCAAATCCTAAAGTGCATTTGTTTTGTTGTAAAACATTTTGCTCAAATTTGAGTGTTTGGGGCGAAACTTTGTCCCAGCAAAACACTGTTTTAATAAGGACTGAAAAGGGGCATGAAAATATTTTCAGCCTGCAGAAAGATAACATTCATCCCTTTCCGCCCAACAACTTGTCTCCGCCCAAATCACCGAACCCCCCATCTCCACATCACCAATTGCCACCCATCACCAATCACCTAAAGCCGCAATTCTATGTGTTGCTCCATTTGGAAGCCAAGAAACTAAATAAAAACGCAAAATCAAGAGAACCCATGTTCTCATTTTATCCAAGCTACTTTTTTGTTGTTGGTAAGTTTACACAAAACACACCCGAATTGGGTATTCTATTGTATTCTATTCAAGTCACGAATTCATACATGGCTTCGTAAATATTGTTTGAGACCCAAAAATTTAAAAATTCTTGCACTAAAATTTCTCAACAAACAGAACACGGCATTGGAAAGTAACTGATAAAGATTCAAATGCAACAACGATTTATAGCATATATTAAAAAAAAAAAAACAAAAGACAATCGAGAGAAAGAGCGGAAGAGTACCTAAGCAATAAAGATGGTTAAAGGCTCGCTGTGGGCGACAGATACAGCGTGCGTCCCAACTGGGGATTTTGGCTCAGAGAGAGAGAGAGAGAGAGAGAGAGAGAGCTAAATGGGCTTAAAAATCAAGACCAGGCCAAAGTTGTTAAAGAAGAAGCCTATGTTGAAGCAGATAGAAAAGAGAACTGTGAGTTTCAGTGTGTGTGACAAAAGAGCTGTTGGAATCTTTGGATTTGAAAACGGGTAGGATTAGAGGCCTATTGATATTGATAATTATAAAGTGAATCTGTCTAATTCACCCTATACAAAGCAAATCCTAAAGTGCATTTGTTTTGTTGTAAAACATTTTGCTCAAATTTGAGTGTTTGGGGCGAAACTTTGTCCCAGTAAAACACTGTTTTAATAAGGACTGAAAAGGGGCATGACAATATTTTCAGCCTGCAGAAAGATAACATTCATCCCTTTCCGCCCAACAACTTGTCTCCGCCCAAATCACCGAACCCCCCATGTCCACATCACCAATTGCCACCCATCACCAATCACCTAAAGCCGCAATTCTATGTGTTGCTCCATTTGGAAGCCAAGAAACTACATAAAAACGCAAAATCAAGAAAACTCATGTTCTCATTTTATCCAAGCTACTTTTTTGTTGTTGGCAAGTTTACACAAAACGCACCCAAATTGGGTATTCTATTGTATTCTATTCAAGTCACGAATTCATACATGGCTTCGTAAATATTGTTTGAGACACAAAAATTTAAAAATTCTTGCACTAAAATTTCTCAACAAACAGAACACAGCGTTGGAAAGTAATTGATAAAGATTCAAATGCAACAATAATTTATAGCATATATTAAAAAAAAAAAAAAAAGAAAATCGAGAGAAACAGCGGAGGAGTACCTAAGCAATAAAGATGGTTAAAGGCTCGCTGTGGGCGACAGATACAGCGTGCGTCCCAACTGGGGATTTTGGCTCAGAGAAAGAGACAGAGAGAGAGAGAGAGAGAGAGCTAAATGGGCTTAAAAATCAAGACCAGGCCCAAGTTGTTAAAGAAGAAGCCTATTTTGAAGCAGATATGAAAGAGAACTGTGAGTTTCAGTGTGTGTGACAAAAGAGCTGTTGGAATCTTTGGATTTGAAAACGGGTAGGATTAGAGGCCTATTGATATAGATAATTATAAAGTGAATCTGTCTAATTCACCCTATACAAACCAAATCCTAAAGTGCATTTGTTTTGTTGTAAAACATTTTGCTCAAATTTGAGTGTTTGGGGCGAAACTTTGTCCCAGCAAAACACTGTTTTAATAAGGACTGAAAAGGGGCATTAAAATATTTTCAGCCTGCAGAAAGATAACATTCATCCCTTTCCGCCCAACAACTTGTCTCCGCCCCAATCACCGAACCCCCAAACTCCGCATCACCAATTGCCACCCATCACCAATCACCTAAAGCCACAATTCTATGTGTTGCTCCATTTGGAAGCCAAGAAACTAAATAAAAAGGCAAAATCTAGAGAACCCATGTTCTCATTTTATCCAAGCTACTTTTTTGTTGTTGGTAAGTTTACACAAAACGCACCCAAATTGGGTATTCTATTGTATTCTATTCAAGTCACGAATTCATACATGGCTTCGTAAATATTGTTTGAGACCCAAAAATTTAAAAATTCTTGCACTAAAATTTCTCAACAAACAGAACACAGCATTGGAAAGTAACTGATAAAGTTTCAAATGCAACAATGACTTATAGCATATATTAAAAAAAAAAAAAAAAAAAAGACAATCGAGAGAAAGAGCGGAAGAGTACCTAAGCAATAAAGATGGTTAAAGGCTCGCTGTGGGCGACAGATACAGCGTGCGTCCCAACTGGGGATTTTGGCTCAGAGAGAGAGAGAGAGAGAGAGCTAAATGGGCTTGAAAATCAAGACCAGGCCCAAGTTGTTAAAGAAGAAGCCTATGTTGAAGCAGATATAAAAGAGAACTTTGAGTTTCGGTGTGTGTGACAAAAGAGCTGTTGGAATCTTTGGATTTGAAAACGGGTAGGATTAGAGGCCTATTGATATTGATAATTATAAAGTGAATCTGTCTAATTCACCCTATACAAACCAAATCCTAAAGTGCATTTGTTTTGTTGTAAAACATTTTGCTCAAATTTGAGTGTTTGGGGCGAAACTTTGTCCCAGCAAAACACTGTTTTAATAAGGACTGAAAAGGGGCATGAAAATATTTTCAGCCTGCAGAAAGATAACATTCATCCCTTTCCGCCCAACAACTTGTCTCCGCCCAAATCACCGAACCCCCCATCTCCACATCACCAATTGCCACCCATCACCAATCACCTAAAGCCGCAATTCTATGTGTTGCTCCATTTGGAAGCCAAGAAACTAAATAAAAACGCAAAATCAAGAGAACCCATGTTCTCATTTTATCCAAGCTACTTTTTTGTTGTTGGTAAGTTTACACAAAACACACCCGAATTGGGTATTCTATTGTATTCTATTCAAGTCACGAATTCATACATGGCTTCGTAAATATTGTTTGAGACCCAAAAATTTAAAAATTCTTGCACTAAAATTTCTCAACAAACAGAACACGGCATTGGAAAGTAACTGATAAAGATTCAAATGCAACAATGATTTATAGCATATATTAAAAAAAAAAAAACAAAAGACAATCGAGAGAAAGAGCGGAAGAGTACCTAAGCAATAAAGATGGTTAAAGGCTCGCTGTGGGCGACAGATACAGCGTGCGTCCCAACTGGGGATTTTGGCTCAGAGAGAGAGAGAGAGAGAGAGAGAGAGAGCTAAATGGGCTTAAAAATCAAGACCAGGCCAAAGTTGTTAAAGAAGAAGCCTATGTTGAAGCAGATAGAAAAGAGAACTGTGAGTTTCAGTGTGTGTGACAAAAGAGCTGTTGGAATCTTTGGATTTGAAAACGGGTAGGATTAGAGGCCTATTGATATTGATAATTATAAAGTGAATCTGTCTAATTCACCCTATACAAAGCAAATCCTAAAGTGCATTTGTTTTGTTGTAAAACATTTTGCTCAAATTTGAGTGTTTGGGGCGAAACTTTGTCCCAGTAAAACACTGTTTTAATAAGGACTGAAAAGGGGCATGACAATATTTTCAGCCTGCAGAAAGATAACATTCATCCCTTTCCGCCCAACAACTTGTCTCCGCCCAAATCACCGAACCCCCCATGTCCACATCACCAATTGCCACCCATCACCAATCACCTAAAGCCGCAATTCTATGTGTTGCTCCATTTGGAAGCCAAGAAACTACATAAAAACGCAAAATCAAGAAAACTCATGTTCTCATTTTATCCAAGCTACTTTTTTGTTGTTGGCAAGTTTACACAAAACGCACCCAAATTGGGTATTCTATTGTATTCTATTCAAGTCACGAATTCATACATGGCTTCGTAAATATTGTTTGAGACACAAAAATTTAAAAATTCTTGCACTAAAATTTCTCAACAAACAGAACACAGCGTTGGAAAGTAATTGATAAAGATTCAAATGCAACAATAATTTATAGCATATATTAAAAAAAAAAAAAAAAGAAAATCGAGAGAAACAGCGGAGGAGTACCTAAGCAATAAAGATGGTTAAAGGCTCGCTGTGGGCGACAGATACAGCGTGCGTCCCAACTGGGGATTTTGGCTCAGAGAAAGAGACAGAGAGAGAGAGAGAGAGAGAGCTAAATGGGCTTAAAAATCAAGACCAGGCCCAAGTTGTTAAAGAAGAAGCCTATTTTGAAGCAGATATGAAAGAGAACTGTGAGTTTCAGTGTGTGTGACAAAAGAGCTGTTGGAATCTTTGGATTTGAAAACGGGTAGGATTAGAGGCCTATTGATATAGATAATTATAAAGTGAATCTGTCTAATTCACCCTATACAAACCAAATCCTAAAGTGCATTTGTTTTGTTGTAAAACATTTTGCTCAAATTTGAGTGTTTGGGGCGAAACTTTGTCCCAGCAAAACACTGTTTTAATAAGGACTGAAAAGGGGCATTAAAATATTTTCAGCCTGCAGAAAGATAACATTCATCCCTTTCCGCCCAACAACTTGTCTCCGCCCCAATCACCGAACCCCCCAACTCCGCATCACCAATTGCCACCCATCACCAATCACCTAAAGCCGCAATTCTATGTGTTGCTCCATTTGGAAGCCAAGAAACTAAATAAAAAGGCAAAATCTAGAGAACCCATGTTCTCATTTTATCCAAGCTACTTTTTTGTTGTTGGTAAGTTTACACAAAACGCACCCAAATTGGGTATTCTATTGTATTCTATTCAAGTCACGAATTCATACATGGCTTCGTAAATATTGTTTGAGACCCAAAAATTTAAAAATTCTTGCACTAAAATTTCTCAACAAACAGAACACAGCATTGGAAAGTAACTGATAAAGTTTCAAATGCAACAATGACTTATAGCATATATTAAAAAAAAAAAAAAAAAAGACAATCGAGAGAAAGAGCGGAAGAGTACCTAAGCAATAAAGATGGTTAAAGGCTCGCTGTGGGCGACAGATACAGCGTGCGTCCCAACTGGGGATTTTGGCTCAGAGAGAGAGAGAGAGAGAGAGCTAAATGGGCTTGAAAATCAAGACCAGGCCCAAGTTGTTAAAGAAGAAGCCTATGTTGAAGCAGATATAAAAGAGAACTGTGAGTTTCGGTGTGTGTGACAAAAGAGCTGTTGGAATCTTTGGATTTGAAAACGGGTAGGATTAGAGGCCTATTGATATTGATAATTATAAAGTGAATCTGTCTAATTCACCCTATACAAACCAAATCCTAAAGTGCATTTGTTTTGTTGTAAAACATTTTGCTCAAATTTGAGTGTTTGGGGCGAAACTTTGTCCCAGCAAAACACTGTTTTAATAAGGACTGAAAAGGGGCATGAAAATATTTTCAGCCTGCAGAAAGATAACATTCATCCCTTTCCGCCCAACAACTTGTCTCCGCCCAAATCACCGAACCCCCCATCTCCACATCACCAATTGCCACCCATCACCAATCACCTAAAGCCGCAATTCTATGTGTTGCTCCATTTGGAAGCCAAGAAACTAAATAAAAACGCAAAATCAAGAGAACCCATGTTCTCATTTTATCCAAGCTACTTTTTTGTTGTTGGTAAGTTTACACAAAACACACCCGAATTGGGTATTCTATTGTATTCTATTCAAGTCACGAATTCATACATGGCTTCGTAAATATTGTTTGAGACCCAAAAATTTAAAAATTCTTGCACTAAAATTTCTCAACAAACAGAACACGGCATTGGAAAGTAACTGATAAAGATTCAAATGCAACAATGATTTATAGCATATATTAAAAAAAAAAAAACAAAAGACAATCGAGAGAAAGAGCGGAAGAGTACCTAAGCAATAAAGATGGTTAAAGGCTCGCTGTGGGCGACAGATACAGCGTGCGTCCCAACTGGGGATTTTGGCTCAGAGAGAGAGAGAGAGAGAGAGAGAGAGAGCTAAATGGGCTTAAAAATCAAGACCAGGCCAAAGTTGTTAAAGAAGAAGCCTATGTTGAAGCAGATAGAAAAGAGAACTGTGAGTTTCAGTGTGTGTGACAAAAGAGCTGTTGGAATCTTTGGATTTGAAAACGGGTAGGATTAGAGGCCTATTGATATTGATAATTATAAAGTGAATCTGTCTAATTCACCCTATACAAACCAAATCCTAAAGTGCATTTGTTTTGTTGTAAAACATTTTGCTCAAATTTGAGTGTTTGGGGCGAAACTTTGTCCCAGCAAAACACTGTTTTAATAAGGACTGAAAAGGGGCATGAAAATATTTTCAGCCTGCAGAAAGATAACATTCATCCCTTTCCGCCCAACAACTTGTCTCCGCCCAAATCACCGAACCCCCCATCTCCACATCACCAATTGCCACCCATCACCAATCACCTAAAGCAGCAATTCTATGTGTTGCTCCATTTGGAAGCCAAGAAACTAAATAAAAACGCAAAATCAAGAGAACCCATGTTCTCATTTTATCCAAGCTACTTTTTTGTTGTTGGTAAGTTTACACAAAACGCACCCAAATTGGGTATTCTATTGTATTCTATTCAAGTCACGAATTCATACATGGCTTCGTAAATATTGTTTGAGACCCAAAAATTTAAAAATTCTTGCACTAAAATTTCTCAACAAACAGAACACAGCGTTGGAAAGTAACTGATAAAGATTCAAATGCAACAATAATTTATAGCATATATTAAAAAAAAAAAAAAAAAAAGACAATCGAGAGAAAGATCGGAGGAGTACCTAAGCAATAAAGATGGTTAAAGGCTCGCTGTGGGCGACAGATACAGCGTGCGTCCCAACTGGGGATTTTGGCACAGAGAGAGAGAGAGAGAGAGAGAGAGAGAGAGAGAGAGAGAGAGAGAGAGAGAGCTAAATTGGCTTAAAAATCAAGACCAGGCCCAAGTTGTTAAAGAAGAAGCCTATTTTGAAGCAGATATAAAA
This sequence comes from Lithocarpus polystachyus, assembly GCA_033629205.1. NCBI lineage: Eukaryota > Viridiplantae > Streptophyta > Magnoliopsida > Fagales > Fagaceae > Lithocarpus > Lithocarpus polystachyus. Next base: position 107,599,845 of record CM066163.1, on the reverse strand, counting down.
GAGAACTGTGAGTTTCAGTGTGTGTGACAAAACAGCTGTTGGAATCTTTGGATTTGAAAACGGGTAGGATTAGAGGACTATTGATATTGATAATTATAAAGTGAATCTGTCTAATTCACCCTATGCAAACCAAATCCTAAAGTGCCTTTGTTTTGTTGTAAAACGTTTTGCTCAAATTTGAGTGTTTGGGGCGAAACTTTGTCCCAGAAAAACACTGTTTTAATAAGGACTGAAAAGGGGCATTAAAATATTTTCAACCTGCAGAAAGATAACATTCATCCCTTTCCGCCCAACAACTTGTCTCCGCCCAAATCACCGAACCCCCCATCTCCACATCACCAATTGCCACCCATCACCAATCACCTAAAGCCGCAATCCTATGTGTTGCTCCATTTGGAAGCCAAGAAACTAAATAAAAACGCAAAATCAAGAGAACCCATGTTCTCATTTCAACCAAGCCACTTTTTTGTTGTTGGTAAGTTTACACAAAACGCACCCGAATTGGGTATTCTATTGTATTCTATTCAAGTCACGAATTCATACATGGCTTCGTAAATATTGTTTGAGACCCAAAAATTTAAAAATTCTTGCACTAAAATTTCTCAACAAACAGAACACGGCATTGGAAAGTAACTGATAAAGATTCAAATGCAACAATGATTTATAGCATATATTAAAAAAAAAAAAAACAAAAGACAATCGAGAGAAAGAATGGAAGAGTACCTAAGCAATAAAGATGGTTAAAGGCTCGCTGTGGGCGACAGATACAGCGTGCGTCCCAACTGGGGATTTTGGCTCAGAGGGAGAGAGAGAGAGAGAGCTAAATGGGCTTAAAAATCAGACCAGGCCCAAGTTGTTAAAGAAGAAGCTTATTTTGAAGAAGATATAAAAGAGAACTGTGAGTTTCAGTGTGTGTGACAAAAGAGCTGTTGGAATCTTTGGATTTGAAAACGGGTAGGATTAGAGGCCTATTGATATTGATAATTATAAAGTGAATCTGTCTAATTCACCCTATACAAACCAAATCCTAAAATGCATTTGTTTTGTTGTAAAACGTTTTGCTCAAATTTGAGTGTTTGGGGCGAAACTTTGTCCCAGCAAAACACTGTTTTAATAAGGTCTGAAAAGGGGCATGAAAATATTTTCAGCCTGCAGAAAGATAACATTCATCCCTTTCCGCCCAACAACTTGTCTCCGCCCAAATCACCCAACCCCCCATCTCCACATCACTAATTGCCACCCATCACCAATCACATAATGCAGCAATTCTATGTGTTGCTCCATTTGGAAGCCAAGAAACTAAATAAAAACGCAAAATCAAGAGAACCCATGTTCTCATTTTATCCAAGCTACTTTTTTGTTGTTGGGAAGTTTACACAGAACGCACCCAAATTGGGTATTCTATTGTATTCTATTCAAGTCACGAACAAATACATGGCTTCGTAAATATTGTTTGAGACCCAAAAATTTAAAAATTCTTGCACTAAAATTTCTCAACAAACAGAACACAGCATTGGAAAGTAACTGATAAAGATTCAAATGCAACAATGATTTATAGCATATATTAAAAAAAAAAAAAAAAAAAGACAATCGAGAGAAAGAGCGGAGGAGTACCTAAGCAATAAAGATGGTTAATGGCTCGCTGTGGGCGACAGATACAGCGTGCGACCCAACTGGGGATTTTGGCTCAGAGAGAGAGAGAGAGAGAGAGAGAGAGAGAGAGAGCTAAATGGGCTTAAAAATCAAGACCAGGCCCAAGTTGTTAAAGAAGAAGCCTATTTTGAAGCAGATATAAAAGAGAACTGTGAGTTTCAGTGTGTGTGACAAAAGAGCTGTTGGAATCTTTGGATTTGAAAACGGGTAGGATTAGAGGCCTATTGATATTGATAATTATAAAGTGAATCTGTCTACTTCACCCTATACAAAGCAAATCCTAAAGTGCATTTGTTTTGTTGTAAAACATTTTGCTCAAATTTGAGTGTTTGGGGCGAAAGTTTGTCCCAGCAAAACACTGTTTTAATAAGGACTGAAAAGGGGCATGACAATATTTTCAGCCTGCAGAAAGATAACATTCATCCCTTTCCGCCCAACAACTTGTCTCCGCCTAAATCACCGAACCCCCCATCTACACATCACCAATTGCCACCCATCACCAATCACCTAAAGCCGCAATTCTATGTGTTGCTCCATTTGGAAGCCAAGAAACTAAATAAAAACGCAAAATCAAGAGAACCCATGTTCTCATTTTATCCAAGCTACTTTTTTGTTGTTGGTAAGTTTACACAAGACGCACCCAAATTGGATATTCTATTGTATTCTGTTCAAGTCACGAATTCGTACATGGCTTCGTAAATATTGTTTGAGACCCAAAAATTTAAAAATTCTTGCACTAAAATTTCTCAACAAACAGAACACAGCATTGGAAAGTAACTGATAAAGATTCAAATGCAACAATGATTTATAGCACATATTAAAAAAAAAAAAAAAAAAAAAAAAGACAATCGAGAGAAAGAGCGGAGGAGTACCTAAGCAATAAAGATGGTTAAAGGCTCGCTGTGGGCGACAGATACAGCGTGCGTCCCAACTGGGGATTTTGGCTCAGAGGGAGAGAGAGAGAGAGAGCTAAATGGGCTTAAAAATCAAGACCAGGCCCAAGTTGTTAAAGAAGAAGCCTATTTTGAAGCAGATATAAAAGAGAACTGTGAGTTTCAGTGTGTGTGACAAAAGAGCTTTTGGAATCTTTGGATTTGAAAACGGGTAGGATTAGAGGCCTAATGATATTGATAATTATAAAGTGAATCTGTCTAATTCACCCTGTACAAACCAAATCCTAAAGTGCATTTGTTTTGTTGTAAAACATTTTGCTCAAATTTGAGTGTTTGGGGCGAAACTTTGTCCCAGCAAAACACTGTTTTAATAAGGACTGAAAAGGGGCATGAAAATATTTTGAGCCAGCAGAAAGATAACATTCATCCGTTTCCGCCCAACAACTTGTCTCCGCCCAAATCACCCAACCCCCAATCTCCACATCACCAATTGCCACCCATCACCAATCACCTAAAGCAGCAATTCTATGTGTTGCTCCATTTGGAAGCCAAGAAACTAAATAAAAACGTAAAATCAAGAGAACCCATGTTCTCATTTTCTCCAAGCCACTTTTTTGTTGTTGGTAAATTTACACAAAACGCACCCAAATTGGGTATTCTATTGTATTCTATTCAAGTCACGAATTCATACATGGCTTCGTAAATATTGTTTGAGACCCAAAAATTTAAAAATTCTTGCACTAAAATTTCTCAACAAACAGAACACAGCATTGGAAAGTAACTGATAAAGATTCAAATGCAACAATGATTTACAGCATATATTAAAAAAAAAAAAAAAAAGGCAATCGAGAGAAAGATCGGAGGAGTACCTAAGCAATAAAGATGGTTAAAGGCTCGCTGTGGGCGACAGATACAGCGTGCGTCCCAACTGGGGATTTTGGCTCAGAGGGAGAGAGAGAGCTAAATGGGCTTAAAAATCAGACCAGGCCCAAGTTGTTAAAGAAGAAGCTTATTTTGAAGAAGATATAAAAGAGAACTGTGAGTTTCAGTGTGTGTGACAAAAGAGCTGTTGGAATCTTTGGATTTGAAAACGGGTAGGATTAGAGGCCTATTGATATTGATAATTATAAAGTGAATCAGTCTAATTCACCCTATACAAAGCAAATCCTAAAATGCATTTGTTTTGTTGTAAAACATTTTGCTCAAATTTGAGTGTTTGGGGCGAAATTTTGTCCCAGCAAAACACTGTTTTAATAAGGACTGAAAAGGGGCATGAAAATATTTTCAGCCTGCATAAAGATAACATTCATCCCTTTCCGCCCAACAACTTGTCTCCGCCCAAATCACCGAACCCCCCATCTCCACATCACCAATTGCCACCCATCACCAATCACCTAAAGCCGCAATTCTATGTGTTGCTCCATTTGGAAGCCAAGAAACTAAATAAAAACGCAAAATCAAGAGAACCCATGTTCTCATTTTATCCAAGCTACTTTTTTGTTGTTGGTAAGTTTACACAAAACGCACCCAAATTGGGTATTCTATTGTATTCTATTCAAGTCACGAATTCATACATGGCTTCGTGAATATTGTTTGAGACCCAAAAATTTAAAAATTCTTGCACTAAAATTTCTCAACAAACAGAACACAGCGTTGGAAAGTAACTGATAAAGATTCAAATGCAACAATAATTTATAGCATATATTAAAAAAAAAAAAAAAAAGACAATCGAGAGAAAGAGCGGAGGAGTACCTAAGCAATAAAGATGGTTAATGGCTCGCTGTGGGCGACAGATACAGCGTGCGACCCAACTGGGGATTTTGGCTCACACAGAGAGAGAGAGAGAGAGAGAGAGAGAGAGAGAGAGAGAGAGAGAGAGAGAGAGCTAAATGGGCTTAAAAATCAAGACCAGGCCCAAGTTGTTAAAGAAGAAGCCTATTTTGAAGCTGATATAAAAGAGAACTGTGAGTTTCAGTGTGTGTGACAAAAGAGCTGTTGGAATCTTTGGATTTGAAAACGGGTAGGATTAGAGGCCTATAGATATTGATAATTATAAAGTGAATCTGTCTACTTCACCCTTTACAAAGCAAATCCTAAAGTGCATTTGTTTTGTTGTAAAACATTTTGCTCAAATTTGAGTGTTTGGGGGGAAACTTTGTCCCAGTAAAACACTGTTTTAATAAGGACTGAAAAGGGGAATCACAATATTTTCAGCCTGCAGAAAGATAACATTCATCCCTTTCTGCCCAACAACTTGTCTCCGCCCAAATCACCGAACCCCCCATGTCCACATCACCAATTGCCACCCATCACCCATCACCAATCACCTAAAGCCGCAATTCTATGTGTTGCTCCATTTGGAAGCCAAGAAACTAAATAAAAACGCAAAATCAAGAGAACCCATGTTCTAATTTTATCCAAGCTACTTTTTTGTTGTTGGCAAGTTTACACAAAACGCACCCAAATTGGGTATTCTATTGTATTCTATTCAAGTCACGAATTCATACATGGCTTCGTAAATATTGTTTGAGACCCAAAAATTTAAAAATTCTTGCACTAAAATTTCTCAACAAATAGAACACAGCGTTGGAAAGTAACTGATAAAGATTCAAATGCAACAATAATTTATAGCATATATTAAAAAAAAAAAAAAAAAAAAAGACGATCGAGAGAAAGAGCGGAGGAGTACCTAAGCAATAAAGATGGTTAAAGGCTCGTTGTGGACGACAGATACAGCGTGCGTCCCAACTGGGGATTTTGGCTTAGAGAGAGAGAGGGAGAGAGAGAGAGAGAGAGAGAGAGAGAGAGAGAGAGAGAGAGAGAGAGAGAGAGCTAAATGGGCTTAAAAATCAAGACCAGGCCCAAGTTGTTAAAGAAGAAGCCTATTTTGAAGCAGATATGAAAGAGAACTGTGAGTTTCAGTGTGTGTGACAGAAGAGCTGTTGGAATCTTTGGATTTGAAAACGGGTAGGATTAGAGGCCTATTGATATTGATAATTATAAAGTGAATCTGTCTAATTCACCCTATGCAAACCAAATCCTAAAGTGCATTTGTTTTGTTGTTAAACATTTTGCTCAAATTTGAGTGTTTGGGGCGAAACTTTGTCCCAGCAAAACACTGTTTTAATAAGGACTGAAAAGGGGCATTAAAATATTTTCAGCCTGCAGAAAGATAACATTCATCCCTTTCCGCCCAACAACTTGTCTCCGCCCAAATCACCGAACCCCCCATCTCCACATCACCAATTGCCACCCATCACCAATCACCTAAAGCCGCAATTCTATGTGTTGCTCCATTTGGAAACCAAGAAACTAAATAAAAACGCAAAATTAAGAGAACCCATGTTTTCATTTTATCCAAGCTACTTTTTTGTTGTTGGTAAGTTTACACAAAACGCACCCAAATTGGGTATTCTATTGTATTCTATTCAAGTCACGAATTCATACATGGCTTCGTAAATATTGTTTGAGACCCAAAAATTTAAAAATTCTTGCTCTAAAATTTCTCAACAAACAGAACACAGCGTTGGAAAGTAACTGATAAAGATTCAAATGCAACAATAATTTACAGCATATATTAAAAAAAAAAAAAAAAGACAATCGAGAGAAAGAGCGGAGGAGTACCTAAGCAATAAAGATGGTTAAAGGCTCGCTGTGGGCGACAGATACAGCGTGCGTCCCAACTGGGGATTTTGGCTCAGAGGGAGAGAGAGAGAGAGAGAGAGCTAAATGGGCTTAAAAATCAAGACCAGGCCCAAGTTGTTAAAGAAGAAGCCTATTTTGAAGAAGATATAAAAGAGAACTTTGAGTTTCAGTGTGTGTGACAAAAGAGCTGTTGGAATCTTTGGATTTGAAAACGGGTAGGATTAGAGGCCTATTGATATTGATAATTATAAAGTGAATCTGTCTAATTCACCCTATACAAACCAAATCCTAAAATGCATTTGTTTTGTTGTAAAACATTTTGCTCAAATTTGAGTGTTTGGGGCGAAACTTTGTCCCAGCAAAACACTGTTTTAATAAGGTCCGAAAAGGGGCATGAAAATATTTTCAGCCTGCAGAAAGATAACATTCATCCCTTTCCGCCCAACAACTTGTCTCCGCCCAAATCACCCAACCCCCCATCTCCACATCACTAATTGCCACCCATCACCAATCACATAAAGCAGCAATTCTATGTGTTGCTCCATTTGGAAGCCAAGAAACTAAATAAAAACGCAAAATCAAGAGAACCATTGTTCTCATTTTATCCAAGCTACTTTTTTGTTGTTGGGAAGTTTACACAGAACGCACCCAAATTGGGTATTCTATTGTGTTCTATTCAAGTCACGAACAAATACATGGCTTCGTAAATATTGTTTGAGACCCAAAAATTTAAAAATTCTTGCACTAAAATTTCTCAACAAACAGAACACAGCATTGGAAAGTAACTGATAAAGATTCAAATGCAACAATGATTTATAGCATATATTAAAAAAAAAAAAAAAAAAAAGACAATCGAGAGAAAGAGCGGAGGAGTACCTAAGCAATAAAGATGGTTAATGGCTCGCTGTGGGCGACAGATACAGCGTGCGACCCAACTGGGGATTTTGGCTCAGAGAGAGAGAGAGAGAGAGAGAGAGAGAGAGAGAGAGAGAGAGCTAATTGGGCTTAAAAATCAAGACCAGGCCCAAGTTGTTAAAGAAGAAGCCTATTTTGAAGCAGATATAAAAGAGAACTTTGAGTTTCAGTGTGTGTGACAAAAGAGCTGTTGGAATCTTTGGATTTGAAAACGGGTAGGATTAGAGGCCTATTGATATTGATAATTATAAAGTGAATCTGTCTACTTCACCCTATACAAAGCAAATCCTAAAGTGCATTTGTTTTGTTGTAAAACATTTTGCTCAAATTTGAGTGTTTGGGGCGAAACTTTGTCCCAGCAAAACACTGTTTTAATAAGGACTGAAAAGGGGCATGACAATATTTTCAGCCTGCAGAAAGATAACATTCATCCCTTTCCGCCCAACAACTTGTCTCCGCCTAAATCACCGAACCCCCCATCTCCACATCACCAATTGCCACCAATCACCAATCACCTAAAGCCGCAATTCTATGTGTTGCTCCATTTGGAAGCCAAGAAACTAAATAAAAACGCAAAATCAAGAGAACCCATGTTCTCATTTTATCCAAGCTACTTTTTTGTTGTTGGTAAGTTTACACAAGACGCACCCAAATTGGATATTCTATTGTATTCTGTTCAAGTCACGAATTCGTACATGGCTTCGTAAATATTGTTTGAGACCCAAAAATTTAAAAATTCTTGCACTAAAATTTCTCAACAAACAGAACACAGCATTGGAAAGTAACTGATAAAGATTCAAATGCAACAATGATTTATAGCATATATTAAAAAAAAAAAAAAAAAGACAATCGAGAGAAAGAGCGGAGGAGTACCTAAGCAATAAAGATGGTTAAAGGCTCGCTGTGGGCGACAGATACAGCGTGCGTCCCAACTGGGGATTTTGGCTCAGTGGGAGAGAGAGAGAGAGAGAGAGCTAAATGGGCTTAAAAATCAAGACCAGACCCAAGTTGTTAAAGAAGAAGCCTATTTTGAAGAAGATATAAAAGAGAACTTTGAGTTTCAGTGTGTGTGACAAAAGAGCTGTTGGAATCTTTGGATTTGAAAACGGGTAGGATTAGAGGCCTATTGATATTGATAATTATAAAGTGAATCTGTCTAATTCACCCTATACAAACCAAATCCTAAAATGCATTTGTTTTGTTGTAAAACATTTTGCTCAAATTTGAGTGTTTGGGGCGAAACTTTGTCCCAGCAAAACACTGTTTTAATAAGGTCTGAAAAGGGGCATGAAAATATTTTCAGCCTGCAGAAAGATAACATTCATCCCTTTCCGCCCAACAACTTGTCTCCGCCGAAATCACCCAACCCCCCATCTCCACATCACTAATTGCCACCCATCACCAATCACATAAAGCAGCAATTCTATGTGTTGCTCCATTTGGAAGCCAAGAAACTAAATAAAAACGCAAAATCAAGAGAACCCATGTTCTCATTTTATCCAAGCTACTTTTTTGTTGTTGGGAAGTTTACACAGAACGCACCCAAATTGGGTATTCTATTGTATTCTATTCAAGTCACGAACAAATACATGGCTTCGTAAATATTGTTTGAGACCCAAAAATTTAAAAATTCTTGCACTAAAATTTCTCAACAAACAGAACACAGCATTGGAAAGTAACTGATAAAGATTCAAATGCAACAATGATTTATAGCATATATTAAAAAAAAAAAAAAAAAAAGACAATCGAGAGAAAGAGCGGAGGAGTACCTAAGCAATAAAGATGGTTAATGGCTCGCTGTGGGCGACAGATACAGCGTGCGACCCAACTGGGGATTTTGGCTCAGAGAGAGAGAGAGAGAGAGAGAGAGAGAGAGAGAGAGCTAAATGGGCTTAAAAATCAAGACCAGGCCCAAGTTGTTAAAAAAGAAGCCTATTTTGAAGCAGATATAAAAGAGAACTGTGAGTTTCAGTGTGTGTGACAAAAGAGCTGTTGGAATCTTTGGATTTGAAAACGGGTAGGATTAGAGGCCTATTGATATTGATAATTATAAAGTGAATCTGTCTACTTCACCCTATACAAAGCAAATCCTAAAGTGCATTTGTTTTGTTGTAAAACATTTTGCTCAAATTTGAGTGTTTGGGGCGAAACTTTGTCCCAGCAAAACACTGTTTTAATAAGGACTGAAAAGGGGCATGACAATATTTTCAGCCTGCAGAAAGATAACATTCATCCCTTTCCGCCCAACAACTTGTCTCCGCCTAAATCACCGAACCCCCCATCTACACATCACCAATTGCCACCCATCACCAATCACCTAAAGCCGCAATTCTATGTGTTGCTCCATTTGGAAGCCAAGAAACTAAATAAAAACGCAAAATCAAGAGAACCCATGTTCTCATTTTATCCAAGCTACTTTTTTGTTGTTGGTAAGTTTACACAAGACGCACCCAAGTTGGATATTCTATTGTATTCTGTTCAAGTCACGAATTCGTACATGGCTTCGTTAATATTGTTTGAGACCCAAAAATTTAAAAATTCTTGCACTAAAATTTCTCAACAAACAGAACACAGCATTGGAAAGTAACTGATAAAGATTCAAATGCAACAATGATTTATAGCATATATTAAAAAAAAAAAAAAAAAAGACAATCGAGAGAAAGAGCGGAGGAGTACCTAAGCAATAAAGATGGTTAAAGGCTCGCTGTGGGCGACAGATACAGCGTGCGTCCCAACTGGGGATTTTGGCTCAGAGGGAGAGAGAGAGAGAGAGAGCTAAATGGGCTTAAAAATCAAGACCAGGCCCAAGTTGTTAAAGAAGAAGCCTATTTTGAAGCAGATATAAAAGAGAACTGTGAGTTTCAGTGTGTGTGACAAAACAGCTGTTGGAATCTTTGGATTTGAAAACGGGTAGGATTAGAGGACTATTGATATTGATAATTATAAAGTGAATCTGTCTAATTCACCCTATGCAAACCAAATCCTAAAGTGCCTTTGTTTTGTTGTAAAACGTTTTGCTCAAATTTGAGTGTTTGGGGCGAAACTTTGTCCCAGAAAAACACTGTTTTAATAAGGACTGAAAAGGGGCATTAAAATATTTTCAACCTGCAGAAAGATAACATTCATCCCTTTCCGCCCAACAACTTGTCTCCAGCCAAATCACCGAACCCCCCATCTCCACATCACCAATTGCCACCCATCACCAATCACCTAAAGCCGCAATCCTATGTGTTGCTCCATTTGGAAGCCAAGAAACTACATAAAAACGAAAAATCAAGAGAACCCATGTTCTCATTTTATCCAAGCTACTTTTTTGTTGTTGGTAAGTTTACACAAAACGCACCCAAATTGGGTATTCTATTGTGTTCTATTCAAGTCACGAATTCATACATGGCTTCGTAAATATTGTTTGAGACCCAAAAATTTAAAAATTCTTGCACTAAAATTTCTCAACAAACAGAACACAGCATTGGAAAGTAACTGATAAAGATTCAAATGCAACAATGATTTATAGCAAATATTAAAAAAAAAAAAAAAGACAATCGAGAGAAAGAGCGGAGGAGTACCTAAGCAATAAAGATGGTTAAAGGCTCGCTGTGGGCGACAGATACAGCGTGCGTCCCAACTGGGGATTTTGGCTCAGAGAGAGAGAGAGAGAGAGCTAAATGGGCTTAAAAATCAAGACCAGGCCCAAGTTGTTAAAGAAGAAGCCTATTTTGAAGCAGATATAAAAGAGAACTGTGGGTTTCAGTGTGTGTGACAAAAGAGCTGTTGGAATCTTTGGATTTTAAAACGGGTAGGATTAGAGGCCTATTGATATTGATAATTATAAAGTGAATCTGTCTAATTCACCCTATACAAACCAAATCCTAAAGTGCATTAGTTTTGTTGTAAAACATTTTGCTCAAATTTGAGTGTTTGGGGCGAAACTTTGTCCCAGCAAAACACTGTTTTAATAAGGACTGAAAAGGGGCATGAAAATATTTTCAGCCTGCAGAAAGATAACATTCATCCCTTTCCGCCCAACAACTTGTCTCCGCCCAAATCACCGAACCCCCCAACTCCGCATCACCAATTGCCACCCATCACCAATCACCTAAAGCCGCAATTCTATGTGTTGCTCCATTTGGAAGCCAAGAAACTAAATAAAAACGCAAAATCAAGAGAACCCATGTTCTCAATTTATCCAAGCTACTTTTTTGTTGTTGGTAAGTTTACACAAAACGCACCCAAATTGGGTATTCTATTGTATTCTATTCAAGCCACGAATTCATACATGGCTTCGTAAATATTGTTTGAGACCCAAAAATTTAAAAATTCTTGCACTAAAATTTCTCGACAAACAGAACACAGCGTTGGAAGGTAACTGATAAAGATTCAAATGCAACAATAATTTATAGCATATATTAAAAAAAAAAAAAAAAAAAAAAAAAAGACAATCGAGAGAAAGAGCGGAGGAGTACCTAAGCAATAAAGATGGTTAAAGGCTCGCTGTGGACGACAGATACAGCGTGCGTCCCAACTGGGGATTTTGGCTCAGAGAGAGAGAGAGAAAGCTAAATGGGCTTAAAAATCAAGACCAGGCCCAAGTTGTTAAAGAAGAAGCCTATTTTGAAGCAGATATGAAAGAGAACTGTGAGTTTCAGTGTGTGTGACAAAAGAGCTGTTGGAATCTTTGGATTTGAAAACGGGTAGGATTAGAGGCCTATTGATATTGATAATTATAAAGTGAATCTGTCTAATTCACCCTATACAAACCAAATCCTAAAGTGCATTTGTTTTGTTGTAAAACATTTTGCTCAAATTTGAGTGTTTGGGGCGAAACTTTGTCCCAGCAAAACACTGTTTTAATAAGGACTGAAAAGGGGCATTAAAATATTTTCAGCCTGCAGAAAGATAACATTCATCCCTTTCCGCCCAACAACTTGTCTCCGCCCAAATCACCGAACCCCCCATCTCCACATCACCAATTGCCACCCATCACCAATCACCTAAAGCCGCAATTCTATGTGTTGCTCCATTTGGAAGCCAAGAAACTAAATAAAAACGCAAAATCAAGAGAACCCATGTTCTCATTTTATCCAAGCTACTTTTTTGTTGTTGGTAAGTTTACACAAAACGCACCCAAATTGGGTATTCTATTGTATTCTATTCAAGTCACGAATTCATACATGGCTTCGTAAATATTGTTTGAGACCCAAAAATTTAAAAATTCTTGCACTAAAATTTCTCAACAAACAGAACACAGCGTTGGAACGTAACTGATAAAGATTCAAATGCAACAATAATTTATAGCATATATTAAAAAAAAAAAAAAAAAAGACAATCGAGAGAAAGAGCGGAGGAGTACCTAAGCAATAAAGATGGTTAAAGGCTCGCTGTGGGCGACAGATACAGCGTGCGTCCCAACTGGGGATTTTGGCTCAGAGAGAGAGAGAGAGAGAGCTAAATGGGCTTAAAAATCAAGACCAGGCCCAAGTTGTTAAAGAAGAAGCCTATTTTGAAGCAGATATAAAAGAGAACTGTGAGTTTCACTGTGTGTGACAAAAGAGCTGTTGGAATCTTTGGATTTGAAAACGGGTAGGATTAGAGGCCTATTGATATTGATAATTATAAAGTGAATCTGTCCAATTCACCCTATACAAACCAAATCCTAAAGTGCATTAGTTTTGTTGTAAAACATTTTGCTCAAATTTGAGTGTTTGGGACGAAACATTGTACCAGCAAAACACTGTTTTAATAAGGACTGAAAAGGGGCATGAAAATATTTTCAGCCTGCAGAAAGATAACATTCATCCCTTTCCGCCCAACAACTTGTCTCCGCCCAAATCACCGAACCCCCCATCTCCACATCACCAATTGCCACCCATCACCAATCACCTAAAGCCGCAATTCTATGTGTTGCTCCATTTGGAAGCCAAGAAACTAAATAAAAACGCAAAATCAAGAGAACCCATGTTCTCATTTTATCCAAGCTACTTTTTTGTTGTTGGTAAGTTTACACAAAACGCACCCAAATTGGGTATTCTATTGTATTCTATTCAAGTCACGAATTCATACATGGCTTCGTAAATATTGTTTTAGACCCAAAAATTTAAAAATTCTTGCACTAAAATTTCTCAACAAACAGAACACAGCGTTGGAAAGTAACTGATAAAGATTCAAATGCAACAATAATTTATAGCATATATTAAAAAAAAAAAAAAAAAAAAGACAATCGTGAGAAAGATCGGAGGAGTACCTAAGCAATAAAGATGGTTAAAGGCTCGCTGTGGGCGACAGATACAGCGTGCGTCCCAACTGGGGATTTTGGCTCAGAGAAAGAGACAGAGAGAGAGAGAGAGAGAGAGCTAAATGGGCTTAAAAATCAAGACCAGGCCCAAGTTGTTAAAGAAGAAGCCTATGTTGAAGCAGATATAAAAGAGAACAGTGAGTTTCGGTGTGTGTGACAAAAGAGCTGTTGGAATCTTTGGATTTGAAAACGGGTAGGATTAGAGGCCTATTGATATTGATAATTATAAAGTGAATCTGTCTAATTCACCCTATACAAACCAAATCCTAAAGTGCATTTGTTTTGTTGTAAAACATTTTGCTCAAATTTGAGTGTTTGGGGCGAAACTTTGTCCCAGCAAAACACTGTTTTAATAAGGACTGAAAAGGGGCATGAAAATATTTTCAGCCTGCAGAAAGATAACATTCATCCCTTTCCGCCCAACAACTTGTCTCCGCCCAAATCACCGAACCCCCCATCTCCACATCACCAATTGCCACCCATCACCAATCTCCTAAAGCCGCAATTCTATGTGTTGCTCCATTTGGAAGCCAAGAAACTAAATAAAAACGCAAAATCAAGAGAACCCATGTTCTCATTTTATCCAAGCTACTTTTTTGTTGTTGGTAAGTTTACACAAAACGCACCCGAATTGGGTATTCTATTGTATTCTATTCAAGTCTTGAATTCATACATGGCTTCGTAAATATTGTTTGAGACCCAAAAATTTAAAAATTCTTGCACTAAAATTTCTCAACAAACAGAACACGGCATTGGAAAGTAACTGATAAAGATTCAAATGCAACAATGATTTATAGCATATATTTAAAAAAAAAAAAAAACAAAAGACAATCGAGAGAAAGAGCGGAAGAGTACCTAAGCAATAAAGATGGTTAAAGGCTCGCTGTGGGCGACAGATACAGCGTGCGTCCCGACTGGGGATTTTGGCTCAGAGAGAGAGAGAGAGAGAGAGAGCTAAATGGGCTTAAAAATCAAGACCAGGCCCAAGTTGTTAAAGAAGAAGCCTATGTTGAAGCAGATAGAAAAGAGAACTGTGAGTTTCAGTGTGTGTGACAAAAGAGCTGTTGGAATCTTTGGATTTGAAAACGGGTAGGATTAGAGGCCTATTGATATTGATAATTATAAAGTGAATCTGTCTAATTCACCCTATACAAACCAAATCCTAAAGTGCATTTGTTTTGTTGTAAAACATTTTGCTCAAATTTGAGTGTTTGGGGCGAAACTTTGTCCCAGCAAAACACTGTTTTAATAAGGACTGAAAAGGGGCATGAAAATATTTTCAGCCTGCAGAAAGATAACATTCATCCCTTTCCGCCCAACAACTTGTCTCCGCCCAAATCACCGAACCCCCCATCTCCACATCACCAATTGCCACCCATCACCAATCACCTAAAGCCGCAATTCTATGTGTTGCTCCATTTGGAAGCCAAGAAACTAAATAAAAACGCAAAATCAAGAGAACCCATGTTCTCATTTTATCCAAGCTACTTTTTTGTTGTTGGTAAGTTTACACAAAACGCACCCAAATTGGGTATTCTATTGTATTCTATTCAAGTCACGAATTCATACATGGCTTCGTAAATATTGTTTGAGACCCAAAAATTTAAAAATTCTTGCACTAAAATTTCTCAACAAACAGAACACAGCGTTGGAACGTAACTGATAAAGATTCAAATGCAACAATAATTTATAGCATATATTAAAAAAAAAAAAAAAAAAGACAATCGAGAGAAAGAGCGGAGGAGTACCTAAGCAATAAAGATGGTTAAAGGCTCGCTGTGGGCGACAGATACAGCGTGCGTCCCAACTGGGGATTTTGGCTCAGAGAGAGAGAGAGAGAGAGCTAAATGGGCTTAAAAATCAAGACCAGGCCCAAGTTGTTAAAGAAGAAGCCTATTTTGAAGCAGATATAAAAGAGAACTGTGAGTTTCACTGTGTGTGACAAAAGAGCTGTTGGAATCTTTGGATTTGAAAACGGGTAGGATTAGAGGCCTATTGATATTGATAATTATAAAGTGAATCTGTCCAATTCACCCTATACAAACCAAATCCTAAAGTGCATTAGTTTTGTTGTAAAACATTTTGCTCAAATTTGAGTGTTTGGGACGAAACTTTGTACCAGCAAAACACTGTTTTAATAAGGACTGAAAAGGGGCATGAAAATATTTTCAGCCTGCAGAAAGATAACATTCATCCCTTTCCGCCCAACAACTTGTCTCCGCCCAAATCACCGAACCCCCCATCTCCACATCACCAATTGCCACCCATCACCAATCACCTAAAGCCGCAATTCTATGTGTTGCTCCATTTGGAAGCCAAGAAACTAAATAAAAACGCAAAATCAAGAGAACCCATGTTCTCATTTTATCCAAGCTACTTTTTTGTTGTTGGTAAGTTTACACAAAACGCACCCAAATTGGGTATTCTATTGTATTCTATTCAAGTCACGAATTCATACATGGCTTCGTAAATATTGTTTTAGACCCAAAAATTTAAAAATTCTTGCACTAAAATTTCTCAACAAACAGAACACAGCGTTGGAAAGTAACTGATAAAGATTCAAATGCAACAATAATTTATAGCATATATTAAAAAAAAAAAAAAAAAAAGACAATCGTGAGAAAGATCGGAGGAGTACCTAAGCAATAAAGATGGTTAAAGGCTCGCTGTGGGCGACAGATACAGCGTGCGTCCCAACTGGGGATTTTGGCTCAGAGAAAGAGACAGAGAGAGAGAGAGAGAGAGAGCTAAATGGGCTTAAAAATCAAGACCAGGCCCAAGTTGTTAAAGAAGAAGCCTATGTTGAAGCAGATATAAAAGAGAACAGTGAGTTTCGGTGTGTGTGACAAAAGAGATGTTGGAATCTTTGGATTTGAAAACGGGTAGGATTAGAGGCCTATTGATATTGATAATTATAAAGTGAATCTGTCTAATTCACCCTATACAAACCAAATCCTAAAGTGCATTTGTTTTGTTGTAAAACATTTTGCTCAAATTTGAGTGTTTGGGGCGAAACTTTGTCCCAGCAAAACACTGTTTTAATAAGGACTGAAAAGGGGCATGAAAATATTTTCAGCCTGCAGAAAGATAACATTCATCCCTTTCCGCCCAACAACTTGTCTCCGCCCAAATCACCGAACCCCCCATCTCCACATCACCAATTGCCACCCATCACCAATCACCTAAAGCCGCAATTCTATGTGTTGCTCCATTTGGAAGCCAAGAAACTAAATAAAAACGCAAAATCAAGAGAACCCATGTTCTCATTTTATCCAAGCTACTTTTTTGTTGTTGGTAAGTTTACACAAAACGCACCCGAATTGGGTATTCTATTGTATTCTATTCAAGTCTTGAATTCATACATGGCTTCGTAAATATTGTTTGAGACCCAAAAATTTAAAAATTCTTGCACTAAAATTTCTCAACAAACAGAACACGGCATTGGAAAGTAACTGATAAAGATTCAAATGCAACAATGATTTATAGCATATATTTAAAAAAAAAAAACAAAAGACAATCGAGAGAAAGAGCGGAAGAGTACCTAAGCAATAAAGATGGTTAAAGGCTCGCTGTGGGCGACAGATACAGCGTGCGTCCCAACTGGGGATTTTGGCTCAGAGAGAGAGAGAGAGAGAGAGAGCTAAATGGGCTTAAAAATCAAGACCAGGCCCAAGTTGTTAAAGAAGAAGCCTATGTTGAAGCAGATAGAAAAGAGAACTGTGAGTTTCAGTGTGTGTGACAAAAGAGCTGTTGGAATCTTTGGATTTGAAAACGGGTAGGATTAGAGGCCTATTGATATTGATAATTATAAAGTGAATCTGTCTAATTCACCCTATACAAACCAAATCCTAAAGTGCATTTGTTTTGTTGTAAAACATTTTGCTCAAATTTGAGTGTTTGGGGCGAAACTTTGTCCCAGCAAAACACTGTTTTAATAAGGACTGAAAAGGGGCATGAAAATATTTTCAGCCTGCAGAAAGATAACATTCATCCCTTTCCGCCCAACAACTTGTCTCCGCCCAAATCACCGAACCCCCCATCTCCACATCACCAATTGCCACCCATCACCAATCACCTAAAGCCGAAATTCTATGTGTTGCTCCATTTGGAAGCCAAGAAACTAAATAAAAACGCAAAATCAAGAGAACCCATGTTCTCATTTTATCCAAGCTACTTTTTTGTTGTTGGTAAGTTTACACAAAACGCACCCAAATTGGGTATTCTATTGTATTCTATTCAAGTCACGAATTCATACATGGCTTCGTAAATATTGTTTGAGACCCAAAAATTTAAAAATTCTTGCACTAAAATTTCTCAACAAACAGAACACAGCGTTGGAAAGTAACTGATAAAGATTCAAATGCAACAATAATTTATAGCATATATTAAAAAAAAAAAAAAAAGACAATCGAGAGAAAGATCGGAGGAGTACCTAAGCAATAAAGATGGTTAAAGGCTCGCTGTGGGCGACAGATACAGCGTGCGTCCCAACTGGGGATTTTGGCACAGAGAAAGAGAGAGAGAGAGAGAGAGAGAGAGAGAGAGAGAGAGAGAGAGAGAGAGAGAGAGAGAGAGCTAAATTGGTTTAAAAATCAAGACCAGGCCCAAGTTGTTAAAGAAGAAGCCTATTTTGAAGCAGATATAAAAGAGAACTGTGAGTTTCAGTGTGTGTGACAAAACAGCTGTTGGAATCTTTGGATTTGAAAACGGGTAGGATTAGAGGACTATTGATATTGATAATTATAAAGTGAATCTGTCTAATTCACCCTATGCAAACCAAATCCTAAAGTGCCTTTGTTTTGTTGTAAAACGTTTTGCTCAAATTTGAGTGTTTGGGGCGAAACTTTGTCCCAGAAAAACACTGTTTTAATAAGGACTGAAAATGTATATTAAAATATTTTCAACCTGCAGAAAGATAACATTCATCCCTTTCCGCCCAACAACTTGTCTCCGCCCAAATCACCGAACCCCCCATCTCCACATCACCAATTGCCACCCATCACCAATCACCTAAAGCCGCAATCCTATGTGTTGGTCCATTTGGAAGCCAAGAAAGTACATAAAAACGCAAAATCAAGAGAACTCATGTTCTCATTTTATCCAAGCTACTTTTTTGTTGTTGGTAAGTTTACACAAAACGCACCCAAATTGGGTATTCTATTGTATTCTATTCAAGTCACAAATTCATACATGGCTTCGTAAATATTGTTTGAGACCCAAAAATTTAAAAATTCTTGCACTAAAATTTCTCAACAAACAGAACACAGCGTTGGAAAGTAACTGATAAAGATTCAAATGCAACAATAATTTATTGCATATATTAAAAAAAAAAAAAAAAAAAAAAGACAATCGAGAGAAAGATCGGAGGAGTACCTAAGCAATAAAGATGGTTAAAGGCTCGCTGTGGGTGACAGATACAGCGTGCGTCCCAACTGGGGATTTTGGCTCAGAGAAAGAGACAGAGAGAGAGAGAGAGAGAGAGAGAGAGAGCTAAATGGGCTTAAAAATCAAGACCAGGCCCAAGTTGTTAAAGAAGAAGCCTATTTTGAAGCAGATATAAAAGAGAACTGTGAGTTTCAGTGTGTGTGACAAAAGAGCTGTTGGAATCTTTGGATTTAAAAACGGGTAGGATTAGAGGCCTATTGATATTGAAAATTATAAAGTGAATCTGTCTAATTCACCCTATACAGACCAAATCCTAGAGTGCATTTGTTTTGTTGTAAAACATTTTGCTCAAATTTGAGTGTTTGGGGCGAAACTTTGTCCCAGAAAAACACTGTTTTAATAAGGTCTTAAAAGGGGCATAAAAATATTTTCAGCCTGCAGAAAGATAACATTCATCCCTTTCCGCCCAACAACTTGTCTCCGCCCAAATCACCCAACCCCCCATCTCCACATCACCAATTGCCACCCATCACCAATCACCTAAAGCAGCAATTCTATGTGTTGCTCCATTTGGAAGCCAAGAAACTAAATAAAAACGCAAAATCAAGAGAACCCATGTTCTCATTTTATCCAAGCTACTTTTTTGTTGTTGGTAAGTTTACACAAAACGCACCCAAATTGGGTATTCTATTGTGTTCTATTCAAGTCACGAATTCATACATGGCTTCGTAAATATTGTTTGAGACCCAAAAATTTAAAAATTCTTGCACTAAAATTTCTCAACAAACAGAACACAGCATTGGAAAGTAACTGATAAAGATTCAAATGCAACAATGATTTATAGCATATATTAAAAAAAAAAAAAAGACAATCGAGAGAAAGAGCGGAGGAGTACCTAAGCAATAAAGATGGTTAAAGGCTCGCTGTGGGCGACAGATACAGCGTGCGTCCCAACTGGGGATTTTGGCTCAGAGAGAGAGAGAGAGAGAGAGCTAAATGGGCTTAAAAATCAAGACCAGGCCCAAGTTGTTAAAGAAGAAGCCTATTTTGAAGCAGATATAAAAGACAACTGTGAGTTTCAGTGTGTGTGACAAAAGAGCTGTTGGAATCTTTGGATTTGAAAACGGGTAGGATTAGAGGCCTATTGATATTGATAATTATAAAGTGAATCTGTCTAATTCACCCTATACAAACCAAATCCTAAAGTGCATTAGTTTTGTTGTAAAACATTTTGCTCAAATTTGAGTGTTTGGGGCGAAACTTTGTCCCAGCAAAACACTGTTTTAATAAGGACTGAAAAGGGGCATGAAAATATTTTCAGCCTGCAGAAAGATAACATTCATCCCTTTCCGCCCAACAACTTGTCTCCGCCCAAATCACCGAACCCCCCAACTCCACATCACCAATTGCCACCCATCACCAATCACCTAAAGCCGCAATTCTATGTGTTGCTCCATTTGGAAACCAAGAAACTAAATAAAAACGCAAAATCAAGAGAACCCATGTTCTCATTTTATCCAAGCTACTTTTTTGTTGTTGGTAAGTTTACACAAAACGCACCCAAATTGGGTATTCTATTGTATTCTATTCAAGCCACGAATTCATACATGGCTTCGTAAATATTGTTTGAGACCCAAAAATTTAAAAATTCTTGCACTAAAATTTCTCGACAAACAGAACACAGCGTTGGAAGGTAACTGATAAAGATTCAAATGCAACAATAATTTATAGCTTATATTAAAAAAAAAAAAAAAAAAAAGACAATCGAGAGAAAGAGCGGAGGAGTACCTAAGCAATAAAGATGGTTAAAGGCTCGCTGTGGACGACAGATACAGCGTGCGTCCCAACTGGGGATTTTGGCTCAGAGAGAGAGAGAGAGAGCTAAATGGGCTTAAAAATCAAGACCAGGCCCAAGTTGTTAAAGAAGAAGCCTATTTTGAAGCAGATATGAAAGAGAACTGTGAGTTTCAGTGTGTGTGACAAAAGAGCTGTTGGAATCTTTGGATTTGAAAACGGGTAGGATTAGAGGCCTATTGATATTGATAATTATAAAGTGAATCTGTCTAATTCACCCTATACAAACCAAATCCTAAAGTGCATTAGTTTTGTTGTAAAACATTTTGCTCAAATTTGAGTGTTTGGGGCGAAACTTTGTCCCAGCAAAACACTGTTTTAATAAGGACTGAAAAGGGGCATGAAAATATTTTCAGCCTGCAGAAAGATAACATTCATCCCTTTCCGCCCAACAACTTGTCTCCGCCCAAATCACCGAACCCCCCAACTCCACATCACCAATTGCCACCCATCACCAATCACCTAAAGCCGCAATTCTATGTGTTGCTCCATTTGGAAGCCAAGAAACTAAATAAAAACGCAAAATCAAGAGAACCCATGTTCTCATTTTATCCAAGCTACTTTTTTGTTGTTGGTAAGTTTACACAAAACGCACCCAAATTGGGTATTCTATTGTATTCTATTCAAGCCACGAATTCATACATGGCTTCGTAAATATTGTTTGAGACCCAAAAATTTAAAAATTCTTGCACTAAAATTTCTCGACAAACAGAACACAGCGTTGGAAGGTAACTGATAAAGATTCAAATGCAACAATAATTTATAGCTTATATTAAAAAAAAAAAAAAAAAAAAAGACAATCGAGAGAAAGAGCGGAGGAGTACCTAAGCAATAAAGATGGTTAAAGGCTCGCTGTGGACGACAGATACAGCGTGCGTCCCAACTGGGGATTTTGGCTCAGAGAGAGAGAGAGAGAGCTAAATGGGCTTAAAAATCAAGACCAGGCCCAAGTTGTTAAAGAAGAAGCCTATTTTGAAGCAGATATGAAAGAGAACTGTGAGTTTCAGTGTGTGTGACAAAAGAGCTGTTGGAATCTTTGGATTTAAAAACGGGTAGGATTAGAGGCCTATTGATATTGAAAATTATAAAGTGAATTTGTCTAATTCACCCTATACAGACCAAATCCTAGAGTGCATTTGTTTTGTTGTAAAACATTTTGCTCAAATTTGAGTGTTTGGGGCGAAACTTTGTCCCAGAAAAACACTGTTTTAATAAGGTCTTAAAAGGGGCATAAAAATATTTTCAGCCTGCAGAAAGATAACATTCATCCCTTTCCGCCCAACAACTTGTCTCCGCCCAAATCACCGAACCCCCCAACTCCACATCACCAATTGCCACCCATCACCAATCACCTAAAGCAGCAATTCTATGTGTTGCTCCATTTGGAATCCAAGAAACTAAATAAAAACGCAAAATCAAGAGAACCCATGTTCTCATTTTATCCAAGCTACTTTTTTGTTGTTGGTAAGTTTACACAAAACGCACCCAAATTGGGTATTCTATTGTGTTCTATTCAAGTCACGAATTCATACATGGCTTCGTAAATATTGTTTGAGACCCAAAAATTTAAAAATTCTTGCACTAAAATTTCTCAACAAACAGAACACAGCATTGGAAAGTAACTGATAAAGATTCAAATGCAACAATGATTTATAGCATATATTAAAAAAAAAAAAAAGACAATCGAGAGAAAGAGCGGAGGAGTACCTAAGCAATAAAGATGGTTAAAGGCTCGCTGTGGGCGACAGATACAGCGTGCGTCCCAACTGGGGATTTTGGCTCAGAGAGAGAGAGAGAGAGAGAGCTAAATGGGCTTAAAAATCAAGACCAGGCCCAAGTTGTTAAAGAAGAAGCCTATTTTGAAGCAGATATAAAAGACAACTGTGAGTTTCAGTGTGTGTGACAAAAGAGCTGTTGGAATCTTTGGATTTGAAAACGGGTAGGATTAGAGGCCTATTGATATTGATAATTATAAAGTGAATCTGTCTAATTCACCCTATACAAACCAAATCCTAAAGTGCATTAGTTTTGTTGTAAAACATTTTGCTCAAATTTGAGTGTTTGGGGCGAAACTTTGTCCCAGCAAAACACTGTTTTAATAAGGACTGAAAAGGGGCATGAAAATATTTTCAGCCTGCAGAAAGATAACATTCATCCCTTTCCGCCCAACAACTTGTCTCCGCCCAAATCACCGAACCCCCCAACTCCACATCACCAATTGCCACCCATCACCAATCACCTAAAGCCGCAATTCTATGTGTTGCTCCATTTGGAAGCCAAGAAACTAAATAAAAACGCAAAATCAAGAGAACCCATGTTCTCATTTTATCCAAGCTACTTTTTTGTTGTTGGTAAGTTTACACAAAACGCACCCAAATTGGGTATTCTATTGTATTCTATTCAAGCCACGAATTCATACATGGCTTCGTAAATATTGTTTGAGACCCAAAAATTTAAAAATTCTTGCACTAAAATTTCTCGACAAACAGAACACAGCGTTGGAAGGTAACTGATAAAGATTCAAATGCAACAATAATTTATAGCTTATATTAAAAAAAAAAAAAAAAAAAAAGACAATCGAGAGAAAGAGCGGAGGAGTACCTAAGCAATAAAGATGGTTAAAGGCTCGCTGTGGACGACACATACAGCGTGCGTCCCAACTGGGGATTTTGGCTCAGAGAGAGAGAGAGAGAGCTAAATGGGCTTAAAAATCAAGACCAGGCCCAAGTTGTTAAAGAAGAAGCCTATTTTGAAGCAGATATGAAAGAGAACTGTGAGTTTCAGTGTGTGTGACAAAAGAGCTGTTGGAATCTTTGGATTTGAAAACGGGTAGGATTAGAGGCCTATTGATATTGATAATTATAAAGTGAATCTGTCTAATTCACCCTATACAAACCAAATCCTAAAGTGCATTAGTTTTGTTGTAAAACATTTTGCTCAAATTTGAGTGTTTGGGGCGAAACTTTGTCCCAGCAAAACACTGTTTTAATAAGGACTGAAAAGGGGCATGAAAATATTTTCAGCCTGCAGAAAGATAACATTCATCCCTTTCCGCCCAACAACTTGTCTCCGCCCAAATCACCGAACCCCCCAACTCCACATCACCAATTGCCACCCATCACCAATCACCTAAAGCCGCAATTCTATGTGTTGCTCCATTTGGAAGCCAAGAAACTAAATAAAAACGCAAAATCAAGAGAACCCATGTTCTCATTTTATCCAAGCTACTTTTTTGTTGTTGGTAAGTTTACACAAAACGCACCCAAATTGGGTATTCTATTGTATTCTATTCAAGCCACGAATTCATACATGGCTTCGTAAATATTGTTTGAGACCCAAAAATTTAAAAATTCTTGCACTAAAATTTCTCGACAAACAGAACACAGCGTTGGAAGGTAACTGATAAAGATTCAAATGCAACAATAATTTATAGCTTATATTAAAAAAAAAAAAAAAAAAAAAAAGACAATCGAGAGAAAGAGCGGAGGAGTACCTAAGCAATAAAGATGATTAAAGGCTCGCTGTGGACGACAGATACAGCGTGCGTCCCAACTGGGGATTTTGGCTCAGAGAGAGAGAGAGAGAGCTAAATGGGCTTAAAAATCAAGACCAGGCCCAAGTTGTTAAAGAAGAAGCCTATTTTGAAGCAGATATGAAAGAGAACTGTGAGTTTCAGTGTGTGTGACAAAAGAGCTGTTGGAATCTTTGGATTTGAAAACGGGTAGGATTAGAGGCCTATTGATATTGATAATTATAAAGTGAATCTGTCTAATTCACCCTATACAAACCAAATCCTAAAGTGCATTTGTTTTGTTGTAAAACATTTTGCTCAAATTTGAGTGTTTGGGGCGAAACTTTGTCCCAGCAAAACACTGTTTTAATAAGGTCTGAAAAGGGGCATGAAAATATTTTCAGCCTGCAGAAAGATAACATTCATCCCTTTCCGCCCAACAACTTGTCTCCGCCCAAATCACCCAACCCCCCATCTCCACATCACCAATTGCCACCTATCACCAATCACCTAAAGCAGCAATTCTATGTGTTGCTCCATTTGGAAGCCAAGAAACTAAATAAAAACGCAAAATCAAGAGAACCCATGTTCTCATTTTATCCAAGCTACTTTTTTGTTGTTGGTAAGTTTACACAAAACGCACCCAAATTGGGTATTCTATTGTATTCTATTCAAGTCACGAATTCATACATGGCTTCGTAAATATTGTTTGAGACCCAAAAATTTAAAAATTCTTGCACTAAAATTTCTCAACAAACAGAACACAGCATTGGAAAGTAACTGATAAAGATTCAAATGCAACAATGATTTATAGCATATATTAAAAAAAAAAAAAAGACAATCGAGAGAAAAAGAGGAGGAGTACCTAACCAATAAAGATGGTTAAAGGCTCGCTGTGGGCGACAGATACAGCGTGCGTCCCAACAGGGGATTTTGGCTCAGAGAGAGAGAGAGAGAGAGAGAGCTAAATGGGCTTAAAAATCAAGACCAGGCCCAAGTTGTTAAAGAAGAAGCCTATTTTGAAACAGATATAAAAGAGAACTGTGAGTTTCAGTGTGTGTGACAAAAGAGCTGGTGGAATCTTTGGATTTGAAAACGGGTAGGATTAGAGGCCTATTGATATTGATAATTATAAAGTGAATCTGTCTAATTCACCCTATACAAACCAAATCCTAAAGTGCATTAGTTTTGTTGTAAAACATTTTGCTCAAATTTGAGTGTTTGGGACGAAACTTTGTCCCAGCAAAACACTGTTTTAATAAGGACTGAAAAGGGGCATGAAAATATTCTCAGCCTGCAGAAAGATAACATTCATCCCTTTCCGGCCAACAACTTGTCTCCGCCCAAATCACCGAACCCCCCATCTCCACATCACCAATTGCCACCCATCACCAATCACCTAAAGCCGCAATTCTATGTGTTGCTCCATTTGGAAGCCAAGAAACTAAATAAAAACGCAAAATCTAGAGAACCCATGTTCTCATTTTATCCAAGCTACTTTTTTGTTGTTGGTAAGTTTACACAAAACGCACCCAAATTGGGTATTCTATTGTATTCTATTCAAGTCACGAATTCATACATGGCTTCGTAAATATTGTTTGAGACCCAAAAATTTAAAAATTCTTGCACTAAAATTTCTCAACAAACAGAACACAGCGTTGGAAAGTAACTGATAAAGATTCAAATGCAACAATGATTTATAGCATATATTAAAAAAAAAAAAAAGACAATCGAGAGAAAGAGAGGAGGAGTACCTAACCAATAAAGATGGTTAAAGGCTCGCTGTGGGCGACAGATACAGCGTGCGTCCCAACTGGGGATTTTGGCTCAGAGAGAGAGAGAGAGAGAGAGCTAAATGGGCTTAAAAATCAAGACCAGACCCAAGTTGTTAAAGAAGAAGCCTATTTTGAAACAGATATAAAAGAGAACTGTGAGTTTCAGTGTGTGTGACAAAAGAGCTGGTGGAATCTTTGGATTTGAAAACGGGTAGGATTAGAGGCCTATTGATATTGATAATTATAAAGTGAATCTGTCTAATTCACCCTATACAAACCAAATCCTAAAGTGCATTAGTTTTGTTGTAAAACATTTTGCTCAAATTTGAGTGTTTGGGACGAAACTTTGTCCCAGCAAAACACTGTTTTAATAAGGACTGAAAAGGGGCATGAAAATATTTTCAGCCTGCAGAAAGATAACATTCATCCCTTTCTGCCCAACAACTTGTCTCCGCCCAAATCACCGAACCCCCCATCTCCACATCACCAATTGCCACCCATCACCAATCACCTAAAGCCGCAATTCTATGTGTTGCTCCATTTGGAAGCCAAGAAACTAAATAAAAACGCAAAATCAAGAGAACCCATGTTCTCATTTTATCCAAGCTACTTTTTTGTTGTTGGTAAGTTTACACAAAACGCACCCAAATTGGGTATTCTATTGTATTCTATTCAAGTCACGAATTCATACATGGCTTCATAAATATTGTTTGAGACCCAAAAATTTAAAAATTCTTGCACTAAAATTTCTCAACAAACAGAACACAGCGTTGGAAAGTAACTGATAAAGATTCAAATGCAACAATAATTTATAGCATATATTAAAAAAAAACTGATTGCTATGTTGCGTGATGAACGGTACTCATCATCTGCAGGAATGGAATCATGCAACCGGCACTATGATGCATAGGACAGTAAATATATCAAGCACTGAATTACAACCCCAAAAATTGAGTAAAAATGTATTAGTTCAGCCAGCAGTTGCAACACCATGTACCAGCCATCTCTTTGAAGCAGTGTGATGCAAAACATGGTGGCATGTAAGTTGATTACGGCCTTTCCAAGAAAAAGAGGAATTATGCAGTATATTACTACAAAGGTTCCTTAATAGGTTGGGACAGGTTGAAGTATTAATCAAGGAATTCACATGTGTAATCTTGCACTGAGATGCTTCATGCAATGTTTTGGTGTCTAGATATATCTGGCACTTTGTTATAGCTCCCGGAGCATACACCATGAGCATGATTGAATCATGATAACATCACCTTTAAAAGAAAAAAATGTAGAGATAAGCAAACATCAAAATGAGTACAGGGAATATACCAGTATCCGAAAAAGTACAGAATTCCGTTACGAGAAAAATTGCTACAACTATCCTACAATTGTGATCCAAAGTGTGTCATTCAACTCCTTTTGGACTCTGATTCTCAAAAAAAAAAAAAAAAAAAAAAAAAAAAAAAAACCTCCTTTTGGACTCTCTTAACGTAAATTGAACTATTTGATCTTGAAATACAAGTGATCTTTTTTAGTTTGCTTAGATAAAACTTCAATCCATTTCTCTTCTTAATTCCTCAACTTAGTTGGCTACTAGAAACAGTAAAACTAAAAGTATGCAGTCAAAAGTCATCATATTCCTATGATTCTATATTCCCAATTCAAAACAAATGATCCAAGAACACGCACAGCCTATTTGTCATTTTGTCATTGGGACCAACACTAATCACACATACAGTAAAAGTATGCAGTCAAAAGTCATCATAATCCTGTTTGCACTCTTTTTTTTTTTTTTCTTGAACTTTTTTGCAGGACCTGAGAAAAACAAAACACCCATATCATCACTAATAACAACATTAACAACAGCCCAGTTTTTAGCTCATAATTTTGAACACCATTCTTAATACTAAGCTCAAATCATATTGTTATTCCAAACCCACCTCCCAAAATAAAACACATCATTATATTATATAAAAAAAAAAACAGAAAACAATGTGAATATGACTTGCCTTTTCAGGGTTTAGATAAGCTCAGTTGGGAGAGAAAAGCACCCAAGACAAGGTTTTTAGAGAGAAGAGAGAAGAAGAAGAAAGAGTACTATGAAAAATAGAGTAATAGTGTATGATCATCGAAGAATTTTGCAAGGGTGTGGAACATACTGAAGCCACCAATCTTTTGAATGGTCCCAAAGATTATTGCTTTTGAATCAAAATTGAACCTTTAATTTTTGGTCTTGGAAATTATTTCTGGCATGTCTATTATTTTACTACTACGTTGTTGCTTTCAAGTTTTTTAATGATTTCCATTTCTTGCTTCTAGGCATAAGAGTTTTGTTTATAGATAGGATAGAATTTTAATTTATGATTATTATCAGATTAAGATATTAATTAGTTTTTGCAGATTCGAATTCACCCAAATCTCTTATTAAAGGTCAAAAAATTTTACCAATTGAGTTAAATGGAACTTGCACTCGCACGATATCTTTGTACACATAAAACATAGGACATATAAGTAACATTTTAAAGAGAGAGAGAGGAGGGAAAGAGTGAGATGAGGTGTAGTCTTCTTGTAGAACCACTACCACTAACTAACGATGAGGTTTTGAAAGAAGAGAAATCCTTTTCTTTTACCCACCACATACCCAACAACCAACATTTTTTTTATTTATAAATTCCCATTTATTTTATTAATTTAACAAATAGTATATCAGATAAACACAAGTATATATATATATATATATATATATATATATATATATATATATATAGACGGCAGACTTCTTTTTATTTCGTATAGAGATGCTTTTTTAGCTCTCTCTCATATTTGCTTGTTCTTAAAACAACTCAGAACAAAGAAGAAGAAAACCAATATCTGTGAGTGCCCTCTTCCTCTCTCTTTTCTCATTATTTGTTTATTTGAAATCATCATATATGTAATGGGTTTATTTATTAACCATTGATCTCGGCTTCAATGTTGTTATATTTTGTTCAGTGGTTGCTTACTCTTATAATGTTGTAGATAGAATTGAATTGTTTGAAAGAACTCTCATTCAATCTTCATACACGCATAACCCACTTCATCCCAAAATCACACACACAACTCACCGGATCCACAAACCCCATGGCCTTCACTTCACGGATTTTTTTTTTTTTTTTTTTTTTTTTTTTTGGCATTAGCAATAGATTGATTTAGTTTCTAGAAAAAGACCCTTTAGGAATTTTTGACAAGTTTCATTTTTATTTCCAGAACTCATTGGTAGCTCATTTTTGTAAAACATATTTTCTTTCTCTCAGACTATTAAGTAATAAGTGAAAAGTTGGCATATGGTGATTATTGTTTTTCATGAATTATAGGGATAATAATCTCTTTATTTATTTATTATAAATTTTTCGCGCATTTGTTTTAATGAAGGTGCTACTATGAGTTATGCTGGCAATGAGAAGTTTATGTATTGTTTTGTTTCTGTTGAGAAGCCATTGGTGCTTTGTTAGAGACTATTTGGATTTTTCTATTTTGTATCTGAAACTTCCTCAAATTCCTCTGATCAGGTATTTTCTGCTAAAAGGATGAGAGGGGCTGGTTTGTGGCAACTTGGGCAATCAATAACCCGCCGTCTTGCTCAGTCTGATAAGAAGACTGTAGCTCGTCGATACTTTGCTTCAGAAGCAGAGCTCAAAAAGACAGTTCTTTATGACTTCCATGTTGCTCATGGCGGGAAGATGGTGCCATTTGCTGGATGGAGCATGCCCATCCAATACAAGGACTCAATCATGGATTCTACTCTAAATTGTAGGCAGAATGGTAGCCTTTTTGATGTCTCCCATATGTGCGGGTTGAGCCTCAAGGGGAAGGACTGTGTACCTTTTCTTGAAAAGCTTGTCATTGCTGATGTTGCTGGGTTAGCCCCTGGAGCTGGGACGCTAACTGTCTTTACAAATGAAAAGGGAGGAGCAATTGATGATTCAGTGATTACAAAGGTGAAGGATGATCACATATACCTGGTCGTCAATGCAGGGTGTAGGGATAAGGATCTGGCTCACATTGAAGAGCATATGAAGGCATTTAAGGCTAAAGGTGGGGATGTCTCATGGCACATACATGATGAGAGGTCTCTTCTAGCTCTCCAGGTCAATGCTGGATTCCTCATTCCATGTTCTCCTATGTCTTAAATTTTTGCCTTGGAATATGCATGTTAACTGCTACAAGCTTAATGCTTTTTGTTTCTTCAGCTGCTCAAATTTGTTCTTATGTATGTCTATATATAATCTCTAAGGAAACTGTAAGGACTTATTTTATTTTATCCCTAATATGTATTTATCCATATTACATGGGTTGACTTCTTATAACATGATTTGGCTCGCTCAAATGTTATGACAGACTATTGACATTAAGAGTACTCCATACATTGTGTTTTTCCTTTGTTCCTTCTTGTTCTTTTCCTTTTTTTCATTTCTCCTTAATTATATAAAAATAAAATTCTCCGACAACAATATCATAAATAGTAGAGCTGAAAGATAGTGGGGTTGATGTTGAATTGAAAGATGAAACTTATATCAAAATATGAATATTTTCTGGAAGTCATTATCATTACAACAGCTAAGAGACACTGGGTTTTATGTTCAATTGAAACATGAATTATATTTGTGTATGAGCCATTTAACTATATTGCTATGATTATGAGAAAGAAGAGGGCTTATAGTTTTACTTTGATTGAAAGATAGTGATTCTTTAGTTGGTTTATTTTTCCATTAAGTGAAAAAAGAGTTCTCTTTGATTTCTATGTTGCAGGGTCCTCTAGCTGCTCCAACTCTTCAGCACTTGACAAAACAGGACTTGAGCAAGATTTACTTTGGGGAGTTCCATATCTTGGATATCAATGGAGCGCATTGCTTTCTAACTAGGACAGGGTATATGTTTCTTTTTCAATTTCTTTTCTCTATTGACAATTTGTCTGTATCGATTTAGTCCCATTGTGATTACTTTGCTTGTATGCATTTCTCTATTGAATGAGAAGGTGAGTGAAGCATGATTAAGTTTTGTTTTGTACCTATCCATCCTGAAATCATAGCAAAACATTGCTATTGAGAGCATAGGGTGGCATGAAAGATAGATGATTATCCTTTTGTCTCTCTTATGAGATTTGCAGGTACACCGGTGAAGATGGTTTTGAAATCTCTGTGCCTTCAGAGAATGCAGTAGATCTTGCCAAAGCAATTTTGGAGAAATCTGAAGGGAAGGTAAGGTTGACTGGTCTAGGTGCTAGGGACAGTCTCCGACTTGAAGCTGGGCTCTGCTTATATGGTAATGACATGGAACAACATGTAACTCCTGTAGAGGCAGGACTCACATGGGCCATAGGGAAGAGAAGAAGGGCTGAAGGTGGTTTTCTAGGTGCTGAGGTGATACTTAAGCAACTTGAATCAGGTCCACCTGTCAGGCGTGTTGGATTTTTCTCTTCAGGACCACCTCCCAGAAGCCACAGTGAGATTCAGGATGACAAAGGGAAAGGCATTGGGGAAGTCACCAGTGGAGGATTTAGCCCTTGCCTTAAGAAGAATATAGCTATGGGGTATGTGAAATCTGGATCACACAAGGCAGGCACCAAAGTTAAGATTGTGATTCGAGGAAAGGCCTACGATGGGGTAGTCACGAAAATGCCATTTGTACCAACAAAATACTACAAGCCGGCTTAATTTATGCTTGGTATATCAACTCTAGGAATTTCTAATCGGTTCATTTTTTAACATGTTTTTGATAAACTCGACTGCCAGTCTATTGTAACTTCTATTTTCTATTTGCAATATATCTGAGATGAAATACAAAATTTTATTTTTGTCATTGCTTTATGAAGTTTTGTAATTACCAAAATGGTATTACTTGGGATTTATAAAACATACTACAATGCTGTAGGGGGAAGGGTTAAATACTAAAATGCTAGAGCAAGGGAGATGTCAGGCTAACCAAGAATCTTAAACTCAACCAAGGAATATAATATAACAAGTCTAGTATATGCCACACCGGTATTGAAGAACTTGCTGACGGGTCATACAACTGAAAAGCCCGCCACTGAAATTGATTTAAGGATGTTAAATCCTTATCTTAATGCTTTACCAAAACTAAATACAGCTTCACAGGAAAGGGATATCAGAAAGAGTTTGGGATTCTATTATGAGCTTTTGTCTAGTATCTGGTCCTAAGTCAAACTAGCAGGAGTTGATTGATTGGAGCGTGGTTCACCATAAGGGAAAAGGCTTTATATTAGTTTAGTGTAAGTTAGCTTGGTGGGCAACTGTGTACCATTTTTGGAATCAAAGAAATGCTATCATCCATGCAAGGGGGTTCTACACTAAAGAACAACTCATTAGCGTCATTAATAAAGATGTCCAAGGACGAATTGAAGGCCAAATGTTATTGAAAGACTCAATTTTGAACTGTGTTCTTTGCTGTAGATGGGGGATCAATACTGCCTTGTTATACAGAGGCCCAGCTGGTGTTAATTAAGTGTCTATAGTTTGAATTATAATCAGTCCACTGGTACTTGTTTGGTTCTGTTCATGTAAAGTGCGTGCCAGTTCACAGATTGGTGCTGCAGGTAGCTTCTGCATTAGTGTAATTCTGTTTTCCTGCGGGTCTGTATTGGCAGGGTATCTTTATTCAATGAAATTACTGATTCTTTCAAATATGTAATATCAGATAAAAAGACATCTAATGGTTTAATTATTAGAAAATATTATGATAGTACACGTAAATGTTGTACATACCTCATACCCTTCAGCCTTGCCTAAAAATGAAAAACGCTTTTAAGGGAAGAAATACAGATGAAACAAACACAAAGTACTAGAGTTCAAAATGTTCTGCATATACACCTAATGTTTTGTTTCCACCATATATTCAAACAACTTCAACAGCTAAAGGCAACGAATTAGGGAACAGATATTCTTCTTCCAACTGAAGGTTACAAATAACAGAAAAGTTGTTAGTCTCCAGGGATCCGGTATGCAAATCCAGAGCTGAGAGCTCCATGCCATATTGCCATTCATCATGGAGTAAATTCCACAGCACCTATCAATAATTATCATATAACAAGACAGTAAGCATTGCATTGCCAAGCTCCCTTATTGACAGAAATTTTATAGTCTGCCCCCAGATCAGTGTTCTAACGATTCAGTGCAAGTGTAACCCAATTTTCAGGTGAAAAAATCGTTATCTACCATGTGCCAACCAACTGGTGGGAACATGCCAATCATATACACCATTTGTTGTGCTCAACTGCTAAAGACATACAATAGATACCTACTACTATCTTCATTGTTTTGAGTATTTCATATTTTGGAGCTAGAAGATCTTTTTTTTTTTTTTGGGGGGGGGGGGGGGGGGGGGGGTGTGTCGTACCTATAGATGTGTGTGTCAATTATAAATTCTACGTAATTACTCTAACTCTAAAAAGCACAGAACTACAAGCTTAAAAAAAACTAACACTATCATTTATGTGTAGAATATTTTTTTTTTTTTGTAAGCAAATTTATACCTAGAATAATTTGAAGACTTCTTTTACATTTTATGTAATTATTAGAAAATTTTTACATAGAAAAGAATATTATATAAGTGTGTATATGGACTGAAGTGGGCCGAAATTGACTAGAGTGGACTAAAATGGACTAAATTGGACCAAGATAAACTAAATGGACTGAAGTGAACCAAAATGGATTGAATGGACCGAAGTCAACTAAATTGAACTGAAGTGAACTAGATTGAATGAATTGAACTGGACTAAAATAGATTGAATTGGACCGAAATAAGCCAAATTAGACTAAAATGATATGCTGATGTTGCTCAACAATACACTAAATTATATTATATGCTTAAATTTTTAGATATTATATAGATATAGATATCTAAAGAATATGTATGGAATGTGCAATAGTAAGTGTATAATAATATTTTTCCATAATACAATATTGTGGAATATTTAGCAAATTGTGCATTATTGCTTTCGCCCGTAATTCTTCAATAAAATATACTAAGAAAAGATAAAATTTGAAGCGAAGTCCTATGCTAGACATATGTAACTAAGAAAATATAACACCTTTTCAAAGTTATCCTACCTTTCCAACTTCTCTACTTCCTTCTTCTTATTCTTTTTGGATGCTATCTTTCAACTATTTACCACCTTAAGAGCATCAGCAATGGGCCTCTTATATGCCAAATGTAAAGTATATTTGGCATAAAGGCCCAAATATTGCTTAACAACTGGAAGGCCATATGGGAAAAGCAAAATTTTTTTTGAGATTTAGCTACAGTATCATCTCAAATGTAAGATGGTACTGTAGCTGAATGGTATGAAAAAAATATTTTTTTAATACTCTCATTTCTCTCTCCTTTTTCATTTTAACCCGGGAATTTCTCTCCTCTCTCATTTTTTCTCTTTCTTTTCTCTCTCTTCCTTCTCTCTTTCTCATCCCCTCTCTCTCTCGCCATTGTCAAGCTTCTCTCATCGTGTCAGATCGGAGCTCACGCCGAATCACCAAGCTAGATCAGAGATCACGCCGGATCCGATTTCTAGATCGGCGTGTTGGAGACCGGGGTGGAGATCGAATAGAGACCGGCGTTTGGTGGTGTAGACATGGTGGCTGGTTTCTGGGTTTGGTGGTGTAGACATGGTGGCTGGTTTCTGGGTTTGGTGGGCACGCGTGGAGATCAGCATATAAACCGGCGTTTGGTGGGTTTGGTGGTGTTGACATGGTGGCCAGTTTCTAGGTTTGGTGGTCGGCATGGAGATCGGCATAGAGACTAACGTTTGGTGGGTTTAATGGTGTTGACATGGCGGTTGATTTCTAGGTTTGGTGGCCGGCGTTTGGTTGGTTGGGTTGCTATGGGTTTGTAGTGGGTACTTGGTGGGTTTTGTTTTGTTTTTTTATTTTATTTTGGGTTTTTGGTTCCGATGGGATTTTGTTGGGCTGAGGGTAGTGGTGGCATGGTGGTGGCGTGGTGGTGATTGTTTGTTTAGTTGTGGTCGGTGCTAGAGGTTAAGGGAGAAAGAGAAGAAAAGGAAGAGAAAAAAAAAAGGAATAAAAAAGAATATTTAAATAAAATGGGAAAAAAATAGAGTTTTGGAATGTTGGGTGTGTTGTAAAATGCTATGGTATAATTGATAAAGTAGGTTTTTGGAATAGTAAAATGGGATAGGATGGCATTTGCCAATGTGGATGCTCTAATACTATGTTGTGAGTTATGCATATAATTGTCACGAATTCTCGATGCAATTAAGAATTTAAGACCAACTACTTACATATGTAAAGGAATTCAAGTTCTTTAATAAAATTCAAGTCTTCATGAGGGAGTTTTTATACACATATACTAATATACACTTAGATTATGTTGGAATAGAATTTTTATCTTGTATCGAAAAAAAATTTTAGCCCACTATTAAAACTAGTTGGTGAGGGTGGAAGTCATGATGAAAGGAGCAGCACAACCAGTACCCTAACCACAAATCAATTTTTGGTTTATAAAAAAAAAAAAAAAAAAACCTTAAGTGTTGTTCCTTAGATTTGCCTTTTAAGATTTAGTCATGTGACTATTTAACTAAAAAATACACTTCTATCTCATGAGAAAAGAAATCCACATAACAGAATTTTAAAAGAGAAACCTAAGGAATAACATTAAGTACTATACCTAAGTTTTGCCAAAAAAAAAAAAAAATCAACAATATTAACTATCATTTATACTTAGGGAACAAATTGAATGTTTTTTAAAATAATTGGTAGCGTTTGGATTTAGCCCAAATATTAGGGGTGCTTTTCTATTTTAACCCGGTAAAAGTAAGACTTATATATAAAAAATAAAATAATTACTCAAAGAAAGTTTTTAATATTTTTAACCTTTTCTTTTGGGTGTAGTTATTAAACCCAACCCACTTATAAAATCTTGAGTTTGAATTATATTAGATGACTTGGTTTTTAAACTTTGATTTTAATTATTAGTAATTTAAGTTTTAAAAAAATTTAGATATTTATGTTATAATTTTTCAAACTTATTTTTATACTAGTTATAGGCCCGTGCATTGCACGGTTTTATGAAAAAACTTATAAAATAAATGTATAAATAATTATATTTTAATAGATTCAATAAAGATAAAAGAATAAATTATCAAGTGTAAATAATTATCTCACTAAAATAAGGGGTAAGATTTCTTCCTAAAACTACATTAAATTGATAATTTCAAATTGAATTTTAAATTGATAATTATTTTAAAAAAACATACTAAACAATTGATAGATCTAAAATTAATATAATCTTGATAATATTATTGTAGGGGTAGAAGGCCCAACTCCAGATGGTGAGCCGTGGGCCAGTCCGAGGACAATAAATCATGAAGAAGGAACATAGTTTAACTCCTCGCTAAGATATAGCTAGCATGAAGACGGAAGGAAGTGGTCCGAGGAGTGTTACCTCTTCGGATGATCAAAGGGACGGCCAAGATGAACACTCCAACATTTATCCTAATATTTCCGGAGATTCCCCTGATATATATAGGCAAAAAGGACAGGTGGAAGCAATGAGATATTATGTAAAAGGCTGCTACCATCGCATTTATTATCCTGTAGCTAACCCCATGGCCGCATTAATGGGGAAAAGATGTCTGAACAGTGACTCTCACTCTTTACAGTTGCCGTGTAAAGACTTTAAGGGAAGGTTGATGGGACAAATATCAAGAAAAAATCACTTAACTGGCACGTGAGAAGAACTGACTTATAAATAGAGCTGGAGGCAAGGAAAGAAGGCATTTAACACTCTAGAGAAAAAGAGAAGAAACAACCAACAGAGAGAGAGAGAGAGAGAGAGAGTTAGAGACACTTAATTAAACTGTAAAAGCATTTTTCCTCGGACCAAGCCGAGGACAACTTTATACAACTTCAGCACTTGTTTTCGTTGATCTGCTCATAACCATACTTGGGCCATCAATAAACTTGCTTCGAGCCCAGTTTAACTAGCCCACTCTCTACAAATTCATTCCAAGGATGCTGTTCATATTGTGGGCTTAAGTTCATCTCCCTTGTAGGCCCATCTTGAAAAATTGTGTCCTTACAATTATAAATGAAAATTAAAGCTGATAATTCAAGAATACACGTGTAAAACATCTTGATAATTTGATGTAACATAAATATCAAATAAGAAAATTGTTAAAATTAATCTATTAATTCTAACCATATTTAATCATTAATTCTAAGACTCTAACCCTAAGCATATAAATTAGATCAAAGCTAAGAAAATTAGTTTAAACAAAAGGCAACCAATACACAAAACCTAATCAATTTAATAAAAACAAAATACAAAAACAAAGAAGGAGTTTTTAGAAACTTGACAATGTTTTCGAATGTTTTAAATTCATTAATTAAAACCACATGAAGACAAAAAACCAATAATAACACTAAAGATAATAAACAAAATGAAAATAATAATAATAAAAGAAGAAAGAATGCATACTTACATTGTCATGAGATTTAAGCATTCACATATTAAAATAAGCTTCACTCCAAAAAGGATTTATAGGGTTATATATATTGGTAGAGTTCCATTTGAAATATAATTCATTTAAATCTTATTGAAATTAAAGATATCTAATCAATGTGTTTATTTTTATCCTATAAAAATTGGAATTAAAAAAAGGTCATATGAATAGAATGAAAAAAAAAAAAAAAAAAGTTGATTCAACATAACGTAACATATAAAAAATTTAAAAAAAAAAAGAGAGAAAGAGAACATGGTTAATAGCTATAAGGAATTTTGATATAAATATATATATATATATATATATTAAATGTCATCAACGTAAAAATTATCAAATTAATTGAGATATATATTGTTTTTTAGAATAGATAGAGATTATCAAATTATTGGAGATATATACTGTCTCTTGGGATAGATTTATATTACTTACCTCTTGAAGAATTTGAATTGTGCTTATCCCTTAATAATCAAGTTTTGTAGCTTGATATTCTGATAAAATAATATTAATTTAATAATATTAAAATTTTGAAAATTTAGATGGTAAATATTATCTAAATTAAATTTTTGTATATTAAATATTATCCCCTAATTTAAGAAATATATCCTAACAAATAAAAAAATAATGTTAATTAGATGATAAAAATAATGTTAATTAGATGATAAATATTTTCTAGTTACCAAAACTTCACATATTTCATGCCCAAATTAGATACTAATATCATCTTTATATTACCCAAGAACCACTGCAAACTCTCTCAGAGAAGTCCTTGATCTTGTCCAGAACACTCCAGACCTCGAGGACCATATTCTTTCCATCACTCTGTATAACTGCATTCCTTGAAGCACGGAGAGCTACATGAAGCACTGACCTATTCTCCGTGTTTTTGATTTGAAGGCGCCAACAAAATGATGAAAAACAAATCACATCAATTTTCTTGAGAAAGGAAGAATATAACAAATAATTGTAAAATACGTAATAGAAATAATGAAACACCAAAAAATTCTGTGTATATATATATATATATATTTTTTTTTTCCTTTATTATTAGGAAAAAGATGACATAAGATGCAAATCTTTTACATTTTTTTAATCTCTCCTTAGGTAATTCTATTTTATTGATTTTAGGATTTGTTGATAACATTTTAGATAGACACAACTTTTATAGTTGTAAATGAAATACTACTTTCTTTCATATTTATCCAAAAAATATGTATATATCTAGTTATAGGCCCGTGCGTTGCACGATTTTATGAAAAAGCTTATAAAATAAATATATAAATAATTATATATTTTAATAGATTCAATAAAGATAAAAGAAAAAATTATCAAGTGTAAATAATTATCTCACTAAAATAAGGGGTAAGATTTCTTTCTAAAACTAAAATAAATTGATAATTCCAAATTAAATTTTAAATCGATAATTATTTTAAAAAAACATACTAAACAATTGATAAATCTAAAATTAATATAATCTTGATAATATTATAAATTAAAATTAAAGTTGATAATTCAAGAATACACGTGTAGAACATCTTGATAGTTTGATGTAACATAAAAATCAAATAAGAAAATTGTTAAAATTAATCTATTAATTCTAACCATGTTTAATCATTAATTCTAAGACCCTAACCCTAAGCAAATATATTAGATCAAATCTAAGAAAATTAGTTTAAACAAAAGGCAACCAATACACAAAACCTAATCAATTTAATAAAAACAAAATACAAAAACAAAGAATGAGCCTTTAGAAACTTGATAATGTTTTTGAATGTTTTGAATTCATTAATTAAAAATCACATGAAGACAAAAAACCAACAATAACACTAAAGAAAATAAACAAAATGAAAATAATAATAATAGTAATAATAATAATTGTGGGGACGGTGGGCTGCTAGCAGA
The DNA here is from genome assembly GCA_033629205.1 of Lithocarpus polystachyus. NCBI lineage: Eukaryota > Viridiplantae > Streptophyta > Magnoliopsida > Fagales > Fagaceae > Lithocarpus > Lithocarpus polystachyus. The sequence continues at coordinate 107,560,517 of CM066163.1, read as the reverse complement.
GATGGGCCGAAACAAGCGTTGGGCCAACAAGGATAATGGGCTCAGAGGTTCCTACCCACTCGTATAGCGCGCCTATTGGCCCAAGCCGAGGACTGGGGAACGTCCGAGGATGGTTCACCTCGGAATATTATTGTCGAGGTGATGCTCGAAGCTCTGCCAACCAGGAGAACCTCCCGGGGAACCCCACTGGGTGGGAACGATTCTGTGGAGACGTACACTAGAAGAAAGCCCCCAAAATATCAAGGAAGGCTGCCAACACCGCATTGAATGCCCCACAACTAATCCCCTGGCCGCATTGATGTGGAGGGGACATCTGAACAGTGGTGAATAGTCCCATCGTTTCTACGAAGCAGGTTCTGGAAAAAGTTGGGGGGACAGGTGTCCAAAGACAAAGGAAAAAATCCACACGTGGATGGCCAAGAGAGGAGGGAAGGAAGTATAAAAGGGGAGAAAGAAGGAAGGATAGAGGATCTTTTGGCTGGGGAGAAAGAAAAGGAACGGAGAAAAAAAGAGAGTTATCCTCGGACGATGATCTAGTCCCAACCAGTTGATAATCTAAATCATTCCTGGCCCAGTCCTTCTCAACCTACTCTCTACAAATTCATTGTTTAGGGGCCCTTTTGGGTAAATCCAACCATCTTTGGGCCGGAACCACGAACTTGTGTCCCTACAATAATAATAATAATAATAATAATAATAATAATAATAATAATAATAAAAGAAGAAAGAATGTATACCTACATTGTCATAGGATTTAGGCATTCACATATTGAAATAAGCTTCGCTCTAAAAATGATATATAGGGTTATATATATTAATATAGTTCCATTTGGAATATAATTCATTTAAATCTTATTAAAATTAAAGATATCTAATCAATGTATTTGTTTTGATCCCATAAAAATTGGAATTAAAAAAAAGTCATATGAATAAAATGAAAAAGAAAAAGAAAAAAAGAGTTAATATATCCTAACAAATAAAAAAAATAATATTAATCTAATTTTATTTAATGATAGTAATGAATTAGAGTCTTGGTAGTATACTATTCCTTTTTAGTAATTTAAAAATCTAAAAATTTAATAAAATTTCTGCAATTTGGTGAAGTCACATGACACAACCACGACGTCTAAGCATGGCGCTCTAATATTGCATTTAACTTCTAATATTGCATTTACCGGCTTTTGTATGTTGTGAGTTGTGTGATATTAAACTCGGGTTCGCATTCCCCTGTGTGTGTGTTCAGTTTGTGTTTATCTCAAAAAAAAAAAAAAAAACTTCTTTAACCTCTTCTCATTTTCCTTTTTTTACTGTTACCTACAAGATTGTGTTAACTTTTTTTTTTTTTTTTTTTTTTTTTACTGCTAGCATTTACATTGTGTAGTGCTACGTAGGACTCCATTCTTTGTCATCTCTTTAAAAGCTTAGCTGTTGTTTCCTCTTCTTCTACAAGATTTAGTCGTTTCAAATTGACAACCTCTCTGTCTTCCTCATAATTAACATGGTTGTTCTTACGTTCTTGTTTTCATCTATTATAAGTGAAATGAACCTAATGGTCATTGCCATAATATATTTAAATTCAATTACTATCTCTCTCTCACGTCTTCTCTTCATCAACGTGAAACCCGTCAATGACACTGTGCTGGCCAAAAAAAGGAGAAAGAAAGATGATTGCTACTCAGGAAGAAAGAGAGAAAGAACTTCAAGGCTAAATAAGACATTCACAGATACAAAAGGAGCAAACTTCAAAGGCCAGACCTAACTTACTTTTAATTGAAGGTTAATCATTCTTCTTCTTTTTAATACGAATATAGTGTCTATATTTATGCAATTTTTTTCAATCCCTTCATTTGTTTATTTTATTTGAAAGATCAATTTTACGAAAAGAAAAAGTTGTTGCATGTAATGTGTTTAATTAAATTTCTCTAAGAAAGGTGATTTGTAATCCTTTGATTCAATTTCTTAGAGTGCTACAGTCTTCTATATATGTGGTAATTTGTAATTTTTTTTTTATTTAACCAAAATTGTAGTAAATTTCATGTATAGGTTTTTAGATTTGCTATAACACTTACTTTATTCTAGACTAAGTAGTGATGACTCTTTCTGCATTTGATGTTACAAAAGAATAGACTGCTTCTTATTTTGTTGAGAGCCAGGATGTTTCTTTTTTTGTTCGCAAGCACTAAAAGCATTTTCTCAAATCAATCTCACAGGGTCAGCTTTTTGGCTTAATACATTTATGTTTTTGCCTAATGAAGTTTGATAGTTTGACAGAAGAAAGTTTCTTCTAATGATATATGTACTAATCTTTCCAGTTCTTCAAACAATTTTTGGCTTTCCTTGACATAAATCAAATGGGTTCCTCCCTAGAGGGTGTTTGTGCTTTCATTGTGACCAAAGATTAGAAACCATTATCTATTCACTCTCCAAGGTATTTTGTGCTTATAAAAGTCATTTGTTTCACATATATTGATAAATAGTATGATTCTTCCATGTGTTCTACAATATTAAAAAGGTCCATTCTCATCTTAATATGCAGATGACATTAACCTACGATGAACTCAATTAACAAGTTCAAAAACTCCTTCAATTTGCATTTAGTTCTTCCCATAAATAACATATATGAATTTATATATTTGATAAACCTAAATATGCACTCAATGAAAAGTCTATACATTATACACTCCACATTGAAGAAGTTAATATGAACGAAAAGTCTAATGTTACTTTAAGTTGTGGCAAGAGAAAATTCAAAGAATTTAGTATTTTATTTAAATACTAAGAGTAGTTGCTGTTTTTTTTACATGTACTACCTTGCTATTTTTTAAAGTGTACAACGTTGCCTTTTTTTTTTTAATACATGTAGTAATATAATTTAAATTAAAAAATAAGGATTAGTTGAAGATTTTGGATTGTAATCAAATTGATATTAAGAAATGGACCATTATTGAAAAACGAACATATTTTTTTTTACACATATTCAAGAGCTAAAACCCATGATGCCACCCAAAAAAACTCTAGATTATGATAAATCAAGCAGAAGCATCTAAATAAAGAGTATAACACATCAAGTAACAAAATGCTAACCTTGGGTATAGGTGCAACAGAAAAGAAACAAAACAAAGTGGGTGTCAAATTAACTATTGGAAGGAGGAGAGATTTTATTTTGCCTTTTTTTTTCTTTTACCAACTGCCTATCTCTATAAATGCAGATCATCTAATGACTTAAATTGTCCCTGATGACATTGTGCTCACTACTTATATCACATCCTCACTGCTATTTTTTGTTATTTGAATTTGAATTAAAATCTGGATGTTTATTCTCTCTCTTTCAATGTTTTAGCCTCAGATTATAATCTTTGATTTGGATAGTAGACGGAGTTTTCAAGCCCAATCAAGTTTCCAGAGAGCCCACAGAGAAAGAGCGGAAGGATCCACGCTTCTGCCGCCTGCATAACTACGTTCAACATCCTACTGCAGAATGTTGGGCGCTCCGCAGATTAGTGCATCGCAGAATCAAGGAAGGGACTTTGGAGTTGACCCAGCCGAAAATTCAAAGAAACCCACTCCCAAATCATAAAGGGAAGGGTGAAGCACAGTCGTGATTTGTGTAAATCCAGGGGAGGACGAAGAAAAGAGTCCCGCCCTGCTTGCCGCAGCAAGTACCACTTTATAAAAGAGTTCTAAGTTCAAAAATTTGTTTGACTAGTTGGGGCTCACAGCAAAAGAGCGAACGATTGCTACAAAAGCCCTGGTGAGCATTGCCTATGAGGCAGGAATAGAATGTCCAACAGCTGAAGTCGCAGGGGACAGAGCTCTCCTGTAGGAGTCAAGCAAGATCACTTTTAGTGATAAGGATATGGAGGTTGGGTACTTAGATCACAAGAGGCCCCTTTATTTGGTAACGTCTATAAATCAGATTCCTATTAAAAGAGCCTTGATGGATACGGGCGCTTCCGTAAATCTTATCCCATTAAGCACTCTCCAAGCAACAGGAATTTCAGAAGGGAAGATTCAGGGATGCCCAATGGAGGTGACAAGATTCGGGGGAAGAGGCGAGTACATTGTAGGCCACATTCAGCTATGGTTGAAGGTGTATCCAATAGCCTCTCTAGCCCGCTTCCATATGGTAAAAACAAAAGTCTCGTACTACATGCTTCTGGGAAGACTATGGTTACATAAGCACCAATTAGTCTCGTTCACCTATCATTAATGTGTGAAGGGAAGGTTGAATGGCAGAACGATATGCATAGCAGCAAATCCATTACCATTTGAGCAGGCAGAAGCTCATCTGGTAGAAACTATGTTCTACAACCAATGGGCACCGTCTGGGAAGAGCTCAATATCAAAGCCGCGAGGTACCTTCGTGCCTAGATGGGAAGACATCCAAAGTGATCCGAAACCTGATCTGAGGAAGTTGCTGTCGCAGAAAAAGAAAATGAAGGAAGCACCTACTATGGAGTCGGATGACACACCACAACGTGTTAGGGTTCGAGGCCTTAATGGCAGGATTGTATACAAATTATGAAGGTGCGCGAGCCTACATGTGATACGCAAGCGGGCCCCAAACAAGAGTGGCAGCACAAAATTTTGGTGTGCTACATGGTTCAAAAAAGCTCAGGGAAAGAAAGTGATGAAGAGAAAGACGAGGAAGTTGTAGCAAAAAAGGATGTACAAGTTATAGTAGAAGAAAAATTGGAAGAAGTTAACCTGGGAGCTAACCCATAGGAACCAAGACCCATCTCAATTAGCTCGAGATTGTCAGAAAAGGAGAAATCAGAAGCCTACGGGTGGGCCAAACTTGGACCCAAGTGTACCATCTATAAAGCCCACAAGATGGACTCAGATTGTTAGGCCCATTATCTCCCAAGAATATAATTGCACTTTAGAACCATTAGGAAAGCACAACAACTCCTTCCCCACAGACGAACACCCAATACAGAAACGTAAGATTCAAGATGCTAACGCTGATTACGAATTTGTTTCTCCAACAGCAGCAGCTAATGTTCAGCCCTGCCGAGCATCATGAGTTGGTTATGTTGGAACGTGTGGGGGCTCAGGAACTAACGCACAGTTCAAGAGCTTGCAAATTTTGTGGAGGCACAAGATCCCTCCGTCCTATTCTTGGCCGAAACATGGGCGGATGAAGTTAGGCTGAGGAAACTTCGTGATGACTTACAGTTCGATGAGCTTTGGGTGGTAGATCGTGTTACTAGAGTTGGTGGTCTAGCCCTTCTGTGGAAAAATTCGATTGACATTGTTGTAGACTTGGCTTCTCTAAACCACATTGATGCCATCATTAATAAGGGATAGGAGGATGCGTGGAAGTTTACCAGGATATATGGTTTTCCTGAGTCCAGTAGGAAAGATGAGACGTGGGAGATGATACGGGGTCTGAATCATAAATTTCGCTTACCATGGATTTGCACAGGAGATTTTAATGAAATCCTTAAGGGTCACGAATAACTGTGGGGTGCGCTTAGGAGGGAATTAGAGATGAGGGCTTTCAGAGACGTGGTTGACGAATGTGAATTGGTGGACCTAGGTTACGTTAGGCATAAGTTTAATTGGAGAGGTATCAGACTAGGTGGTGTAGTGCTAGAACGGCTTGATCGAGCTTTCGCAAACACATCATGGCTGGAACTGAACCTAGCAACCTGTGTGCAACACCGCAGAGCTCATTCTTTCGACCATAATCCAATCCTTATCAAACCTGAAAGTATTACACCATGCAGGAATAAGCCGTTTCGCTTTGAACAGATGTGGTTAAGGGAGGAAGGTTGTTGGGAAACAGTCAAGGCAGCGTGGGGTAGCTCTATGGACATTAGCTCTGTGCCGATGGTTTCGGAGAAAATTAAGAAGTGTGTGGAACAGTTGACTGAATGGAGCAAGCATTCTTTTGGTAGTGTGCGGAGGCAACTGGAGGAAAAAACAAGGGAATTGGTTAAGGCTGAATTGGCAGCAGCCAGCGATTTCGACAACAACATGGTAAGGACAATTCAGGGGGAGGTAAATGAGTTGTTGGAGAAGGAAAGTCTGATGTGGAAGCAGAGAGCTAAAATGCTATTCCTCAAGTCAGGGGACCAAAACACTCGCTATTTCCATAACAAGGCTTCCCACAGGTATAAGAGAAACTGAATCCATGGGCTTAAGAACAATAACAATGAATGGTGCACTTCTGACCATCAGATTGCGAAGATTGCTGTGAGCTTTTATAAAAGTTTGTTCACTTTCACGCAACCTTCTACCATGACTGCTGTTTTGGAGGCTATTGAACCTAAGGTAACAGGAAGTATGAACCAGGAACTTATTAAAAATTTCACTAGAGAGGAAGTTGATTTTGCTTTAAAACACATGGAACCTCTGAAAGCTCCAAGTTCGGATGGAATGCCTCCTATTTTCTTCCAAACTTTTTGGTCTGTGATTGGTGATAAGGTTTCCTATGCTATTCTTGATTGTCTTAATAATTGTCATATCCCCTTAATCATACTTTTGTGACTTTCATCCCCAAAGTTAAATGCCCTGAATTTATCTCTGAATTTAGACCCATTAGTTTGTGTAATGTTATTTACAAATCTATATATTACTAAAAGCTGAAGCGTAGCCTTTAATGTTACTATGCTCATATTGAGCCACGTCAGCATCCACGCCATTATTCTTTTTCTTTTCAATTTTCCTATAATTATTTTTTAACATTTACTTTTTTTTAATAATTGCACTTTCTCCAACCTTTCTCATGCCTTTAACTTTTCAGCTTCCCATTACTCTCAACCTTAATATCACTTTTATTTGTCTCTTCATTTTTTTCTCCCTTACCTTTTTAACTCCCCACTACCCTCAACCTTAATGTCACTATTTATCTTTCCATTCATTTTCCTTCATTTTGTCTCTTCATATTCACACTATCTTTTATAAATTTGTTATTCTCTCTTCCATTCTTTGCATAGTTTTCCATCACAGAAAAGTTGTTTCTCCCTCTCTCCCTCTCTCTCTCTCTCACACACACACACACACACACACACAATAATTTTTGGAGTATTTTTTTTTCCTGCATCCTTAAGTTGATAAATTTTTGTGTTTGTTATAATTCTACGTTGGGTTGGTACAGTTTAGTTTTGTTTTTTAAGTTTTTTTTTTTTTTGTTCTCTTTGATTGTTAAATAGTATACTACTGCGTTATAAAAAAATTTAAAAAGATAATATATAAGAATATAATATATATTATTCTATTACATAACATGATTTAGGTAATTTGATGTTTATTGTTATATATATATATATTATATTTTTACTTTTTTAATCTATCTTATTTTATTCAATATTTAAACTCAGTCACAACCTCCATATAATTAAATTATTTATATTTTTTTAATTAAACATATAATATTTTATTTAAATTTAAATAAATTAAATTGTACTCACTTTTTTTAATATTTACACTTTTTCCAATCTTAAGCGTAGCGTTTAATGTTACTGTGTTCCCGTTGAGCAACATCAGCATTCACATCATTATTATTTTTCTTTCAAATTTTCTTATAATTGTTTTTTAACATTTACTTTTTTTTAATAATTGCATTTTCTCTAACCCTCCACCTTAATATCACTTTTCATCTTTATTTATTTTGTCTCTTTATCTTTCTTTCTCTTATCTTTTCATCTCCTCACTATCCTCAACCTTAATGTCACTATTCATCTTTCCATTCATTTTCTTTTATTTTATCTCTTCATATTCACACCATCTTTTATAAATTTGTTATTCTCTCTTCCATTTTTTGCATAGTTTTCTATCACAGAAAAATTGTTTCTCCCTCCCTCCCTCTCTCTCTCTCTCTCTCTCTCTCACACACACACACACACAATAATTTTTGAAGTATTTTTTTTTCTGCATCTCTGCTTAAGTTGATAAATTTTTGTGTTTATTATAACTCTACGTTGGGTTGGTACGCTTTAGTTTTATGTTTTTAGTTTTTTTTTTTTGTTCTCTTTGGTTGTTAAATATTATACTATTGCATTATAAAAAAATTAAAAAAGATAATTTATAAGAATATAATATATATTATTCTATTACATAATATAATTTGGGTAATTTAGTATTTATTATTATATATATTATATTTTTACTTTTTTAATCTTTTCATCTTATTTTATTCAATATTTAAACGCAGTCACATCCTCCATATAATTAAATTATTTATATTTTTTTAAATAAACATATAATATTTTATTTATATTTAAAAAAATTAAATTGTACTTTTTTTTAACATTTACACTTTCTCCAACCTTTCTTTTTCTCTTTACATTTTCATCTCCCTACTACCCTCTCTCTTAATATCACTCTTCATCTTTCCCTTTATTTTGTTTCTTCTTATTATTATTCTTTTAGTATAAATTTGGCATTCTCTTTTCCATTATATGCATAATTTTTCTTCACAAAAAAATTTCTCTCTCTCTCTCTCTCTCTCTCTCTCTCTCTCTCAATTTTTGGTGATATAAATATAAATATATATATATATATATATATATATTTGCATCTCTGCTTTAGATTGAGAAATTTTTGTGTTTTTTAGAACTCTACTTTAGGTTGATGCGATTTAATTGTGTTTTAATTTTTTTTTTCACTTTGATTGTTAAATTTTATCATATTGCATTGTAAAGAATTAAAGATAGTATATAAGAATGTAATATTATAATATTACATAATATGATTTAAATAATTTGGTATTTATTTAGAGATAATTAATTTGGTGTTTATTGTTATATCTTTTATTTTTACCTTTTTTCTTCTCATATTATTTTATTCAATATTATTATTATTGTTGTTGTTGTTGTTGTTGTTGAATTAATATATTAGATTGTATATTTTTTTAAAAGTCAATATATTAACTTTAAAGAAAATGAAAAACCAACTATTAACCAATAATAACTAAAACAATAATATTATCACGTGCAACGCACGAGTCTACGACTATTTAATGTCTAAAGTTCTAGCTAATTGTCTAAAGAAGCTGTTGCCTTTTCTAGTCTTAGAGAACCAAAGTGCTTTTCAGGCAGGGAAGGTGATCACTGATAATATTTTGATGGCTTTTGAGACTCTCCATTACATGAAGCATTACCAGTCGAGTAAGATAGGTTTTATGGCATTAAAACTCGATATGAGCAAGGCTTATGATCGAGTGGAATGGAGTTTCATGGAAGGGTTACTTCGAAAAATGGAGTTTCCTGATAGATGGGTAGCCTTGATGATGGAGTGCATTACCACTGTCTCATATTCCTTATTAATCAATGGGGAACCTACAGGTATCATTCATCCTAGCAGAGGCATAAGGCAAGGGGATCTGCTCTCACCTTATCTTTTTCTCCTTTGCACTAAAGGACTCCATGGATTGATCAATCAAGCTGTTTGTTCAGGAAATATTAGAGGAATATCTATCTACAGAAATGGTCCACGACTTACCCATTTATTTTTTGCAAATGATAGTCTTTTATTTTGCAGGGCCACTAGCCAAGAATGCCAGCATATTCAAAGTATTCTTGTGTCTTATGAATGAGCTTTTGGACAGTAGCTAAATAAAGCTAAAACAACTTTATTTTTCGGCAAAAATGTTCCACAAGTGATGCAAGAGAATATTATTAATATGCCAGGGGTGCCTGAGATCAAGCAGCCTGAGAAATATTTGAGTCTTCCATCCTTTGTGGGTTGAAATAAAAAGGCTAGCCTTCTCTACATCAAAGAACGGGTGTGGTCAAAAATTAAAGGGTGGAAGGAGAAACTACTATCCCAAGCTGGTAGAGAGGTTCTTTTAAAAGCAGTGGTCCAAGCCATTCCGGCTTATTCGATGAGTTGCTTCAAACTACCCGCAACTTTATGTAATGAGATTAAGATCATGATTCAAAAATTTTGGTGGGGACAGCGAGGTGATAGGAGAAAGGTCCATTAGGAAAAATGGAGCAAACTTTGCATGCCTAAATATGCAGGTGGAATGGGTTTTTGTGAGTTGCAAAAGTTCAATGATGCTTTATTGGTTAAACAAGTATGGAGATTGGCATCCAATCAAGATTCCCTATTTTTTAGATTCTTTAAAGCTAAATTTTTTCCGAATGGTTCAATCTTGGATGCCAAGGAGAATATGGGATCTTACGCATGGAAAAGCATACTTAAAGGTCGTGACATCATTAAGAGGGGTATGAGGTGGAGGATTGGAGATGGCTCCTCAATCCGGATTTACCAAGACAGATGGTTACCAGCCCTTAATCATGATAGTGTCATCTCTCCCATCCTGGACATTACTTCAGATGCCACGATCTCCATTCTGATTGATCGTGATCTATGTAGATGGAGAGAAGACGAGGTGGACAGATTATTTGTGGCAGTGGAAGCTTCCATTATCAAAGCCATCCCTCTTAGTTTCTCTAATAAGAGTGATACGATATTCTGGCCTAGGAGTCGTGATGGGGTGTACTCGGTTAAGTCGGGGTATAAAATGCTTATGGAATTGGAGGCTGTGAGCGAGGCAGCAGCTAGCTCGTCTTCTATTGAAGAGATAAAGGGCACATGGAACAGAATTTGGAAGTTACAGGTACCAAATCGGATTCGACTTCTCATGTGACATGCTGGGTTTGACTCCTTGCCTACAAGAGTTAATTTGGCTCAACGGAAGCTGATGACAGAGACTATATGCCCCCAGTGCAAGCTAGGACCCGAGGACACGTTACATGCCCTATGGACGTGCCCCTTGTTATCCACGGTTTGGCAGGTACTGTTTGCTGATTTAGTAGCTGCTTCTAATTCATGCTCTAGTTTTTTAAATGTTATCCAGCTTGCGCAACAAGAACAAGTCTTGTTTCGACTTGTTTGCCTGGACGGCTTCACTAATTTGGCTTCGAAGGAATAAGCTCCGCTTAGAGGAAGATACTATTCCATATCAAAAATCAACTCCATGGCTTGCGATGCACTCCAGGAATACCACCAACTCCGTCCCACTCATGCCAAGCTTCCACGTACAGCAAGAGCAGTAAAATGGTGTCCTCCACAAGCAGGTCTGTTCAAAGTGAATTTTGATGGGGGCACTTTTTGCTGAGGAAAACATTGCTGGTCTTGTTGTCATAATTCGCAATGATAGCGAATTGGTTATGGCTGCTTTATCACAGCAGATTCCACTGCCTGCTTCGGTAAAGATGGTGGAAGTGTTAGCAGCACGCCGAGCTCTCTGGTTTGCTAAGGGGTTGGGTTTTCGAAGTCTGATAGTTGGAGGAGATTCCGAAGTTATTATTAATTCCATTAATGGTGATAATATGGCCCGGTCTGAGTTTGGGCATATCCTGCAAGACATTAATTTACTTAGTTCATCTTTCAATTTTGTTTCTTTTTGTCACGTTAAGAGACAAGGTAATTGTATGGCTTATAGATTAGCAAGGAGAGCTATTTCTAGTCCTTTGGATGTTTGGATGGAGTCTGTTCCTCCAAACACACTCGATGTTTACAATGCTGACCTTCCTTTGTTTGATTAATAAAATTTCCTTTGATAGGGGTTTCTCAAAAAAAAAAAAAAAAAAAAAGAATTGGAATTTTTGGGGTTTACTTTATTATAATTGTTCTTTATCATCTAGCCAAGATATTAATGCAATTTTTTTTGGTATCCCTCAAACTCGAATGCAAGACCTTATTTAAGGAGAAGAAACTTTACCAAGTTACACAAATTGAAACCCTCAAATATATGACTTTAAAACATGTAACTTGGGAATTGGAGTCATCTTTGAAACTAGCATGAACAAACTTCCATCAAGTAAAATACAGTTTTTCCCCCAAATCCATCACATTCTCGTTACCAATTACCATTATCCATTCCTCTCAAAAAAAATTACCATTATCCATGGCCAAAAAAAAAAAAAATTCTAAGGGACTACATTAAAAAAAACAAAGGGAAAAAAGAAAACAAGAAAAGGTTTTGCTATGGATTTTTTTTTTCAAAATAACAATAAAACTCAAACAATTTTGTTAATTAACACATTTTCAAAACTATTTAGCAAAATAATATCTCAAGTGCAAGGGACTCGATTTTGTTGTGCTAAATTGAGTATAATGAACTCGAGTTCCATGGAACTCGAGCTTCAAAGACTTGACTTCTAGAAAACCCAGAAAGAAACACAAAGAAGAGGAACAAACCTGAAGACGAAGAAGAAACCCAAACCAAAAAATAATAAGAGGAAACCCAAACCAGAAAACCAAAAAATACGAAGAAGAAACCCAAACCAAAAAATATGAAGAAGAAACCCAAACAGAAACACGAAGAAACAACAAACCATGAAGAAGGAACGAACCGGAGAGATAAAACCCTAACAGAAACCACGAACCCCAATGTCCTTAACCCAATTCGTTCGGCTCAAACTGAATCCAGGCAGCGACAGCGAAGGTTCCAGAAGAGGTGGTGGGGACGGCGACGGCGAAGCTCAAAGCAAAGGTTTGCCAAATTCCTTCATTTTCTTATCTGGGTCTTTGGGTTTAATGATGATTTGTTGTTTTTCCTTAGGGGTAGCAAAATTGGACACGACCCGCGAACCAAACACGACACGACACGACACAAAATTAGCAGGTTATGAGTTGAAGCTTAATGGGTTTGTGTTATATTCGGGTTGACATGACTGGCCCGTTTAATAAACGGGTTGGGTTAGTATTCAACATATAGAACCCGTTTGACCCGCCTAACCTGTTTAATTAAATGACATTTTACCAATATACCTTTCAAACTCTGGTATATAAACTTATTAGTTGTTGTTGTTTATTTTCTTTGACATATTATGATTAACTATTTGTGATATTAGAATATGCTTTAGTTTTGAATAATTATTTGTGATGCAGTTATTCACTAGTTCTGATTTTTATATTAAAAATATTTATTTGTTTGTTTTTTCATAAATTTTATTTTTTATTTTGATAAAATCTGATAAATAGGTCAACACGACTGACTCGTTTAATAAATAAGTTATGTTAAGGTTGAGGAATTTTGACCCATTTAATAAACATGTCGAGTTAGTGTTGATCTATATAGTCGAATACTCATGAGTTGACACAACACGAACCTGACACGTGAACACGAATTGCCACCCCTATTTTTCCTCTCTAAGTCTTTGGCTTGATGATGTTCTTCTCTTTGGGTTTGTTGGAAATAGAGTCTTAAAGACTCGAGTTCCATGGAAAACGAGTTTATTACACTTGATTCAGAGCAACAAAATCGGTTCTCTCACACTCGAGTTGTAAGTTTGCTAAATAGTTTTGAAAACATACTAACTAATGAAATTGTCTGAGTTTTAATGTTACTTTGAAAAAAAAAATCCTTTTAGTCATAGAAAAACAAAAATGCAATTAATGATCATCACCTAAGGGGCTGTTTGGTTCACTTGTTTCTATAATTTAATTTTCAGTTTCCATAACTCATAACTCAAAAATGATGGGACCCATAGCAAGAAGTCCGTTTGGGAGCACCAAAAATCTGTTTCTATTCTTCAATTCTCTGATTTTTAAGTGATGAGTTATGGAAACTGAAAACACATTTTAGCTATTTTCAGTTTACATAACCCATAACTCAATGACATTTTCATAATTAAACTTATAATTTTTATACTGTACAGCCGCATTCTTTGACTTATTTTATTTTTTCTTTGAAACGCCTTTGTTGCTGTTGAGAGAGCCACATTCTTTGACTTTTTTTTTTTTTTTGGAAACAAAAGAACTGAGTGATGAGTGATGTGTACGTTTGGGTGAGTTTGGAGAAATTGAGATATTTTAAGCAATGATGGGCGGAACTGAGGGACGAAAAAATTTGAACCAAAGAGGCCTTTACTGGTTGTCCACTTCCAAACACAAGGGAAGGTTAGAACTCTGAAGTCTCAACTCTGAAGATAACAAGCTGTAAGTAATAAATCAGGAATGGAAACCCTTTTGTTGTGCAACTACGATTTCCATCAAGTGCTCCCAATCCCATATTCACTGGTTTTTTGAAAAACCCAACTCACCAAGATCTTCTTTTAAACAGGTGCGCTTCTTCTCCTCAGGCAATCACAGCTCCACAACAAGAACCTTGAAGATGGCCCAAACTACACAAAACCCAGGTAATGAAATTCATCATTTCACTCGTACATACCTATATATCTATGTATATGTGCATACATGTATGTCCCTGTTTTTGTGTGTGTGACCAAGTTTATGTGCGAGAAACAAATCGTGAAATTGAGCAGGACCCGTTAGCAAATAATAGCAAATTCGTGGCTTTAGATAATAAAGGATGTATTATATGTGATGCTCATTTTGTAACCGATGGTTTTTTTTTTTTTTTTTTATGCAATAATTTTAAACACCCAGAGACGATTGTTATGTTATGTGTGATGGTTTTGTGCTTCATTTCATACAAGCTTCCATGAATTGAATCTGATGTGAAACAAAAGAAATGCTACTTTGTTTTATGGAGATACCTTCAACATTTTTGTGAATTTGATTTGTGATGTTTTGTTATTGAATCAAGATGTGCATTTGGTAGATTCGTTCTTGCAGGGTTTGGTATTTGTTGGGGAAGAAGTTTGGGATTAGTTGTAGTGTTCAAGCTGGTTTATGAGTTGGTCAGGTTTGCTAAAATTTGTTTTGTTTCTAAGTCTTGTTCTGGGGGTATTAGAGCAAAGCTTCACTATTGTTTGACTTGGGAAATTGTCCTCTTTAATATTTCAAAGAATAAAGATAAACTTTGAACACTCTTTTTACTTCCTTTACAAGTTTGGAAAGGTCATTCTAAGATGATAAACCATTCTAGCATGTTGTTTTTCTCGATATATGTCTAAAAAGTTGTTACTGATTTGTGAATTGCATCATTTCAGTGGTTCAGCAGAAAGTCATAATACCAAATATATATGGAGAAAAACTTGTGGGCATCTTACATGAAACTGGATCTTCAGAGGTTATAATCTTATGCCATGGTTTTCAATCCTCAAAGGTTGGTGTTTCTAATTCTAATAAGAAAAGTGGTTAGTCCCTCCCCCCCCCCCCCCCCAACCCCTCTAGCTGTTCCTCCCAGTTTTATTTAGTACTTTCTCATAGTTAATGTTTTCCAAAAATCAATTTTGCTTTAGGTTTTTTTTTATTTTTATATTTTTATTATTATTATTATTATTATTATTATTATTATTATTATTATTTTTGGAAGTTTGATTGTTGGATGTAATTATGTAATTATGTTTATATTTATGAATATATAGGCAAACATTGTAACTTGGCTTCCTTTTGTGGAAGAGTTTTACAATTGATATTTTTCCACCTCCAGGAATATGATATTATGGTGAACCTTGCTGTTTCACTGGAAAATGAAGGAATCAGTGCCTTCCGTTTTGACTTTGCTGGAAATGGGTAAGCTGGTAGAATTACTGGTTGTAACTGTTTGGACTCTTAAAAGATTATTATAAAGATTTCTTTACTTGTGCTACTTCTATCTTCTAGTTGTTTGAAGATAGTCTTTACATATATTTATGCAGTTCCACAACTACTATAGTAATAGAAGGCAGATAACTTGTAATGGTGGATGCTTTAATAATGTAATATAACAGGTACCTAAATGCAAATTCTGCTTCTCCAGTTGCTGCTGTTCTTGGCTGATCTCATCATTCATGAAAGTTTTTAGCAGCAATCAATTTTTTCCTTAAAAACAGTGAATTAATTTTCTCTATATAATCTAAGAATCTTATGGAATTGCATCCATGCTATCTGCCATAACTTTATCAAATGAAAATCTAGTCCACAGACTCCTCACCAAATGTGTTGCTGAATGGAGTTGTGAGTCATCAAAAAAAACCTAAACTTGAAATCTATCAGTCTTAATGTAATGATTTAGTTCGAAATTTATACCACAATATTTTGATGTGTGTAGAATTGTATTTAATCCTTCACTTCTATTGCCAGGGTTATCTATTCTCTTTGATTCAAGTACAAGCAAAATCCTAACCACATGAGAAGTCATTCGCTCATGGTTGAGCACATATGTAAAACACTTTATAGGCTTGTTGTATGGTAGCATGCAACTTATTTATCTATTTTGACTTTGTTATTATAGATAGTCTGGTTTAGTTAATGACCATAGTGAAATTCCTGTTATTGTTCTTAATGAAGGAGACTATTGTCTTCAATTTATACTATATTGGCCAGACATTTTACCCTCTCTAGGACACACAATAAGATTGATTTGCCAAAAACAACAACAACAAAGAAGAAAAAAAGAAGAAGAAGAAGTTAAAGTTAACATTGCAATTGTTGAAAGAATGACTGCATTTTTATTTTAATGACATATGCTTGTTCCTCCATCTGTATCATGTTCTTCTTCTGTGGTTTAAAGTTGTGATATATGTTCTAGTTTTGAGTGTCAACTGTCAATCTTGGTTGTTCTTACCCAACACATTTCCTTTCATGTGATTTTAGTGTTCCATTTTGCTGTTTCAGGGAAAGTGAAGGTGTATTTCAGTTTGCTAACTATTGGAGAGAGGTTGATGACTTGCATGCTGTAATCCAACACTTCTCTGGAGCAAACCGTGTGATAAGTGCAATTATTGGGCATAGTAAAGGTAAATTGTTAACGTACTCAACGTATGAATATCACTGATAAGAAAGGAAAAATTTTATACCTGGTTTTTCTCCTCTTTGATGACTAAATAGAGCTGGAAAAAAATCTTATGCCCCCTTGCCCCATTGGGCCCCAACCGAAATTCTCTATCTTCTTGTTTTACTCCTATCATCATCATCATCTTCATTTTTGGGCCTTCTTTACATTTATACAAGTTGTTGGGAAATTTAGACCGCGGTTGATAGAATTAACAACTTTTAAATTCAAGTTGTTAATTAGATTTATTATTAATAAAACTTGTTAAAACAAATAAACATTAATATCATGTCAAAAATAAATGCAACGGAAAAGTAAATAAGACAAGATATGATGACCCAGGAAAACTAATTAAACAAACTAGTTTCACAATAAAAAACCTTGAGGGAAACCTTCCCAAAAAGCAATCTACTATAGTAAAGAGAAGTTTTAAATCTAATACAAAACTTTTGTCCCTAGACTCTACAATTCCCGTAGATGAGCTCACAGTAGAAACCTTCTATCGCTTTAGAACCTCTGAACTCTTCAATATATGAACGCCACCCTTTGATGCACGGATCCTAGTACGTGATTAACCAAAAATGCATAGCTCCCAGTACGTGACTAACACACTAATTTGAAAAAGATTGTTGACTGTAAAGTTCTTCACTTCATCAACAATGAAGATCAAGAAGCACTTGGTTACAAAACCCTAAGGCGCAAAGACGCAGTAGCTTATTTCAGAGAGAATAAGGCATCGGTCACCTTTTGCATATGTTCTCCTTGTATTATCTTATGTGACGGCCTCTAAAATAAGCCTTATATATGTCTAAGGTTGTGAGAAAAGAATCCTGCACAAATACATAAGCTTGGATCGAAAATCAGATCTGAAAATTTGAATTCCCGTAACCTCGATAGATACCTCAATCGATTGAGAATCTGTCGAGCTTCAATCATTAAATTTCGATAGATAGCTATCTATCAAGCAGCTGTCGAGTTATCTGTCCGCAAGTGTCGAGTTATATGTCCAGCTTTAATAAATAGCCTTTTTTTCACTTGTTTCTTGGTCCAATTTTCATAGCTTTAATACTAGACTTGAACAACATGCTCTTTGAAGTATTAAACACGCCTTAAATCTACCCAAATACAAGTAAAGTGCGTTTTGTCAAAGGATTAGCCAACTACACAAAATATTGACATATGTTCTTAACATCAAATCACATATGTCCTAACACAAGTTTTTTGAATTTCAAAGCAAGAGCTCTCTCTCTCTCTCTCTCTCTCTCTCTGTATATATATATATATATATTTTTTTTTTTTAAATTCTAGAAATAATGTTGTTTTGATGGGACCCAGTCCAGAATAAATGTTTCCTCTAAATGGAGGAGAGGATATCCGGTTTCCAGGATAGTGGTGCTAGTAGGAATGGTGGAAGCAGCAGGTTGGCAGTCATGGGAGGGAATGAGTGTGGATGTCATGATAGCTGTCCATGTCCTGCTGCTGTTCATATAAACATAGATGCACACTGATATTTGTGCATTAGCTTCTGCTTATGGAATATATCCTTATAGGAAATGCGAATAATTTCTATCTGCTTGATCTTCCCAAATGCACATATAACTTTGGTGTAGTATTTAAAATATATTCCAAGGTTCTTGCATCAAAATGAGATATTTAGAATTTGTAATCTTTAGATTCAACTTCTATGTGAAATTGCATCCACAATCGTTAAATGACACAAATCTCATTTCATCATGTATGTCGCCTTGCATTTACCTTAAAAGTTGATCTTTCATTTTGTGTCAGTATTTTTACCTAGTTTTCTTGAAGTTCAATAATAAAATAATGACTTTTTGTGTCAATTTATCCATTGTATGTGCTGAAAATGTAAATGCAGGAGGCAATGTGGTGCTACTCTACCCTGCTAAGTATCATGATATCCACACAGTTGTCAATCTTTCTGGCCGTTATGACCTGAATAAAGGCATTGAAGAACGCGTGGGGAAAGATTTTATGCAAAGAATCAAAGAGGATGGATTCATTGATGTTAAGACTAAAACAGGTAATCTGTTAATTTCTATCCAACAAGGTCATGTATACTTGATGATATGAAATCTTTCAGTTTACAAAGTACTTGTTTTCACATGCTTTTCTTCCTCAATGTTTTGCATATGCTCAAGCTTAATTCGCTTTTTAGAGAATTTTGGATTAAGCATAACTCCATCATCAATGATGGCAGATCTATCTGCTTATTTTCTGTCAAGTGAATTTCGAAAAAAAAAAAAAACTATTAGTCCCTTTGTCCCAAATTGTTAGTCCTCTATTCTATTTTGGAATGTCTCCAAATATAGTCCTCTTTGACAAGTTAATATGTAAATTTCTTAATTTACCCTTTACTTTATTTAAAAATTCGGATAAAATACTATCTTGGTCTCTAAATTTTATCAAAAGTTTGTTTTTCATCCTTAAACTTTAAGAAGTTCTTTTTTTGTCCCTACATTATTGAAAAGTTCATCTTTCGTCCATAAACTATTGAAAATGTTTTATTCATGTCCTTAAACTTTACCAAAAGTTTGTTTTTCATCTCTAAACTATTAAAAAAGTTCTTTT
Organism: Lithocarpus polystachyus; assembly: GCA_033629205.1. Classification (NCBI taxonomy): domain Eukaryota; kingdom Viridiplantae; phylum Streptophyta; class Magnoliopsida; order Fagales; family Fagaceae; genus Lithocarpus; species Lithocarpus polystachyus. The sequence goes on along the minus strand of CM066163.1, from coordinate 107,541,304 downwards.
TTTCATCTCTATTTTTGTCTCTAAATTATTGAAAAAACTCTTTACAAAGCTTAGGGATAAAAAAGAATTTTTTAAAGTTCAAGGACCAAAAACAAACTTTTTGTAAAGCTTAGGGACCAAAATAGTATTTTACCCTAAAAATTCAATACCATTCTTTTATTAAAGTTTAAATTAATGAGGATAGTTGTGTAAACTTATACATTTTGACTAAAAGACAACACATTAAATGATGTTCCCTTAAAAAGTTAGATTTCCTAAACATGACCAACAATTTGGGTCAGAGAGAGTACTATTTAAATGAATTATAAAGACAATGTGACTTATATTTTGATACTTTGTAGGAAGTGTTGATTTCCGTGTGACTGAGGAAAGTTTACTGGAACGCCTAAGTACAAATATGCATGAAGCATGCCTTAAGATAGACAAAGAGTGCCGGTGAGTTAATTTGTCTCGCATTTTACCTTTATGTGTTCTTTCATCTCTTGCTTGACCAAGTTTATCATATTTTATGAAACATTACATAATGTTCTTAGTTAATATCAAAACATAATTACATAGCATATATTTTCTTGATGGTTCACAATTTCTAACATTCTGCTAGCAATTTTTTTCTTTCTAGATGAATGAAACAAAGCTTGATATCCCACAAAGATTAAACCATGTTTTTTGGATTTTTATAAGCCTGGTAGGTTCACTGCTTAACTTGGGCTCAGTTAGGAAAAAAGAGAAGGAAGGGGAAAAGGGGGGGGGGGGGGGGGAGATCTATTCGCTAGTCAAATCCTGTAGAACAAAGTTTTCATCCAAATTGGTTTAGAAGAATCTCTTCTAACCAATTATGTGGCAACTCATAAAACCATCCATTGGTATTATTTAAACAAGTCACATGACTCATTAAATAGGCCATGTGACTAAAAGTACATGTGGATAATTGTTTTAATCTCCACTTGGGTTTGGAGGTAAACTTTGTCCAATCCTATATTACTTTCTGTGTGTATCTAAGGTCATATTTACTGTTGTGCCACTTTCTTTATTTTCAGAATTTGGTACCTTGTTAACTATGCCATATTTGAAATCTGGAATGACCCATGCATAATTAGATCTGGAAACTTGTCAGGTCGATTGGGTTCGGGTTTTGAACCATCTAGCTTTGGGTTACAAATGAGTTACCTAACCTATGACCCTCACCCGATCTCTTACAGGTCACTTCAACCTGGAATGACCTGCAAATTTTTTTCCACATGAAAAAAAATATTAAAAAAAAAAAAAAAAAAAAAACTTAATCATATTGTTTTCGTCTTCCTCATCTTCCTTTCAATACAAATAAGAGAACAAATAAACAAACATTACATAATACATAAATCTTAAATTTACACTGTTTGAGTTAAATAATACATAAATACTTAAGGTTATACAATCCAAAACTGTTCACTAATCTTATCATCACCACGAAAGGGCATAAAAACAAAAACTAGATGTGGACCATATCATGTTTTTAACCTTGTCAAGTCCACCATTTGCATGTAAAGGTGAAGAAATAAGAATTAAGATTTAAAAGAAAGACAAATATTGAGGAGTGAAAAGTAAACATAAATGGGTCCAATGACTCCAATGGTTAGAATAGAAAATTTTGTAGAGGAAGAATTTCACTTCATCACTCTACGGGTGATACAGGTCATGCAATAGTGAAAACTGAAATTTTGACTGGACCTGACTCGGAATTGCACAGTTTTGGGTCGGCCCATTTTTTGGTGGGTCCAAAAAGTCCAACCCATATGAAACAAATTGACCAACAGAGGCCAAGGAGAATTTTTTATATTGGTTAATACAACTCATGCAACTGGATTGAACCCTCACTCTCCACACCTTACTTACTGTGGAGGGAATGCCATAACATCCCAATTAAAAACCTGCAGACTTGTAGTTGGTTGCTTTTGCTATTAGGGACATTTTATAATAAAGAAATTGGTTGTTCTTGTTGTAAATCTAAAATGGGCTATTTTCTTACAGCTGACTATGGTGCTGATTACTATCTGTATAACTGGCAATTTTCACCAATCACATTATGCATATCATTTCATATTGTTATTGAAATATATATATATATATATATATATATATATTTACTGTAAATAATCACCATAACTGTATATACAGGGTCTTGACAGTCCATGGAACTGCTGATGGGGTCATCCCTGTTCAAGATGCATTAGAGTTTGCCAAGATAATACCGAACCACAAATTACATGTTGTAGAAGGAGCCGATCATGGATACACATCATATCAAGCTGAATTAGTCTCAGTTGTTTTGAATTTTATTAAAGAAGCTCTGCAGCAGGACAAGGTTACCCCTAGCTAAGCACTTCTGTGTCCACCTGCAGTATGAAGACAAATAGCAGCATATTTTACAGATTGAGTTTTCTAACCTGTCTGTTGAATGAACCACAACCTGCCTATGTAATGAGATGATAAAAGCTGCTTGTGCTTATTACTTTACCTCATTTCGTGAAGTGAGGATCATGACAAATTGTTTGCTAGTTGTATTTTCTACCGAGATTTATATTACTCACCTCTTGAAGAATTTGAATTGTGCTTATCCCTTAATAATCAAGTTTTGTAGCTTGATATTCTGATAAAATAATATTAATTTAATAATATTAAAATTTTGAAAATTTAGATGGTAAATATTATCTAAATTAAATTTTTGTATGTTAAATATTATCCCTTAATTTAAGAAATATATCCTAACAAATAAAAAAATAATGTTAATCTAATTTTATTTAATGATAAGAATGAATTAGACTCCTGATAGTATACTATTCCTTTTTAGTTTTTTAAAAATTTAAAATTTTAATAAAATTTTTACAATTTGGTGAAGCCACTGCAACTACAGAGTCTAAGGCCCGTGCATTGCACGATTTTATGAAAAAAACTTATAAAATATATGTATAAATAATTATATATTTTAATAATTATTATAACAAAATAAGTACTAATTTGTTAGTGACTTGAAGTATTGTTAAAAATAATATCAATGATTAAAATATGCTAGAAGTATTTTTTTTCATTTGGAAAATATTTGAATACTTATTTGTATACTATGTTTTTAGAGTATCCTTATTGTTCTTTATTAAAATCTTTAGACATAATTTTAAAAAAATTGGCCACTTTTAAGATATAAAACTATTTTATATTATGCACATGCATTGCACAGTTTAATAAAAAATATTTTGATAATATAATTAAATTTAATAACAAATAAAATGAAAAAAATAATTAATTCAAAATTTAAGATTAAAAAATAAATTTTACTTGTACACTTAAAAGAAATTTAATTTTTATTTCTTATTTTGATATTTAAATTGTTTGTTTTAGTGTTGATTTCATTCAAATGGTTATAAGTTATATTAACCCTAAACCAACATATGTATCCATACGTAACATTCTAAATTAATAATAAATAAAAATATAATACTCTAACTTAATGTAACATTCTAACTTACTAATAAATAAATATAACACCCTAACTTAAAGTAATGTTTATAATTGTAATTGTGTTTTAACCTTTAAGAACACATATTTTTTTTTATCATAAAAAAAACATAGATATTAATATTACGCATGAAAAAATAATGAATTTAATAATTGAAACGGTTGAAAACAAAATTAAGACAAAACCTCAATTCATTAATGAAAAAATATCCAAATTTTTTAGTTTAAAAAAAACGGAGTTAAATAAAGATAGACTTACATAGAAATTTGGAAGGATGGATTCTCTCGTATCCAATTTCATGTTTGACAGCAAATTTTGCTTTTAATTAAAGAATATAGATTACATGGAACAAAACACCAAACAAAAGCCATAACAAATTAAATCCATTATAAAATATTGATGTCAACAACAAATAATCATGTAATAAGAAATTAAAAAATACAAATATATTGCTTGCTATATTGACTTCTAAAAAACACACTAAAAAGTGTGATTAAACATAGAATTTCAACTTATCTATAAAACTTGTTGATAAAAATCATATTATATATAATAAAAACGCAACAAATACACAAAATCTATTCAATTTGATGAAAAAAAAAAAAAAAACTAAAAGTTATATATACAAAAGTAAGACCAAAAGGAAGATCTACATCTAGAATTTGAATACTTCATTACTTATGGTATCATAGTGAAATATTAACACTCATAAACGTAGCTGGCGTCCCCTTGCAGATTTGATAGCCTCTGGATCTGTAAGATGCAACCGCAAAACCATGAACATGTCAACTGAACTTTTTTGTACGACAGCCTTCAAAAATTTTAATCGTAAAATAATAACATTATCACAAAAAAAGGACAATATAGAGGTGGTGCACATAAGGGACTGCAACACCCAACCTATTTGCAGTGTGCACAAATAGAGGTCCTAAGAAGCTGCCACCAATACCAATGGCAACAACATCCTTTAGTACTTTTCCTATGGCTCCAACCGACCAAAATTTTCCAATTACTACCAAAATTTTCTAGTTACCAAAACTTCACATATTTCATGCCCAAATTAGATACTAATATCAGCTTTATATTACCCAAGAACCACTGCAAACTCTCTCAAAGAAGTCCTTGATCTTGTCCAAAACACTCTAGACCTCGGGGACCATATTCTTTCCATCACTCTATATAACTGCATCCCTTGAAGCATGGAGAGTTACATGAAGCACTGACCTATACTCCGTGCTGTTTATTTGAAGGCGCCAACAAAATGATGAAAAACAAATCACATCAATTTTCTTGAGAAAGGAAGAATATAACAAATAATTGTAAAATACGTAATAGAAATAATGAAACACCAAAAAATTCGGTGTGTATATATATATGTGTGTATATATATATATATATATATATATTTTTTTTTTTTTTACTTTATTATTAGGAAAAAGATGACATAAGATGCAAATCTTTGGGTTCGGCTCCCCTCCCGTTTAGCAGCCTCTAGTTATCTCCCATTTTAAATAGGATGACTAACACATGGCATATAAGCAATCCAACGGTTATAAACCAAAAAAAAAAAAAAAAACACTCAATCCAAAATTTCTCACTTTCTCCATTTTTCTAATTCTTTCTCCCTCATCATTTCTTCTCTTCTACTGTTCTACACCTCCCAGTTTGCCGTCCCAACTCTCAACTATGAAAATCAAGTCTTCCTTTTTCTCTCGTCTACCCCTACACAAATTTCCCTTCCTAATTTGTTTCTCTCTCCATCACTTTCTTGTTTCTTCTTTTCTTTGCCTCTGTCAACACTTTGCTTGCAAAAGCCTAATCAAGATCACTATGTTCTCAGAACTTCACCTTAATGGCTTGGCCCAAGATTTAAGGTATCAGATTCTCAACCAAATCGATTAAAAGGAATGATAATCATTTGATTATGCTAGTAGGAATCCATGTTTGGATTATGGTTTGAAGGGGTTGGGGCTAAAATTCCCATGGAAACTTATCGTTTTTATTCTATAAAATTTAAAATTTGGTCCTAATTGAGGAATACAGTTATTTACACAATCATTTGTTTTCTTTTCCTTTCCCATTATTTTTGGTCACCAAACAAATTAAAGAGTTGGAAAAAAACAGTGGTTGGGGTTAATGTTCAACAGTTAAGCAAATGGCTATTTGAAAAATTGTAGGAAAAGAGTGAAATAGACAACATGGAAACAGTTCTAAGGAAAAAAAAGAAGGAAATAGTGAAGAGAGCACAAGAGAGACAAAGGATGAGGAAGAAGAAAATGAAATCCCACCAACAAATATCATGATTATGGTGCAAAACTTCTTATCATTCTTATGGAAAAATAAGGAAGACTTGATTTTCTGAGTTGGGAATGGGAGGGGCTGAAGAGAAGAATCAATGAGACAGAGAATGAGACAAACGAAGAGGGTGAGAAAATTTGCGTTTGAGTGGTTTATGTTTAGAGAATTGCTACGTCCACAACATTTCTCACAATATTTTCACAACAAATCCTAGTTGGCAGGTTGTTACAGGTTTTAAATTTAAATCAAACACTGAAATTACTTTCTTACCCACTAGTAATAGCAAATAACAACTTGCCAACTAGGATTTGTTATGAGAATGTTGTGAGAAATGTTGTGGACGTAGCATTTCTCTTATGTTTATAACCGTTGGATTGCCTGTATGCCATGTGTCAGTCATCCTATTTAAAATGGGAGATAACTGGAGGCTATTAAACGGGAGGGAAGCCGAATCCCAAATCTTTTAAATTTTTTTATCTCTCTTTTTTAATTAAATTCTATCCTTAGGTAATTCTATTTTATTGGTTTTAGGCTTTGTTGATAACATTTTAGATAGACACAACTTTTATAGTTGTAAATAAAACACTGCTTTCTGTCATATTTATCCAAAAAATATGTATATATCTAGTTATAGGCCCGTGTGTTGCACGATTTTATGAAAAAGCTTATAAAATAAATATATAAATAATTATATATTTTAATAAATTCAATAAAGATAAAAGAAAAAATTATCAAGTGTAAATAATTATCTCACTAAAATAAGGGGTAAGATTTATTTCTAAAACTAAAATAAATTGATAATTCCAAATTGAATTTTAAATTGATAATTATTTAAAAAAAAAACATACTAAACAATTGATAAATCTAAAATTAATATAATCTTGATAATATTATAAATTAAAATTAAAATTGATAATTCAAGAATACACGTGTAGAACATCTTGATAATTTGATGTGACATAAAAATCAAATAAAAATTGTTAAAATTAATCTATTAATTCTAACCATGTTTAATCATTAATTCAAAGACCTTAATCCTAAGCATATATATTAGATCAAATCTAAGAAAATTAGTTTAAACAAAAGGCAACCAATACACAAAACCTAATCAATTTAATAAAAACAAAATACAAAAACAAAGAATGAGCCTTTAGAAACTTGATAATGTTTTGAATTTATTAATTAAAATCACATGAAGACAAAAAACCAATAATAACACTAAAGAAAATAAACAAAATGAAAATAATAATAATAATAAAAGAAGAAATAATGTATACCTATATTGTGATGGGATTTAGACATTCACATATTAAAATAAGCTTTACTCTAAAAAGGATATATAATGTTATATATATTGGTAGAGTTCCATTTGAAATATAATTCATTTAAATCTTATTGAAATTAAAGATATCTAATCAATGTGTTTGTTTTGATCCCATAAAAATTGGAATTAAAAAAAAGTCATATGAATAGAATGAAAAAGAAAAAGAAAAAAAGAGTTAATATATCCTAACAAATAAAAAAAATAATATTAATATAATTTTATTTAATGATAATAATGAATTAGAGTCCTAATAGTATTGTAAGGACACGACTTCAATGTTCTGGCCCAAGATTTTATGGACCAACCCAAAGGGCCCAAGAACAATGAATTTCTAGAGAGCGGGAAAAGAAAGCTGGACTAGAGTGATTCAGAGGTCAACAAAAATGAGTTCAGGCTACAAGGAGAATGGAATAAAGAGCTTGAATTCATGAAACAGTCCTCGGTCAAAGTCCGAGGAGGTTAACTTTGGTATTTCTTGTTTCCTCTCTGTCGATACCAGCTTTTTTCTTTTCTTTTTTCATGAGGAATTTCCTCACATTATATATGTCCTTCCAAATCATCTTGATCCTACACTTGTTGATTATCTGAATCTTCACTTGAGTGTCTGTCCTATCATGCACCTTTCTTGACCTTCTGTGAGTTGTGGTGGCCAAGATTGCACTGTTCAGGTGTCTTCTCCACATAAATGCGACCAGGGGATCAGTTGCAGAGTCATTCAATGCGGGGTTGGCAGCCTTCCTTTCTGATATTTTTTGGATATTTTCTGGTGTATGTATCCCTTACACCCGTCCAGGATAGCAGAACCTTCTGGGACGTTCCTTTTGACCGGAAGAGCTTCGAGGCTTATTCCAATTTTGAGTACGCGAGGTGGTATTATCCTCGGCGCTATTCTTAGGGTTCCCCAATTTCTATTCGGACTTTTTACAATTCATCTCGGACGTTATGGGTTGAGTGAGACTGTCTTCGGACAGATCATGATCCTCGGCGTGGGTTTTGAGCCCAAAGCGCTGGCCCATTTCTCTTGTTGGCCTTTTGCCCCCACAATAGCCCCTCAAGACGCTTCTTTCTGGGCTCTTGGGCAAAAAGGAGGATTTCGATACCCCATCACTCATCTATGTTCGTTCTCGGCTCGTTTCGGTTGGTAGAGGCGTCTTTTAGATTTCCTGGAGTGCGTTTCTGACGTTGCGATATTCGAGGCGTCTCCTCATTAAATTTATACGGCTCCGTGTCTCCCACGTTCTACGGTGAGATGTAGATCGTACGGTTAGGATTTCGACCAAGGCGTAAGTGGGATTTTTCCCGCTTTCGATTGCTTTTTTGATATAAATATCGTTTTGTCCAATTTCTTTCCTACCTTTGCATTCATTTGACTTTAGATTACATACGTTAAATCCTGTCAGCCGTTCTTGTTACCTGTGTCCTTCCCAAACAGCAAAGTTTGTCCGAGGAGACCTTCTTAACTTTCTGTAAGTCTTCATATACCCTTATCCTTTCTTTTTCCATATTGTGGTATTTATTTTCGACTATTTTCTGAACCCCTTTTCATATCGGTCCTCCATCCTAATTTAGAGTCCTTTTGGTTTCGCTAGTGCACTCTAGGAATGGGTAGATTTAAGGGTTTGGTAGACTCTGAGGAGGGGATAGCGAGGTTTAAGAATGAATATAGGATTCCCTCTAGAGTAGATATTAGATATTGTGAGGAGGGCGACTGGCATGAGAAGAGGCGTGAGGGAGAAGTTGTGATCCCTATGATAGCGTTTATAGAAGGAGGGATGAAAATCCCCATGGGCACGGTTATGAGGGATTACCTTCTAGCACATAGGTTGGCCCCCACCCAATGTGCTCCCAATGTGTTTAGAATTTTAGGCTATGTAGACGCCTTGAATGAGAAATTAGGTTTAGGACTGACACACCATGATGTCAATTGGGTTTACAACCTCCACCACCTCAAGGGTCAGGGGTACTACTTGAAATCACGATACCCCGAGGTTAGGTTAATCCAGTGTTTGCCCGAGTCTAATAAGGGTCTAAACAAAGATTTTTTGATCGTGTCGGGCGATTGGCACGACGGCTTACACTGCCCAACGAGAGAGGGGGAACCAGGTGGGGTTTTAGTTTAGGAGGATCTGTTTTAATTAATGACTTCTATGGTATTGAGCTCGGCTCTAACGTTTTCTTTTATCGCAATGATTTTGTAGATAAGCACGCTGCGGAGCCCAAGCTTGGACTAGTGAACAAAGAGAGTTTGGACAAAATACTTAAGGCCGAGGTGTTTGTGAACTCGGACGGCCAGCTCAGAGCGGCGCACATAATCTTGGGTTACAAGCCCATTTCAACCAGTTTTCAAGCACCTAAGTGTGTCATAAAAGCCAGAGATCCTCGTCTCCACCGAATCACTGTAGCGGTGCCTGGATTCCTTTTTCCCAAGGGCGCTTCCATCCCGGCAGGCGAGCTTCCCACATTTCCTATACTCGACGGGGTGCCCGTAGCTACTCCGTCCCAACCTAACATCAAGGAGGGAGAGGAAGAGGAAGAGGGAGAGAAGGAGAGAGAGTTAGTTGAAGTGTCAGACTCGGAAGAGCTCTTCGAGGTTTTCAACCAGCCTTCATCTCTAGAGGTAGCAGCGCGCGTCCCTAGTGAGCGCGTATCAAGTTCCGAGAATATAGGAATTCAGAGGAAGCCTAGATTGTCCCTGCAGGAGTTGTAAGAACCCCAGCCAGGGAAGGAGGTTCTGGGTAAATCTGCACAACCCAAACCACCAGCTCCACTTCCCATCCTACCACCCCGGGTTGACCCACTCGAGCATAAAAGAAAAAGGGAGGATTAGGGGAAGGAGGTAATGGAAGTGGGGAGGCAGCAGCCCCTTCAAGAATTTGACACCACTAGAGGAGGAAAACACCCCTGAACCCAACAAACGAGGTCGGCCCATGAGATGGAGAGACGGGGCGACCGCAGGCCCGCAGCACCGATCTGGGCCCCATGTCTAGAGCTGGATGGGGCCCTATTGACCGAGGACGCCTCCATCCGGGACTACCAGGATGAGAAGGCCAGGTACGTGGCAGATGCAGTGGAGCAATCCCTGCTTCTGCCTAAGGACATGGCCGATCTCAGGTTGATGAGGCAGCACGAGGTGTTTGCAGGCCTCAAGAGAGATTTGGCAATGGTAAGCCCTACCCTTCCTTATATATATATATATATATATATTTTTTTTTTTTTTGATCATGTTCCTGAACATCTATACTTGCATACTTTTGTGTAGGCAGTTCAAGCCGCCTTCTGTGCGGAAGAGATGGTGGGGCTTGCTCACCGCCGAGCAAAAGATGAAGAGGAAAGGAGGATCTCAGCGGTGGATGCATTCCGTGTGGCCGAGAAGAGCGTTCAGGAGCTCAGGACTAAACTGGCCGAAGAAGAAAGAGCGAGGAAAAGCGCCGCAGCCGCGTTGGATAGTGCGGAAAGATAGGCCGAGAGCCAGAGGGTCTTGCTCCAGGGCGCCGAGGACCAACTGGCCTCTTCCAAATAGCAAATCCTGGCACTTCAGAAAAAATTGGAAGAGGTTCAGAAGGCGAAAGAATCGGCTGAGAAGGTGAGGGAGGAAGCCGAGAGGGCGAAGGAGGTGGCCGAGAAGGAGAGGGATGAAGCTGAGCAGAGAGGCTACGATATTGGAGTGGCCGAGACTGAGGATGCCCTCCGGGCGGAGGTTTCGGGGGTATGTAGGAAGTACTGCTTTGAGGTATAGGTAGAGGCCCTCAACCAAGCCGGGGTTGAGACCTCGTCCATGCTAAGGAAGGCAGAGAATTTTTACTACCCCCCGGCCATTCGTATCGTTCCTTCTGTAGGTCATCCAACAGACCCTCAACTCGAGGTGACCGAGCCAGAGAAAAGCAGCTCAAACGTGGCTCCCCCCTCAACCAATATCTCCCAGCAGGCGCCCGAGGACCCTGAGGACAAAAGGAAAGGGGTTGGAGTGCATGAAAAGATTGTCCCTGGGACTGCACTGCCACCCACTGCCCCCGAGGATCCTGCTAAGGAGAAAGAGGCACCTAGGATGGAGATTTTGTTAGCTAGTCTCCCAATTCCCCCCTTGGGTGATCCAAAAGGCTCGGACTAGGGACCCACCGAGGCTGCTGCCCCACAGGCCAAGGCCCCTCCAATTGGAAAAATAGTAATAAAAAAGAAATAGGTCCTCGTAGAATTCTTGATTGTACTTCGCCTTTTGCTTCTCTTTTGTAATGGGGTTTCCCTTTTGTATTTCCGTTGTCTTGTTTCTTAATTCATATTAATGACAAACTTAAGTGAATTTTTGAACTTTGTAGTATTTTACATCTGTAGCGACATACTTTTTGTTAATTTTGTATATATATGTTTTGTAAAAAATAACCAAGAATAAAAACTAAAGAGAGAGAGAGAGAGAGAGAGAGAGAGAGAGAGAGAGAGAGAGAGAGCAAAACGATTCCATAATGCGGCAAGATATGGAACAAACCCTGAAGATCACGCAAACTGTCATGATCTGTTGTCAACTTTACAAACTACGTGAACACTAAAAATGAAATGAACCACATCAACACGTCTTTAGATGCTCTAAGTGTTTCCCACGAGCTTGTGTTGGAACAGAAGATAGCCCTTGAGGTCGAGATAGTTGGTTAGCAATTGGTTTGAAGAGGCAGACATGTCTTTGGTTCTTTTTGCCACTTGGGTAGATGTTCTGCGACGTTACCTTCTCCAAGGCAGGGTGCCGAGGAGCTAAGCATAGTTTTGGAGCTACTTAACACTTAGAGAGGTTATGTCTAGCATTAGTTTTTCCAAAGCAGATGATCCTAAGAACCAGGCATAGCTTGGATCTGTTTAATACTTAGAAAAATGATGTGTAGTATTAATTTTTCCAAGGCAGATGGTCCGACGAACTAGGCATAGCTTGGATCTGTTTAATACTTAGAAAAATGATGTGTAGTATTAATTTTTCCAAGGCAGATGGTCCGAAGAACCAGGCATAGCTTGGATCTGTTTAATACTTAGAAAAATGATGTGTAATATTAATTTTTCCAAGGCAGATGGTCTGAGGAACCAGGCATAGCTTGGATCTGTTTAATACTTAGAAAAATGATGTGTAGTATTAATTTTTTCAAGGCAGATGGTCCGAGGAACCAGGCATAGCTTGGATCTGTTTAATACTTAGAAAGATGATGTGTAGTATTAATTTTTCCAAGGCAGATGGTCCAAGGAACCAGGCATAGCTTGGATCTGTTTAATACTTAGAAAGATGATGTGTAGTATTAATTTTTTCAAGGCAGATGGTCCGAGGAACCAAGCATAGCTTGGATCTGTTTAATACTTAGAAAGATGATGTGTAGTATTAATTTTTTCAAGGCAGATGGTCCGAGGAACCAGGCATAGCCGAGGTTTGGTTTGACCTTTAAAATTAATATACTTGAGAATCATACACGGTGTATTGAGTAAGAAAAAGACAAAGTGCACTTTTATTAATAATAATATCTCTTCAGGTTCTTTACATTCCAGGGGTGCAATACTGCTTTATTTTCCAAGTCCTGCAGGTAGTATGCCCCTATCCCAGCAATGGACTTGATTTGATATGGTCCCTCCCAGTTTGGTCCCAGTTTTCCCCAAGAGGGGTTCCTTGCCGAGCCGACGACTTTCCTCAATACCAAATCTCCATGCGTTAAAGGCCTCAACTTCACATTGGCATCATACCCTCGTTTGAGTCTATGCTGATAATAGGCCAATTGGACCATGGCATTTTCCCTTCTTTCCTCAATTAAGTCCAGATTCTTCTCAAGTAAATTGTCATTGTTGCTCGGAGTGAAAGAGCTAGTCCTTAGTGTAGGAAATCCTGTCTCCAATGGGATAACTGCCTCGGCTCCGTAAGTTAACGAGAAGGGGGTTTCGCCCGTAGACTTCTGAGGGGTAGTCCTATAGGTCCACAGTACATGTGGTAGTTCTTCGACCCACTTGCTTTTGGAGTCGTCCAGTCTCTTCTTAAGCCCACTTACTATGACTTTGTTTGTGGCCTCGGCTTATCCATTCCCTTGAGGGTAGGCTGGAGTGGAGTACCGATTTGTTATCCCTAATTTGCAGCAATATCTTCGGAAAGACTTGCTGTTAAACTGAAGGCCGTTATCCGAGACTAGGGTATGGGGCATCCCGAACTGGGTGACAATATTCTTCCAGATGAATCTCTTCATGTCTGCATCTTGGATGTTAGCCAGTGGCTCGGCTTCGACCCATTTAGTGAAGTAGTCTGTGCCGACCACTAGATATTTCTTATTTCCCGCTGCTTTAAGGAAAGGGCTCACGATATCCAGACCCCATTGGGCAAAGGGCCAAGGACTGGATAGAGGATTAAGCTCTCCTTCCGGCTGATGTATATTCGGGGCGAACCTCTGGCACTGGTCACACTTCCTCACATACTTCTGGGCTTCCCGGTGTATGTTGGGCCACCAATACCCTTGGGTGAGGGCTCGATGAGATAAAGATCTGCCCCCCGTGTGGCTCCCACAAATTCCCTCATGCAGTTCCTCCAATAGAACTTCCACTGCCTCTGGATGTATGCAAAACAGGTACGGTCCAGAGAAAGACCTTTTGTACAGCTTCAGATCCTCGGACAGCCAGAATCGAGGAGCCTTCCTCCGTACTTTATCGGCTTCTAGTTTGGTCTCGGGTAGGGAGTCGTCTTTGAGAAATTGAATAATGGGATCCATCCAGCTGGGACCCGCTCTTGCCTGGTGAATGGCTAACACCTCTTTCCTCGACCCACGGGGTTGCAGGAGGTCCTCAACGAGAATCACCCTCGGAAAACTTTGTGTTGAGGATGTTGCCAACGTCGCAAGTAAGTCTGCATGTGCGTTTCTGCTTCTAGGAATCTGCGTCAAGTTAAAGGACTTGAATCCGGATTGCAAATGTCTAACCTGATTAAGGTACTCTTACATTCTTGGGTCCCTAGCTTTTAACTCTCCTCGGACTTGGCCTATCACTAATCTGGAGTCTGAGAATATGTCTACGTCCTTTCCTCCCATCTTTTGGATCATGGCCATCCCGACTAGCAGAGCCTCGTATTCTGTCTCGTTGTTTGTGGCAGAGAATCCAAGTCTTAGTGATTTTTCAATCGTGATACCCTCGGGTGAAATTAAAACTAGCCCCACTCTAGATCCCTTGAGGTTCGACGCGCCATCAACGTATACCTTCCATGGCGATGCTCGTTCTATGGATCTACTCCAACTGAATTTTCATCCATGTGGTGTTTATTTTCATCTTCTTCTATTGGGGTCTCGGCAAACTCAGCTAGAAGATCAGCGAGGACTTGACCCTTTATGGAGGTGCGGGGCATGTACTTGATGTCGTAGGCCCCCAGTTTTGCTCCCCAACTCGCAATTCTCCCCGTATAATTAGCGCTTCGAAGCAAGGCCTTGAGTGGCAGTTGGGTTAAGACAACAACTATATGCGCCTGAAAATAGTACGGCAGTTTGCGTGTGGCGTGCACCAAGGCCAGGATGGCTTTCTCCAACGGCAAGTATCTGACCTCAGCCTCATGAAGGGACTTACTTATATAATAAACAGGCCTCTGTACTCCATTGTCAACCCTCAGTAATACCAGGCTTGCCGCATAGGCGGACACCGCGATATAAGCAAATAGGACCTCGTCTGCCTCAGGTTTGGACATGATTGGTGGCCGAGAAAGATAATCTTTCAATTGCTGGAATGCTGAAGCACACTCCTTGGTCCATTCAAAATCCTTCCACTTGTTCAACAGACGGTAGAAGGGCTTGCATCTGTCTGCAGATCGGGCTATAAAGCGATTCAGGGCAGCAATCATTCCCGTCAGCCTCTGCACCTCTTTAGGATTCCGGGGTGGTTGCAGTTTACTAATGGCTTGGATCTGGCTCGGGTTGACCTCAATTGCTCGATGAGTGACCATGTAGCCCAAAAATTTTTCTGACCCCATCCCAAAAGAACACTTGGAGGCGTTGAGTCATAATTTGTGCTCTCTTAGGATTCCAAAAATGCTTCCGAGGTCGGCGATATGGTCAGACTCCTCCTTGCTCTTGACCACCATATCATCGATGTAGATCTCGATATTCTTCCCCAACTGTGGCTCGAACATCCGTGTCATCATCCTCTGATACGTAGACCCCGCATTTTTAAGTCTAAACGGCATCACTTTGTAATGGTAGTTGCCAATAGGGGTGACGAAAGCCGTCTTCTCCTAGTCTTTTACGGCCAGAGGTATCTGGTGATAACCTTGGAAGGCATCCAGAAAGCTCATCCGGGGATGTCCTACGGTCGCGTCCACCAGTTGGTCAATTCGAGGCATGGGGAAGGGATCCTTTGGGCAGGCCTTGTTCAGATCCGTGTAATCCACGCATACACGCCACTTGCCGTTCTTTTTCTTCACCACAACAGTGTTAGCCAACCAGTCGGGATAGAACACTTCTTTGATAGCCCCAGCCTGCTTAAGTTTAGCCACCTCTTCTTTGACAGCATCAGAGTGTTCCCTCGAAGAGTGCTGATGTTGTTTTTTAGGGGTGGCGGATGGATTCACATTCAAATGGTAGCAGATGAAACTTGGGTCCACCCCTGGGGCTTCATAAGCTTTCCAAGCGAATACATCAATATTCCGCCTAAGGAATTGCACCAGCTCTTCCCTCTCCTGAAGAGGCAGTTGGGCGCCGATCTGAAAGAACTTCTCAGGATCATTGTCAACGAGGACTTTCTCCAAATCTTCGCACTTCACCTCCTCGGCCTCCTCACTAGATGCTGAGACCGTGGGCTTTAATTGCTAGAAGTCCCTGCCAGCCAAGGCCAAGGATTCCGATTCAGGTTAGTACGTGATAGCAGCTATCAAGCACTGCCTGGCTACCGATTGGCTTCCAAGTAACTCCTCAACTTGATCCCCTAATGGGTATTTCACTTTGAGATGAAGGGTAGACGAAACAGCCTTAAGGGCGTGAAGCCAGGGTCGCGCCATGATAGCTGTGTACGGGAAAAATGCGTCCACCACTATGAAGTCCACCTCTACCACTTCCAAGCCGGCCTGAACCGGCAATTTGATTTGTCCCTTCGGGACAACCACTTTCCCGTCAAAGCCGACCAGAGGTGAGTCATAGCTGGTCAGATCCTCCTGCTTGAGGTCGAGGCCCTTATACAGGTCTGGGTACATAATCTCAGCCCTACTGCCTTAGTCAACTAGTACCCTTTTCACATCATAGCCCCCTATCCTAAGAGTCACAACTAGGGCATCATCGTGGGGCTGAATGGTTCCCTCTTTGTCCTCGTCCGAGAAGCTCAGTGCTGGACAGGGACTTATTCTGGCCCTCTTGGGCCTTTGCTCGGGGTTTCCCAGATACGACCCTGCTACCGTCATTACCCTGGAGGGGCATGACCCTGTCCTGCCTGGCGCGGCAAGGATGACATGAATTGTTCCTAAGGGGGGTCTCGAGGGGTTATTGCTCTGGACCCCCGAGCCTGTCTGGCTCCCCTGTCCATTTGGCTGAATTAAGAACTGATTCAACCTGCTTTCTCGGATCAATTGCTGCAAATGGCTCCATAGAGTCCTGCAATCCTCGGTTGTATGCCCGTACTCTCTATGATATTGACAATGCAGGCTCTGGTTACGTTTTGTGGAGTCTCCGCTCATCTTGTTTGGCCATCTAAAGTATGGCTCGTTCTTGATCTTCTACAAGACTTGGTGCACTGGTTCTCGGAACATAGTATTAACGGTTTGAGAGGCCCTAGACCTAGCCTCCCCTCCAAACTCTCGCCGTGGTCGGTCATTGCCATAACGATCCGACCTGAAATCCTTTCTCTCATGAGGGATAACCTTACCCTTCCCTTTTTCTTGCTGCTGATCTTCCTCAACTCTCTTGTACTTGTCGATGCGATCCATGAGTTGGCGGACATTGGTGACTGGCTTTCCTGTCAGGGACCTCAATAACCCATGACCAGCTGGCAAGACGACCTTAAAAGTTCTGACAGCCACATCATCGAAATCCCCCTCGATCTCGTTGAACATCTCCCAATACCGGTCCGAATACGTTTTCAGGGTTTCTCCCTCTCTCATAGACAAAGACAGCAAGGAGTCCAGAGGCCGAGGAACCCTACTGCACGTGATAAAGCGAGATCCAAACGCTTGGGTGAGTTCCTTGAAAGAGTCGATGGAATCCGTTCGCAGGCCGTCAAACCATCTCATCGCCACAGGTCCCAAACTAGATGGGAACACCTTGCACATTAAGGTCTCATTATTGGAGTACACCGCCATTTTCTGGTTGAAATAGCTAACGTGCTCAACCGAGTCTGTACGGCTGTTGTAGAGAATGAAAGTTGGCTGGGTAAACCGCTTGGGGAGTCGCCCCTCGTCAATCTTGCGCGTAAAGGGAGATTTGGATATCCGGTTGAGCGCTTTTCTCATGGCATCATTTCCCAAGCCCCTTGAAGACGAGCCTCCTCCCCTGCGTTCTCGGCGATAGTCCTTGTCATACGAGAAGGTTTCGCTTGGGGGTGTTTGTGATCTGTGCCTATACTCGTCATCTCCCGCGCTACCTGAGGAAAAATCAGAGACTGAAGGACTCCTCCTCCTTCGTTCCCATCGTAGCTTTTTCTTCAAGTAGTCAATCTCCTTCTGCATGGCTTTAGCACGTTCGTCCCGAGAGACATGGCTATCGCCTCTAGATTGACTTTCGCTAGAGTGGGTGGTATGTACGTTTCCCTCTTGGCCTTCCTAAAGGTGCTCTCCTCGTTGAGATCCCATAGACTCCAAATGGTGTGGACCCGAACCAGCCATGCTTGAGAATCTAAAAATCTAGTCAATTAGCCTTCCCACAGACGGCGCCAATTGTAAGGACACGACTTCGATGTCCTGGCCCAATATTATATGGACCAACCCAAAGGGCCCAAGAATAATGAATTTCTAGAGAGCGGGAAAAGAAAGCTGGACTAGAGTGATTCAGACGGTTAACAAAAATGAGTTCAGGTTACAAGGAGAATGGAATAAAGAGCTTGAATTCATGAAACAGTCTTCGGTCAAAGTCCGAGGAGGTTAACTTTGGTATTTCTTATTTCCTCTCTGTCGATACCAGCTTTTTTCTTTTCTTTTTTTATGAGGAATTTCCTCACATTATATATGTCCTTCCAAATCATCCTGATCCTACACTTGTTGATTATCTGAATCTTCACTTGAGTGCCTGTCCTATCATGCACCTTTCTTGACCTTCTGTAAGTTGTGGTGGCCAAGATTGCATTGTTCAAGTGTCTTCTCCACATAAATGCGGTCAGGAGATCAGTTGTAGAGTCATTCAATGCAGGGTTGGCAGCCTTCCTTTCTGATATTTTTTGGATATTTTCTGGTGTATGTATCCCTTACACCCGTCCAGGATAGCAGAACCTTCTGGGACGTTCCCTTTGACCGGAAGAGCTCCGAGACTTATTCCAATTTTGAGTACCCGAGGTGGTATTATCCTCGGCGTTATTCTTAGGGTTCCCCAATTTCTGTTTGGACTTTTTACGATTCATCTCGGACGTTATGGGTTGAGTGAGACCGTCTTTGGACAGATCATGATCCTCGGCGTGGGTTTTGAGCCCAAAGCGCAGGCCCATTTCTCTTGTTGGCCTTTTACCCCCACAAGTATATTATTCATTTTAAGTAATTTAAAAATCTAAAAATTTAATAAAATTTCTACAATTTGGTAAAGTCACGTGGCGCAACCACGGCTTTATTAATTAAAATCACATGAAGACAAAAAACCAATAATAACACTAAAGAAAATACAAAATGAAAATAATAATAATAATAAAAGAAGAAAGAATGTATACTTACATTGTCATGGGATTTAGACATTCACATATTGAAATAAACTTTACTCTAAAAATGATATATAGGGTTATATATATTGGTATAGTTCCATTTGAAATATAATTCATTTAAATCTTATTGAAATTAAAGCTATCTAATCAATGTGTTTGTTTTGATCCCATAAAAATTGGAATTAAAAAAAAAGTCATATGAATAGAATGAAAAAGAAAAAGAATAAAAGAGTTAATATATCCTAGCAAATAAAAAAAATAATATTAATCTAATTTTATTTAATGATAATAATGAATTAGAGTCCTAGTAGTATACTATTCATTTTTAGTAATTTAAAAATCTAAAAATTTAATAAATTTTTTATAATTTGGTGAAGTCACATGGCGCAACCACGGTGTCTAAGTCCAACTTTTATTATATATAATACTAGTCGCTAACCCGTGCGATGCACGGGATAGTTAAATAAAAATTAAAAGTACTTATTTTACTTAAAGGTATATGACTTAAATTTTAAAAATGTATAGTTTGAAAATAAATGAAAATAACTAATTTCTTCAATATAATGATTTAGAAAAATTCTTTTTCTTTCATATCATTGGTTTCATATAACACATTTCGACATGAGCTATTCTATGGTGATAATTTTACATAATATTCAACTGCAATTATATCTACTATCTACTACCAATCTAATCTATGTTATCTTGATAGTAAATCTACAAATTGCATTCTCGTATTCTTAGAGCTTGCCACATTATTGTTATTATCTATATATAATATAAAACTGAAAATTTTAATTTTTTGAAAGACTTATATTAGAATTAGGATTAAAAAATATTTTTTTTTTAAAAAATTAGACCTCAAGTTAGTTTTTTTTTTAAGGGCTCATTTTAGGTTAAAAAAAAAACTCACGTAAAAAAAAAAAAAGAGAGACTCCTATTAGGATTAAGGAAAAAAGAGAGAGACTCCTATTAGGACTCTCTCACTATTTATTTTAACAAATTAAAATGATGAGGAAAAAAGAGGGAGAGAGACTCCTGTTAGAACTCTCACTTTTTAGTTTTAAAAATTAAAAAAAATTATAAATTAAAATGATGATGTGGAAAATTGTGGTTGCTTCAGAGGTTTCAGTTTTTTTTTTTTAAGGGCTCACTTTAAATTTTTTAAAAAAAAGACTCACATGAAAAAAAAAAAAAGACTCCTATTAGGATTAAGGAAAAAAGAGAGAGACTCCTATTAGGACTCTCTCACTATTTAGTTTAACAAATAGTGCTCATGTTAGGTTAAAAAAAAAAAAAGACTCACCTGAAAAAAGAGAGACTCCTATTAGGATTAAGGAAAAAAAAATAGACTCCTATTAGGACTCTCTCACTATTTAGTTTAACAAATTAAAATTTTTTATAAATTAAAATGATGAGGAAAAAAGAGGGAGAGAGACTCCTGTTAGGACTCTCTCACTATTTAGTTTTAAAAATTAAAAAAAATTATAAATTAAAATAATGATGTGAAAAATTGTGGGAGTTTCAGAGGCTTCGGTTTTTAATATATATAGATAATATAATATAATATATGATGATTTATTTTAATATTTTATTTAGCCTTATGATTTGTTTTGTCCACTGTTGATCCAGTAACTCAACTATTAGACTGAGTTAACGTCCAATTCAGGTTTAATAACTATGATTTCAATGACATGAAGGTGCTCAAAAGTTTCAAGTTTCATTTACTATACCGGGATTTTCAGAATATTTCATAAAAATTAAATATGAAATACTATATATATATATATACCCATTAATTTTTTTTTTTTGGGAGAAGAATATACCCATTACCTAAAAGAACCGTACAAATTAATTCTACATAGACATGAACATTGAACAAACAACTGACCTCAAAGCTTTCCTAGCTTCGCTCTGTTGCCTACTTGCTTTAAATCAATATCTGTCTCGGTCTCTGTCTTTCTCTCTCTCTCTCTCTTCGAAGACTCTGAGTTCTAAACCCTAACCCTAGAATTCTAACGGAATCGAAAAATCGTCGATAATTTCACAGAGCTCCCACGTTTGAATGCGCACAAAGCTATGGAGATGCAGTTCACTCACACTCTTTTCGAAAGGCGCCCCATTGTCAAGTCCAAAACCCCCGCTGTTAAATGGTTCAAAGAATGGTAATTTTATATGACTCTTGCTTCTATTTGTATTATAAGTTTTCTAGCCCTGAGTTTACTGTTCTTTGTTTGGTTCTTGAGAAAATTTTTGTAAATTTAAAGAATGGGTAGGAAAGAAAAGGAACAAATTTTGGATTTTTTGTTTTTTGTTTTTGGTTTTAAGGGTTAATACATTGAGTATTATAAATTATATTCATTGCAAGGTTGTAACTTTGAATCTTATTTGCTGTTCGCTAAGGTTTCCAAATTATGAAAAGTAATATCTTAAACCCA
Organism: Lithocarpus polystachyus; assembly: GCA_033629205.1. NCBI lineage: Eukaryota > Viridiplantae > Streptophyta > Magnoliopsida > Fagales > Fagaceae > Lithocarpus > Lithocarpus polystachyus. Next base: position 107,519,946 of record CM066163.1, on the reverse strand, counting down.
AATGTTTCTCTAAATTTTAAGATAGGTTAGAGGGGTTTGTGAGAATCAAATGGGTAATTTGAACGAGGGACATAATTTTCTGTTCTCTATATATATGTTGGAACCAAAGGCATAATTAGGAATAGATTATTTGTAATATATGTATAACATTAATATAAGTAGTAGTGCCAATATATATAGTAAAAAATAATATATTGATTAAGGAAGTGACAGAGAGTATGACTTCGGATTTAGAATAGAATAGAATAGAATATTAGAAAAGAGTACACTTGCATGCAGTCAGCCCTGACTAATTAGTTTAGGAGCCTCAACGAACCTAAATTTTTGGGAGTAAGGCTTGGTTGTTGTTTGTGCTCAATGTGATTGGTTTTTCCTATTTGCTGTTTTTCGTGTGATATATGCTAAATATGACTGTTATTTTTTTTTTCTTATTAGGGTTCCCCAAGATGTTGTAGCAACTGGCGGGAAATGCTTTGTCATGAAATGGGTCACTGGTAAGTCTTATTACTTGCTCTTGATCTTGTCTTTGTCATCTTTTAAAGTTCTTTTGTGATTATCTTCTGTTAAGATGGTTTTTATGCACTTTTTGTATTGTTGGATGTTTAAGTTTCTTTCCAATTTTTTTTAAAATGAAAAAGTTCACATTGAAGAGGTGTGACGTTGCATTCCATGTGAAATTTCAACTTCAACTTCTGGTGTAGATGGATTTATGAATTCTAAATGGAATTTATCTTTAATTAAAGGAAGTGAAAAGCTACGGTTCAAATTTCTGAACGCCAGTATGTGAGGTTAAATGAGTCTACACCAGAAGATCAAGTGCAAGCTTATGTATTTAAATCTGAGATGAAGTTTTTTTTAAGTGAATTGGAATTTTGGCTCATTCATAGAGAGTTGGGAGTTGGGAGGCTAATGGTCTATTCTTTTGGGCTCTCTTTGAGGTGTTTTAGTAATTACCCCTTGAAAAACATGGTTTGTTAGAAATTGAATAAAATCAAGTTCTTATGAATGGAAACAGACATGCAGACTTAATTTAATTGCAAGGAAAAGTAACTTGTACAGATTGTCAATTTTATATGAAGAATGGTGAGTGGGCATTAAAAAAAGAAAAAGAAAATCTAATTTGGATTCATTTTTTTCCCATTTGATTCTTAGATTTCTATGTATGTGCCTAACTAACAAGGTCTTGCATTAGCATGAAGATTGGTAAAAAGTTATACAAAAATTTCCATATTTGTTCTTCATCATTGTACCGTAGGTACTTAATTTTCCTAACATGCACACCTCTTAGTGTGTATGTGTATTTGTTACGAATGATTTCACACTTCCTAATTTCTTTCTTTATACATGTTAACATCTTCTGAAGATCAATGGTTACTGGTTTCTATCCTGTAAACAATTTCATTGTCTTAGAATACATTTGGATTCTTTAATCTTTTGGATTATGGTCTTTGCATTCTCATCTTCTCGTGCAATATTCAACTGATGCCTTTAGTTATGTATTTTATTTGACAATGCTTGAATTAAAGTTTGGGCTTATTATTGTTTCAATCAACAGATGAGTTTGGGGAGCCATCTTGGATGTATATTAGGATGACTTAGCTCTAGTTTCTTTTTGTTTGAATCTATTCCCACCTCCTAAAACTTCCTTTATTTCTTTGTATTGTGGTTTAGTAATCTTTCTCTTTGTTATGCTTTGCTTAGAGGAAAGCTTGAAGGCCTTGAAAGAGAAGGCAAAAGAGCCAGAGCCACCAGAGCCAGAACCAGAACCAACGACTGAAGTACTTTTCCTTTGCAGTTATGAAGGCTGTGGCAAGACCTTTATTGATGCTGGTGCTTTGAGGAAGCATTCTCACATCCATGGAGAGAGACAATATGTTTGTCACTATGAGGGTTGTGGAAAGGTATTGTATTTAATGTTTTTGCTTTGATCTTTATTTATTTATTTATTTTTGTCTTCCTCAATATTTGTTTTAGAGTAAGATGGCTAAACTGTGGGTTATCTGGCTGTGATTGAGTCCAGTCAACATTGCAATTTTCAGTAATGTATCCTAATATAATTTCCTAAGAACAACTTTGTTATGTTGTCCAAGTGTTCATCCTCATGCTTCATCCCTTCGTTGTTTTTTTCTATTTTCCTTCTTTATCACAATTATTTAGCTTTCTTAAAAGAGTTGTGTTTATGTTGCAGAAATTTTTAGATAGTTCAAAGTTGAAAAGGCACTTTCTAATTCATACGGGAGAAAGAGATTTTATATGTCCCCATGAAGGCTGTGGCAAGGTGATTAATCTGTCCACTAAGATTCTTCTTTTTGTTTCTAGGAGGGAAATTTGGAAAAAATATCAAAGATTTTGCTGAAATAATCATTTTATTTGATCAGATTTATATGTGTGCGTGTTGTTCTGAGATGTTAATTTTAGACAATGTATTGGATATGGGAGTTAGGAAGGTTGTGTTCTTCCTTCCCTCCTTTTGTCCTTGTTTTGTTCATGTGCAAGGTGTCGCAATTTCTGTATACTGTCCCAAAAAAAAAAAAAAAAAAAATTTGAGGTGTTAGCTTCTGTGTGTGTATCTGTCTCTGGCTCAAGTTTTGTATTAAAAGTTTAAAACTGAGATGGGATATGAATATGATCCTTTTTGTTGAACAAAATATTATTCAATGAAGAAAGGATTTAAAGGTATTGGCCCATAGTCAGCTAAGCGTCTCCTTTATTGTTCAGCTGATTGTCAATGGAAGATTTTTGAATTTTTGTTTTGTAATGCTATATACCGTTTTGTATTGTGAGATGAGCTCAGATTTTAATCATATTTTTGTTTCTGCTTCAAATAGCTTCATTAATGTGTATGCTAGTTTGCAGTCACACATGCAATCGAGTGTGCAAGTGCGATTCTCACGCACACATATTCACATGACGTTTGTTTATTCTAAAATATTTTAAATGTGAAAATTGCAGGCATTTTCCCTGGATTTTAACCTAAGGTCGCACATGAAAACACATTCACAGGAAAATTATCATATATGCCCATACCCAGATTGTGGAAAGAGATACGCTCATGAGTACAAGCTAAAGAACCACATTGCATCTCACCATGAAAAGGTTGGTGGTACCACTCTCTCATTATTGTTGTTTCTGACATTTTTGCGCTATCTCGCTTTGCAATTTCTTTATTTGATCTTAACAAGACATAAAGCATATTTAGTCTTTTAGGGCATCCATCCACATTCGATAATCTTGAAGCATAGGTCAACTTTTCACTACTAATAGTCTTCTATAATTGTTATTCACATGAATGCTATCTCAACTTAACTAAGCCTCTAAGTCTATTAAATTGGGGTTCCTCTTTAAATAATTGGGATTGACCACGTCTACAAATTATACTCTTTTGTCTCTATCCTAAATAACAAATCCTTCAATACGGAGACTTGAATTCATATTAGTAAGATGACATATTTTGTACAAAAATAATCTTTTATGTTATTCGCTTCGCCATAAGTATAGACATTTGATTACTAATCTCTCAATGTTAATTCACAGAACGTGCCTGTGGATGTGGCAAAATACACCCCACCCACAGAAAAGCAGAACAAAACTCCTAAGCCTTCTTCTGGGGTTTATGCATCTGCATCATCTGACCGCCCTTATGCGTGTCCTTACGAAGGGTGTGAAAAGGCCTACATCCATGAATACAAGCTTAAACTCCATTTGAGGAGAGAGCACCCTGGACACACATCTGATGAGAATGCAGAGAATGCTGCTGCTAATGCTGATAATGAGATGGATGAAGCCAGTGATCAAGATGCTTATGGTGGAAAACGTGTAAATGGAAAAAGTCAGAAACAAAGCAGGCCCAAACCCAACTTGAAGTTGCCTCCTGCAAAAATTACACAGCGCAAAGGCTCGACTCCATCTCCTGCACCTGTAAATGTAATGAAAAAACCATGGCCTGCCAAAGAAGAAGCCTATGAGGAAGAAGATAGTGAAGAAACAGAAGAGGACCGTGACAATGTTGAGGATGGTTGGAGGTACGCAGAAAATAATGAGGATGATGATGAAGAAACAGAGTATGAAGACTAGATCTTCATCATTGCACCTGTTATGTAGCATACTTTTTCACCCTTTTTTCCCCTCCTTATTTGTTTATTTTTTTGAATTGGCAATGGGCATTAATACCCATTTTCTGTTCGAAGCATATAAAGAAATGATAAAATACGAGTAAAATTATAATTTTAAATTGATGTATCATATTATCCCCCCCACCCCCTTTTTCATACTGTCAAGAATTTATGGTATGTTTATATTACATTCCTGTTCCCAGCCCTAAATTTTCTCCCCTGTTTTTGATTCTCTGAAATTGGCTCATGTTTGCTCAGTGGTTATACATGAAATTCTGGATGTTGGAATTGAGTGGTCAAATTATTGTAGTCATGGTGTGTAACTACTGCCTGTTTTTGAACCATGGATTTGAATGAGCTCATAGTGTAAATTTTAAGTTTCAACAGATACTAGTACTGTGTTCAATAGGTAGGCTAATTTGAAAGATGGATGAACATTTGATTAAGAGTAATTCTGGTGCCACACACAAAATCACAACTTTGTCCACAACTTGCTCATATTGCGAATTATGGTTGGTCGAAGGGTGTCTTCCATATAGATCTACCATCATCCCTTCACCACCCACAACTCGCCACATGGTGGGCAAAGTTGTGGTTTTAGGTGTGGCACTAGAATTTTTCTTTGATTAAAGTACTTTTGTGGTGATTTTTCAGCAAGTTGAACCATATTGATTTTTAATACCTGAATTGACTGCTACTGGTTAGCTGGCTGAAAATCTAGAGATGGATTTTCACATAAAACAATATTATTGGGGTGTTTGTGTTCCATTAAGAAACCTCTAGGGTTAAGTATTACTCGATTAAACCTTTCACAATTTTTTATATATTTTATTTTAAATAGGGGTATTACACAATCTATGGTTTACAAGTAAAACAATATCACAAAGTGGTTAAGTGTTACGTTCAAAACTTTAAAAGTGTTTCATGTTGTCGTGGAAAACCACATGTATTGGCAATTTGGTTCGTTTTGGTTTACTATGATGTGCTTTTGATGTGATGCACATTACGAAAACGTGACATTAATGTTTTTGGTTTATTTTATTTTTTCTAATATTACCGTATTCTAAAATTACCAGATATATCACATTACCTTAATCTCATCACCTTCTTAAACAATGTAATATTATATTCTTGTATTGAGATTACATTAATGTCAGTTTACAATAATGTAATATTACGGTGTAATGTATCATCACGGTGAATCAAATGCCTAGTGTCTTGTGTATTTTTTCCAATAACTTTTTGTAATTTTTTGTTTTGATAAAAAGTTAAAAACATCACTGTATGCTTTTGTTAAATAACTTAAGAGCAATTTTTTTTCTTTTATTCTTATTATATATTTTATAATTTAATTTAATTATTTTATTAAAATTTTGATTAAGTTTACAACTTTACATATGATTTCTATTAGTATACCTATAGTTATATATAAACGTAACCTTTGTATTAGAGCATCTCCATAACCCTTGTATACCTCCCCCCTCTCTAAGTTTTACATACTTCCACCCAAAACCTTGCTCCAACATATTCTTTCAAGACTCTAATCTAATAGCATGCTACTTTTAAAATAATTCTACAAAATAGTATAATAGCAGTATTTCACAAAAGTGTTAGAGTAAAATACACTTTTGACCTTAAGTTTAAGGTTGTTTTCATTTTGGTTTCTTAAATATAAGATTTCTTATTCCTACTTATCAAATTTGATTTTCTTTTCAAAACGGTTATTCTATCCATTTTCATAACTGATTTGACTGATACCAACAAAACAATGTCGTTTTTATTAATTTTGCTCTCTAAATAGCCAAATTAATCACAAATACATTATACGGCCGCTTATTTTAAAAACAAAATTAAAATTTGATGAATCAAAACAAAAACAATCCTAGACGGTATAATGTAGAATATATTTATATTCTCATTAATAGCTTGAAAAGTGCTTTTATGTTTAGAATCACTAAACATTCATGCCTTATCATTATTATCATCATTATTATTTTTATTGATAATAACATGGCCTATTTTAATCCTTAATATTTTAAATTTTTTAATGATTTTTGCAAAGGGAAGCTAAGTAGCTTTAGTTTAGCGAGTGAATTTAGATAGAATATTCTGTACAAGACTATACGTACCAGGTACAATACAAAGCCACAAAACAAAACATAAAAACATAGAGGAGGTTTTTGTTTTTGTTTTGTTTTGAGATTTTATTAAACAAGGCTTTTTAGCAAACAAACAACCTAAGCTTGGCAAAAGTAGCAATCAATGGCAGCTTCTGCTTCGGCTTCGGCTTCGGCTTCGACAGCAACATCATCCTCAGTGTCCGAGGAAGAGCTGACGCTGACAGTGAAATGGAGTGGGAAGGAGTACACGGTCCGAGTTTGTGCGGACGACTCTGTGGGTGAGCTGAAACGCCGAATCTGTGAGTTAACCACCGTGTTGCCCAAACGCCAAAAGCTTCTGTACCCAAAACTCATTGCCTCAAGACTCGCTGATGACTCTGTTTTGCTCTCTCAACTCCCCCTCAAGTCCTCTCTCAAGATGACCATGATTGGGTATTTACATTTCACTACCTTGATTTCCTATCAATTTCAAATAGAATTGTTTTCTTGTTGAATACAAAATGACAAAAAAAGCTTTGTTTTTGGTTGGAAATTTTGTGATAGAAATTAGAAAAGTTGTAGTTCTTTTTTTTTTTTTTTTGAGAAGGAATGAAAAAAGGGAAAGTGTTTGATAATGGGTTTCTTTTACTGGGTCTAGATGGTAGTGTTTTTATTGTAGCTGGGGGGTTGTTTGTCATTGGAATTGAGCAAGTTAGGGGCTTTTTGCTACATGGGTTTCTTTTTCTTTTTTTTGGTTGGTTAAATAAATTGGTTTTATTTTATGGGCAAAGTTTAGGTACAGTTCCTTAGTGCTATATCTTAGGTTCCCCAATTGAATTCAAACACAATGTTGTGTTTGTCCTTGGGAAAGATAATGTTGTTTATGTTGTATTGGTCAATGCAGTCATGTGTTTGAAAACCTAAAGAATAGGACCTAAGGAATTGTACCTAATTTTTGCTTCTTACTTTATTATGACGTTTGACTATAGTCATCACCTGGGTTTAAGTTTTTTCTTTTTGTTAGATTGCGTACCTTTGTGGTAAAATCCTAAAACATGAAAGTAGAAGCATGTCTTCGAAGGAAGATTCAAGGGGACCATATTCATGAATCAATAGATGTATTTTTCTGTTTAATGGTTGCTGAAACAACATCAGTTTCAGTTTTATGCAAGAGCTACTAATCCAAGGGTGTTAAATCTTTTTATTTTTCTAATCTTTTATAAGTAAATGATTTTATTAGAAAAGGATAAGACGATGACACATTTAAGGATTTGTTCAGTCCCTTTTCATAGAATACAAATCACAAAGAAACAGAATCAATAAAATCAACAAATGATATTGAAGGGATGTTGCCCGGGTACCCATCCAATCATACAAAGACTGCAAAATATGCTCTTTGATTACAAAATGTAGGATGCTTAACTCCATTGAAGACCTTGTTTTGTTAGTACACAACAACTGATGCAGAGGCATGGCTTGCCACACCTTAGCTGCTTTGTGGCGATAAAATCATCCTTGCCAACGCTCCAAAAGCTCATATGCAAATTTGGGCATCACCCAAACTAGCCCAAAGGCCCCAAACAGAGTGAAGATGAAAGACCAAATATCTGTTACCAAAGAATAATGAAATACCAAATGATCAATAAATCACAATTATTTTTAACATAAAACACCAATCAACTATCAACAGATGCCCAAATCTGTTGTAGATTACTAGATTTGCTCTTGTAGAGTATGTCATGTGCGCATAAATTTGATGGTGTATATTTTTTATTTCTTTAGAAAAGTGGGGTTTAGAAGCAACTGGTGCATAATATTGTGTTTTTGACCCTATATTGGTGTAACATTTTTTAATTTTTCAAAATTTTTTTTTTGATTTCCAGAACATTACTCCAAAATTACATTTATGGTGCTATTAAAATTGAAAAATAAATTAGAGTAACGACATGTATAATTGTTATTGATGAGCCATTCAGTCAAGTGCTGACTGCTGAGATTTGCATGTTGTTTGGATTTTTGAACAAAGTAATTACTTTGTATTGATTTTGAGTTCAACTGAATCTCCAGTACCATTGAAGATGATCTACTTGTTGAGCAAGTTGACTCTCCAGAGGTTATCGATGATTTCGAACTTGGGAATGAGGAAGCTGTTGAAGTTCAAATTAAAGATAAAGATGTGAATAAGCAAAAATTGAGGAGACGTATTGATCAATACAAGGTCAGTTATTTTGTTTTTGTTCCCCTCTTCCTATAACAAATCTTGTTGCAGACACAAGTTACAGGCCTCTAATTGCCCATACATATGGGCATGGACACAAAAAGAAAATGGCCTGACTTGTGGCTTATAGATGGAGCTGCTAATAACTAGGCCTAAGGCCTATTGCTTAATGATTAGGATTATTTTATGTGATTGGTTATTTTCTTTTCCTATTTGGCTAAGGAATATAATTCGTTTTCTAGGTTAGTAAAATTATTTCCTATTCCCACTAGGAGAGTTTGGAAATCTATTTAAGGAACCCAGGATTCAGATTTGTTTTGCAATCTGGTTGATTAGTGAAATTCCTCTTGGAAATTTTCCAATTGTTTGGTATTTGATTCCTTTATTTATTTATTTATTTATTTATTTTTTGTGGAATTGTCCTGCATCGGTAAGAGGATATTGTATTGTGTTGTAACAGACTGCAAGTTGCTTGTTGGTAGATGGTGAGGAATGATTATAACCGACCCCTGCTGACACTTTACATTGCATGCATATTTAAGCATAGTATGGTATTGAACAGACTGACCTGCTTGTTGCTAACCTTGGTGATGATGTTAACTTTGTCATTTGTTGAATTGTAGATTGAACTTAAGAATCCATGTCGTGAAGGAAAAAAGCTGCTTGTTCTAGATATTGATTATACTCTATTTGATCACAGATCAACAGCTGAGAACCCACTTGAACTTATGCGGCCTTGTAAGTGATCTGTTTGTTGCATGTTATAATTTTTATTTGCATGTTCAATTCAAAGTTAATTCTGATATTTTCTTGTACAGATCTACACGAGTTTCTTACAGCTGCTTATGCAGAGTATGATATCATGATATGGTCCGCAACGAGGTCAGATTTTCACTTTATGTCCCCCAGGCCCCCAAATTCTTTTATTAATATAATGCCATGGAAAGAGCAAATCATTCTCTTTTTAGTGTTTCTCACAACTGATTCAGCAAGCTCTCACTAATTAAAGTATTTGGTATCTGCAACTGTTTCTTTTGGCTCAAATGTTACAAGGCATTCCTACCAAACATGCCCATGTGTATGAGGCTTTTTACTGATGCTTTCAAGAATCATAATGATTATTTATGGAATTAATAGCATTAAATGCTTGGCTTAGGTAATCAGAGATATGGAACTAAATGCTAGAATATATATCCTTTCTACAGCATCAAGTGGGTTGAACTAAAGATGGGACAGCTTGGGGTACTCAGCAATCCTAACTACAAAATCACAGCTCTTCTAGACCACTTAGCAATGATCACCGTGCAATCAGATTCTCGTGGTATCTTTGATTGCAAGCCACTAGGCTTGATTTGGGCTCAGTTCCCTGAGGTAAAACCATAATAGAATGTTTTAAATTATCTCCATTTGCTTCTTTTTCTCAATCATTTAAAGGTTGCTTCCACTGTCATAAAATTGAATGATGAAAGAAAGATAAAGAGAATGAGAGAGCCTTCCACAAATATTGGCTGGCTCACACATACACACACTAATGCACAGGTAACCCAACTCACTTACCACTGCCCCTCAAACTGTAGCAAAGATATCCATCATGCTCAGCTTTTTCCAGAGATTTGAAAACGATTCTTAATGCTTTTGTGAAAAAATCCATCAACTGACCACGGCTTGGATGTTGCAATTTGCTCTTCGTTACAAGTCTCACACAAAATGATAATCACTGTCATTGTCTTTGGGTCTCTAGCAAATCTTGGGTATATTCATTACTCCTTTAGCATCACAAAATATCTTCATGGGCTTCTTATTGGAAAAGCACATCTTCTACAAGACAGATCTCACCTATTGTATGGGTCATTCCTGTTCTCCACTTCTACACTAGATCTTACCACCAAATTTTCTACTTTCTCCTCCCATTAACACAATTATCTCCTTCAAAGTGCAGAAATCCTAAAATAGACCTCTCATTGAGATGATCAACCGTCCATACTCCTTTCTAGATTTGAACAGCCAACAAAATCAAGGTAATTGGAGGTTAAGAGCACTAAATACGTCCGAGAAGCTTCCATTATATACCCTAGAAAAGAAAAGAGATACAAGAAAAATATTATTGCTTTTGAGCTTGCATGATCTGGCTAACTACTCCAATATAAAGAATTGATGTTAGGTTGAGTCATGATTGAATAAAGAAACTTCTCCACAAACCTTCTATACCTTTCAGGATCCTCAAATACTTTACCCTCTCTACTAAATGTAGGAGGGGGATCCATTGGGCTTGGCATCCAACAAGACCTGCCTCAACAAGGAAGGTCAGTCACATACTTTGTGAGAGAGAGATACACTTAGTTTTGTACCTTGCTACTCCAATGCCAAGAAAGTTCCTTTGTTATCTTAAATCCACGTGAAAATATCTACTCAGAACGGCCTTGTAGACCCTAGGACCCTACTACCATCAGCATTACTGCTAGTTATCACAACATTATCTTCAAAGACAGCAATAACAAGACACATTTGGAGCTCTAATCACTTGGAGCTCTAATTAACAAAAACTGAATGATCGGACATTGTCCTCAATTCATATATGCTAGCCACTGGACTGACCCTATGAAACCAGAATCTAGGTGATGGTTTAGATACAATAAGGAACTAATGAAGCGTTTTCATCTCTATAAATATCCTTAAATATTTCCTGCATGCTTCCAGATAATCTCAATCCGATTGTAATGAAAAAACAAAGCAGTAACTCCCTCCATCTCATGTTTTTCCTCTATTCCATTTTGGGATCTCCCAAAACATGGTCATCTTTGATAGGTCAATGAACAAAATATTGGTAACTTTCCTATTTTCTATTTCGTATTTTATTTTATTTAATAAGTCATGTATCCCTTTTTCGCTAGTTCTATGTAATTTTAAATTAAGGAGGGTAGTTTTGGAAATTTATATCTTTTTATTTGAAAGTCAATTCATTAAATGATGATTCCCTTAAAATGTTGGATGTTCTGAACGAGACCAACAATATGGGATGGAGGGAGTACCTTCCAATTATATATAGAACAGAAAACTATTGCTCAAGTAGTTCCATTCCAAATTCTAAGTAGAATATGAAAGTGTTGCTTTTTCTATGCGGTTTCCAAATATGACCTACTTGACAGGTTGCTAGTTTCTGTTTTGTTTCAGTTCTACAGTTCGAAAAACACTATCATGTTCGATGATTTGCGAAGAAATTTTGTGATGAACCCACAAAATGGTTTGATAATCAAGCCATTCAGGAAGGCTCATGCAAATCGGGACAATGATCAGGAGCTTGTGAAGCTTACCCAATACTTGCTGGCCATTGCAGAACTTGATGACTTGAGTACCCTTAATCATAATCATTGGGAGAGATTCACTGAGGATAATGTCAAAAGACCTAGGCACGCTTGATGGTCTTCCACAAGCTTTGAAGTTCCAAAATGTTGCTTATATCAACTTTTGAGGTACATATCATAGTTATATTGGCTTTTGAGGTGCATATGTGCATACTTAAATCAACTTTTGAGGTACATATGTACATACATCACATGTATAGCCGTCCTAAAGTTTTGGAACTAAGGATTTGTTGTTAATTTCTATCATTTGGGTTGGTCTGGCCAATATCTGCCAAACATTGCCATTTTTCAGCTACCAAGTAGGAGTTGCTATGTTGGTAATGTGTAATAGTGATAAAATATTTTATAGCAAAAAATAGCTTCCAAGTCCACAGAAATTGCCAATTTTCTTTTTCTTTTTCTTTTGTTTCTTCCAACATGCAACTTACCAAACAAAAAAAAATGTAAGGTGTATGTGTGACAGTTGATCTAATTTATAATATTATCAAATTGTGACGCAGCATATCTGTGCAGAAGCTAATCTAATGCGATGATGATATGTTTAGAAATGGTTATCTTATATTTAGATTCATTTTATACATGTACTATAACAGATAGTTTTATAATAATATTACTTTATTATTATTTTTTAATCTTCAAGTCTTTTTTCCCATTTTCTGTTCGGTTGGAATATTATCCTTGAGTTCTGAAATCTTGTGCTACATTTTTAACCCTTCCTCTTTCTGTTTCTCTTGTGGTGTGCCTTTTGTTGTGGCTGGGGAAGCAAAAGTTTGTTAGCTTATATTCATATTCATGTTATAATGCAGTGTGATTTGTCTACCCTTTCTAATAATATCTGCTTTCATTTCAGGGGTGCTAGTTTTGGGTTCTGATACAGAATAGCTTTTTCGTGTTCCTCTGGTGGGCATGTGCTTAATGATTTCATTTCTGTTTCTAAAACAGTTAAAAGCATGTTATATTTGTTCCTCTGATGGGGAGGAGTTAATTTTATTTTATGTGATAAAGAGTTTACTTGCAATGACTCATATGACATATGCTATGTTGTACATAATACTATTTGTATAATTTTGTTTTTCTAAGTTTGATCATTTGCATCAGGAGGGGACAGATTTATGGAGTTTAATTATATTAAAAACGGACGCTCAATGCGTGCACACAACGTACACACAAATCACTTTGTGCAAAAACTCTCACATTACTTTTTGCAAAAATGATTTGTGTGTACATTATTTGCATTAAGTGGTGTGTACTAAACAGTAAACACCACTATTGCCTTATTTTGTTATAGACGAAATTCCAAGGGCTCTTACATTTTGATTCATATTTGGATAAAGTTTAGCTACAAAATTAGTTATAGTCTAAGGTTACAATCTTACTCAATATCATTAATATTATTATATATTTTGAAAATTTAACCATTAGATTGCATGTTCTTTATGCTTTTAATACACATGTCAAATTTTGTGCTAGCCGGATATTATTTACTATATAATTTATAGGATTATATTTTATGTATAATTTTAAATTACAAAAACTTACAATTCAAATAATTTATAGATGATATAGTTATTGATTTTTAATTTTCTAGAAATTTTACAAATATGGAAGATATAAGAAAAAAATGTAATTCAATGGTGGATTTGTCAAAATTCATATTCAATAAAAAGATATTGAGTAAGGTAGTAGCCTTAAGTTACAATTAATTTTGTAGTTAAACTATGTCCTTAATATTTTTTGTATGTGATGTTGAACCAAATTTTGCCTTGAATTGCCTATTTAGTGTGCGAATATATAAGTACTTTATAAGGAAATACATATAAAAAGTGAATCACATAAACAAAATTAAATCCAATAAGAGTCTCATAGTTGGTGTGGCCAATGAGCTAGGGTTCAAATGCCCTCTTCTCCATTGTATTACCAATATATAAATAAATTAATCAATGTTGTATATACTATATAGTATATACACAAAGCTCCCATTTTTAAGGAGTTTAGAAAATGTGATTGGTAGACAATCTTATTTCAAATTATTTTTTAAGAGCCAAATTACATAAATAATAATATGAAAAATTAAAAGATACATCCCTCATATGAGAATGTATTTTATGGGATATTTCTCTCATAATGTGTGAGATGCCATATGTGCAGAATTCACATATATTTTGAGAGGAAAGTTTTATAAAATTGATTCATAAAATAATTTTTGTAGTTTTAAATTTATACATAAAATGTGTATTAAAAATATAAAAAATATGAAATCTAACAATTAAAATTTTAAAATAGTTATATTAATATTTTTAATGAGAATAAAGTTTGTAGTCAGATTTTCTCGGTACGAATTTAGTTATTCATGCAATATGGGCTTTGCACATTGGCTGCCATGGGGTTGAATGGAAGTATGTGCAGAATTCCATCTATCAAAAATATATAGTTTGTATACAAATAAAATGATATAATAAATACATATTATTAAGGAACAAAATTATCAAATTTAATATCTAAAAAATAAAACAAAGATAAAATATTGGCTAAAATGTAAAACTTTTATTTAATTAAGGTTTTTTTTATTAATTTTTGTTATATATTGTGGTTAATTTTTTTTAATTAAAAAAATTTAATTAATGATTAAAAAAATATTTTTTAGATTAATTTTTTCAAAAAATTTTAATAAAAGTTGACAAAAATATTTTAATTGAATAAATCTAAAATTTAGAGGGTTGAAATGAATCATAAAGTTTACATGGATGACTTTTGCATTTTAACTAAAAATATATATTAGGTTAAAATTGAATACTTTCTTTAACATATACTCTACTTTACAGTCTCTTCCTCAGCGATCCGAATTGGTTATATCAATGGCTCTTCGGCGAGCTTCATCCACTTTCTTCAACAAACTCGTTCACTCTACGACACGCCAATCTGTCCACAACAACGTTGCTCCTCATCGCAATTTCTCCTCTGGTACTTTTCTTATTTCACAACTCTCTCTTTTTTGCCCTCTGTTTGGTTTCCGAGAAAACCGTCGGAAAATTAGTTTTTTTTTTTTTTTTTTAATTAGTATTTGGTTGCTGAGAAAACTGAGGGGGAGAATAGAAATAAAGTACCTAGCTCAATGGAAACTGAAAATGTAGGAAATGAAAAAATTTTACGCGTAGTTGGTGTTTGGTTGCTGAGAAAACTGTGAGAGAGAATGGAAACTGAAAAATCTAATCTTTTTTTTTTTGGGGTCAAATTTACTGTTTGGTTGCAAAGAAAAAGAAGGAAATGGAAAAAAGAATGAAACTTTTTTTTTTTTTTGAATTTCTGAATCTATGAACTTTTATTTACTTCGCCCTAATTGCTGTATTAATCTCTTTTTTTTGGGGGGGGGGGGGTGTTTGAATCTAAGTTTCTGTTTGATTGCTGTGAAAATGGAAAAAAAATTTGAAACTTCAATATTATTGTTTTGGTTCTTGGGAAATTGAAGCTCTACGTAACTAAGTCAAAGAGAAAAAAGAATAAGAATTCAACCCAAGTAGTCTTACATGTTGTGTTAGGCTTCTATATGAGTGCATTGCTTTATTATCAGGAAAGTAACTAATCAGAATACAAAAATATTGAGCAAAATCTTATTTTTCTTTGTTTAACTTTTCATAGATTTAGTTGGAAGTGGTACTCATAGTTTGCGTGAGAGCATGATGAACCAGATGCTTCATCTTGATATAAATTCACAAATTGGGAGTTGTATGCCGCTTGCTGCTATGCGTATTGGAACAATGATCCACAACATTGAGGTCAACCCGGGTCAAGGTGGCAAGCTAGTTCGAGCTGCAGGAACCTGTGCAAAGATCTTGAAAGAGCCGACGTCTAGATACTGTTTAATTAAACTGCCTTCAGGTGCTGAGAAGTTGATTGATTCTCGGTGTCGGGCCACAATTGGTATGGTGTCAAACCCAAGTCATGGGGCTCGAAAGCTCAGGAAGGCTGGGCAGAGCCGGTGGTTGGGTCGAAGACCAGTAGTTAGAGGAGTGGCTATGAACCCGGTTGATCATCCTCATGGTGGAGGTGAGGGTCGGAGCAAGAGTAGTGGGAATCATGGAAGGTGCTCTCTTACTCCTTGGGGCAAGCCATGTAAGTCTGGGTACAAGACTGGACCCCTGAAGCGCAGAAAGTAGTGTCAAAACATTTTCTTTGTTTCGATACTTTACAATGGAATCTAGTTTTTCTTTTCATGCTTCACAGATGCGATTAATATTTGCACACACTGTCTGACCAATTAGACTATTTTAGGAAATGATTAAATTTCCTTTCAAGTGAAGTTTGTTTGTGGATTTAGTTGCTTATTGTTCAATTTTGATGGTTTTTTAGATGAAAGTCATTGCTTTGCCATAAGAATTTGAAGTCTATTCTGTTATCGAAAACAATTGAATGAGTTTTGCATTGCTATAATTTCTATTGGCCATTTGTGTTCCTAATCTGATCATAGACCATGTATATGTTTATACTTTCTATTAACTCCTCTCTCTCTCTCTCTCTCTCCCCATTTGTGTCTGTATTCTGCACCGATACTGACATAATCAAAACGCTCAAGGTAGGGCATCAATGAAAAAAATACGTTTTTAGATAAAGGCTTACCTCTAGTGATATGGCTTTACTATTTATGGTAAAAATGATTGTGGAATTAGGTGTACTTTATGATTATGGAAAAATTGAAGGTTTCTAGCTAAGGGCTGCTCTGGGTTTACAAACCCATGCTTTGATCTGGTCTTGCTACAGTGTTACAAGTTGCTGGGAAGGTATCAAAATATTTTTCACTTCTTCCTTTTCCATCCCCATGTTTTATTAGAAAGCCAACATCATTTTTTCATTTCGGATACATGAACATATTTGACAGTGTCTCCTCTCATTTCCCATGATCAAATTGAACAGGTTAAATGTCATTTCATATCACCTCCTTTAAAAGTATCAACTAGTGTACTCATTTCAAAAACTTTTTCTTGTTTTCACAATTGGTATTTTCAACAATCAATCAACACGAAGAAGAAAGGCAACTGCAGTAGGGGGTGGTCATCAGCCTTCCCCAAAGCCATGCCAAATTGGTAAGATTCAAAAGAGAGAAGGGAACACCTTATTATTTAATTTTCATTCAGGTGGAGGAAATTAAGTAATTTGGAAGTAGTAGCTTTATCTGAAAGAGACACGAAACACTTGCGGTAATGTAATAGCTTGAGAATTAATTAATTATCACAGACAAGATATTTAAAGCATAATATCATATTTCTCCAAGGTTGAGGAGGTATTGGGTTTTCTCCAATGTCATATTTCTAAAAGCATAATATCTAATTCTACCAAGGATCTGATAGATGAATAAACAGTCTATTGCTCATTTTTACTAGTGGTTTCTAACAATAGAACATCCAGATGGAAGTATTTTATTAAAACCTGGCTTGCAAATGTTATTATACCTGAATCAACTATTCTTTTAATGCTAAAGAGTACTCTATAATTTGCCTTTCTACTCTTACTGGTGACATAACAAGTTATGGATTAAAAGCCTAACAAAACTCTGACGCCTAGTTTAAGCCAAGTAATCCAAGAAATTAAAGCTAAAATCCAAGACCCCATAAAAAAAAAAAAAAAAAAAAAAATCTGAAATCCAAGATAATGCTAAAACCAATGTAACAAATATCCAAACTCATAACATATACCTAGAAGGCCAGAAAGTTTCTTAGTCTTCATTTCAACTCATTGATGTTGTTAAACTCATCCATTGGAAGACGATTCACGGGATTTGTAATGATACTCATGAGATCAACGAGATTGATATTCAAATATTTCTTCTTAGAATGTACTGATTCGACCCCATAGGCGGGCCCACCACCCCATAGCTTAAAGTTGCCAGAGTAATGCTTAACCTCTGGATCACTGCTTACCCTGCAATTGAGAAGAAACAGTTTGCACATTGCTGTCGATAGGACAAACTATCATTTTCCATAACCCCATTCAAGTTGCCAG
The DNA here is from genome assembly GCA_033629205.1 of Lithocarpus polystachyus. Classification (NCBI taxonomy): domain Eukaryota; kingdom Viridiplantae; phylum Streptophyta; class Magnoliopsida; order Fagales; family Fagaceae; genus Lithocarpus; species Lithocarpus polystachyus. The sequence continues at coordinate 107,502,161 of CM066163.1, read as the reverse complement.
TTACCATAATAATGGGCATGCCCATGCAGCACTGAAGGAAAAGCATAAAATCCAGGAGGAGGAAGCAAAGTTTCTGAGGAAGACAGTCTCCTTGTAATTGATGAAGAACAACCAATAAGTCGGATTTTTGTAGATGTCAAACATTCAGTTTCACTGATAAAAGGATGGTTCAGTAGCATCTCAGCAGTCCACCTCTTTCTGGGATCTCTTACTAAACACTTCCTCAAGAAATCTTTCCCATGTTCTGACATAGTTTCGGGTATTTTTGGTGGCTCCTTTCCAAAAACAATTTGAAACATTAAGTCTTCTAGACCTGTACAATTCCATACATGCTTTCCAGTGATCATCTCAATGACTGTACATCCCAAAGACCATATATCCAAAGGAGCTTCAATTTCACCTAATGCAACAGATTCTGGAGACATATATATAGGAGTTCCCCGAAAGCAAAACTTCCTATTCACAAAACCATTCTCCTCTCTCGGAATTTTCGATATTCCAAAATCAGCAATCTTAACAGCATTGCCTCTACCAGCTTTGGAACCAAAAACAAGAATATTTGCTGGCTTCAGGTCGCAATGTACGTAACCCTTTTCATGAATGCAGCGAAGCCCTTTAACAATCATCCGAGTATACCTTTGCACATCATATTCCACTAATTTTCCTCCACTTTTCTTGATTAAATCTTCAAGAGTGCCTCCTGACGCATACTCTAGCTGCAAGTTATAGAACCCTACGCCACTTTCAATAGACAAATCGTTTCCAAAATAATGAACAATCTCAGGGCAGTCAACCAAGTCTTGCAAGATTTTGGCCTCCTTTTGAAGCGATAGAGAGTTTTGAAAAACCGCTGACTTGATAGCTATCAGGCCAGAAAAAGGAGAGGAGAAAGCGGAACCGACTCGGTTTGCAATTGCTAAATACACAGTTCCGTAGGATCCTTTTCCAAGAACTTGAATTTTTGACCACTTCATGTCATGTGCCATATTGAATTGATAAAGAAACCTTTGAATGAAGGGGTTCTTGTTTTTCTTTGAAGTATGAGGTATGAAGTATTTGTGAGGCACGAAAACAATGAAACTTTTTTTTTTCTTTGAAGTAATTGTGAGGTTATTGAGGATTGATTTATCTTAAAAGAGCTTTTTGTTAATATATAAGTTTGCGAGGTCGGTCATTTGTGAGGTCGGTCAAGATGACCGTCTGGCCTTCGGATTCTAAGATAGAAAAGGTAATTTTCTTTTAAAAGTTTTTTTTCCTGTTTTTTTTTTTTTTAGAAGTTTTTATGGAACCTCACAATACAAAATACAAAATATTACAGAAATAATATTAAAAACAAAAGTAATTACAAAGATAAATTCATGTAAAAGATACCTTGAGACTTGAGGATTGAGAATTTGTAGAAATAAAAGAAATCGCATAGAGGGTGTATATATTTTACAGTTGGTCAGTTTGGTTTAAAGTTCTCCAAGTTGCTGATAGTAGTTGGTTTATCGTTTAAAAAATTTTCTAGGTTGCTGAGTAATATAGTCGGTTTAAAACTCTTCGGTCATAGTAGTCATTTAAAGCTCTCATTTGACACAATAAATAAATAAATAAATAAATAAGAAGTGATGTGGAAAATTATGAAGCTAACAAAGGTTATGTGGCAGAATATTAAAAAGTCAATTAATTTTGGAACATCATCAAACGTCTTCTATTATTAATAAAGCGCAAATAATCAACCACAGTGGCCCCTTTATCCGGAGCAATGCTATACAGAATGGGGAAAGCATCCTTTACAACTCTATCCCCCACTCCATCAAAAGAAGGTAAACTGAACGAATACATTTTGAGTCTTTTGACAGAGGAAAAGCTAGTAAAGACCATTATTAATGATGTTAGATGGAGATATTTATGTGGAATTGTATTCCATCTAAGATTTCTAATATGGACAGGATTCTATGTCATCAGTTAAGGATTCGAATTTAAGGCTTGCAGGTTGGCTATGTTAGGTTTGTTAGGTTAGGTGGCTCAGACAATTGTCTGGACTCTGGAGTGCTGAATCTATGCTGATCCTGAATCTGCTGAGAAGTTTGTTGTGCACTGTGGGAAAGCTATGATTAATGAAAGTTCATGCATGGAATTTGTTGCCTTGAAATATATAAGAGAAGTAGATTGTAACGTTTTGTATTCTTTGTTCACAGCTATTGCTGCTAGTTACAGTGTTTTGAACTCTATTGTAATTGTTTTTGTTTTGTTTTGTTTTTTTTTTTTGAGATAATTTTAATTTATGATGTTCGTTTTTTATGATAGCTCTTTCGAACTCTATTGGTGTCTTGGTCTGATGATAAAGAGCTATTATTAGACTAAGACACCAATAAATTTTTTGTATAAGTAGGAATTGAACTCTAGATTTCTTATTCAACTATTAGAGGTGGGATAGTGCCCCCTCTCTCCCTCCCCACCTCCTCTTGAAAAGCCATCTATATACTTCTATTAGTGTAGCCTTTTGCCCTTCCTCACATTAAAATTTGGGGTGTCCACAAGTTTGTTTAGGTTGGGTTGGGCTTGCCCTTCCTCACGTTAAAATTTGGGGTGTCCACAAGTTTGTTTAGGTTGGGTTTGTGCCCAACCTGCAACCAACTTGACCAAAATCGGGTGGAGATTTTCCAAACCCGCCACAGATTGGTGAAGGAGTTGGGTTGGACTAGTTAGGTCCACATCGGATGGCGGTTGGTCTCAGTCAGAGTTAGGGAGGACGAGATCTGGCCCAAACTCGCTGGATCTAGCCTAGTATCCGCCAAATCTGATCATAATTCTCCATATCTGATGTGATCTCGTTGGATCTATCAAGATCTTGACGGATCTCAATGAGATCTCGTTGGATCTAGCGAGATCTAATCAAGGAATTCCTTATATTGCTGAGAAAAGAGGCCTTTTGGAGGTGGAGATTGGTCGGGTTAGTTGGAATCAGGTTTTGATACAACGATCCGCAAACCAACCCGTTGGAATCGGGTTTTAGAGGTTGTAAACTGCCACAAGATGTCACAAGAGTCAGATAAGGCGGTTTTCGGATTGGCCCGATCGGTATGTGCTGGTGGGCCGGGTCTATGGGTGAGTTGGACAACCCTAGTTAAAATTTTAAAACAAAGAAACATTTTCCCATTTTTAATATACACAAACTGTACCTTGACATTTAAAAAAAAAAAACACATCTGTCACTTAAGAAAGTCTAGAGACAATAAAATTTCGCAATATTTTCACAACACTCTTGATTTTAGTCGGGATGAATTCTAGAATAATTTATTTTATTTTATTTTGACCTATGATGTACTAATACTTTAATTTATTGTAATCATATTGTGATATTTTTTGGTGTTACTAAAATAACTCCTCCCACTTCTATCAATTAGATTGACACCGAAATAAATCGCCACCAAACGCTCACCTTTATTTTTAAGTTAAAGCATGTGTCCACTTTGACTAATATTCATGCTTTTTGTCCTCACTAATCCAAATTCCTTCCTTGCCTTTTAGTTACAGCCCATGAAACTCAAACTTTACACACACACACACACACACACACACAAAGGGTCTTGTATGGTGCTAATTAAATAGTAAAGCATCCATTATTTTTTTTCACCTCTATCTCTTATTATTATTTTTTTTCATAGTTTCAAAATTTGAGTATATAGATTAATCTCTTACTTCAATTATTAGTAACTATGAATTGGTTGTTTTACAATTTTTTTATTTATTTTGCAATTGCTTAAATTTTAATAATTTTTTTTATGACAATTACCATTGTTTATAATTTTACTAGTTGCGGATCCCATACGTCGCGTGTGATAATAATTTTTGATGATCTAATAATTTTTTTTTAATAAAAATTTGGACTAATTTAATAAGTAACTATGTAATTCATAATCATAGTTTTATTCATTATAGGGACAATCACAAATGTAATATATATAATTTCTATTGTACCAAAATCAAAACAATACAATAAAAAACACTGAGAAACATATTTAAAAAATTAATAAAACTCAAAAAAACTACAATTAAAAACAAAAAAGAAAGGGAAAAATAAAAGATTGTTACTCTTTTTCCTTAAAAAAAAACCGAGAGTTCAATTCCTAAGGGCAAAAAATAGAGATTTTTTTTTTTGAAAAAAAAAGTATTGTGTTTATGATGTCATAATCTAATATAACATCTAATCTAACATATAAAAAATGAATAGATGAATAAATAATTTAAAAAAAAAATTGAATTCAAAATCATGATACTTTCATTTAGGCCAATATCCACTATTGGTCCCTAAAATTTATTTATTCTTATATGTTTATTATCATTTTTTTTTTGTGTGGAATAACATATTCTAGTTGAGCTTTGCATGAATGAAATAAAATTTATCATGTATAAACATAAGGAACATAAAATATTTTACATCAATATTTTGTAAAACATCAATAATAAACGTAACAATTATTATGTATTAGTTATAATTAGAAATAATCACAATTTCATGGTTTAAATTATACCCTTTTTTGAGAAGATGTTCTAATTATACATGGTATTGGTTACACATTTTTAAACCACACACACACACACACACACACACACACACACACACATGATTTAGAATTCAATTGTATTTAACTCATCAATTTTTGCTCCCAATAATTCACTTACCACAAAAGTTAAAAAGTTAAAATGGACACATGGCACATAAATTGGATTCAACAAGCATAATCACCAAAATTCAGCTAAGAATATCCAAAATTTTAGGAAGCAATGCAATGTTGTCACAGACTTTTTTAAACTTGCAATTTGTGTCGATTATGATGAGAGGTTAAACAACAACAGCACTCCATGTATTGTTGAAGATATTAAATCGCTGCAGCAAGAAGACTCCAAACTTGAGTAAGGCTGGCTGACACCTCATTTTAGGATTTCTTGCCTTGCAAGTTGTTGTCCAACTAATATTGTTTCTCAAGATATCAAAGCTAAGTTTATTTTGAGAAACTATCTTTTATTAATTAACTAGTGTGGAATCCACACAAAGTAAAAAAAAAAAAAAAAAGAAGCTTTTATTTATTATTTATTTAGAATCATGATACTTTCATTTAGGCCAATATACACTATTGGTTCCTAAAATTTATTAACTTGTTTATGTTTACTATCATTTTTTTTTTGTTGAAAAAATTATTCTAGCTAAATCTTGTGAGAATGAAAATAATATTTATCATCTATGAACATAAGGAACATAATATATTTGACTCTGAAATATTTTGAAAAAACAATTGAAGAATAAACATAACAATTATTATGTATATGTTCATATTATGATTTAAGACAATTCACTAAACTCCTTTTTTTGAGTGTCTGAGATTCTCCCACTCCACCCATTTTACCAAGTAGGAGGCCTAAGCCAATTAAACTAAAAAAGATTAAAACCAAGGTTGTCAATATGATTTTCTTTCTTCCAAAAAAATTAATGACCATTATCACAAAAATTTTAGGAAGCAATGCTATCATAGACTTTGTTAAACTTGCAACTTGTGCCATTTGAGATGAGAGGCGAAGAACAGAAAGCAACCCTATTAACTGCTGAGGAAATTGTATCTGAACCGCGGCAATAAGACTCTAAACTTGAGGGAGGTTGGCTGACTCCTAATTTTAGGATTTGTTGCCTTGCAAGTTGTTGTCCAACTAATATTGTTTTCCAAGATGTTGAGGTAGGTTTATTTTGAGAAACTATCTTTTATTAATTATCTAATGTGTAACCCACACAAAGTAAAAAAAATACTTTTATTTATTAATTTAGAATCATGATACTTTTATTTAGGCCAATATATACTATTGGTCCCTAAAATTTATTAACTTGTTTATGTTTACTATCATTTTTTTTTGTTGAAAAAATTATTCTAGTTGAATTTTGTGAAAATGTAAATAAAATTTATTTACATATAAACATAAGGAACAAAATGCTTGTGATAATGTAATAGCTTAAGAATCAATTAATTATCTCATACAAGATATTTAAAGCCAAGATTGAGGATTTGGGTTTTCTCCAATGTCATATTACTAAAAGAGGGGATCCATAATATCTGATTCTACCAAGGATCTAATAGATGAATGCATAGTCTATTCCTCATTTTTACCTGAGGTTTCTAATGATAGGACAACCAGATGGAAGTATTCTAGTAAAACTAGACTTGCAAATGTCATTATACCTGAATCAACAATTCGTTTAAGGTTTTAGAATTGGGACAAGTAAAAAGTAAAAAATATTAACATAAAGAGTACAAAGTAATAACTATTTGTTCATCAAAAAGAAAAAAAAAGTAATAGCAATTCGAATACGCTATAATTTGTCTTTCTACTCCAATTGGTGACATAACAAGTTATGGATTAAAAGCCTACAAAACTTTGAATGCGTAGTATAAATTCAAGTATAGTAATCCAAGAAATCAAAGCAAAAATCCAAGATCCCATAAAAAATGAAGCTGAAATCCAAGATAATGCTAAAACCAAAGCAACACATATCCAAACGCATAACATATACCTAAAGGCTAGAACCTTTCTCTTAGTCTTCATTTCAACTAATTGATGTTGTTAAACTCATTCACTAGAGGACGATTGATGAGATTTGGAATGATACTGAATGAGATTGATATTGAAATATTTATTTTTAGAACGTACTGATTCGATCCCATAAGCAGGCCCACCACCCTATAGCATAAAGTTGCCAGCAATTGAGAAGAAATTGCATATTGCTGTCCATAGGCCACAATATCATTTTCCATAACCCCATCCAAGTTGCCAGTTATCATAATAATGGGCATGCCCATGCAGAATTGAAGGAAAAGCATAAAATCCAGGAGGAGGAAGCAAAGTTTCTGAGGAAGACAGTCTCCTTGAAATTGATGAAGAACAACCAATAAGTCGGATTTTTGTAGATGTCAAACGTTCAGTTTCACTGATAAAAGGATGGATCAGTAGCATCTCAGCAGTCCACCTCTTTCTGGGATCTCCTACAAAACACTTCCTCAAGAAATCTTTCCCGTGTTCTGACATAGTTTCGGGTATATTTGGTGGCTCCTTTCCAAAACCAATTTGAAACATTAAGTCTTCTAGACCTGTACAATTCCATACATGCTTTCCAGTAGTCATCTCAATGACTGTACATCCCAAAGACCATATATCCAAAGGAGCTTCAATTTCACCTAATGCAACAGATTCTGGAGACATATATATAGGAGTTCCCCGAAAGCAAAACTTTCTATTCACAAAACCATTCTCCTCTCTCAGAATTTTCGATATTCCAAAATCAGCAATCTTAACAGCATTGCCTCTACCAGCTTTGGAACCAAAAACAAGAATATTTGCTGGCTTCAGGTCGCAATGTACGTAACCCTTTTCATGAATGCAGCGAAGCCCTTTAACAATCATCCGAGAATACCTTTGCACATCATATTCCACTAATTTTCCTCCACTTTTCTTGATTAAATCTTCAAGGGTGCCTCCTGGCGCATACTCTAGCTACAAGTCATAGAACCCTACGCCACTTTCAATCGTCAAATCGTTTCCAAAATAATGAAAAGTCTCAGGGCAGTCAACCAAATCTTGCAAGGTTTTGGCCTCCTTTTGAAGCGATAAATAGTTTTGAAAAACCGCTGACTTGATAGCTATCAGTAGGGACGGATCCAGGATTCGTACCTGGAGGGGGCCAAAGCTTAAAACCAAAAAAAATAATTATGAAAATAAAAATTAACATCTATTTCATATTCAACAAAATGCTACATACAAAATAAGTATTTCTTATACATTTCATATTATAAAACACATCAACAAAGTATAGTATACAAAATAAGTGTTTATTATTTTGTGCGCGATTTTTGTTTAGTCTATATTTATTTTTTTATTTTGTTTTTGTAGTTAATGGGGCATGAATTTTATTTATTTATTTATTTTCTTGTAGGTCAATATCTAAACATTTTAAAGGAAGAGAAACAAATATATATATATATATATATATTTAAGGGCAAATTTTAATTTTTTGTATACCATTTTTTTTTTAATTGGGGGGGGGGGGGGGGGGGGGGAGGGAGGGGGGCATGGCCCCCCTCTGCCCCAACGTAGGTCCGTCCCTGGCTATTAGGCCAGAAAAAGGAGAGGAGAAAGCGGAACCGACTTGGTTTGCAATTGCTAAATACACAGTTCCGTAGGATCCTTTTCCAAGAACTTGAATTTTTGACCACTTTATGTCATGTGCCATACTGAATTGATAAAGAAACTTTTGAATGAAGGGGGTCTCGTGTTTCTTTGAAGTATGAGGTATGAAGTATTTGTGAGGCACGAAAACAATGAAACTTTTTTTTTTCTTTGAAGTAATTGTGAGGTTATTGAGGATTGATTTATCTTGAAAGAGCTTTTTGTTAATGTTAGGGCATATGTGATTCACACAGGTTAGGAACATATGTCACTATTTTATGTAATTGATTAATCCTTTGACAAAATGCATTTTATTTGTAATTGGGTAAATCTAGGATGTGTTTAATACTTCAGGAAATCTTGTTTCAAGATCAAGTGTTAAAACCATGCAAGTCTGTCCAAGATTCAAGCTGAGAAAGTGTTTGTCCTTAAAGCTTGACAGCTAGCATCCATCGAGCTTAAAGAGTTGTTCCAACCTCGTGGCTCGAGAGCAATCTGACAGATAAGGTATCTGTCGAGATTTATGAAATTCAGTTTTTTAGGACAGTTTTCATTCAATCTGTGATTGTATGTTTGAGCTTTCTTTTCTTACAACCTTAAACATATATAAGGATTGTTTTAAGGGCCATCAAAGGTAGCTTGTGCTTGTGGCAAAGTTTGTTCATGCAAATTGTGACCGGAGACTGAATTTGCCCTAGTTCATCTTTCTTGTGAAGAAGCTGTCGTGTTTGTACACCGTAGGGTTTTGTAATCAATCATCTTCTCGATCTTCATCGTGTGATGAACTGAAAAACTTTGCAGCCAACATCCTTTTCTAGTTGGTGAATCAAGTCGCGTACTGGGATCCGCGCAATTGGTTAGTCACGTACTGGGAGTCGTGCAATACAAGGAAAGATTGTCATTACAGAACAAGTCTAATTGGGTATTGAGGTAAGGGTTCAACTGTAGGTTGGTATAAGGTACTGAGATTCCTTTACTTGTAACCGCTTGTTGTGATAATAGTAGATTCTAGGGAGTGGTGATCTTAAAATCACCGAGTGGGGTTTTTGTCGTGTAGGTTTTCCCTATTCGTAAACAAATTACTGTGTTAATTTATTTTCTACTGCATACTTTAGTTAGTTAGTGATTTGTTTGTACTACCACGCGTTTTGCATGTTAGTTTGGCTAATTAATAAACTTGGCTAATTAATTAATTAATTTATCATAAGGGGCCAATACATTTTTGGCCTATCAGTTAATATAAAAGTTTGTGAGGTCGGTCATTTGTGAGGTCGGACTCAAGATGACCGTTTGGCCTTCGGATTCTAAGATAGAAAGTAATTTTCTTTTGAAAGGTTTTTTTTTTTCCTTTTTTTTTTTTTTAGAAGTTTTTATGGAGCCTCACTATACAAAATACAAAATATTACAGAAATAATATTAAAAGCAAAAGTAATTACAAAGATAAATTCATGTAAAAAATACTTTGAGATTTGAGGATGAGGAATTTGTAGAAACAAAAGAAATCGGATAGAGGGTGTATATCCGTTTGGTTTAAAGTTCTCCAAGTTGCTGAATAGTAGTTGGTTTATCGTTTAAAAAGTTTTCTAGGTTGCTGAGTAATATAGTTGGTTTACAACTCTTCAATCATAATAGCTGATTAAAACTCTCTTTTGACATAATAAATAAATAAATAAGAAGTGACGTGGAAAATTGTGAGGCTAACAAAGTTTATGTGGCAAAATATCAAAAAGTCGATTAATATTCGAACATCATCAAACGTCTTCTATTAATAATAAAGCGCATATAATCAACCACAGTGGCCCCTTTATCCGGAGCAATGCTATACAGAATGCTGGAAGCATCCTTTACAACTCCATCCCCCACTCCATCAAAAGAAGGTAAACTGAACGAATACATTTTGACAGAGGAAAAGCTAGTAAAGACCATGTCGATTATAATTGTAACACACTATTGTAATTGATTTATTGCTTTAACAATAACTTACTCTCTTTCATTCAAAAAAGAATAAAAAGTCAGTTCAAAAAAAGAAGAAGAAAAGAATAAAAAGTAAAGGAAACTTACCAAACACCATGTCGGTCATAATAGTTCCACATATTTTTAATTATTTTGCTTACTCTAAATCACGATTGCAAAACATCTTCCAATATTTTACTTATTCCACTCTGATCTTCTCAACGGAAGCCATCTTGTTGGAAAAGACAACAATAAAAGATTTAGTTCTAACCCACAATGTTAAGCCCTGTGTAATTAAAAACTATGATACTTTCTGAAGAGGGTAAAATTATGAACATGACGGATTCATCTAAATAAACATGGCGGTGTTAGACCAGTGTGTTAATAGTGGACGAATACAAGATGCACAAGCGCAATGTAGACGGATCTCAAGGCCACGTGGCATCCGCATGATTTAAGTGACCTCTAAGTAATTCTAAATGAAAACAACTTGCATCCTACGCTCAACCCTAATCAATAAAGTTCCAATATGAATAGAATCTTGACATGGGAAGAATCTCGTAATATGCGCCCACTAATGATGATCTTCTCCATAAGAAAAAGCTTTCCTACTCAAGAAACAGAGGTTGGTTCTACGCTATTATAAATACCTAAAGGCTCTCAGATAACAAGGTACGCATAATTCATTCAGCTTTGGTACTTTAGAGTTGCGAAAAGTTTTCTAACTTAACCTTCGGAGAGTCTTTGGTCGGTACCACATCGATACTCTCCTAAGGTCTTCTTGTTCTGTGTTGTGCAGGTGTTGTCTTGATCTCATGAGGACCGTGTGACTAACTGATTTTCTCGCCTTCATCAGTTGGCGCAGTTTGTGGGAAAGACTCGAGCAAAGTAGGCCATACTCGACACTTCTAGGGCAAAAAAGTTTCATGGTACTTACACGTTCGATGGCAACAACCACTAACCATCAGGGTGACAAGTCGCGCACCACCGCCTTAGAAAGACAAGTTCAAACTCTCATAGTAGCAGTTGAGCGGCTCACCAAGCAGAATCATGACCTAGAAGAATAGCCGCGCCAGAAGAATGCAGCACTAAACACCCAAGAGGAAGACCAGAAGGAACCAGCACCGAAAGGAGGAACCAGGAAGGGTCGAAAGGCAGCAATGCCCCAAGTACATAAGAATGACAAGACACAAGCCGTCCATATGCCACAGACGCGGCTCCCCCTCACATAGTCGCAGAGATGCAGATGATGAAGGAGTGGATGGATTTTATGATGAACACCCTCAGAGGACGAGTATCTAGTGACCTCAATGACTTGGTCCACCGAACTGACTCACCATTCATCGCGCCTGTCATGTCGTTCTCCTTACCACCAAAATTCCATATGCCTCAGGTGGAGAGCTATAACGGATCTAAAGACCCTTTGGATCACCTAGAATCCTTCAAGACCTTGATGCACTTGCAAGGAGTAGCTGACGAGATCATGTGCAAGGCCTTCCCCACTACATTGAAGGGTCCCGCGAGGATTTGGTTTAGTAGATTGGCGCCCAATTCCATCAGTACCTTTAAGGAGTTAAGCGCCCAGTTCGCCTCACACTTTATCGGGGTGCATAGATATAAGAAGTCCACGGCGTGTCTAATGAGCATTAAGCAGCGGGAAAACGAGATGCTAAGATCCTATATAACCCGTTTCAATAAGGAAGCTCTCTCAATCGACAAAGCCGACGACAAAATACTCGTTGCCGCATTCACGAATGGGCTGTAGAAAGGTAAGTTTCTATTTTCCTTATATAAGAATGACTCGAAGACTATGTCGGATGTGCTATACAGGGCTACTAAATATATGAACGCGGAAGACACACTACTGGCACGTGAAGAGAAAGCCCAAGAAGAGAGAGAGATAGGAGGAACCGAGACACAAGAGGCGAAAGATGGTAAAGACAAGAGACAGAAGAGAAGATAGATGCTCCAAGCCTCCTATTGGAAGGTTCACAAGCTTCACCTCGTTGAATACTCCGATTGACTAGGTCTTGATGCAGATCAAGGACGAAGGAGCCCTGACGTTCCTTGGCAAGCTAAAGGGAGATCCCAATAAGAGGTCTAGAGACAAGTACTGCTGATTCCACCGTAACCATGGTCATGATACATCTGACTGTTATGACTTAAAGCAGCAAATAGAAGCACTTATCAAGCAAGGAAAGTTGCAAAGGTTCGTTAGTAAGGATAGGACGGATTAGCCCCAAGAACCGCCTCCCCGGAGAGAAAATGAGCACCAAAGACCCCTACTAGGGGACATAAGGATGATAGTAGAAGGGGCCACGACATCCGGCTCATCCAAGAAGGCACGTAAGATATACCTCCAAACGGTTCAAAACGTCCAGCTAACAGGGTGTGTCCCAAATATGGCACGAATTGACAACCCCGTAATTGGGTTCATGGAGGAAGATGCCCGACATCTCCATCACCCACATGACAATGCGCTTGTAGTCAGCATACGTGTAAGGGATTACAACACCAACCAAGTCCTTATGGACAACGGAAGCTTTGCCGATATCCTATATTATCCAGCATTCTAGCAAATAAGAATAGGGAGAGAACAGTTAATTCCAACCAACACGCTGCTCGTAGGGTTTGGAGGAACAAGGGTACATCCCATAGGAGCGGTCACCCTGCCGGTGACGGTCGGAGATTACCTTCAGTAAATCACCAGGGATGTCACATTCCTGGAGGTAGATTGTTCATTTGTGTACAACGCCAAATTAGGTCGCCCTACTTTGAATTCATGGAAGGCCGTAACCTCAACATACCACTCGATGATCAAGTTTCCCACCGAGTACGGAGTGAGGGAAGTGAAAGAGGATCAAGTGGCAACACGCGAATGCTACGTTGTCATGCTGGAGATGGATGATCATTTGCAAACTATGTGCATAGAAGAACAGTGGACGATAGCAGAACCAGTGGAAGGATTGGAAGGAGTACTCCTCGATGATTCTAGACCTGAACGAATAACGAGGATAGGAACCTTGGTCAGCAAGACAATATGTTAGGCACTCACAACGTTCCTGAGGAAAAACCAGGACGTGTTCGCCTAGAGTCATGCGGACATGCTAGGAATTGATCCGTTGATTATAGTCCACAAGCTGAACGTATCGCCTTCATTTCCTCCTATCCAGCAAAGGAAGCGAGTGTTTGCAGAGGAGCGAGACAAAGCCATAGACGAGAAGGTTCAAAAATTACAAGAAGCAGACTTCATACGAGAAGTGTACTACACCGATTGGCTGGCTAACGTGGTAATGGTCAAGAAAGCTCGCAGAAAGTGGAGGATGTGCGTAAATTTCACGGACCTAAACAGGGCCTGCCCTAAGGATAGCTATCCTCTCCCATGGATTGACGCATTGGTAGACTCAATCGCAAGACACCAGTTACTAAGCTTCATGGATGCGTTCTTAAGTTACAACCAGATCAAACTAGATGAGGTAGATTAGGAGAAGACCTCATTTGTCACCAGCCAAGGGCTCTTTTGCTACAAAGTGATGCTATTCAGACTCAAGAGTGCAGGCGTGACGTACCAAAGGCTAATGAACAAAATGTTCACCCATCAGATCGGAAGGAATGTGCAAGTTTATGTAGATGACATGCTGGTGAAAAGCATACGAAAGGCCGACCATTTGAGTGACCTCTAGGAGACTTTTGAAACTCTGCGATCATATAACATGAAGCTGAATCCAAACAAGTGTGTGTTCGGAGTAACGGCAGGAAAGTTCCTAGGATTCATGGTCTCCTAAAGGGGTATTGAGGTCAACCCGAAAAAGGTACATGCCATAATGAAGTTAGTTCCACTAAAGACGGTCAAAGAAGTCCAAAGCTTGAACGGCAAGATAGCTGCATTGAATAGGTTCGTTTCAAGAGTAACGGACAAATGCCTACCTTTCTCTCGAATGTTGAGAAGGTTGTTTGAATGGACGACCGAATGCCAGCAAGAATTTGATGATCTAAAAGCTTATCTCTGTTCCCTGCCATTATTAAGTTCGTCCAAACCAGGGGAAGAGCTGTTCCTATATCTTGCCGTCTCCCCCACCGCTGTCAGCGTGGCTTTGGTCAGAGAAGAGGAGGGGGGTGCAGAAGCCCGTATACTTTACCAGCCGAGCATTCCAAGAAGCAGAAGAAAGATACCCCTAGATGAAAAAGCTAGCCTTTGCGTTAGTAACTGCGGCACTAAAACTCAAGTTGTATTTCCAAGCACACACCATAATTGTCCTGATGAACAAGCCCTTGCGAAGAGCAATGAGTAGCCCCGAAGCTGCGGGATGGATGGCATTATGGGCGGTTGAGTTAAGTGAGTTTGACATACAGTGTCAGTCGTGCATGGCTATAAAGGGATAGGTAATAGCTGACTTCATTGTTGAGTTCACTCACATGGAAGGCCAAGGGGCAGAAGGAGTCCCCGAGTAAAGCATCCACACAGACGGATCCTTCAATAAACAAGTAGGTGGGGCTGGTGTAGTACTCAACACCCTAGAAGGAGATAAGGTCAAATGCATGATTCGTATGGACTTTCCTACGACCAATAACGAGGTAGAATATGAGGCCTTGATAGCAGGACTGAACCTAGCGAAAGTAGCAGGAGCTAAAAATATGGTCGTATACTGCGATTCCCAAGTCGTAACTAGTCAGGTTAATGGCAACTATGAATGCAAGAATTAACGGATGAAAAAGTACCTCGAGCTGGTGAAGGATCGAATTGGCAACCTACAAGTAAAACTTTTTCAAATCCCATGGAAGGTAAACAAACACGCCGATCGGCTTGCCAAAGCTGCTTCAGCAGAACCCATGCTTATCCTCGATCAGGTATTGTCCTTCGTTCAAATCTGATCACTAATAGATGGTACTAGTGTGTAGGAGATAGGTTCTAAGAACTGTTGGACAACACCAATAGCCTCCTACGTAAAAGACGATGTGCTGCTAAGCGACAAGAATGCTGCAAGGAAGTTGAAGGTTCAATCAGCTCGTTTCACTTTGATTAAGGATGTTCTATATAAAAGAGGCTTCTCTCGACCATACCTAAGGTGCCTCACCCCCGAAGAAGCAGACTATGTTATGAAAGAAGTTTACGAAGGAATCTGTAGGAACCACTCAGGATCGTGGTCATTGGTGCATAAATTAATCCGGATAGGGTACTATTGGCCAATCATGTAGAAGGATGCCCATGCCTACGTCAGAGCTTGTGACAAGTGTTAGAGGTATGGTAACCTCATAAGGCAATCGATTGAGGAGCTCACCCTTATGAAAACCCCTTGGTTGTTTACTCAATGGGGGTTAGATATCATGGGCTTCTTCCCAACTGCAGTTAGAATGCTGAAGTTCTTAGTTGTCAACATTGACTACTTCACCAAATGGGTAAAAGCGGAAGCCTTGGCCACTATCACGGAGAAGAACATATAGAGTTTTGTGTGGAAGAACATCATTTGTAGGTACGGGATACCTAGGGTGCTTGTCTTAGACAAAGGAAAGCAGTTCAACAACGACGTATTCAGAGACTTCTATTCACAACTAGAAATCAGGATCCACTACTCATCTCTTGCCCACCTGTAAGCCAATAGATAGGTTGAAGTCACAAATCGATCCTTGCTCAAGATCATCAAGACTCGGCTCGAGGGGGCAAAGGGTATATGGCCGGACGAGCTACCAAGTGTTTTATGGGCATACAGGACAACGGCAAGAACACCCACAGCAGAGACACCGTTCAGGCTGGCATATGGAAGTGAGGTTGTCATCCCAGCAGAAGTAGGGCTCACAAGCTACCAGCTAGGGAACCATGACGAAAGCAAGAACGATGAAGCTATGCGCTTGTAGCTCGATCTGATGGACGAAGTTAGGGCGATAACTGAGCAAAGGTTAGCACGGTACCAGAACCTTATGGCAAAGTACTACAACTCCAATGTCAGGCACAGAGACTTCCAGGTTGAAGACTTTGTCTTAAGAAAGGTGACTGTCGTAATAAAAGATGCCTCCCAAGGAAAGCTAGGACCTAATTGGGAAGGGTTGTACAGAATTACATCATGGCATAGGAAGAGAACCTACCATTTGGAGACGTTGGACGGGCAAAAGCTACATCACCCATGGAACACAGAGCACCTGAAGAAATACTACCAATAGGTGGCAACATGAACAATATACTCCTCATTTCCAGTTTATTACTTTTTTAAGACTTTATTATTCATAGTTTCTTTGAGCCCAAAGGGCAAGTTTCTTTTAAGAACAATTTTTTCTACATGCATATTTACCATATAATAAGAGGAGTTATTCAAGAATATTGTGTATATTGCAAATCTACAAAATAGAGTCCATGATAGGACGGATTCATCCAAGAGGATGATTTGAAAAGTACAAAATCCATATAATGGATGGACCCAAGTACAAGATAAAATCCATAGCAGGACAGATTCATCGAAAAGGATGATCTGAAAAGTACAAAGTCCATATAATGGACGGACCCAACTACAAAATAAAGTCCATAACAGGACGGATCTATCAGGATGATCTAAATAGTCCATATAATGGACGGCCACAACTACAAAATAAGATGAGTTCATCCATACGGATCTAAAAAATAAAAAATAAAAGGATAACTGGCTGATGGCAATCTCTCTAGAATAGGCCTCGTTCAAGTCCATAAAGTGGATGGGTTCACCAAAAATGTTGGATTAAAGTCCACATGGACGGGTTTATCCAACATGATGACAAGCATATCAACAAAGTGGACAAGCACAACAACGTGTTGAACTAAAGCCTGCATGGTAACTATATAGGGTCCACATAGTGGACGAACGTAATTATAAAGTCCATAAATTGGACGGGTTCAATAGTACGGATGCGTATTGAATTATGGGTTATACATATGAGCATAAAAATTAAACAAAATTTATCCACAAACATAAGAGTAGACGGATAATAGAGAAAGTAATCGTATGTTACTTAAGAAAACCCATGAAGGGCAATTGTCCACAAGTAGAAAGCAACAATACATAAATTGCTCTTGAAAACCTTACAATTTATCAAAAAAAAAAAAAAAAAAAAAACTATTGGTGAACAAGAGTTTCATCTTTTTCTTCGACAACTTCAGGGCGACGGGTGCTGTCCTCGGTGAGCTTTACCTGAGCCTTCTCTCTGTCATCATGAGCATCATCAACATGGGCCTCATCAGTAAACAAGTCTTCAGTGCTCTCCAAGGCGACGGGTAGAACTGAAGTTTGGGCCTGGGCATCAATATTAACATTTGACATGTCTAGATTAGGATAGGAAGCCTTGACTTTATGGAGAGTGTTGTCAAGCCTATTAGCAAATGAGCTTTCGAGCTTAACCAGGAGGGCGTCAGAGTTGCGATACTCACGGATTGCCTCCTCCTTCGCCAGACAGAGCTGGTCCCTGGTATTATGGATTTCCTTCTCTTTATCTTCTAGGACCCTCTTCAACAGCTCCGTTTGCTTCTCTAGCTCCTCCCTTGCTTCCTCTGACAAGGAAAGCTTTCTCTCTTGGACAACCTTCCAAGCCTTCAATTCGTTCAGCTCGTCCTCCGTCAAGGTTGCCTTCACCCTAATACAGTCTAATGCCGTCTCATGGTTCAGGCAACGGCCCATCAGCTTCTTTATCATCACTATTGCCTGGAAATAGGAGGGGTTAGAAATTAGGCAAGATGAAGGGAAGGAAATAAGAAGGGGACGGGCATAATTACCTGAGCAATACTGAAAAGCCCCGTCTCCCTCATGGCCTCCATAGCGTGGTTGCTCAAGTCCTCGTAGTTGTCAGGGGTAATGATGGACGAGAGTTGCTCCAACGCGTACTTCGAGTCCTCACGGAGGAGGACGAGTGGTTTCTCTATGACGAAGGGGCCTTTCATGAAACCCTTGCCCTTTCCTTGCCCAAGGGAAGTGACTGCTTTCTTGGCCTCCGCCTTTAGACCCATGACGGGCTCAGGGACAGTTTTGGGCTTCTTAGGAAGACGGTTAGATTTCTCTGGCTATTTCTTTTTGATAGACGGATGGGCCGAACCAGTCCCCTTAGAGGGTTGACCCCCCTCTTGTTTTTTCTTGGCTGCAGCTTGCTGCTTAATGAAGGCCCTCTTCTTGGCGTCATCCATCTCTGTAAAGGTGGATGGATACACAAAGTTAAAAAAGAAAAAATATAAAAAAGAAAAAAGACAGAACTAAATCAAGTGTTGGGTGACGGACTCACGTTGGCGCACTTCGTTATCGTAGCAACGGACTATTGCTGTGGGCTCTGGTCCGTCACAGTACCAGTATATGGTGTCTAAGTTGACTAACTTAGCCCACGTCCTTTCTGATAATTTGGTTTTATTGAAAATTTTCTCCAAGAAACTCCACTGCTTAAGGGAGACTTGTGGATGGTCCCGAGCTGCAAAAAGAGACGGTTAGAATGACATAAATCAACGCGATAAAACTAATATACTGACAGACACATACCAGATGGGGGCATTACGCCCCATGTTTTGTCGACGGGCATAAATTCTTGGTCCCCAAGGTGACACATCCATTCGTCACCCTTCATAAAAAAATAACGACTCTTCCAGTTCTTGTTGGAGTCGGGGGTATCACATATGAGCTTGAGCAATAGGCTCCGGGGCATAAAACTATACATGCCCTTGGACTGGACGATTTCAGTTGGACTGTAGCAATGAAAAAACTCTTCCACCGTCAACCTTCACGCTCTATTGGACATGGCCCCATATAAAACCTCCACGCCGAGGAAAACCTTCCAGGCGTTTGGGGAAACCTTGGTGACGGCTAACCCTAGGTATTGGAAGAGGCAACGGTGAAAGGCGTTCAGAGGGAATCTAAGCCCTGCCTTTAGCACTTGCTCATAAACTCCAACTCCTTCGACCTCATCATATTAACACTTCTCTGATTTATAGGGTAGACGGATAGGTATGTTCTCGGGTATCTGGTACTTCCCCCTTAGAGTTTTGAAGTGTGACTCTATAATGGTGGAGACAAAATCATTGATCATCCATAAGGGAAGCATTATAAACTCCCTAAGGCCGTCAGGGCCTATGACGGATTGGACTGGGGGTTCAGCACCAACTAAGCCATCAGTAGAGTCATTCTCTGACCTATCGTCCAAATCCTCATCCCTTGTGGAAGGTGAGGTGGCCGATGGATTACTCTATTCACTTGAAGTGCCAGGGTCGTTCTGACCTGACGGGAACACCTTATCGTAGCTTGCCCCCTCACGGACACACAATTGGTTACATGACACACTAAACATTTGTCACCTACATGTGACGGGTAAACCCTAAGACACTGATGGATCTACATAGATGACGTGTGTACAAAAGTCTAAAATATAACAAGGGAAATACAATAGAACGGCGAAAAATACTTACCAGTTAAAGATGAGCAACAGGAGTATAGATGATGGGTGCACTAGGTGAACAGTATGCTCGTTTGTCAATGGTGACGGTAGCTCTCTGATCGTAAGATTTCAATGGAAAGTAAAGAATGAGGGTTGGAGAGGCAGGTTTATATAGAGGCAACGACACGAAAGACGAAGGGACACTTCGTTCCAAGAGATGGACCACTCAATCGATGCCACGTCATTGTAGCCTACCCCTTTGCGGACACACGATTGGTTACTTGACACACTAAACATCTGTCACCTACACGTGACGGGTAAACCCTAAGACATTGACGGATCTACATAGATGACGGGTGTACAAAAGTCTATAAAATAACAAGGGAAATACAATAGAACGACAAAAAATACTTACCAGTTGAAGATGAGCAACATGAGTATAGATGACAGTGCACTAGGTGAACGGTATGCTTGTTTGTCAATGGTGACGGTAGCACTCTGATCGTAAGATTTCAATGGAAAGTAAAGAATAAGGGTTGGAGAGGCAGGTTTATATAGAGGCAACGACACAGAAGACGAAGGGACACTTCATACCAAGAGATGGACCATTCAATCAATGCCACGTGCCCCTACAACATTAATGACCCTAGGCCAGCCTGTCAAGCCTTGTGTGTCTCTCAGAAGGCAAATCAAACTGTCACTCCATGTGTTCGTCAACTCAGAGATCACGGACCCATGAAGTGAGGGGGCAATTGAAGAGGGTAAAATTATTAACATGACGGATCCATCTAAATGAACATGACTATGCTAGACTAGTGTGTTAATAGTGGACGGATACAAGATGCACAAGTGCAATGTAGACGAATCTCAAGGCCACGTGGCATTTGCATGATTTAAGTGACCTCCAAGTAATCTTAAATGGAAACAACTTGCATCCTACACTCAACCCTAATCAATAGAATCCCAATATGAATAGAATCCTAACATAGGAAGAATCCCGTAATATACGCCCACTAATGATGATCTTCTCCATAAGGAAAAGCTTTCTCACGCAAAAAACTAAGGTCAGTTCTACGCTACTATAAAAACCCAAAGGCTCTCAGATAACAAGGTACGCATAATTCATTCAGCTCTGGCACTCTAGAGTTGCGAAAAGTTTTCTAACTTAACCTTCGGAGAGTCTTTGGCCAGTCTCACACTAGTACTCTCCTAAGGTCTTCTTGTTCTGTGTTGTGCAGGTGTTATCTTGATCGCGTGAGGACCGTGTGACTAACTGGTGATTTTCTCGTAATTTTAAAATTTGAGTATATAAATTAATCTCTTACTTTAATTGTTAGTAACTAATCATTGTTTTACAATTGCTTAAATTTTAATAAATTTTTTATGACAATTACCATTGTTTATAATTTTACTAGTTGTGGATTCCGCACGTTGCATATGATAATATTTTTATGATGATCTCATTAATTTAAAAAAAAAAAAACAAACTTGGACTAATTTAATAAATAATAATGTAATTCATAATCATAGTTTTATTTATTATCGGAACAATCACAAATGTAATATATATATATATATATATATAATTTCTACTATACCAAAATCAAAACAATACAATAAAAAACACTGAGAGAATTATTTAAAAATTAATAAAACTCAACAAAACTAAAATTAAAAATAAAAAATAAAGGGAAAAATAAAAGATTGTAACTCTTTTTCCTTAAAAAAAAACCAAGAGTACAATTCCTAAAATAAAAGTAGAGAATTTTTTTTTTTTGAAAAAAAAGAATTATTGTGTTTATGTTGTCATAGTCTATTGTAACATCTAATCTAACATATAAAAAATGAATAGATTAATAAATTATTTAAAACAAAAAATTGAATTTAAAATCATGATACTTTCATTTAGGCCAATATCCACTATTGGTCCCTAAAATTTATTTACTTGTTTATCTTTATTATCATTTTTTTTTTGTTAAAAAACTTATTCTAGCTGAATTTTGTGCGAATGAAACCAGATTTATCATGTATAAACATAAGGAACATAAAATATTTTACTGATATATTTTGAAAAAAAAATCAAGAATACATGGGTATAATTAAAAACAATCACAATTATACGATTTAAATTACACCTTTTTTGAGAAGATGTTCAAATTATACATGGTATTTCTTACACATTTTTAAACTACACACACACACACACACACACGATTTAGAATTTAATTGGATTTAAACTCTTTAGTTTTTGCACCCAATAATTCACTTGCAACAAAAATTAAAAAAATTAGATGGATACGTGGCACAAAATTGGATTCAATGAGCATGATCACCAAAATTAAGCTAAGAATATCCAAAATTTAAGGAAGCAATGTTGTCACAGATTTTGTTAAACCTGCATCTTGTGTCGTTTGTGATGAGGGGTTAATTATGTATTTCTACAGCATTATATATTGAAGAAATTGAATCAGAACTGTATCAATAAGAATCCAAGGACGTTGGCTGATACCATATTTTAGGATTTGTTGCCTTGCAAGTTGTTGTCCAAATAATATTGTTTCTCAAGATGTCCAAGGTAAGTTTATTTTGAGAAATTATATAATCTTTTATTAATTAACTAGTGTGTAACCCACACAAAGTAAAAAAAAAAAAAAAAACAAAAAACTTTTATTCATTTATTTATTTAGAATCATGATACTTTCATGTAGGCCAATATACACAATTGGTTCCTAAAATTTATTAACTTGTTTATATTTTCAATCTTTTTTTTTTTGTTGAAAAAATTATTCTAATTAAATTTTGTGAAAATGAAAATAAAATTTATCATGTATGAACATAAGGAATATAAAATATTTGACTTTGAAATATTTTGAAAAAACAATTTAGGAATAAACATAACAATTATTATGTATATGTTCATATTATGATTTAAGACAATTCGCCAAACTCCTTTTTTCGATTGTCTAAGATTCTCCCACTCCACCCATTTTACCAAGTAGGAGGCCTAAGCCAATTAGACTAAAAAAGATTAAAACCAAGGTTGTCAACATGATGTTCTTTCTTCCAAAAATATTAACGACCATTATCACCAAAATTGAGCTAAGAACATCCAAAATGTTAAGAAGCAATGTTGTCACAGACTTGGCTAAACCTGCAACTTGTGCCATTTGAGATGAGAGGTGAAGAACCGAAAGTAACCCCATTAAGTGCTGAAGAAATTGTATCAGAACCGCAGCAATAAGACGCCAAACTTGAGGGAGGTTGGCTGACGCCTAATTTTAGAATTTGTTGCCTTGCATGTTTTTGCAACTAATATTGATTCTCAAGATGTTGAGGTAAGTTTATTTTGAGAATCTATCTTTTATTAATTATCTAATGTGTAACCCACACAAAATAAAAAATATTTTTATTTATTAATTTAGAATCATGATACTTTATTTAGGCCAATATATACTATTGACACCTAAAATTTATTAACTTGTTTATACTATCATTTTTTTTTTCTTGAAAAAAATTATTCTAGCTGAATTTTGTGAGAATGAAAATAAAATTTAATTGTCATGGATACATAAGGAACAAAACACTTGTGATAATGTAATAGCTTAAGAATTAATTAATTATCACATAAAAGATATTTATAGCCAAGATTGAGGTATTGGGTTTTCTCCAATGTCATATTTCTAAAGGAGGAGATCCATAATATCTGATCCAATGTCATATTTCTAATGGAAGAATGCACAGTCTATTCCTCATTTTTACTTGAAGTTCTAACGATATATAGGACATTCAGATGGAAGTATTCTAGTAAAACTAGACTTGCAAATGTCATTATACCTGAATCAACAATTCATTTAAGGTTTTAGAATTGGGATAAATAAAAAATAAAAAATATTACCATAAAGACTACACAATTTGTTCATCGAAAAGAAAAGAAAAAGTAATAGCAATTCCAATACTCTATAATTTGTCTTTCTACTCCTATTGGTGTCATAACAAGTTATGGATTAGAAGCCTACAAAACTCTGAATGCGTAGTTTAAATTCAAGTAAGGTAATCCAAGAAATCAAAGCTAAAATCCAAGATCCCATAAAAAAAAAAAAATGCTAAAATTCAAGATAATACTAAAACCAAAGCAACACATATCCAAACTCATAACATATTCTTAAAAGGCTAGAACCTTTCTATCTGAGTCTTCATTTCAACTCATTGATGTTGTTAAACTCATTCACTAGAAGACGATTAGTGAGATTTGGAATGATACTCATGAGAACAATGGGATTGATATTCAAATATTTCTTCTTGGAATGTACGGCCCCATGCCACCCCATAGCGTAAAGTTGCTAGAATACACTTAAGTCTTTACCTTGCTTACCCTGCAATTGAGAAGAAACAGTTTGCACATTGCTGTCCATAGGCCACACTATCATTTTCCATAACCCCATCTAAGTTGCCAGTTACCATAATAATGGGCATGCCCATGCAGCATTGAAGGAAAAACATAAAATCCAGGAGGAAGCAAAGTTTCTGAGGAAGACAGTCTCCTTGAAATTGATGCAGAACAACCAAGACAGATTTTTGTAGATCTCAAACATTCATAGTTTCAATGATGAAAGGATGGTTCAGTAGCATCTCAGCAGTCTACCTCTTCTAGGATCTCTTACAAACAGGGGCGGAGCTACATTGCTCCATGGCCCCCCCAAATTTTTTTTTTCTCCTACAACTATACTAGTAATAGGATATAGTCCTCCCAAAAAATTAGAACCGGCCCTCCCAATTATTTCTAAGATTTCTAATTAGTCTAATGGATTTTTAGTTGGCCTCCTCAATTGTTCAAAACTTTATTATCTGTCCACTCTAATTATTCCAAAGATTTATAATTAGTCCAAAAGATAATGACTAATAGTTGATCTTTTCCATTGTCCAAAAAATTTATAATTAATTCAATGGATAATAACTCACTCTTTAGCATCATTGACAATCCATTTCCCAAAATAATGTCAATTTTTTTTTTCATCTTTAGGTACGTACAGAGCTTTGTTGTAGCTGCTAGTGTCAGCTCATTGTCCCATTTTCTTTCTTCTCAACACAAAAACTCCTATCTCAGCCAAAATTATTAATCCATTTTTTTTTCTTGGTGCAATATCATTTTCTTGACTCTTTAAAGAAGTGAATATGCAAGTGCATTTTATTTTCTTTCTCTTTTATCAATCATCATTGTTATTTTACCATTAGTATTATTTTTGTTTTTTTCTTCTACCACTATGTGTGTGTTGATATGCATAAGGGTATTCAAGATTTTTTGTTCACATTTTTGTATTGCTATCTTTATTCCATTAAAGATTGTTGGGCATAATTTTAATGTGAACTGTTCTTTTATTGGAATTTTTTTTTTTGTATTTGTCTATAATAAACTAGATAATTTTTGTATGTTCATTAATATTTAAGAATATAACAATATATCAAAGTTAATAATTTTGTATTCAATATGATCTATGATTAATATATCAATACTACAATTCGGCCCCCCCAAGTAAAATTTTCTGGCTATGCCCTTGTTTACAAAACACTTCCTCAAGAAATCTTTCCCAAGTTCTGACATAGTTTCGGGTATTTTGGGTGGCTCCTTTCCAAAAACAATTTGAAACGTCAAGTCTTCTAGACTTGTATAGTTCCATACATGCTTTCCAGTAATCATCTCAATGACTGTGCATCCCAAATTAAGACCATATATCCAAAGGAGCTTCAATTTCACCTAATGCAACAGATTCTGGAGACATATATATATATATATATATATAGGAGTTCCCCGAAAGCAAAACTTTCTCTTCACAAAATCGTTCTCCTCTCTCGGAATTTTAGATATTCCAAAATCAGCAATCTTAACAGCATTGGCTCTACCATCTTTAGAACGAAAAACAAGAATATTTGCTGGCTTCAGGTCGCAATGTACGTAACCTTTTTCATGAATGCAGCCGAGGCCTTTAACAATCATTCGAGAATACCTTTGCACATCATATTCCACTAATTTTCCTCCAGTTTTCTTGATTAAATCTTCAAGGGTGCCTCCTGACGCGGACAAAATTGGCCTATACCCTTTTCACACAAACTAAGCAGCATTTTGCCCCCTTTTCTAAACTAATCAGGGAAATGCCCCTCTTTTGAAAATCGATTTTCTAAAAATCGAGTTAGGCCCTATAGCAGCGTTTCTAAGGAGCCTATAGTGACGTTTTCAGGACCTATAGCGGCGTTTTATAACTCGATCTTTACAAAGTCGAGTTATATGCAAAAAAAATGAAAAAATTGCATATAACTCGATTTCATGAAGGTCGAGTTATAAAACGCTACTATAGGTCTTGAAAACGTCATTATAGACTCCTTAAAACGCCACTATAGGGTTTCAAAAAAAAATTTTTTTTTAACTCGATTTTGAGAAAATCGAGTTTCAAAAGAGGGGCATTTTCCTAATTAGTTTGGGAAAGAGGGCAAAATGCTGCTTAATTTGTGTGAAAATGGCATTTACCCATTTTGTCACTCCTGACGCATACTCTAGCTGCAAGTTATAGAACCCTACGCCACTTTCAATACTCAAATCGTTTCCAAAATAATGAACAATCTCAGGGCAGTCAACCAAGTCTTGCAAGATTTTGGCCTCCTTTTGAAGCGATAAAGAGTTTTGAAAAACCGCTGACTTGATAGCTATCAAGCCAGAGAAAGGAGTGGATAAAGCGGAACCAACTCGGTTTGTAATTGCTAAAAACACGGTTCCGTACGATCCTTTTCCAAGAACTTGATCAATTTTTGACCACTTCATCATGTCATGTACCATTGTTTTTCTTTGAAGTATGAGCCTAGCTATGAGGTATGAAGTATATTTGTGAGAACGAACACAATGATATATATATTTGAAGTAATTGTGTGGTTATTGAGGATTGATTTATCTTGAAAAAAAAAAAAGCTTACTTTTTTGTTGATAAATGGCTGTTTAGCCTTCAATTCTAAGATAGAAGTTAATTGTGAGGCACGAACACAATGAAAAATTTTAATGAAGGGGGTTTTGATTTTTCTTTGAAGTATGAGGCATGAAGAATTTGTGATGCACGAACACAATGAACTTTTTTTTTTTTTTTTTCCTTTGAAGTAATTTTGAGGTTTTTTCCTTTGAAGTAATTTTGAGGTTATTGAAGATTGATTTTATCTTGAAAGAGCTTTCAGTTAATATATGTGTGTGAAGTTGGTCATTTGTGAGGTCGGTCAAGATGACCGTCTGGCCTTTGGATTCTAAGATAGAAGGTATTTCTTTTTTTAAAGTTTTGTTCTTCCTTTTTTTTTTTTAGAAGTCTTTAATGTAACCTCACTACACTTATAGTTCACTTAGTTAAGAGAAATGATATGTCTGTAACATTTTTACAACAAATCTTAAGTGACAGGTTGTTACTGGTTATTATTGTTGCCTTGTTGGGGCCAAAAAAGTAATCTTAGTATTAAGTTCAAATTTGAACAAATAACAACTAACCACCTGTGATTTGTTGTAAAAATATTGTTGACGTAGCATCTCTCCTTATTTAAACTCGACTTATTTAAACTAATTGCTAATCAATGAACCAGATAGTTAGCAACTATTAATAAAAAAAAGGCGAAAATAACATTTTCGTCCCTACATTTTCTTGCGATTCTCATTTTGGTCACTACATTTTATTTTTACTGTTTTTAGTCCCTGTTTAGAAAAATGTCTTCCACTTTAGTCCTTTCCGTCAGTGCCCTAACGACATTGACCTACGTGGCAAACAGAATTATTAAAATAATAATAAAAAATTTTATTTTATTATTAACAAATGACACGTCAGCATATAAAAAAAATAATTTATTAATTTTAATTAAATCAAAAAAATCAAAAACAGAAATAAAAATTAAAAATCACAATAATTGAAATCAAAGTGTGTCTTGGACAAGAACACAAGCTCCAATTTAAGAACACAAAATTAAAATCCAAAAATTACGAACTCAAAAAACAAGAACAAAAAATTAACCTATAGATCCGCGTTAAATTAAACATGAACAAGGAATTAAAAATGAAAACAAACACAAAACACAAACCCAAAAAATTGCTCAAACCCAGATCTAACCAATATTCACAAACCCAAACTTCTAAAAAATATTCACTATACACACACACACACACACACACACACACAAACATTGCTCAAACCCCAACTCCCCACAGCATAGGACTTGGATCCTCCAACCATTTTGTTTCTCTCTCTCTCTCTCTCTCTCTCTCTCTCTCTCTCTCTCTCTCTCACATTGGATCTGAGTTCCAACTTCCCCAAAACCATAACTTTCACAGATCGAACTCACGAGAGCGAGTGTTTCTACGAGTCGCTCGACCGAATCGCCTCCTCTTCTTGCTCTTTCTCCAATTCCAATTCCAATTCCAATAACGAAAACGACGCCGTTTCTGTTTCTTCTCCTAATTATGGGTCAGACTTCTACCAAAAGTCGTTTCGGGCGCCCAAATTCCCAATGGGCCTCTCGTCCAACTACGATAGCTGGATCTCCGAACCATCCTCCATCTCCGAATGCCGCTCTCCCCTCCTCTGCCAAATGGGCCTCATCAATGACCCATCCTTGTCTCGGGCCACCCGATCCATTTCCTCCAATCATTTAGCCTCTCAAACCGACCCGACCACCTTCGCCACAATCGTTCGATCCAAATCAGACGGTACCAATCTACGCCGGCCGTAGATCTGCGTTTCAAGAACACGAACCCAGATCTACGCCGGCCGAAGAGGCGTTTGGGTTTGTGTTTGTGTTTGTTTCTGGGTTTGGGTTTGTGTTTCAAGAACACAAACCCAGATCTACGCCGGCCAGAAAGGCGTTTGGGTTTGGGTTTTGTGTTTGTTTTCATGTTTAATTCCTTGTTCATGTTTAATTTGACGCGGATCTATAGGTTAATTTGTTGTTCTTATTTTTTGAGTTTGTAATTTTTGGATTTTAATTTTGTGTTCTTAAATTTGAGTTTGTGTTCTTGTTGTTCTTGTCCAAGACACACTTTGATCTCAATTATTGTGATTTTTTATTTTTATTTCTGTTTTTGATTTTTTTGATTTAATTAAAATTAATAAATTATTTTTTTTTAATTTATATGCTGACGTGTCATTTGTTAATAATAAAATATTTTTTTTATTATTACTTTAATAATTCTGTTTGCCACGTAAGTCAGTGCCGTTAGGGCACTGACGGAAAGGACTAAAGTGGAAGGCGTTTTTCTAAACAGGGACTAAAAGCGGTGAAAATAAAATGTAGGGACCAAAATGAGAATCTCGTGAAAATGTAAGGACGAAAATGTTATTTTCGCCTAAAAAAAAACACATACAAAATATTACAAAAATAATATTAAAAACAAAAGTAATTACGAAGATAAATTCATGTAAAAGATACCTTAAGACTTGAGGATGAAGAATTTGTAGAAACAAAAGAAATCGCATAGAGGGTGTATATATATTATAGTACTAGGTCAGTTTGGTTTAAAGTTTTCCAAGTTGTTGAATAGTAGTTGGTTTATCATTTAAAAATTTTTCCAGTTTGCTGAGTAATATAGTTGGTTTAAAATCCATCATTTATAGTAGTCATTTAAAACTCTCCTTTGACATAATAAATAAATAAAAATGATGTGAAAAATTGTGAGGCTAATAAAGTTTAGGGGGCAAAATATTAAAAAGCCAATTAATTGTTAAACGTCTTTTGTTTTTATAGATTATATAGATATTAGGCCATGCTAATGACTTTTTTAACATAAAAATTCATACAATCCGCATAAAAACCTTGCCCTTCTAAAAATTGTAAAGGAGTTATAAATAAAATCCAAATATAAAATTTAATTTGAATTTTGCAATCTAAACAAAGAACGACTTTTAAAAAAAGTAAAAGTAATATAGAAGGTCAATTAAATAATATTTAATTTTGATTTAAATAGTAAAAAAAAGCCCAATAAAATTAATGGCCTTTGGCATTTATTGTATTAAAACAGCCATGATCCCGTAGAATCTTGATATGTCTTGATGAACTGGATTGGGTTCTAAATTTTTTTTAAGCTTAACTCTGACTTAAGTTGACAAAATTCCAGCCCAAATATCTTGATCCAACCATACTAGTATTTAAAAAAAACATATGTAATTTATATTTTGGGATTTAGTTTAAATTTTTGGGTTTAATTAATTAAGTAATTTATTTTTGAGTTTTTTTTTTTCTAGATTGATACTTAATTGTGATGAAATTGGAATACTATGCCTATTGTATAAATTATAATAAAATTTAATTATATAATAATGGGATTAAAGAATTCAAAACTTTTTTTATTATTATTTTATGTTTTAACTGACAAAATAGCCTAACCCAATTTAAAATTCAAAAGATGATTGTGGCGTGGTTGCATATTTTTCCTTTTTGCTAATGTGTGAGTGAGGATGATACGAAGTTAATATAGAGGAACTGCATGAACTCCATTATTCAGTTCTCATGTTTTTTACCAGAAAAAGAAAGAAGCGAGTGAAAGGCAGAGATCAATACTAAAACGGAGAGAGATAAGTTGTCTTCTTATTCTCAAAGGTCAACCTAGCTAGCTCCCTTGTTTTTTTTTAATATACGTATGTTTTCTATTCATGAAATTGGAGGAAGTGAGGTGCTTTGTTTGATGAGCACGTAGCTAATGATTGCTTGCTGGGAAGCTGCGAAATATAATCTCTAGTGTTTCTTCTATGTTCTACATTTTGGTTTGCTTTGTTGTTGCCTGTGTTGGCTATAATGTCTAATGTCTTGTCTTTGCTTTGTATACAAGTTGCCTTGGTGCTTTTATGGGTTGTCATTTGTCAATATGGTAGTTCTTGTTGAACAGAGATACTCTTCGAGGAAAAGACATTACATTATCTCCATCAGACAGTTCTCTATGGTAGAACTTAACCTCGAATAATCCACTCTTACTAGGCCACCAACGCCGACGCCAATACAACATATGTTCCACATCCCTTTGAACTTTTTGATGAGTAAAGATCTCTAAAGGTGATCGTCACTTCTAATTCCCAATCATTTAAAAGCCTCATAAACGTAACAACCCAAAATAAAGCGCAAATAATCAACCACAGTGGCCCCTTTATCCGGAGCAATGCTATACAGAATACGGAAAGCATCCTTTACAACTCTATCCCCCACTCCACCAAAAGATGGTAAACTGAACGAATACATTTTGACAGAGGAAAAGCTAGTTAAGACCATTATCAATGATGTTAGATGGAGATATATATGTGGATTTGTATTCCATCTAAGGTTTCTAATATGGACAGGATTCTATGTCATCAGTTAAGGATTCGAATTTAAGGCTTGCAGGTTGGCTATGTTAGGCTAGTTAAGGTTAGGTGGCTCAGAAAATTGTCTGGACTCTGGAGTGCTGAATCTATGCTGATCCTGAATTTGCTGAGAAGTTTGTTGTGTACTGTGGGAGAGCTATGATTAATGAAAGTTCATGCATGGAATTTGTTGCCCTAGAATAGATAAGAGAAGTAAATTGTAACGTTTTGCTTTCTTTGTTCATAGCTATTGCTGCTAGTTACAGTGTTTTGAACTCTTTTGTAATTGTTTTGTTGCTTTAACAATAACTTACTGTTTCATTCAAAAAGAATAAAATGTAAAGGAAACCTACCAAACACCATGTCGATTATAATAATTCCACACATTTTTAATTATTTTGCTTACTCTAAATAACGATTGCAAAACATCTTCCAATATTAAACTTATTCCACTCTGATCTTCTCAACGGAAGCCATCTTATTGGAAAAGACATAAAAACAAAAGATTTAGTTCTAACCCACAATGCTATGCCCTGTGTAATTAAAAACTCTGACACTCTCTTACTCTATCCACATGCTCTCATTTTCCATTCCATCATACGTGTCCTTCGCATTGAACCCATTTCAATTTTGAAAAAGGAAGTGACAATATGGCTAGTGTTCACAGGCAAACTTGCTAAATTATATTGATCATGAAGTGAAAAAGAAAAGAAAGTTTACAGATACCACTGCTCAGTAGAAGAATAAGGCCCTATTTGGATTTTTTTTTTTTGCGTCACTCATTACTCTTCACTTAATTTTCGTCATTCATCACTCATCACTCATCACTTAAAATACCCAAATTTCTCCAAACACACAAAGGCACTCATCCAGGGAAGTCAATACCGTACCGAAGGCTGTACCGGTTTGGCCACCAGTACGATATATTTCGGGTACCGGTTAATACCGGTGTACCGTTTCGGGTTTACTACTATTTTATATATTCAATACACACACACACACACACACATATACACAATCTTTATTTACCATAAAACATTACCTCCTGTTTACAATAAAATATTACTTCAATTGTTCATTGCATACAAAGAAAAAAAAAACACAATATAAAAAACAAAAAACTTAATTGTTCATTGCATATAAAGAAAACAAATAATACAAATAATTAAGTTAACACAAACTACATAGGATCATCTACTCCCATCCATCAAAAGGATTTACTTCAGGACCATAATATATATGAGTATTACCATCCTGCTCCTAAAAAATTGCCACAATTACAAAAAAAAAAAAAAAAACAACAACAGCATTTTGTGTTCCGGTTTGGTATGGCCGGAATTCGCCGGTACAGTCGGTATGAGGCTGGTACGGCCGATATTTTTTTTGGTACGAAATAGGGGTGTACCTGTACCGGTGCACTAGCTGGTACGGTACGGTATCGACTCCCATGCACTCATCACTCACTTTTCCGTTACTTTTTGTTTCAAAAAAAAAAAAAAAAAAACTAAAAAGTCAAGATATGCAGCTAAGAGGTGAAGATGTGTGGCTGAGGTTTGTTTCAAAAAAAAAAAAACCCAAAAGTTAAACATTACGGCTGAACAATGAGAGAGAGTTGTGAGTTTAATTACGGAAATGTCATTGAAAACAGAGTTATGGAAACTGAAAACACCTAAAATGTGTTTTCAGTTTCCATAACTTATCACTCAAAAATCAGCGAATTGAGTGATTGAAACAATAACTCAAAACAAAATCCAAACAAGCTTTTAGTCATGGATCCCAACATTTTTGAGTTAT
Source organism: Lithocarpus polystachyus (assembly GCA_033629205.1). Classification (NCBI taxonomy): domain Eukaryota; kingdom Viridiplantae; phylum Streptophyta; class Magnoliopsida; order Fagales; family Fagaceae; genus Lithocarpus; species Lithocarpus polystachyus. Next base: position 107,469,510 of record CM066163.1, on the reverse strand, counting down.
GAGTTATGAAAACTGAGTTATGAGTTATGGAAATAGCAAATTCAAACAGCCCTTAAACCTTCAACATTATCACACTAGCTAGCAGGGGCGAGTGCCCTTGACTCCTAAAAAGCCATTTATATACTTCTACTAGTGTAGTTCTTTGCCCTTCTTGATCTTAGAATTAGCAGTGTCCATGGGTCGGCTTAGGTTTGTGTCTAGCCCGTAACTAACTTGACCAAATCGAGCGGAGATTTTCCAAACACGCCACTGGCTGGTGAAGGAGTCAGGTCGGACTGGTCAAGTCCATGTAGGATGGTGGTTGGTCTCGGTTGGAGTTAGGGAGGAGGAGGAGATCTGGCCAAAACTCCAACTAAGATCAACCACCATCCTACGGTTTCTTAGGATGCATCCTACTTTATTAGATCAATCTATTTGAAGCTAGATGATCAATTTTTATTGGCCCATAATTAAGAGTGATGTCAATGTTGGTCTCATGTAAAAGTGATGTACTAATTACAATCTACCATATCATTTGTTGTGAAAAAGCTTGTGAACAAATTTTGTCGTGTATGTAGCATTTACAAATTACACAGTAAATGATTGTCAATTTGGTCATATAGTTTTCTTGTAGATGATTAAATAGTTAACCCATTTGTCACAAATGCAACATTTTTCTATAAACGATTGTATTTGTTTCGTGCATATGTCTTATTCCTTTATCCTTTAACTGCTAATAGTTAATCAGGAGTTACGTATGCTTTCGGACAAAAAGAAAGATTTATGAATTTTTGCAAAGAAGGGTTAACTTCCTATATCAAACTTCTTACAAAATGAAAAGCTGCTAAAATAGGTAAACATAACTTTCCTTGAGTTGATCCCTCTTGCTTGCTTCTAGTTCTAGTACTATGGAGAAACAAATCTTGATTGAACCTATATTTGCCCAATGAATAAAATATGCTTGTGGCAAAACTTTATATGGGTTTGATGTTCTGGTAGAGGTTTACTTCTTTCCACATTAGCATAGCCATCTAGTGCTATTTGAAATTGAAATCGTCATTAAATGCATCTATACATATTCATAGGGTTATAAGCTAGTATTGTTTTCAAAATAAGCCATTTAAACATTAAAGGCACCCAAAAAAAATATAAGTGGTCACTAGACCTTTAATTAGGAAAGGTTTAAGCTTTAAATGCAAGTGATTATGATATGATGAGTTATGCCTAACCTTCAATGATCATTTATAAAATTCTTATAAAATTTTATCGTAAGTTAAAGAAAATAATGTTAGAATTTCAGACCTTAGTAATGAGTACAATAGGTCAAACATAGCTATTATAATTTTTGTTAGAGGCAAAGATCAAATGGGTATGTCTTAATGTCCATCGAAATTAAATTATCCTTTGTTTGGAGCCTACAAAGCAGTGGTGGTGTCAAAAAAAATTTTCAAGGGGGGTCAAATTCTTAACTTAAAAAAAAAAAAAGTAAAGTGACTAAAAAAACTCTTTATTTCACAGATTAAATTTGACTCAAACAATGTTCTTCCTTACACTCTTTCATGGAACTAAAATAATTTACAAATACTTGATTTTGAACTAATTTTTTTAACAATTGCTTTTTCTATATATATAGTTAAACAATTACTTAAGAACTCATTCAACTTTGAATTTTGGAATGTTTTTTCTTTTAAAATATGCAATTGGTTTCTCCATGAATTATTCACTATTTGAAAACTTGATCAAGTATATAAATTCTATAATCATAATACCTATCATTGATAGAGTAAACAAATATATAAATGACAAAATTTAGCTACAAAACCAGTTGTAGCTTTAGGCTACAAAACCAGTTGTAGCCTTACTGCTCTAATAAGATGACATGTGTAAAAAATAGCATGTGCAATGCACATGATTACTTAAGTAAACTTAACTCAACTAACCCTAGTTAACTACACCACCTATTAAAAAAATAAAAAATAAAAATAAAAACTAAAAAACCTGAAAAGGTCTATACGTATGATCTCTCTCTCTCATGGTCTTCTCTCTCTCTCCCTCTCTAAACTGTAACCTAGCAGAGAACCGATCACCCATAGCCTCCTATCTCTACCGCCAGCTGGCCAGCCCAAATCCTCCTGTCTCCACCGTCGGCCAACCTCAAATCTTGTACTGTCTCCACCACCGGCCAACCATCTCAATCTTCCTCTGTCTCCACCGTTGGCCCACCCAGTCTTCGCCACTTCACCGGTTAGAACTAAATTTCCTTTTGTTTTATTCATAGATAACTAAATTTACTTTTTTAATTCTATTAATTTTTTTTTCTGAATAAATTGTGTTTGATTATTAATGTGTGTTCTGGATTTTCTGGTTTTATTATTATTATTATTAATGTGCGTTTTTTAGTTTGATTGTTCATTGATAACCTTGATTCCTTCAAGAAATGAAGAGGATTTTCTAGCTGTTTTTTATAAGTTACCAAACCTAGTTTAATTTACTTATTAAAAAAATGAATTTATGTGTATTTCTTCTCTAATATGTAATAGTGTTGTTATCTGCTGTCTTGTTCCATGGTTTTGTTGTAGTTTTTATGATATTAAATTTAGCTAAGTTGTAGAAATTGTATTCATTTTTCTTTAGTATTGAATTTATCTTTGATTCATCTAAAAAAATTGTTGTTCTTGTTCATGTTGACTTGATTTTCAAAAGTATAAGCAATTGAGAGTAAACTTTATAGGCTTCTAGATTTATACATTCTAAAACTTTAGTGTTTGCAAGTAATTAATGGAGAGTATTCTTTAATGGGTCCTGAATATTGGAATACTTTTTTTTAAATATTGTTTGTAAAATTTTTCCTTTTTTCTGATTTGATTTTGAATATGTATCTTGACTACAAATGATGGATACTAGTCAAATCATTTTATTGGAAGATGAATTGAATGATTGCATAGCTGATTAACAAGAGGAGGCTCAAATAGAACCTACTCATGGAAGCCCAAAAAATTCAAATACTCCAAGAAGACATAGCAAGGAAATTGTAGAAGTACCAGAAATTGTATTGGAAGATGAATTCATTGGTTGGATAGCTGATCAACAAGAGGAGACTAAAGTAGAACTTACTCTTGGAAGCCTAAACAAATCAAATATAGAAACTCCAACAATTGGCATGAAATTTGATTTTGATGAGAGTGCATATGAATTTTACAAAAAATATGCTCACCGAATTAGCTTTAGTGTATGGAAACATTTTGTAAAGCAAGGAAATGCGGGCCAAATTATAAGGAGAACATTTAGTTGCTCAAAAGAAGGTGAACGAGCTGTTGACAAACGTCACGAAAATGCATCTTATCGTCGTCCAATTTCACAAACAGGTTGTTTAGCACAGATGACTTGTCATCTTCAAAAGGATGGTATGTTACATGTTGTTTCTTTTCATGATCAACATAATCATGAGTTTGCTCCTTCGCCAATGAAACATATCTTAAGATCGAAGAGAAAATTTTCATTTGCTCAAAAAGCCATTGCAAATGATGCAGAGAGGTCTGAAATATCAATTAAACAAACCATTGAATTATTGAGCATGCAAGTTGGGGGTCATGAAAATCTTGGGTTTATGGATGTTGACTATAAGAATCATGTACATAATAAGAGGAGGATGGCTTTGAGGAAAGGAGATGGACCTGCTATGATGGAGTACTTTCATAAGATGCAATTGGCAGATCGATCTTATTTTTATTCAATACAAGTTGATGATGATGGTCAAATCATGAGCATTTTTTGGGCTGATGATAGATCAATAGTTGATTACGGGCACTTTGGAGATGTTATTTGTTTTGACACAACTTATCAAACAAATAGATATGATTGCCCCTTTGCTCCATTCGTTGGGGTTAATCTTCACAAACAATCAATTATATTTGGTGCAACTTTACTTTATGACGAGACTATAGAGTCATTTAAGTGGTTGTTTGAAACTTTTTTAACTGCAATGTCAGGAAAGTAGCCAAGAACTATACTTACAGATCAATCTGCTGCTATGGGTAAAGCAATAACAGAGGTATTTCCTAAATCTAATCATCGTTTGTGTGTATGGCATATTTATCAGAATGCTGCTAAGAATCTACATCATGTATTTCATTCATCTAAGCATTTTGCAAATGATTTTAGTGATTGTTTGTATGAGTATGAAGATGAAGATGAATGGCTTGTTTCATGGGATTATATGTTTAAGGAATATGGTCTTACTGATAATAAATGGTTGTGTAGCATATTTGATGTGAAAGAAAAATGGGTTATGGTGTATGGTCGACATATATTCACTGCTGATATGAAAAGCACACAACGTAGTGAGTGAATAAACAATGTGTTGAAGAAATACTTGAAACCAAAACATGATTTTGTGCTCTTTTCAGAACATTACTCTAGAGTTTTGGTTGATAAGAGACATCAAGAACTATAGGCAGAGTTCAAAATGAGGCAAACAAAACCGATTTTACAATCTAATGTAGAGATGTTGAGACATGTTGTAGAGCTGTACACCCCAGAAATTTTTTTAAATGTTTCAAGATGAATATATGAAGATTGCTGATTATACTATTTACAAGGCTAATAAATCTGATACTATCACAGAATACAAGGTCAAATATAGTCAAAGAATTCAAGAACACCTAGTTAAATATGAAGCCTCAACTACAACAGTGGAATGCAGTTGCAAGAAGTTCAACTTTGTAGGAATTCTTTGTGCCCGTACTTTGAAAGTTCTTGAACATAAAAATGTTAAAAGACTTCCCGTCCAATATGTATTGAAAAGATGGACGCAAGATGCAAGCTAGGGCTGGTTCTATCAAGGACTATCATGGCATTGATATTAAAGGTAATGCTCAAGAGTCGATAGGAAAACGCTACTCTCATTTGAGTCACAATGCTCGTGAAATTTCCACACTTGTAGCAGAGAATGAGATAATGTATGAACATACCAAAGAATATTTTGAAAAAGTAATAAGGGATTTGCAAGAGATTAGAAAAAAAATGTCATTCGAATAATATGGAGAGTTGCATAGAGGTCCATGGTGATGTTACTACAGATGTTTTACAAGGTGATAGTGTACATAGGATTAAAACAAAACCTACTGTTGGGTGTCCAAAGAGAAGATTGAAATCTACATTAGAGAAGAAAAATGGTAAATCTCGAAGCAAAACAACACATGCTAAAAAACATGCCAGTGGCTTACAAAAAAAAAGCTTGTGAGGCGAGACAAGTTGAATCACTTGGAAGCCTAAATAAAGTAAGATTTGTTACATTCCACTATAATATATCAATCTTGTAGGCACATAAATTTGTTTACAGTCCATGTGACAATTATTCTTTGCAATTGTTTTCAGGTTTCAACAACTACTTCTGATGTTATCTAAGAAGAGCACCATTTTGGCAAAAGCACTAAATAGGTTAGAGTTAGGGTGCAACTTTATTGGATGGAGATTGAAGACTATGCAGTTTTATTTGTTAGAGACTGAAGACTATTTTTTTATTGTTAGACTATTGGCAAATTGTTAACCTTTTAGTATTTTTTATTGTGATGCCATTGGCATATTGAAGACTATTTTTAATGGTTAGACCATTGGCAGATTGATACCATTAGCATTGAAGGTACTTAATGCTTATAAACCATCAACTAAATAAATAAATAAATAAATAAATAAATATATATATATATATATAAATGCTTCCAATGACCAAAGATATGTCACTATAAATGGTTGGGAATCAACTAAATTATTTTCTTTTAAGACATTTCTGCTTGAGTATGTGTGTTTGCCTATTTGATGCTATCATTACAATGTCTTAGGAATACCAACTGCTTCCAGGTGAGTTGATGCATAAATGGCGCACATGAAATTATCTGAAGATTTACTAATTCTGCAATTTACAATTTTTTTTATTTGTACAAATGATGATTATTTCTGCCCTGAACTAGGGGCAAAGGGCACTCTATATTTATATTTTCAGAAAAAAAAACATGTTAGTCAAAGCAATAAAAAACAACCTGTGAGTGATTGTCTCATTAGAAAACAAGTACATATTTATATTTGTTAGTCTCATATGAAAACGACATATTTATAGTTGTTAATGTACTAAAATGAAAGTATAATGCATTTCAGTTTAGGAAAGGAGATGCCACAGCACAAAGTAAGCCATCACCCCAATGTCAAGTAGCACAAACTGGTGGAGTACATCAAAGTCAACCAACACCTCAGGTTATTATTATTTTGATAAGTAACAACAAAATTGCCTTCGTTGTTTTTACTAGATTAATATTTTTGCGCACTTTCTCAAGTTAGAGACAAAGAGTTACAAGAAGTTACAGCTCTGGAGTTGTAGCAGAAATAATGGCTGTTGAGAGACATCCAAAAGAATTACAAAGTTTTATATGAATGCACAAGAGCATAAACGAATAAAAATTGCTTGTGAATTAATGTGCAATAGTGTAGGCTCTTATGGAGATAAATGTGTATTTTGAAGTGGATGGAATACTTAGAAATTTTTTGTTATTTTTGAAACAATTCGAGGGTTACCACTGTTTGGAACAATTTTTTGTTATTGTTTGACACTGTTTGAGGATTACTACTATTTGGAACATTTTGAATGGTGGAATTTAATGATGTTTGTTGAAACCTTGTCAAATGATGCAATTGGCTAGTCTCTCTTTTAAAATTATATTGCTATGTTGTTGGAGGAAAAATCAACATAACACTCTAAAAAAAGGCAAAGTAGTGAACCTTTTGGAGACTTTTGGAGACTTTAGTACTGAATCTTATGTGTAGCCATTGTGCTATGCTTTTGCATTAGTTGACATCACCCTAATTAACATTAAGCTACGTACAATAACATGGATGTGAAAAATTTTCCATTAGCTTTGATAGATTAAATGCATGTGGAGACAATGGTACCAGACTACCAGTGAAGCTACTCTATCTGCCAACTCCATGTCAATAATATTGCATGATTTAAGTATTTCAGTTTGTCGCCTCACACTTTCCATCCTTCAAATGACAATAACAATATTTTTACATTGTATAACAAAGTTACTTTGTTATTGATTTATTTATTGAAAAAAATAATAATCTAGTAGACAATACATAATTGATTTGAGATGAACCAGATAAATGAGCAACACTTTATTTATGAGACATTATTATTAAACCTTCTCACTTGTAAAATTCCTAAGAAGAACAACTTTAAAATCCATATCTTCAAGCCTTGTAAACTACTCCAGAATAATTTTTTTGTCTTCTTCTTCTACAGACCTCTTCCTCCATAGCCTGATAGCAACAATCCTAGCTTAGCTGCACGACATATACCAATCCGGGTATCCATGTCCTTCCTCTCCACATCAAGTTGTAAAGTCATGGAAGCATAATTAAAATTCAATTCAAGATTTGAGTAATATATTGGTCTTAAAGGTTAACAAAGTAAGACGAGTCACAGGACATATTGCTTTGAAGAGCACTCTATGCAGTAGCCATGTCTACCTACCAACAAGTATATCCAATAAGACACCTTCCCTTCAAACTAATGATTTTCTTTAAAGAAATTTATAGAACTTAGAAAAAGGCAAACAAAAGGTAATAGACTTGATACAATTTTTCTCCAAGGGAAAATTAGCAGTGATCAAGAGAAAATTAGCAAACAAAAGGTAATAAAAAAAAAAAACCAGAAAATCTAGAACACACATTAATAATCAAACACAATTTATTTAGAAAAAAATTAATAGAATTAAAAGAAGTAAATTTAGTTATCTATGAATAAAACAAAAGGAAATTTAGTTCTAACCGGTGAAGTGGCGGAGACTGGGTGGGCCGACGATGGAGACAGAGGAAGATTGAGGTGGTTGGCCGGCGGTGGAGACAGTACAGGATTTGAGGTTGGCCGGCGGTGGAGATAGGAGAATTTGGGTTGGCCAACTGGCGGTGGAGATAGGAGGCTATGGGTGATTGGTTTTTTGTTGGGTTACAGTTTAGAGAGAGAGAGAGAGAGAGAGAGAGAGAGAGAGAGAGAGAGAGAAATCATATGTATAGACCTTTTTAGGGTTTTTAGTTTTTATTTTTATTTTTTATTTTTTTAATAGCTGGTATAGTTTACTAAGGTTAGTTGAGTTAAGTTTACTTAAGTAATCATGTGCAATGCACATGCTATTTTTTACACATGTCATCTTATTAAAGCAGTTTGTAACCTAAGGCTACAACTAGTTTTGTAGCTAAATTTTCTCTATATATAACAATAATTTATTTTAACCACTCAAGTAACTAAATATCAATTAAATAAAAAATTAACAAAAATTACTATTTTCAAATTATAATAAATTACCATGGCTTTTGAGTGGAGTTGTGGTGTGCCTTTGTATTGGAACCCCTTTCCCTCTCCCTTGTGTGTGTGTGTGTTTGTTTCTCAAAAAAAAAAAAAAAAAGGTAATTGTCCTACATTGTTTAAGAGAGTATGTTGTGTGTTGTATAACTTGCTCCACCCTCCCTTAAAAGTTACCATGTGCCTTTATGTTGAGTATAACTTGCCCCACACTCAAGTAACTAAATATCAATTAAATAAAAAATTAACAAAAATTACTATTATCAAATTATAATAAATTATCATGGCTTTTGAGTAAAGTTGTGGTGTGCTTTTGTGTTAGAACTCATTTCCTTCTCCCTTGTGTGTGTGTGTGTTTGTTTCTAAAAAAAAAGGGTAATTGTCCCACATTGTTTAAGAAAGTGTGTTGTGTGTAGTATAACTTGTCTCACCCTCCCTTAAAAGTTACCATAACTTTTGAGTGGAGTTGTGATTTGTCTTTTTGTTAAAACCACTTTTCTTTTCTTTTGCGAGCGTTTGTTTGTTTCTTAAAAAAAAACATTTATAATAAATTACTACAGTGCCTAGTTGGAAACCACAAACTCAATAAAACAATATAAAAATAAGTAAAGCCTAGTCTAGTCTAACTTTAGACTACTTTGCTTTAGGGCGAGTTTGTTTAAGCTTTTTGAAAAAGAGCTTTTGCAAAAAAGGGTTTTTTCAAAAAGTGCAGTATGAAAAGGTGTTTTTTCAAAAAATTTAGTGTTTGGTAAAAGCTGTTAAAAAGTGCTTTTTGAAAAAGCTGAGTGTTTGGCTAGTACTTATAAAAGTAGCGGTTTGAGTTGTAAATTACCAAAAAGGACAATGTATATATAAAAGCATCTCCAGTAGGTTAGACAAATTTTTGTACTGTTTGGACAATTAACAATGACATTTACCTTTTGACTACTTACTTTTTTAATTTTTAATTTTTAATCAAATTTATTCTTTTTTAATCTTTATTTTTTCTTTTTCTATTCATTCTCAACAATTATATTTTTCAACAAAAAGTGTTACATTCACAATATTTTTTGCAATACTTTTACAAGAATCATAATAAAATCTTATATGAAAAGTTGTTACTAGTTCTAATTTGAACCCATCACTAAAATTATATTTTTACTCAGTAATATTAACTAATTATTTAAAATTTATTGTAAAAATATTGTGAAAATATTGTGGTAATATTTTTAAATTGTGATTTCTTATTGTTTGCCTTTCTTTCATCCATTAGTTTTCTTCTTTCTTTTTTTTTTCCTTTCTTTTTTTTTTCTCTTGCATTTTGTCCACCACACACGTATACCCATGGAATTCCATCCTCACCTTTTATTTTTCTTTACTTTTCACTTATTCCAGAGCCTTCCATCTTCTTCTTTCATTTTCCTTTTCTTTTCCCTTATTCCAGAACGTCCCTCTCCATTTCTTTCTCCAGCTCTCTCATTTTCTACTCTCTTTTTTTTTTCTTTCTACTTGATTCCATAAATTCTCTAGCTCGCTCTGTGACTCATCTCACATAATCTTTCTTGCCTTTTAGTGTCATTATCTTCAAACACAGAGACACGAATGGAGAGAAAGGAGAAATCACCTTTGCTCCACCACACCGCCACCGCTGCTCCTCCTCCTCATATCGGCTTCTATTTTTTTTCCTTGTTCTTGATTAGTTGTTGTTTCTGATTTTAGATCTGTCAGATCAGCTTCTAGTTTTTTTTCTTAATCATTTATTGTTGTTCTAAATTTTTTTTTTTCTATTCTTGATCTGCTGTTGTTGTGGTTTTGATTTTAGATTTGTTGTTTAAATTATATCAGTTTTATGAGAGCAAGAATTTTTTTGCTTTTATTGTTGTGGTTTGATTAATTTTTAAGATTATGTTTTTGAGTTTGCATTTTGATTATGCTTGAGTATAGAGATGAGATGAGAGTTCTGAGGTGAGGAATTGAGACTCTGAGAGTGAAGGATAATTTGGTAATTCCCCTCTACAGCCCAACGGATAGCACCAACACGCAGGAGCTTTTAGCCAAAATGGACCTCAATTGAGCTTTTAGCAAATTCACGTTTTCTTCACAAATCTAAAACGCAACTTTTAATAAAAAGTTGCTTTTATAATTAACCAAACAGGCTTTTGTCTTCAACTTTTTCAAAACGGGCTTTTATGTGTTGCAAAAGTGCTAACAAACAGGCACTTAGTAAAACGTCCTAGTACACTCAAGTTGCAGAATTTATTTCACAATAAAACACTATAAAATAAAAAGTCTACTTCTTTCGTTTCAACTTTCAAACTGAAAGTTGCAGAAAATATATTTCACTCAAGAAAAAAAGTTACAAAACAGAGAGAGAGAGAGAGAGAGAGAGAGGCATACACATTGACACTGGAGATAGATCAAGGTGGCAGTGGCGGTGGCGGCAAAAGTGGCATTAGTTGGTAAGTGAGTGGGGGCTGATTCGTTGTTGGCAATTGTATATGTTGTGAAGTTTGGATCTTTGGGGTTTTGAAGTTAAGGTTTTGTTTGGGAAGTATGATGTTAAAAACTTAAAATTTATTTCTATTTATTTGGATTTTGGAGTCTTGATTGAAATATTTAATTAGGACTAGGAATCCTGATTATGAAGGAATTTAAGTGTGTGTGTTTTTCTTAATTCCAAATTTGTTTATGGGCTAGATAACGGGCTGGATTAGGACTGAAATAAGTACATATATTTTGTGTCAAAATCTTAAGGGGGGGCCGGTGATTGAGTTTGTTAAGATAATTTTTTTCTTTAGCACTTTTGAGCCTATTATTAATGGAATTTTTCAAAAGTCGGGGGCCAAGGCCCCCCCTAGCTTCAACTGTGCTACAAAGTGAATGTGGACGCTACTTGGCTGAAAGATGGGAAGGCAGTTGTAATTGTGGCATCTTGTGACCGTATGGAAAAAAAAGCAATTGTGTTGAGATTTCGCAAGTATAAATCCCTTTACGAGAATCAGATGTGGTCAAAGCACAAGTTGTGAGGAAAGTTATTGAATTGGGCGACCCAGTTGAATTTTGAAATGGCGAGCATTGAAGAGTGATGCTGCCTATAGTAGCCTGTTTGGTAGATAAGATAAACAACTTATTTTCAATTTTTAAACAACATTACACCCAATTTTCCATCCACACATATTTAAAAAAGTTTTTATACTATTTTTACAATATATATATATATATATATATATATATAAACTAGTTACTTATTTCTTTTTTCATAAAATGTTTCTAAAAATATTTTTTAAAACAATATTTTTAAGACACCCATTAACTATTCCCAATAAATAAACAAGCGGGAGTAGCGCGAATGAAGTTTTTAGCTCCAAAAACATATAAAAATGACAATAGAGTATTGAAGATGAATTATCACTCATCACTTATACTAATAAAAGAGTTATTTGTCCATAACTTACGACAAAAGTTAACACCATTTTAAACAACACTCTATATAATATTACTGTCTATATGAACATATACATAATTATTGTTATGTTTATTCTTGATTTTTTTTTTCCAAAATATATCAGAGTCAAATATTTTATGTTCCTTATGTTTGCACATGATAAAATTTTATTTTCATTCTCACAATATTCAGCTAGAATAAATTTTTCAATAAAAAAAAGATAATAATCATAAATAAGTTATTAAATTTTAGGGAACAATAGTGTATATTAGCCTAAATGAAAGTATCACAATTCAAAAAAAAAAAAAGAAGAAGGTAAAAGTATCTTTTACTTTGTGTGGGTCACAAACTAGTTAATTAATAAAAAATAGTTTCTCAAAAGAAACTTGCCTCAAACATCTTGAGAAAAAATATTAACTGAGCAACAACTTGCAAGGCAACAAATCCTAAAATGAGATGCCAACCAGTCTTCCTCTGAGTAATAGCATTGTCTTTTGTCTTTCAGAACAATTTCTTCAGCACTTCACGGGGTCAATCATCCTATGAGTTACTAATATACTCTCTAATGAGTAAGACTCCTAACTTAAGGTATGTTGGCTGGCGCCTAATTTTAGGATTTGTTGCCTTGTAGTTGTTACCCAACTAATATTGTTTCTCAAGATGTTTGAGGTAAGTTTTTTTTGAGAAACTATGTTTTATTAATTAACTAGTGTGTAACTCACGCAAAAGTAAAATATACTTTTATTTATTTATTTATTTAGAATCATGGTACTTTCATTTAGGCTAATAAATGCTATTAGTCCCTAAAAGTTATTAGCTAGTTTAATATTATTATATTTTTTTATTGAAAAAATTATTCTAGCTGAATTTTGTGAGAATGAAAATAAAATTTATCATGTATAAACATAAGGAACATAAAATATTTGACTGATATATTTTGGAAAAAAAATCAAGAATAAACATAACAATTATTATATATATGTTCATATTATGATTTAATACAGTAATATTATATAGAGTGTTGTTTAGGATGCTATTAAATTTTGTCCTAATTTATGGACAAAATAACTCTTTTATTAGTATTAGTAACGAGTGAAAATTCATCTTCAACATCCTAGTGTCATTTTTTTATGTTTTTGGTGTTAAAAACTTTATTCACGCTACTCTTGCTTGTTTATATATAGGGAATAGTTAACGGGATGCCTTAAGGATATTGCTTTAAAAAATATTTTTAAAAACTTTTTATGGAAAAAGAAAAAAGTAGCTGATTTTTTTATAGAATTTTTTATATTTCTCATAAAGACAATATCAAAACTTTCCTAAAATTGTTTATTAACAAATATTCTAAAGGTGTCCGTTAATCAGGCCCTTATCTATATTTAGAAATTGAATCTCTTGAATAGTTAATTTTTTTACTTTATATTTTCTTTTTAAGGTTTAGGGTTTTTAAGTATCTTAATGATCTAGGCAACATCACTCTTCAATGCTCACCATTTCAAAATTCATTTAGGTCGCCACTAGCCAATTCAATAACCTTCCTCACAACTTGTGCTTTGACCATATTTGATTCTCGTAGAGAGATTTATAACTACGGAATCTCACCACAAATGCTTGTTTTCCAAATGGTCACAAGATGCCACAATCACAACTGTCTTCCCATCTTTCGGGAACAAAATTGACCTATACCCTTTTCACGCAAACTAAGCAGCATTTTGCCCCCCTTTTCAAACTAATCAGGGAAATGCCCCCTCTTTTGAAAATCGATTTTCTAAAAATCGAGTTAGGCCCTATAGCGGCGTTTTTAAGGAGCCTATAGTGACGTTTTCAGGACCTATAGCGGCGTTTTATAACTCGGTCTTTACAAAGTCGAGTTATAGGCAAAAAAAATGAAAAAAATTGCATATAACTCGATTTCATGAAGGTCGAGTTATAAAACGCCGCTATAGGTCTTGAAAACGTCACTATAGACTCTTTAAAACGCCACTATAGGGCTCCAAAATTTTTTTTTTAAACTCGATTTTGAGAAAATCGAGTTTCAAAAGAGGGGCATTTTTCTAATTAATTTGAAAAAGAGGGCAAAATGCTGCTTAGTTTGTGTGAAAAGGGCATTTGCCCATTTTGTCCCATCTTTCGGCCAAGTAGCGTCCACATTCACTTTAATCTAACTCAATTTACACTTTGTAGGCTCCAAACAAAGGATAATTTCATTCGATGGACATTGAGACATGCACATTTGATCTTTGACTTTTAAAAAAATTATAATAGCTATGTTTAACCTATTGGACTCATCAATAAGGCCCGAAACTTTAACATTATTTTCTTTAATTTATGATATAATTTTATAAGAATTTTATGAATGATTGTTAGAGGTTAGGCACAACTCATCATGTCATAATCACTTGCATTTAAAGCTTAAACCTTTCCTAATTAAAGGTCTAGTGACCATATTTGTTTTTGGCGCCTTTAAAGTTTAAACTATTTATTTTGAAAACAATTCTAGCTTGTAGTCCAATGCATATGCATGGATGTATTTAATGACGAGTATCCTTGTGCTTATGCCCAACCGTTTGAATTTCAAATAGCACTAGATGGCTACACTAATGTGGAAAGAAGTAAAGCTCTACTAGTACATTGAACCCATATAAAGTTTTACCATGAGCATATTGTATTCATTGGGCGAATATTACTAGAACCAGAAGCAAGCAAAAGGCATCAACTCAGGGAAAGTTGAGTTTACCTATTTTAGCTGTTTTTCAGAAGTTTGATGTAGGAAATTAACCCCTCTTTGCAGAAAATCATAAATCTTTCTTTTTGTCTAAAAGCATACATAACTCTTGATTAACTATTAGCGGTTAAAGGATAAAAGAATAAGACATATGTACGAAACAAATATAATCATCTACAAAAAACTATTTGATATGTGACAAATGGTTAACTATTTAATCATCTACAAAAAAAAAAAAAAAAAAAAAAAAAAAAAAAAAAAAAAACTATATGACCAAATTGACAATCATTTACGGCAGTGGCGGCTCCTGAAATCTTTTTTAGGGGGGTCATTTAGAAACTTAAATTAAACAAAATTTAATAAATAAATAAATAACTTGAATATAGTGAGTTATCGACAACAACAAAAAAAAAAAAAAAAGTAGTAAATACATAAAATGTTACAATTTCCTTCTATGAGTTTTCATATTTTGAAATCATTACATGATAGTTCATTATCAATTGTTGTTATTTATTGAATCCTCTGAAATACATCTAGCGTCGTCCATGATTTACGGTGATATATGTAAATGCTACATACACAAAAAATTTTGTTGATAGCCTTTTTCACAACATATGAGATGGTAGATTGTAATTAGTACATCACTTTTACATGAGACCACTATTGACATTGCTTGTCATCAATCACAATTTGTCATCTTATTTAATTGTGGGCCAATCAAAATTGATCACCTAGCTTCAAACAGATTGATCTAATAAAGTAGGATGCATCCTAAGAAACCGTTATAAATAAAGGCACCCCTAACTCATTAGTACATCACTTTTACATGAGATGACCATTGACATCACTCTTATCATTCATCAATCACAATTTGTTACATTATTTAATTGTGGGCCAATCAAAATTGACCACCTAGCTTCAAATTGATTGATCTAATAAAGTAGGATGCATCCTAAAAAACCGTTATAAACAGAGGCAGCCCTAACTCATTCAAATGAGATAAACAACATAAAATTGAGCCTAATCTTAGGTGGGTAATTTTAAATTATTCCTACTTAATATTTATGAATAATTATAAAATTACCATTTGTAGAAAATTAACTGATACTCTTAAGTCTTAACTGGATAAATTTTGAGTTTAAAATCAAGTTATAGCTAAGCGATTAGAAAAGCGCCAAATTTGTGAAAAAGTTAGACTCAAGGTCTAGAGGCGCTCTTCAAATGCCGATTGGGACTTGAATCAATCACCTTAAAAATTCCAAAGTCATTGAACTCTATTGCTCTCTAATTTCAAATATTATAATTTTTGAAATTGAAATCTAAGCCGGTTAGTTTGGAGAGTCCCACACTCATCCAAAACTCATCAAAAGGCCGCCCTTATAAATAGAAGGGGGATTCATAGTTCAAGGTACCGCACTCCTGTAGAGTACTAGAGGAAGCTTCAAAACATAGTCATAACTCATACAGTAGTTGGCGATCCTTTGTTTAGTGAGTGACCGAGTCTTTAGTTGTAATCCCCTCTAGACTTTCAGCTTGGGAAACTCAATAAACTTGCCAAAATTGTCAAAAATATCCATTCTATGCAGGTGGTATTGATAAAAGTTTGAAAAGAAAAAAATAAGTGATTTATGAACAATTATAAAATTGTTAAGAGTCCTATAGTTCAACTTAACTGGTAAATTTTGGTGTTTCCAACTAACTATTGATGTAAAAAATGAAAAAAACAAAAAACAGAACTCTAATGATAGTAAGTTTTTTTTTTTTGAGAAACTCTAATGATGGTCAGTTGAATTGCAAATTTTGCTTTAGAATCTAAATCTGTTTTGAGTTATTTAAGGAGTCAAGTGAAGGGTATTAATATACATAAACCCTTTCAAAAAAAAAAAAATATACATAAACCCACCTCAATTTGATATATAATTTTATCTACAGATGTACAAAAGGTGTCCATAGTTCAAACTTCAAACACGTAGCCAGACTGAAATTAATATTTCTTTAAAAAGATAATATTCACCTATATTTTTTCTCTCTTTCTAAAAATAATGAACTCATAAAATAGTTAACATTTACTTAATTCCATATTATCCTCTGTTTTAAAACTTTTTTACCTATTCAAGTATACAGAAAATCTATTATTTTCCTCATTAATAAGAGTAATGTCCCATTAACTTGGCTGCTTTGTCTATTACATAAAGACCAACAGAAACAGAAGATCTCACTAGTAGGCTGAATCTAACAGCCCAAGATTCAATTGTTAAAATATCATCCTTTCCATTTCTTGTCGGACTGAATGAATAGTTGTTAATGAACTTCGCACTTATGAATGGTTGCTATTATCAGCAACAAACGCTGCCATCCTGCAACGAACTGTTTTTGCAACTTACAGTTCTTGATAATCCTGCAAAATCCCTTTTACCACGGGGTTGCGAGGTTCTAAAATGAGAGAGAGAGAGAAAGAGAGAGAGAGAGAGAGAGAGAGAGCCATGCATATGCCCATAACAGAACTTCCCAACTTAAATTTCAGAAAGAATACCACTGAAGCTTGGAAATGTACGACTAGAATACACTATATATAACAAATGTGCACAAAATTATGTTGGTCAATGACTTTCGTATGAAGTGAGAAAGAGGATACAATGCAACTGCCGAAAGCATGGTCACTAGACTGGCAAAGAGAAAAAAGAAAAAGAAAAGAAAATTAAATTTGACCCTTCCCTCTGTGTCCAAAAAGAATATGATCGGGAAGTTGGGATAACTTCATAAAACACAAGTTGCATCAGGAAGATCCCTCCCAAGATAAAGCGCGCACAGTTTTTAGGACTGGCAGCAAGGCATAATCATACTGACGATCTTAAGGATTCCTGCCGCCTAAGAGGGATGCCTTCACCATTAAGGCCATCCTCTTCTGAGTGCTTGGAAAGTCGCATGGACATAGACGATGACAAACCTGTACATAATTTGACAATATTTTTCATACATTTGTCAGAACGGCAAATATGAATTGAAGACTTAAAAAACATCAGTGCCTGTGAGATAAGAGTCATAGGACCCTGTTATAACTTATAACCTATTATTATTCAAAATGAAGGGTTCACAAGAACAATATAGAGAGCATACCATCAGACATATCCTTTGTTTTGTGAAGCAGAAAAGTTCCCGAGAGGATGGTCACAAAGCCACATATTTCTGTGATTACCTGGGTTGGACTCTGCCTATCCCAGTCCTGAATGTAAATGAAGATTCCATAATGTAATCAATTCAAGATTATCATATGAAAATTGCAAAAATGAGTCTACCAGACTCAATACTGTAACCCCAAGTGAGAGGAGGAGCTGAAACTACTGAAAAATAAAACCAGAAACTGCTCATCATATAGTGACTAAATCTAATATAACATAATTGCTATTCAATAAGACTAACAATTTAAGCAAATAACAAATGGAAATAATTGATGTCAACGAGAGAGAGAGAGAGAGAGAGAGAGAGAGGGGAGCGAATATGTGATGGAAGTACAATAGAGAGTCCAGGAAGACTGCCTAGCTTTGGAGTTTACAAATTATTTACACTGTTTTGCGTGTGAAAGAAGATTAAGATTTAAGACCAAACCCAGCCTTTGCCTCCCCCATGTGAGGAGAGAGAGAGAGAGAGAGAGAGAGAGAGAGAGAGATTCACTAAGACTACAAACATGGTCTAAAAACAGAAATCAATGTAGGTCACGTAACAAGACACAAGGAACTTCACAGTAGAAATCTTACTTATCCAAAAAAATATTTAATAAAAAACAAAAGTAAAAAACCTTCTGTAGAAATCTCGCAAAGAAAGCCATATTGAATGCAAATGCAATGGACAATGATAAAAAAGATAGTTCTTGAACACAAAACATCAGAGGTCCAATTCCTACAGTGAAACAGTTGTTATCATGATCTTAATGATGCTACAAACCAAGATACAGTACTGTGCATGGCCCCAGAGTGTTGTTCAACCTTAAAAACTGAGAAGGCCACAGTTCATCCAAAAGGTACTCAAGGAATCACCAAACTCCTTTTCTTTCAGGCAAGAAATTTTCTCCTCTGGACTAGTGACACCACTATACAAAAATAAGAGCTTACGCTCCATCAGATCAACCTCTCAGCCATGAAAGCCACTCCAAAAATTGGGAGGCCTTTCATCACTGCATACAGACCAGAAAATGTCACAAATTTAAACAGAACCAACAGCAACAGCATATGGAATTAGAGAAAAGGCATTTGTAAGACCCTTATTTTATTGGTTAATAAAACACGCACTTATTGGGTCTTGAACCCACAACCTCACCCTCCAAACCATTATTGTGGGAGAAAGAAATGCCAATTGAGCCATACGCTAGCTCATAGGCTAGAAAAGGTGTTTGTAAAGAGTTATCTCAACAACAAAGATCCAATATTAACATCATTACCAAAGCCCCATCTTCAAAATGGACTCCATCACTTATTCTTTTTGGTTTATTGCTATGATTTTTAAGAGCAAAGTTATCTTCAACATCCCTTTTTCCTTAAACAACCAGTTCAAAACAACAACAGCCACCTTTTGGACTTTCTTTATACCATCAATCTTCATTATTCCCACACCTGTACTCTTAGCTCTAAGAAGGCCATAGCTATTCAATCTTTGTTTCATGGCTGTATAACTTATCAAAAAGAAGGCTACAGCTATTAATGCCCGAGAGCCTAGTTACTTTAGTGCAACAGTACCTGATGAAGTTATGAAAGACTAATATGCTACAGCTTTGCAAATTCACCTATTCAAGAATTATTTTATTGGGTCTTCATGTGAAGTCCAATTGAAGTGAAAGTCATGTCATTTTAATAGTCTGAGTATGAGTCTTTTAGGGTTAAAACATTTTTTTAATTTGGGTTTTTATTTTATTAGTTATGGTCAATTTTATATTCAGGGGCAAATCTGTAATTTCTGCAATTCCTGCGAATTAAGGGTGTTTTAGTAATTTAGTTGAATCTAGGATCTTCTAGGGCATTCTAAGTATCTTAGGTTTATTTTCTTTGGGTGCAAGTTAGTGGTTGTTACTTATTAGGTATTATACTACTAGTACAAGTAAGTCTTTATATATATATATATATATATATATACACACAATGTATTCAAAGAGTAGAATGAATTGATTAATAAAATTGAGTGTTTTGAGCAAAAGGCATGTTGGCCTTTGTTGGTTCTGTCTTCTCTCTTCATTCTTTCTTGAGTTACTGTTCATGGGTACTATTCACACAGCCCTAATTTCTCTCTAATTCTTCTTCTTTCCTAACCCTAAAATCACCACAAACATAGACAATTCTCTAATTTGTCCTACATCAGTACTGTCACCTACTTTCCTCAATTTAGTTACTTTCTTTTCAGGCCAGTGGTCTTGCTTCTCCAGAAAATTTTCAATTGTTTCTCAGTATCACACTTTGAAGTACATGATAGGTTTTCGCTCACTTTGACATCTTTGTAGATGTGGGTCAGATTCACCCTCAATCTTCCCTCATAACTAGTCATACTTCAGATATGACCACAAATTTGATAACAAAAAAAAAAAAAAGGCTTGATTCAAGAGAGAAACTGGGGGGGGCGGGGGGGGGGGGGGGGGGGGGGGGGGATTAATGAAGGAAACAAAGCTTCACTCTGGTTTGATATTTAGCTTCTAACTTTGGAAACAGAATTAACTATGATGCAGGAAGTTGTCTAGCTGCCAAAGTTTCTATTGTATTCATAAATGGAGAATGGAGACAAAAGTCTGCTAGAACAGAAGATATTAAGACCATTCAGGCTGGTACCTCTCAAATTCAGTTGGTTGAGAATGATATAGTAGTCCAGGCTCTAACAAAATCTCGCGTTTTCCCTTGTAATTCAGCATGGGAGATGTTTTGAGTGAGGAAGGAGAAAGTGGAATGGTGGAAATTGTTCTGGGATAGTGCCATTGTCCCTGATTCATTCATTCTATGGCTAGCTCTTAAAGAAAGGCTTCACACTCAAGATAGGGTTGCTGCCAGGGGCTGGACTGGTGATGTTCTTTGTGACTTCGGCAGAAACCAGATGGATAGAAGGAATCATCTCTTTTTCGAGCCCTTTTTTAGTTTTTAGTCATAGGATTTGGAGTCAGGTGTTGGGGGTCTGTATGCAGTATCCTCAGACATATATTTGGGATGAAATCATTTAATGGGTGTTGAAGGTCTAAAAAGCAGTTGTCTAAGATCTATTAGTAGGGAAGGTTGTCTTAGCAACTACTATCTATCACATTTGGATCCAGAGGAATACCAGAATTCACATTGGAAGATTTTTTTTTTTGATAGGTAATAACAATTTTATTAATAGAAAATCCCTTAATACACAAGAAATATACTAAGAGAGAAATAACATCAAGAAAAGAACAACTATCTATGAAAGCTAACAAAATAGAAGAGGAATGGTTGGGTAACACAATTATCCACTCATGCAAAGCCCTAAGAAGAACAGCTTCAATTCCATCAAAGGCCTTTCTACATCTTCAAATGCTCTATGGTCATATTCCTTCCAAATCAACCCATCAAGCACAAAGGAATAGCCCACCACGCATCACTAATAACCCTACTACTCCCCTTCCCATAAGCCAACACATCAAGGACTCTTTGAGGCATAACACACTAAACCCCAAATGGACAGAACACAAGGGACCACAGCTCACTAGCACACTCGCAGGGAAGAAACTTATGGCCAATAGTCTTCCCAGCCTTCTTGCACATATAACACCACTCAATCACATATAACTTACAATGCTGTAGATGATCAATAGTGAGAATCTTACCCAGAGCAGCAATCCACGTAAAAAAGGAAGCCTGGAGCGGAATTTTGACCCTCAAGGTAGTCTTCAGGGAAAAAACTTTACACCTCAAAAAGGAAGTGCTCTATAGTAGGACTTAACCTCGAATAATCCATTCTTATTTGGCCACCAACACAACTTATCCTCCACATCCCTAGCCTTTGATGAGCAAAGATCTATAAAGGTGATCAACACTTCTAATTCCCAGTTATGTAAAAGCCTCATAAACGTAACATCCCAAAACATGGAACCATCCCTTCAACACAAATAATACACCACAGTGGCCCCTTCATCCTGAGCAATGCCATACAGAACAGGGAAATCATTTTTCAGAACCCCATCCCCACACCACCAATCTAGCCAAAAATGAACATAGGTTCCTTTTCCAACACCTGGCAAAACAATGCCATCCAAACAAATAAATTTTGACAGAGGAGATCTAGTAAAGACCATTATCAATGATGTACGATGGAGATGTGGATTTGAATTCCATCTAAGGTTTCGGATATGGACAGGACTCTATGTAATCAGCTAAGGATTCAAATACATATGGAGAGGATTCTATGTATCTGCTGAAGTTTTTTGTGCACTGAGGGAGAGCTGCGGTTAATGAAAGTTCATGCATGAAATTTGCCTTGGAATAGATGAGAGAAGTAGGTTGTATGTTTTGTTTGCTTTATTCGCAGCTATTGCTGATGTCCAGTGTTTTGTTACTTACTTTAATAATAACTTATTCATTCAAAAAAGAAGAAAAAGTACAGGAAACGTACCAAATACCATGTGGATTACAATAGTTACACATTTTTTAATTATTTAGCTTACTCTAGATGCTAGAACCTCAGGATTGCTAAACATCTTCCAATATTTAACTTATTCCACTCTGATCTTCTCAACAGAAGCCATCTTGTTGGCAAAGACATAATATCATGAGGTTTAGTCCTAACCCACAATGTTAAACCTTATGCATTAAAAACTCTGACCCTCTCTTACTACACCCACATGCTCTCATACTATTTTCCATTCCATCATACACGTCCATTATATTGAACCTATTTCAATTTTGAAAAACGAAGAATTGGGCTAGAGTTCACTGGTGAACTAAGTAAATAATATTTATGAAGTGAAGAAGAAATAAAGTTTTCAGATAACCCTGTTCAGTAGAAGATTACCTTAAACATGATCACACTGGCCACAATAGTTAGTGATGTGAACATAACATAGTATATGGGAGATACAACAGCCGTGTTGAAGGTATCAAGTGCCTGCATTGGACAAACAAGGAAAAAAGAAATCAAAGGAGAAATTATGCACAGTAACTATAAAACAGCAGAAGCAAAAAGTAAAGAAAAATGTTTGACTACAATATCCAGAAGAAGAAAATACATGTACTTAGTAATGTCAAAGAATTTATATAAAGAAGTTTTGGTCCCAAGGAGTGGGAAAAGAGGAGATTCGAACTAGTGACTTTTGCTTCATGAGGTGTGGTCCCTAGCCAATTGTGCTACCCATTGGGGTTGTAATGTCCAAGAATTTTCTAGTTCAAGTCCATGCCTCATTCATTTCAAGATAGCTCATAATGCCTCTTATTCTCCTTTTGCCAATGAGTTTTATCTCAAACAACACCTCCCCCATGAGAAAGGTGAAGGGTAAAGTAGTGCGTTCAAAATCCACTGGGTATGTACAATTTAGAAAGAGCCTTGCATGCTCAAAGGCCTATCTGTTAAAAACTTTATTTACTCATTATTCATCCCTGCAACTACAGGATAAGTAATTATAGTGCAAAACTAATTGTATGGATCACCATCCAAGACATCTGAAGAAAAGAGAAATACTTCCCATGCCCAACCCATAGCAATTTATTCAATCCAAAGACCACCTTCTGTCAAATCACATATAACATTAGTCTAATCGAACTCAATAATCTATTTTGCTCTCCACAAGTTTCCAAACCATGAACAAAATGGAAACCTGTTCTTCAGTGACAACTTACAAGTATCTAATTCTCCATACCCTTTCCTTAGCCTAGCCAAATGATTCTCTCACCTCAAACTCCACTGAACCCATAAATTGCTTCATGACATCTTCAAATAGCAAATATCTTCTTTCAGAGAGATGATGAAGTTTTTGGAACTTGTACACTAATCAAAATTCCTTTACCCAACCAGAACCTCTTTATTCTTTTTAATCAACCTGTACAAAGAAACTCCCTATAGCGATTAAAAGGGGTGAATATACAATAAGATATAAGTGAGATCATCCTTTCAGAATCTCATCAAGTTCTTGGAAAACCTCATGAAACCCCAAAATCGCACCACCAACACCTCCATCCAATGGCGAATCCATCCTCCAAAGAGAACTCCAATTGCAGGCAAAGGTCATTTTTCTGGTCAGTCAATAAATATGAAAGCTTGGAATGAGAATCTAACCCAAACACAGACAACGTGGTTAGTTGCAGCAGGTATGCCATCGTGAGTAAGTATTAATGACGCATGCATATCTTGGACAAGGGCCACAAATTTCATGTTATGGGAATATACTTTAGTGTCTTCCCATGCTTTAGGATATCAGCGTCCTTGCCACTCAAGAAACATAGCCCCTTACAAACATGAAAGTGAGATGGATTTTACTAATCCCATGTAACTTCATTTCCTTATTTACAGAGCAAGGAGATCTATTATGGGACCTTCATGTTTAAGAACTTTGAAAAAGTTATCCATTTAATGGGAATATAGTACTATACTCCATTCATCATAAATCATTATGATAGGATAATTTCAAATAAGCAATATAAAATTTGGTACTAAAGTAGAAGCAGTGAAAATAAAACTACTTAAAGAAGGTAAAAAAAAAAAAAAAGGGAAAGGCATATGAGAGATAGATGTACCTTGTTCAAATAATTCATTTGGGTGAGCACACAAGCAATTACCACTACAGTGAATACCCAAGTTTGAGGATAAATTAGTTGATTCATTCCCGAAAATGTCAACTTCAACGCAATTCCAATTGCTTTGACACTCATGACCTGTCAAAGGGCACCCTTATGATAAAAACACTTAGAAGATATGACCTGGTAAAAGCATACACATTCAACAAGTTTACAACCAAATACAGATACATACCGATAAAGAACCTACAAGAGAACAAACTCCAATGTAAACCATTATGTGTGTCTGGCCATATTGTGGGATAAAGTAGAATATAAGTATCAATGCAGCTGTTATAACCAAAGCTGCATACATGAGAAAAGCTGCAAAAGAAACAACAGAAAAAGTACATCTTTTTCACTTAACCAAATGAGTGTCAAAAAACATATGAACATAAAAACCCAAGAATGAAATAATCCATAAACACAAATAACTCCTTGAAACATTACATTACCTGGGTCCATAGCAAGTTCCCAGACTTCCGTTACAGAATGAATTTCACGTTCTTGAGGAGCATGTAGAACAATTGTTGTAGAACCCACAACACATAGAACACAACCAAGAATTCCAAAAATATGTAACCTCTCCCGTAAAATAATGTGCGCAAGTGCAGCACTGCAAAACAATATGAAAGTCAGCACTCAGGCCTCAGCAATTGATAGCTATATGATTAAGATATATTCTCTCAAAAAATAAAATCCAAAAATTCAAACGAGCTATGAAATCCAAATTTGTTATCATGCCTGATAATAATGCTGAGAGCCCCAAGAGGAGTGACCAGTAAAGCTGGCGCAAATGCATAAGCCGCAAAATTAGCAATTTCCCCAACAATCACTGTTGAAATAGCAATTGCCCATCAGTGTTCACATATTTTACTAAAATCATAAACTATAAGTGACTTAAACAACAAAAATAAGACTTAAAAATGCTTTCTTTTGTGAGTAGCTTCTAGAATTTAACATGTAGATGTCAAATGAAGAAAACTGCCATAATCATTTTATTTATAAAATGGTAATACGGGGTTTGAAATTTATAACAGTTTGGTTACTCCATCTAAAGTTATGACAAGCCTGGAGTATCAACAAGACCTAGAAAGAGAAACATTAAAATAGAACTCTGTGTGCCACTTTAGTTGATGGCAGAGGTCACAAGGGACTATGCAAAGGTTATATAATAGAATCTTCAAAAAAAATTTCATTATCTGTTTTTTTTTTTTGGGATAGGTAAAGGCATTTTCATTATTCTGTAAGGATTTCTGTAGAAGTTGTTGGTACATACTATGCACAAGGAGTTTACTTCTTTTCAGCACATTATTCTATATTCATTGGAGGATTTTTATCTTTGCTCTCATTCAGTCCCCATCGATCCAGCAGCCAAAATGGATAAATGAATTTAGACGTGGACTGTTGTGGATGATAATTGTATCAATTTTTGAATCAGTACTTATAAAAGGTACATAATGTTCTGTTTGTGAGAATAGGTAGAATAGAACAAATTGACTGATTGCACAATACATTGCTTCTATAATGAGTAGCAATCTATCTTCTGTATGTTTCCATCTTAAAAAGTGGTTCATCAAAGAGAAAGTCTAACGGTAAATATAGTAATTGATCAATAAGAAAGGAAATTATTAAAAACTCACTCGTTATCATGCCCACCCACCAAAGTGGCTCATATAAGTAAGAATAGCCTCCAACACCTGTACAAAACATCAATGAACTTAGTTTCAGGAAAATCTGTTACAAATGACATTAACATATTAAATATATCCAAAGTAAACAAGAGAAAGCATGTGCCAAATAGTGCAACATGCATCCCCACTAGCAACAGTTAACATTACAGACATGCAAGTACAACGCAACTGCTCCAAAATGATAACATAAATAAGTAGTGCAAAGACACCATTAATTCATGTACAATACATAGTACATACAGGCATTCAGTACATTCATTCATTCAGTCTGAGCACATGTGAAAAGAAATAGAACCGTCTTTCCCAAACTTGTCCCTCAGCTTGACAAAATTCCCAAATCCTCAACAATGTTATAAAACAACACTACCAAATTTGGATACTGTCAGTCCAACATTGTTATAACGAGGATCTGTTTAAACTCTAAACTCAAATTTGCCATTGAATTTTCCAATACATGATTGGATATCACCCCCCCCCCCCCCCAAAAAAAATCAGAAAAATGAAAAGAAAACAGGCAAATGCCCCATAAATTCTTCTTTAACCACATCACTAGGTCAAGTAATTTCCCATAACCATCCAACTCCGCATAATCAATTTTACTATCCATAGAAAACTCCTAACTCAAATTCTCCACTAGATAGATTTTCAATGTGGCAATAGTTCAACCTGTTTCTGATATTTAGTAGATCCAACTACACACATTCTCAAGACAGGAATCATAATCATGTGAAATTGCAATTGCAATTGCTTATTATACAGCAGATCAATCAAAACCTGCATCTCTCTTCCAACCAAAAATATCAACAAAATCAAATCCACACGCAGCAATCATGAAGAATTGAATAATATGAAGAAATTTAATTACATCAACAGTTTAACTCATTTTCACACAATTCACACTAGGATTTGAAAGTAAAATACCTCAACTTTCACTCTCCGATCACTCACTCACTAATCACACTAATGCTTTGAAATTCATCAAACACTCTTTTGGCAATTCCAAGCAAACTTAAATATCAACAAAATCAAATCCACATGCAGCAATCGTGAAGAATTGAATAATATGAAGAACTTTAATCACATTGACTCTTTAACTCATTTTCACACAATTCACACTAAGATTTGAAAGCAAAATACCTCAACTTTCACTCTTCAATCACTCACTCACTCACTAATCACACTAATGCTTTGAAATTCAAACACTCTTTTGCCAATTCCAAGCAAAACCTAAATATCAACAAAATCAAATCCACACGCAGCAATCGTGAAGAATTGAATAATATGAAGAACTTTAATTACATTGATGGTATAACTCATTTTTCACACAATTCACACTAAGATTTGAAAGCAAAATACCTCAACTTTCACTCTCTGATCACTCACTAATCACACTAGTGCTTTGAAATTCATCAAACACTCTTTTAGCAATTCCAAGAAAAACCTAAATATCAACAAAATCAAATCCAAACGCAGCAATTGTGAAGGATTGAATAATATGAAGAACTTTAATCACATTGACGGATTAACTCATTTTTCACACAATTCACACTAGGATTTGAAAGCAAAATAGCTCAACTTTCACTCTCCGATCACTCACTCACTAATCACACTAATGCTTTGAAATTCATCAAACGCTCATTTGCAAATTCCAAGCAAAACCTAAATATCAACAAAATCAAATCCACACGCAGCGATAGCAACTTTTGCTTTCCAACTAATCACATTGACGATTTAACTCATTTTCACACTAAGATTTGAAAAAATCCAAATCCCTCAACTTTGACGTTCCCGATCACTCACTCACTCACTCACTAATCACAATCAATGCTTTCACTTTCACACAAAAAAATCAAACGAAATCTCAACGAAAAAACGACACAAACCTGCTCTGACTCCAGAAGCACCAGCCTTCTTCAATCCCTTCTTCTTCACGATGAAGCTCGCGCCGATGAAGAAGCTGGACGAGAGAGCGAGAACCAGACCTTTGACGTTGTCAGACGACATTTCCTCACGCCAGCTCGTCGATGTCATCGCCACCGGACTCCGCACGGCCATCGCCGACGCCACAGCAGCTCAGAACAACAACCCGAATCCGAATCCAAATCCAAATCCAAATTCAAAACCCTAGCTTCCACCGGTGACTCTATCATACCCTCACCGGCAGGCGCATCGAAAACGATATCCAAATCCTCTTCTTCTTGATGATGAAAATGACTCGGAGTGAGTCAGGAAGAACGAGTCGGATTTGGATCTCAGATTTTTTTTTTTTTTTTTTGAGTTTTAAATTTTTAGATTTTGGATTTTGAATTAGATCGATAAATTAGGGAAAAGCATTTGATTTTTGTAACGCTTTGTAAATTGTCGGCGCTTGAGGAAGGTACAGCTGTGACCTGTGTGAGTGGTTTTCTGTTTCTATCATTCATTTATATACTAATATATACTCTTTTTTAACTTTCTCAGATCGGAAACAGAGATAGATACAGAGAGAGAGAGAGAGAGAGTGTGTTGCGGGGTTATTGTTTTTTTTATTTTTTTGGCTTTTTGTGTTTTAACTGTTTTTTGCAATTTTGTTTTTGTTTTTGTTTTTTATTTATTTATTATGGTGAGATTGGTTATACCAAAATCCAAAATAGGGACTCAACTCCGACTATGAGTGATCCACTTCGTCTTCTTTTTTTTTTTTTTTTTCTTCTTCTTATCTAAATGCATTTTTCTATTTTAATTACTATTTCTTACCTTTTCAATACTACAACTTTTTTTTTTTTTTTTTGAGAAAGTTCAATACTACAACCTCATTATAAATTTTGTTTTCCTTTTCAATACTACGACCTTATTATAAATTTTGTTTTTTTTACCAAAATAGAGTATATATGATATATCTATTTAATTTTTGTGTGTCAAGGTGCATTATGTTAATTGATATGTCGTGGCTAACAAAAATAAAAATAAAAATAAAAGTTTGTTTTAACTTAATAAATATTGGAGTGGAACTGTAAGGTCTGTTTGGATACCGTTTATTTACTGAAAATTGAAAATTTATTATTGAAAACACTGTAGCAAAATAATTTTTAAAGGTACCAATAATACTGTGTGACTCAAATTTATCTAGAAATTTGCGTTTTGCTGAGTTTGGTGGTCCCATAAACAGTGCCGTGGGACCCCAAAAAAATGCAAAATA
Source organism: Lithocarpus polystachyus (assembly GCA_033629205.1). Classification (NCBI taxonomy): domain Eukaryota; kingdom Viridiplantae; phylum Streptophyta; class Magnoliopsida; order Fagales; family Fagaceae; genus Lithocarpus; species Lithocarpus polystachyus. The sequence continues at coordinate 107,440,402 of CM066163.1, read as the reverse complement.
CAACTATATATTATAATTTTAGTGCTCGGCTAACGCACGCTTGGATAGAATTATTATATTCTATAATGTGAGAAAATGAGTCATCGTTTTATATTCTTGGTCCATTAAGATTAGACATCTCATTCAAAGAAAAAAAAAATTAGACATTAAAATTTTGATAATAAAAAAATTAGACATCAAAATATTTTTATTAAATTCAGATTGGTCATGAATTAAATTAGATAAACTTTGATTAATTTATATATTACAATCATTGAATTTTTCTATACTTGATTAAATAATGCCTATTAAACTATTTGTTGACCGTAATTTTCAAAAATATATATATTTAAAAATGAAATCACAAACAAAACTTTCAATATTTAATGTGTTCTTTTGATCTATATACAATTGAACAATATATTTTTAAAGTGAATTTTTTATTATTATCATTTAAAGATAGTTTCAACCTATGACAGTATGATGTCAATAAGAAATTTTACTAGTATTTTAAAAGAGACTTTACCATTTGAGCTAAATAAAACTCATTATTTTAAATGATATAAGTTTGTTTATTTTAAATAAAACTCAAGCCGATTATTTATATTTTTTTTGCTGAAAGAATTGTTAAATGATATAAGTTTGTTTATTTACCATGAAACCTAAGCCATTTACTTATATGTTTTGTTAAAAAAATTGTTTTTACAATATATAGTGTGCGTTTGGCATGGCTGAAAAAGTCAATTTTTTTACTATTTAGTTTATTTTTACTACTATTAATGGACTCTACTGCACTTTTTGATACTATTTAAGAGTCTCACTGTACTATTTTAGCTACTTTTTAGATTTATCTATAATAATTTTAGTAAAAAGTTTTTAGTTTTTAGCTAAATAAACTATTCCTAAACGGACACATAGTATTAAAAACAGATTAAAACAATACTGTTATCATCTAACAATTCTTTTAGCAAAACAAACAAACTCATATCATTTAACAACTCTTTTAGCAAAACGAATACTTAATTGTTGTAAAAATAAAATAAAATGAATACTTGATTCAAGATTCAGTAGTATCCATTAATGTTTTTTTCTTTCTTTTTTCTCTTACAATTTGTATAACTTATAAATAAACAATTAATTTTTTCGCAAGTTACACCATTCTTTAATTCAAAGGACCAAATCGTTGCATAAAGTAAGAATTCAAGATTCAGTAGTATCCATTAATGTTTTTATTTTCTTTCTCTCTCTTACAATTTGTATAACTTATAAATAAACAATCAATTTTATCGCAAGTTACATCATTCTTTAATTCAAAGGACCAAATCGTTGCATAAAGTAAAATTTAGTTCAATTCAAAGTGTTTTCACCTTATTTTTATCAAATGGGTGTAAAGTTATGTTTGAGATATGGTTAGTGTAAATCTAATAAATGTTGTACCATGTTATTTTTATAGAATCAATGCTATAGCATTTATTAATTTATTATATTAAATGATTATTTTGACAAACTCTTCTTTGGATTTTATGGTCTTCTCATATAGTTTGTATTTGCAAAATATTAAAAAAATTGAAGAATGATAACTTGTTCATTTATAAAAATGGGTTTTATTAACGTATGTCCTAAGGTATATGTTAGTAAAACCATTTTATAAAACTTTTTATAGAAAAATTAAAAAGTGATTGACTTTTTTTGATAATTTTTTTAATTTCTCATAAAAAAAATTTATAAATTGAATTATAAATGTATGCCCTTAGGGCACACATTAACATGACTCAAAATAGAATATTCATAATTTAGGATTGTGGTTTGATCATAATTAACCTCTTATTAAACATAAACTTTAGCATGAAGAGAACATGTCATATAATAAACCATTTAAAAAATATAAGCATTTTTTTTAACCTTTTGTTAAAATAATTACATTAAATATAACTTGAAAACATGCGCGCGCACACAAATGTATGTATATGAGGGTCAGAGGGTGTGAGAGAGAGAGGTATAAAACGTGCATGTTGCATGAGATGGTTGTTCTTAAAAGACAAATTTTATGACAAATCTTATATTTTGACCTTTCAACCAATTCATTATCATTTCATGTACATTTTTCATGCTACGCATGAGGAAAATGCAAAAGTGTAATCTATATGGCATGTTAATGATATGTAAGAAAGAAAATCATACTATGCTTTCTGTTTTTTAAATTATTTTATGTGATGCAAGATTAAATTAATGCGTTGGAAGTTTCTGATGCAATACATGAATATAATGTTTCATGTGATTTTTTTTTTTTTTTTGGAGAATCCAGCCCGGTTGGCCAATCTTTATTCAAAGAAAAATTACACATTATCGTGTGTTACAAGGGGAGCTAAATCGTTAGGGATGGACTCCATCCATACTTGCAGCTCATTACCAAACTTGGAACGTCTAGCAAGAAAATGAGCAACAGAGTTACCAATACGTTTGACATGAGAAAAGCTACATGCAAGAGCGAAAATTAGCAGCTAGAGCTACAACATCACTTATTACAATACTATACTCAAGGTGGCTGTCATCTGCTGCCAAAATTGCTTTTATGATAGTTTCTGCATCTCCCTCCACAACGATGTCAAAGATGCTGATTCCCTGGCAATGATCATGGCTCTTCTTCACGCAAGCACTTCCACAGTTGCAGCCGAGCAAGGAAGTGGGATTCGCTTAGATAATATTGTTTCATGTGATTAACTTCGAGATATTGATGAAGTGACATTATATTTTAATTCTAGATACATAAATTCACAAATATATGAGATTTAAAATTTTAAACACATCCAATCCTTAAGAACTTAGAGCAACAATTAAAAACATGAATACACATTTAAAATAGCCCAATCCAACACTTTTTTTTTTTTTTTTTTTTTGATAGAGTTTCAATCGGTTTTTAGTGCAGGTAAAGATTGAACTCTAAATCTCTTAATATTCAACCATTAGAGACTTTACCAGTTGAACTAATTGGAACTCACGATTATGCTCTCTAAAAATGACACAATACTCACCATCTTTCTCTAACCTCTAGACTCACATGGTTTCCTCATGCTTCTATGAGGTCAATTTTTTTTTTTTTTTTTGGTCATTATTGGTCAACTTGACACACAAAATAGGTGGTTTAGGGCCATTTCAAAGCTATTTGAAGCCCAACGATTATAAATTAGTATTTTTGTTTAAATATCATTTAGATAATATTTAGTTAATGTTCTATATTATACAACAACAGCAGAGCATCAATCTCAAAATTTGGGGTTGATTATATATTTTTGACAGATTAGATTGGGTCAGTCACATGAATTTATTTTCTCCATTTTATCCTATTTGAGTTATGCTCTCTGTTACTTCTCTATTGAAATGTTTTTTTTTTCTTACGTCTACTAAAGTCAGTTTTGGTCTTCCTCTACTTTTTTCTTTTTGTTCTCTTAACTTGGATGAATTCACTTTTTCTTACTAATACATTCCTCGCTCTTCTATGAATAGTTAATGTCTTATATTATTTTTTTTATTATTAAAATTCATTATTTTGACTTTTCAAAATGACTAATTTACTTAATGGTTTATAAAAATTTAAAATTCAAACTTAAAGGTAATTTGGCTAGATTTCTATTAATCTATAATTTTTTTAGCCTTAATCTATACCATATATAAGAGGATTCCTCTCTTTGAACTAGATTTTTATGTGATTTAAAAGTACTCTCATTAATGAAGGGTAACTTCATTTAAAAATAAAATCATAAATGTCAAATTTCATTTTGAATTTAAAAAGAGAATTCCTAAAATTTAGGATTTTTTTCCCTTCATGTTCAAAAAAGAAATTCTAGTTACTGTTTATCTCTAAAGTTTATCTTTTTTATTTGTTTGAAAAATAAAAAATATATTTTCAAATTATAATAAATACAAATTATTAACTTTTACCAAAAAAATAAAAGAGTCTTTGAGCACGTGCAACGCGCGTGCTTAGAGGCTAATAAGACTAGATGAAATATATATATATATATATATATATATATAAAATTCACATTTAACAAAAAAAAAAAAATCACTTAATACCCCCATATTTATAGATTCTCTCTAGTTGGGGCCCTAGGTGGTTTTTTTTGGGATGAGCAAAATCTTGAATGACACTCTGATCTAAATTTCAATTTATTTTTCTCTAATTATACTTCCATATGTTTGAGTTAGAAGTAGGCTAATAAACAAGCCAACTAGCCAAGCTTTGTTAAGTAATGAATATTCGAGCTTAGCTTGACAACAAAAGTAGAATGTTTAAGCATGAAAAATATTTTTCATTAGTAGAATAAGATATTTTGACTTTTAAAGAGTACTAACTATCACACATCCATGTGCATAACAACTCTTATGACTTTGGATGAATTTACAAAAGATTACCCAATATTTATTTACATAATAATTGTTTTGAAAGCTCATAAAATGTTACCAAGGAACGTTATTTCACAAAAACAAAGGCACCTATCTTATAATCTAATTTTATCAAATTTAATAATTTATCATTTTAAATAACTCCCCATTTAAATAAAACATTAATTGTTTAGGAAAATATACTTTATGTATTTTTACCGTACTTAAGTATTGATTCAATTGATTCTCAAAAAAGAAAAAAGTATTGATTCAATTTATTTACTCCCATCCAAAACCAGATATTTTAACTCTCTCTCTAAAAAAAAAAAAAACCCAGATATTTAACACTTGCCTCATCACACACGCTTTGCACTTGTGATGAGGCTTTTTTTTTTTTTTGGGTCTAATGTCATAATTTTTCTTTTAAAAATTTTTTGATAAATTTGTTTTGAAGAGATGGATTAGTAGGAGAAGTGTTAATACATTTTACCCATATCTTAAATATAATTTTTTAAAAATTGAACTCATTCTTCCAAAAAGCAACATAGATTATGGCCGTAAGGTGATGAGTTTTGATCCGCATGATGATTCCTTTCAAGTTACTAAATTTCACGCAATTTTTTTGTTAGCTTCGATAATTTCTACTAGTACCTTCCTACTTCTTGAAATTTTTTCATTTTAACTTCTGACGGTCTCTCTGTTCAAGGAACACTACAAAAAAGTGGACATGTTTCAACCCTTGTTTTTCGAGGGTTTATTAAAATTTGTCCAAATAAACACTAAAAATAACACGCAGGTGACTATTACTAGGCTTTCTGAGAAACTTCAAAATAAGTCATCATATAACCCTTGAAATAAGTGCTGAACAAAAAAAAAGGCGGGTGACTATTAACTAGGCTTACTGAAAACCTTCAAAATAAGTCAACATATAACCCTTGAAATAAGTGCTGAAAAAAATGGCTGGCACACCGGTGTGAGTTTTCACTCTAAAATTTGTAGATTTTCCAGTACCCCTTGAAAGAAGACTGTAAAACATAAAGACTGATTTATTTCTAAGCGAGACTGAAAAATTTGGTTATTTTTGTCACACACACACACATATATAGATATATATATATATATATATATTTGTTCCTAACTTCCTATGGCTTGGTCTGGATTTTGACAAAGATTTTAGTCGTACTACTACCCCATTGAAATATATCATTTTTATGGTCAATTGCCCAAAAGAAATAGTAGGAAGGAACGGATAAAAGGATTTGATGGTTTTAGCCTTGCAATTTCAAAGTCTACAATTATTCCAACAAGAAGAAATTCATTTATGTTCAAACTCTAAAGTATCCAAAATGCTACCTAACAAAGTCATAATAATTGTGAAGGTAAAAAGAAAAGAAGAAAAAAAGGACATGCGGATTTTTATTTTGGGCTAAATGATAATAGTATTTTTTTTTTTCCATAGAAAAAGTTGAAAACTTAAAAAAAATTTTTAGAGATAGGTAAGATAATCCATGTCTATCCAGCTACCTCCTCCATTCCCCATTATTAACCTAAATAAGAAAGCCCCATACAAGGGATAATTCTTAGTGAGTTAGGAGGAGCTTTGACTTCCTCTTTTAACTTAACTTTTTTGAAGAAATTATCATTAGAACACGCAACTGGACACACAAAGGTTAAAATCATGTTTTTAAAATACAATTTTAATTATAATTGTAAAATGATAAAATGATAAAAACAACATTTTCACAATTGTAATTAAAATCTTGTAATTGTAATCAAAACACAATTTCATCTTCATCTGTGTCTCATACACGCAATGTATAACTATTACTTTAACTTTTACTCATTTCACACTAAACAATGCTAGCCTAGTATCACAACTTTATAGGCAACTCTTGCTCCAATTTATCAAATAAGTGGTAGATACGTGAACCCACCGCTTCTTCTTTACTATAACCAACTCGCAAGATAAAAGTTGTGTAAAATGTTGTGATCGTAGCATTTTTCTTTTTGCACGCTTCTTCTCCACCATTCACAACTTGTGGGAAAAAATTGTGTCACATATTGTGATTGCAGCATTTTTCTTTTTACACAATAAAAAGAAAAATGCTTGAAACAGATTGCCTACAGGGAAAAAAGAAAAAGAAAAAGAAAAGAAATGGGTATTAATACTGAAGCAATTTTTCTAATGCCAAATAATGATAATAAATATTACTCTTTAGCTTTTATGAAAAGAATTAGAAAAGGCTAAATATTGTAATTTTGATCACATGTTATGACAAATGAATGCTAAAAATTTCTTTCAAATCTAGTTCTTGAAGGCTTTAACAGTTTTAATTATTAAAATTATTAAGTTGAAAAAAAAAATTGAATAAACTTAATTTTCTAATATCTTGATGTTATCTGTATGTTACTTTTGTTCTAGTTCTTAGGGAGGTGGATGGTGCAACAATGTCACCCTCTGTCTTAATCGTTCCGAAACTCGTTTAGGTTCATCTAAGCATATGGACAAGGCAGTCTTTGGGATTCTGAGTAGAGTCCAAAATTATAATCATGGTATGACTTAATTGTTTATTGTTTTAGTTAATCTTTCATGCCTTTTTCAGCTTGTGTCATCTCTGTTCTCCTGAGTCTTGCCTTTTAATGAAATTAATAGAATATGTCTAAAATTATTAGTCTTCTACAACTAGAATAGAATTAAGATTAGATACTGTGATGGGGCATCATTTACTAGTGATAGCAAGACCTGATTCCAGTGTATTTTTCCTTTTTCTTGGTGGGTTTTAATTAATAATAAACAGAGTGGGTAAGTGTGTGTACTTGTGTGTTAATGAACTATTCATGTCTATAGTTTAAATTGGTATAGTGATTTATATGCATCATTTATTTTCTAATTGAATTATTTTTCTTTATCACAATTATTCTGTTTAATTGCTTGAAGTTTGTTATGTTGGATGTCCTGGTTGTGTTTTGGCAAATCTTTCTATTTTTTCATGAGAGTAAGCTTAAATGTTCTAAACTGGAACCAAATAGAAGGGTGATTTCCTTTTACTTTCAGCAATTCATCAGTATTTTTGAACTTAAGTTTGTGTTTGGATAGATTTGAATTGCATAATTCCTTATGTGATACTAAGAGTCAATATTTGAAGTAGTCCTTAATGTTCTATTGTATTATATAACACTACAATAAACATGACAAAGTTATTGAGCTCTACTTTGATCAGTCATTGCTTTCTTTTTCAAGTTTGTTTTCTCATACTTTCTTACTTTTTTCCTTTGGGTATATCTAGATGCACAAGGCAAGTATTGTTTGTTGGAATTTGCTGTAGTGAGATGGGAGTACTTTTTTTTATTTAAGGAATTAGTAAATTTATGTTTATTTAGCAAAAGCTGAGTTATATAGAAAATAATTAAGCTGTGTGATTCTCTTAGTGCTTGATAGAAAATGGTGACTCTCTTGGTGGGAACTGGATGGAGCATGGGTGAGTTCAGTTGGGATGTCAAGTATGTTTAGACACCTATGGTCAAGGTAATAATTCATGAACTGAACTATGCTACTTAATTTGCTTTTTCAAAAATATGTTACATTTTGAAAATCACATGTCAATATGGACTTCATTGTATGACAATTATTCAATCAAACACCTCAACCATTTAACAAGTGTATGATTAATTGGTTTTTCTATTTCCTTGCAGTTCTTAATGCAAGGGAAAATTGGTGGCTATGCATCAGTTTTTGAGAAGTGCCAAGAAAAGGCAGAATCCTTTATGTGAGACCCTTTAAACATTAGTACATCAGGTTGTTTTGCATTGAAATAGAATAACATTAAGATTAGGATTTTGATCATGGATGGTTCTTGTACTAATTCATTTCTCTTCTTCTTCCTTTTTTTATCCTTTATCTAGTTAAAATACTAAGTTCCTTTATGTTAATGTGAAAATGTCTACATAAACTTCAAAAATGAAGAATTTAATAACTTGGAAAGCTAATTGAATTTTGTTTTGATATTTTTGTTTTGGTATAATATAGATTTTTCAATATGTGGTTCTTTAAAGTCTAAGTGCATGGCTGTGCATTTTTATTTTTTATTTTTTTTAAAGAGAAAAACCTTATTTTGAGGGTTGGGGACCCTCAAAAAAAGGTTATTGTTTTTTTTTTTTTATCCCTTTCAATTTTTTAAAGGTTGCCAATCCTCAACAAAGATAAAACATTTGTTTTGAGGGTTAAGTAGGCTGTTGAAATTTCAATTTCAAGGGTCATGAAGGCCGTAGAAGTTTCTGTTTCGAGAGAATTTGTTTCAAAGGTCATCAAGGGTTTGCTAAACCCTCAAAATAATATTTTTTGAGGGCTTTTAATACTTTTTTCAAGGATTTTGGCCCTAAAAAAAATTAACTTTGTTGTAGTGAATTTCAGTCCGCATTGTCCCTTTTACATCACACAACCATAATATGGTTTTATATTTTGTTGTTTTCCATTTGTGCATTAAACATCACTTTTTATATTTTTAACCACTTGTTTTACTAGAAGCACCTTCTTCTACATTCTTCTTTAGTCACTTAATTCATTTATATATAACCAGTTTTAGTGTTCTTTTACCATGCTATGATTTCAGATTCAATTGCGGAAGCAAGACTTACTAGATGGAAATTACGAGTCTCTTTTGTTATTTTGAGCTGTGTAATAAATATTATTCAAGGATACTGTGTTTCCTACATCGTTCTACATTTGAGTCTTAAGGATATGTTAATTGAGGTATTTCAAGCCCATAACTATTGTTATGTGGGAGTTGAATTATATAGAATTAATAATATGGAGTCATCACTCCCCTAGAAGCCTCACTTTGTGTCTGGAAATAAATGTGCAAAGAACAAACGGTGTTAGGCACCCCTCTTTTACCCAATCCAAAGATTGTCTTGTCATACGCGCTTTGCGTGTGCTATTAGACTCTTTTTTTTTTTTTTTTTTTTTAAGGTTTAGTGAAATAATGTTTAAAAGTGAGATAAAAATAGTATCATAATTTTTAGGATTTTTTTCTATGTGAAAGTTGATAAAAGTTTGAAATCCTAAAATTAGGAACTTTTAAAAAATGGCAAATTACTCTTTTAACCAGTTTGTATTTTTTAAATTTAAAATTATCTAACTTAAAGATATGAGTATTGTAGAGAGTTTATAAATTTGTGTAAGGATATTTTAGTATGCAAAATGATGAAACCCAAACAAGAAATCCTATTTTATATATATATATATATATATATATATATATTGTGGGGGATTTTTTCCCGGCACACCAAGGGAGGTTTATCCGCTTTGGGAAGCCAGGCCCTCACGGTTTATCCCTCTAGCCGCGAGTGTAGGAAGTGGCTAGCGTTGCACCTCACCAGAGGAAGTGGCAAGCACTACCAGCAGTCCCACATCGGGTAGAGAGCGCTCCCACTCAAGGTTTATAAGCCTCTGGGGCAACCAAGAGTGTACCATCATCACACTTGTTCACTCATGTGCCTCTTTTTTTTTTTTTCTCATGCTTTTTTAATTGTAATGCACGTTAGACGTGCCAATAATACCAAAAGTAGTGCCACTTAGTATAAAAGTCAATAAGGGAGGAAAAAAAATGCTAGAAAGGGTGGCATTTTCAATAGTTTAATGTAAAAAAAAAAAAAAAAAAGTAGAGCAAATTTAGGGATGGAAAATAAGCTTCAAGCAAATTTTTAGACAAATAATATTTGTACAGTAATTTTATAATCATTATATTTATATATATATGTGGGGGATTTTTTCCCAACACACCAAGGGAGGTTTATCAGCTTTGGGGAGCCAGGCCCTCACGGTTTATCCCTCTAGCCGCGAGTGTAAGAAGTGGCTAGCGTTGCACCTCACTAGAGGAAGTGGCAAGCACTACCAGCAGTCCCACATCGGGTAGAGAGCGCTCCCACTCAAGGTTTATAAGTCTCTGGGGCAACCAAGAGTGTACCATCATCACACGTGTGATGATGGTACACTCTATGCATGATCATCTATGCCTCACAATTGAGGCTTCATTGGCGACAAAATTAAGCATGAAAAGATCGAAATTGACTTTCCATAACTATCTTACTTGACCGAGTTTCAAGTGAAATATTATGTCCATGACTGTTGTGTGGATTCTGATAAACTCGCCTGATAGCAGCTCCATTTTACTCAACTGAAATTCCTGCTATTGCCCTTTGAAGACTTTCATCTGAATTTGATCCTCATTGACAAAATGCAATTACATCGAAATGAAAATACAAATACAAGGAAATTATGCAATTACCATTGAAATTTTTTGACCTGGAATTTAGGTAACACTGAATATCCTAACAATTTCCTCCAATGGTAATTCCGTGACAAACACCTCAAACAACTTTAGAGATGAGTTTGTTTAATTTTGTGATGACTCTAATTATGAACTACGTGGGAATTCTATAACCATGAATTATATTAGTAAAATCGTTAGCTATGTGATGGACGTTTATCTAAAAACTATGCTACAAATTTTTTTTTTTTTTGTTGCCCCAAGCACTTGGAATTTGGAATTATATAATCATGAAATACATTAGTAAAATCATTACCAATGACAGGTCCAGTTAGCTAGTGCAAACTCTAAATTAAAAAAAAAAAAAACTAAGTACATTAATTGATATTGTTTTACACATCTCGAATTAATACCTTGTTACAACTGTTTTCAACAATATTCTTATATTTTTAGTAGAAAATCAGTACTTTTATTCAGGAAATATCAGAAAGAATACAATTTGTAATCTCTGGTGGAACAGTAATATCAAAGCTCATTCAAGTGATCTTGCTTTCTTTGCTAGATTATGAGCTTCCTTGCCTTTGTACTTGTTGAAATCAGCACCAGAGCAGCTCCAAAAGCAAACAATTAAAACAACAAATATCTTAAACTCACGTATAATATAATTAAATGGAAAGAAAAAATTATATTATGTTAGGTTCTAAATAATAATTAACATAAGTAACAACTTGACTAATAAATTAAGTTAAATGTATTTTGTTTTCCAGGAGTCTAAAACACAACATATTATATGGAGAAATAAGTGAATGATATTTGAGTTGCAGTGAGTTTTTTCACTCTAGGATTTTTGTGTGAATATCTTATCTCAGAGAGCTTAATTGAAAAGTTTAAAATTGCTAACGACCATTTCAATTCCTACAAATTAGGACATGAAAGTTAAAGTTTCTAACATTTATTTGAATGTTAAAATCAACTTTCTTATCCACCTTAGTACATCCACTCACAACTCATTATTTTTGAGAAATCTCAATTACATACTTGATCAAGTCAAATCCTGCACAACCAAATATGGCCAAACATGCAATCCCATTATTCAAACAAGAGAAGTGCTATGTCCACAATATTTTTACAATATTTTTACAACAAATCATAAGTGGTTAATTGTTATTGGTTCAAATTTGAACCTAATATTAAGATTACTTTTGTCCCAACAATAACAACTAGTAACAACCTAGCACTAAAAATTTGTCGTAAAAATATTGTGAAAATGTTATAGACATATCATTTCTCTTCAAATAATTTTATCAGTAATAATAATTATTTCATCTACAACATTGTGCAAAGTTCATGCAAAACAATTTCTATTGAGTTTTGACCATTGCACACATGCACATTGAGGACTATTTCGCCACACAATCCAACAGCTTCCTTGCTTCCATCTTAATGTCCTCAGTGATATAACCATGAAGGGCCATACACTGATCAATGGAGTTGACCTCCTTTATCACAGTGTCATTATCACCCTCAAAAATTACCCCTTGCAGACCCATTCGTGATGCTAACAGCAACGCTTGCCTTGCTGCCAAGGCTTCAACTTCCTCCACCATTGATGGCAATAGGAAGCTTGCACGCACTAAAAGCTGCAATAGGCTGCCCACTTGAGTCCCATAGAACAACCCCAATCCCCGCCTTGCCGGACTCCTCGAAGACAGCACCATTGAAGTTTGCTTTAATATATTCTCCCTCCGGGTGCACTTGGAGGTTGTATCCTATGGGAACACAATTGCACCGTGTGAACCTGGTTGTGTCTCACAAATTCTTGCGATAACTCAGGTGCAAGCAACACTATGGATCCAAAGGGCTGTACCATATATTTCTTGCATTCTGACCTTGTTTCTCCTTCGCCGTAGACACCATTAACTTTGGTTGGGATTTTGTTATGTGCCTAGTTTTTATTTAATTTTTTTATTTAAGATTTTATTAAGAGTTGGGTTATTAGATAATGATAGGATAAATTATTAGCTTAGTATTTGAATAAATCTTATCTACTTGTAGTAGATAAAGATTAGGTTTCTTTTGAATTTAAATGTTAGCTTTATCTTGTAAAGCCATCTATTTATATGAGTTTATGTTGATTAATAAAGGAGGACTGAAAAATATTATTATTGAGTGAATATTCACTTTGGAGGTCTCGACTCCCTCGAAGTAGTCTATTTATCAATTAGGAAGTCTTGGTTCCCTTGAAGCCCAACAAACTCAATTGTCAATTGGATCGATAATTGGGTTTGAATCAATTGGTATCAGAGCCAGGCATGAAGAAACAATTGTTGGAATGCATGAAGGAACAATTGTTAGAATGCATGGATAAACTAAAGGAGATACAATCTCTAGCCGTTGATCAAATGAAGAGTATCAAGAAAATGCAAGTGATATGCAAATCCTTACGTCTGGCTAGATATGAACAAGAGATACCAACTAAAGAGGGTGGTGGGCAAGGCGCAACCAAAAAGAGGAATTTGGCTCTCTATGAAGAAGAGAAGCTAACTAAGGAAAGTAATAGGCAATGCAAACTCGAAGATAAGAAGGCCATGGTAGCTCCACAAAATCAAATCATTCCACCTTCACACAATTCAAGCATGCAACAACTTTTAAATTGAGTTAAAGATAGTTTTGCAATACCAAAGAGCTTAGCACCTTTGTGGGTGCCTAGTCATAAGATCCTTGCAAGCCCAAGAAGTGATCAAGTATGTGAGAAGCAACTTGGAAAGATTGAGCTCATATGCAACAATAATTTTCAGATTAAGCCCTTGAGGACAATGGCTGATTTCAAGGGAGGAGGAATGTTACGTGCCTAGTTTTTATTTAATTTTTTTATTTAAGATTTTATTAAGAGTTGGGTTATTAGATAATGATAGGATAAATTATTAGCTTAGTATTTGAATAAATCTTATCTACTTGTAGTAGATAAAGATTAGGTTTTTTTTTTTAATTTAAATGTTTGCTTTATCTTGTAAAGCCATCTATTTATATGACTTGATGTTGATTAATAAAGGGGGACTGAAAAATATTATTATTGAGTGAATATTCACTTTGGAGGTCTAGACTCCCTCGAAGTAGTCTATTTATCAATTAGGAGGTCTTGGTTCCCTCAAAGCAACCAATAAACTCAATTGTCAATTGGATCAATTGGGTTTGTATCAATTGGTATCAAAGCAGGTTATGGCTGAGGATCGTGTGGACAAATTGGAAGGTGAGGTTAACAACCTGACTTCCATGGTTTCGGAACAACAGAAGATGATGAAGGAGATAAAAGGAATGCTTGCTGCAATGCATACTCGTTTTGACAACTTTTCGAGTAATCATAGCAATGAAAATTCTCACAAGCGTGGTGAGGGGGAAAGGTCTTCAGGTAGATTCAACTCTGGACCATCCAACTCACATAGTGCTGTCATTCCAATGGTGACAAAACTAGATTTCCCACGCTTCAACGGAAATGAAGATCCAACTAGTTGGATCTGTCGTGCAGAGCAATTTTTTGAATTCCAAAATATTGTTGAGGAAGAAAAAATTTCATTGGCTGCCTACCATTTAGAGGAGGAAGCACAATTATGGTATCAATTACTAAAGGAAGAAGAGAGAGTGATCACTTGGCCTTTACTCAAAGAAGGCTTGTACACATGTTATGGCCCAACAGAGTTTGATGACTTCTTTGGTGATCTAACGAAGCTTAAGTAAATGGGATTTGTGAGAAAGTATCAAAGCCAATTTGAAAGATTGCTTAGCAGAGTAGAAAAATTACCACTGGTACAACAAGTGGGTTGTTTCATTAGTGGCCTTAAAGAACATCTACGAATTGATGTTCAAGCCCTCAAACCGGCTTCCTTATCTACTGCAGTGGACTTAGCTCACCTCTATGAAGCCAAGTCCCAATCTCAACATCAACAACCTCCACTTGAAGAAAAGGAAGAGCCTTTGCCTTCATCTCTTAGCAAAGTGAGTCCTACTACTAAGACTATCAAGAAACTTACACCTACTGAACTCAAAGAGAGGTGAGACAAGGGCTTGTGCTTTAATTGTGATGAGAAATTTGTACCAGGTCATCAATGTAAGAAGCTATTTTTTATTGAGGTGGGTTGGCCAGATGAGCATGGAGAAGGATCCCTTGAGGACAAGGGATGATTTTAAGGGGAAGGGAGTGTTACGTACCAGCTTCCTACCAGATTGGTTCTAGTTTTTGAATTTGCTTAGGAGTTTATCTTTATCTTAGCTATTGATTGTTATCTAATATTTCAAGTATTTGTTATTTAATGGGATAACAATTGCCTTTATTCTTATCAGATTAGTAGGCTAGATTGTAGGAATTGTTTCCATCATTTAGGTGTTGGATTTGTTTTTTACGTTCAGTTGTAAGCCTATATAAGGCCTATTATGATTAATAAAGAGGCATGAGAATATTTTAGTAAAAATCAAGCTTTGCTTTTTAAGGAGGTCTTGGTTATCCCTCGAAGTATAGCCATAAATTTCCTCTTGTCTACTGTTTTATTTCTAAAAATCCTAAGATCTAACCATAGCCCGTCAAGGAAAAAGAGGATCTGCATGCGGCCGTGGAAGGGGTCGTATCAGATTTCTTCATTCAGAGCTCGTCATAGGAAGGGCTTCACCTTGTATAGGAGTTGTAGATCCCATACCGCAATCCATAATCTTTGTTGTTGGTCACTAGGAAGAGCTACCAGGTTGTAACACCGGCCGTTGGTTCTCTAAAGCAACAGCATTATAAAATATAAATTAGCTTTGGCTTCATGGTTCAAAAATACCTCCTTAACCAAAGACCATCGATCTCCTAGAGTTTTCCACTACCAGTTGGTTTACTGTGGCATCTTGTGGCAGCAGCCTTAGTGGAGTTAACCCAAAGAGAAGAAGATTTCACAAAATGTACAACCAAATCCAAACAAAAGCTTGTGTTGGGAGAACCACAATTTGACTATTTGTGATCATTCTAAAAACTAGCCCACAATAGCAATGTTTAATACTATAAAAAACTTGAATGTGTCTCCAAGTAACATATCTTATCCAATAAGTAACATTCTAAGTGGTATTAATATTAATATTTACATATCACCGTTGCCCACGTCAACATTTTATATCTATTACTTTTTTTTTTTAGAATACTAAGTATTTTTAACACACACGCACAAGGAGAGGAGAGAATATTTTTTTAAAGAAATTTACAGTGGTATTGTATATCCAAAATGGCCTTTTATATCTATTACTCAACTGTAAAAGATTGTTTTAACATAATATCAAAAAGTTAAAAACTAAAGTGACACATTTAAAATATTAGGTACCAGTTTAACATATAGTCTAAATGTTAGGAACCAAACTGATAATTAACCCTATTTAATGGTAATTCATTTTTTTTTTACTAGTCGAAAAGTCCGGTGCATTGCATAGTTTTGGTCATAAATTTATCGAATAATAGAATTTTTTATAGAAATAATGACCGAAGGTTACATAATTTATAGTATATATAATTTCATTGAGAAAACAATGATTAAATTTTGCATAATTTCACAATTCTCATCTAATGTATTGACCATATCATAATTAAGAACAACTAAAATTTTGAGTATACAATGTTTTTGAGAAACCAGATGTAAGACTGGTATTTGATTTGAGCAAATCTAACCTAAAGTTGCATGAATCCAATTTAACATAAGGGTGAAAGTTACAACTAATTTTGTATTGATAAGAAACATAAGAAACTACTACATTGCTCAGAGGTACATAATTATTTATACCTGATTGTAATTCAAAGCCTTGGCACTTGGATCATCCCCACCTCCCTTTTATTTTGGAATAAAAATTGTAATTTTTTATCCATCTTTATTTCCTAATTTTATTTAGAAAAAAATATATATATTTTTGTTTGGAATAATTATATATAACTAGACTCATCACATGCGCTTTGCGCGTGTTATAATGCTCTTTTTGGTTTTGTGTTATAATACTTAAAAATGATATATAAATAACCATGTATATTTTTTATTTATTTAAATGAGGTGAGGTAACGTGAAATAGTGTTTAAAAATGAGATAGAGAACTGTAAGAAGTGGGATATTTGAATTTATTCATTGAGATAAGAATTGTGATAAGTAAAAAAATTTTGAGATTTGAATAAAAGAAAGATGTTATATGTTAGTGTGAATGGATGGGGATTTGTGATAACTGTATAGAATTTTAATAACAAAAATTTAGGAATGTTTAAAGAATTAAAAAAAAAACATAGAAATTTCAAGATAAGAATGAGTAGTTCTTACGTGAGATAATGAGTTTTTTTTTTTTTTTTTGGAAGAAGTAATTTTGTCATTTTTTTATAAAGATAATTGAAGTATTTGAATTCAAATAGATAATAAATACATATAGGAATCAAACATTTGAATACAAATGGGTAGTGAGAACCTTTTTTTTTTTTTTCCTTTCGTACATGAGATATTATTACTATTTTAATATTTTTTGCTTTTTTGCAGGAAAAAAAGTAAACTAAATGATATATTCTTTCAGAATTTGTAGGAAGATATTTTGGTATGCCAAAAATTGAAGACGACATAGTGGATAAAAGTATAGCATTAAAACTATGTTTCTTTGGTCATAGTTTCAAATTTCCTGTCGCAATAGAAACAAACAGAAATAATCATAAAAAGCAATAACAGTTCTCATCTGTTGAGACTTCTACTAAGAAAGAAGAAGGTGCAGTCAAGAAGAAAGAAGACTTGAAGGAATGCACTGAAGATAAAATAGAGCAAAACAACACAGCTGAGACTAAAAGGAAGAAAGTATGATTGAAGGCTAAACGATGTCGTTGCACTTAAGTATTAATACTCATCTGTTAGCACGTGCAGTTATTGTCACGTATGAGTTAATATTAGTGGTTTACAGCTGTCATTCTCTTGTTAATTAGATGATTAGAGTTTGTTAGTTATTTAAGTTTCTTTTCTCTACTTCGTATATATAAGGCAAAGGCGCAGTGTAAATTAATTAAGCTTTTCATTTTCTGTTTCTATTCAGTAAAATTGGTTGCTTCCAAAAGTTTCTAGAACGCTTTCGTAACATGGTATCAAAGCTTCAATAGCTCATTTTCATTTTTTGTTTCTATTCAATAAAATTGGTTTCTTCCAATAGTTTCTAGAACGCTTTCTTAACATGGTATCAGAGCTTCAATAGCTCATCCATGGCTTCCGCTACCAACGCAACTTCAGAATCAGATCCAATTCCCACCAATTCTTCTAATACTGCAAATCAAAGATCTTCCAATCAAGCACTTCCAATGGAGGATGCAAATACCAATCCATCAAGCCCTTACTTCATTCCACCTACAGATGTTGTCCTTGTTTCTCAACCACTGATTGGTCCTGAAAACTATCTCAGTTGGTCAAGGGCTATATTTCTGTCATTGAGTGGTAGGAACAAGTTTGGCTTCCTTGATAGTTCGATTTCCATGCCTGATCTCTCTCATCCTCTGTTCAATGCTTGGCACAGAGCAAACACCACCATTTTTTCATTGTTGGTGAATTCCTTGAGCAAAGATCTTGCTACTAGTGTGATGTATATTCACATTGCGAGGGATTTGTGGATTGACATGCGTGATAGGTTTTCACAGCCTAATGTTCCAAGATTCTTTGAGGTTCAGAAAGAAATTTCAAAGCTTTCACAAGGTTCACTCACAGTAAGTTCTTACTTTACCAAATTCAAGATTTTGTGGGATGAACCTATGCATTGTCAGTCTTTTTTTGCTTGCACTTGTACCTGTACCTGTGGTTGTCAACGAAATCAATTGAATGCTCAGCAAAAGGATCAAGTTTTTCATTTTCTCATGGGACTCAATGACAGTTATTCCACTGTCAGTAGTCAGATTTTGATCACTGAGCCTTTACCTGCACTCAATAAGGCCTATTCTTTGATTTTGCAAGAAGAAAAACATAGGCAGATTGGTCAAGCTGATTTGGTCATTGAACCAACAGCTTTATATGCTAACAATTTCAATCCTAAAGGATTTCAAGGTCATCAAGGTTAGAATCAAAGGGGAACTCATGGAAGTCAATGTGCAAAAGGTGGTAATTCTAATAAAGAAAGGCCTGTCTGTACATACTGTGGAATTGTGGGTCATGTAGTTGATAAATGCTACAAATTGCATGGTTATCCTACAAGATATAAGCATAGAGGGACGGCTTCTGCCCATCAGGTGTCTAGCAATGGAAATCTTGGTAATTTTGGGAATTTTTCTTCTCCACCCATGCTTGGGTTTACTAATCAGTCTGAGATAATGCATTACTCATCACATCATCTAGGAGCACATTCTCAATTGAACTTGTCACAATCACAGTTTAATGCTCCTCAGTGCCCTATTACTCAGAATCAATGTGAGCAGCTACTTTCCTTCCTTGCCTCTCAGTCATTCAAGGAAGTTGCCACATCTACACATCAGGCTACCTCAGTCCTATCTCCTTCGTCTAATGCGGTTGCTACTGCTAGCACTAGTTCAACCATGCCTCATTTTGTCAATTTTTCAGGTAATCCCTTTTGGTTGCCTCCTAACCTTTCTCATTTCATTTTTTCTGCCCATATCATAGATAGACAAGCCTATAAGTCTAATGACTGGATTATTGACACTGGTGCAACAGACCATATGGTCCATTCAGTTTCTTGCCTAACCAAAATTACATCCACCATTAATACCTTTGTCTATTTACCCAATGGAAAGAAGGCCTTGGTTACTCATATAGGAACAGTTCATATCTCAGATAACCTTATACTCTATGGAGTTTTATGTGTTCCATCCTTTACATTTAATTTGATATCTGTCAGCCAGCTCACTAAATCCCTTTTTTTGTTGTCTTGTGTTCCTTGGTTCTTTTTGCTTTATCTAGGACCTAGCCAATTGGAACATTATTAGACTGGATAAAGCATAAAAAGGCCTATATTTGCTCTAGCACAGAGTTCCACCTCCATCTGTGCTTGCTGCTGCTTCCAAGGTTCTTGTCTCCATTCCTTCTGTCAAGTTCACTAGTGTCAATGCTGATTTGTGGCATTTTCGTTTAGGGCATCCTTCTTATGCCAAGTTGTCTTTGTTTAATAATCTTGTATCTATTCTACCAGCTAATAAGACTGTATGTTGTGACATTTGTCATTTTTCTAAACAAAAGAAACTATCCTTTCCTACTAGTCAACATGTATCTCAATGTGTGTTTGATCTTGTACATTGTGATCTTTGGGGGCCTTTTCCAGTTCCCACTATTGAGGATTACAAGTTCTTTCTTACCATTGTGTATGACTATTCTAGGTGTACTTGGGCTTATTTGCTTAAATCTAAGTCAGAAACACCAGCTCTTATTCAACAGTTTTCTAACATGGTTGAAACTCAATTCAATGCCAAAATTAAGTGTATTAGGAATGACAATAGCACAAAATTTATCATGAAGGATTTTTTCAAATCAAAATGTACCTTGCATCAATTATCCTGTGTTGATACTCCTCAACAAAAAATAATTGTTGAGAGAAAGCATCAACACATTTTAAATGTTGCAAGAGCATTAAGGTTCCATTCTTCTTTACCTTTAACACTGTGGGGTGACTGCATTCTCACTGCAGTATAACTTATAAATAGGTTACCCTCTAAGCATTTAAACAAAAAAACTCCTTATGAAAAGCTTTTCAAACAACCTCCTTCATATGGCCATATTAGAATTTTTGGCTGTTTGTGCTTTATTTCTACTCTTGGTCACAACAGACATAAATTTGCACCAAGAGCTCGAAAATGTGTTTTCCTAGGATATCCACATGGTATTAAAGGATACAAAGTTCTAGATTTGGAGTCAAATTCTATTCATGTCTCTAGGGATGTAGTTTTCTATGAAACTATTTTTCCTTTTGCTTCTACCTCATCTTCTTCCCACTTCTCATCTGATTCTTCCATTGATGCTTATCATGATTCTTTTGTTTTTCCTCATTCAGTTCCTGATTACTCCTTTTCAGATTCCTCTTTTCAATAACCTCTTGTTTTTCCTTCTGCTGATTCTGTAGACACTGTTACTGCAGATCAGATTCCTACTTCTTCACTTCAATCTGATTTGCCACATTCTACTCCTGATCTTAATTCTAAGACTGACATTGTTTCTGTATCAATTCCTAGGCCTAATTCTCCATTACACCTCAGAAAATCAACCAGACCACATAAGCCTCCTTTCTACCTACAAAATTATTCTTGTAAGACTATTACTTCAAAACCCTTGTCTGGTTAGCCTTATGATATCTTTGCTTGCCTTACTTATTCTAATCTCAGTAAGAACTATAGGCAATTTGTCATGGCAGTTGATTCTTCTTCACCAAACCCTACTTCCTTTTTTGAGGTAGTCCAATCTTCTGATTGGAGGGTTGCTATGGATAAGGAGATTACAGCTCTTGAACTCACGAATACATGGACTTTAACCCCTCTTCCTCCAGGTAAAGTTCCTATTGGATGTAAGTGGGTTTATAGAACCAAATATAGGTCTGATGGCTCATTTGAAAGACATAAGGCTCGTTTAGTAGCTAAGGGTTATACTCAGAGAAAGGGCCTTGATTACACTGACGCTTTCTCTCTTGTAGCTAAGTCAGTTTCTGTCAGGATAGTCTTGCCTATGGCTGCTGTGAAAGGGTGGTTTCTTCATCAAATGGATGTAAATAATGCTTTTCTACATGGTGAGTTGACTGAAGAGGTTTATATAAGTCTTCCACCTGGTTTTCACAGCAAGGGGGAGTGTGTTTCTCATTCTAATTCTTCTAATTCTACTCCTTTGGTTTGTAAGCTCAACAAGAGTCTTTATGGTTTAAAGCAAGCTTCTAGGCAATGGTTTGCCAAGTTTTCTTATACATTGTTGAATTTTGGTTTTGTTCAATCTAAGGCTGACTACTCTCATTTTACCTACACTAAAGGATCCTCCTTCACAGTTTTGCTAGTCTATGTAGATGATATTTAGCTCACTGGTAATGATCCTAGTTGCATTAGTGCTTTGAAGCATTTACTTGATACTAAGTTTGGCTTGAAAGATTTGGGTTCTCTGAAGTATTTTCTGGGTATTGAGGTTGCTAGAAGTGACAAGGGGATCAGTTTGAATCAAAGAAAGTAGTACTTGGGGATTGTGCAAGATACAGGGTTTTTAGGGTCTAAACCAGTCAGAATACCAATGGAACAGAACTTGCATCTATCAAAGGATGTTGGTAAACTTCTTCCAGATGCTAGTCAGTACAAGAAACTAATTGGAAGATTGTTATATCTTACTCTAACCAGACTTGATATCACCTATGCAGTGCATAGGTTAAGTCAGTTTCTAGCTGAACCAAGAGAGCCCCACATGTTGGTAGTCAATAGGGTACTTCAGTATTTGAAGGGGACACCAGGCAGAGGTTTGTTCTTCTCTAGTAGCTCAAGTATGCAAGTTAAAGCCTTCTGTGATGCGGATTGGACAGGCTGCCCAGATACCAGAAGATCCATCACAGGCTATAGTGTGTTTTTGGGTGATTCTCTAATCTCTTGGAGGTCCAAGAAGCAAAGCACGGTCTCTAGGTCTTCAGCAGGGGCCGAATACAAGGCAATGGCCACCACAACATGTGAAATTGTTTGGGTTCTTCAGTTGTTAAGAGACTTGAGAGTTGATCATCCAAGTAGTGCTCAATTGTTTTGTGATAATCAGGCTGCATTACATATTGCAGCAAATCCAGTCTTCCACGAAAGGACAAAGCATATAGAAGTTGATTGTCATTTGGTGAGAGACAAAATTACAAAAGGAGTGATCAAAACATTCTATATTTCAAGCCAATTTCAAATAGCAGACATTTTTACAAAAGCATTGGGACTTCCAGCATTTAGCAGGTTAATTACTAGCTTAGGGTTAATAGATATTTACTCACCAAAGCTTCAGACTACTGATGATCAAGTCACTAAACTTATGGTTCATGACTTGAGGGGGAGTGTTGAGACTTCTGCTAAGAAAGAAGAAGGTGTAGTTAAGAAGAAAAAAGACTTGAAGGAATGCATTGAAGATAAAACAGAGCAAAACAACACAGCTGAGACTAAAAGGAAGAAAGTAAAGTTGAAGGCTAAACGATGTCGTTGCACTTAAGTATTAATATTCATCTGTTAGCACGTGTAGTTATTGGCACGTATGAGTTAATATTAGTGGTTTACAGCTGTCATTCTCTTGTTAATTAGACGATTAGAGTTTGTTAGTTAGTTAAGTTTCTTTTCTCTGCTTCGTGTATATAAGGCAAAGACACAGTGTAAATTAATTAATCTTTTCATTTTCTGTTTCTATTCAGTAAAATTGGTTTCTAGTTTCTAGAACGCTTTCTTAACATCATCAGTCCCAAAAGTGTCAAAATCATCATTATTATAAAATTTCCTCGGTTAATAGAAAAAAGCGAAGAAAACGAAGAAATTCAAATTTCAATGAATAAAGAAATAGTGATTTTTTATTTTATTTAAAAAAAAAAAAGACAAGGAAAAAAAGAAATTTACCTGTTCTGAATTGAGTATCACAAGGTTTCCCAGAACTATAACAGTTCCGGACTCGTCATGTACATATATACAACATATGAGATAAGAGGGAGGGTAAAGTTCTCGTAGAAATTTCGCCAAACAGTTGAATTTTACTCTTCTATGAAAATAAAAACCCGAAGGAATTGACAATATAATCGAAGAAACTATAGAAAACCAAAAAAAGGAAAAAAGAATAATACGTACCTGGAAGAGTTCCATTGAATGCAGATTTTAAAATTATGAAGAAGTTTGAACTTTCAATTAACTTAAGATTAGTAATTAGTGATGTGTATATCCCAAAAATGTGTACCAATTCGTTGGCTTACCATATATAAAAATTTGAATTGTCAACATTTTTTTACTATGTTTTTATTCAATAAACGGCTATTAGATGAGACTTAATTTTTTTCTTTTTTTTTTTTTTTAAATTATGAGGAGACTTACTACTAAACTTGATATAAAGCTATTGTATTGTAATAATTTTATTATAGTCCTGCAATTTACAGTTTATATTTTGGTGAAATTTATACTCTACTCTCTCTCTGTATATATATTTATCGTTGGAAAAAGCAGCCCTTAATATTATTAAAAATTAATCAGATACATCCACATCTAATTGTTGTGGTGCGCGTGAAGGAAGGAACCTTGTCCATTTAATTGTTGTTGAATCAGATACACTGTGAACGTATATTCTAACTTTTATTTTATAGTATATGATATAATAATCTTCCATGAATAATAGCTAATAAATATTTATCTTGTCCCATCTATATAAACATTTTCCAAAGCCAGGATCCAATCTTACCTTATATCTTTTGTCGCAGTCTTGTAAAGCACCTAAGGCCTTTTGATACATTGGTCTGTCATAATTCAGCCTGTGCTCATTAAAGCAGTGCATAAAATATATAGCAATACATAGTGCTCGGAGTTCTAAGGGCACTATCTTTTCCAATTTTTCACAACGTTTAACTCGATTTCTAAGGCAATCATGAAATGGTTCGAGCACAGTATCAAGTTTGGAGGAATGAAGAAATGGGATTGGAATTGAAGAATGATGGAAAGATGTAGAGGTAATGTTAGAGAAAAGGATGGGCAAATACATCATCACTATCATAAGTTTTTTCATTTCGTAAATCTTATAGCTATTGATTTTCTCTCACTCAGGAATTTTTTTTTTCCCGAGTTAAATTCAAAAAATAATCTCGATTTGTGGACTTGAATTAAACTGTTGGAGATATAATAATTTGTTACTCATGTGACTTGCAATTAATTTATTTAATGCATGTCTTTTAGATAGGGTCACAAGATTTTATAATATTTTTTATGTTAACATTTGTTTTTCATGAAAACAAAGTATTTTGTAGGATTGTAATTTTTTCTAAATGAAAATGTAAGAGGCATTATCCAATAGTCACATTATATTAGATAAATAAACTAATTTCAAAGATTTTGGAAGAAGATATACATTCAAAAAACATGATAAGCTAGTCAAATTAGAGGGAGCTTATGGTTCCACTAAACATGACCAAATTATTTGTCACGTCCTAAAACTTCATTTGTAGGATATTTTCTTCTTAAAGGGTGACACATAACTTCATCCCTCAAGGTTTTAAAAGGCCGCATACTAATCAAAGTCCAAGGCAGTCCATATAAGGTTTAGGACATTCTCTTACCAATGTGGAATTTAGTCAAGATTTGGTTCTTCTTCACCTCATCCAACTTAAGAGATCTTTTGGCCTTTTAGGTCCCCACAATCTATCCACTTAAAGGGTCACACATCCCTATGCGGACCTGCCTACCACTTGGTTGAGTAGGGGTCCACTTTGATACCATTCTATCATGCTCCAACTCTTCATTGGCAAAATATTATCCCACTTCAAGGTTTAAAAAAGCCTCTTACCAATTAAAGTCCTAGTCATTTTGGGTACGTTCCCACACAATTTCCTTTTATCGTTAGATTAAGACAATAATTGATTTTGGTGTAAATAGAATTATAATCATACTTGTTTTTTCGATGACAAGAGATTTTACCAATTGTACTATCTAGAACCCACATCTATGATGCGATAGGTTGTATGTTTGTGGTTTGTAAGGTCAAATAATTAGGTCCATGTGTGTAAGATTGAAGGAGCTTGCCTATCTATATCTATAGTAAATGAAAACAAAGACGTTTAATTTTCAATTGACCTCATTATATTTTTTTCATATAAGCTTTTAAGGCCTCATAACTTTATATGTCATTATTATATTATATTTTTAATTAATTTTAAATTTTATATATATGTAAAGCTTTCATTAAAATCTTACCAATCATATTTTCTTCAAAAAGTGGAATATCTAATAAATGCATATTAATATATATCATAATTACTAAATTTTATTTTTGATAAAAATAAAATAAAAGATAGAAGAAAAATATTTTGTTAAACTTTCCCGTACATTGCATAAATTACCGACAAGTAAATATATATAAAACTAACACTTTTTGACTTTTGGTAGACTTCATAATGTTGTGTTACATAATCTTTTGAGCCCCCTTATAATTTTGCATGTCATTATTTTCCATAATATATTTAATTGAATTTAAACTATTTTCCATAATAAAAAAACTCAATTAGAATCTTGACACCTCATATTTTTTATTTATTGAATAATAGTCAATAGAATAATAGAAGTGCTAAGTCAACATTTATTGCGAAATTATTGTGAAAATGTGGTAGACAAAGCATTTCTCATAGAGTAAATAGTTACATATACAAACACTATCATAATAAATGCCTATTAAAAATTACAAAAATTAAATATTTAATTGTCTTATATAAAAACGCAATCACAATAAATACCAATTATCAATAAACTACCATAATTATCAAAATTTATATTTAAAATCTCATATACAAACAAAATTATAATAAATGTCTATTAATTTCTATCATAATTATCAAATTTTATGTTTATCTACAAAAAAAAAAAAAAAAGAAGAGATAAATTCATTTTTTG
Source organism: Lithocarpus polystachyus (assembly GCA_033629205.1). NCBI lineage: Eukaryota > Viridiplantae > Streptophyta > Magnoliopsida > Fagales > Fagaceae > Lithocarpus > Lithocarpus polystachyus. The sequence goes on along the minus strand of CM066163.1, from coordinate 107,414,200 downwards.
AGATAAAAATAAAATCATATTTTATTAAACTTTCCTGTACGTGCATTGCTCGGGTTGCAATAATATACGGTCAATTAAAAGTTAAACGACTTCACATACACACATGTATATAATTTAGTTTATATTCTATAATAAACCCTCTATTATTAGCATTTTTGATACCTAACATTTCCACGGTATCATTTTAGTTCCTAATTCTTTTGGTATTATGTTAAAATCATTGGGTAATGATTTTACTAATATATTTCATGTTCATATAATTTCAAAATCCTGTAGATTTCAATTAGCTCAACTAGTAAAGTTTTTTATGGTTGAATAAGAGATTTGGAGTTCAATCCCCGCCTACACCAAAAACTAATTGGTATCTTGATCTGACGATGAAGAGCTATTATCAATAGCAGATGTCATAGGTTAAAACTCTCTCAAAAAAAAAAAAAAAAATCTCAAGTCCTCAGGTAAAAAAATTGAAACATAGTTTTGTAGATAAACTCCCATCACATATTATTTAAATATAATTCATGGTCAAATAATTTCCACATAAGCAGAGTTATCACAAATTTAAACAAATTCATCTCTACTAGTGCTTGGTGCAATCAGCATGCTTGAAGGACACTTTCTTGGCCTCAAGGTCATACCCGACCAAGAAGTTTATCTCAGCCAAGTTCCCAAAGATAGCTAAATTATCGGGCGATGGTATCATGGTGAAGCATTCCAAATCATCATCCATTCTAGCAAACGTATTGATTGGCTTCAACTTTACATCAGCACCAGTAAAACGAGCTCTGATAATTGGGATATCAATGTCACCTTTGGACCTAAAACAAGGACTAAGTACATCCTTTGGGTCTTTAACACGTTTAGCATAAATGGTTTTCAATAAGACCGACACCAAATCTTTATGAAACTCAGGTGGAAGAAAGGTGTAAGTTGTGCCTGAGTCAATAATCATGTTACCCACGTTACTACTGGCCTTAGAAGAAGCCCTATAGGCAAACGTTGTGTTCCCAATGCTAATGCCCTCTAGAGTAACGTAATAGTATATATGTGGAAGGCTTTTTTGCAACTAAGGGTGTTGAAACCACTCCTTTGCCAGAAACCAAGCCATTGGTACCAAAGTTAATCTTGCTTGAAACATTTGAAGTTGTGGGAACGAAACGATAAGAAAATTTTCCACCAATGTACTTGTTTAGTTGAGAGACTAGAGAAAGAGGGCCACCTCCTAGGCCAATTATGCCAGAACTTTCCTCATCAAATATATTGTCATTATTGTTGCTGCAACCGAAAAAAATCCTTGGTATTTTGACCCGATGGCCAGTAGTCGAGCCAAATGTTAAGGTTTCAACACCAAGATCACCACGAGTGTATGAATTGTCTCCATAGGTATAATTATAGAAGCAAATGTTTCGTTCACCACATGAAACAGCTTTTCTATGCAAATTTATGCAAGACTTTGACTTGCAGGAAACATTACAATATGTTGAAGAATGATGAGGATCGAAGAGAGGAGGGTCTTGCTTGTAACATTTTATACATGGCTTACATTGTGTCCATGTTAGATCACCACCTGTATCCGCAACGCCAAGTACATCAATTGCAGGGGTTCCAAGGGAAATCTTCGTGAGGTATTCTCCTGAGCTACTAGCTGTTACGTTTGATTGGATTGAATTACAAGATTGTAAGCTTGCCTTGAAACGATTAGCCCTTGAAATGGAACGAGCAAAAGCATTATACAAGCGATCAAAATGGGTGTCAGAGGCATTGTAATACGGAGATAGTGTTGAATCACGATGTATGAGATCAACAGTAAAACCACTACTGTTAGTAGCTTCTGTGAATGAAAATACCAGTATTACTGCTAAAGTAGAGAGTAAAGGGTATAATCTCAAAGCAGCAGCCATGACCTTGACAGTATGATAAGGAAAGGTTGAATGAGATGTGATAAAAACACATTCGGCTATACAGAATTTACAGGACTTAGAGGCTCAGGCTAGAGCCTTCAAATTCAAATTAGGTAATGAATTTAATTTGGTAACCAAGGTCCATTTTTCACGTTATCATCATCATCATCTTCTCTTCTTTCTGTATACACTATAAAGGAGGTCAACTCCATTTACCTGGTGCACATCTTTTATCCTGGATTAGTCTAGTTAGGACAGAAGCTTGCAGACCTTTTTTTTGACAAGGAAGCTTGCAGACCTAATAATATATTTTTTGACCCAAAAAAAAATAGTATGGTAATGTTTACAACAGAAATAATAATAGAGTAATTCTACAGACACATTATTTTACAACATTTTTACAAAATGTTGATGTGGTTAGCTCTTATTAGTTTTTATTTAAGTCCACTATTAATATCACTTTTTTTATTTACCAATAATCACTCACCACATCAGCAGTTTGTAAAAATTTTTGTAAAATAATTTGTATCTCTAGCATTATTCATAATAATAATAATAATAGTTATCACATTTTTTGGGAGTAGTTTTAGTCTTCTATATTTATCAAAGTTTAAGTTATTATGTGTATTTCTTAAATGATTTATTATAGGAGCATAAGGCGGTTTAGGCCAAAAATGTTTTTTTTTTTTTTTTTTTTTTTGCGGAAATCATATTTTCATCCCTATATTTTCAGGCGATTCCCACTTTGGTCTTCAAATTTTATTTTTACCGTTTTTAGTCCCTATCTTGAAAAATGCTTCCCGTTTTGATCTCTACCGTTACATCAGAGACAAAAAATGCACATATGGCAAGAACATATTAAAAATGCACACGCTTCTTGTTTTGGTTCTTGCCGTTCCCGTTTTAGTTATCAATAATTTTAAAATAAAAATATTAAAAATTTTAGTTAAAAATAACTGTTCTTCATGTTCTTCCCCTAAGAACATAGTTGCCCAGAAAAAGAAATTCAAGATTTTCTTCTCTTTTATTTCATTTTCTTAGCATCCAAACAAGCAAAAACATACAAAATCATGATCAAACTCAGATGCTCTAACAAAATCAACTAACAAATCCCTCTCTTTCACTCACAAGCCACGTGCTTTCAAGTGTATACAATCTTCGTCACTTGGTCCTAAGAAAAAGCCATTCTCATGCTCGGCGGTGACGTTCCCTCCGTCGCAGTCACTGACGGAAACCCACGTTTCCTCCAAGCTCAATCGCCTCATCTCCGAGTTCCAGTCTCTCCCAGAACCAATTAACCGTGTTAAGCACTTGCTTCACTACGCGACCCTATTACTGGAGTTGGACCCATCTGCCAAGGTCGACTCAAACCGAGTCATGGGCTGCACAGCCCAAGTTTGGCTCCAAGCTGAACTGGGCAATGACGGAAAGATGAGGTTTTTTGCTAACAGCGATTCCGAAATCAGCCGAGACTTCTGCTCTTGCTTCATTTGGGTTCTCGACGGTGCGGCGCCAGAGGAGGTGATGAAGATCACCACAAAGGAACTAGTGGAAATGAATGTGGGAGTTGTTGGGGAAGAGAGGTCAAGGGTGAACACTTTGCACAATGTCTTGATCACTATGCAGAAGAAGACCAAGGCATTGGTGGCAGAGCGTGAAGGGAAATGATTCTATGTTGCACGGACACGGACACGGACACGACACGGATACGGACACGAGGATACGGCAATTTTTGAAAAATAAGGACACGACACGGCGGGGACACGGCGGTTAAATAATTAATTAAATTTTATATTTAGGCATATTTTTAAATATTTTTAGACATAAAATACATTTATGTCTAGAATTTAAATTATGTAAAAACTAAAATTAAGTAAACTAACACCCAAAGTAGTACAATAATACATATAAAATTTTTAGAGTACAAACCATAAAAAGATAACAAGTTCAACATCAAACCAAAAACATAGAAGGATAAAAAAAAAAAAAAAAAAAAACTAACGAGTTCAAAGTAAGTGAGTAACAGTAAAAAAAAAAAAAAACTAAAACTGATGCGTTGCGTTGATATCTGAAAGGAAAAAAAAAAAAAAAACAGACAGAGAAGAGAAGAGAACTGGAGAAGACTATGAAGTGGTCGGACCTGCCAAGAGAGAGAGAGATCGGAGGGGACAAGGGGCGTCGACGTCTTGGAGCTCGCCGATCTAGCTCCGGTGAGGGACGGAGGGCAGCGGCAGTGGGCAGAGGTCAGATGGAGGGTGGGTCGCCGAGAGAGAGAGATCGGAAGGGACATAGCACGGCGTCGAGCCTCCGACGTCTATGGAGCTCGCCGATCTAGCTCCGGCGAGGGAAAGAGGGCAGTGGCAGCGGGCAGAGGTCAAAGGGCGGGTGGGTTCACTGGGTTTCTCTTGAGAACTTGAGATTTTTTTTCTTTTCTTTTTCTTTTTTTCACTACTGGCGCGTCGGACGCGTCGGAGTCTCATCGGAGCCGCGTCGGAGCCGTGTCGGTGCCGCGTCGGCGCCGTGTCGGAGAATCGAAAAAAAAAAAAAAAAAAAAAAGAGACTCGCCGGACACCGGAATCCGGCGAGTCGTACCCGTTCCGGTGTCCGACACGTGTCCGACACCGACACGACGCCAAAAATGGCGTGTCCGTGCAACCTAGCTTTTGTATATGTTTTTGCTTGTTTGGATGCTAAGAAAATGAAATAAAAGAGAAGAAAATCTTGAATTTCTTATTTTTTGGGCAACCATGTTCTTAGGGGAAGAACATGAAGAAAAATTATTTTTAACTAAAATTTTTAATATTTTTTTTTTAAATTATTGATAACTAAAATTTTATTTTATTTTAAAATTAAATTAAATATTTTTTTAATTCTGCCGTTTGTCGTGTGTGCATTTTCCATCTCTGATGTAACGGCATAGACCAAAACAGGAAGAGTTTTTCAGGATAGAGGTAAAAATAAAATCTAGAGACCAAAGTGGGAATTGCCTAAAAATATAGGAATGAAAATGTGATTTCCGCCATTTTTTTTTTTTTTACTAGTTAGAGTCCTCTGTCACTTAACAATGAAATGGTGGTGTTTCTAGTCTGAATGAAAATTTGATCAAAATTCAGAGAATTGAAGCTCAGTGAGAATTGAGCCAACGTTAATTGTTACGATGATTTTAGAGTATTGTTTTAGAAATAAGCACACATGGGACATGGCACAACAGCCTCATTATTTAGGATATATGAAAGGCAATGGCGATCATTAGAAAATAGTGTGGAAGATATATATATATATATATATATCCATTACCTTAAATTTAAAGTGGGTCACGAATTTGGATAACGTAATTAACTTCTCTTTTTTATTCTCATGAGCAAGATCGAGGTCCACCCCCATGCAAGGGGGAGGACATATACAATAGAAACAACATATACCACCTCCTATTCTTGGGCCTATAACATACATTTTGAACCCAACCACCCCCCCCCCCCCCCCCCCCCCCCCCCCAAAAAAAAAAAGGCATGGTAACGGAGGTCATGCTTTGTGAGAGGTCGCATTGTGATGTTTTATTTTGTGGTTCTCTATATTTGCTTTAAGCCTTTTGAGTTACAGCTAAGAAAAAAAATTCACATAATTCAGGATTAAAATAGTGCCCAATAAGATTTTTCATATTTACCATATATACCAAGTACCAACAGATGTTCTTCAAAAAAAAAAAAAAAAAAGTACCAACAGATGTTACAGATCAATTATTAATCATGTATCACTTCCATAATTCGATAGCTCTGACAATAAATGAATAAACTTTTAGAATATTGTTGAAAACAATCGTGAGTTGTGACAAGTTATTAATCCTATATATATATATATACACACACACACACAGACACACTAGCCTCTAAGCACGTGCTCAGGCGTGTGCTCAGGAGCCCTTTTATTTTTTTTTTGGGTAAAGGTTAACAATTTGCATTTATTATTATTTATAAATATATTTTTATTTTTCAAACAAATAAAAATGATAAACTTTAAAAATAAGCGGTAACTGTAATTTATTTTTTTAAGGTGAAGGGAAAAAAAAAAGATCCTAAATTTTAGGTGTAGGAGCATTGGGCTCAGGAGTTCATTATCTATGTACATGTTGGGCCTAAGACCCAAGCCGAGGACTAGGAGTCGTCCGAGAATGGGTAAACTTTATCAAGGGAATCTGTGTTAGTAGATAAAGAAGTTAGTTTTGGACCCAGGAGGGAGTGCCGAGGATGAATACCACCTCGCTAACCAAAGCCGAGGTCCGTGTAGGTGGTCTGCTATTCAGGGGAACGCTCCAGAGAGTTTTGTTGGTACAAATAAGTATTGCAAAAATGATGTGACAAGTATCAGCATCAACCATCTAGCTTGCACGTGGAGGGCAAAGATGAAAGGGGAAGAGAGTATAAAATGAAGGAGATGCCCAAAAAGAGAAGGAGGCAGAGAAACACTGTAGCTATCAAGAACAGACTTTGTAACCAAACTTGGAAGAAATATATAAGAACTGATCTCCTCAGATTGTGCAGAGAACGATTTTATCTAGTTTAGATCATTTTATTTTCCTTCTTTTGTCACTTAAGTCTATTATTTTTATTACTCAACTCGTTAAAGTCCAGTTTTCTAACCTACTCTCTACAAATTCATTGTATCGGGTTTTTTTGGCCTACATTCATTCATCATTTGAGTTGGGAACTCAAATTGTGACTTTACATTAGGAATTCTCTTTTTAAATTCAAAATGAAAGTTATTATTTGACATTTATAACCCTATTTCTAAATGAAGTTATTCTTCATTAATGAGGGTATTTTTGAACCACATAAAAGTCCAATTCAAAAAGGGAAATCATCTTATATATAGTATAGATATATATAAAATCTCTTTTGTGGAAAACAATATCAATTAATGTACTTAATATTTTTATTTTATTAATTTACTTGAGTTTACCTTTGATCTGTCATTGGGTAATGATTTTACTAATAAATTTTATGGTCACATAATTTCCAAATTCCAAGTGTTCGAAAATTGAAACATTTTTCTTAAAGAATGAATACCAAACTTTGCCATTAAAACTGAAATTAGCCAAAAATTGGCTAGGAGTACATTATTAATGTGGAAAGAAACATCCTCCTTTCACAAAGAAAAACCACTAACAGATAGTTTTTTACGCCCTTGGTGGAACCATCACTCCCCCAATAGCTATCGCGAACCCCATCGTCGGCATCCAACACAAGTTGCACTCCTTCAGATCCACTCTGTCTCCACGTACTGCGACACGCCAACAAACCAGCTCATACTCTGACAAAACATGCCAAAGGAATTAACAATTTTGTAACTTGGATAGAGGAAAATCTATCCATTATTGAGTCCCTTGTGATTCAAAATGCTATGTATTTATCTTCAACTCAATAAAGTTATCATATTTTCCCTCAAAAAAAAAAAAACCACTAACATGTTTAGCAATATTTTGAGCTATAAAGTTCGTCTACGAATATGAAAAAAAAAAAAAAAAAAAAAAAAAAAAAAAAAAAAAAACCTAAGTGAACCAAAGGTATCTGTAAAAAGTTTTGCTTCAGCTATGAAACATTGTTTTTTAGATAAACACCCATCACAAATGATTTTAATATAACTTATGGTCAAATAATTTCCACATATATAATACAAAAGCAGAGTCATCACAAATTTAAACAAATTCATCTTTACTTGTGCTTGGTGCAATCAACTGGCAGGAAGGACACTTTCTTGGCCTTGAGGTCATACCCGACCAAGAAGTTTATCTGAGCAATGTTCCCAAAGATGGCCAAACCATCAGATGGTCTCATGGTGAAGCAACCCAAATCATCATCCATTCTAGCAAACGTATTGATTGGCTTCGACTTCACGTTAGCACCAGTAAAATGAATCATGATAATTGGGACATCAATGTCCTCTTTAGACCTGAAACGAACACCAAGGCCATCGTTCGGGTCACTAACACGTTCAGCATCAATAGCTTTCTCTACGGCTGATATCAAATCATTATGAAACTCTTGTGGAAGAAAGGTAAGAGTTGTCCCCAGCGGTAACTCCAAGAATTTTTCCCAGGGTGTTCCTTAAGAAGCATAAATTACATAATCTAATAAAAAGAGAAATTCATATATTGACAACAACAACAATTGAAAAACACGCAAATACATAAAGTTTACAATTGCATTCTACGAGTTTTCATATTTTGAAATCGTTGCATGATAGTCTCATTATTAATCCTACAAGCTACATCTTTTTCAATATACACAATCAAGCAATCATTCATCCACTGATCTTTCATTCGATTGCGCAGTTCATTTTTTATATATTTCATTGCTGAAAAACTTCTTTCTACTGTTGCAGTAGTGACAGGAATGGTCGAAACTAACTTCACAAGCTTAGACTAATGGATAGGTCACATGCTTCCTTGTGTTCACTAACTTTTCAGCAAATTCACTAACTCCTTGAAGCTCTAAAAACAATTCATTGTTGCACATATAAAAAATGTAATTCTGAAGTTGAAAGTCAAGTGCCAAAATATTTGTCCCAAGAAAATCAAATGGATAGAACTTTGCAAGACATATCAACTTTTCCTTATCAAAAGCCACAAATGAATCACTTGGATTTAAGCAAGCCATACAAAGTAGCAAATTGGTATTTGCCTTTGAAAAACGGTTGTTAAGCTCTTAAAGTTGCATATCTATGACTGTGTAGAATAGCTCAACACGATAATGATGTAAATTTGTATTTTGTTGGGTGTTGCGTCGCGGCCTGCCACTAACTACAAATATTTCATCCATATTCAAGATGGGAATATCATGTATGATACAAAATGAAGACACTTCAGTCAATAAAGATATTCATTCATTATCTCTCATCACTTGCAATCGTTGCTTAGACACTTTTACAAGATCCATAGCATTTACTATATCTTGATTTTTTTTTTTTTTTTTTTTTTTTTGCAATGCTATTGACAACTCATTTGTGATCCCTAAAATATTTTTCATCAAGTGTAGAGTAAAGACAATTTCAAAAGATAGAATTGACCTCATAATAGATCGAGCTTCAACTTTTTGGTCGGAGAGGCCATCTTCTTCAATAATCTCAAGTATATCAACAACAACAGAGAACATCAAAATCAAGTTGAGAATAGTCTCATAATATGATCCCCAACGTGTATCGCCAGGACGTTTAAGATTTGTCTCTTGATTCAAACCTTGCCCACTTCTACACACACCATTCTCTAAATCTTCTTTAATTTTGGCAAATTGTGCATCTCGAAGAGCATCTCGCCTCGTACAAGAGTCTCCTACAACAGTTACTAAATTACTAACCACATAAAAAAATTTAGCAATGTTAATGTGATTTTTAGCAACGGCAACAAGTGTCAATTGAAGTTAATGAGCAAATCAATGGACATAAAATGCTGACTTATTCTCTTTCAAAATTAAAATTTTGAGACCATTGATATCATCTTGCATATTACTAGCCTCGTCATAACCTTACCCACGTAGTTTCAATAAACTAAAATTATGTTCACAAAGAAAACATTCAATAGCATATTGAGTGACAAAGCGGTGGTACTTACTACATATACAATACCAAATAACTGCTTTATTATAATTCATTTTTTGTTCACATAACGAAAAACGAGGGCTATTTGCTCTTTCACTGAGATATCATGTGACTCATCAACTAATATTGAAAAGAACCCATTGTCAAGATCCTTGATGATGGCTTTGGATGTTTCATGTGCCATTGCATTCGCAATGTCTTTTTGAATATCATGGTGGGTAAGCTTGCAATTTTAGGAGCTTTTTGCAACACTTCATTGATAGATTCATTGTGATCCTTCAAAAATTAGAGAAGCTCAAGGAAATTTCCTTTATCACTTGAACCTTGAGATTCATCATGACTACGAAAAGCTAATCCCCAGCATAAAAGGAATCTTATGCAATCAACTATTGCATTTAATTGAACCCGATATTCAATTTTATCTTGATTTGATTGCTTAACCAAAACACTTTGAATGTGTTGCTTTTCCTTCATTAGATCTTCACTCTTCTTGATTGCTTGATTATGAGCACTATTAACTCCTCCAACATAAGAATTTAACTTCTTTTCTTATTCCAAAGTTTGAGTCCCTTTCGTTACAAAAGTCTCACCTCCTCCTTGCTTACTAACATCTTGCCCAAATAAGTAGCAATATAAACAAAATATTGCATCATTGTCTATACTATATTCAAACCACTTTCTATTTACATAGCATTCGGATCTAAATCGATGGGGCTTTCTAGAAAAATAAGATAGAGAGTAATCATCAAGGTTTTGGAAAATAGGTTGACAAGGGCATTTTTGTAAATAATATCTTCTTATTTCATCATGATTATTAGGACGATAAGATGATATATTTTCTCGTAACCTAGGATCCTTATCTATACTATATTCAAACCACTTTCTATTTACATACCATTTGGATCTGAATTGATGGGGCTTTTTAGAAAAATATGATAGAGAGTAATCATCAGGGTTTTGGAAAACAGGTTGACAAGGGCATTTTTGTAAATAATATCTTTTTATTTCATCATGATTATTAGGATGATAAGATGATATCTTTTCTCTTAACCTAGGATTTGAAGAAAGATTTTCTAAGTTAAAGTCAACACAAATTTGCTTAGAACATGAAGATGAATCTTGCACAGGAGATAAATCTTGGGTACGTGGTTTTCTTATCAAATATTTGTCCATAATTCTAGCAAAAGAATAAATAATAAACTATAAGTTCATTTGAAATATTAATAAAATTATTAATTATTGTTGTTTAGTTGTTTCATTAATTTATTTGTCTTTTATAAATTATAATTTGTTGTATTGTTGTTTCATTAATTATAAAATTATTAATTGTTGTTTAGCCTAACATAGTAACATAATTTAATTTGTTTGTCTTTTATAATGTATTTGTTAATTAAATTATTAATTATTGTTTATTAGTTGTTTCCCCAATTAATTATTGGATAATTAAATTATTGTTTATTAGTTGCTCTACTGCATTAGCACACAGCCACACACTCCATGTGCATTTACCCCGGCCCCATGCCCCCATTCACCCCCCAATTCAACATACAAGCCCCAATGCCCCCATGGCCCCCAATCATAAGACTAGAACCAATCAGATAAAGCCAATTAATTGTATCTAACCAATACCAACGGATAAAGCCAAAAATAGGGGCAAATATTAATAAAGTTATAAATAAAGCTAAGCAAAAGCAATAGACAATCACAATGAGAAATAGAGTAATCATCAGATAAAGTGAGAGAGAGAGAAAGAGAGAGTCTCATTTCATAATTTCATTTCACTTTCATAGTTTCATTCTTCAGACAAAGAGAGAGAGAGACTGAGACAGAGATGAAATACCTTGAGGTTAAGGGAGCAGGGAGGCCTAAAGCTAAGGGGCAGCGCCGTCAGGCAGCATGTCGAGGCGAGGAAGACCGATCTCTGATCCGATGTGTTCTGCCCTTCTAGAGCTCGAGTTTGAGGCCCAATCCGGCAATCTCCTACTCCGATCCGTTGGTTCTACCGTTCTAGAGCTTTCAGTATATTGGGTTAGGTTTTTTCTTTACGTTAGGTTTCTTTCTTTCTTTCAACACCTATTGGGTTTGGTTGTGTCGTTCGTTGGTTTCTGATTTCAGTATATTGGGTTTTGGTTTGTTTGTTGTTTGTTGTTTGTTGTTGTTGTTGTTGTTTTTTTTTTTTTTTTTTTTGAGAATCTGTGGGTTTGCTACCATCTGTAATCTGTTGGGTTTGCTTTACCTTTTTTTTTTTTTTTCTTTAGATTGGGTTTGCTTTACCGATTGATGTTGGGCTTTTTTTCCTTGGTGGACTTGCTCTGTTACAATTTTTTTTTTCTTGAAAGTAGAACAAATAATTTTTTTTTATTTGAGGGTGTTCCTAATTTTTATTGAGAGTGTTCATAATTTTTTTTAAAGGGTAAACAAATAAAAAAAATTAATTATTATATATAATTTTTTTTTCAAGTCAGGGTGTTCCTGGGAACACCCTAGATTGAACTTGGCGGCGCCACCACTATTGGGGGAATGATGCCTCTATATCTATATTTATATAAGCCCTTGCCATGGCCGCTGGTTTGGTGGGGTACACGATGAGTAGAAGAGAAACTCTAGGATGGGTTTGCTGTTTTGATTTGAGAATAGGTTTAGATGGTGAAACGGTATCTTATAAAATTCCAGATTTTGTGTTGTGAGTTTTGTGCTTAACAAGGTAGTTTAAGAGCTGATTTGAAAAAAAAAAAAAAAAAAAAAAAAAAGGTCAGCAATCAGCATGAGTTGTCATCACTAATGACCAAAACTAACACCAAAGTGTGATTTTGCTAACTTCTGTGTGTAAAATCAAATTTCAGGTTATAAAATCTAAGCAATCCAAAACTTCAAGGGTGTATTTCACAATTTACACAATATTTTAAGAGTCATGCTAACGAGTGTCCTTAAGGCATTGATTAACAATCTATTTTAGGAAAGTTTTGACATCACTTTTACGGGAAATGAAAAAAGCTGTCAAAATATTAATTGTTTTTTTTTTCTTTTTTCATAAAAACTTTTTTTAAATAGGTTGTTAGCTAATGCACTAAGAATATTCATTAACATTTCTCATATTTTAACACGATTGAGTTTGTTTATTTTATTGAATTCACATTAAATGTCTCTTCATAATTTCCAACAATACATTTTTTTTTCTTTTATGTGACACGCTTATTAATACTGAGTCACTATTGGATCATGCATCCCCACGTTTTCAATTAGAAAAAAAATTACACTCTTACAATATACTTCACTTTGTGAAAAACATGTTAATAGGAAAATAAAATAATTATAAAATCTTATAACGTTGGCCAAAAGACATTACTTAAATTGAGAGCCATGGAACTTAAAAATTTTGGCAAGCAATTTCAAACACAAAACTACACATTTTAAACAACATTACACACTTTTTCACGCACTTTTTCACCTACACGTATATCAAAAACACTCAAACAACATCACTTAAACTACTCTCCCAAACGATTTCAAAAAAAAAAAAAACTACTCTCCCAAACAATATTCACATAAACATATTAATAGACTAAATTTCCTTTATTTAAATGAATATAGTCATATAGTCGTATATTTATAGGCATCAACATTCAAGTCCTGACTTTTGGGTTGAATCTAACTATCACAAAAATAAAATCTAGAGTGAGTGAAAATCATTGGCTATGCAATTTACGAGAAAACTTATGGTGGTGATGATGTATTGGGCTATCTAGCTTTTTTCTTGTAAAAGTTCCGGCTAATGACATTACCCCTGCATCCTTCCATCATTCTTCAGTTCCAATCTCGCTTCCTTATTCCTCCAAACTTGATAATATACTAGAAGTCTAGAACCAATTCATGTTTGCCTTAGAGATCGGTTTGAAAGGTGTGAGCGTCATAAAAACACAGAAATCCCAGGACCCCATGAACTATGTATTATCTGGGAATTTAGCTGCTGCTTTGGAAAGCACCATAATGATGTGAGCAAACCATTTTATCAGAAGGCTAAAAGTGGTAGACAAGATTGCTTTGAAAATTTGAGTTCGGATGGGATAATTACGTTGCCTTTGGAAAATGTTTATATATATATATATATAGTTGGTTCGAGTTGCACTGTTGAAGATTCTAGAAGTAATTCCAAGTTGGTAGACTTCCGTATATAGATTGATTGTAAATAATATATGTTTCCTAGATTAGAGATATGCTTTACTGGCTCAGTGATTTGCAGTCCTAAACTTTAGCATTCCAATTATGTATAGTGGCTATTTATGTCCACAATATTGTAAAAAGAAATGTATGAATGAAAACCAAGTTTTGACTTGGTATCAGAGCCTCCCGAAAATTTTCATCGCAGCAAACAACTACTCCCATACTACTCTGAATAACTATTGCAGCAAATAACTACCACCATATGGCTTCCGAATCCTCTACTCTCGAACCATCAGCCCCGGTAATCCATATCCAATCTGAAAATTCTGGCTTCCATGCTGGAGTTGTCCTCACCAAAGTTAACTATGATGTATGGTCCCAAATATTAGAGATGCAAATTGCAGGACGTGAGAAGCTCGAATATATTATGGGTAGAACTGATCCACCGAAGGAAACTGATGCTACCTATGCAAAGTGGTATGCCGAGAATCAAAAGGTCAAGGGTTGGTTGCTGACCTCCATGTCGCCAGAGATAATGAAGCGTTATCTCCGACTACGTACCGCAAGGGAAATCTGGAGTGCTCTTGCCAAAGCATTCTATGATGGATCGGATGAGACACAACTCTTTGCTCTGAATCAGCGTGCCTTCACCACCAAACAAGCTGGTTGACCTCTATCAACTTATTACGGTGAGCTTGTCGAAATTTTCCAAGAATTAGATTATCATGATAAAGTTATCATGAAGGATCCCGATGATATTGTCACCTATAAGAAATCTGTTGCACGGTTAAGAGTGCACATCTTTCTTAGTGGCCTGGATGCAGAATTCGAACAGATTAGAGGTGAGGTTCTTAGGAAGGACCCCTCGATGGACCTCGACGACACCTATGCCTATGTCCGTCGAGATGCTGTACGCCGAGCTACCTTAAATGTTGAACTCGATAATCTTGAGTCTTCCGCTCTAATGGCTCGACGCTCTAAGCCCTAGCCTCGACAACTCGCTCAAAAGACTGATTCTGACCAAGCACGATCTCAGAAGGGCAGTTATGAAATAGGTGCTGCCAAACCCGAATGTTTGTGCACTCACTGTGGTGAGACAGGCCATACAAAGGCACGGTGTTATGACTTAATTGGCTATCCAGATTGGTGGGATCCAGCAAAGGCACCGCGTAAACGCAATTCGAAGCCAAACCACCAAGCCTCTGTTGCTGTGACAAAACCTTCCAATGATGTTGCAGAAGCTTCCTCTTTGATTGCTACTTCAGGTAACATTGGTAAGGTTTTCCATACTTCTGCATCAGATAGTGGTAGTAATACATGGATAATTGATTCCGGTGCTACGGATCACATGAACTTTGACAGTCAACATGCTCCGTCTATGAAACGGTCCACCACACATATAGTCTCTATCGCCAATGGCAATCCTTCACCTATGATTGGGGAATGTTCAATTCCTCTCTCAGATAATTTGAATCTTGATTCTGTTTTAGTTGTACCTTCCCTCAACCATAATTTATTATCTGTCGCTCAAACAACTAGTGCGTTGTATTGTGTTGTGATTTCTGGCCTAACCTTTGTGTTTTTAAGGACATTCGAACTCGGAAGACGATTGGTTGTGGTACTAGAAGGGGGAAGCTGTACTATCTGGATCTGAAGCCTACTAGCTCACATCAGTTGGCTTAAGCTTTTTCAACGAATCAGATTGACAAGTCCTCCGAAATTTGGTTGTGGCATAGGCGGTTGGGTCATGCATCTTTTGGATATTTAAAAATATTGTTCCCAAAGTTGTTTTCTCAGTCAAATACTTCAGATTTCAAATGTAGTATTTGTGAACTTGCAAAAAGTCATCGTGTATCGTTCCCATTGAGTATGAATAAAAGTCCAGTACCTTTTATGTTGATTCACTCTGATGTATGGGGGCCGGCCAAAAACCCGTCCTTGAATGGTTCTCGTTGGTTTGTCTCATTTATTGATGATCACACTCGTATGACTTGGGTTTGCTTGATGAAATCAAAAAATGAAGTTAGCTCCTTGTTTCAGAAATTTCATAAGATGATCGCCACTTAATACCAATCTCACATACAAGTTCTTCGCACTGATAATGGTGGAGAATTTGTTAATCAGGACCTGAAGAAGTACTTGCAGGAACATGGCATATCTCACCAGACAACTTGCCCTTATTCACCTCAACAAAATGGGGTTGCAGAGCGCAAGAATCGCCACCTACTTGAAGTTGTACGAGCCTCTTTGTTTGGAGCTCACATGCCCACTAGTTACTGGGGTGAAGCGCTCAGTGTTGCGGCTTACCTCATTAACCGTGTACCCTCCAACTTGCTGAATTTTCAAACCCCCTTTGAAGTTCTTCATTCGACTGTAACTGCTCCTACTGCTCTGAATTTATCACCTAGAATTTTCGGATGCGTGGCATTTGTGCATCTTCCTAAGCCATTGTGTGATAAGTTGGAACCACGAGCCCTACGATGTGTCTTTGTTGGCTATGCTTCACTTCAGAAAGGCTACCGCTGCTATCACCCCCCATCACGGAAAATGTATGTCTCCCTTGACGTTGTCTTTCATGAAAATGACATGTACTATACTGTTCCCGAGTCCTCAATTCAGGGGAAGAGACAAAATGAATTGCAGACTCTAAATCTAAATCCTTCTTTGGACCATTTGAATACAAGTGGTGAATTTTTGGATAAAAGTGGTGAGTGTCCAGAGGAGGAAACCGTGCTGCGTGAGCAACCTATTCTCAACCAACCGGACGTTAGTTTGAATGGGGAAAATAATCAGAATCAGATGGAAGCGACTCCACTTCAAGTACCATCTAACCAATTGTTTTCTGAGGTCAATTCCTTTCCCGAACCCCAGGTACAACCCCAGGTACATTCTGAATCTCAATTCCTTCCAAAAGTACTACCTAATCGAGCCACTAGAGGTATACCTAGAGTTAACTATGAACCTGTTCTTAGTTCCAATCCTAAGTATCCCATGAGCAACTATGTATCCTACCATAGACTGTCAAAAGAAAGTGAGTCATTTGCAAATCAATTATCTGCTGTATCAATTCCTACTAACATGCAGGAAGCTCTGGGAGATCCTAGGTGGAAGGAACCTATGAATGAAGAAATGAAGTCACTTCAAAAGAACTCAACTTGGAAAGTTGTTGAGCTGCCTAAAGGAAAGAAACCTGTTGGATGTAGGTGGGTGTTCACAGTCAAATACAAGGTAGATGGAACCATTGAACGATTCAAAGCTAGACTAGTCGCCAAGGGGTACACTCAAACTTATGGAATTGACTACATGGAGACATTTGCACCAGTAGCAAAAATCAATACTGTCCATATTCTTATATCCTTGGCAGTGAATCTTGATTGGCCATTGCACCAATTTGATGTGAAGAATGCCTTTTTGCATGGAGATCTTCAAGAAGAAGTATACATGGAGTTGCCCCCTGGATGTAATATGCAGTCAGAAGGTGGAAAACATGTCTGCAGATTAAAAAAGGCCCTATACGGTCTGAAGCAATCTCCGAGAGCATTGTTTGGAAGGTTTACAAAGTCAATGAAAGCTTTTGGATACAAGCAGAGTAACTCAGATCATACTCTTTTTGTGAAGCATAAAAAAGGAATGATTACTTGTCTCATTGTGTATGTTGATGATATGATAGTAACGGGAAATGATTCAGAAGAAAGGAGAGCATTGCGAAACCATCTAGCTCGGGAATTTGAGATGAAGGACCTTGGTCCATTGACATACTTCCTTGGTATTGAAGTGTCAAGATCAAAGGAAGGTGTCTTTCTATCTCAATGAAAATATGCCTTAGATTTACTAAGTGAGACTGGTATGACGGCATGTAGTCCAGTTAGCACTCCTATGGAAGAAAATTTGAAGCTAGGCATATATCCGGATCAAGTTCCAACAAACAAGGAGAGGTATCAAAGATTAGTTGGGAGACTGATTTATCTTGCACATACTCGGCCTAACTTGGCATATGCACTAAGTGCCGTGAGCCAATTCATGCATTCTCCAAGCGAAGAACATATGAATGCAGTTACTCGCATTTTGCGCTACTTGAAGTCATCTCCAGGGAAAGGGATTATGTTTAAAAAGGGGAATAATCTAGATGTCAAAGGATACACTGATGCAGATTGGGCTGGATCAATAAAAGATAGGCGGTCTACAGCAGGATATTTCACTTTTGTAGGAGGAAATTTGGTCACTTGGCGAAGCAAGAAGCAAGCTGTAGTTGCTCTATCTAGTGCTGAATCTGAGTTTAGAGGAATGGCTAAGGTAGTATGTGAATTATTATGGATCCATAATTTATTAAAAGATCTGAATATCAAGCATGACAGCCCAATGAAGCTATACTGTGATAACAGGGCAGCTTGTGATATTGCCCACAACCCAATTCAGCACGACTGAACCAAACATGTGGAAGTTGATAGGCATTTCATCAAGGAAAAACTAGAAGCAAGGATCATTGAAACACCTCATGTCTCGTCTCAAGAACAACTTGCTGACCTACTCACCAAGGCTGTATCAAGTCGAGCATTTCATGATGGTATCAACAAATTGGGAATGAGCGACATCTACGCACCAACTTGAGGGGGAGTGTTGAAGATTCTAGAAGTAATTCCAAGTTGGTAGACTTCCGTATATAGATTGATTGTAAATAATATATGTTTCCTAGATTAGAGATATGCTTTACTGGCTCAGTGATTTGCAGTCCTAAACTTTAGCATTCCAATTATTTATAGTGGCTATTTATGTCCACAATATTGTAAAAAGAAATGTATGAATGAAAACCAAGTTTTGACTTGCACATCAAGAGCTAGCTTCAATTTATATCTGGTGACTAGTTTTTAACGTCTCTCTCTAGAACTCCTATGATCACACAATTAGACCTCATTTATAGTTTAGGCCTAATTATTTTTGAAAAAATTACTTTCATTGCAAGGGCATAAGGGCTTTGGAGAATAGAAGACTCATGACAACTGAAACTTTAAGGACATAGAGATGGACTTAGCTTAGTACATAGTCTAAATTTCCACAAGATTACCATTGAAGTAGATGCGAGGTCAGCAGTTGGCATCCACTCATTAAATAACATCCTAGCTGACTCTTCTCACTTTTATGGTGCTCTAATTTCTGATGGCAGGTCTGTACTCCAACGTTTTGAAGAGGTTCATCTCCAATACATCTACCGCTAAGGAAATCAGTGTACTGAGCTTTTGGCGAAGAAAGGAAACATCTCCTTTCTCCACAGAATCTTTTGTGCTGTATTCTAGTCCTCCTCGTGTTTTGTACCAACTTTTGGCTAATACTTGGGTGTCATGTACCTAAACTTTATAGTACTTAATTTTTATTAATAAAATTTCTTTTCTTTCTTTTTTTATGAATGTGAAGATTGTATTGCATCAAATGAAAAGAGTACAAAGTTCAAGTAATAACACCTAAAAGCAAAACTGGAACACCAGCGAACACCAAAACTAAGTCATCCAAGGAAAACAATCACTTAGCCACAATAAGGGAAAGGAAGGAATTAAGAAGAAGAGGATTTAAGAACATCTAAAGAAATTCCCCATATACAACACTGAACTCTGTTTTCGACAGAATTAGTAAAATTGCCATTCCCTTCAATTCTCCTTCTAACTCCCCATTTGATCAAGTGAAGGATATTTTCTTCAACATAATTTCTCCCTTGAAGAAGCACACCATCTCTCTGCTGCCAAATGTGATATACAGAAGACCATAAGGATAAGCGGAATAATTGGATCTAAAGCTCTTACCTTTGGCATGTCTTTCACCCCAAGCCACGATCTCATCCCAACAAAATCGAGGGTGCTTCACCAAACACCACCACATGAGAGTTCTCTATAATCTCTTGGAAAAAGAGCAATCAAAGAAGAGGTGCTCTCTGTTTTCAATTTTATTTCTGCATAGTTCACATTTAGTATCTCCATTAAATCCCCAGCATTCTTTCCTTGGTTGACATTCAACATGGCCAGCCATCCAATGAAGGCATGCTTGGGAATAATTTATATATTCCTCCATTAAGCGTAAATTTTAAAAGGGTTATGAATTTTGGTAGCCCATGTCCTTTTGCCACATTATCTTCTTCTTCTCTTCTTTCTTCATATTTTCATGGTAAACATGTCAAAAATGCCCACTCCATTGACCTAGTGCACACCTTTTATTCTGAATTAGCCTAGTTATTACAGAATCTTGCAGTCCAATACTTTGGCCTATAACATATATTTTGACCCCATATATTTTGACCCCAAAAAATCAAAAAATCTGCATTGTAATCGAGGTCCTGCTTCGTGAGGGATCGCCTTGTGATGTTTTGTTTTGTGGTTCCCAGTAGTTGTACTAAGTCTGTTGAGTTACAGCCAAAAAAAAAAAAAATCACATAATTCAGGAGTAAACTAGTGCCCATAAAAGCTTGGTCATGTATACCATGCCAACTGATCTACGATTAATCATGTATCACTTCCATAATTCGACAGCACTGACAATAAACTTCCCGAATATTGTTGAAAACAATTGTGACAAGTTACTAATCCAAGATACTTTTTTGTGAAAAAAATATCAATTAATGTTTTTTTTATAATTAATACACTTAAGAGTATACACTAGCTGGATCTGTCATTGGGTAATGATTTTACTAATATATTTTATGGTCATAATTTCCAAATTCCAAGTGTTCAAAAATTGAAACATTGTTTTTTAGATAAACACCCATCACAAACGATTTTAATAACTCATGCTCAAATAATTTCCACATCCATAGTTCATAAGCAGTCATTGCAAATTTAAACAAATTCATCCCTACTAGTGCTTGGTGCAATCAGCAGGCAGGAAGGACACTTTCTTGGCCTTCAGGTCATACTCCACCAAGAAGTTTATCTGGGCCAAGTTCCCAAAGATGGCCAAACTTTCAGATGGTATCATGGCAAAGCAAACCAAATCATCATCCATTCTAGCAAACGTATTGATTGGCTTCAACTTAACATCAGCACCAGTAAAATGAGCCGTGATAATCGGGACATCAATGTCATCTTTAGACCTGAAACAAAGACTAAGAACACCCCTCGGGTCACGAACACGTTCAGCATCAATAGCTTTCTCTAAGGCTGATACCAAATCAGCATGAAACTCAGGTGGTAGAAAGGTTAAAGTAGTCCCTGAGTCAATAATAATGTTACCCTCATTACTAGCAACAGCCTTAGAAGAAGCCTTATAGGCAAACCTCTTGTTCCCAACACTAATGCCCTCTAGAGTAAGGTAATAGAATGTCGAAGGATCTTTTGCAACCATGGGTGTTGAAACCATACCATTGCCAGAATCCAAGCCATTGTCACCAAAATTAATCTTGCTTGTAACATTTGAATTTTCTGTGGGAACTAAACAATAAGAAAATTTTCCACCAATAGAATTGCGTAGTTGAGAGACCACAGAAAGAGGGCCACCTCCTAGGCCAATTATGCCTGACCCTGCCTCACCAAATGTACCATCATTATTGTGCCCGCACCCAAACACAATATTCGGTAATGTGACTTGATGGCCAGTAATCAAACCAATGGTTAAGGTTTCAACACCAAGATCACCATTAGTGAATGACTGGTCTCCATATGAGTAACTATACTGGCAGGTGTTTTTATCAGTGCCACAAGAGGCAGTGTCTAATGCCTTACAAGGACTTGAATTGCAGGGCACGTTACCATATGTAGAAGATTGCTGAGGATCAAAGAGAGGAAGGTCTTGCTTGTAACATTTTTCACATGGCTCACATTGTGTCCATATTAGATCACTGCCTGTATCTGCAATGCCAAGCACCTCAATTGCAGGGGTTCCAAGGGAAATTTTAATGAGGTATTCTCCATCATTAGCTATTACGTTTGATTGGATTGAACTCTTGGATTGTAAGCTTGGCTTGAAACGATTAGCCCGTGAAACGGAATGAGCAAAAGCATTATACAAGCGATCAAAATGGGTGTGAGACGAATTGTACAATGGAGACCCTGTCGAATCACGCTTTATGAGATCAACAGTGAAACCACTATTAGTAGCTTCTGTCAACGTAAGTAAAAGTACGACTGATAAAGTAGAGATGAGAGTGTTTATTATCAAAGCAGCAGCCATGACTTTAACCGTATGATAAGGAAAGGGTGAATGAGATGTGACAAAAACACATTGGGTATTACTGAATTTATAGAACTTAGAATCTTAAGGTGGAAGCTCGAAAGATTATATTGTATCAAACAATTTACACATTTCGTTTAAGATAAATTTGATTTGTCTATTTAAATGCATTCAGTTCTGAAGTCTAAAGGTTTACTGGCTGATGCAGATGCAGATGCAGATGCAGATGCAGATGCAGGGTGTTATTATCTACTTAGTTATATGAAAATTCAAAGGAAGAGGAAGTGGTACATATATTTTTCATAAGACTGAAGCCGTCAAGAACGTAATCTGGCCTTAGACCTTCCAAGAAATTAGAAAGTTGCCACCGTTATGAAATTCAGTGTTTAATGCAGCTATATAATATCATGAGTGATAGTTTCTGTTATACATTGCAGATTAATGCCCACAGTGCCACACGGGTGTACTAGGAATCCTGGTATATGAGCTGAAAAGATTATAGTGTCCCATAAAATTTTTTAAGTAGCAACAAGAAATTTTTTTTTTTTTTTCTGGTTGAATAAAAGATTTGGAGTTCAATCCCTGCCTACACTAAAAATCGATTAATATCTTGGTTTGATGATAAGAAATTATCATCAAAAGCGATAGGTTGAAACTCTCTCCAAACAAAAAAAAAAAAAAGCAACAAGAATTGGTTATTCTTACAACTTACATGTTTGCACAAATTGATGGGACCAATATGATACGGTCCAAAAGTTGGCCTGGTAAACTAATTGGGTTCTGATTTGACCTCTAATATGACATGCGCTTAGCTCTTAGTTTTGTTATGGTCTAGAAATATCTCTTAACCTAAGTTTGGATGGGGTGATTTTAGAATGCGTTCGTTTGGAAGGAAAATATGGATGATGGAAAATAGAGGATGGAAAATAGGGTGGAAAATGCTGTTTTTTTTTTTTTTTTTCTTCAACGTTGTTTTTTTTTTTTTTTTCAATGTGACTTGATCTAATTTTTACATTATAATAATATAAATTTATATATATGATGTGATAAATTTTATATTATTTAATGATTAAAAATAAATCTATTTCTTACATATTATGTAACAAGGGTATAATAGTCAATTTATATAAATTACATTTTCCATCCTTTCCTTTTTCTCTCTAACCGAACACAAAAGTTTTCCATCCTCCCACTTTTCTACTCTCCCAACCGAACACACAAGAGGGAAAACTAAATATTTTCCATCCTCCCACTTTTCCATCCTTCCACAATTTTCCATCCTCTCACTTTTCCACTCCTCCAACCGAACGGACCCTTAGGGAAGATAGAAAATGAAAGAGAGAAAATGATGTTTTTGATTATTTGGTTGAGGGTGGAAAAGATGAGAGATTTTGGTAAAGTTCACAAGTTTTTTCTCCTCCCCCTTCAAAATAAAGTCTCTCCAAATTGGAAAAAAAATTGGAGTGAAAAGTGGGAAAAATATTTGGACAAAACTGCCCCCGTCTTCTTTAACGTTTTTGGCTTCTTCTTCTTCTTCTTCTTCTTCTTCTTCTTTTGACTTTTCCTTTCTCTGATAACGCTGGCTTTTTGATTTTTTTTTCTTTTTTCTTTTTTCTTTCTTTGGTTTTGTCAGGACATGGTGGGTTCTTCTTCTTTTCCTTCTTTTTTTAAAATTTTTATTTTTATTATTTTTTTAAGAAAACACTTTTGGATGATTTCTTATGCTATTTTTTGAAATGTCCACTTTCATCTATACACAATTTTTTTAAAAGTATAATGTATTAATTTTTGTTTTATTTAAGAGGAATATGATGCTAAATTTATACAAACTTTATTTTTAACCAAACCAAAAAGTTTTTCACCCTCTCAACCAAACACGAATGAGGAAAACTAAAAACTTTTCTATCCTTCCATTTTTCCATCTTCCTTCTATTTTCTATCTTTTCACTTTTTTTTTTTTTTTAATAGAAGAATGCTGTAGATTTTATTAAGAAACGTCAGCCAAATTGGCTAAGAATATAGCATTGAGGTGTAGAGAAACATTATTCATTTATACCAAAAAAACCACTGACATATCAGGTATGCCGAACAAATTTATTATTGGATTTGTTCGAATTTTGACTAATAGCTTTTTAAAATAACTAAATAAATAAACTGATTTGATTACGAATCTAGTTCAACCTATATTATATGGTATTTCACGTGTTGATGAACAAGCATGCTCTCCATTGATATTTTAAGAATGTAGCTATGGCACCTTATGATATAGCTTGCATTGTACATCTAACCTACCCAAAAAAAATACATATCACTAATTCTGAATACATATATACATGCATATATGATCACATGTTTGAATGAGTTAAGTTATATATAGAGGTCAGTAAATTAATATATGGTGTCCACGTTTGACAAGCAGGTTCATCTTTGTACAATTTGTTGCAAAACCTTTGAGCCATGTTGCAAACTAGAACCCTAAGTTGTAGACAAGTATTTCGCATTCAAAGCACAGGGGAAATGTAAAGAAGGCTAGAATTGTAAAGAAGGTTTCGATTGGGAAGGCTACATCTTTAACTAACTAATAACATTGTGGTCGAGTCTTAGCTCATGTTGGTAATTTTTACCCTCAAAAATTGGCTTTCAAAAGATAAATATGTTCGGACATGTGGGAGGAGGGAAAAGAAGACTGGCTGAGGGGGAAGGGGTGTACCATAAGAAATACTATAAAAATAGTATTTTTAATAACTACTAATTAACATTGCCTATCATGATTAGAGCAACATTATTCACATCACTTGTATTATACAATAAATCACAACATATCATATTAGCAGTTGTGAAAAACATTAGGCTTGGATGTTCACTCAGCTTTAACCTCACCAATAGTCCATCTAACTGGGCATCACAATATGAGACAACGTCATGGCTTCCACATAATTATCCTAGGGACCTCAATCGTCGTATTCCACTATTCCTCCCTTCACAAAAGTTGTGGAATAAAGTGGATCTAGGGGAGTTTCAACTTTTATCCTTGATTGCTAAGCTATTACAAGGATTATTGTCTACTTCGATCTCCATAATTTATCTAAGAGTAAGGATCGAGCTTGCGCCATTACTTGGGGTTTGGGTTTAACCCATATAAACAAGGGACATCATGTAATGCTCTTTTTGAAAACAAAAAGGGAAAGATTTTAAAAGAAATATTCAAGTATTATATCATACATACATACAAGTCATTGCAAAAAATTAAGACTCTACCCTAAGTTTGCACATGTGATTCTTAGAGTATGTTTGATAATTGTTTTTCTCCTTATTTTTTTGTTTCCAAAAACAATTTTCTATTTTTGATACTAAAAAACTTGTTTGGCAATCCAAAATGAATAGAAAACAAAAAAATATTCTCAAAACTCAATTTGTGAAGGAAATTGAAAACATGCAAAAGGCTGTGTTCAGTTTCTAGTTTTCAAAAACCAATGAAAACATGCTCCTGATTTAATGAATCTGTATCATTTAATGAGTTAGAGTCAAAGTTCAAATTCTAGTAACAACATATTTTAATATTTTTTTGTTTTTGTCATAAAACTATTTTTTTATTTCAACTAACCAAACAAGTTTTTTATTTCAAAAATATAAGAAAATTGTTTTTTCTTTCTATTCCCAAAAACAAGTTTTTGAAAACAGAGAAAAAAAAAGTTACCAAACATAACCTTAAATTTTCATCTTTCTCATATGATGGATAAAAAAATTATAAGAAGTAGAGTTAAGAAAAATAGATTTAGAGTTGATAATTTTATGTTTAAACATATATTTAAACATAAAGATAATATTAAAATGAAAAAAATAACTATAAGCGTTACAATGGAATGGAATGGATGGACTCTTTGATTCAATTCTATTATCATTTTAAATATATATATATATATACATATTTATATTTATTTCTTATTTAGTATCGAATTGAGTAAAAAGTATAGAACAAAATAATCATAATAAACATTTGAGATTAAACATTGTTGGTTATTAGAACACATTTATTTAACAATAATAACAATAATAATAATAATGTAAAAATGTATGCTAGTATACGTGAGTAGTTGAATAATGTACAAGTACAATACCAAACATACACCATATAAATGAAAAAAGTTTCAAGTTTATAAGTAAAATCTCTTAAAATTGGTAAAACTCTTTCGATCAAAAGTATGACAGATGTGTTTTGTAGTATAGTTGGCAATGCAATGATAATAAATCGAAGTCTCAATTTGAGCCATAATAATATGAATTAATATGGTTTGAATATTAGGGGGAAAAAACTATGAAATTTAGTGAATTATCATATAAAAAAGTGCCAGCATTGGGTTTCTTACACATTAGGCAGCGTGACTCCGCTAATTTGCAAAATCATTACAATTTCTCCTGGAGGAAAATTTGTCGTCGATAAATAGAGTTCCATAAAACGTAATTATTCCAATGCGAACCATTGAAAATTCTTCCAACATACATAATAATTTGGAGGTTTATGGAAAATAGATTACCACAAACCTAACAATTATGCTATCATTAGCTAAGAACAATGGCAGTTTCTTTTTCAATTTTGTCAAACTGAATACGACTCCCTAGGAACAGTACCTAAAGTATAGCTTAGGATGAGGTTTCTGATGAACTTGCTCTAATTTTCTAAAAATTACTTTCATTTTTGTCTTATAATTATAGCTGTATTAAATGTAATTGGCTAAATTAATCTTTGTCTACATTATATTATTACTAGTGTTCTTTCCTTATATTATCAAAAACATGCTATATATGTTAAAGGTATATTTCAATTACAATTATTTTTCTAAAGATAACATTTAAATAACAATAACATAAACATAAACATAAAAAAGAGAATAATTGTGTTTAAGGTAAATAGTATTTGCATACAAAATTTAGATTTTTAAACATCCCTCTTCCCATAGTAAAGAAAAAAAGTTGTAAGAAGTAGAGTTGAGAAAATTAATTTGGATTTTAATATATGTTTATGCTTAGACATTAACACAATAATAAAATTAAAACTTAAAACATAACTATAAGCACCACAATACATGACAACAAGATGGAGTTGCATTTTTTTTGTAATATCAAATATCATGAAATGATGAAATTAACAAGCAAAGCATGGATTATTATGTGTCACCTACTCAATGTTAGCTAGTTAATGGTTGTGTCCTAAAAGAGTACATTGTGTGTAGTGTAACTTGTTTCATCCTTTCTTAAAAGATACAGTGACTTTTGAGTTTGTGGTGTGCTTTTGTATTAAAACATCTTTCCCTCTCACGTCCTTATTCCTCCAAACTTTTTATGCAGATAGTGTAATTATGCAGATTCTATAAATAATTTTTTTAAAGAACAAGGTTTTATTTTCTATTCAAAACTAACAAATCCACTCTAGCATTATAATGAATATATTACTTATATTTTTGTTAATGATATATTTTTTATTATTAGAAGAGAGAGGGAGACTAGCTAGGAATAGTTTACTAAATCAAAATTATAACGAATTTATTAGTGACATGTTTTTCTCTCTCTGAAATGAGAACTATCTGGGTTTCATTCATGAGAGGGAAATGATATAGAAATGAAGATTTTGGTAATTAAATCAATCTTATGACACATCTTAAACATAATAGGATTGTTAAGAATGTATTTGAGGTAAAATCATGCTATTGACTAGATAATTGCAAATTAAAAATATTATTCACTAGAGAGGTCAAGAAATGAAAAAATAAACAAACACGTACACATTACCCAACTAACGCTACGTAAGAATTTGACCCTTAAAAAATAGGATATGAATTTTTTTTCTATTTCACTCTATTTTTCTAAATTTAACAATGTACAAATTATCATGTCATTAATTAAAACTAGCAACAATGAACACATTTTTAGATTTATATTATTTAATTTACACTATGAAATGAAAACATTTCAAATGGAGGATGAACTCATAAAGCTGATAAAAATAATAATAAACTTCTAGAAATTTGAAGCTAGAGAGATACCATCATATGGAGCACCACACGGCAGGCTTCTGTCCCACCTCTTTAATCTCATAATGAAAAGGAAAAAAAAAATAGCAGCCTTGCATGCAAATGGAGAATTACACACGTGAACACCTCCCCATTGGCCTTGACCTGACTTTCCCACCACAAGAATTGCAAAATGGAACCCCATGGCTCGGCTCAATCATATTTTTTTCACTTTCCCTTTTCATTGCATACCTTGGTACTAAGTAGAGTCTCCATGTGCTTCTCAAACTTTGTTCTCTTATTAGTTTTATATGAATAGCTAACCCTAATCCCAAGTCAGCTATGCTGGTAATTCTTATGTGGAGGGGTAGTGCAAGATCATTTTTGTTATTGGGATCAAGAGGGGCTGATTCAAAAGCTTAGCCATTGGGGTGTTGGTATATATGGTTGTTCTACAGGAGAGGATAGAAAGGAAAATGAGAAGCAACCCTTGCAGAAAAGTCTAAAGAAAAGTCTCAGGTGTTGGTTGGGCAAGGTACATATTTAAACTAACCTACCTTGTGGACCAAATTTAAGGAAGACTACCTTGCCATTCTAATACTATTATTGGACCAATGAACCCTCTCTCTCTCTCTCTCTCTCTCTCTCTCTAACCAACATTATGGACTAGTCTTAATGCCTGATGGTAATTTTTACCCTCAAAATTCAGTTTTCAAAAGACAACTATTTTTGGTCATGTAAGAGGAAGGGAAAGTATTCTGGTTAATTAAGAGGGGAAGGGGTGGTACCTTAAGAAATAATATAGAAGTATTTTTCATAACCATTAACTAACATAGCCTATCAAGATCAAAGCAACATCATTGACATCACTTGTATTATACAATAATCACAACATATCATATTAGCAGTTGTGAAAAATATTATTTTTAGATGTTCACTTGGCTTTAACCTCAATAGTCCATCTTACTAGGCATAACTATATGAAATAAGGTCATGGCTTCCACCTAATTATCCTAGGGACAAAACTTAAATATATTACCTTAAATACTATTCCTTGGGTTCCCCTCTTATTCAATCGTGTGACTTTTTTCTCATAAAATGGTAGTGTATTTTTAGTTAAGTACACCCGGCCATATGACTGAATTTTGAAATGAGAACCTAAGGAACAACACATTAGTGTTGTACCTAAATTTTGCCCTTATCCTAGGGACCTCGATCACTGTATTTTACCGTTCCTCCCTTCATAGAAGTTGTTGAATAAAGTGGATCTCGAGGAGTCTTTTAAACTTTCTTCCTTGACTACTAAGTTATTACATGGATGGTTGTTTACTTTGATCTCTCTAGAATCTATCTAAGGGTAAGGATTGAGCTTGTGCTTCACTTGGGGTTCGGGTTTGACCCATATAAATGAGGGACATCATGTCATGCTCTTTTGAAAACAAAAAGGGGAAAGATTCTGAAAGAAACAAGCAAGTATAATATCATAATATCATACATACATACATACAAGTAGTTGCAAAAATAAAGTATCTACCCTTTGTTTGCACATGTGATTCTTAAACTTTCATCTTTCTCATATGATGGATAAAAATGATGAGAAATGATAAGAAGTGGAGTTAAGAAAAATTAATTTAGATTTGATCATTATATGTTTAAACGTATATTTAAACACAAATATAACAATAAAAAGAAAAAATAACCATAAACATTACAATGGAATGGATTGACACCTTAATTCAATTATATTATTATTTTTAAAATATATATTAATAATTAATAATTATAAAGTATCAAATTGAGTAGCAAAGAATAGAACAAAATAATAATAAAATTTGAGATTAACATTTTTTATGGGAACACACTTATTTAATAATAATAATGTAATAATGTATGCTAGTATATGTGAATAATTGAATAATGTACAAGTATAATGCCAAACACACACTATAAGTGAAAATGACAGTTGTACTTTATAGTATAACTAGCATTGCAGTGATGATAAATCGAAGTCTCCATTTGAGTTATAATAAGATGAATCATGAATTAATATGGTTTTAATATTAGAAAGAAAAAAAAAACACTGAAAATTAGTGAATTATCGTATTCAAAAGTGCAAGCATATGCGTCGTACACAAGTCTAATTGATTTGTAACTTAACTCCTCTAAATGCTAGGGATTAAAAATTCACTTAATTTTTTGAGTATTTCCAAAGTATTCCAGTACCAACAGTTCTGCTATTATAAGCTGAGAAAAACATTTTCTTTTTCAAAATTGTCAAAAAGAATATGATACCCCCAAGAACAGCACCTAGAGTATAGTTTGTGATTAGGCATCTAATGCACTTGCTCTGATTTTTTGAAAATTACTTTCATTTTGTCTTATAATTGTAGCTACTAAAACCAATATTAAACGTAATTAGTTAAATTAATCTTTACCTACATTATATTATAACCAATATTCTTTCCTTATATTATTAAAAAAATAAAAATAAAAAACTCTAAAATAGTTAAATGTATATCAGTGATAGAGTTATTTTTTTCTGAAGATAACATTTAAAAAAATAATAGTAACATAAACATGAACAAAGACAATAATTTTGTTTAAGGTAAATAGTATTTCCAAACTAAATTTTGATTCTTAAACTTTCCCCTTCCCATATGAAAGAAAAATGAATTTTTTTTTTTTTTTACAAGATAGAATCTTTACTCTAACTTAATCTAATAATATATGTGTGTGAAACTCCCTCTTAAAGACTTGATCTCCAGCTCTTGCCCCTCACACCCTACAAGTATAAATGATCATTGCACTAAGGGTGCGCGATGGTAAAAGAAAAAAAAAATAATTTGGAGTTGAGAAAGTTATATAAAGTAGAGTTGAGAAAAATTAATTTGGAGTTGAACTAGACATATGTTTATTTTTTTTGACATAAACATAATAATAAGATTAAAACCATAACTGTAAACACATGCACGACCACAAGATGAAGCTGCATTTGTAATATCAAATATCATGAAATGACCAAACAAGCAAAGCATGGATCATTGTGTGTCACCTACTCAATGTTAGCTAGTTAATGGTTTCGTTCCACATTGCTTAAGTGAGTGTTTTGTGTATAGTGTAACTTGTCATGCCCTCTCTTCAAAACTACAATAGCTTTTGAGTGAAGCGTGTGGTATGCCTTTGTGTTAGATCCACTTTCCCTTTCCCTTGTGTATGTGTTTGTTTCTCAAATTAATGACATTACTCTTTTTTTCTTTTTCTTTTTTTAAGAAAACCAATAAACATTACTTAAATAAAAAGCCATTTGACTAAAAAATGATCATATTTCCAAACGTCTAGATTCAAGAACAATCCTATGAACAACGATATTTTAAATATAAACCAATTTATAGACTAAATTTCCTTTATTTCAAATATTTTAAATACAAACAAATTTATAGACTAAATTTCCTTTATTTCAAATGCATATAATTACTTAATTGTATATAAGAGATCAACATTCAAGTCCTGACTATACTGTTGAATCCAACTTCAAAAAGAAAGAAAAAAGAAATTCTAGAGTAAGAGAAAATCAATGGCTATGGAATATATTAGAAAACTTATGTTAATGATGATGTATTGGGCTATTCTTTTTCTTGTGGAAGTTCTAGTTAATGACGTTTATCTCTGCATCTTTTCAACCTTCTTCAGTTCCAATGTCACTTCCTTATTCCTCCAAACTTGATAACATACTTGAACCATTTCATGTTTGCCTTAGACATCGGGTTGAAGGTTGTGAACGACCCCATCTACTATGTGTTATCTGGAATTTTAGCCACTGCTTTGAGGAGCATGCGATGAATCATGACTAACCAATGTATCAGAAGGCAGAAAGTGCTGCAGACGATTGCTTTGAAAAACTTGAGTCAGTATGGGATTACCCTGACTATGGAAAATTTTATATAGATGGTATGTGTTGCACATCAAGAGCTAGCTTCAACATCTCTCTCTCCCCTAGAACGCAGACATGCATGAGAAATATATTTGAGAGTAACCAGTAGATGTGAGTCATCAAATTACACTCATCCTAAACATACGCCTACGATTACACGATTGGCCCTCATGGATTTTAGGTGTGAGAAAGGATTTTCAATGTGTTTTTATGTGCTAAAAACTGGATTAGAGAAAAGTCTTACCTAGGATTATTGAGTTCGGCTCTAAGTTAGGCTATAGAAATAGGAAGGTGAAAGGAAAAAAAATGTCAATAAGATTCAAGAAAGCTTTTTTTTTTTTTTTTTTTTTTTTTTTTTTTGAGGAAGAGATTCAAGAAAGCTTGGACAGCAACAAGTCCCCAAAATGGAAAAGTCTATATAAACCTATGAAATAAAATGCAATCATACCCATGAGACCTTCCTGTGCAGGTCACTCTCATTCAAGCTTGAGCTCAAGATATAGTCCATGAATTTTAGGAAGTCTATTCATCCCCTGCCTCCCTTCACACGATTCCTCCTTTCAACAAACGTTATCCTTCGAATTGAAGTCCCCCATCATGTATTGTTTGGATACAGAGTAGGAATCAAAATCGTGCATTAGAGGCATCCTCAAAATTAAAAGTGCATGCTTCTTTTACAACTAAGGCCTAATTATTAAAAATTGTATATTCATTGCACGGGCACAAGGATTGGCGGCTTCTCCAAAAGCATAGGAGACTCACTTATGACTGCTGAACTTTAGGGACATAGGGATGGACTTACTAGTACAGAGTCCAAATATCCACATGATTACCATTGAAATAGATGCTAAGCCAGCAGGAGGTATCCTCTCGTTAAATAAAATCCTGGCTGACTCTTCTAACTTATATAGTGCTCTAATTTCTGATGGCGGGTCTGTACTCCCAACATTTTGAAGAGGTTCATCTCCAATAAATCCACCGAAGGAAATCAGTGTACTGAGCTTTTGGCGAAGAAAAAAACGTCTCCTTCGAATCTTTTGAGCTGTGTTCTAGTCCTGCGCCATATATATATATATATATATATATATATCCCTACTTTTGGCTTAAATTTAAACTGGGGTCATGAATTTTGGTAGCCCAAGTCATTTTCTCACAATGTCATCATTGTGATGTCTTGTTTTGTGGTTCTCTTTGTTTGTTTAAAATATTCTGAGTTACATCCCAAAATAAAAATCACATTATTCAGGAGCAAAATAGTAATAATCAATAAGCTTTTCCATATATATAATTCCAAATGATTGACCACAAATTTTGTATCACTTCCATGGTTTAATCACATATATTAATAGAGATCTATTTGACAGTGCTGAAATAACCTTTCAGAATATTGTTGAAAACAGTTGTAACAAGTAATTTATTCAAGATACTCTTTTTGTGAAAAACAATATTAATTAATGTCATTAGTTTTTTTTTTTTTTAATTATGTTGAGTCTGCACTTACTGGATCTATATTTGGGTTATGATTTCACTAATATATTTCATGGTCATATAATTTCCGAATTCCAAGTGCCAGGAAAAAAAAAACATTAAAACATTGTTTTTTAGATAACTAAACACCCATCACAAGATTTCATGTAACATTTTTCACATGGCTCACATTGTGTCCATATTAGATCACTGCCTGTATCTGCAATGCCAAGCACCTCAATTGCCGGGGTTCCAAGGGAAATTTTAATGAGGTATTCTCCATCATTAGCTATTACGTTTGATTGGATTGAACTCTTGGATTGTAAGTTTGGCTTGAAACGATTAGCTCGTGAAACGGAACGAGCAAAAGCATTATACAAGCTGAAGAGGGTAAAATTTTTTGAATTATGGATCTTAGTTGAGATGACGGAAAAAATATATATACCTGATGTGGACGAATCCATGGTATACAGACATAATGTAGACAGGTTTGAGGTACACGTGTCATCTCTTTATAAATAGAAATAACTTGCGTCTCACGCATAGTTAAGATATGTAGAATCCCAATAGAAATAGAATCCAAATATAAAGGGAATTCTGCGATATTCGCCCAATAAAAAGAAAGTCCTATAAGGAAAAGACTTCTTATACAAGAAAAGAAGGTCGATTCTAGACCACTATAAAAACCCCAAAGGCTCTCACAAAAAAGGTACGCATACTACTCCCCAATTCTGGCACTCTAGGGTTGTGAGCATACTCTAATTTGACCTTCGGAGGGTCTTTGGCCGGTACCACACCGGTATCCTCTTAAGATATTCTTTGCTTTGTGTTTTACAGGTTGCTTCGAGTATGTGAAAGGACCTTGTAGCTTACTGACGATTTTTCGAGCATCATCCGGTTGGCGCCGTCTATGGGAATTCGCAAGGAAAAGCCATTCTTTAAGATTTCCAGACGAAAAGTTGCATGGTACTCACACGCTCGATGGCAACCACGACGAACGATCAAGGCGAACACACATCACAGCTCTCAAAAGGCAGGTTCAAACCCTCGCAACAATGATAGAACGCCTCACGAAGCGTAACCACGACTTAGAGGAGCAGTTGTGATAGAAGGATGCAAGGCTCCACACCCAGGAAGAAGAGAAGGAGGCCAGCAGCGCAGAAAAGAGAAACCAAGAGAGGCCGGAAGGGAGCAATGCCCAAAGCAGGCCCGAACGACAAGACACGAATCGACCATCAACTGCAGACCAAGTCTCGTCCCATGTAGTTGCGGAGATGCAGATGATGAAGGAGCGTATGGATTTTATGATGAACGCTCTCAAAGGAAGAGTGTCAAACGATCTTGATGACTTGGTTCACCGGACGGATTCACTGTTCACAGTGTCCGTCATTTCGTACCTCCTACCTCTGAAATTTCGTATGCCATAGATTGAAAGCTACGACGGATCTAAGGACCCTTTGGATCATCTGGAGACCTTCAAAACGCTAATGCACTTACAAGGAGTAACAGACGAAATAATGTGTAGTGCCTTCCCTATAACATTGAGGGGCTCAGCAAGGGTTTGGTTTAGCAGGCTAACACCAAGCTCCATCAGCACTTTTAAGAAATTAAGTGCTCAATTCGCTTCGCATTTCATCGGAGGGCACAGGTATAAAAAATCCACCGCGTGCCTAATGAACATTAAGCAGAGGGAAGATGAGATGCTGAGGTCCTACATCGCCCGTTTTAACAAGGAGGCACTATCAATCGATGAAGCTGACGACAAAATATTGGTAGCTGCGTTCACGAATGGACTACGGAAGGGTAAGTTTTTATTTTCCTTATACAAGAATGACCCAAAAACCATGTCAGATGTGCTTTACAGGGTAACCAAGTACATGAACGTGGGGGACACCCTCTTGGCCTGAGAAGAAAAACCCTCTAAGAAGAGGGAAATGCAGGAAGAGGTGCACCAAGAGAGAGGGTGAAAGACCGCTAGGACAGGAGATAAGAGAGAGGATAGACGCCCTAAACCCCCTGCTACAAGATTCACAAACTTCACCCCGCTTACAGCCCCAATAGACCAAGTCTTAATGCAGATCAAAGACGAGGGGGCTCTTACTTCCCAGGCAAGCTGAAGGGAGATCCTAATAAAAGATCTCGGGACAAATACTACCGCTTTCACAGAGACCAAGTTCACGACACAGCCGACTACTTTGACTTGAAGCAGCAGATAAAAGCACTCTTAAGACAAGGGAAGTTGCAGAGGTTCGTTAGCAAGGAAAGAACAGACCCACCACAGGAGCAGATTCCTTGACAAGAGAACAAGCGCCCAAGACCACTGATAGGTGATATAAGGATGATTGTAGGGGGCACAGCAACCTCCGGCTCGTCTAAAAAGGCTCGAAAGACTTACCTCAGAATGGTCCAAAACATCCAGTTAACAGGCTTCGTTCCAAGGGTGGCACAGGCCGAAACCCCCATCATTGGATTCTCGGAGGACGACGCTCGACGTCTCCACCAACCATATGACGACGCACTCGTCGTTGGCATACGAGTGGGAGATTATAACATACACCGAATCCTGGTTGACAATGGAAGCTCCACCGATATCCTTTAGTACCCGGCGTTCCAACAGATGAGGATTGATAGAGGGCCGCTAATCCCAACAAACGCCCTCCTCGATGGGTTTAGAGGAACCAAGGTATACCCCCTCGGCATGATTACCCTGCCCGTCACGATTGGAGATTGTCCCCAGCAAGTCACTAAAGGCATTACGTTCCTCGTGGTCGATTACTCATCTGCTTACAATGCCATAATTGGACGACCAACTCTTAATTCGTGGAAGGCCGTAACTTCAACCTACCACCTAATGGTCAAGTTTCCTACTGAATACAGAATAGGGGAACTACGCGGAGACCAGGTTGCCATGCAAGAATGTTACGTAGCAATGATAGAGATGGATGATCAAATGCAGACAATAAGCATCAAAGAGCAATGGACGATGGCAGAACCCATTGAGAAGCTTAGGGAAATATCTCTAGACGACTCCATACCGGAGTGAATGACACGGATTGGCACCCTCGCCAGTCCGACCATCTTGCAGGCACTTGTAACATTTCTTAAGGCAAACCAAGACGTCTTTGCATGGAGCCATGAAGATATGCCCGGGATCGATCCCTCAGTCATGGTTCACAGGTTAAATGTATCTCTTGCCTTTCCACCAGTTCACATTAGAAGCGTGTGTTCGCGCACGAAAGAGACCAAGCTATAGCGGAGGAAGTCTGCAAGTTACAGGAAGCAAACTTTATTAGGGAGGTCTACTACTCCGATTGGCTAGCAAACGTAGTAATGGTTAAGAAAGCCAACGAGAAATAGAGGATGTGTGTGGACTTCACGGACCTGAATAAAGCATGTCCCAAAGATAGCTACTCCCTCCCTAGGATCGACGTCCTAGTAGATTCAACAACTCAGCACCAGTTACTAAGTTTCATGGATGCATTTTCTGGATACAACCAGATCAAGATGGACGAGGCAGATCAGGAGAAGACCTCATTCGTTACAAGTCAAGGCCTATTTTGTTACAAAGTAATGTCGTTCAGCCTCAAAAATGTCGGCGCGATGTATCAAAGGCTCATGAACAAGATATTTGCGAAGCAAATCGGAAGGAACATCAAAGTATACGTGGATGATATGCTTGTGAAAAGCTGAAAGAAGGATGACCACTTGGATGATCTCAAGGAGACTTTCGACACCTTTCGCTCATACCACATAAAGCTCAATCCAAGTAAATGTGCGTTTGGGGTAACAGTGGGAAAATTCTTGGGGTTCATGGTGTATCAAAGAGGTATCGAAGCCAACCAGGATAAAATCCGTGCTGTATTGGAGATGACGCCCCCAAAAAATGTGAAGGAAGTGTAAAGCCTCAACGGTAAGGTTGCCGCACTGAATAGATTCGTAGCAAGAGCGACAGATAAGTGCCTGCCTTTCTTCCGAACGTTGAAGAAATCATTTGAGTTAAGTGAGTTAAGTGAATGGCGCTATGGGCAATTGAGTTAAGTGAATTCAACATACAGTACCACCCGCGTACAGCCATAAAGGGACAAATAGTCGCCGATTTCATTGCAAAGTTTACTAGTTTAGAAGACCAGGGGGCAGACGAACATCCTCCGTGGAATGTCTACACAAACGACTCGACCAATAAGCAAGCAGGCGAAGCGAGTATCATACTTCGATCTCCTGAAGGCGACGAGGTGGAATGTATGGTTCACCTCAATTTCGCTACGACTAATAATGAGGCAGAGTATGAAGCTTTGGTCACAGGTTTGGACCTTGCAAGAGCAGCAGGTGCCACCAATGCGGTTATCCACTGTGATTCTCAGGTCGTCACCAATCAGGTGAACGGAGAGTACGAGTGCAGGGGCACAAGATGAAGATGTACCTCGGGCAGGTGAAAAGGAAGATGAACAACTTGCAAGCTAAGATTGTACGGATCCCGCGAGGAGAAAATGAGCAAGCCGATTGCATGGCAAAGGCCACATCAGTAGATCACATGATCATCCTCGAAAAGGTACTTTCCTTTGTTCAACCTTCGCCTACTATTGATATCATCAACATGCAGGAGATAGGTTCTGTAAGTAACTAGACCACACCAACAGTCGCCTACTTAAAGGAGGGCATGCTACCTGACACTAAAGAAGCTGCGAGGAAGCTGAAGGTTCAAGCAGCACGATTCGTCCTAATTAATGGTATCCTATACAAAAGAGGATTCTCGCGCCTGTACTTAAGGTGCCTAGGCCCTGAGGAAGCGGATTACGTCATGAGAGAAGTGCATGAAGGGGTTTACGAGAACCATTCAGGGTCACGGTCGTTAGTTCACAAGCTGATCCGAGCAGGATACTACTGGCCTACTATGCAAAAGGACGTCCAAATATACGTCAGAGCTTGTGACAAATGCCAAAGATTTGGCAATTCCATAAGACAACCAGCGGAGGAACTCACATCGATGACGGCCCCATGGCCGTTCACTCAATAAGGTTTGGATATAATGGGTCATTTCCCAACCGCAGCCAAACAGTTGAAGTTCCTGGTAGTCGGCATTGACTACTTCACCAAATGGGTAAAAGCAGAAGTGCTGGCTACCATCACAGAAAAGAACGTGCGCAACTTTGTGTGGAAGAACATTATTTGCAGGTACGGCATACCTAGAGTTTTGGTCTCGGACAACGGGAAGCAATTCGACAATGACTCTTTCAGAAACTTTTGTTCAGAACTTAGGATCAAAACCACTACTTATCCCCCGCACACCCTCAAGCCAATGGGCAAGTTAAAGTCACGAACTGATCCTTGCTAAAGATTATCAAAACTCGGCTCGAGGGGGCAAATGGTATATGGCCGGAGGAACTTCTAAGCGTACTATAGGCATACAGGACGACAGCAAGAGCACCTATAGGTGAAACACCGTTCCGGGATGGAAGCAAAGCAGTCATCCCAGCAGAGATCGGACTCACCAGTTATAGGGTGAACAACCACGACGAAGGGAGAAACGACGAGACCATGCGTCTCCAGCTCGATCTAATAGACGAAGTTAGGGCAACCGCTGAGCAAAGGTTTGCATGATATCAAGATCTCATGGTCAAGCACTACAACTCCAGGATCAAATACAGAGACTTCAAGGTCGGGGACCTGGTTTTGAGAAAGGTGATGGGCGGTACTAGAGATCCCACTCAAGGTAAGCTTGGTCCCAATTGGGAAGGCCCTTACAGAGTCGCCTCATGGGTAAGGAAAGACACCTACCACCTAGAGACCCTAGACGGACAAAGACTACACCACCCTTGGAATACTGAGCACCTCAAGAAATACTACCAGTAGATAAGACAGCAGATGGAGCAATGCTCCTTCATCTACTTTTTCCTAGTTTTAAAATACAATTATCATTTAAGGTTTATTTAAATTCTTTGCTACAATACTTTTTTAAGCCCAATAGGCAAGTTTTCTACTTATGCATGAGGAGTT
This sequence comes from Lithocarpus polystachyus, assembly GCA_033629205.1. NCBI lineage: Eukaryota > Viridiplantae > Streptophyta > Magnoliopsida > Fagales > Fagaceae > Lithocarpus > Lithocarpus polystachyus. Next base: position 107,375,003 of record CM066163.1, on the reverse strand, counting down.
TATTCAGACATATTTATCTACTTTGATTACAATATCTTAATAGTAGACGAAATTAGCTATAACGTGTACAGAATGAACGAATCCAACAGTCCATAAATATGGACGGATACATCCTAGGAGGATGGAAAATTATGAAGTCCATAAATGTGGACGGATACATCCCAAGAGGATGGAAAATTATGAAGTCCATACAAGTGGATGGGTACATTACATAAGGTTGAAAAAGTAGTAAGTCCACATAAGTGGACGAATACATCCCACGAGGATGAAAGTCACAAAGTCCATACAAAATAAACAGGTCAATCCTATGAGGATGTAGTAGTTCGTAAAGTTACATGAATCCGTCTTATAGGGATTAAAACTTACAAAAGTACACCCAAAATGTGTGACGGATCAAAAACAGCAAACTAAACGCCATCTAGGACTATTCCCGTTCAAATACAATGGGCAAATTCATGACGGTAAATTGATACAGTGTTAAACACCAATGAAAACAGTCGGAAAGTAAACGGATACTCTTTTGAATAAACTTAAATGAAAGTTTAAAAGTAAACAATTAAAGTACGAGTGCCACAAAGGGCAAATTGTTCATGACAGTACAATAATTACTCTTAAAGGCAACTGGTTCATGACGGTACAATAATTGCTCTTAAAACTTTTACAAGTAAAAATACAAAGTCAAGCTATGGGATCGGGGAATCTTTGGCCTTCTCTTCTTCAACTGGAGCCTAGATCTGAAGGCCAGCCTCGTTGTCCTCGAAGGTCCCGTCACCTTGGGCATCATCAACAAATAAGTCCTTAGTACTCTCTGAGGCGACGAGAACGATGGTAGTTTAAGCCTGCGCTTCATCGATGTTGACATTCGATAGGTCTAGCTCAAGATGTGAAGCTTTCACCTGACGGGAGCGCATCATTGAACCCGTCGGCGAAGGTACCACCTAACTTCGTTAAATACGCCTCGAAGTCGTGATATTCCTTCACCGCATCCTCCCTGGCTTGACGAAGCTGGTCCTTGATGGTTGCGATTTCTTTCTCTTTGTCCTCGAGGACCTTATGCAGCACCTCCGTCTGCTTTTCGAGTTCTCTGTGTTCCTGCTCCGATAAGGCTAACTTCTTTTCCTGGACCACCTTCCAGGCCTTGAGCTCAGCCAGCTCATCCTCCGTCGCCATGGCCTTTGCCCTTATTCGATCCAAAGCAGTTTCATGGTTGAGGCAACGACCCATTAATCCCTTCATCATCAGCATGGCCTAAAAACAAAACAAATGTTACATGCATGAAGTTGACGGAAATAAAATAAGAAATAGACGGATGTAGGAATACCTGTGCAATATTGAATAAACTAGTCTCCCCCATCGCCTCCGTCACGTGATTTCTGAGGTCTTCATAATCGTCGGGAGTTAAAATCAATGAAAGCTTCTCCAGAGCATACCTGGAATCTTCACAAAGGAGGATGGGCAGTTTCTTTAACGGGCAGTTTCTCTGACGGAGGCACCTGTCCACCCTTCATAAGGCCTTTTCCTTTCCCATGGCTAGGAGGGACCGTCTTCTTAACCTCAACTTGAAAACCCACGACGGTCTTAGTTGCACCCTTTGGCTTTTTAGACTGATGGTTAGTCTTCTCCAAAAAAAGGTTTTCTTTTAGTTCTAGACGGCTTGGAAGTATCCGTCCCACCTGTCTGGCCACCTTTCTTTCTTACAGCGGCCTACTGCTTAATGAACACCCTCCTCTTGGCATCGTCCATTTCCACAAAAGAGGACGGCATAAAAGTTAAAAGGGTGAAAGGAAAGAATTTACTTAACATAATTTAAAAAAAAAAAAAAAAAAAAAAAAAAAAACTTACGCTGGCGAACTTGCTTCTCATATCGACAAGTTGCCTACATCGGTTTTGGTCCGTCACAATACCAGTTTATGGTATCTAGGTTGACTAACTTGGCCTAGGTTCTTTTTCTAATTTGGTTTTTTGAAAAATCTTTTCCAAAAAACTCCACTCCTCAAATGTAACTTGTGGACGGTCTTGAGCTGCAAGAGGAAAACGGTTAAAATATCGACGGTATATATAATTTGAAACTACATACAGACAAATACATACCAGACGGGGGTAATATGCCCCATGTTGTGTCAACTAGCATGAACTCCGTGTCACCAAGATGACACATCCACTCATTACCGTCCAAAAAGAAATACCTAGACTTCCAGTCCCTATTGGAATTTGGAGTATCACTCACAAGCCGCAGCAACGGACTCCTCGCCACGAAGCTGTACATCCCTTTAGACTTTGTAATCTCAACTGGGCGGTAATAGTGGAAGAACTCTTCCACCGTCAGCTTTCGCTTCCCGCTGAACATAACCCCATACAAGACCTCTATGCTGAGGAAGACCCTTCATGCATTTGGGGAAATTTGGGTGACGGACAAACCTAGGTATTTGAGAAGTTGACGATGAAGAGGACTCAAGGGAAATCTTAGCCCGACTTTGAGCATCTACTCGTAAATCCCAACACCCTCGACGCCGTCATAATAACACTTCTCCGATTTGAAGGGCAGACGGAGGTCTACATTGACGAGTATCTGGTACTTATCTCTTAAAGTTTTAAAATGTGATTCCTTAATCAAGGACGTAAAATCGTTAACCATCCATATTGAAAGCATTATAAACTCCCTCATCCCGTCAGGACCAATGATGAACTGGATTGGAGGTTCATTTCCACCTAGGCCGTCACTAAGGTTACTCTCTGTCCTGTCCTTATTCCCTGAGGAAAAGGAGGTAGCAGACAAACTCCTCTCTTCACTTGAAGTGTCAAGATCTTTTTGACCTGACGGGTATACTTCATCGTAGCCCTCTCAGTCGTGGACACATGACTGGTTACTCGACGCACTTGACATCTATCACCTACACGTGATGGTAAACCCTAAGACACTGACGAATCTAAAAAGTATTTGATGGTGGTAAAAAATGAATGAATCAAAAAAGAACAAGTGCTTACCAGTTGTGGATATGCAGTTAGGAAATTCAGATGACGGGTGTATAAACGTGACGGATCGAACATTTGACAAGGTGAACGGATGCGCTCTGATCGTTTGATTTCTGTGTAAAGTGAGAAATGAGGAAGAAAAAGTAGGCTTATATAGAAGGAACGGCACGGAAGACGAAAGGATGCTTCGTTCCTAACAAACAGCCACTAAATAGGTGACACGCGTCCAACGGCATTAATTACCCAGTATTAATTACCCCATTCCAGTATATTAGGCCAGGTCTATTTAAGCCGTCACTTCATAGGTCTTTCCCCTGAGAGGTCACGGACCCATGGAGCGAGAGGGCAGTTGAAGAGGGTAAAATTTTTTGAATTATGGATCTTAGTTGAGATGACGGACAAAATATATATACCTGATGTGGACGAATCCATGGTGTACAGACATAATGTAGACTAGTTCGAGGTACACGTGTCATCTCTTTATAAATAGAAATAACTTGCATCTCATGCATAGTTAAGTTATGTAGAATCACAATGGAAATAGAATCCAAATATAAAGGGAATTCTACGATATTCGCCCAATAAAAAGAAAGTCCTATAAGGAAAAGACTTCTTATACAAGAAAAGAAGGTCGGTTCTAGACCACTATAAAAACCCCAAAAGCTCTCACAACAAAGGTACGCATACTACTCCCCAACTCTGGCACTCTAGGATTGCGAGTATACTCTAACTTGACCTTCGGAGGGTCTTTGGCCGGTACCACACCGATATCCTCTTAAGGTATTCTTTGCTTTGTGTTTTGCAGGTTGCTATGTCCATGGTGTACAGACATAATGTAGACTAGTTCGAGGTACACGTGTCATCTCTTTATAAATGGAAATAACTTGCATCTCACGCATAGTTAAGTTATGTAGAATCACAATGGAAATAGAATCCAAATATAAAGGGAATTCTACGATATTCGCCCAATAAAAAGAAAGTCCTATAAGGAAAAGACTTTTTATACAAGAAAAGAAGGTCGGTTCTAGACCACTATAAAAACCCCAAAAGCTCTCACAAAAAAGGTACGCATACTACTCCCCAACTCTGGCACTCTAGGATTGCGAGTATACTCTAACTTGACCTTCGGAGGGTCTTTGGCCGGTACCACACCGATATCCTCTTAAGGTATTCTTTGTTTTGTGTTTTGCAGGTTGCTTCGAGTACGTGAAAGGACCTTGTAGCTTACTGACGATTTTTCAAGCATCATCACAAGCGATCAAAATGGGTGTGAAACGAATTGTACAATGGAGATTGTGTTGAATCACGCTTTATGAGATCAACAGTGAAACCACTATTAGTAGCTCCTGTCAACGTAAGTAAAAGTATGATTGATAAAGTAGAGATGAGAGTGTTTATTCTCAAAGCAACAGCCATGACTTTAATGTGGCGTTTGGCACGGGATAAAGTTTTAGGATTCCCAGAAATGTTTAAAGATTTCCATGTTTTGTTGCAAATTACGGTAGGGAATCAGATGGCAGGGGAATTTGAATTCTCCCCTTAAACCTCTCTCAGTAGGAATGTGGATTCCCTTTAAAACAGGTGGGTATCCAGATTCCCAGGTTTTAAGGAAATTTTATTATTTATAAATTAACAATTTTAACCATTTTTTCTTATCATTTAAGAAATTAAGATAAAATATAAAAAAAGTTATCAATATCTTTTCTCTTTTCTTTGTCTTTTCCCGTCAAAACAACATAAATAGAATAGACAACTCTATTAATATATTTTTTAACAAAGTTCTATTTAGATTTTACGTGTGGAAAAAAAAATGTTTGAAGGAGACCCTCCATTATTGCCAGGTATTCACTTTTACTGTTGTGTGTATGTTGTTCAACAAATTATTAATTTATTTAGAGGAAGATATTTTTTTAAAGGACTAATTAATAGTTTAAATTTTTTTTATTATTTATTTAAAAGAAGTTTTGTTTTTTTTAAAGGACTTGGTAGTTCACATTTATATTTAAGGATAGAATGGGAGAAATAAATAATTCATTTAAGATTTTTGGGAATACACCAAACATTATTGATGATGCACAGAATCAGTAGGCTGGATGCCCCGGTTTCAATGGGCTACTGGTTGTTGCGAAGGCCTGCAAGGAAGAACACTATCAAAAGGTGACCGGGGTAGACCGGTCAAGTCCCCTCTAATGGCTAAGTTAGTTTCTTTCTTAAAAATCATGTTTTAACTTTTGGGGAGTAATGTCAGAGAAAAACCTGCCTTTGTTTGGTTTGGATGGGTGCTTCTATAGGGAGCTTTGGGGCGGTTATTGGTTTAAACAACTTCCCCAATATTTGTGAAAGTAGAGGTTAACTTCCTCAACCGCTATAGAAGTTAAACTGTTCAATTTTATCTCCTACAACTGCATTTGGAAGTTAAGTACACGTGGTCCAAAATATGAGCTATTGTAGGTAAATCCATTCCATGGACATTTCCAAAGTGGTCAAGGGTCGTCCAGGCGTTCTCTTGGTTGACGACCCTTGATGTCCATGGACGACCTTTTTGTGTATGGATGACCCTTTGGTGTTAAGCAGGCCCTTGGTTTAGGACTTTGTGGCCTGAATCCCCAATATGCGGGTAATTATTATGTAATTTTTCAGGCATTTCCTTATGGACGATATACTTAAATCTCTGGCCAAACTTTCCAGGATGACCTCTATGGACGAGCTAAAGATCTACTTATTTCGGTACTCCATCAATTATCATCTCACATTCCTGGGAATCTCCCAATGAAACCAAACATAGGAATAGTTACATTCCTAGGAACTTGATTATTAGGAATCACATTCCTAGGAATCTGGATGCCAGAAGTAATGTGAATTCTCCAGTACCAAATGCCACAAAACTGTATGATAAGGAAAGGGTGAATAAGATGTGACAAAAACACATTGGTTATTACTGAATTTATAGAACTTAGAATCTTATGGTGGAAGGTCAAAAGATTATATTATATCAACCAATTTACACATTTCGTTTAAGATAAATTTGATTTGCCTATTTAAATGCATTCATTTCTGGAAGTCTAAAGGTTTACTGGGTGATGCAGATGCAGGGTGGGATTATCTACTTAGTTATATGAAAATTCAAAGGAAGAGGAAGTGGTATATATATTTTTGCCACCGTTATGAAATTCAGTGTTTAATGCAGCTATATAATATATCATGAGTGATAGTTTCTGTTATACATTGCAGATTAATGCCCACAGTGCGACACTGGGGTACTAGGAATCCTGGTATATGAGCTGAAAAGATTATAGTGTCCCATAAAATTTTATAAGTAGCAACAAGATTTTTTTTTTTTTTTTAATGTTTGAATAAAAGATTTGGAGTTCAGTTCCTGTCTACACCAAAAACCGATTAATATTTTAGTCTGATGATTTTATCATCAGAAGCAAATGTTATAGGACAAGACTCTCTTAAAAATAAAAATAAAAATAAAAATAAAAAGTGGCAAGAAGAATTGGTTATACTTGCAAATTACATGTTTGCACAAATTGACGGGACCAATATGATACGGTCCAAAAGTTGGCCTGGTAGACTAATTGGGTTCTGATTTGACCCCTAATATGACATGTACTTAGCTATGTTAGTTTTGTTATGGTCTAGGAGTATCTATTAGTGTTTCACTTTAAAAAAAAAAAAAAAATAGAAGAATGCTGTAGATTTTATTAAGAAATGTTAGTCAAATCGGCTAAGAATATAGCACCGAGGTGTGTCTATTTATACCAAAAAACCACTAATATATCAAGCATGCCTAACAAATTTATTGTTGGAATTTTGACTAGTAGCTTTTTAAAAAAATAAATTAATAATTAAATAAACTGATTTGATTACGAATCTAGTTCAGCCTATATTATATGGTATTTCACGTGTTGATGAACAAGCATGTTCTCCATTGATATTTAAGAATTTAGCTTTGGCACCTTATGATATAGCTTGCATTGTACATCTAACCTACCAAAAAAAAAATACATATCACTAATTCTGAATACATCTATACATGAATGATCACATGTTTGAATGAGTTAAGTTATATATAGAGGTCCGTAAATTAATATATGGCATCCACTTTTGACAAGCAGGTTCATCTTTGTACAATTTGATGCAAAACCATTGAGCCATGTTGCAGACTAAAACCCTAAGTTGCAGACAAGTATTTCGCATTCAAAGCACAGGGGAAATGTAAAGAAGGCTAGAAGTGTAAAGAAGGTTTCGATTGGGAAGGCTACATCTTTAACTAACCAACATTGTGGTCAGTCTTAGCTCATGTTGGTAATTTTTACCCTTAAGACTTGGCTTTCAAAAGATAAATATGTTTGGACATGTGGGAGGAGGGAAAAGTAGGTTGGCTAAGAGGGAAGGGGTGTACCATAATAAATACTATAAAAATAGTATTTTTCATAACTATTAATTAACATTGCCTATCATGGTTAGAGCAACATTATTGACATCACTTATATTATATAATAAATCACAACATATCATATTAGCAGTTGTGAAAAATATTAGACTCGGATGTTCACATTACAACAAAATGTATTTTTAGTGACGAAAATTAGTGAGGAAATATTTTTCGTCACTAAAAATACAGTTTTAGTGACGAAATATGAATTTCGTCACTAATAATGAAAAAAATTATAATATTTAGTGACAAAAAATAAATTTCGTCACTATTGTGATTTGAAAAATGGGCGCCAGCAGAGGGAAACTTTGGCGCGAGTTGAATTAATCTATAGTGACGAAATATTTCGTCACTAAAAGTTGAAATTTTTAGTGACGAAGTATTTCGTCACTGTAGGTATTGTTGTGAATAGTATTAGTGACGAAAATAATTTCATCACTATAAGGAAGAATTAGTGACGAAATATTTTCGTCACTAAAAATAATATAGTTTTGTACTTCCATGTTTTTAGTGACGAAATCACAATTCGTCACTAAAAGTAAGCTTTAGTGACGAAATATTTTCGTCACTAAAAATAATATAGTTTTGTACTTTCATGTTTTTAGTGACGAAATCACAATTCGTCACTAAAAGTAAGCTTTAGTGACGAAATATGAATTTCGTCTCTAAAATCTCAACAAAGCTTGAGTTTTTAGTGACGAAACTGAAATTCGTCACAAAAAGCTTAAAATCCTATTACTTTTTGCGACGAATAGGTGGAAATAGCGACGGATTAAATCGTCCCTAAAGACCAATATAAATATCCTTACCAACTGTTCATTTTCTTCAGATTTTTCATTCTGAACCCATTTTCTATTCTGAACCCATTTTCTCCTAAACTCATCCCCAATCTCATTTTCTTCTAAACTCATACCCTTACCGTCGCCGATAATCCCTGAGCCGTCGCCGTTACCGTCGACGTTTTCCCTCGCCATTTGCTGTCGTCGTTTTCCATTTACCGTCGCCGTTTATCTTCGCTGTTACCGTCGCCATTTACCGGCGATGCTTCAGATCGCGACGGTTCAGCTCGCCGGCCGTTCGCGAAGCTTCAGATCGCGACGGTTCAGCTCGCCGACCGTTCGCGAAGCTTCAGATCGCGACGGTTCGCGTCGCTTCAGCTCACGACGGTTCAGCGCGTCGGCCGTTCGCGAGGCTTCAGATTGCGACGGTTTGCGTCGCTTCAGCTCGCGACGGTTCGCGACGCTTCAGCGCGCCGGCCGTTCGTGAAGCTTCCGGCGACCCTTCGCTTTCCACCCAGCCGGCGACTCTTCGCCTCCTACCCAGCCGGCGACGCTTCGCCTCCTACCCAGCCGGCGACGCTTCGCCTTCCACCCAACGTGTAATGGGTATTTTTTTTTCCTTTTTAGTTAATTTTTTTGTTAATTTTTGTTTAATGATTCTAGTTCCTTTGGGTTTTTTTGTTTAATGATTCTAAATGCTTGATGTTAATTTTTTTGTTTAATGATTCTAAATGCTTGATGTTAATTTTTTTGTTCAATGATTCTAGTTCCTTTTGGTATTTTTTTGTTTGATACAGTAATGGATATATGCATTTTTGTTTGATACAGTAATGGATATATGCATTTTTTTGTTGATTTTTGTCTCACTTCAATGGAAAATTACGTCACTGTACTTCTTGAAGCTGTAACTTCAATCTATACACCATCGTGAGTACCTAACTCTAAATTTTCTCATTGATTTTTAATATTTTTCCTTCTGTGCAAAGCTACATTTTGGAATCTTAAACTTGATGATTCGTGTCCTCTGGCAAAAGTAGAATATGAGTCAATATGTCAAGGATGTTCACATGTATCAGTAGTTCAATTCTCCAAAAGTAAAAGGAATTTTGAAACAGGATCTGATGTCTTGGTTAGTTTGGATATGCCTGCATTGATTTTTCAGTTGGGTGGCTAATTTTGTTGACCGCATTGTTTGTTCTTGTAAGAGAAATTTTAGATTTAAAGTTTTGAAACTTTCTGCAATCTACTTCGCTTTGTGGGTTTTAATTTGAGGTCAGAGATGAGGGTATAGTCCAATGAATTAAAATATGCCACCCTTCCCCCCCACACACAAAAAATAAAGTAAGAAAAAGTAAAACCGCCTGATAACACACTAACGTTAACATAGAAAAGCCTTTGTTGTGATTTGTTGGATGGGGGGGAAAATCTTTCTGAATACTTGAAGTGCCAAGTTAAAAGGCTAAATTATGGGTATACTAATCATTTTTGTTGATGGCAGCATTGTGCGTTGGATTTGTCCAGTGTGAAGGTGCATAGAGATATTGCCTCATGTTTAGGGTTCAAAAGAAGGTTGTGTTTATTGTTCTTAACTTTCAATTAATTTGGCTGTAAAATCAAGTTATATGTATAATGACTAATGGACTTGCTTGTGATGTTGAAAATTGGATTTGTGGTGGTATGTTGTATTGGAGCAAGCGGGTGGCGAATCGGGTAAACGGCTTTGATGTTGTAGATTAAGGCATAATAACTAATGGACTTGTTGTGAAAAGACATTTCGTAACTTATTTTTTCTTTTTCTTTTTTTAATTTGAATGATAAACAACTACTAGTAGCTTTGCTTAGTTCAACCACTCGGTGTAATAGTGTGTACCTTTCACCTCTCTTCATAATGTTTTTTTTTCCCATTTGAAAATTACGAATCTAGTTCAACCTATATTATATGGTATTTCACGTGTTGATGAACAAGCATGTTCTCCATTGATATTTAAGAATTTAGCTTTGGCACCTTATGATATAGCTTGCTTTGTACATCTAACCTACCAAAAAAAAAAAAAAAATACATATCACTAATTCTGAATACATCTATACATGAATGATCACATGTTTGAATGAGTTAAGTTATATATAGAGGTCCGTAAATTAATATATGGCATCCACTTTTGACAAGCAGGTTCATCTTTGTACAATTTGATGCAAAACCATTGAGCCATGTTGCAGACTAAAACCCTAAGTTGCAGACAAGTATTTCGCATTCAAAGCACAGGGGAAATGTAAAGAAGGCTAGAAGTGTAAAGAAGGTTTCGATTGGGAAGGCTACATCTTTAACTAACCAACATTGTGGTCAGTCTTAGCTCATGTTGGTAATTTTTACCCTCAAGAATTGGCTTTCAAAAGATAAATATGTTTGGACATGTGGGAGGAGGGAAAAGTAGGTTGGCTAAGAGGGAAGGGGTGTACCATAATAAATACTATAAAAATAGTATTTTTCATAACTATTAATTAACATTGCCTATCATGGTTAGAGCAACATTATTGACATCACTTATATTATATAATAAATCACAACATATCATATTAGCAGTTGTGAAAAATATTAGACTTGGATGTTCATCACTCAGCTTTAACCTCACCAGTAGTCCATCTAACTGGGCATCACAATATGAGACAAGGTCATGGCTTCCACCTAATAATCCTAGGGACCTCAATCATCATATTCCACTATTCCTCCCTTCACAAAAGTTGTGGAATAAAGTGGATCTAGGGGAGTTTCAACTTTTTTCCTTGACTGCTCAGCTATTACAAGGATGGTTGTCTACTTCGATCTCCATAATTTATCTATGGGTAAGGATTGAGACTGCGCCTTCACTTGGGGCTTGGGTTTAACCCATATAAACGAGGGACATCATGTAATGCTCTTTCTGAAAACAAAAGGGGAAAGATTTTAAAAGAAATAATCAAGTATTATATCATACATACATACAAGTCGTTGCAAAAAATTAAGACTCTACCCTAAGTTTGCACATGTGATTCTTAAGGTATGTTTGGTAACTGTTTTTTATCTTTATTTTCTATTTCTAACAACAATTTTCTATTTTTGAGACTAAAAAACTTGTTTGGCAACCTAAAATGGACAGAAAACAAAAATTGTTCTCAAAACTCAATTTGTAAAGGCAATTGAAAACATGCAAATTGCTGTGTTTAGTTTCTAGTTTTCAAAAATCAATGAAAACACGCTCCTGATTTAATGAATTCGTCTCATTTAATGAGTTAAAGTCAGAATTCAAATTCTAATAACAAGATACTTTTTATTTTTTTATAAAACTATTTTTTTATTTCAACTAACCAAACATGTTTTTGATTTAAAAAATATAAAAAAATTGTTTTTCTTTCTATTCCCAAAAACAAGTTTTTGAAAACAGAAAACAAAAACTATTACCAAACATAACCTTAAATTTCCATCTTTCTCATATGATGGATAAAAAAAATATAAGAAGTAGAGTTAAGAAAAATTAATTTAGAGTTCACCATTATATGTCTAAACATATATTTAAAAATAAAGACAACATTAAAATGAAAAATATAACTATAAGCGTTACAATGGAATGGGTTGACTCTTTGATTCAATTCTATTATCATTTAATATATATATATATATATATATATTAATATTCATTACTTATATAGTATTGAATTGAGTAAAAAAGTATAGAACAACATAATCATAATAAACATTTGAGATTAAACATTATTGGTTAATTATTTATTTAACAACAACAACAACAACAATAATAATAATAATGTAAAAAAGTATGCTAGTATACATGAGTACTAAGTAGTTGAATAATGTACAAGTATAATACCAAGCACACACCTCATAAATGAAAAAAGTTTCAAATTTGTAAGTAAAATCTCTTGAAATTGGTAAAACTCTTTCGATCAAAAGTATGATAGTTGTGTTTTGTAGTATAGCTGGCAATGCAGTGATGATAAATCGAAGTCTCAATTTGAGCCGTAATAATTTGAATTAATATGTTTTTAAAATTAGGAAAAAAAAACTATGAAATTTAGTGAATTTCCATATAAAAAAGTGTCATCGTTGGGTTTCCTGACCATTTTGTAGCTTGTATTACGATTCCTCTACGAAGCATGAATACTACCATTTGCCTTAGTGGAGAATTTGTCATCAATAAGTAAATTCCAATGCAAACCAATGGAAATTCTTCCAACATACATAATAATTTGGAGATTTTTGCAAAATAGATTACCACAAACCTAACAATTATGCTAACATTAGCTAAGAAAAATGGCAGTTTCTTTTTCAATTTTATCAAACTGAATACGATTCCCCCAAGAATAGCACCTAGAGTATAGCTCAGGATGAGGCTTCTATTGAAATTTCTCTGATTTTCTAAAATTTACTTTCATTTTTGTCTTATAATTATAGCTGCATTAAACGTAGTTGGCTAAATGAATCTGTCTACATTATATGTTAAAGGTAAATTGCGGTTGGAATTATTTTTCTAAAGATAACATTTAAATAATATAACAATAACATAAACATTAAAAAGAGAATAATTGTGTTTAAGGTAAATAGTATTTCCATACTAAATTTAGATTTTTAAACTTCACCCTTCCCATAGTAAAGAAAAAAAAAATTATAAGAAGTAGAGTTGAGAAAATTAATTTAGATTTTAATATATGTTTATGCTTAGACATTAACACAATAATAAAATTAAAAATTAAAATACATTAACACAATAATAAAATTAAAAATTAAAATACATTAACACAATAATAAAATTAAAAATTAAAATATAAGTATAAGCACCACAATGCATAACCACAAGATGGAGTTGCCTTGTTTTGTAATACCAAATATCATGAAATGATGAAATTAACAAGCAAAGCATAGATTATTACGTGTCACATACTCAATGTTAGTTAGTTAATGGTTTTGTCCCACGTTACTTAAAGAGTGCATTGTATGTGGTATAACTTGCTCCATCCTCTCTTAAAAGTTATAGTGACTTTGGAGTTTGTGGTATGCTTTTGTATTAAGAAAAATTAATTTAGATTTGATCATTATATGTTTAAACGTATATTTAAACACAGATATAACAATAAAAAGAAAAAATAACCATAAGCATTACAATGGAATGGATTGACACCTTAATTCAATTCTAGTATCATTTAAAAAATATATTAATAATTATTAATTATAAAGTAGCAAATTGAGTAGCAAAGAATAGAACAAAATGATAATAAAATTTGAGATTAACATTTTTTTATGGGAACACATTTATTTAATAATAATAATAATGTAATAATGTACAAGTATAATGCCAAACACACACCTTATAAGTGAAAATGACAATCGTACTTTATAGTATAGCTAGCATTGCAGTGATGATAATTCGAAGTCTCCATTTGAGCTATAATAATATGAATCATGAATTAATATGGTTTTAATAATAGAAAAAAAAAACTAAAAATTAGTGAATTATCATATTCAAAAATGCAAGTATATTCGTCGTACGCAAGTCTGATTGATTTGTAACTTAACTCCTCTAAATGCTAGGGTTAAAAATTCACCTAATTTTGTGAGTATTTCCAAAGTATTACGGTACCAAGTGTTATGCTAATATTAGCTAAGAAAAATATTTTTGTTTTCAAAATTGTCAAAAAGAATATGATACCCCCAAGAACAGCACCTAGAATATGGTTCATGATTAGTCATTTAATGCACTTGCTCTGATTTTCTGAAAATTACTTTCATTTTGTCTTATAATTGTAGCTACTAAAACCAATATTAAACGTAATTGGTTAAATTAACCTTTACCTACGTTATATTATAACTAGTATTCTTTCCTTATATTATTTTAAAAAAAAAACTCTAAGACAGTTAAATGTATATTGGGGATAGAGTTTTTTTTTTTTTTTAAGATAACATTTAAAAAAGAATAGTAACATAAACATGAATAAAGACAATAATTTTTTTTAAGAAGGTAAATAGTATTTCCAAACTAAATTTTGATTCTTAAACTTCCCACTTCCCATATGGAAGAAAAAAGAATTTTTTTTTTTTTTTTTTTACAAAATAGAATTTTTACTCTAACCTAATCTAAGTGTATATATGTGTGAAGCTCCCTCCTAAAAACTTGAACTCCGGCTCTTGCCCCCCACACCCTACAAGTATAAGTGACCATCGCACTAAGGGTGCACGATGGTAAAAGAAAAAAAAAATAATTTGGAGTTGAGAAAGTTATATGAAGTAGAGTTGAGAAAAATTAATTTGGAGTTGAACTAGACATATGTTTATTTTTTTGACATAAACATTGTAAGGATACAATTTGGCTCCTAAGCCCAAAGAATGTATGAACTTAGGCCCAAAGAGTCCAATACAATGAATTTATAGAGAGTAGGTTGAAAAACTGGGCTTTAATGAGTCAAACAACAAGTAAAGTGGATCTAGATAACAAGAAAATGAAGATAAACTGGTTTGACCTAAAGAAAATCATCCTCGGCACAGTCCGAACAAATCGATTCTTATATATTGATTCTCAAGTTTAATTACAAGTTCTACTCTTGATCGCTGTAGTATTTTTCTTTCAATTTCTATCATTTCTCTTAGGGTCTCTCTTCCATTTTATACTATCTTCCTTTTTCATCTCCACCTTTCATGTGCAGGTCAGATTGTCGATGTTGATCCATGTCCCATCAACACCTTCCTGAAGTCTTTAAGTTGTAGCTGTAAAGCTGAAAATTACTGTTTAGGTGTCACCTTCTCATTAATGAGGGCAGAAAGTTAGCTGCAGAGCATTTAATGCAGTGATAGCATCTTTCCCTTTAGATATTTCATATCCTCTATCTCTCCTGCTTTTTCTTAATACTTATCCTCATCAGTAGAATCGTCCAGAACGTTGCTCTTGATGTCAGACCACTCCTTCTGATCTCGGCTTTGCTCAACCGAGGAAGCACTCCTCCTCGGACTGCCTTCTGGGATGATCATGATCAGATTTCACCTCTTTGCTTACCAACATGGATTCTTAGGAAGGTGTTTACCTGTCCTTGGACTACTTGATGTCCTCGGATTAGGCTTCTGGCCCAATATATACATAGAAATGTACTCTTGGGCCTATCACCCCTACAATAGTCCCTCGAGACTCTTCTTTTTGGCTCCTCGGGAAAAAAGGAGAATTTCAATGTCACTATAGTTACTCCATGCTCATCACACATCATTTTTGACTGCGCATATGCCTTTTTAACTGCCCAAGGCACGCTCCTGACGCTTCGGCATACGAGACACACTCTCATTAAATTCTTACGGCTCTTTATTCCTCACAGACAAAGCCAATTGTAAGGACACAATTTGGCTCTAAAGCCCAAATGATGTATGAACTTAGGCCCAAAGAGCCCAATACAATGAATTTGTAGAAAGTGAGTTGGAAAACTAAGCTTTAATAGTCAGACAACAAATAAAGTGGATCTAAATGACAAGAAAATAAAGATAAACTGGTTTGATCTAAAGAAAATCGTCATTGGCACAGTCCGAGGAGATCGATTCTTATATATTGATTCTCAAGTTTGATTACAAGTTTCACTCTTGATCGTTGCAGTGTTTGTCTTTCAATCTCTCGATCCTTTCTCTCAGGATCTCTCTTCCATTTTATACTATCTTCCTTTTTCATCTCCACCTTCCACGTGCAGATCAAATTATCGGTGTTGATCCATGTCCCATCAGCACCTTCCTGAAGTTTTTGAGTAGTAGTTGTAAGGCTGGAAATTACTATTTAGGTATCACCTCCTTATTAATGCGAGCAAAGAGTTAGCTGCAGAGCATTTAATGCAGTGGTAGCAGCTTTCCCTTTAGATATCACCTTCTTGAAGTCTTTGAGTAGTAGTTATAAGGTTAAAAATTACTATTTAGGTATCACCTCCTCATTAATGAAGGCAAAGAGTTAGCTGTAGAGCATTTAATGCAGTGGTAGCAACTTTCCCTTTAGATATTTCATATCCTCTCTCTCTCTCTCCTGCTTCTTCTTGATACTTATCCTCATCAGTGGAATCGTCCAGAACGTTGCTCTTGATGTCAAACCGCTCCTTCTGACCTCGGCTTTGCTCAGCCGAGGAAGCACTCCTCCTCGAACTACCTTTTGGGATGATCATGATCAGGATCATATTTCACCTCTTTGCTTACCAACATAGATTCTTAGGAAGGTGTTTATCCATCCTCGGACTGCTTGATGTCCTTGGATTAGGCCTCTGACCCAATATATACATAGATATGTACTCCTGTGCCTATCACCCCTACAAACATAATAATAAAATTAAAACCATAACTATAAACACTACAATGCACGACCACAAGATGAAGCTGCATTTGTAATATCAAATATCATGAAATGACGAAACAAGCAAAGCATGGATCATTGTGTGTCTCCTACTCAATGTTAGCTAGTTAATGGTTTTATTCCTCATTGCTTAAGAGAGTGTTTTGTGTATAGTATAATTTGTCTTACTCTCTTTTAAAAGCTACAATAGCTTTTGAGTGGAGCTTATAATATGCATTTGTGTTAGAACCACTTTTCCTCTCTCTCGCGTGTGTGTGTTTGTTTCTCAAATGACATTACTCTTTTTTTTTTTTTTTTTTAAGAAAACCAAAAAACGTTACTTAAATAAAAAGCCATTTGACTAAATGATCTTATTTCCAAACGTCTAGATTCAAGAACAATCCTATGAACAACGATATTTTAAATATAAACCAATTTATAGACTAAATTTCCTTTATTTCAAATGTATATAATCATTTAATTGTATATAAGAGATCAACATTCAAGTCTTAACTATATTGTTGAATCCAACTTCAAAAAGAAAGAAAAAAATTCTAGAGTTAAGAGAAAATCAATGGCTATTGAATATATTAGAAAACTTATGTTGATGATGATGTATTGGGCTATTCTTTTTCTCGTGGAAGTTCTAGCTAATGACGTTTACTTCTGCATCTTTCCATCCTTCTTCAGTTCCAATCTCACTTCCTCATTCCTCCAAACTTGATAACATACTTGAACCATTTCATGCTTGCCCTAGACATCGGGTTGAAGGTTGTGAATGACCCCATCTACTATGTGTTATCTGGAATTTTAGCCACTGCTTTGAGGAGAATGAGAAGAATCATGACAAACAAATGTATCAGAAGGCAGAAAGTGCTGCAGAAGATTGCTTTGAAAAACTTGAGTCAGTATGGGATTACCCTGACTATGGAAAATTTTATATAGATGGTATGTGTTGCACATCAAGAGCTAGCTTCAACATCTCTCTCTCCCCTAGAATGCAGACATGCACAAGAAATATATTTGAGAGTAACCAGTAGATATGAGTCATCAACATTCATCCTAAACATATGCCTACGATTACGCAATTGGCCCTCATGGATTTTTGGTTTGAGAAAGGATTTTTAATGTGTTTTTATGTGCTAAAAACTGGATTAGAGAAAAGTCTTACCTAGGATTATTAAGTTGGGCTCTATGTTAGGCTATAGAAACAGGAAGGTGAAAGGAAAAAAAAAATGTCAATAAGATTCAAGAAAGCTTGGACAGCAACAAGTCCCCAAAATGGAAAAGTCTATATAAACCTATGAAATAAAATGCAATCATATGCATGAGACCTTCCTGTGCAGGTCACTCTCATTCAAGCTTGAGCTCAAGATAGTTTATGAATTTTAGGAAGTCCATTCATCCCTTGCCTCCCTCCGCACGATTCCTCCTTTCAACAATCATTATTCTTTGAATTGAAGTCCCCCATCATGTATTGTTTGGATACAGAGTAGGAATCAAAATGGTGCATTAGAGACATCCTCAAAATTAAAAGTGCATGCTTCTTTTACAATTAAGGCCTAATTATTAAAAAATGTCTATTCATTGCAAGGGCGCAAGGATTGGCAGCTTCTCCAAAAGCATAGAAGACTCACTTATGACTGCTGAACTTTAGGGACATAGGGATGGAATTATTAGTACAGAGTCCGAATGTCCACAAGATTACCATTGAAATAGATGCTAAGCCAGCAGTAGGTATCTTCTTATCAAATAACATCCTGGCTGACTCTTCTAACTTATATAGTGCTTTAATTTCTGATGGCAGGTCTGTACTCCCAACATTTTGAAGAGGTTCATCTCCAATAAATCAACCGAAGGAAATCAGTGTACTGAGCTTTTGGCGAAGAATGGAAACGTCTCCACAGAATCTTTTGAGCTGTGTTCTTGTCCAGCTCCTCATATATATATCCCTCCTTTTGGCGTAAATTTAAAGTGGGGTCATAAATTTTGGTAGCCCAAGTCATTTTCTCACATTGTCATCATTGTGATGCTTTGTTTTGTGGTTCTCTTTGTTTGTTTAAAAAATTCTGAGTTACAGCCCAAAATAAAAATCACATTATTTAGGAGCAAAATAGTACTAATCAATAAGCTTTTCCATATATATCATTCCAAATGATTAACCACAAATTTTGTCCCACTTGCATGGTTTAATCACATATATTAATAGAGATGTATTTGATAGCGCTGAAATAACCTTTCAGAATATTGTTGAAACAGTTGTGACCAGTAATTTATTCAAGATACTATTTTTGTGAAAAAAAATATTAATTAATGTCATTAGTTTTTTTTTTTTTTTAATTATGTTGAGTTTGCACTTACTGGATCTATCTTTGGGTTATGATTTCACTAATATATTTCATGGTAATATAATTTCTGAATTTCAAGTGCCAGGAAAAAAAAACATTGAAACATTGTTTTTTAGATAAACTAAACACCCATCACAAATGCTTTTAATATAACTCATAGACAAATAATTTCCACATATATAATTTCATAAGCGGAGTCACAAATTTTAACAGGTTCATCTCTTTTAGTGCTTGGTGCAATCAGCAGGCAGGAAGGACACTTTCTTGGCCTTGAGGTCATATCCCACCAAGAAGTTTATCTGAGCCAAGTTCCCAAATATGGCCACACTACCAGATGGTATCATGGTGAAGCAAACCAAATCATCATCCATTCTAGCAAATGTATTGATTGGCTTCAACTTCACATCAGCACCAGTAAAATGAGCCGTGATAATGGGGATATCAATTTCATCTTTAGACCTGAAACAAAGACTAAGAACACCCCTAGGGTCACTAACACGTTCAGCATCAATAGCTTTCTCTACGGCTGATACCAAATCTTCATGAAATTCAGGTGGAAGAAGGGTTAAAGTTGTGCCTGAGTCAATAACAATGTTACCCTCATTACTAGCAACAGCCTTAGAAGAAGCCTTATAGGCAAACCTCTTGTTCCCAACACTAATGCCCTCTAGAGTAAGGTAATAGAACGTAGAAGGATCTTTTGCAACCAAGGGTGTTGAAACCACACCATTGCCAGAAACCAAGGCATTGCTACCAAAATTAATCTTGCTTGTAACATTTGAATTTTCTGTGGGAACTAAACAATAAGAAAATTTTCCACCAATAGAATTGTGTAGTTGAGAGACCAGAGAAAGAGGGCCACCTCCTAGACCAATTATGCCTGATCCTGCCTCACTAAATGTACCATCATTATTGTGCCCGCACCCAAATACAATATTCGGTAATGTGACCTGACGGCTAGTAGTTGAGCCAATGGTTAAGGTTTCAACGCCAAGATCGCCATTAGTGAATGATTGGTCTCCATATGAATAACCATACTGGCAGGTGTTTTTATCAGTGCCACAAGAGGCAGTGTCTAATGCCTTGCAAGGACTTGAATTGCAGGGCACGTTACCATATGTTGAAGATTGCTGAGGATCAAAGAGAGGAAGGTTTTGCTTGTAACATTTTTCACATGGCTCACATTGTGTCCATGTTAGATCACTGCCTGTATCTGCAATGCCAAGCACCTCAACTGCTGGGGTTCCAAGGGAAATCTTCATGAGGTATTCTCCGCCATTGGCTATTACATTTGATTGGATTGAACTCTTAGATTTTAAGCTTGGCCTGAAATGATTAGCCCGTGAAATGGAACGAGCAAAAGCCTTATACAAGCGATCAAAATGGGTGTGAGAAGCATTGTACGATGGTGACTGTGTCGAATCACGCTGTATGAGATCAACTGTGATTCCACTGTAAGTTGCTTCTGTCAATGAAAGTAGAAGTACTACTAATAAAGTAGAGAGGAAAGTTTTTAATCTCAAAGCAGCAGCCATGACTTGATAATATGAGAAGGAAAGGTTGAATGAGATGTGACAAAAACACATTGGACATTACTGAATTTATAGAACTCAGAATCATAACGTGGAAGGTCAAAAGATTACATTATATAAAACAATTTACACATTTTTTTTTAAGATTATTTTATTGGTCTATTTAAATGTATTCAGTTTTGGAAGTCTAAACATTTTACTGGGTGATGCAGATGCAAGGTATGGTATGTGAAAAGTCAAAGGAAGAGATTGTGGTATATACAGATTTGAGGTTGGGGCCGTTAAGAATGTAACCTGGCTTTACACCTCTGATGGAATTAAGAAGGGGATAACGTTATGAAATTCAGTGTTTAATGCAGCTAGATAATAAATTATGAGTGATATTTTCCGTGATACATTGCATATTATTGCTCTTGTCATAGGAATCTAATCTAACACAGTATATTTGTATCTAATGTAGTTACACAAGCCCAACTTGAGTCTGTGATCATTGTTGTGTTTGCTTTCTCTATGGACTGACGTGGCGAATTCCTGTATTACTTCAAAGTCCATGTAGGCCAACAGTGCCATGTGGCAAATTATAATTCATCCATGTCAATAATTATTGTGATTGCCATGTGTCAAGACTTATTCTATTCGTAAATTACTCCTCCAAAATGGGATATAACCCATTGGTTAGAAGGAGAAAGAAGGAGAAATAGAGGACAGTAAAGTAGAGTCAGCTAAAAATAAATTAATTTTGAATCAAATCTACTCTACTCTACTCTACTCTCCCTCCTTTTCTCTTAATCCAAATAGACCATATATAAATATGAATTGCATTTATTGTATCCTTATATTACTTTGCAAAAATATTATTTCCAACTCACTGTACTGCCCGATTGTTAGCTTTCCTGCAATTGTGTGAAGTCCAAAAGACCTTTACAGCATCAAATCTGATTGTGTTTATTGTGTCCCTAAAATATTTATGATTAAATTTTATTTCTCAACCAATTGCGATGCCAGATTATTTCCTCTCTTCCAATTACTTCACGTATACAAGTGAAGTTCAAACGATATACAAGTGAAGTTCAAACGATTTTTTTTTCTCCCCATTAAGTTTATAAAAATTAAGGAGAATGGACAACCCAAGTCCACAAATTCATTCTAGTCAACAAAAAATGAAACTTTACATATTGTAAAGCAAACAAATATTTACTCAGTCTGCACAACAGCTAGGTATCTTTGAGGCCTAGCCAAGCAACCTGTAAATTACTTTCTTATCTTTTCTGGTGAGAAACATGAATTTTGTTTTCGCCTTGCGTACAGTATTTATACAGAAGTTGACCCGAAAGAATTACAATGGCTATTAACTGTAATATTACAACAATTTATTATTGGGTTGTGGACTGGAATAATGGCACCAATCCAAATTGCAGTGCTATATATGAGCAAGACATAATTCCAGAGGCTCTGGACTGACATGACAACTAGGGACAACATAATATGTGCATGCAGGTCTATTTCCTTCAAGACAATTCTTCAGTAGGAAGGAACCTTGAAGATAAACTAAGACCACATGATCCACAATCATACATAGCGATGCTTGAGACTCAATTCTAATATACAACCAGCTTTCTTACTACATGTCAAAATTTGCAGCAAAGTGAGCAGCTAATCATGAATTTCCCTAACTATATTGTATCTGCAGTATCAGAACGCTTTTTCCAAGCTTGAATTGGTGAAACATCATGCAATCTCTGATCTTCAAATTTAAGAGCACTGGCATGTATACTCATGAATCAGTTCTCAGAATAGAAGCTTTGAAATTGTTTGAGTAGAGATAGGCATAGGAGACCCTCCCAAATTTTCGTGTTCAGGTTATTTTTTAATGTAGCTTTCTTTCCGGCCAAAATTTTCGAATCACTGAAGATATATAATGGCGCATTCCTTGGATCAAACCATGGCCAGGTTTCTGCATGGTACCAATCAATGATTGATACTCTGATAATGTGCTATCCGATAATGGCTCCAAAAATTCACACCTAACCAGAATTTCAGGTGGGGGTATACCAGCAATGAGGTTTGTGTCCAGCCTTGGTTTGCCCTTGGTGAACTCTGCAGGCATCTTAACTTCTGCACTTTCAAGGGCAGAAGGAGATGCACCTGGGATTACCTCCTGCCTAAAAGGCAGCGCTCTAGCAGCTTGCAAGCAAAACTCTATCCACTGATGAATCAGTGGAGATGGCCCTCTAACTCTGCCCCCAATTTGGTTTGTTTCAAATCTAGAGGCGGCAGGGATGGCCTACAAAAATAAAATATATCTGAAATCTGAAATGGAAGGCTATATTTCACACTAAAATGTGAGATGTTCAGAAAAGTAAAGGTTTGACAACCAATGCACTATCGAATCATAATGGAAGCTGCTCAGCACCCATTTTGTCTCTACAAACTTCCTGTTTGTACTTAAATTATGTCCTCTGAGGATCACAAATTCTATAAGAAAATTAAACGTCAAATGAAGATGAGATGATAGAAGGCGTACCCATAAATCTACCCATAAGCTAGCCCCAGACTTGGGAACAATTACTGCAACATTAGATGAGCGTTTTGCAATAGGAATAACATCAGTACTCCACCCAACAGCCACCCACACATCTCCCACTCCAAATGCTTTTAGATAGTTTACGCTGTCAAATAGTCGAACCTACAAAACCAGTGAAATAAATGTTGAAAATAAAAGTACTAGCACTTAATTTAATGGAACAGGAAAATGAGTAATCAAAATTGACATGTCCATGCTCTCATTAATCAGGGATTGTTCAAACATTAGATACAAATAGAAAGCCATAACTCAATCCCAGTACCACTAATTAAAATTTTGAGTAAATTACACCAACCTCCCCTCAAGATTTTGGAGAAATATTATGGGCTTACCTTCTTTTTTCCATTTGAAAAAAAAAATGACACTCTGTTCACCAAATTTTGTGATCCATGTATCAGATACACCTTTACAACCACTCATGTGACAACTGAGATAAAATATTCTTTTTTCAAATTAAATTCCCAACCAAAGTAACCTCACATAGTAGTTACAAACCAGGCAGTGATGACAAGGAAAATCAGAAAAAAATAAAATATAATCAAACTAGCCCCAAAGAGCAGTGTTATTTTTAGAAATAGGAGTCAAGTCCATAACATTTCCTCAAAAACCTAATGGGAGGTTGATGAAGTTTACCCATTAATATAAACTTTTACTGCACAATCCGAGCATAAAATTAATATAACTTGCCAGCTTGAATTTAAACTTGAAAAGACGAATTTAAGTTGAAACCACTCTAGTTTGCTGGATTAATTATTTTTGTGACTACATTGTAAATTTTAAGAAGTTCCTGTCAATTAGTTTACCATTCTAGTCTTGTGTTTTTACTTAATCACATATAAAATAAAAATCATTGAATCTGCACAAGGTACTACTATTGCGCTCACATGCAAGAGTCTTTTTTCTTTTCTTTTTTATGCATGTGTGTGTGTTTGAGAGAGAGAAAGGGAGGAGTATTTGACACGGGTAAACTTCAAATTAAATTGGGTAAGTTTAATAGTAAATAATAGAATAGTGCCCACCATTTTTTGGGTCTTGTTAAATAGATACTTGTGACTGTAATGAAGAACTTAAGATTCTAGCTTCAATATTGATTGACATTTCAAAAGAAATCTTAAATGAAAGTTAATTGTTACTTTACCATTCTGAGCATCAACCTCATAGAGCCACCCTCCATGTTTAATCTAAGTTACCTCAAATGGGAATGCCACCCTCCATTTCAAAATCTAAGTTTTCTATGCAATAGGAATTGTTGTGGTACAAGAAAACAAGAACTTGGTATGCCAATTAACTTGGAATGTGGAAGGATTGGGATAGGCTTATTTGACATGAAAATAACTCTCAAATGAAAGTTAAGTTAATCTTTGGTTATGAAGCTACGCACTTGTGGCGTTGGGTGATAGATTTGAAATATGGGAAAGAAGGGGGTGGATGATGTACAAAATCAGGTAAAGGAATGAATGGGTGTAGTCTTTGGTGGAGTATTAGAGCAAGTTATGATAGTTTCTTCCAACATGTGGCTTTGGGGTAGGTGACAGCACCCAAGTAAGATTTTGGTATAATCAATGGAGTGGACACTTTCCTTTGTAAGGATTTTTTTTTTCTTTGATAAGTAATAAACTTCCATGATAGAAAAACTAATACAAAAGGCCAAAGCACACAGGAAGAGTACTAAGGTAAGCATGAGAACAAACATATCTAAAAAATGTAAAAACCACATCTATCAAGCAAATCAGACAAAGAAGTAAAATAGAAAACCTTGATCTAATAGGGAAACCTTACTTTCTATTGGTTTGAATTATCAATTGGACGAAAGGGGTTAGGAGTTGAAACGTGCAATTCAAAAGACATTCATTATTGGGATGGAATTGGCGAATTCCTTTCTAAACCATATTTACTCACACATGCCAAGGGGGGAGGAGGTTGATAGGATGAGATGGCATTTGAATGGGAGTCGCAAATTTTGATGTTCGTTCTTACTATAAGGCTATCTGTGGTACCAATGTTAATTCATTCTCTTGGAAGAGCAGATGATGTGTTAAGGCCCCAAAGAGGGTGTGTTAAGGGCCTTAGGGCCCAAAGAGGGTGTCTTTCTCTCTGTGGACAGCAGCTTACTGTAAAATTCTTACTAATGATAACCTTATCAAGAGGAGTTTCTCATTAGCCAACTGGTGTTGTATGTGTTAGTGTAGTGGGGAAACAGTGACCATTTATTGCTCCATTGTGATGTTGCCTATGCTTTGTGGAGTGAAGTTTTTAAGACGATTAGGGCTCAATATGTAAGATTCAAATACTGCTTATTAAGTTGCCTTTAAAGTTGGTAAACAAGATAAGAAAAAGATGAAAAAAAACTAAATTATGGAACAATACATGCTTTGGATCGAGTGAACACAGATCATGGTTTTCAAAGATGGAAGTGAATTATAGCATACTAGATGAGTGAGAATAAGATATCTTTTCTATCCCAAACCTGTTTCCCAAGTAATTCTAAATTTTTCTGGACAGCACTTCTCCCACCAGCAACTTGCAAGTCAATGTTATTTGTGTTATAAGATGCCCCCATATACTTCAAAACTGCACCAATAACCTCTCTAGGAGAATCAACCATTGAAATCCTCCCCGCAAGTTCAGGCCGCCATAAATCTGCCCAATCCTGCAACCATGGCAAAAATATATATGACCACTTGGATCAACATATTGTGTGGCAACCATGCCATACCAACAACAACAAAGTCCTAAGCCCGAAAAACTAACACATCCAACAAGATATCAATACTTATATAAAATCATCTTGTCTTTGATTTAAAGTTGTAAACATAACGGAATGCCTTCAAACACAATATACCTCTATGGGAGCCAATTTTTGCTGTTGAAATTTACTCTTCTTGTATGCTATCACCATGCAGCCCCATCTGTATGGAGCAGCCCAGATTTTACCCTCAGGATCTATTTCCCCCACAGAGTTCCTGCGTAGATATACCTGAGACTTTTTTAGTGAAAGTACAAGTATTAAGTATAGAAAGGGATTAATTATTAGATACAATAATTCAAGCACAAGCCATATCTCTCATGGAAATAAAATCGGTGAGGAATAATTAGCATCTACATTGATAATATATAAACATCCAAACACATCAAAGTTACTGATGATGCATTTCAACAAAAAATGTCTTGCATAACAAAGTCTATAACAGCAAATATCTAGTGTACTAGTATGTGGGATTGATATTAGGAGGACAGCAACGTCACTCTCTGGATAACATTTCTAGAATCTGAGATGTCAGAGATAACTTAATCCATCAACCATCTGACTTTATTTTTCCATAATATTTCTAAAACCAGAAGTTTCTGATGTTCACTAAATTCCACATAAGAAAATTGAAAACTTCTGATAAGTGTACAATACTTACAATAAAACTGCACCCAAAATCACTAATAGAGTAAAAAAAGAATACAGGTTTCAGAGATAGCATTCATCTAAGGACACGAGAGAAGTTGCATTCTTACCTTCCATTTGTCACTTAAGCCTTTAAACCATTCCAGGTCTTCTACCCCTTGTATGGGCTCAATTATAGCCTTGTTAATGGCAAAATTGAGCCAGGAGTCACCAACACTCACAATGTCAGCAGCCAAAGTAGATGATGGTGAGATATTACCTTTTCGAGAGGGCATCGATAAATCAGAGAAAATGCCCTCAAGACTTCCATTGTATTTCAGGCGAAACTTCAATCTCCTTCCTTGTGATTCTATAAAGTCCTACATACATACAAATCAGGAAGAATATGGTTTATATGATCACAACATCTAGTTTTCTTT
The DNA here is from genome assembly GCA_033629205.1 of Lithocarpus polystachyus. Taxonomy (NCBI): domain Eukaryota; kingdom Viridiplantae; phylum Streptophyta; class Magnoliopsida; order Fagales; family Fagaceae; genus Lithocarpus; species Lithocarpus polystachyus. The sequence continues at coordinate 107,348,203 of CM066163.1, read as the reverse complement.
TTCTTCTTTTCTTTTCTTTTTTTTTTTTTCCTTGATTGGTAAGTTACACATACACATGAATTGTTAAAGATGGTGGCTCACATTCTAAATAAGAAAGGAATACCAATCTCTGGTATAGAGGCCTCATTGGTTGAGCGTAGCAAAGCAAGAAGAGTGTAAGCACAACAAGTGGAGATTTCAATGTACATGGTTAGGGCTTTAACTGGGGAAATATATGTATATTGTAATCCCTATTCTTTCCTGATAGTGAAAATTAGATGCCTGTAGGCTTACTGCTTATCCCCATTAAATTCTATGTATTGCTTCTCTTTTTTTTTTTCTTTGATAAGTACTATATATTGCTTTTCTCTCCCTTTTCTTTTCTTCTTTTTCCCACTAAATTGCTTAGATCGCCAATCATTCATAAACTTACATCTAGTGGGTTTTCATCTGATGATCCCATTCTTACATGAGAAGAAATTGTTATTTGAGCTAAGGTTTATTGATTGACAACAAAAGCTAGCAGTTTTGATTGAAAAATCCAGTGAGGAAAATAAAATTCTTTATACCTCTAATATCTTGAGTTTGTTTACCAGTACTTATAAAAATTTTGGAACTAAAGCTTGATTGTTGTTGTTATAACTATTAATTATATTATGTTCCCTAAGCATATTATCTTAATCCGCACATATATTGCATAACGATAACAATGATTCACTGCCTCCACCAATAATTATAAACAAAGAGAAATTACTCACGACAGACAGACCTTAATCCAAGAAGGAGGTAGAGAGCCACGTAGAGCAACAACTGTGAGAGGGACAGTGAGAGCATAAGTTTTAGACTTCCAAGCTTGGAATTTCGCACTTAACTCCTTGTCATCGTCTTCTAAATTTTCCACATTCTCAGGTTTTGCACTATCGCCACCATGATCATCTAATCTTCCATCCATGTTTCACAAAAAATAAAAACAAATTCATAAATTACTCCACTGTTTGTTTGTTTATAAAAAAAGAAAAGCTAAAATACACTGTTGAGGTCTTAAACTTCAATCCATTTCTCAACTTTACCCCATGAGCCCTGGAGTTCAAATGGATCTTTTTAGTCCCTAACAAGTGATTTTGGTACCTAACAAACTTAAGGCAATCGCTTTGAGTCCCTAACAAGTGATCACTTGTAGTACCTACGAAACTTAGGATGATCATTTTTTGTCCTTAACAAAGTTCCTAACAAATTTAAAGTGATCAATTTGAGTCCCTAACAAGTGATCACTTTTAGTACCTAAGAAACTTAAGTTGATCAATTTTAGTTGCTAACAAACATAAAGTCATCATTTTTAGTCCCTAACAAATTTAAAGTGATCAATTTGAGTTCCAAACAAGTAATCACTTCTAGTACCTAAGAAACTTAAGTTGATCACTTTTAGTCACTAACAACATAAAGTCATTGCTTTTAGTTCCAAACAAATTTAAAGTGATCAATTTGAGTCCCTAACAAGTGATCACTATTAGTACCTAAAAACTTAAGCTGATCACTTTTTGTCCCTAACAAACATAAAAGTCATCATTTTTAGTCCCTAAAAAATATAAAGTGATCAATTTGAGTCTCTAACAAGTGATCCCTTATTAGAACCTAAAAATTTAAGCTGATCATTTTTAGTCCCTAACAAACATAAAGTCGTCGTTTTTAGTCTCTAACAAAATTAAAGCGATTGCTTTTAGTCATAACATGCTAGGAAGTACATATACAGGCACGGTACGAGTAAGACACAGCGACACAAGCAATTTCTAAAAAATTATAACATAAAATGTCCGGTACAACACTGGTACGACAAGATACAACAAGAGTACCGCATCCTAAATGAAGTGTCCGTGGTTCTAGTTGATATGTCTAATGAAGTGATGACGTGTCTTTTTTAGTTTGTCCACATGGACTTCAAATGGGTCTAGTCTAAACTCACCAAAAGTATATTTTAACCCAAAAAGAGAAACATTTAAACAGAATCTATTAACCAATATAAGCATGTGTCTTGTGAGTATGCAAATTGCTACCTTGAATTTGGTCGTGCACTGTTGAGGCGAGAGCAGGAGGAGGGACCTTAAAGAGGCGAGCACTCGCCGCGGTAAAGGTGAAGCAGCCAAGGAAGAATATTACGGCGGCGAGGCGAAGCGGCGGCGACGACGACGTTTTGGGATTTGGAAAGTCATCGTCGTCGTCGTCGTCGTCGTGGGTAGATGATTGAAGAGATGTGAGAGAATTGTGGGCAGTGAGAGTGAGAGAGAGAGTGGTGGAAATGGTGGTTTTGTGGGGTTTGTTGGGAAAACGGAGGAGAAGAGGAAAAGGGTTTGGGCTAAGGAAGCGGTAATGGTTGAGGAAGAGGGAGGTGTGTGTGTGTGACTGTGAGGGCAGCAGCGAGGCCGCCATTCAGATCAGAGAGAGAGAGAGAGAGAGGAGCCCAAGTGTTGAGTTCAACGTAAAGAAAAGATCGGACTTCTATTTTTGTTCAGGACTAAAACAGATTTTTCGAAAGTGTACTTTGAGCTTGGAGTAGTAAAGTTTGAGTTCCATTTTTCTTTTTTTAATTTCTGTGTAAAAATTAGAAGTTAAATTGTAAATAAATCTCTAAAGTTTAGGAGTAATCAGATTTTATATTATATAATTAGATTTTGGAATTTAGATTCAACTTTCTAAAATTTGAGGGTGATTGAATTTTACCTACTAATATTTGAAGAGTGTTTAAATTTTACATCTTAAAATTTAAAAATTTAAATTTTATCATAAAGTTTTATATTAGTAAGAAAATATTCTAATTTTTTTATAAAAATATAAAAATTAATACTCTCCTTGTTTATTTTGTTACACTCTCTTCTCTTATTGAGGTTTGAAGAAATTTAGAGTATTTTGTTACTAATAATAGAAATATAATAATAGGAAGAAATGTTTTTTCAAACCAAATCTAAGAACTGTGCTCCTTATTAAATTTACAAAAAAGAAAAAGAAAATGAAACAAAAAATTACATAGAACTTCAAGTTTGTAAAAATCGAGTTCTATTTACTAAAAACTCATTGTGCTTGAAACTTGATTTTGTGAAAATTGAGTTTCAAATCATGTTTTTTGACTACATAACTTTCAAAAGTGTATTTTTGGTTAAATAATACGGAAATATTGCATTATTTAGCAAAAAGAGACCATCCATGATCCACCCGCCTCTCATATTTTACTCTCTCCCCCCCCCCCCCCCCCCCCGGGCTGCCATTCCATTTAATATGTTTTTTTTTTTAACTCCTTTTTTATATTACTTTATGATAAATTCCCTTCCTTTCCCTTTACCATGAAAATTAAACCACATTGCCAAACTTGTTTGAACTTTTAAGTTATATCGTTGATAAATAAATAAATAAAACTTTTAAGTTATATCCATCCTAGTGTAACAACTAACTAGTAGTCCCTATAAAAAATAAATAAAAACTATCTAGTAGTCACCCTTACCATGATTTACTGAGACCAGTTGTAGCAAGCCTTCGATAAATTGTTAAGACCTATTCTTACCATAATTCTGTAAGACTAGTTAGAACAACAAATCAATTTTAAAAATATAGGTCCTTTATACAGAATTTTGCAAACAGAACTATGAAAAGAACTATAATACAGAGAGAGGACTATCCAACTTTAATCAGAATTCAGTAAGGACAGCTTTCTGATCACTGTTTCAAGAAAAGAAATGCAGAAATCATAAAACTAGATGCAGTGGAAACCAGATTGATTGCGTATCCACATACTCAATTTCTTTAAATAACCCCACAAAAGTGGGATTTGATACTGGATACGACCTTTTTTTTAAGATTAAAATTTACAGATTTAGACCCCTATCAGCACGTGCAAGCAGCACAATGCTTAAAGTTTGCAAAAGCTGTGTATAAGTTCTGCATCCAAGAGGAACTAACTATAATACAGAAGAAAGGAATGTACAGCTTTTAATCAAGGACAACCTTGTGATCAGGGTTTCGAGCTTTCTTCTAATAACTTGATTGCTGGTGCTTTCTCTTGCCTTTCTACATAAGCCGAGGGAAACCATCCAGCCTTCCCATTGTTTTCTCCTTCGGACCATCCATTAGCAGCCACCTGACGATTACAGGAATAAAAGATAAAGTAAATGTAAATCCAAGACAAAACCAATTCAGTATGAGATGGGCTAAAGTAAATATCAAAAAAGAAAAAGTATGAGATGGGCTAGCCATATTTTAATGTGTCTAAATTGCTGTGAGAAATAAATTTGTTCACACTTCATTACAAGGCACCAAAATTGATAACAGTTACAGATTCGCTCAAATTTTTCTTTTTTGATGCCAATTAGAAAATGAATAAGACAGGCACAATGCTGCTGAGAACTACAGCTTAAGCTCTCAGAACAAGTGATAATTTACCAGGGTAATTGGTCTTGATTTTGAACCATGTCTCACTCTACCTCCCATTTAAAAGAAAACTCCACACGTTATGCCTCACTTATTGAGAAAGTCATGGGTCCACACATGAGAGGGAGTGTTAGAATAATGGTTAAATGCTTAAATTCACCCTCGCATATTACCTTAAGATTTTTGGGACATATGGTTGTTTATCGACTCCTACATATGGAAAGCCCTTAGCAACTAAAACTGAAAATCTCTTCAAAGACAGCTACTCGACTCTTATTTCAGGCTTGCATCATTAGCCATTCAAGAGCACAGTCCATATTTCAATTAACGGTGGAGAATGTACCTGACGAACCACAACATAATCATCAACTGATAGGCTTAACTCCCCTTCTGATTGAGCATCAAATGAATGTACTGCCTGCAAGAAAGGAAAACAAAGGGAGAGGGAGGGAGTGGGGGAGGAACAAAGCTTGAGTTGTTAAAAGCAACAAAGGCAAAGTCAACTAGGAATAGAAAATCTCAGACATTCATAGAAACATCTAATATCAATATATTTCAACAACTAGGATTGTGATACCGATTTCAATTCTAAATATTTCCAAGTAAGCCAGAGTTCCTATTACATGTATGTTTCACCTAGCAATTGCATTCATGTTTCCTAGTCTAAAAAAGCATGTGTCAAATCATGTTGATAGCAAAGAGAGGCATAAAGGTCTTGCTCCTATGGTGAATCCCATGGGGAACAATAGGAACTTCAAAAAGAAGATGAACTGTAGCCTGCCTAGCAGTGAAGTGACTGGGAAGTCTACAATCACAAAGGGATATAACCCAAAAGGAGCAAATCAGTACTTCCTTTTTAAAAAATAAAATTATATTAATGCTTGTAGCTTAATACTTTTTTGTTCTCTTCTTTCTTTAATGGCTTGTTTGGAAGTTTAGAGTGGGAGGAGAGTAGAGGGGAATAGAGGGAAGGAGAGTAGTGGGGAGGAGAGTAGAGGGAAATGAATCCTCTCTACATTGTTTGGATGTTTTTAAAATTAGAAAGGGGGAAGAAAGTAATTAGCCCTTTAGAAAGGGTAATTTTGTTAATTTAGAAAGGGTAAATTAGAGAATACATTTGGCTAATAACTTATCTACTCTACTCTACTCTCCCTCCAAATCTCTCCAATTTGAAGGAATTAAAAATGAGGGATTAGAGGTAGTTGAAACCCCTCCAAACCCCTCCAAATCTCTCCCCCTCCTTCCTTAAAAAAGTTCCAAACAAGGTAATTAAATTACTCTCCCTCCCTCTACTCTACTCCCCTTCCTTTTTTTAACTCCCAAACATGCTATAAGTTACTAGTTTCTACAAATAACAAGTGATCAACAATGTTGAGTTTTCTTTGATTTTGATTGGTATGGCAAGTTGGCAACAAGAAGATGAAAAGCGCAACTATTTTCAAGAAAATAAATCAGATTTACCTATGGATTTCTTTATTATCACCTATCAGGGTTTTGTCATATTTAAAACCATTGTTTTGAAGACCGAACTGGACGGGTCAATAAGACTAGTTTAATTGATAATTGATCTAACCTCCAATACTGAGAGTTGAGTGCTTAAAATCTTCTTACCTCCCTACCCTGACCAAGAACTTTGGCATGAAAATGCTAGCATCCTTAACAAAGATCAAATATGTCCTTGGCACATTTAATAACGTAATGAGTCACATTCTTCTCCATATTAGTTGCAACATAGTGACCTACTTCCTTATGTGAGGTGTTTTTTTTTTTCCCCTATTCTTTTTTATACATCCATAGTTGGGGGTGGGGAGATTTGTACCTAAATGTCTCCATCGGAAACACCAGGAGATGCCGGTTAAGCTATAAGGCTCTTGGCTTATGTGTAAGTTAAGAAGTATTAAGGACTGGCAACTGTCCTTACTCTCATGCTTCTTTTTTTGATAAGTTACTCTCATGCTTCTTTTTTAAGGTTAGAAAGTAACCAAAGAAGATTCTTTTTGTTCCTTTCTTGATTTTATGTATCAGAAGTTAATATTCTTATAGTAAAATAATGTAATTAGATGGTAGTGAAAATCGACAGTAAAGTTAATGAGATAATTCTATAGTTGATAATAAATCCAATTATCCAAGTGATATGCAAGTATGTGCAAATTTTCAAGGTGACAAAATAAAACAGTTCTAATAGTGAGGGATGGACAACTTTTATATGCAACAAAAAAAATCTCTATAGAAAGGATATTTTAAAAGGTGGAAGGATGAAATCCTGAGAGAGTTCAGAGAAATCACCTTTGCAATGAAGTACTCTTCATTTTGATTAATATGTCCATGATCATCAGATACATTTGAATTAATATTTTCATGCACCTGCTTATTATACACATCTCCCTTCATTCTCTCTGAATGCAAGGAAGACTCTTTCAGTTGCTTCTCCAGTATCATCTACCTCCAATCATAAGCATACAAAAAAAAAGAAACTAGTTAAGGCAATCCTGTGACAACCAAGAAAATATATGACAGTCCCTGGGAATAGAACAAATTCTCATATGAATAAGTCAAACATCATAGTAACAAACCTCAGCATGTAGCTTGTCTAAAATATCAAGAACCTTTTGATGATAGGTTTTCTCAGCATCTACCTGCAAAATGATTTCTTTTCGGATTCAAAAACTATGCATGTACAATCATGAGCAGAAAAATTAGGAGATCTAAACCACACTTTAACAAGATGCACAATTTTATATCAAACAAACCCCACTAGCAGGATGAGCAACATAACACTATCACAAGCTTTAGGTATCTAGAAGGATCATTATTCATATCTGGAAATAGTTGATTGAGAATGCTTTAGAATATATCAGGTTAAATGAAAATTGAACAAACTAGTCTTGGTCAAGTACATCAGTAACAAGCAGAATACCATAGATTTAGAAAATACCAAGACAGATGAAAACCAAATAACTGGTCTTGGTCAAACACAGCAGAAACAAGCAAAATACCATAGTAAGAAGCTTCTGGAAAGTTTTTTGTTGCTGCTGACTCTCAACCGATAACATGGCAGAAGTTGCTTCTTTCCCAACTGCCATCATTGTAGATTTTAGCTCACTTAGTCTTGCTTCCGCCATTTGACGCCTCATTGAACTCTCAGCAGAAATAGAGGATTCCTTGGACTTCAATTGGCGCCTCAATACTTCACCTGCCTATTGAGAAGATGTTTACAATGAGATATGCTATAGAACCTTCAGTGCAATTTACACCCAGATAAGATAAGACATAAATGATCACCTGGGCTTCAACCTCCTGGCGCAATTTGTCATAACGATGTGTCAAGTGGCGAGCATCTTCCAAAGGAGCTCCAGTTATTTGTGCCCGCAATGGCTCAGAAACCTACATATTCAGTACCTGTAACACAATTAGAGACATAAAAATAAAAAATAAAAGTAATATTGGACAAAGCTCCAAAATTAATGCATTAAAATATGACAGAATATATCCTAAAGTATTCTTTTTTCTTGGTAATTTATGTCTTAAAATATAGAGTACACCATTCAATATAGTCCAAACTTTGGTCCATTACACAACCCAAAATTGGGAGAGAGTGCCTTAAAAAACCTATACCAAATCTCAGATGCTAAGAATCCCAAATCCTACTTCATATGGTTTTGTCCAAAATTTTCAACTCATTAAACATACAATCATGCATCTCACCATCATATTTTTTTATTTCAACGTTTAGGAAGTATTTATTTTGAAATTTAAGAGCAAATTCAAATTGCTAACCAAAAATACCATATATCTAAGTGATAATATATCTTTTTATTCGGTTACTCTGGCATGTAATCCCATCAAAGAAATAGATACAAAAATTTCAATTCACGAGATGGGTTGACTGTCTGGTAAAAATACCAAAGTACTTATAGCATAAATGAAATAAGTGAAGAGATTACCTGATCAAGAAGAACCCCAAGCAAAGTCTCCCTCTCCTCCTCCATTGAAGAACGTGAGGTACCAAAGTGAAGAGCAGCTCTTGCAAGAGGAGAATTGGTGCTTTGATTATCAGCTCCATATTTACAACAATCTTGACCCAACTTCCTTACTAGAATATTTAGTGCAAAAATTTCATGTATCCACCTCATAGAGGAACTAAACACAAGAAAGTACCCAAACTTTTTTTTTATAAGTAGTAATACAAGAAAGGAGCAGAACTATACTCACCTATCTCCATTTGCTTTGAACTTAAAGAAACAAAGGCTTCAATTCCATGAACAATATGCCGCTGAAAATGCTGTGCAACATGAAATATTTTTAAGACTTTGCACAGATAAAACCATCATTGATGTAGCTGATGTTGCATCACAGAATTCATCCATCGGATTTACCATTACAATTAAGTAAACCCTGATATTACTCAACAATGCTTTGAGGACTTTACCTTAGCTGCTCTTGTAGAATTGTATAGATTTTGAAGTTGTTGCTGACATTGAAGTTCAGCGTCATCAACCATGAGTACTTCATGACCAAAATGTCCCAAGTGTCTCAACACTGCCTGCAACATAATGATCATTGGAATCCGAGTATGTGACAGCGATATCAGGCATCACATACCATGTGGATACAATCATTTTTCAGAAACCAGGACACAATATACATGGGATACACTTCCCAAAAAAAACCACTCCTAATCAGTTTACACATAAACAGGTATAAAGAAGCACACTGACATATTTGACATGACATCTGGGGGGATACATAGACACTAAAGATGCTTTTGCAAAGTGTCTTAAGTCTTAACTACCACTAGCAATATCAGTATTCTACTGATCTATTAAGCAGAATGCATTGCAGCATACTAATATTCTACATATAAGCATTCCGAAGAGGTCTCACATTTGTGAGATTAGAGAATCATTCCTATAACAACATCCTTATCGCCAAAATTCTGGGGCTGGTTATAGATTCTCAACAGACTAACAGACTAGTCAAAGTCGGTCACATCTTTTCTTTTATGTCATTTTAACAAAATCATCCCTAGCCTGTCAAAAATAAAGAAAAAAATGTTTTAAAAAATAAAATAGAAAGAATGCCCACTTATTTGTGGTGTATAATCAGTATCATAGACATGGAAAAAGCAACAATTGACATGATATGTTGGTGTTTATGATATGATATCTTCCTAAAACCATCTCAAAACTCTAAAAAGGTTAAAGCATCATTCCTTTATAAGTGTCACATAGAAATCACCACATGAACAATAATTACATGATTGCTTAGAACAAAAGCAAAAAAGGGTTGGACTTTTCTTTGACAAAAAGAACAAAGAGATCACCTGCTGTTGCTTGGCAACTTGCTCTCTGAGCTTGCTCGCTTGCCTCCGTATACTTTCCATGTAGACTGAAGAAAAACAGGATCTTCAGAAAGAGGAAGCCAAAGTTTTTTTTTTTTTTTTTTTTTTTTTTTTTTGGGGTTTAGCTCAACTTTATCATGGAGAAAGATAAGGGAGAAGAATACACTGAAAAAGGAATTTGGCAGTGAAAGTGAATAAAAAACTGTCGGGAGAAAGAGAGAGAAAAGGTCTCTGTCTATTTGTCTCTTTTTGACTTCCAACTGTAAAAAAGCACGTGCCTTCCACACATTTGCTATGTGTACTGTCTTTCACTGTCGGCCTCTGCCGTCCAAAAAGTGATGAGTTTTGTGATCAGGTTGAGTTTTATAGAATTTAGCCATTTAGGTGAATTTGTCGCTCCCATTTTACTCTATTTGTTTAAGGTATATGTTCGTTTGTCATGGGTATGTCATGGGTATCGTGGTGTTTTTTTTTTTTTTTTTTGCTGAATAAAAAAAGAGATTTTCGGTGTGGACTTGTCGACTTCGCACCACGCGACGGCAATAGATAATAACACGTGTACCACATGGACCTTGCTGAGGCTATCGCTCGTGGTGTTTAAATATTGTTATCAAATGAGGTCAATATTTTTTAAAAAATAAATTATATTTTAAAAATTATTTTTTATAAAATTATCTCATATTTTTATATTTGATGGAGACTTTAAATAAATTGAAAAATAATTTTTAAACCCCTCTTATTAACTTTCTAAGAGATAGAGTCGATTTTTAAAAATATTTAATAAAAAACAATCTCTAAAAATAAGCTATACTTTTTTATAGACCAAAAATAATTTTCCTTTCATTTCTTTTTTATACTACTAAATACTAAAAAATATAGAAAACTATTTTTACACAAAATTTTCTATGGTCTGTTTGGATACTATTTATTGCTAAAAACTGAAAACTTATTGCTGAAAATACTGTGGTAAAATAAATTTTAAATGTGAAAATAATGTCGTGAAACCTAGTTTTAAAACAAAATTTTCGTTTTTTTCGTACTTATGGGTTCCGTGATCAGTGCACAAGACCTAAGAAAAAAACGTCAAACGCAAACATGGATTGTTTTCAGCGCAATCCAAACTCAACTTAAAACAAATACAACTTAGGTGAGCTCTGCACTCAACTTAACCATGTCATATGACAAAATATTTTGAACTCTCTTCTAATCATTGGAATGGTAGAAATCAATCACACCCCTATTTTTGAGCGATCAATTGAATTTTTGGGTGGGTGGCGTTGTACACAAATTTCTAAAAAATGGAGAAATCAAATAGGATATTCCAAGAGGAAAAAAAAAAAAAACACTGCTAAAATTTTCAACAAACTAGGGAGAATCATGTAAAACAACCATACAAATTCAAATACAATGAGAGAGATTAAATTGTGGATGGACCTTTTGGTGGAGGAAATGTGAACACATGCTAAATTCTTACATAAAATAGGTTGATTAAATAATAATAATACTAATAATAATAGTAATAATAATAATAAAAAGAGTAAGGTTTGGGATTAAAAAAAAAAAACAAGTACATATATATATCTATATCTATATAATAGCAGAAGCTGAGAGAAAGTGGATTCCTACGATTAAGGAGGTGCTGACAAATAGGATAACTGTCTATTTAAAATTTAGCCACGTTTCATTTAAAAAAGGCGATACATTATAATGTTTGGCTAGAAAGACACTATTTGACATTGGTGGTATATATTAATAAAAAAAACGGTTTAAAAAAATATTAAAAACGTAGAAACTCGAAAAAACCTAGCGATCTCTCTCTAAAAAAAAAAACCTCTAGCGACACTACGATACAGAGAAAGGGAAGAAGGACACAAACCCTAGCGATCTCATCTCATCAGACTCTGCCGGACTTAGACCACCACAACCGGCCCTCATCAAACCTAAATACAATCAACCATCCCAGCGGTTTTGAGATACGGAGCTATAGATCGGCGCTTTTCCGACGAAAGGTACGCATCAAGTCTCTGTGTTCATTCTTTTCCTTTAAGTGCTTTATTGTGAAAATTGATTCTAACGGCGTGGACAAGAATGCAGAACCCTAGAATCATGAGAGGCCATGTTTAAATCAGACCGATCTCTAATTCAAATTTGGTTTGCATGTTAACATTCCGTGACTATCTATTTGGTATGAGGCCGGGAAAAATTGCATCCAATCATCGTTAATTAAGACTAAAATGCTTATAGTACTCGAATTACAATTTGTCTTCTTCAATATATCGATATTTTAATTTCTCCCCTGCTTGATTGTCTAGGGTTCTTCTTTTACCCTTTTTAAAAAATAGATTGGTTGATTCTCTTTCTTTGGATACTTTGGTTTGGTTTTTAATTTAAGTAACATAAGGGACTTATCGTTTGATTTGTTGTAGTTAAAAGTAAAATTTCACCTTGGATTCTCTTTTGTAGTCTTCCTTTAAATTTTCTTTGCTGTGTTTTTTAAAAATTGCTTGCCCTGTCATTTTGTTGAATACTTATTATGTAATTATTAATTTTAGTTTCAAACCAGGTTGTATATTTGGTTTGTGGCCTTTACAGCATTTTTTTTTTTTTGGTGTTTGTTGGTTTTAGCCTTTTGATTTCATGGAAAAACAATTCTGGTATTCTGTTATTTACTAATTTGTTATGAATATTAATGCTTATGGCATGGACAAGAGTGGCAGAACCCTAGAATCATGAAAGGTCATCTATAAATGGGATGTTTATTTTCTCTCTTTTAGTGCTTTCGCCTCAGATTATAATCTTTGATTATTTACTGTCTTCTTTGAAATAGAAATTTAGAGATTATACTAAACAAAGGTGCACAATGTCATTAGGGACAATTTAAGTCATTAGATTACTTGCATTCATAGGGATAGGCAGTTGGTAAAAGAAAAAAAACTATGTACCTGTTTCTGTTTCTGTCATGTGGCTGTATTTCTGCTGCTGCATATTCTGCTTTTGCAGAATAGGTGCAGGATTCTCTACATAATCTGTGTTTACAGGGTGGTTGAGCGTAATATTTGTTGCTTTTTCTGTGATGTATGTCCATGGTTGTATTTCTGTTGCTGCATATTTTGTTTCCTGTAGAACAGTTTCAGGATTTTATGTATAATCTGTGCTTACAGGGGGTAATTGTAATATCTGTTTCTGTTTCTGTGTTTTATGTTCATGGGCTGTATTTCTATTGTTGCATATTTTATTTTTTTGCAGAACAGGTTCAGGATTTTCTTAGCATTTCATTTTTAAATGTTTATAGGTTTTAGTGTTTTGGGCTGCTCTCAATAGGTATATGATTAATAAATATCATGGCTAATTTGGCACTTAGCAAACTATATATATATTTGTTTTTTTCCCTCCTTTAGGCAGCATTCAAAATGGCTTGAAAGTCCTACAAAATAGTTACTTCATTAACTTTGCACCCTCAAGTCTCACCCTCCAATACACATACAATTTTTCCTAAAAAAAAAACATTACATGTATTTAGGAATAAATCACACCATGCCTCACAGTTTTTTTTTTAGAATAAATTAACACAGTTTTTTTTAAGAATAAATTATTGACATCGTTGGTTGTGATTGATGCAACCTTATTCTCGTTTAAGTCTATCACTAACATTATTTTTATTGTACTTCAATCACAACAAAATAATATCAGCCATTATAATTTTTTTAACAAAATATTATATTACAAAAATATTGTTTTTAAAGTAAAATACAAAAGCCTCTCGAGATTAAGATTAAAGTACCACCAATCTAATATAATACTATATATAAAAGCAGAAGCTTTTAATCAGGTGCTGCCACGTTAGGAAAAATACCCTTAAAAAAACTGACACGTGTACATCTTTAAGATAAAAAAAAAAAACGCACGATGCATCGTTTCAGCAAACTTAAAATTTTTACTTTTACTTCTACGACACCGTTTGAAAGCTACTCACTAAAAATATAAAAATATAAAAAACTCAAAACCAGACCTTAGAATTTCATTCCAGAGTCTAAAAACCAAAGCATCCGCAGTTTCCATTCGTTAAACAAAAATGGCCAAAACAAAAACCCTTCCCTGCCGTTCTTCTCTGCAATAGAGTGCGAACATGCCCACCCAGATTTCTGCCACCAAGTCAGTTTAGAGACACAAGAGAACGATCGTTACATCGTTTGAAGATTCTTTTAATAACCGTTTGGAGTAAGCCGATGCAGATGGAGAGAGGACGATAGAGAGACGGTAAGTCTGAATAACCAGTAGATGTAAGAGACAGAAAGATAAATCTGATGGGTGCCATACAAGTTCTGTCGTCACCGTTAGGGCTGCCGCCCATAAGTTCTGTTTTTAATTTTAGAAAGTGGGGGTTTTTTTGGGAGAATCATTTGGGCATTATTTATGATTCAGCTATTTTGGTTTGATTGGTTATGATTTAGGGTTTTTGCTTAGGAGTAGTTTTGTTTAATTTATGTAAATAGACGGGTTAGATTTGGTTTAATCTCTTACCCTATTTTCTTCTTTAGGTATGCTGTCAATTTAGGGATTTGAAATCAGGGAAACAACCTAGAAGATCGAATTCTAAATGAATTGTTATTAGGAATTTTTAGTTACTGGGTTTTGTATCAAATTCTAACTGAATTGTTATTAGGAATAATTTTCAGTTTCTGGGTTTTGTTCCTTTGCTTTCATGAATTTCAGTTTCATATTTTGTTTTGTTTTGTTTTTTGCTTATCTGGGTTGCATTCGTTTTGGGTATCTGTTTAAAATCAACATGCATGACTTTTTATGTTGTTTTTTTTTTTACAATTGGTATTTATTTCATTCCTTCTTTCTATGTTTTTGTTTCTGATGTTCACTTTGTTCGTTTTTGTCAAGTTATTTGAGTGCTTTTTATTAAAAAAATAAAATATAATATAATTTTTTTCCCCTGCAGTTGCAATACATAGGCTGCAGTTCACAGATCACAGTGATTGAGGCATTGCATTAGAACGAGTACCAAAAATTTTGAAAGGTAAGTTTTTACGAATGTTAAGTTTTAAAAACCCACACCGGTTCAGTATGTAACCACTCTATCTGCCTTCTTATGTACTATTTCTTCTCTTCAATTTTTCCCTTTTTTTCTTATGCTCTTTTTCTTCTGCGGAAAGAAATCCAGTGACACTTGAAGACAGAGAACAGAGGCCTGACTTCACTAGCCTGCTACCACTGGTCAGCCAGCGAAACCACTACCGGTAAAACTGATTTCTTTCTTTTTTTCCCTTTCTGTTGTACTGCTTTGGATTTTATTTCTTAATCTTCTTCTACTTTACTCTTATAGAGTGAATTGAGGAATTGAACCTTTAATTAGCAGTAGTTGGATTTGAAATAAACTCATTCTATTTTGTAGAATAGATTAGGTGATTACGTTGGTTGTCATTACTCATTAGGATGTTATTATCTCATTAGCAAATTGTTTTGGCTATTTTAATTCTAATTAGTTTTCTATTTGAATTATTTTCAATTGGATGTAATCCATATCATGGCTGTATTTTATACGGAAAAGTGTAGAAATAAAGATCATTAGAAAAATTAAACCAACACTATGTCTTTTCTCTCATTAAGGAGATTAGACATCTCAAATTGACTAAAATCCTCTGTTCTTTTCGGTTTCTAAGGAAATTTTGCATGCAGGTTACTCATATGCAGTCAACGGATAATTTTGATAGAGGAGGTACAGTACTTTGTCCTAATTTACTGTTGGTAAATGTATGATATAACATATAAAGTTGTTAATCTAAGTATTTTTTATATTCTCTTTTTTTGTGTCTTCATCATCATTGTTGCTGATGATGCTTACTACAAAGCCAGTACCCGTTTTCTTTCTGTTTTCGTTGGTGAATTGGATTTTCTTTTTTGTGAATTTATGGTTTTCATTTTGTAAAAGCTTGGGTTTTAATTATTACCAAAATGAGAGGGTGAAAAACTATTCTCTTTCTTTGAACAGTGATCACCTCAATTTGCAAAAGAAACTCTAAATTCCACTATTGGCTACAACCTGCTAAATCTTCTAATTGTTGATGTATGTTACAAGATTTCATGTTACTTCTTTGGTAGATAGGATTTTATTTTTAGCGAATTTATGTATTTCATTTGGTATAAGTTTGGGCTTTAAGTTTTCCAAAAAAAAAAAAAAAAAAGTGGATTTATAACTGTTCTCTTTCTTTGAATTTGTTTTCAATACCATCAGATTTTTTGGTAATTGTTTTGTCAAAGCTATTCATATGTTTTTGTATTTTTCATGTTTCATTCGTTGTTGTTTTTTTGTAGTGTGTGGATTTTTGCTGCCTAGAATGTTACTTTTATGTTGATGAAATATCTTAAAGTGCATATTGGGTTTTCATTATTGCATATTTTGTTGCACTTATTACTGCAAGGCTGAATGGAGTCTTCCTTGATTGCATATACAAACATAGATGATTTTGAAAGGATTCAAAATGGCATTTTTTTTTTTTTTGGTGGCTTTGGAACTGTAACTATTGTGTTGTCTGTTTCGACTATACTCTATATTAGAGTCACTTATTGTTGACATTTTTATTTGACTATGTTTTGGAGGTATTATGGTATTCTATTATTTTTGAAATTATAGGTAGTTCTTTGATCATATTATAGGCAGGGAATTGTTGCAACAATAATGCATGATGTGTGTTTAATAAAATGTCTAAAAAATCTGCACTGCACACTGTCTCATAAAAATCTGTACTGCAGTACACTATTTTATAAAATCTGCACTGTTTTGAATAGCTTTCTGCATGGTTTTTAAATAACTTTCTGTAAACCAATTTTCTGTTTCGAATGTTGGTATTTGCTGTTTCATATTTTGCAGCAGAGTGAAAAGAAATCGAGTTAATACTTCTATGTCATGTAAGGTTTTGAACATTGGAAGTTGTAATTTTGTTGTTTTTTGCCTTCTCATATTTTATTATCTTCTTTCATACCCCGTTTGAAGTTAATCACGTTGAAGAAGAAGTGTCTTTGCTGTTGTGTAGGCTCTATTTATCTTTAAGAAAACACACTATTTTTTAAGTTGTTGTCCTTTTTTTGTTGGTATCTGCATTAGTTTATTGCCTTTGGTTGTTTTAAACAACATATGATGATTTGTTCGCTATGCATTCCATGTTTTGTTACAGATGGACACCATCACAGAAAAATGTAGCTATTCATTTGGCCGCTTAAGCAGACTGTTTCAGTACTATCTTTGCCACCATTGTTGTTCAGTTTCATCGTTCCACTGGGTAGTTATGAATTTTACACCATTCCAAATTAATTTCACATTATATTTCTTTAGACAAAAAACCTAAAACTATAGTTCATTTTTCATACTCTCTCTCTCTTTACAGTGAGCTTTTTGTTTTTACAATTTTTTTTTTTTTAGTTTTTTTTATTCAAGTTATTGAGTCATATTTCAATCTTTGAAAGCAAATTTTGATTTTCACTCTATTCTCTCATATTGGACCAACCTCTTTTAGATCTGCCAAGAAAACCTCCAAATTGGGCGAAACCAAGAGTTGCGAGTGTAGAAAGAGGTTTCTGTTCTTTGCAATAGGTAGTGTTGGGAACGGTAATACAAAATTTAAAATTTTCCTTTTCAAACACTATTTTCATTTGATTGTTGTTATATAATATGCATTTGATAGTTTATGATTTGGCTTTATCAAATGCAGATTTTTTTTCCCTCTAGGGATGTGGGTGTTTTTTTTTTTTTTTTTTTTTCTTGGGGTTGATTATAGAATTTGAGACTTTGGAGAATATGAAATTGTTGGTGTTATATGATTTTATGGAATGGGTTGTTGGATCTGGTGCAGGGATTGGTACAAATTGATAGAGCTACTAAAGCCTAAATGTTATGGTTTGTGCCGTTCTAACTTGCGCCTTTATTATTTTGGGTTATTATTTACTCATTTTTCTTTCTTACTGCCTTTGAAAAACTTTTTGAACAATTTGGTGGGTTATTCTTATGAAAAGCATGCCAAGTTGCCAACTATTAAGTTTCCAACCATTTATTACTTATCCAGAAAACACAGTTAGTTGTATGCAGACAAGGAAGAGTTTAATGGAAAACTTATAACCAAAAAAAATTGCCACTACCACCAGTAAAGGTTTTTTTTTTTTTTTTTTTTGGTATTTATTTATTTATGATATTATACATATGATTTAGGTTTGGGTATTTTGGTTAAATTGGTTTTGATTTAGGTGTTTGGGTTAGATTTGGTTTTGATTAACAATTTTTGAAGTGGCCCACATGTCTACTTGCTCATTGCTCTGTACCTTAAGTGACCAAATAAACAAGTGTTCACCTCAGTATAAATTTTAGGCAAGAAAGAAAAAAAAAATTCTGCATATGCGTAACAAATAATAAAATTAGTTAAGTTTATATGAGGACAATCTCATTTTAAAATATGTGTGTGTGTGTGTGTGTGTGTGTGTTGGAACATTTAATGTTTAATGAGTAGCTTTAGGGATTTTAAAGAATGTTAGCAAAAGGTTTACGCATTTGGGATCAAATATGATTTGGACACTTGGAGTAGATGATGGCTTAGGTGTTGACTATTTATTCTCCCTAAAAAAATACTAACATAGGCACTCTAAGTGTAAATACAGTGGAGAGAGTGACTTTAGTGGGCATAAGAACTTAGTTTAAAGACTACATCAACTAACTTTTGTTCCAACGTTCCTCAATGCTCATTTTAGCAAGATAGCCAAGCTTACCATGCATTTTGAGCTTATTTAATTGCTTTTGGGTTACATATTCATGAACTCTTTTGTAATACAATTCCTAAAACTATAAGTAATACTATTTTTACTACCATTGGTGTTCAGTTGCACCATTCCAGTGAGGTAGTTATAAATTTTACACCGTTTCGAATAAATTCCACTTTATATTTCTTTAGGAAAAAAAATCAAAAACTTCAGTTCATCCTTCTCCCTCTCTCTGTATGGTGAACCTTTGGTTTTTACTAATTGTTTTGGGGGTTTTAATGTCATGTTCCATTTTAGTTTTTTGATTCAAGTTATTGAGGCATATTTCAATCTTTGAAAGAAAATTTTGATTTCACTCTAATTCTTCTGCTGTCTCTCTTTCATCTTTCTCTCCTGTAATTTGAACAATGTTTTGACCCTGTGTAATTTAAATTAGTATTATTGTAAGCATTTGGTTTTACTTTGGGCACCACTCCATTTGGAGATGATTGGAACTTTGATCATGATAGTGTGTTTATAGGCTTTTATGAAGTATGATGTGTTGTACACTGCATTAATGCATTTGGTGTTCTTTCTTCACTTAATTATCTGCAAATAGATTAACGTTAATTGTGACAAAGGTTCTGATAGATGACTTTAGCAAAGCTTGGTTTAGAAGAAATTAATTTTTATAAGGTGAAGTTGTAACTAACTTATATCTCTTGCTTGAAGTACATGGTGCTATGTAAGGAGCTAACTTACTAAATGGAAGGCATTGAATTTTTGAAGGAGTTTTTAGAGTAAAGTTCAAAACTTAGTTTTTAACTAAGATCCTTGCAACATATTTTCTTTGAGAATGCACTTGAAATTCCAATGTCTCTTTAGTTTCACAAGTTTACATAATTTATGGTTATTTTTGATGGATCAAACCTTTCTTTTGTAGTCTCTCTTTCATCTTTCTCTCCTATAATTTGAAAAACCTTCTAACCCTATCATTTTGTTGAAATACAGATTTGCTTAGTTCTTTGCCAAGCACAACACTTGGGTAATTTACAAGAAGAGTTGAGGAACAAACTGAAAGGTAAGGACAACAATATTTTCTCTTTGTTTATCTCATACTTTATTAGTGTGTGCATTTGAATTGGCTCTTCTTTGCATATTTTAGCTAGCTTTCTCTTCAAAGAAACAAATATTTGCATTCAATTAATTCTTATACTGTATTCAACTAACCTGCCAAGCTTTTATGTTCTCTTTTAAAAATAATTGCCACCAACTATATTGGGTTTTTTGATTTGTCCTAACTACATAAGTTGTTTGCGATTCTCTTTCATTAATTTATAGCATTAAAAGCTCCACAATAGGAGATTTATTTGTATGGGAACAAAAGAAGACAAATCAAATGAGTATTCAAAAAATAAAATACCTATTGGGAGGCCTTTTGTAGAACACCTAGCAGATATAGTAATTTGTTTTTACTTACATAATCCTTATGGAAAAAACAAACAAACAAGAGATATGGTTCTATAGAGCCTAAGTATAAACAACCAAAACATACCCTATACTTTAGGCCAAATTAGTTAATAGCAAAGTGATGTCATGTTGTCTTTGGCAAGATGGTATATGGGATGGATGTTGTCTACAAGAGTGAAGTAGAAGGATATCTTCCTTTGAGTTTTATAGAGTGCAACTCAATACATCATTTATGTTTTATGCTAATACTATTTTTTATGAATATATATATTTTTTTAATTTGCTAGGTCTTAATTGCTACTTAGGGCTAGAGAGCAGTTGAAAAAGAAGTAGACACAAATAAGAAAATGAATATTGGTGATTCTAAAAAAAGTGCAAATATTATCAAGATCCTAATGAAGTAGAAGTTGATGGAAAAGGATAGTGGTAGGAAGCATCAAGAAATTGAAAACCAAATGTACACGGTTCAAGGAAGGCAATGCAAATTTCTGTTGGTACCAGCTCTTATCTTTTAATGATTGCTATTGAGAAAAATCTATAATGTAAGACTTGGTTAGGCCTACCAAGTGCAAAATAAGGATTGGCTTTAAGGGATCTCTTTCTACCCCCCCCACCTCAAGATATATATATCCTATAAGGGTGATGAGGTGTTTTGATGATAAGTTAGAATTAAAGCTTTTAATTTTGAACGTAAAAGTCTTAACTTTATATAGGTTCTCAAAAAAAATAATTGGGAAACTTTTTACAACAATGGAGAGGAGAATTTGAACCATGTTTGTTCTATAAATTAAAGCAACTACCTTATGCAATAAACATATAAATATAATGCATTTTGGCTAAATTTTGATGCGTTTTGGGATGATACAATTATGTAATTTGATTTATGTTATCAAGATGTAATCTACAATTTTACATTGAAATTTTATTCATAATGTTCTACTAATACCAAAATAATATGTTCTGCAGAGTGCAAAGGCAGATCTTAATGTGGAGAAGGTTTTCTTTTCAAAAGCAAGGGATATTAAATGAAGGCTTGCTAATACTAATTCCAAGGTTGAGGTATGTGCGCATCAATAACTTACTCCATCAGTAATTTGACAATTTCAAGCACACTTTGCAATTTGGTGTTGGTATATTATGTGTCATATAGTTAGATGAACAGCCTACATTAAACTTAGAATTTTTCAATATTTACCCAACATTAATATCTAATTATGAAATTCTATTAAATGAACATGTCCTAAATTGATTATATAGTTATTTTATAATCCATTCTAAATTTTGAAACCATCCATTTTTAAAATAAATAAAAAACAATTTAACATACTTATCATTGCATAGGTGTTCACTAAAGGCCTCTAATAGGTAAATTGATTTCTTATTCTTCTATGATTTATCTTCTCCAGTGTTGGAGCTTAAATACTCTAAAACATTGAAAGAGAAAATCAAATAACTTATGCAGTAGGTGATTGATGGAAGATGTGACTTGCAAATTGTCCCACTGTCTACATTTATGAATGTTGAGAAAGAAAACATTTGAGGTCTTCTGCTTAGGCAATTGTACTATCGCATGCTATTTTAAGAGCCATAATTTAAGAAAAAAGTTTCATGAAAGTTTCATTTCATATTTGTTATACAAATTCCTTATTTAAAGCATTAACATTTTTATTTTTATTATTATTAATTTTTTTATGGTAGTAGGTAGACACCTTACAACTGGTAAACAGCTGAACATACATATACATTACCCTTATCAATTTTAGTATCTTCTACTTGGGTTTTTACTAAAATTTTTTCTTTTTTCTCTTTGATCTTCCATGGAAATTCGGCAACACCTTCTTAAAAGATAAGAAAAATATGATTATATTCTAATAGATACTTTCCTATGTTTTTTTTATTGGATTTTGTTTTTAAGTAAAATTTTGATTTAGAAATTTTTATTAGACATGTTTAAAGGAAAAAGAAATGATAAGAGCTATCTAACGCTCATTCACGTGGTCTAAATTTTAGATGGTAGAACTAATTTCACATTTGTATGTGATCTTCATTTAGAATCAATTTAAAATTAACATTTTGTTCCGAATCTTCTAATATGCCTAGGTATGCAAAAAGATCCTCAATGGCTTGGTTGCTTACAATATTAGAACCATAAAGACTTTTAATAGAGAAAGCATGAAGTCCGTAAACAAATGGTTAAACTATTTGACTTTTGGTTTATTTTAGGATTATAAATGATATTTTGAGCTATGAATCTAAATTTTTATGATGTTATGAAGAAAGGTTTTTGTTTTTCTTCTGCTGTAAGTTTAATTTTTTCCCGTTATTCAAATTATGTTAATATATATTATTATGATAAAGTATTATTTACTTTTGATGATGTTATATAAAAAAAGAAGTGTACTTTTGATGATGCTATAAACAAACAACTAGCACAATTAAAAAATTCCCGTGCATTTGCACGGGTTATAAGCTAGTTATTTTTAAAATATCAAATTTATTCTCCAAGCACAAACTACACTTAACACGCTTGAAAGTTTCTCTACTCCTCCAAATATTCTGCTTCCTTCTAACAGCTTAATTGCAAATATTTCACAATGATTACATTGTGACAATTATATACACGAGGTTGAAGTTAATAGTAGATAAATAATAATTTTTGTTCTTAAGGAACAACTTGTATATTTTTAAAGTTTTAGTAACACTAGTAGGCCTATTTGGTTTGAGCAAAAAATGGGTATATTATGTATTCATTTTTCAGGTTTTTATGGGACTCACTACTAAAAAACTTGTTTGATTTTGTATTTGTATTTAGTTTTCATTTTCAATAAAAAAAAAAAGATTTGAATACAAATATTGAATACAATTTTTTGGTGTTTTCATTTTATTGAAAATGAAAACAATTACATTTTCATAAATAAATAAAAAACCAAATTTGTGGATCCCACTAACATTGACTTGTCTCGTCAAAAAACACATTCTCTCTTAATTGTGTTGAATTTTTAATTGAAAAATATAAAGTGAAAAAAAAAAAAAAGAAGAAAAAGCAAAGACCAGAAAATAATGTCTAACATGAAATGGATTGGATAGAGAAAATAAATACAAGATTTGATAAATAAAAAAATGAGTTCAAAAAATGAAAAGAGAAAATGGATCGACCCCAATGATAACCAAACATGGGTTAACATCAGAGCATCTTAAGCAATTTAGACAAATTTTCACATGGTTTGGAGAGCAACCCATTTTAGTATTTTTTTTTTCTACCTATTTCTTAAAAAATAATGCTAGAGATACAAATTATTTTACAAAAATTTTTATAAACTACTGATGTGGTGAGTGATTATTATTAAATGAAAAAGTGATGTTAATGGTGAGTCTAGAGGAAACCAATAAGAGGTTGGCTATATCAACATTTTATAAAAATGTTATAAAATAATTTGTGACGATAGCATCACTTTTTTTTAAATATAAATTTTTTTTCATTATTACTTTAATCTTTCCTTACAAGTATATCATTTTAGGAAAATTATTTGTATAAAAAAAAAGAAAATTATTGTTTTTCTCTCACATAAATTATAAGTCATATTATAAATTTAATTAATGAAATCGACGTTTATACGAAAAGAGAGAGTACACGTCTTCAGGAAGTAGCCAATTATTACCCCTCATCTCATCTGTTTTTTTCTCCTAATATCTCTCCACATAGAGTGTATGTCATAGACTGACCCGATTTCTTCCCAAACCAAACTCAACTCATAGTCCCACACAGACCTGCGAGAGAGAGAGAGGTAATCAATCGGCGGCGTGCCTCCATTGCCACTATCGTCCTCGCCTTCCTCCGCTGTGCTTGTCCACCCCCCACCCTCCACCACCGCCGCTCCACTGCCTAGGTCGAAATCGTACCTTCCACTCTAACGTCGTTCCTCTTTGCTGTTGATTTTGTATTTCTTCTAGGCCTAACCTCTGTTTGTCTTTTCTGGGCTGGGACAGAATTTGGCCCAAGTTAGCCATTTCAGGATTTCATTTGTATCTGTGAGAGTGCCCAGAGAGAGAGAGAGAGAGAGAGAATGAATAAAGGCGGAGCAGGTGGAGTGGGTGGAGGCGGAAGTGGGGGCAGCGGTGGCGGAAGTGGACCCACCGCGGCAGCAGCGGCAGCGGCAGCTCAGAAGCAGAAGACATTACTACAAAGAGTCGATGCCGACATTGGCAGCATCGTTGACAACTTCACCCACCTCGTCAATGTCTCACGGGTATTCGAATATTTGCATTACATTACTGTTTTTTTGCTAAGCTTTTCTAATTGGGTTATTAAAATTTTAAGTTTTTGTGGCTCTTATTGGACAAATCTTTTGGATCTTCCATGGAAACCTGTGCTACACTCAAATGTTAAATTGCTTAATTTATGAATTGAGTTATTACATTTCACTATCAACAAATTTAACCAAGAATTTGTATTGAAAAATGCTAGGACCATGACAAATTACACCACTTTTGTCACAACTTGAGCAGTGGAGAAAAAGTGGCTGGTCTATGTGGGTCCACATCTAGTTGTGACAAAATTTGTGTAATTTGTTGCGGTTCTAGCATTGTTGATTTGTATCTAGCTTTAAAATGGTTGTTTTGTTTGTCTTGGTTGGTTGCATGCTTATTCTCATTAACGCATGCATTGTTTGTATTAGAATAATGGTTAGTGATTAAATTTATCATGCTCTATTGGCTTAAGTTTTTTAGGCTAAAGGGATAGTTTAACATAGTATCAAAGTAGTAGTCCTAAAGTCTAACCATGTCTCCACTTTACGTCACATTTCTAGTCCAT
Source organism: Lithocarpus polystachyus (assembly GCA_033629205.1). Lineage (NCBI taxonomy): Eukaryota > Viridiplantae > Streptophyta > Magnoliopsida > Fagales > Fagaceae > Lithocarpus > Lithocarpus polystachyus. The sequence continues at coordinate 107,323,457 of CM066163.1, read as the reverse complement.
TTGGATTGAGGGGGGAGGAAGGGGGAGTGGAGGGAAGTAGAATACAAATAGGCTAATTTCCGGCTAACTCTACCCTGCTCCCCTCTACTCCTCCTCCTTCCCGTCAATCCAAACAGACTAAAGGTGGGCTCACACCCAAGAGGGAGTGTTAGGATAATGGTCAAGTGGTTAAATTCGCCATTTCCTATCAGCTTAAAGTTTTGGAACTAAGTGGTAGTTTAACAGATTGAACTGACTAGCCTTATCTTGTGGTTTTCTTCTTATCTGTACTAAGATTTGAACAAATGGTTGTTCCCATCATCCTTAGCCTCGGTAGCATAGCTTGTGCCTATCTTTGGTATCAACATGTCATTTTTAATGGAAGCTTTTGTTTTGTGTTGAATAGTTGTTTAATAATTAAATATTAAAATTAAGGTGTCCTAGCCATTTTCATAAATCACCTATCTTTATTGTTTAGAGTAGAGGTACAAACCATTTGGCAGCTTAATCAATTATACGGGCCATTCATACCTATTATAGTTCCCATATTACCCTATATCAACTTATCTAGGAGGTCACTTGATGAATGAAAGCCTTTGATACTTTAGGATTACAAGGCTGTGTATTTTTTTAAATGAAAAGTTCTTTTTTTCAATGAAAAGTTCATCTTTATTTTTTCAATGTCTTTTTTCAAATGTTTTTCATCCCTAAACTATTTGAAAAAAGTTCTTTTTTCATCCTTATTTGTGTCTCTAAACTATTGAAAAAACTCTTTACAAAGTTTAGGGATGAAAAATAAACTTTTTAAAGATTAGGGACGAAAAACAAACTTTCATTAAAATTTAGGAACCAAAATAGTATTTTACCCTATTAGTTAATAATTTAATCAGTTAATGACTATAACTCAATAAGAATTAGTCTGCTATGTTCAACATCAACCACTAAAGTAACTAAACAATTACCACATATATTATATCATGCTTTTTTTTTCATGAATGAGCTAAGAATACGAGGACATTGCAACATGATAATTGGTACCAAGCAGATATTGAAAAGGGAAAAAAAAAATAGAATAAGAAGCAGATATCGAAAAGGGAAAAAAATTAGAATAAGTAGTAGTTAGGTGGTTTACTATTTCAAGGTGAAAAAATAAAAATAAAGAAGAACTAGGAGGTTGTGGGTTGGGTTTTAGGACAAGTTATACTCAAATTTTTTTTTTTTGATAAGTAAGTTCCACTAAAAATATGCCAATCAATGGTTTATATCAATAATGTTAAGATCCTATTGAGTTAATTCAGTTTTGGTTTATTTTTTTGAAAAATATAAAAAAGCTCCAAATAGTACGCTTTGAGCTTTTTGAAAAAGCACAACAAAGCGCGCCTAAAGCACACTTCCTTGAATGGGCTTAGCTTTTGAGGCAAAAAGCTCTGGAGCCTTGGGGCTTCGAGTTTTAAGTTTAAGCACGCTTTTAACAGCACTGGTGGAATGAAACTCAACAAAACTCAAAATTTCAATTCATTCATCTGCTAAAAGATCATATTTAGCTATGATTACTTCCCATAGAAGTTCTTGCACTCTCTTTAATTTTTTTAATAAGTAATAAAATTTTATTTAAAATAAACAGGGCGAAACCTGAATACATGAGAAGTATGCAAGCGCAACCCAACAAATTAAGACCTAAAATTAAAAAGATCCAAGAGCTCTAAAAGAGAACAACAAAACATCCCTAATATTTCTCAACCAATCAAACAAAGATCTAAGAACACATAGTTTCAAGTGAAGCAAGTAGGCATGGGCATTTTCATTTAATTCATTGTATCACTACTGCATTGCCTGCACTTTGCTAAGGAAACAATGGGCTAACTCATTACCAAGGAAATCTTCTTGCTTATTGGTAAAAGGGAAAGAAGCCTTTGCAGATAATCACCTCCCAGCCAGTGCTTGCACATTTTGAACTTTGGCTTTTTGTGCCAGCTAGTTCTTTGCCTTGATTGAGTGAACATAGTTACTGATGTTGTTGTTAACTAGCTCTTGAAGTTGGTATGAAGCTAGAACTTCGTATTTTGATGTTTTGTTACATTTGGCGGGTGCCACCTTGTCTCTGGGATCAGTGAGGATCATTTAGTCTCTAGAAGGGAAGGGAACCTTATACCTACTAATTGCTATTAATGAATTATAATTTTTTAATCTCTAGAATGGAAGGGATCCTTCTTCCCTATAATTGCCAAGGTGTGAAATCAGGAAAGGGAGCTATAGCGGCATAAGGCCTTTTCAAATTGTGGGAAGTGCTTCTTAACAAACTTGCCTTTTAAAATGTGAAAATTAAACGAACAATTAAGAACCATCCAAATATACCAGAGTTGAGTAGTTTAGATCTAGAACCTGCTTGTTTATGTTGCTGTATGATGTAAATAAAAGAGGCAAGTGATCTTTGAAGGGTTAATTGGTTTTTTATGGAAGTCACCTGAGCTTTTGGTTTATGTTTTAGTTATTGCTGAAAATTTTAACATATATATTCTTAGAAGTTTTGTTTAATGTGATTATTTTCATGGAACCTTGCTTAATGTAGGTGAATGATCTTCCTGTCAGAAATTCACAAGAAGCTTTCATGATGGAGATGCGTGCAGCTAGAATGGTAAGATCGGTTACAGCTCTCTCTCACTCGTGCGAGCATGCACAAGAATGTAGGCATGTATATATAGTTTAAAATTGAAATCTCATTCATCTATTATTAGATTTAGATCTTGGAAAGATTGTTGTGATCCAAAAGGAAAGTTTGGGATGCAGTTTGTGAGTTTCTTTTTTGCATATCCTTTTTAAGGAAATTAGAGAGATTCCACGCACCACAAAGCCATACACTTGCCCATAAAAAATTGAAGAACTCAAGGATGCCTCTCCCATTGAGCTATTGAATTTCTTAGACAATACGAGTTTATATAGATTTTTTTTTTTTTTCCTTTTCTTTTAACTGAGATAATGAGATGCTAAAAATAAGGTTGTTGATAATGGATTTAAAGGTTTGGATTTTTTAAATTTTTTTATTATTATTATTATTTTTACTGTTAAGACTATCTAAGCCTTATTCTATTTTAGTTACTGAACACCAACATCTTCAATTTTAGGTTCAGACAGCTGACTCTCTACTTAAGTTGGTATCAGAGCTTAAGCAAACTGCAATCTTCTCCGGATTTGCATCCCTTAATGACCATGTGGAGCAAAGAACAGCTGAGTTTAATCAACAGGCAGAGAAGACAGACCACATGTTGGCAAGAATTGGAGAGGAGGCAGCTGCCAGCCTCAAGGAGCTTGAATTGCATTATTTTTCTTCGACACAGAGGGCTAGTGATATTCCGCAGTTGTGAATGGGTGGCATAAAAGAAGCTTGCTAATCACCATTTGATTCTACTCTTAAAGTACTGCGATTTCTAGTTCTACTTTAGTTTACCAATTTGATCCGATCAGTTTTTAATCATTTAAAAAAACAAATGTAGCCTGACATGTGTTTTCTATTATGCAATATATTTTATTTTTCCTACTACTCAATTTTAATAATACTGTAAAATAATTTAAAAATATATAATTTTAATTTATTTCATATTTTCAGTAAGTAACATCTAAGTTGTGACTATCAATGTAATATAATTCATGTTGGTTTGGATGCTTTAAGCCTTTTTTTTTTTTTTTTTTAAGAGTTAGCTAGGGATTTTTATTTTTTTTATTTTTTTATTATAGAGATAATCTATTACAAAAAAGTTTTACCAGAAATAACTAGAACCTACGTATAGTAGTTTATTTGATTTAGTAAAAAAAAAAGTTTATTTGTTAAAGGCATATGCAAAACTAGGTATAGAAAATAATTAAAAGGTAAACTAAATATTTAGTTCATATTTTTTAAATCATAGTTTAATTTAATCTCTAACTTTTTAATTGTGTCAATTTGGTTTCTAACATTTCAATAATATGTCAATTTAATCCGTACATTTATCTTTTAGATGAAAATAGATGACATAACGGTCTGCCAAAATAAAAAATTAGATTATTGTTATATCAACGAAAATTAATTTTTTATTTTGGTTGTTTGTCATGTCAACAATTTTCATTTAATAAACAACTGCAGAGATTAAATTGACACGACATCAAAAGAATTAGTGACTAATTTGACAGAGTCCGAAAGATTACCATCCAAATTAAAAGATAGTACCAAGGATAAACCATAATTAAATAAGCAAATGAACCGATCCTACCGACAAAGAGTCATGGATAAACTTTAAAACTCGTGATATCTTGAATTGGTACTTTTGTAGTGTCAATGAATCCAAACTCTACACATCACAAGTTCAGAGTATTTTTGCCTATTTTGCCTATTTAATTTTAATATTATGTCAATTTAATCCGTACATTTATCTTTTAGATGAAAATAGATGACATAACGGTCTGCCAAAATAAAAAATTAGATTATTGTTATATCAACGAAATTAATTTTTTATTTTAGTTGTTTGTCATGTCAACAATTTTCATTTAATAAACAACTGCAGAGATTAAATTGACACGACATAAAAAGAATTAGCGACTAATTTGACACAGTCCGAAAGATTACCATCCAAATTAAAAGATAGTACCAAGGATAAACCATAATTAAATAAGCAAATGAACCGATCCTACCGACAAAAAGTCATGGATAAACTTTAAAACTCGTGATATCTTGAATTGGTACTTTTGTAGTGTCAATGAATCCAAACTCTACACATCACAGGTTCAGAGTATATACCTCAAAAAACCCTTTTCTTATTTATTTTTGCCTATTTTTCCTCTAAAGCGGCGGCGTTTCAATCATTTCTCTCTCTCTTTCAATCACTCTCACACACACACAGCTCGAGCTTTAGCATTAGCAAAGAGAAAAAGCAATGTCCATGTTGATGCTCCAGACATGCCTCTCAGGCTCAACGCCTTCATTCCCCTTCAAACGCACCTTTTTGGTGTGCTGCGCGCCGTCGCAGCAGTCCCACGTGGCGCTGGTGAACGGACCGGTGCTCGACGCTCGGGTCCACGAGCGAACCGAGATCCGTATCGGCCTTCCTAGCAAAGGCCGCATGGCCTCCGATACTCTCGATCTTCTAAAAGTACGCATTGACTTTTTTTTTTTTTCCTTTTCCTCTCTGTTTGGTTCCTGAGAAAATGGCATTGCATTTGAAATTTCTTATAACTTTTGTTTTGTTTGTGTGAAAGGATTGTCAATTGTCTGTGAAGCAAGCGAATCCACGACAATACGTTGCGCAAATTCCTCAGGTATGCGAAAGCGTTTCGTTGTTTTTTGTGAATTGCATTTGTGAGAAGTTGAGATAGGCTTAAATTCATTGTTGGTCCCTAAAGTTTTGTGCATGAGCGATTTTAGTTTTCTAGAGACTAAAATTGATAATTTCAAGTTTATGAGGGACTAAAAGCAATCTATTTAAGTTTTTGGGGACTAAAAACAATCATTTTAAGCTTGTTAGGGACTAAAAACTATTACTTTAAGCTTGTTAGGGACTAAAAATGATTAGGTTATGTGTTTTAGGGACTAAAATCGATAACTATAAGTTTATTTATGGACTAAAAGCTATCAAATTTAGTTTGCTAGGGACTAAACGCAATCAAATTTAATATTTTGGCCTTAGAAATGACATTTTGTTGTTGAAAATCAGGAATCGGTGATAATTCTGAAGGAATGCTGAGTTGATTTTACTCGTTTGTTCTAACTGATACTCTATAAGCAACTGGTTTTGAGTCTGACACTTGTTTAAGTAAAGGATGCTGTGATTGCATTCCCAGTTGATTTTCCCTTCCTTTATACAACATGCAGCAATAGTCTCATTACCAGTGTCATTTGACTCAATTAACCTGACTTGAGTCATACCCAACTTTATCCATGTTTAGTGTGTTTGGTTTAGTTTATAAATAAATGAACTAAGAAAAAAAAAAAACCTATATATGAAAAATTCTTAGATTTTTGCTCAGAATATAATGTTGCCCAATGCAGTAATATGACCTAGTGTCTTTGGGCATGTCCAGTGGGGTATGTGTCATATTGCTTGAATTAATTTGTATGAGTTGCTTGAAAAGCTAACAATGGAAAAGACATGGATAGGAAGTTTTTAAAAAAATTGCCGCATGTTTGTGCTATTGTGTGCTCCAATAATTCATAGGTCAATCAATTATAATGGCACTTCCTGTGTTCAAGCACATTGGATGCCCGTGTGACTGACCAATAATATAAATAGTTAATCCTAGATACATTCTGTAGCCAAATTTTTAATACTCATGTGTTTTACAGCTTGCCAATTTGGAAGTTTGGTTTCAGCGACCAAAAGACATTGTTCGGAAATTGGTCTCTGGAGATCTAGACCTTGGTATTGTGGGTTTTGATACAGTCAGTGAATATGGCCAGGTAAGCATTAATTTATGAACTGTTTCTGGTCATTATTTGGGTAATTGGGTCCCTGGGTGTTCTTTTGATGTTTACATATATATGGGCATAGTGACAATATTTTGCTTTATAAGTTGAAAGTAAAAACTGAAATACCTTCCCATTTCTTCCTTAAGAGTAATTTTCCTACTAGTATATTCATTTAGAAGTTTGTCACTCTCTATCTCTCTCTCTCTCTCTCTCTCTGTGTTGTTAGTTTGAAGGCCATACGTTTGAAAAAGTATCCTTTACTTTGATGAGGAAAATGCTTGTAGAGTGTGCACAAGTGTGTGTGTATATATATATATATATATATTAAATAAATAAAAAATTGAACTTTAGGTTTGTATTGGATGTTTGATCCTAACCTAGTTTATGACATCTTCAGAATCAATTATCTATAAATCATTAAGATTTGATACTCAATGTTACTAAAGTTATTTAGAATGCCTATTAAGTTGAGTACTCAATGCTACTATCTGGAGTAATTCAAAATGCCCATATAAGGTTAGATACTCAAGCATGCTTTGTCACTTTCTTTTGCTCTCTGCTATGTGTTACTGTGTTTTTTCTGTGTTTCTGGCTGTTCCAGCTGTGCTTCTATAGTGTCATTGTACTGATCTGATGTATTTCCTTGAAATAAAAATTTGCTTAGTCATAAAAAAATGGGGGTTAGATACTCAAGCATGACTTAGAACCCAGAGCAAAATTGTAAGATTTGTTTCAGGGAAGAATTTAATCTCTTAAACACACACACACGTGCATCCAATGAACACTCTAATTATGTGAAGCATTCCTCCCTTTGTCATTACCTCAATAGAAACTTGTGCATGTAGTTTACACCTTGGAAAGTAGGCAGAATGCTTCCAAGACCCTCCATATTGGGGGTTACAGACACATAAATGCAATGGCATCCTGTAATTAGCTGGTAGATGCTCTGCCATACTCATAGAGGTGGATTGTTAGTAAAGGGTATGATACTTTTATCAATGGGAATAGTTGCAATTAGCAGCAGATCATGGACTCGATATGAAATTTAACTAGCAAAATTTCCTTGTTTTTTGTGTATACCCTGTGTACTAGGATAGTAGTTTTATTTTTGCCCCTTTTTTTTAATGAAATTCTATTACTTAAAAAAAAAAAGGTCCTTGTTTTCTTATCAAGGATTGGTATGAGGAAGCACATTACCATTAAAAGTTCATCATTTTTGTTCCTGCTGTCAGGGGAATGAAGATCTTATTCTTGTTCATAATGCTCTTGAGTATGGGGACTGCCATTTATCACTGGCTGTAAGTTCTTGCAGATAGCCAACTGAAACTTACTGCTTATCTCATAAATTTTACTATTAATAATCTTAGTATATTACCGATCATAACAATCTTGGTATATCCTTTGCCCTTTCAGATTCCCAAATATGGGATTTTTGAGAACATAAATTCTCTAAAAGAGCTAGCACAAATGCCTCAATGGACTGCTGAAAAGCCTCTGCGAGTCGCTACTGGATTCACCTACGTATGATCTGTGTTTCATTTTATTATATTATGAAAAGTTCAGTTTATTTTTTAATTTTTGTAACATTTTCAATTTTGGCCCTATCCTTCTGCACAGCTAGGTCCTAAATTTATGAAAGAAAATGGACTAAAGTATGTGACTTTCTCAACTGCTGATGGAGCACTGGAGGCAGCTCCTGCGGTGAGAAGTGCATTCTTTCTCTATGATTTGCATATTTCTTTGTTTTTTTTTTTTTTTTTTTTTTTTTCTATTTTCATTTTCCTCAATTTAGAACTGAATTGTTGCTGTCCATTGAGATAATTGATCTAGTCCCTTGTCATATTAGCACAATGCATGTTGTTCTTGGGGAAGAGGCTTAGAATTTCTATTGATCCAGAATATTGATTACCCTGCTTGTCAGTTTATTTGTTATTAACATATTCTTAATATTCTTTTCCCTTTTAAAGAAGATTGTTTATTTTGGTTATCTAATTATTTATATTCTCTACTGTTTTACCAGAATAATGGTTGATGAGATAAATTGTTTGATTGTCAGTTCTGTATACAGCACTGGACAATCTCTTTTCATTTTCCCCCCTTGCTTAGAGACATAATTTTTTTGAGAGATGATACGAATGGAAACCATAATTAAGCTAGTATGGATTTTTTTTTTTTTTTGGTGGGGATGGGAGGGTGGGGGAGGGTTGGTCTAGTTCATAAAAAGGCACAGCAGGAAATTGAGAGAATGAATAAAAAATGGATAGAAGCACAACAAAAATAGAAATAGAACCTATCAAAAAAAAAAAAAAATAGAAATAGAAGCTAAGATAGGTGACTGAAATAGAAATAGCCGAGCTCATTCACTGAAAACACTACTAAGTGAGCTATGCAGCGGGGAAGGCAGTCTCCAACAGAGGAGTATAAATTGTTGGCTTCACAGGTTTCTTAAAAGGAAAATATGGCTTTTTTCCTTTTGAGGAGGGGTGTGGAGTGACTGCATAGCTGACCTTAATTCATATGAAAGGATACAGTTGTATAGTGCAATTTAGTTACTACTTTCCACTTCTTTTTTTGGTTTTGTTTTGTTTTTGACTGGTAACTCTTCAAACCCACCATAATGCACCCTAGACTGGATCACAAGCCCGCGTGACTGAGCTTGGCTACTTTTCTACTTTGACTTCTGTTAGTTTTATAATAAAATAAAATAAAAATGGTAAGAAACCTTGAAATAATCGATTTTTGTTGGACACATTACTTGTCTTCCCCTGAATTCTCTCCACTTCTTCTCCTTAGAGAAAGAAAAAACGATGACCCTTCCAAGTACATTTTGTTCCCTATTGTGAACACGATGTACTCTTCTCAATAAAGCATTTATTACCAATCCAAAAAAAAAAAAAAAAAAAAACAATGACCCTTTTCCTCTTTACCCATCATTCTTTCTTTTGTTGTTTTTAGGTGATGAGCATAATGCTCACTAAAATGTTGATAAATATGTCCTACATTAAAAATCCTGAATGCTTCGACGAGCTGTGGATAACAAACGACACAGATGATCGTATATGGTTCAGTTTTGTTTTGTTCAGTCTGTTGTCATGTCTCTTTCTGTAGTATTTGCCTTAGTAAGATTCAGCACTTCAAATATCCAATTGGTTGAAGTTGTCATAACATAGAGCTGTACGCAATGGCTTCTGAAGGAAAGTTGTGGGTCTTGGGTGACAGTTCTGTATGTAAAGCATTTAAAATATGAATAAAATAATTCATTTTGTTACATAATATTTCCCGTGGAATATGTTGCCTTTTGGTTTAAGACATTCATGGTTTGGATAATGATGTCACTAGTTAAAATGGAAATTTTGTATTGGGTAATGGTGTTATCAAGTGTAGCTGACTGCTTAATAAATACTTGCTATCTCCACATGAATTTTATATAGACCACTTGTTGTTACTGTAAATTCAGATGGGCATAGCTGATGCAATTTTGGACCTTGTGAGTAGTGGAACAACACTGAAAGAAAACAACTTGAAAGAAATTGAAGGCGGAATTGTGTTGGAAAGCCAGGTTAGCTATCTTGGACCTTGCCAAGCATCAGATTTTGTAGTTTCTAGAATGCTATTAAAAGAGGGACTTCAGGCAACTGCTTTTGTGACACAGTTAATTTTGCATTTTGTCTTTATCACATCTTGTCTTGCAACATTCTTCAGGCTGTTCTTGTTGCAAGCCGGAAAGCATTGATCCAGAGGAAAGGTGCAATGGACATAACACATGAGATTCTCGAAAGATTGGAAGCACATTTGAGGGCTGTTGGTCAGTTCACAGTATGTCATGTTCTCCTGCTGGGGCTGCATTTTATTCAAATTTAGTTTTATGTTGCTTACACACTTAACTGGCAGGTTACTGCAAACATCAGGGGAAGTAGTGCGGAGGAAGTGGCTGAGAAAATACTGAGTCAGCCATCATTATCTGGACTACAGGTGTGCTTTGGAATAAAATCAATCACTTTTCTTCGCCCAACTAAGTTCACCCAATGGTTTTTTATAAGTAATAAAAAATTTTAAAATGGAAAGGCTCTAGCCCTCGTACAATGGAAGTATAAAGAGAGGCACAAAGAAATATAAGAACACATAAAAAAAATAAATAAACAAATAAACATCTAAGATCTAAAATTTCCAAAAGAAAGTAAGGAGCAAAGCCCTCAATCGCCCTCAAGGTTTCCCATTTTTAGTTTTCATATTTGGATGAGTGAATCACAAATCATGATTTGGATTTTTAATCACCATTCCTGAATTTCAGGAGTTTTTCTTAATCCGTTATATTTGTGCAGGGACCTACTGTAAGTCCAGTATTTCGTAAACGTGATGGGAAGGTAGCCTCAGATTACTTTGCCATAGTCATATGTGTACCCAAAAAGGCATTGTACAAGTCTGTACAACAACTGAGAGCGGTGAGCCTTTTTATTATCTTTTTTTTACAAGTTCATTTTATTATCTCTATGTAATATTAATTATTTCTAATGTTACATATGCTTGTTTTTCCGTCTCTCCTTACGTGTCATGAGGAAAATGTTAGTTCTTTGGCTCAGGCTTGTGTGTCATTCTGTGGCTTGGATTGATATTTTCCCATTAGACTAGTGTTTAGCCTTTTGGATTAAAAGATGATCCTAGAGTAGCAAATGCTTTAGCTCTGTGAGGTATCTGCTCTTTCTCTGATGGATAATTTTACAGAATTAACCAGCTTTTGAAAGGTTCACCTCTCCCCCCTAGGATTGATTAGATCTTTTAATGTATGGACAAGCTAGGTATTTCATACGAAACAAATGTCTTGACCTTTATAATTGAAACCAGCTTGTTTTTAAACAGGTTGGTTCAACTTAACCAGGTATGACATGCAGGTTTGTCCAGTTTATGTAGCACCAGTTTCTGAGTTTTGCGTCATAACGTGTAGATTCTGAACTCATAAGAAATCTGTGTGCCCATCTTTTGTATTGAACTATATAATATATGTGAAAAACCAAGGACACTATTTTCTGGCATCTCTCATCTCTCTAGGGATTTTTGTATCTGGTTTTCCACATTGAATTGAGTTTCCCCGTCCAGAAATCCACCTGCAAACTTAATTGTTTGGATATTGGCTGATGCAGGTTGGAGGCAGTGGAGTTCTTGTTTCTCCTTTGACCTACATTTTTGATGAAGAGACTCCAAGATGGTCCGAGCTTCTCAGAAAACTTGGACTTTAGTCCATTGTAGTAAATGCGTTGAGCATGTTATTGCGGCTATGTTGTTTGCATCAATGTTGAAGAGTTTTTTGAGCTCGTCCCAGCTAGAAGGCAGACTTGATCAATCACGATGTACTTTAGTCATGAATTTTTTCAAGCAATATTTGTTCTCTTATTTTTCATATTTATTTATATTATTGACTTTTTTTATTTAGTTTACATATATTTTGTTTATTGATCTGTAACGTATGTTGCACAGGCATAGGACTAGTTGTACTTTATTTGGTTGTTATACTTATAGCTCACTTGTGGACATGATTTGGTTGCTGTTTCATCGTAATTATTCTCACTCCCACATCAAGCCGATTATTGCAGATAAAGGCTTTCCACATATGTAGCTGCCTCCATTTTTGGCTTGGGATCATATAATATACCTGTATAGGTGTAATCTCTCAAATTGTATTCTATCAATTTGTAATAGCATTCTAAACTCATTCCAACCCTTTTCACCATTCTTTGACGCGCACATAGGCCTCAAACAAGTGCCCAAATATGGAATGGTCGCCAATCTAGTCCAAGATTCCTTCATCACCCATAGCTGAACACGCAAGTTTATGCGGGATTCGCTGGTGCACACAGATAGACACAGGTGTTATCCAAAAGCCCCCAACTCCCATAAACCTGATGTATAGAAACGTTTTCCTGATGATCCGTCTCTAATGCAATACAAAACAGATTCGGGCCATGGCAGCTCATGAAATATCTCCTCTGCTAAGTCAAAATAAATGAATGACGGCTTCACATATTTCCTAGCACACCAATAAATTGCCCCATTGCAGTAGGTAGTCTTTGGGATCAATGGAACACTGTAGTTACAAATGTTGTCCACATCCACCAGAATTGTCTTCCAAGTAAAGGTCTTGAATGAAAGATCTCAATCCTTTTTATATCGAAAGGGAAAATCTGGTAGGGCCTTGCTATCAGTGGAATAATCATAGCCAAAATCAAAACGGTAAAACCAACAAGACGTTGAATCAGGTATTGATGTTGGTCTTGGTATGCTTTTGTAACTTTTGGTAGATGGGTTCCAAACCAAATATTCGGATGTACGTTTGCGCTTATTATATATAATTCAATACATACCAAGCCATTGCAAGAAGCCAAGTTTGTCTCAACATATTCTTCACCCCACAATGGAGAACCTTGAAAATCAACATCAACTGGTTGACCATGAACGCGGGTTTGAAATAGTGCTTCATAACCTAACGATAAAACACAATTGTCACTAAAAACAAGGACGTTCATGCAGCTGGGGTTTTGAGATGCACTCTGAAAATGGGATTTAGCAAATCGGCGACTACTGATCAAAGTGTGCCATGCTTTGGATAAGCACTTGAATCGCGTGAGAGACCTCGCTGGTAGTCTTGAAAGTATATTCTCGTCCAAGGCCGGCCCAAGGCCTAGGCAACTTAGGCTTAGACCTAAGGCTCCACAACAAAGTTAAAAATTCCCTATTAAAAAAAGGCCTCTTCGCCCTTAGTAAAAAGCCAAAATTTTATAAAAATATAACATTTTTTAAATAATTGATACTTTTTTTAAGAGTGATACTAAAGATATTACAAATTTTACTATAGGTTTAATTGACATATCATCAATCATATAAAAATGTAATTCAAATACAAATTGTAGGGATAAAAGGCCCAATGCCAGATAACGGGCCGAGGAGACCCGTACGTCCGAGGACAACAAATCTTGAGGAATGTGCTTGGCCTAACTCATTTCTGAAGTGTAAGTTACGTGGAAAAAGGACTGGTCCGAGGAAACTTGCCTGTTCGGATTATCAAAGGGATGATCCAGATGAATGCTTCAATATCGATCCTAGCATTTCTGGAGAATCCCCTGAGTTATGTAGGCAAAAAGGACAGGTGGCAATGATCAGATATTAAGTAAAAGGCTGCTGCTACCGCATTTATAATCCTGCAGCTAACATCATGGCTGCATTAATGGGGAAAAGACGTCTGAACAGTGGCCCTAGTCCTTTACAGCTACCATGTAAAGGCTTTAGGGGGAGGCTGATGGGACAAGTATCAAGAAGGAACCACCTAACTAGCATGTGGGAAGAACTGGCATATAAATAGAGCTTAAGGCAAAGAAAAAGGGGACATGAAACAATCCGGAGAAAAGAGAGAAGTCATTGAAGAGGAGAACAAGCAAGAGAAAGATACAAGTACTCAAAGCAGTTGCCTAAATCCACTCCTCAGACTAAGCCGAGAAGAACCCCGTGCCATCTCAATATTTCATTAATGTTAGTCTGGTCATAATCATACTTGGGTCATCAACCCTTACACTCTCAATCAAGTTTGTTTCGGCCCACTCTCTCAACAAATTCATTCCAAGGATATTGTACACAACATGGGCTTCAATCTCTTCTGCTTGTAGGCCCATCCGTAGATTTGTGTCCTTACACAAATAATTTAAGTTATTGAAATTCATCAATTACAATCATTATTATATTATATTGTGAACATTTTGTAACATCTTTAGTATTTTTTTTTTTTCATTTCTAACAAGGCTTCCAAAATAGGAGACCAATAGAAATTTAAACCAATTGAAACCCTATAATGTTAAAAAAAATATGCTGCAAATGTGATAGATATTCAATAATGACTAATCTCCTCTAATAATTTGAGATCTTAATTTTTGTAAACTAATCTCCTACAAAGCCACACACCAATTAATATCTATCTCTTTCTCTTAAAAAGAATATATAAAATTAAAATTTATATTACAACTGTACTTAACTATACATAGTCATATATCCAAGTTAAAGTAAGTTTCTTTTTTTTTTTTTAAATAACCTTAGCTTAGTTAGTATTATTCATCAATTTTTGTATTTACATCAAATTTGACTCAATTTAATTAGTATTATATAATTTTATTTAATTAATGTGTACATATAAAAAGGCCCCATATAAAATTTTCGCTTTAGGCTCCAAATTTTCTTGGGCCGGCCCTGTCTTCAATGAGGTCATTTGGGATTGTAAAGCTTCGCCGCTGTGCCTTGCAGATTCGCATGCTTTCAGTTCAGGTCCTGGGCTCTCTGTAATCAATATATATAGAGAAAAAAAATGATTAAATAGTTATATTTTAAATCTAGTAGTTGAAATGTAACAAATAAAATTTATAGTTTCAAAAGAATTAAACCCTAACAATTCAAAAAGTAACCAATTAAACCCGCAACTCATTAGAAGCAAAATGGCAGGTAGCAGCAAAATGAAAGGGTCCATCCTAAACAAAGCTGTGTGTTAATTTGGGGTATTGTGTGCTGTCCTGGCTTTGTAAAAGTTGTTGGTTGTGCCCCTTGCACTACATCACATATGTATTTGAATGGTATAACTATTAGTGCTTTTAAAAAAACAGAGATGTTCGTAAGAGCATATCTCTTTGCATAGAGTCTTAGATATTTAGTTATTATTTAAATAACTATAATTACTTGAGAACTTTAGCTTATCTAGCTCAACCTGACAATATCAAGTTCAAAATCATATATAATAAGTTTATTATAAAAAATAAAAATCAAGTAAACAACAACATGCTTAAAAAAGGGATATAATTAACCTTTAAGAGGTTTCTTATCATCTGAAAGTTGAGTAATAATGTAAATGATTGTGGGTGCATAACAGTGTTTCAGCTTTGTTTTAGAGCTTTTTTTTTTTTCTTTTTTTTTTGAGAAAGCTTTGTTTTAGAGCTTGATCTTGTTACATGGACTTCAATTGTAAGTGCATGTGATTCATCACTAACTCTTATGTGTATAATTTTTACCTTAATGGTTTAAGAAATCAATCCTAGCACAAGATGACATTGGGAAGGAAACAAAGAGGAAATTATTCATACTGATAAGCTGAGTTGTTAAAATTAGTAATTATTTTTAAAAGAATATGTTATAAGTGTTTGGACTCATTTACAGAAGCAATACATAGAACATAATAAGCAAAAATTATTTATTTAATAAACCCATCCATAAAAGATTTGACTCTGGTTGATTATAAGGTAGATTTTTATCAAGGTATTTAGTTCAGTCCAGTAAGGATAGTTTCAAAATTAACCCACCAAAACAAAAAGCAATTAAATGGTAATAGCTACAGATTTTTCACAAGGTCTCAGTCCAATCCACTTAGAATTACTCAAATGTTGAATCTTAAGCAATCAATTGCTTTGAAATAAAACTAATGAAAGAGAAAGAGGAAACAAAACAAACCAAGAGCATGCAAATAAAGCGGGGCAGCAGTAATATGCAATTAACAAGCATCTATAGCTATATCTATATATTACTAAAAGTTGAAGCGTAGCATTTAATGTTGCTACGCTCACGTTAAACCACGTCAGCAACTATGTCATTATCAATTTTTTTTACCAATTTTTTATACAATTTTTTCAATATTAATTTAAAGTGAATTAAAAACTCTATTATATTACAATCAAAATATCATATTTAATTTATCTTATTTTTAACTATTCTTATTTATTATTAAATTTTCAATTTCATTTTAACTTTTCATATCCTCACTACTCTCTACTTAGCTTTCTTCAACTTTTCTGATTCCATTTTAACTTTTCATATCCCCACTACTCTCTACTTAGCTTTCTTCAACCTTTCTAATTCCATTTTAACTTTTCTAATTCATTTACTCTCCTCTCCACTACTCTCCTCCCCTCTACTCTCCTCCCTCTCTAAACTTCCAAACAGGTTATAAATTTTGAGATAGTGGACATTTGACCCAATGAAATCTTATTTTGGCCAATTTGATACGTATGTGCCAAATAGTTTCTTTTGTTAGTCTCTCCGTTTAACAACGTTCTACTTTAATTCACAGGCAAAATTTGCTCAACAGCATTTTTTCAGAAAAATATTAGATAGTCAGCACACATTTGAAGTTATTTAATAAGTTGGACTATTTTTTTAAAATCGAGTTTATGAAACTCGAGTTCCAACCGAAAATCAAGTTTCTCAAACTCGACTACGCCTGACCTTGATTTAAAAAAAAAAAAAGGTGGAACTTCAGTTTACTAAACTCGAGTTCCATTAAAAAAATAAAAACAGAACTCGTGTTTCCTACACTCGAGTTCCATTTGGGGTTTTTATTTATTTTTTTTTAAAGCATGGAACTCAAGCTTACTAAACTCGAGTTTCACCTTTTTTTTTTTCTTGATTTTTTTTTTAAAATCAAGGTTAGGCGTAAGTCGAGTTTGAGAAACTCAATATTGGGTTGGAACTCAAGTTTCACAAACTCAATTTTCAAAAAATAGTCCAACTTACTAAATAACTTCAAACGCGTGCTAGCCACCAAATTTTTTCCAAAAAATGTACTATTGAGCAAATTTTGCCCTAATTCACGTGACATGCACAAGTAAAAAACATTTTGCAAAACCAATTGCAACTTTGCAACCGATTGAGAGAGAGACAAAAACGAACAAAACATCACACCTTTTAGTTTCAAGAGACAGGAAAAGGAAGTAAGAAACAGTTTCAAATCTGTAAAGACTGTAATCATCTACAAAACTAAAAATCAAAAACGAACAGGGCATCACACTTTTAACTCATAAAGAATTTCCCTATTATCTTTAGAATATTTTCTCAGTAACATTTTTGATAGATTAGGACCACATCTCTACAACCATTCGATGCATTTTCTCTCTCAGTTTGGTACTATTAATTACAGGAAAGTACAAATACAACATAACTCACTCTTCGTCCTTTTGAGAATTTTAGAAGAGAAAAACGGCCATAATGACAAATCCCATAACAAAAAAAAAAAAAAAAAAAAAAAAAAAAAACGCAATGAGAGAGAGAGAGAGAGAGAATGATAAAATGTTAGGAATTTAGGAGGGCAAGGAGGTCAGCCCACCTTCTTCAGATGGACGTGGCTCAGGAGCTTCATGCCAACTCAATATTATTTAATTTGTTTCTCTCTCAAAAAATTAAAAAAAAAAATTATCGTTTTGAAATTTTCATATCTGAAATAGATTTTTGTTTTTGTTTTTCAAATTTTGCAAATGATGAAATGGTTCTCTCTCAATCAGTTGCAAACCTGCAATTACTTTTGCAAAATGTTTTTTCCCCGTGCATGTCACGTGAATTAGTGTTGAACGTTAGTATTAAACAGGGAGACCAACAGAAGCAGCTATTTAGCACACATGTAAAGTGTAGTGCTAAATTATTCAAAATAAAATTCAAGCGGTCAAATAGCCACGTACTACCTCAAAGTTCAAGAATATGTGAAAGTTATGATTTAAAAAGTGTTATACTTGTTTGAAGTATTCGGGAAAAAAAAATCCATTTGGCACCATATTTTTTGTTAACGTGTATAGTGTTATGGGCTTTAGGCCCAACTAGTTTACTTGTACAGCACACATCTTGTACTACACTCCTACTTGTACTACACTCGTATGCCTCCTATATAAAGGCACACTCATGTATATTCTTTTACGGTGAAATACAATATATAATTATTCAGTATTTCTGTCTTGGTATTAGAGCGAAAGCATAAAATATAGAACATAATAACACACGAGGATTACGTGGTTCAGCCTAACGGCCTACATCCACGGAGGAAACCCTAAAGGGCTACATCAATAATATATTAAAGTGTAGTACAAATCCTGTGTTACAATGAATCATAACATGTGTATATATAGAGACTAAACTCTAGACTAATAGACTTCTAGTATAAGTAAATAACTTGGCTTGCACACAAAGTAAAATTAGGCTTGGGCCTATGCTAATGAGCTAATATATCTCTAACACCCTCTCTCAAACTCAAGATGGAAATTTGATGAAATCTTGAGATTTGATAAGGTTGAGAAGATTCCTTAATAGGGATTTAAGTGAAGAAGTTTATATGCAACCTCCTCCTGGTCTCTCTGTTGAATCAAACAAGGTTTGTCACCTTCGACGTGCACTTTATGGCCTTAAACAAGCTCCACGAGCTTGGTTTGCCAAATTCAGCTCTACCATCTCTCGCTTGAGTTACATGGCCAGTCATTATGATTCTGCCTTATTTCTTCGTCGCACTGACAAAGGCACTATTCTACTTCTCCTGTATGTGGATGATATGATCATAACTGGTGATGACCTCAGTGGCATTCCAGAACTCAAAGATTTTCTCAGTCAGCAATTTGAGATGAAAGATCTTTGACATCTCAGCTACTTCTTGGGTCTTGAAATCACTCATTCTACAGATGGACTTTATATTACTCAAGCCAAGTATGCATCTGAACTCTTGTCTCGAGCTGGACTCACTGATAGCAAGACTGTTGACACTCCAGTTGAGCTTAATGCACATTTGACTCCCTCAAGAGGGAAACCATTGCCTAATCCCTCTCTTTACAGACGCTTGGTTGGCAGCTTAGTTTATCTCACTGTCACTTGTCCAGACATTTCCTATGCTGTTCACCAGGTGAGCCAGTATCTGTCTGCTCCACGATTGACTCACTATGCTGCTGTTCTGCGCATTCTTCGATACTTAAAGGGCACTCTCTTCCATGGTCTTTTCTACTCTGCTCAGTCTCCTCTTATTCTTCGTGCATTTTCTGATGCTGATTGGGCAGGAGATCCCACTGATCGCAGGTCCACCACTGGTTATTGCTTTCTTCTTGGTTCTTCTCTGATTTCTTGGCGAAGCAAGAAACAAACTCATGTGGCCCGCTCCAGTACTGAAGCAGAATATCGTGCCCTTGCTGATACCACATCTGAGCTCCTTTGGCTACGATGGCTTCTTAAGGACTTAGGTGTGTCTACATCCTCTGCTACTCCTCTTTATTGTGACAACCAGAGTGCCATTCATATTGCTCACAATGATGTCTTCCATGAGCGGACTAAACACATTGAGATTGATTGTCATTTTATCCGTTTTCATCTTGTCCATGGTGCTCTCCAGCTCTTCTCCGTTTCCTCCAAAGATCAACTTGCAGATATCTTCACCAAGTCACATCCTAAAGGACGCATTCGTGATTTAGTTGACAACCTCAAGTTGGTCTCACATCCACCTTGAGTTTGAGGGGGGCTGTTAACGTGTATAGTGTTATGGGCTTTAGGTCCAACTAGTTTACTTGTACAGCACACATCTTGTACTACACTCCTACTTGTACTACACTCGTATGCCTCCTATATAAAGGCACACTCATGTATATTCTTTTACGGTGAAATACAATATATAATTATTCAGTATTTCTGTCTTTTTTAATAACAAAAAAAATAAACATAATTATGTGATTGGGATGAATGTGTTTTTTTTTTTAACTGTACTTCTACTAGCGACAGAGACAGTCCTAGGCCAAGAAATCTGCCTTTCCTCTCTCACCTCCTTTTCCTTCCCACATGATCTCTCTCTCCCTCGCTTCTCTAGAAAAGAAGAATATCCACAGCCACAAATTACACAAATTATTTACAACCAAAACCTATTCTAATCAAGTCCAAAAACTACTCTACAAAACCGAAAAAACTTAACACAGTACACACTGTTCACCACAAAAACCATTTTTAATCAAGCCCAGAAGCAATGAGCCACTCTTTCAACTCTATTCCATTCATCCCTTGATGGATAATGCTTGAAATTAGCATCTTCCTCTGCCAAATAGTTC
The DNA here is from genome assembly GCA_033629205.1 of Lithocarpus polystachyus. Taxonomy (NCBI): domain Eukaryota; kingdom Viridiplantae; phylum Streptophyta; class Magnoliopsida; order Fagales; family Fagaceae; genus Lithocarpus; species Lithocarpus polystachyus. Next base: position 107,303,192 of record CM066163.1, on the reverse strand, counting down.
AACACAAAACGATCTCATACAGTACTATCAAACATTTCACATGTTGCATTCTATCTCATAGACACATCTAGATGTAAACCCTTTATTCTCTCCTCACCAAGTGAGGGAGAGATATTTGAGTTTGAGAGAGAGAGAGTGAGTATGTCAATGTGTTATCATATGGATTGTGAAATATTAAATTGATAAAATATTTCTTTTTCTTTTTTGTAACAAAGACAACTTCTTTAAGTGATTTTTTTTTTTTTTTTTGAACTTCAATCTATTGTGTTGGGGTATCATCGCTTACTGCACAAAATAAAGATGAATAATGCTTTCAGCAATTTTGTATGTTAACTATGTCAAGATTTCATGAGTTCTTCAATCTTGTATTATATACCTCAAATAAGATTTATATGTGCCCTCTCTTTTTATTTAATACACTCGTATCTCTTTTTCCCCATAGGGAAAAGGTCTGCCTGTTTAGTATGGTAGTACTAGTGGTAGTACCTCTTAAAGATCACATTTCCCCAACTAAGAAAATATGGGCCAGATATACACCAAGCAACCGAAAGGATAAAGGCAATGCGCAATTTTAACTTCACATATAGCAACAAATTATACATGAATTATAAGTTAGAAACTATAAATTACAAAGTTTAAGGCCAATGCCCCGTGATGTATCTTGCTTCATTGGGAAATGAAGGTTTTACACCGTTGTAGATATCAAAGGCCCTTTGACAAAGGGTAGATCAATCTGGTCGAGAAATAGATCTACGTTATGTGATGCCTTCAACACAACAGATAATGAGATAATAGGTAGACAACAACGGTCACATCCTTATAAAATTGGATTTTACTAACGTGTGCCCTAAGGGCACACAATAGTAAACTATTTTAGGAAAAAGTTTTATCAGGAATTGAAAAAGTTGTAAAAATTTTTCAATTCCCAATAAAACTTTTCCAAAAATAGATAGCTTAATGTGTGCCCTTAGAAATATTTTGTACAGAATGGTGACTATCCTCAAAGAAATATTTTGTAAAAAAATTGAAAACTAACCTCAATAATTCAAATGCCAAAAATTTGTTATGTATGAAAACGAAACTCCAAAACATCAGGTGTATAAAATACTAAACAATGAAAGTGCAAAATACTAGGAGTTTGATCTTGTTCCAAAATTCTTAAACTAACCTTATGTGGACAACAATTAGCGAAAGCCCCTAAACTTGTTATTCCTCGAAATCTGAAATTGAAAGGGGATAACAGGGGGATGAGTTTCATAAATCAATAAATAACGGAATTTCAACTATAAATAATAATAAAAAATTTGATAGGTATCAACTATAAATAAAATTTTGCATAAAATAAAACTTCAAATGCTTAGAGACTATATTTCAGTTCAAATAGGAAAATTAATTCATATAATTTAAAACGGATTTTGAAGACATAAACTTATAATTGTAATGGCTTCCAAAGACATCAAAAATTATAATTTGTAATGAGTTCAAAATTTTAATTGGACTTGAAATGATAACCGTATTTAATCAGATTCTTAACAATTTTTATAACAATGGTCACAATATATCTTCATGACTTGGCTTAGAATCACATGTCCGCCCATGATACGCCCCAAAAGAAACTAGTTTCTGAAACAATGTATAGCCCCACTTTAACTGGGTCATAACAAAGTCAAAATGTACAATAAATTTATCAAATTTATCCAGTTTCATTTTAGTTCAAATCCAAAAATCATATACAATAAAATTAGAGTTTAGACATATATTTCCTTCAAATATGGGTTCTTTTGAAAAATAGACACATTCCTAATCCAAGTTTGAGGAAATAGGAACCATCTAAAAATCCAATTGGGTTTAATACAATTATAATATTTCAATGAGGAAGAAATTATATTTCTTTTCTTTAAATCTATGCGGCAAAATTAGATAAATAAATTTTTTTAATGAAATACAGAAGAGTATTTAATAAATAGAACTTTGTTTTTGAAGCAAATAAAACTAGCCAAGATAAGATTACTGACCTATCAACAAGCTTATAAAAACTGAATACTTCTCTTTAAGATCCACAAGTTGAACCAAAAACCAATTTTTAGAATAATCCAACTGCACCAATCTTATATAAATAATACAATTTAACAATGGATTAGTTCGCAAAAATTTTGTAATGATGGCACAGAAGCTCTCTAAAATTTTCTAAGGAGTGCTTGGATTTTGGTTCCTTCACTAGAATACGAAAACTAACTTGTTGCCTAATGGTCCTTTTGGATTAAGGAAGAGTAGAGTAGAGTTAGCCGGAAGCACAAAGCACAAAGCTCAATCACTTCTTAAGGTTCGCAAATACCTAAATCCAAGCATCAAAGAGAGGAGAACCACGACATTATCCATTGAAAAAGTTTTCTTATAAGTAGCTCTACTACTGTAATTTTTGTATAGCTATGATAACCTGGGTGCTTAGTTTGATATCAAACCAAAAAAGACTAAACCATCAATGTATAATACGAGCCTATCTATGTTGTAAAGATATACCTGCCGAGACTAGAGAATCATCTCCCCACCTAAACCATTAGATATTCCTCATTCAACCTAGCCTTACTTTATGGCCCCTACAATCTCAAACCATCCACATCTCTTCAAAGATTCAACTCACACCAGACCGTGTCTTTTCCTAAGGCAAGCCACTAACTCCAAAAGGCGACACCACATCCCCTATGATGGTTATTAAAAAAACTTAAGGGTTTAAAAACACTTATTCAATGGGAAAAGTGACGTTTTATAATGCACCAAGAATCTGGGTTTCTTTTGCTCAATATAATTAGATTCTTGCCACACGTTATTCGCATCATACCAATTGCAACTACAAATCGACAACGAAACATGTTTTAATAGAACAGAATCTACTTGAAACTAATTGCACAATTAACACATCTAAAGAGAAAATATGGTAAAATAAAATTTATATACACCAAGCAAGGTGCTACTCAGTACTTATATTGTAAAGCTTTCCAGTAATTGGTCAAAAATGTTAGACAATTCTACATATATATCCAATGAAGGAAGAAAAAGGGAAAAAAAAAAGAAGGGGGGGGGGGGGGGTGGGGGGGATAATTTTTCGTGCCTGCCGCCAGACTCTTGTGCCACACTATTCTTTCATTCATTTCTTGACATTTTGCTAAGTTGATACAAGGATATATTTAAGATGTTCCATAGAGTTTGAAACCTTCTCTTGCAATTATTCCATTTAAGATGACCCCACTGTGTTTAGTGGGATTTAATGTGATATGCATCCTTTTGATTTTGTTGGGAAAAAAATAAAAATGAAAAGAATCATCCTCTTATAACCTCTCTAATCCAGCGATAAACTATATTTGTGCATATTGATAGGAGAAGAAATGAAACACTGGTTTCCACTTGACAATACAAGAGAAATTTCACATTATTTTATAATGTAAGGGAGACTTGGAGTTAATTCATACGAGGAGTTAATAGCTATTACAGGGGTTAGCACAAAATTCAAAACAAAAATCACATACACTTTTATAAGTTTATCTAAATATATTTTAAATCAAATTCTTAACAAGCCAAAGAAGGGGAAAAAACTAAATCAGGATGGGCTCTATTTTAACTGAAATAAACAAGTGTGACGCCGTTTTTACGTGGCACTAGATATATGTGGAAAGCTTTCAGCTTTCAGTGTTTGCAATCCTCCCTTCGTTTAGTTGTGTTGTGGTCCATGCATGTTCATTTTCAACAACTATTGGAAACTAGAATACTAAATTGATATTATATTATTTCCTGGATACCAGAACAAGCATAACTTTGACAGCTAAAATATTATGTTGTTCTAAAGTTAAAAAGTATCGCATTTGGTTCACACAAATATGTTTTACCTGACCAGTTTTCTAGCTCTTATAGCCGCCCACGTCAAGCCGATCATTGCAGATAAAGGCTTTCCACATATGCAGCTGCCTCCATTCTTGGATTGGGATCACATAGTATACTTGTACAGGTGTGATCTGTCAAATTCCATTCTACCAATTTGTAATAGCATTCTCTGGTTATTCCAACATATTTAACTTGAGTCTCCCGCATTAAAACCTTTTCACCATTCTTTGACGCGCACATAGGCCTCAAACAAGTGCCCAAACATGGAATGGTCGCCAATCTAGTCCAAGATTCCTTCATCACCCATAGCTGAACACACGAGTTTTTGCGGGATTCGCTGGTGCACACAGACAGACACAGGTGTTCTCCAAAAGTCCCCAACTCCCATAAACCTGTTGTATATAAACATTTTCCTGATGATCCGTCTCTTACGCAATACAAAACAGATTCTGGCCATGGCAGCTCATAAAATATCTCCTCTGCTAAGTCAAAATAAATGATTAACGGCTTCCCATATTTCATAGCACTCCAATAAATTGCCCCATTGCAGTAGGTAATCTTTGGGATCAATGGAAGACTGCAGTTATAAATATTGTCCACATCCTCCAGAATTGTCTTCCAAGTAAAGGTCTTGAGTGAAAAGATCTCAATCCTTCTTATATCAAAAGGGAAAATCTGGTAGGGCCTTACTATCTTATGATCATCAGTGGAATAATCATAGCCAAAACCAAAACGGTAAAACCAACAAGACAATAAATCAGGTGTTGATGTTGGTCTTGGTATGCTTTTGTAACTCTAAAACGGCATCGTTTTGTAGTTACCGTTAGGAACTTCTTTCCATGACAAGAAGCTATGAAAGGCCGAACAGAGAAACTGAGAAAAAAAAAAAAAAAAAAAAAAAAAAAAAAAAAAAAAAAAAACCAATAGGAGAAGAATTAAGAAATACAAACTAAAAAAAGAGAACCAAGAGACCAATAAGCAATGCACAGAATTAAGCGGAGGCTTGCTTTGGTTATTGCCGTGAGCTTTAAGCCAAGGAAAAGAAATCGAAATCGGAATCGGAATCGGAATCAGATACAGAGTCGGAAACCACATATTACTCGTACAATTTATAAGTAACCGACTTTTTTGAGTGAGGCCGACTTAGAGCCAATTGCAAATAAATACCCACCCCACCAGGACACCACCCTCAGATTTCATACGTTAGGTTTATTCTTCAGAGAAGTTCTTGCTCTACTGCTAAACAAGAAGTTCACTTTTTTTTTTTTTTCTTGAAGACTCTTATTCTTCAATCCTCAAGAACTGCTATATTTTCTTTTTCTCTACCATGGCTGATCGAGAGGTCCGTTATCCATCAACTTCTTGTTCCTACGAATTGATTAGTATAATTTCTAGCGGTTCTAGTTCCACGGTTTACAAGGCCAAGTATTTAAACACTGAGGTGGCAATCAAAATAATTCATCTCGAAAAATCAGGTTCAAATGTGGAGAGTGGTTTACGTAATGCAAGAAGAGTCTCACACGAAAACGTCCTTACTGCCTACTGTTTCTTTAGATCTAATGATTGTATTTGGGTTATATTGCCATTCATGTATTCTTTAACATCGATAAAAGATTATTTGCCTCATAGGTTAAACGAGCGGCAAATTGCCTTTATTTTGAAACCAACTTTAACGGCACTGTATTTTCTTCACGGACGGAATATATTTCACAGAAACTTGAAGCTATCTAATATTTTGATAGACTCAAATGGATCAGTTAAAATCTCTGACTTTGGTACCTCGAGTTCAAGTTCCAAGTTCGTAAAAAGCAAAGACTCAGTGTTATATTGGATTGCACCAGAGGCAAGAAACTTGCGACAACGTAATAACGACAATGCTAAGGCTGATATATGGAGTTTTGGAATTTGCGCATTAGAATTATTCCATGGTGGTCCTCCTTTAACTTGCCTCCCTAATTCAAAGCCTTTGCTACAACAAATTAGAGAAAGGATTGAATTACCAAATGGGTATGAGAATTATATTACAAATCCAAGAAAAATGTCCAAAAAATTCTGTGAAATGGTGAAGAGTTGCTTGAGTCCAGATCCTGAAAGCAGGCCCACAGCCGAAAAATTGCTACGTTACTCATTTTTTGAGAATCGCAGGAATAGTGAGGTTTGTCTCAAAAAACTGGTGCATGAGGTTGAAGGCAAGGTTAGGGAGATTAGTGAACCCAATATTACTTTGGGCAAATTTGATGAAACATTAGGCTTATTAGAATCAGGTGGTGGAGTTGATGATAGAGAGGTTACTAGGCAGATTCAAGTACCTTCTCAATCACACACTGAGGTAATCTATACTTTTGAGTTTACTTTGCATTTAAAATTTTGAACTCTATATTAAACGTGCTATTTGAACTTTATCTATAACAAAATGGAGCATGACCGTGTGATAACCTGTATGTGTATTTGTATAGCTATGACTTTTTATCATATTCTCAAATTATATGTGAGGGTTTTAATTAGATTTATATTTTGAATGCTTTAGCTCAAGAGTTGAATCCTATTTTACAATGTTATTTAATATTTGTTTTGTGGGGTTCATTTAGTTTGTCAAATTTGGTTTCTCTATATTAGACATAACACGTGTTCCATCCAACAAAAAATAAGAAAATAATAATAATAAGTTTTAATTCTATTGCTTTTTTTTTGTTGTTGTTAAATGCAGAATATTGAGGCTGATGGTATGGTTCATAGGGCAACTAAGCGAAGTAGAGTAGTACACGCTGAGTCCACTCAGGTAAATCTATACTTTTGAGTTTCTATTGTATTTAAAATTTTTGAACTTGATATTTGAATTCATTGTCAAAAATAATATTGAGACTGATGGTACATTCTTTGTGGTTGTTAAATGTAGAATATTGAGACTGTTGATACAATTGATAGGGTTACTCAATCTCAACCTTTTCAAACAATCAATGAGTCAACTCAAGTAAATGTAGGTCCTAGTGCCAATGGACATGTAAATGTGGGTATTCAGTCTCAAATTGCTGAACCACCCAATGGGTTAACTCAGGTAAATCTATAGTTTTGAGTTTCCATTGCATTTAAAATTTTGAACTTTATATTTGAACTCATTGTCAAAAATAATATTAAGATTGATGGTACAATCTTTGTGGTTGTTAAATGCAGAATATTGGGACTACTGGAACAATTGATAGGATTACTCAATCTCAACATTTTCAAACAATCAATGAGTCAACTCATGTAAATGAGGATACTCGGTCTCAACTTTCAGAAACACCCAATGGGTCAACTCAGGTAAATCTATACTTTTGAGTTTCCATTACATTTAAAATTTTGTACTTTATATTTGAACTCATTGTCACAACAAGCTCTTACAAGAAAAGAAAGTGTTATTTGAGCTTGGTCTATGACAAAATGGAGCAATAGAAAGTACCTTAATAACATTTTGAGCATATGATCATCGTGTGTGTAGGTTTGTATAGCTATGGATTTTAATCAATGACGAAGCCTTAATTATACATAATGGTCATGATAAGATTTTGGGGTCTATTTTGAATGCTTTAGACCACAACAAGTCAATCCTATTCTACAATGTAATCTAATATTTGTTTCGTGGAGTTCATTTAATTTGTCAAATTTGGTTTCACTAGATTATAGCATTTATTAAAAATAATAATAATAATAATACTAAATAACGAGTTCTAATTTGCTAACTTCTTTTTGGTTGTTAAATGCAGAATTTTGAGACTTATGGTATAGTTGGTAGGGTTCTTCAATCGGGTCCTAGTGACAATGGACATGTAAATGAGGGTACTCAAGCTCAACCTTTTCAACCACCCCCTGGGTCAACTCAGGTAAATCTATACTTTTGAGTTTCCATTACATTTGAAATTTTGAACTTTATATTTGAACTCACAACAAGCTCTTACAAGAGGTGAGGAAGTGTTATTTGAGCTTGGTCTATGATAAAATGGACCAATAGATATTATCTTACTAACATTTTGAGCTTATGATCATCGTGTGTGTGGGTTTGTAGAGCTATAAATTTTTATCAGTAACAAAGTGTCAATTGTGAGCTAAATCCTATTCTACAATGTAATAATCTAATATTTGTTTTGTGGAGTACTTTTAGTTTGTCAAAATCGGCTTCATTAGATTAGAGATAACGATTTCCATACATCAAAAAATATAAAATAATAATAATAATAACAAGTCCTAATTTTGTTTTTTTTTTTGGTTTTTAAATGCAGGATATTGAGACTTATGATACGGCTCGTAGGGCTACTCAGCGAATTGGAGCTGGTCGTGCTAGGGTTCCTCCATCTCGACCTTCTCAATTACTACATGAGTCAACTCTAGTAATTAAGGGTCCTAGTGGCAATGGACAGGTAAATGAGGAGGGTCCTCACTCTGGACCTTCTAGACCAGCAACTGAGTCAACTCCGAGTCCTAGTGCTAGTGAGACCAATGAGGCTATTACTATGGACTACACTGATGATCTAGGTCTAAATTTTCAAAATATTTGGCTGAGAAATTGGGATGAAAAGTTAAAGCAAAAGATACCTGAGATCTCTCAACTTTCAACTAAGGTGAAAGATATGAATGCCTTCCTGGATGATGAAATAAGGAACATCATAGAATATCGTGATCGAATAAGAAACATCATAGAACATCATACTAAAATGAGGAACGCCACGCATCTAGAAGGGTTGAAAGATTTCCTGCTTAATCCCAATAGCCACTCAAGTCCTAGGCAAATTGTGCTTGATAGTATGAGCTTTGGGGAATTACTCAATGCCTTATTAGATTGCATGAAGAAGCAAATGAATGAGGTTGGTAATTTAAAGAATTTATATTTACCATCAGATTACAGTGTGTCCGAGCAAGAGCAAATGATGAAGAGCTTGCTTCAGTCAGTGTTGACCTTGCTGCACGAGGAGGAGGAGATCATTCAACATTTCAAGACTCAACGTTCTTTTTAATCTTGTTTCTAGTAGTTGGGAACTTTCATTTTTGTCGTTCAAAATAGAATATAATTTTGGAATTTGTCATTAGCATTTAATAAATTGTTATCGTGTCTGACAATGGAAAAATTATGAATGTTCTTTTAGTTGTTATTTTGAAATTTTATTTTTGGCTTCTTGTGCCTCTTCTAATTTCTGATTTGGGGCTTTAAACCAAAAAGGCAAAAACAGTCGATTTCTATGACAAGTGTTTTGCACCAAAAGATTAGGCCCTAATTAAATTTTGCAATTAATTTATCCTTATTTAGCGAACAAATTTAACACATTATTTCAGGAAAAATGCCTTGACAACCCCTAAATTTTGAGATAGTGGCTATTTGACCCAATTAACTTTTATTTTGGCCAATTTGATACCTATGTGCCAAATAGTTTCTTTTGTTAGTCTCTCCATTTAATAACGTTCTACTCTAATTCATGTGACATGCACAAGTAAAAAACATTTTGCAAAACCAATTGCAAGTTTGCAACCAACTGAGAGAGAGAAAGAGACAAAAATGAACAGAACATCACACCTTTTAGTTTCAAGAGACAAGAAAAGAAAGTAAGAAACAGTTTCAAATCTGTAAAGACTGTAATCATCTACAAAACTAAAAATAAAAAATGAACAAGGCATCATACCTTTTAACTCATAAAGAATTTCCTTATTATCTTTAGAATATTTTCTTAGTAACATTTTTGATAGATTAGGACCACATCTCTACAACCATTAGATACATTTTCTCTCTCATTCAGTTTGGTACTATTAATTACAGGAAAGTACAAATAGAACATAACTCTTCATCCTTTCGAGAATTTTAGAAGAGAAAAACAGCCATAATGACAAATCCCAATAAATAAAAAATAAAAAAACCGCAAAGAGAGAGAGAGAGAATGATAAAATGTTAGGAATTTAGGAGGGCAAGGAGGTCAGCCCACCTTCTTCCAGATGGAAGCGGCTCAGGAGCTCCACGCCAACTCAATTTCTCACCTTCCCACCCTCCTTTTCTCTAGTTTGTTTCTCTCACAAAAAAAATAAAATAAAATAATAATAATAATAATAATATTAATAATGTATCGTTTTGAAATTTTCAGATCTGAAATGGATCTTTCGTTTTTGTTTTTCTAATTTTGCAAATGATGAAATGGTTCTCTCTCAATCAGTTGCAAACCTGCAATTACTTTAGCAAATTGTTTTTTCCCCATGCATGTCACGTGAATTAGAGTAGAACATTAGTATTAAACAGGGAGACCAACAGAAGCAGCTATTTAGCACACATGTAAAGTGTAGTGCTAAATTATTCAAAATAAAATTCAAGCGGTCAAATAGCCACTACCTCAAAGTTCAAAAATATGTGAAAATTATGATTTAAAAAGTGTTATACTTGTTTGAAGTACTCTAAGAAAAAAAAAAAAAAGCAAAAAAAAAAAGAAAAACATTTGGCACCATTTTTCTAATAACAGAAAAAATAAACATAATTATATGATTGGTATGAATATGCGGTTTTTTTTTTTTTTTTTAACTTTACTACTAACGAGAGAGACGGTCCTAGGCCAAAAAGAGACTGCCTTGCCTCTCTCACCTCCTTTTCCTTCCCGTATGATCTCTCTCTCCCTCGCTTCTCTAGAAAAGAAGCAATATCCACAGCCACAAATTACACAAATTATTTACAACCAAAACCCATTCTAATCAAGTCCAAAAACTACTCTACAAAACCGAAAAACTTTACACAGGACACAAACAATTCACCACAAAAACCAATTTTTAATCAAGCCCAGAAACAATGAGCCATCCTTTCGACTCTATTCCATTCATCCCTTGATGGATAATGCTTGAAATTATCATCTTTCTCTGCCAAATAGTTCAACACAAAACGATCTCATACAGTAATATCAAACATTTCACATGCTGCATTCTATCTCATAAACACATCTAGAGGTAAACCCTTTATTCTCTCCTCGCCAAGTGAGGAAGAGATATTTGAGTTTGAGAAAGAGAGAGTGAGTATGTCAATGTGTTATCATATGGATTGTGAAATATTAAATTGATAAAATATTTCTTTTTCTTTTTTGTTACAAAGACAACTTCTTTAAGTGATATTTTTTTTTTAACTTCAATCTATTTTGTTGGGGTATCATCGCTTAGTGCACTAAATAAAGATGAATAATGCTTTCAGCAAATTTGTATGTTAACTATGTCAAGATTTCATGAGTTCTTCAATCTTGTATTATATACCTCAAATAAGATTTATATGTGCCCTCTTTTTTTATTTCATACACTCGTATCTCTTTTTCCCCATAGGGTAAAGATCTGCCTGTCTAGTATGGTAGTACTAGTGGTAGTACCTCTTAAAGATCACATTTCCCCAAACTAAGAAAATATGGGCAGATATACACCAAGCAACCGAGAGGATAAAGGCAATGCGCCATTTTAACTTCACATATAGCAACAAATTATACATGAATTATAAGTTAGAAACTATAAATTACAAAGTTTAAGGCCAATGCCCCGTGATGTATCTTGCTTCATTGGGAAATGAAGGTTTTACACCATTGTAGATATCAAAGGCCCTTTGAGGTAGATCAATCTGGTCAAGAACTAGATCTACGTTCTGTGATGCCTTCAACACAATAGATAACGAGATAATAGGCAGACAACAATGGTCACATCCTTATAAAATTTTCATCTTACAAGTTTGCAAAGCCTTCCTACAGAATGGTGACTATCCTCGAAGAAATATTACGTAAAAAAATTCAAAACTAACCTCAATAATTCAAATTCCAAAAATTTGTTAAGTATGAAACCGAAACTCCAAAACAGCAGGCGCATAAAATACTAAACAATGAAAGTGCAAAATACTAAGAGTTTGATCTTCTTCCAAAATTCTTAAACTAACCTTATGTGGACAATAATTAGCAAAAGCCCCTAACTTGTTATTCCTCGAAATCTGAAATTGAAAGGGGATAAAAGGGGGATGAGTTTCATAAATCAATAAATAACCAAATTTCAACTATAAATAATAATAAAAAATTTGATAGGTCTCAACTATAAATAAAATTTTGCATAAAATAAAACTTCAAATGCTTAGAGACTATATTTCAGTTCAAATAGGAAAATTAATTCATATAATTTGAAACGGATTTTGAAAACATAAACTTATAATTGTAATGGGTTCCAAAGACATCAAAAATTATAATTTGTAATGAGTTCAAAATTTTCATTGGACTTGATATGATAACCATATTTAATCAGATTCTTAACAATTTTTATAACAATGGTCACAATATATCTTCATGACTTGGCTTAGAATCACATGTCCGCCCATGATACGCCCCTAAAGAAACTAGTTTCTGAGACAATGTATAACATAGTCAAAATGTACAATAAATTTATCAAATTTATCCAGTTTCATTTTAGTTCAAATCCAAAAATCATATACAATAAAATTAGAGTTTAGACATATATTTCCTTCAAATATGGTTCTTTTGAAAAATTTACACATTCCTAATCCAAGTTTGAGGAAATAGGAACCATCTAAAAATCCAATTGGGTTTAATACAATTATAATATTTCAATGAGGAAGAAATTATATTTCTTTTCTTTAAATCTATGCGGCAAAATTAGCTAAATAAATTTTTTTAATGAAACACAGAAGAGTATTTAATAAATAGAACTTTGTTTTTGAAGAAAATAAAACTAGCCAAGATAAGATTACTGACCTATCAACAAGCTTATAAAAACTGAATACTTCTCTTTAAGATCCACAAGTTGAACCAAAAACCAATTTTTAGAATAATCCAACCGCATCAATCTTATATAAATAATACAATTTAACAATGGATTAGTTAGCAAAATGGCACAGAAGCTCTCTAAAAGTTTCTAAAGAGTGCTTGGATCAGGTTCCTTCACTAGAATATGAAAACTAACTTGTTGCCTAATTTTTGTAAGTATCTCTACTACTGTAATTTTTGTATAGCTATGATAACCTGGGTTCTTAGTTTGATATCAAACCAAAAAAGACTAAACCATCAATGTATAATACAAGCCTATCTATGTTGTAAAGATATACCTGCCGAGACTAGAGAATCATCTCCCCACCTAAACCATTAGATATTCCTCATTCAGCCTAGCCTTACTTTATGGCCCCTACAATGTCAAACCATCCTCATCTCTTCAAAGATTTAACTCACACCAGACCGAGTCTTTTCCTAAGGCAAGCCACTAACTCCAAAAGGCGACACCACATCCCCTATGATGGTTATTAAAAAAAATTTAAGGGTCCAAAAACACTTAATTAATGGGAAAAGTGACATTTTATAATGCACCAAGAATCTGGGTTTCTTTTGCTCACTATAATCAGATTCTTGACACATGTTATTTGCATCATACCAATTGCAACTACAAATCGACATCAAAACATGTTTTAATAGAACAGAATCTACTTGAAACTAATTGCACATGTAACACATCTAAAGAGAAAATATGGTAAAATAAAATTTATATACACCAAGCAAGGTGCTACTTAGTACTTATATTGTAAAGCTTTCCAGTAATTGGTCAAAAATGTTAGACAATTCTACATATATATCCAATGAAAGAGAAAAAAGGGGAAAAAAAAAAAGAGGGGGGGGGAGATAATTTTTCGTGCCTGCCACCAGACTCTTGTGCCACACTATTCTTTCATTCATTTCTTGACATTTTGCGAAGCTGATACAAGGATATATTTAAGATGTTCCATTTATAGAGTTTGAAACCTTCTCCTGCAATTATACCATTAAAGATGACCCCACTGTGTTTAGTGGGATTTAATGTGATATGCATCCTTTTGATTTTGTTGGGAAAAAAAATAAAAAAATAAAAAGAATCTTCCTCTTACAACCTCTCTAATCCAGCGATAAACTATATTTGTGCATATTGATAGGAGAAGAAATGAAACACTGGTTTCCACTTGACAATACAAGAGAAATTTCACATTATTTTATTATGTAAGGGAGACTAGGAGTTAATTCATACGAGGAGTTAATAGCTATCACAGGTTTTAGCACTAAATTCAAAACAAAAATCACATACACTTTTATAAGTATATCTTAATATATTTTAAATCAAATTCTTAACAAGCCAGAAAAGGGGAAAAAACTAAATCAGGATCCGCACTATTTTAATTGAAATAAACAAGTGTGACACCGTTTATACGTGGCACTAGATACATGTGGAAAGCTTTCAGCTTTCAGTGTTTGCCAATCCTCCCTTCATTTAGTTGTGTTGTGGTCCATGCATGTTCATTTTCAACAACTATTGGAAACTAGAATACTAAATTGATATTATATTATTTCCTGGATACCAGAACAAGTATAACTTTGACAGCTAAAATATCATGTTGTTCTAAAGTTAAAAAGTATCACATTCTGTTCACACAAATATATTTTACCTGATCAGTTTTCTAGCTCTTATAGCCGCCCACATCAAGCCAATCATTGCAGATAAAGGCTTTCCACATATGTAGCTGCCTCCATTCTTGGACTGGGATCACATAATATACTTGTACAGGTGTGATCTGTCAAATTCCATTCTACCAATTTGTAATAGCATTCTCTGGTTATTCCAACATATTTAACTTGAGTCTCCCGCATTAAAACCTTTTCACCATTCTTTGACGCACACATAGGCCTCAAACAAGTGCCCAAATATGGAATGGTCGCCAATCTAGTCCAAGATTCCTTCATCACCCATAGCTGAACACACAAGTTTTTGCGGGATTCGCCGGTGCACACAGATAGACACAGGTGTTCTCCAAAAGTCCCCAACTCCCATAAACCTGATGTATAGAAACATTTTCCTGATGATCCGTCTCTTACGCAATACAAAACAGATTCTGGCCATGGCAGCTCATGAAATATCTCCTCTGCTAAGTCAAAATAAATGATTGACGGCTTCCCATATCTCATAGCAGTCCAATAAATTGCCCCTTTGCAGTAGGTAGTCTTTGGGATCAATGGAAGACTGCAGTTATAAATATTGTCCACATCCACCAGAATTGTCTTCCAAGTAAAGGTCTTGAGTGCAAAGATCTCAATCCTTCTTATATCAAAAGGGAAAATCTTGTAGGGCCTTACTATCTTATGATCATCAGTGGAATAATCATAGCCAAAACCAAAACGGTAAAACCAACAAGACCTTGAATCAGGCGTTGATGTTGGTCTTGGTATGTTTTTGTAACTTTTGGTAGATGGGTTCCAAACCAAATATTCAGATGTACATTTGCGCCTATTATATAATTCAATACATACCAAGCCATTGCAAGAAGCCAAGTTTGTCTCAACATATTCTTCACCCCACAATGGAAAACCTTTAAAATCAACATCAACTGGTTGACCATGAACACAGGAGTGAAATAGTGCTTCATAACCCAACGATAAAACACAATTGTCAGTAAGAACAAGGACGTTCATGCAGCTGGGGTTTTGAGATGCTCTCTGAAAATGGGATTTAGCGAATTGGCGACTACTGATCAAAGTGTGCCATGCTTTGGATACGCACTTGAATCGCATGAGAGACTTCACAGGTAGTCTTGAAAGTATGTCCTCGACAAGGTCATTTGGGATCGTAAAGCTTCGCCGCCGTGCCTTGCAGATTCGCATGCTTCAGTTCAGGTCCTTGGCTCTCTATAATCAATATATATATAGAGAAAGAAAAAATTATTAAATAGTTATATTTTAAATCCAGTAATTAGAAATATAACAAATTAAAATTTATAGTTTCAAAAGTATTAAACCCTAAAAATTCAAAAAGTAACAAATTAAACCCTCAACTCATTGGAAGTAAAATGGCAGGTAGCAGCAAAATGAAAGGGTCCATCCTAAACAAAGTTGTGTGTTAATTTGGGGTATTGTGTGCTGCCCTGGCTTTGTAAAAGTTGTTGGTTATGCCCCTGCAGTGCATTGCATAATTTTATTTGGTAGGACACCTAAGAAGTCCTAAGAAGCCAAATCAGTTATAAATGATTAGTCAAAAATATTTACAAAAATAATAATAGAAAAATAATCAGTTATGTATATATATATATATATATATATAAATCTGATTACGCTTATTTATAGTTTCTTGATTAATGGTTGCCTGTCTAGTAGTGAGTATTCCATTGTCACTGTATGTAATTTCTTATCCTGTCTAAGGAATTTTCCGCAGATCTATGTAAAGTCTTCTGATTAATGGTTGTGCTTTTTAGTATTTTTGTTTTGATCCATAAAGCTTCCCAATTAATCAAGATATAGTTTCTTGACTAATCGGCCAGGCACAATTCTTCAAGCCATACCATCTAAAATAAGAGAAGGTATCTCGTGTGTTGAATATATGCATCCTCCTCATAACGTGTGGATCCCTCATGGCTGTGAGGTCCACGGAGATAGGGAGGATGCATATAACCTATGACAAAATTATTGCTAAAATAAAAGCACTGAATCTCTCAACAATCATTGCATTCAGCATGGACAGAAAATCCCTGCTTCACATCTTGTTTTATTATTCCATCCTCAATATTTTAATAAATTCAACCACCTTACAGCCTGCCTTGAATACATCCTTATGCAAATGGGTTAAAACCAAATGATGCCATATATATAATAAGACAGTCAAATTACAACTGATCATTAGTGGGATAAAAATAATGCATCAATAAGACAGATTGATACAATTTTCTGTATAGAGACAATACACTCATAACATTTTCCTTCTATTGAACATAAACCCAATCTGCTCAAAACTAGTAAAATTCCCATTGCGTCAAGCCACCCCCAATAAAAATAAAAAGAAAAAGAAAAAGCTTCTAACCCTAGAAGAAAAATAAAATAGAATGAAAGCCTGGAAAACTATACACCAAGTTAAAGGAATAAATCACCACAACCCCACCTTAAACTATTACAATCTCCATCACTTGTTACTCCCACCACCAGCACCACTGATATTAATAAAGAGAGAGAGAGAGAGAATACTTCCTAAGAAATTTAATAGCTGAAGAAGTTTACAGCTCACATACTGCTAAACTGGTATGACATCATTCTTTGATGCGTCTTCGCACCTTAAAACAATACCGTCGAGGCTAGCAGATAAAATGCATTTGGTCCATTGGCATCAGTTTTATATATATATATATATATATATATATATATAAATATATATATTTGGTTTCAAAATTGAACCATGATTCCAATATCAAATTCCCAAGTGTCTTGCTTCACATGTTTTTTTTAAATGTATCACTGATATTGTTAGAAGTTACTACTACTGCTATTATGCACACTACTCAACTGGGCTTATCAAAATATAAAAAAGTTTAACAAGAGTATCCAATCAAAATCACGAAAATGAATTGCAAACAAAAAAGAAATGGAAGAAGAGTACCTTTTATGGTTGATTTGACGGCAAAATCTGGTGATGGGCGGAGAACAAGCTTGGAGAGCAAATCTGGGCAGATGGAATAAATAGTACTGTAGTATTTATTTACACTTCATTTGTTTCAAAATAAAATATTTTACACTGAAAATGTTTTCATTTTATCCTGTTTGGTTGTATACATGAAAATGCTGAAGAAACCACTTTCTAGTGTTTGGCACGATTTAAAATGAAAAAAATCTCACAATTAGAGAAAACCCAAACTCAAGATTCTCAACTAATCAAGCTCTAGATTCTCTGATTTCAATCAAAATACATCCATGAATCAAAGCAGATATTTTCAAACTCAAACTAGAATTTCTTTACAAAGTCACCCAAACTCAAATTAGCTACCAAAAATAAAAATTTGGTATGGGGTGGAACATGCATGAGTTGGGTAGATTTTGGGGTTGAGTCATTGATGGGTCAGGTGCCTAATTATCCCTTTATTAGCCGTTTAAATACCCATTAGGTACCCAACTCATTAAATCTAGTAACCCAGAATAACCCATTTAAACAGGATTCATTCTCTACAAGTTTCCTGCATTTTCTCAGCAACAGTTGAAAAACACACTTGAAATAGCTCATTTTCTTTCGCTTTTCTTTTACATTTTCTCAGCAACCAAACAGAAACAATTACGCTTAAAAGTTCATTTTCTTTCACTTTCTTTTACATTTTCTCAGACACCAAACAGAGTTGATACAAACCACACTTCAAATAGCTCATTTCAAACATAAACAAAAGAAATAGAAATAAGAAAAAACGGGGTAGAACCGATACTGACTCAATGGAAGAGGAGATTGAGAACTTGAGATTCGCTTGTGGATCGAGAACTGGAGAGCTCCGACAAGTTCATATTTGGCTGTCTAACAAGATCTTCGATTCACCATAGATCTGCAAAGTATTTGAGACGAAGCGCTTGTTCTAACCTGGCGCAAACGCAGAAACCTCACTAAGCGCGTTTCCTGAATTTATTGATGCAGGAATAGAAGCCTAGAAAATGCTTGGTAGCTGGGAAAATGAGACGAAAACCCAAGAAAATCAAAGAGAGATGTTCTAGTTAGGGTTTAAATTTTCTCTTCGGCTGTGTTTAGGAGCTTAGGGTTAGAAAAGCAAAAATTTCCTTATTAACGTTTTTAGATACCCAAATCAAGGCTGATTATTGGGTTTAGAAAAACAAATCACCTTATTACGGGTAGAGTATCAGATTTGATATCCATGAATGTAGGTAATTTATTTGAGAAAGGCGGGAAGAGGAGTTTTTGTTGGATATTTTTACAAAATCTAGTGTTGGCACGGGCAGCTCCTGTATTGAGAAAATTAACATAGAGTTTGTGCGTACCGTAAATTTTGTCTCATTTAACTGATAATATAAAAAAAAGAGGTTTAAGAATATAATAAAATATTACAATATTTTTATTTTTAGTATTTAAATATTTTTTTATTTTATTTGAGAAAAATACTATATTCATAATATTTTTAGAACAAATGCTAAAAGATAAGTTGTTATTAATTTTAAACTGATAAAATTATTATTATTTTTCTCAAAATATTTACTTTCAGTTGTAATTGGTCATAATCTCATATTTTATTATTTTATTTTGACTCGTAAGAAATTGATAATTCAATATTTGTAAAAATATTGTGAAATTTGTTGTGCCGGTATAACAATATATATGCCAACTTACATAAATATTTTAAAAAAAAAACACAAACCGATTACTAAAAAAAAAAAAAAAACTTTAGGGACTGTAGAAATTAATGTTAAAATGTTGTGGACTTAGCATTTTTTTATTTGATCTATAAGAAATTGAGATTTCAACAATTGTGAAAATATTGTGATAATAATAAGTGTTGTAACATTTTCTCAAAATATTTATTTTCAGTTGCGGTTCGTCAGTCTCATATTTTATTTCGACTTGTAAGAAATTGACACGTTAATAATTGTAATAATATTGTGAAATTTGTTGTGTCAGTATAACAATATATATGCCAGCTTACAGAAATATTTCAAAAAAAAAAAAACACAAACCAATTACTGGAAAAAAAAAAAAAAAAAAACTTTAGGCACTGTAGCTGCAGTGCCAGTTGAATAAACGAAAAGCACTGTAGCTCCAGTGCTATCCATCAATAATAGTTTGCCTATGATTTGTTATGAAATTAATGTTAAAATATTGTGGACTTAGCATTTTTTTTATTTGATATATAAGAAACTGAGATATCAACAATTGTGAAAATATTGTGATAACAATAAGTGTTGTAACATTTTCTCAAAACATTTATTTCAATTGTGATTGATCACAGTCTCATATTTTATTTTTTTATTTCGACTTGTAAGAAATTGACACATCAATAATTGTAAAAATATTGTGAAATTTGTTGTGTCAGTATAACAATATAAATGTCAGCTTACATCAATATTTAAAAGAAAAAAAAAACACAAGCCAATTACTCGGAAAAAGAAAAAGTGACTAACTAAACCATAATTGTGAAAATATTGTGAAATTTGTTGTGTTAGTATAACAATATAAATCTCAGCGTACATCAATATTTAAAAGAAAAAAAAAACATAAACTGATTACTAAAAAAAAAAAAAAGTGACTCATGAAAACGGCATTATAGATGAACAGTGAAAAACACTACATGAACAGTGCCAGCAGTCTCATATTTTATTATTTTATTTCGATGTAAGAAATTGACATGTCAAAATTTGTGAAATTTGTTGTGTCAGTATAACTATATAAATGTCAGCTTACATCAATATTTAAAAGAAAAAAAAAAGTGACTAACTAAACCAAAGCACTGTGGCTACAGTGCTTAAGAAATTGATACCTCTATAATTATGAAAATATTGTGAAAATTGTTGTATCAGTATAACAATATATATATATATATATATATGCCAACTTATATAAATATTTAAAAGAAAAAAAAAATAACAAACCGATTACTAGAAAAAAAAAATTAGGCATTGTAGAAATTAATGTTAAAATGTTATGGACTTAGCATTTATTTTATTTTATCTATAAAAAACTGAGATCTCAACAATTGTGAAAGTATTGTGATAACAATAAGTGTTGTAGATGAACAGTGAATAACATTGCATGAACAGTGACAAAGCACTGTAGTGGCATTGCCGCTTTTATTGTATAGAAATTTGATGTGTCAGTATAATAATATCAGCTCACATCAACATTTAAAAGAAAAAAAAAACACAAATCGATTACTGGAAAAAAAATAGTAACTAACTAAACCATAATTATGAAAATATTGTGAAATTTGTTGTGTTAATATAACAATATAAATGTCAGCTTATATCAATTTTTAAAAGAAAAAAAAAACACAAACCGATTACTGGAAGAAAAAGAAAAGAAAAAAAAGAAGTGACTCATGAAAATGGCACTGTAGATGAACAATGCCA
The DNA here is from genome assembly GCA_033629205.1 of Lithocarpus polystachyus. NCBI lineage: Eukaryota > Viridiplantae > Streptophyta > Magnoliopsida > Fagales > Fagaceae > Lithocarpus > Lithocarpus polystachyus. The sequence goes on along the minus strand of CM066163.1, from coordinate 107,282,460 downwards.
AAACACTGGATGTACAGTGCGAAAGCACTGTAGCGGCATTGCCAAAATATTTATTTTCAGTTATGGTTGGCTACAGTCTCATATTTTATTATTTTATTTCGACTTGTAAACAAATTGACACATAAATGATTATGAAAATATTGTGAAAATTTATTGTGTTAGTATAATAATATAAATATCAGCTTACATCAATATTTAAAAGAAAAAAAAAACACAAACCGATTACAGGAAAAAAAAAGTGACTAACTAAACCATAATTGTGAAAATATTGTGAAATTTATTGTGTCAGTATAACAATATAAATGTCAGCTTATATCAGTATTTAAAAGAAAAAAAAAACATAGACCGATTACTAAAGAAAAAAAAAAGGTGACTTACGAAAATGGCACTGTAGATGAACAGTGAATAATACTACATGAACAGTGCCAAAGCAGTGTAGCGGCATTGCCGCTTTTATTATATAGAAATTTGTTGTGTCAGTATAACAATATAAATGTCAGCTTACATCAATATTTAAAAAAAAAAAACATAAACCGATTACTGGAAAAAAAAGTAACTAATTAAATCATAATTGTGAAAATATTGTGAAATTTTTTGTATCAGTAAAACAATATGAATGTCAGCTTACATCAATATTTAAAAGAAAAAAAAAACATAAACCGATTACTGGAAAAAAAGAAAAAAAAAAGAGGTGACTCACGAAAACAACACTGTAAATGAACAGTGAATAACACTGCATGAACAGTGCAAAAACATTGTTATATAAAAATTTGATGTGTCAGTATAATAATATAAATGCTAGCTTACATCAATATTTAAAAAAAAAAAAAAAACACACAAACCGATTACTGGGAAAAAAAAATGTGACTAACTAAATCATAATTGTGAAAATATTGTAAAATTTGTTGTGTTAATAAAACAATATAAATGTCAGCTTACATCAATATTTAAAAGAAAAAAAAAAACATAAACCGATTACCGAAGAAAAAAAAAAAAGTGACTCACGAAAATGGCACTGTAGATGAACAGTGAATAACACTACATGAACAATGCTAAAGCACTGTAACAGGGGAAAAAACATAAACCGATTACCGGAAAAAAAAAAATTAAGTGACTCACGAAAACGGCACTGTAGATGATCAGTGAATAACATTGCATGAATAGTACAAAAACACTGTTATATAGAAATTTGTTGTATCAATATAACAATATAAATACCAGCTTACATCAATATTAAAAAAAAAAAAAAACACAAACCGATTATTGGGAAAAAAAATGTGACTAACTAAACCATAATTGTGAAATTTGTTGTATCAGTAAAATAATATAAATGTCAGTTTACATCAATATTTAAAAGAAAAAAAAAACATAAACCAATTACTTGAAAAAAAAAAAAGAGTGACCCACGAAACCAAAACACTGTTGTCTCTACAGTGCTACACAGTGCAACAACATTGAATGTACAGTGCCGAAACACTGTAGCGGCATTGCCGCTTTTTATATAGGTAAATGCTAACGAGTGCCCTAAGGGCACTCATTAAGAATCCATTTAAAGAAAATTTGTATGGAAAATGAAAAAAAAAGTAATTAATATTTTAATTGCTTCTTACATTTCTCATAAAAGTGAAATAAAATTTTTATTTAAATAGATTCTTAATGAGTGCCCTAAGGGCACTCGTTATATTAAGATATCATATTTTATTTTTGGTATTTATTAGGTGATCCTGCCACGTCATTGAAAAACAAATACACAGTTACACACTTTAACTTCCGTTATTCCAGCAACGTTAACCCCTGTTGAAATTCAAATATGGATTTGGAAATTGGGCGGGTTTGGTGAAGGTAAAAACTGAAGGAAAAAAAAAAAAAAAAAAGCTGTTTGACTTCTTCTTCCTACCATCTCAACGTCGGCAACATTTCTGCACTAGTAAGGTGCCAATTTTGTTCATTTTTTTTGTGGCACAGAAAGTGTTTGTTGAAATGCTTCATAGAAATTCATTTTTCCAAACTTCTTGTCATTGTGGCCTTGTGTTCTTATTATTAGGGGTTGTGGGTTCATGTTAGTGTGGTGCTGAAATCTGATTTTATTTTTGGACTTAATTGGTTAGGATTTGATATGGACAACAGTTATAATGATACAAGATGCTTGCACCCAACGGAACAAAGAACAGGGGGCTAGTACTTCGCAACAATTTCAGAATCTAGTTTTAGAAAAAAAAGAAAAGAAACAAACATTTGTTCATTCGCGACATGTTTGCCGCGTTTCCACGTTTTTGTGTTTTTTTTTTTTTTTTTTTTTTTTTTTTTTTTTTTTTCAGCTGCGTGTATATCACTGTTTATTGGCCATGAACAGTGATTTAATGCCAATGAACAATGACAAACACTATAGCAAACAGTAATTTTTTTTTTTTCAATTTTCAATTTTCAGCAAAATAAGCTTTATCCAAATGCATACTAAGTCTTTTTTTTTGTTTATAGGAAGTTTGAAGTGGGTCATTGCCAATTTGCCATAGAATCATTTTTAGTATTTTTGTCTTGCATTTTAGTTCATTTTTATATTTTAAAAATGAACAAAGTTGTGCTTAATATTTGATTTTGATAGAAGCTAAAAAGAGAATTTTGAAGTTGATCTTTGTCGATATAAGGGACTTATTTAGCATTGACCTCTATAGGTAATTGTCCCCTCCTTGTTCACATTATTACTAAATGTCCCACAATTTTTTCAGTGGCATAGAAAATTGCTTGTTGAAAGGCTTCATAGGGTTTTGGTTTGTCTAAACTTGTGGCTTTGTATTCATGTTAACATGGAACTAAAATAAGTTAATGAAATTTCTTGTCCCATATCATGTCAAATAATTTTACATTATTTCACTTTTCTTTTGTCATTTCGGTTTGTTTTGTGATTTTGATAGCACTCTATGTTTAATTTGATGTACGAGGCTTCGGCATGTATGCAGCGTGGATGCAGCGTGGATATGCAAATGACTAGCAACATGGATAAAAGTATGAGTAATAGGTGGAGTGGTTCTTTATCCAAGGGAGCTGTTAGTAGTTAATTAGAGTTAGAATTCAGCCAATAAATTCCTATTTTTTAGGTAGAGCTATCAGATTGAGATTTGTTCAATTATCTTATTATTATTATTATTGTAATTCGGTTGATAATCAATTTTATAACAAACATCGTGTTTTTGTTATAAATTTTATAAGTGCTTGTAAGGTGTGGGAGACAAGGGTGGGAGTTTAAGTCTTCAGGAAGGAGCTTCACACACATATATACTTAGATTAAGTTATAGTAGAATTTTTATCTTGTATAAAATATATATATATATATATATATATATCTATACTACTATAGGTACATTTATGAAAAATGGGCAATGTAAAAAAGGATACCCAAAGCCTTTCTCACTAGAAACCTACCAAGGCAATGACTCATATCCTGTTTACAAACGATTTGGTACTAATAATCCCGTGCCGTTGAATGATCATTGCAGGGTTATGGTAGATAACACTTGGGTTGTTCCATATAATCCTTGGTTACTATTGAAATATAATTTCCATATTAATGTTGAAATATGTTGCAGTATCAAGAGTGTAAAATACTTATATAAATATGTGTATAAAGGCCCAGATCGTGTCTCTATGGAAGTTAGACCAGGCCCAAATTATGATGAGGTCCAACAGTACATTGATGCAAGATGGGTATGTGCTCCAGAGGCATGTTGGAAGATATTTGCTTTTCCTATGTATCGAATGTACTCTGTTGTTTTTCGTTTGCAAATTCATCTGCCAGATAGGCAACAAGTATGCTTTAGACCACATTAGCCTATTGCTAATGTTTTGGAGTGAAGTAAAAAGACAATGCTCACTGAATTTTTTTATATGAATATGATTGATCATGATGCACGAAATTATCTTTATAGAGAGTTTCCTGAGCATTATTGTTGGGATTATAAAAACAAAACATGGACACGAAGAAGATCTTATAAAAAAGTAGTGGGCAGGGTATATACTGTTTCACCATTTGATGGAGAGAAGTTCAATCTACGTTTTCTTCTTAATCATGTCAAGGGGCCAACAGGGTTTGACGATTTATTGACTGTCTATGGGATAACCTATCCAACTTTTAAGCAAGCAGCTGAGCAAAGGGGTTTACTAGAGAATGATAACAGCATACGATAGTGTCTGTTAAAATTTTATTGACTGTCTATTCAAATTTTCTGTCAAAATTTTTCTTTTACTTTGGTTGGATCAAAAACTCTTGAGAAAGACAATAACATCCTTATTCCATTCACATTGTGGTTTGCAGATATGTGTTTCAACTGAAAGCACTATAAATTGACCTTGATAGATCGATGACGGATGCCAATCTAGGATTTTAGCCAAACAAAAGTGTTAAGATTGCATGAACCCCAAGATTTTATGAAGAAGTTACCAAACTTTTACATTTCCTTTTCTTACTCATGTTTCACATTTGAGCCACTTAATTTTGAATGTGTAATTACATTTGAATCATGGAAAGCAACAATTAAATAATTAAATTCTTTTTTGAATGTGTAATTACACTGTACTTATGGTGTTCCCTTCTTTATCATTTTTATTTTATTTTACTTTTCAAACGAAGAGGGAAATTATTTATTTGTCAATTCCTAATCTTATATCTATGCTTTTGTTTACCTTTGCATGTTTATTTGGAAATTTTGACTATTGCATATGTATGATGGGTGATTTTTTTTTTTCATAAAAAAACAAGATTTTATGCTACTGATGTTCTTTAACAAGTTAGCTAGCCTCTAAGCACGCGCTCACGTGCGTGTTCAAAGGCTCTTCTATTTTTTGGGTAAGGATTAATTTAGAGCATTTATTATAATTTGTGATTACTACAGTTTCTAATCACAAAAAAAACTTAGGGGTTTGATGAGTATTATGTGTGGTGAAATAATTTTTTCATGACACTCCTAGGTTTTTTTTTTTTTTGTGATTGAAAAATGTAATAATCCCAAATTATAATAAATACTTTAAATTAACCCTTATCCAAAAAATAAAAGAGCCTCTGAGCACGCTCTTATATGTTAACTGGCCTTTCCGATAACTGATATCCACTTAAATTAAATAAACGGTCAAGATTAAAAACTATTAGATTTAATGGTCAAGATTTGGGTGATTACCATAGCTACTAAAAAAACATTAACAGTATATATATACATATATATATATATATATATATATCTATAAAGTATTGAAGGAAGCCAAACCTTAGTTTCAAAAAATTTCCTTCTCATTTATTTTTTTCACCTTTAACGCTGTTAACGTGCTATACAAGTAAAACAGCTTGATTCACACGTTCTTGTTCAACACTATTACTTATATTGCAAGTATTAGTTACTTCTACAGCGCGCATATACCTGTATAAAGAAACATTCTTGTTCTACGCTCCAAAGATCACCTCTCTCTCTCTCTCTCTTTCAAACACTCTCTCTCTCTCACACACACACACGCACAGCTCGAGCTCAGTCCATGTCGATGCTCCAGCCATTTCTCTCAGGCTCAACAACGCCTTCATTCCCCTTCAAACGCACCTTTTTGGTGTGCTGCGCTCCGTCGCAGCAGTCCCACGTGGCGGTGGCGAACGGACCGGTGCTCGACGCTCGGGTCCCCGAGCGAACCGAAATCCGCATCGGCCTCCCTAGCAAAGGCCGCATGACCTCTGATACTTTAGATCTTCTCGAAGTACGCATTGCTTTTTTTTTTTTTTTTTTCCCTCTTTTCCTCTGTTTGGTTCCCGTGAAAATTGCATTGCATTTAGTTTCTTATAACTTTCGTTTTTTTTTTTTGTGTGAAAAGGATTGTCAATTGTCGGTGAAGCAAGTGAATTCGCGACAATATGTTGCGAAAATTCCTCAGGTATGTGAAGGAATTTCGATATTTTTCGTGAATTGTATTTGTTAAATATTTGCCATGATTGATTCAAGTAGCTAATATTTAACAGTATTTGTGAGAATTATGTATGATGTTAGTTCAGAATATAATGCTACCCAATGCAGTAATAAGTAATGTTGCTTGAATTAATTTGTATGAGTTGCTTGAAAAGCTGACAATAGAAAAAACATGTATAGGAAGCTTTTTAAAAAAATTGTCGCCTATAATTCATAGGTCAATCGGTTATAGTGGCACTTCCTGGGTTCAAGCCCATTGGATGCTTGTGTGACTGACCAATGATATAAATTGTTAATCCTAAATACATTATGTAGCCAAATTTTTTAATACCCATGTGTTTTGCAGCTTGCCAATTTGGAAGTTTGGCTTCAGCGGGAAAAAGACATTGTCCGGAAACTGGCATCAGGAGATTTGGACCTTGGTATTGTGGGTTTTGATACAGTCAGTGAATATGGCCAGGTAAGCATTAAGTTATGAACTGTCTCTGGCTCATTATTTAGAATGCCTATTAAGTTGAGTACTCAATGTTACTAACTGGAGTAATTCAAAATGGCCATAAGGTTAGGTTCTTAAGCATGCTTTGTCACTTTCTTTTGTTCTCTGCTATGTGTAACTGTGTTTTTTCTGTGTTTCTAGCTGTTCCAGCTGTGCTTCTATAGTGCCTTTGTAATGATCTAATGTATTTCCTTGAAATGAAAATTCGCTCATTCATAAAAAAAAGGGGGTGGGGAGTTAGATACTCGAGCATGGCTTAGAACCCAGAGCAAAATTGTAAGATTTTTTTCAGGGAAGAATTTAATCTCTTAAACACACACACATGCATCCAATGAACACTCACACATGCAATTGCATCCTGTAATTGGCTGGTAGATGCTCTGCCGTACTCATAGACTGGTAGATGCTCTGCCATACTCATAGAGGTGGATTGTTAGTAAAGGGTCTGATACTTTTATCAAAGTGAAGAGAGTCCTTGTTTTCTTATCAAGGATTGGTACAAGGAAGTGCATTACCATTTAAAGTTCATCATTTTTGTTCCTGCTGTCAGGGGAATGAGGAGCTTGTCCTTGTTCATGATGCACTGGAGTATGGGGACTGCCGTTTATCACTGGCTGTAAGTTGTTCTTGCAGATAGCCAATTGAAACTTACTGCTTATCTCATAAATTTTACTGTTAATACTCTTAGTATATCCTTTGTCCTTTCAGATCCCCAAATATGGGATTTTTGAGAACATAAATTCTCTGGAAGAGCTTGCACAAATGCCTCAATGGACTGCTGAAAAGCCTCTGCGAGTTGCTACTGGATTCACCTACGTATGATCTGTGTTTCATTTTATTATATTTTGAAAAGTTCAGTTATTTATAATTTTTGTAACATTTTCAGTTTTGGCCCTATCCTTCTGCACAGCTAGGTCCTAAATTTATGAAAGAAAATGGACTAAAGTATGTGACTTTTTCAACTGCTGATGGAGCACTGGAGGCAGCTCCTGCGGTGAGAAATGCATTCTTTCTCTATGATTTGCAGATTTCTTTCTTTCTTTTTGTTATTCTCTTTTTGCTAAATTTGGAACTGAATTGTTGATGTGCATTGAGATAGTTGATCTAGTCCCTTGTCATATGTTAGCACAATGCATGTTGTTCTCGGGGAAGAGGCTTAGAATTTCTTTTGATCCAGAATATTGATTACCCTGCTAGTCAGTTTATTTGTTATTAACATATTCTTAATATTCTTTTCCCTTTTAAATAAGATTGTTTATTTTGGTTGTCTAATTATTTATATTCTCTACTGTTTTACCAGAATAATGGTTGATGAGATAAATTGTTTGATTGTCAGTTCTGTATACAGCACTGGACAATCTCTTTTCATTTTCCCACGTTTCTTAGAGACATAATTTTTTTGAAAGATGATAAGAATGGAAACCATAAATCAGCTAATATGGGTTTTTTTTTTTTTTTTGGTGGGGATGGGAGGGTGGGGGGAGGTTGGTCTAGTTCATAAAAAGGCACAGCAAGAAATTGAGTGAATGAAGAAAAATGGATAGAAGCACAACTAAAATAGGAATAGAAGCTAAGATGGGTTTGAACACTGAAATGGAAATAGCCGAGCTCATTCACTGAAAACACAACTAAGTGAGCTATGCAGAGGGGAAGGCAGTCTCCAACAGAGGAGTCCATATTGTTGGCTTCACAGGTTTGTTAAAAGGAATATATGCCTTTTTTTTCTTTCAAGGATGGGTGTGGAGTCCATGCATAGCTGACCTTAATTCGTATGAAAGGATACAGTTGTAAAGTGCAATTTAGATGATACTTTCCATTTTTTTTTTTGTTGGGTTTGGTTTTGTTTTTGACTGGTAACTCTTCAAACCCACCATAATGCACCCCAGACTGGGTCACAAGCCCGTGTGACTGAGCATGGCTACTTTTCTACTTTGACTTCTGTTAGTTTTACAATAAAATAAAATAAAAATTGTAAGAAACCTTGAAATAATTGATTTTCATTGGACACCTTACTTGTCTTCCCTTGAATTCTCTCCACTTCTTCTCCACAGCGAAGGAAAAAATGATGACCCTTCAAGTACAATTTGTTCACTGTTGTGAACATGATGTACTCTTTTCAATAAAGCTTTTATTACCTATTAAAAAAAAACGATGACCCTTTTCCTCTTTACCCCTCATTCTCCCTTTTGGTGTTTTTAGGTGATGAGCATAATGCTCACTAAAATGTTAATAAATATGTCCTAAATTAAGAATCTTGAATGCTTCAACAAGCTGTGGATAACAAATGACACGGATGATCATATATGGTTTGGTTTTGTTTTGTTCAGTCTGTTGTCATGATAAAGCTCTTTCTGCAGTATTTGCCTTAATAAGATTCAGCACTTCAAATATCCAATTGGTGTCAAAGTTGTCATAACATAGAGCTGTACGCAATGGCTTCTGAAGGAAAGTTGTGGGTTTTGGGTGACAGTTCTGAATGTAAAGCAATTAAAATATGAATAAAATAATTCATTTTGTTACATTATATTTCCTGTGGAATATGTTGCCTTTTGGTTTAAGACGTTCATGGTTTGGATAATGATGTTACTAGTTAAAATGGAAATTTTGTATTGGATAGTGGTGTTATCAAGTGTAGCTGACTGCTTAATAAATACATGCTATCTCCACATGAATTTTATATAGACTACTTGTCTTTACTGTTTCAGATGGGCATAGCTGATGCCATTTTGGACCTTGTGAGTAGTGGAACAACACTGAAAGAAAACAACTTGAAAGAAATTGAAGGCGGAATTGTGTTGGAAAGCCAGGTTAGCTGTCTTGGACCTTGCCAAGCATCAGATTTTGTAGTTTCTAGAATGCTATTAAAAGAGGGACTTCAGGCAACTGCTTTTGTGACAGTTAATCTTGCATTTTGTCTTTATCACATCTTGTCTTACAACCTTCTTCAGGCTGTCCTTGTTGCAAGCCGGAAGGCATTGATCCAGAGGAAAGGTGCATTGGACATAACACGTGAGATTCTTGAAAGATTGGAGGCACATTTGAGGGCTGTTGGTCAGGTCATGGTATGTCATGTTCTTCTGCTGGGGCTGCATTTTATTTGAATTTAGTTTTATGTTGCTTACACACTTCACTGGCAGGTAACTGCAAACATAAGGGGAAGTAGTGCAGAGGAAGTGGCTGAGAGAATACTGAGTCAGCCATCATTATCTGGACTGCAGGTGTGCTTTGGAATGAATTCAATCACTTTTCTTCTCCCAACTAAGATTCCCACAATCATTTTTTATGAGTAATAAAAAATTTTAAAATGGAAAGGCTCTGGCCCTAGTACACTGGAAGTATAAAGAGAGGCACAGAAATCTAAGAACACAAATAAATAATTAAAAACCTAAGATCTAAACTTTCCAAAAGAAAGTAAGAAGCAAAGCCCTCAAGGTTTCCCACTTTTAGTTTTCATATTTGGATGAATGAATCATAAATCATGATTTGGATTTGTAATCACCATTCCTGAATTTCAGCAGCGCTTCTAAATCTGTTATATCTTGCAGGGACCTACTGTAAGTCCTGTACTTTGTAAACGTGATGGGAAGGTAGCCTCAGATTACTTTGCCATAGTCATATGTGTACCCAAAAAGGCACTGTACGAGTCTGTACAGCAACTGAGATTGGTGAGCCATTTTATTATCTATATTTTTTGATAAGTCCATTTTATTTTCTATATGTAATATTAATTATTTGTAATGTTATGTATGCTGGTTTCCCCATCTCTCTTTACGATGTCATGAGGAAAATGTTAGTTCTTTGGCTCTGGCTTGTGTGTCATTTTGTGGCATGGATTGATATTTTCCACTTAGACTAGTGTTTAGCCCTTTGGATAAAAAGATGATACTAGAGTAGCAAATGTTTTAGCTCTGTGAGGTATCTGCTCTTTCTCTGATGTCTAATTTTACAGAATTAACCAGCTTTTGAAAGGTTCACCTCTACCCCCTAGGATTGATAAGATCTTTTAATTTATGGACAAGCTAGGTATTTCATTTGAAACAAATGTCTTGACCATTACAACTGAAACCAGCTTGTTTTTAAACAGGTTGGTTCAACCTGGCCTGGTATGACATGCAGGTTTGTCCAGTTTATGTAGCACCAGTTACTGGGTTTTGAGTCTAAATATGTAGATTCTGAACTCATAAGAAATCTGTGTGCCCATCAATTGTATTGAACTATATATTAAAAAACAAGGACACTATTTTCTGGCATCTCTCATCTCGCTAGGGATTTTTGTATCTGGTTCTGCATTTAATTGAGTTTCCCCGACCAGAAATCCACCTGCGAACTTAATTTTTTGGATATTGGCTGATGCAGGTTGGAGGCAGTGGGGTTCTTGTTTCTCCTTTGACCTACATTTTTGAAGAAGAGACTCCAAGATGGCGTGAGCTTCTCAGGGAAATTGGACTTAGTCCATTGTAGTAAATGTGTTTTATGTAGTTTGAATCATCAATCAATGTTGAATAGTTTTTGATAAAGACTTGATCGTACACGATGTAGTTTTTTTGGTTGCTATAGCTCACTTGTGGATATGATGGGTTGCTGTTTCCTCGTAGTTATTCTCACTCACACAGGTTGGATCGGTGTAGTTCTATTATCAAGGACAAATTTGTGTGAACGTGGCTGAGAGGCGTATGTTTCTTAATAATAATAGGAGCTCTTGCTATATTTATTTTACAAGTATCATCTGTGTACCATCGTCAGTAAAAAAAATAAATAAATAAAACAAATGTCATGTTTAGATAGAGGGGAAAAGAAGAGGGAGTAGAGTAGAGTTGACTGAAAATAGATTAATTTTGGGTTAATTTTACTTTATTTTACTCTACTCTCCCTCCTTTCCGCTCAATCCAAATAGATCGTTAGTGCTCTTAGACTTTGATTTTTAATACTATGCTCTCTTTTATTTGTTTTTGGCAAATTACAATTTACTTACACGTGGTTTGACTGAAATTTAAGTTACTTACATGTGGGTCGAAATTTGACCCCTTGATGTTAGCTCAATTAAATTTTCGTAACTCACTTCCGTTAAAAAGAGGGCTAAACATGTAATTTTGCTTCACTTTTATGTTTTTTCTCTTTAAAAACACAAAAAAAAAAAAAAAAATTATGACAAGATTAAATAAGGTAGAAAAGAATCTAGCGAAACACTTATATCATGAGATTTCAAACCACAAGTAGGCAACTTAATATCGATCAAACCTCAGATGTTTAAAATGTTAAATTTGAAATCACAAATAAGCAACTTAAATATTAGTTAAATAACAAGCGAGTAAGGTGTAATTTGCCCTATATTTTTTCTTTTCTTATTGTTATTATTTTTAATATTATATATAAATATATATAAAAAACTGAAACTTTTGAAACTCTTACAATTTTTCACGTTACTACTGTTTTCTTTTTCTTTTTATTTTAAATTCTTTTTACTCTAGGTTTTATATCTTATATATTTATTATTTCTCTTTAACGTGTAATTATCTTATTAGTGTTACAATAGTTTAGTTTAAATAAAGCTTTATTAGATATATTTTGTTGACTCCTCCAGAGCTTACCACATCATTATTATTATCTGTAACATTAAATCAAAAAAAAAAAAAAAAAAGAAGGACTCACTTTAGGTTTAAAAAAAAAAAAAAGACTCCCTCCACTATCTCCAATCACAAAGCCCAATAAGAAGCCCATGTCACTGCTGATCACCCTTGTTCTTTAGTTCTAACATTATTTGGGCCACCTCTCGTAATTCATCAGCTTTCGTGAACAGTTTCTCTAACATGATCTGCTTCTCTGCTTCCACCATCTCCATTCCTAGTTCATTTTTTATTTCAACCATTTTATGTTTTTCCTCGGGTGAGAATAAAGCTGCGAAGAAGCAAGTCTCATTGCACCCTAGATCATTCGACGAGGACGCTTGCACTCCCTTCTTCGAGGTGGAGGCTGCTTGACATTTTGAAGCTTGCAATTCTTTCTTTTTATTGTTTGAAGAGAACGACCCTGCTTGCTTTTCTTTGCCTTTAGCGTTGACGCAGGCATACCACCCTTGTAAAAGCCGTTCCTTGTCTTCCTTAGTAGTATTAGCATCTCTCAACATTTCTCTCATCTCTTTGGGTTTGTACTGGCTTTTGAGTTTCTCAAACTTCTGTGCATCTTGAGGTCCAAAAAAGTCTCTGTAAGGACAATTATCTTTGCATCCTTTTCTCATGATCTTACATGCTCCACACGCCATAATTCTGTTTCCGAAGCACACAAAGTCATAAGTATCAATTTCCTAATCAAAATTGAGAATCTATATATTTTGTATGGAAACCTCTGCTCGATAATATTTCACTAAGCACTCTGGTATGTACAAGAGAACCTAAGAAAATACTACACACAACAAAGAAAATAGGGGTAATTACCGCAAAGAACTTTAATGTTTAAAAATAGAAAGTGGGAAAACAAGAGCGTAAAAAACAGTATACAGTTTGTGAGTGAAATCCCACGTCGGCTAATGATGATAAAAACAAGGTTAATATAATGTTGGAGAAGACAAAGAGAAACACACGGAATTATACAAACTCACAGAGGAGTAGAGGATCAGCTTCTTCTTCTCGGAAGCGCAAATCAGAGGAGGATGCGAAACTTCTTCTTGGTAAGTGATACTTGTTAGTAATATTGAGGTCTCAGAGGAGTGTTGAGGGTGGGAAAGGTGCTTAGATTAGGACATATATATACACACATATATACACACATATAATGTGGGACCAATACATTCAGAAAATGAGGGGGTGACATCCAATTTTATATTAAACAATAGTAAAAACTTTAGGCCATTAAGGGGGTGACATCCAGTTTTATATTAAACAATAGTAAAAACTTCAGGCCATTAAGGGAACATAATGTAATTAATTATTCATTATAATATAATCCACCGCCCTCTTCCTCTGGTGTGTGAACGTATTCACCAGTCATGGGGTTGACAATATACAAACTTTTCGTCGATTCTAAATCGCAAAAGCAAAGCAAGCCATTACAAGAGCCCACAAGTTTCAAGCGAGAACGGTTTGAAAGGTTTGCATTGGTGTATTTAAACTTCATGACATTTTCATGACCTGGTTCAAGCTCAACCAAGTGAATATCGTTCTTGCCTCCCTCTTTTGGGCTGCTTAACGCAAGGGTGTCACGTAGTTTCAAGCTTTGCAGAACTTCAGAGTCTTGGCCCGAGAGCAAGTGGCGCCATGCTTTGCATACCTGTCTGAACTGAAAGATTTTCTTCATAGGGAGCTGGGAGAGGATGTCACTGGTTAGGACGTAGGGAAGCACCGACATTGACCAACTAGCCAACTAGGGTTTTCTCTCCCGTTGTCAAGGCTTGCCCTTGCCCTTAACCTAGACCTTTCCCTGCGGCTTTTACGGCCTTTCATGGTGAAGGCTAGCTGAGAGTTCTATCAAAGATTACTTCAAAACTCAATTAAGATAAAATCTAAAATCTCAAACGTTTATACATAAGATAAATTTAAATAACAGAGTCTTAGTTGGAGTAGACTATTGGTACGAATCATAGGTTTCCTATATGCAGTAGAGTTTTATGTAGAGTAAATTATTGGTAATAAAGTTTAATATAAGGTAAATTATTTTGATGGTTAATGAAAGTGTTCATTTGTCATATATATATATATAAAAAAAAAAAAAAAGAGATAGTCACTTATTAATACAATCATCACAACTTTTATGACCCAAATTTTATTATATAGTATACCAATAAAATTTAATATATATATATATATATATATGATAATGGTGCTATATCGGGTTATGGGGCTGTTATTCGTAATGTGAATGGAGAAGTGATGGTTGCTCTTTTGGTGAAAGGTGCTCTTTTGGCGAAAGGTGTTATACATATGATGGTGGATAGTGTTCTACTAAAAAAAAAACCTGCCATAATCCTGAAAGAGCTTGGTAGACGTAGCAGGTTATAGTATTATGAGGATGTCCTGTATGTATTGAAAAATAATACTGTAAGTTGACATGTCTAAACTTGAATTTAGAGAAGTATATATATATTCTTTCACATTCTTCTAAGAATTTTTCTAATTTTATTGATTTTAATCTAGTCCAATTTTAAGGAATCTCAAATTTGTCATCTTTGAGAAGGTTTCAACACTCAAGTTTTCCTTTTTAATTGCAAGTGTCTTTAGGACTATACCTTCAACAAACTTTTGACATTATTATAATTGACAATTAATTACGGTCAACCTGGTCAGGCATTATTTTTTATTCAAGGTCACCAGGGCATGCTCTCAAAAACTTCCCTCAGCGCACCAAAAAGGCATCCACAATAATAATAATAATAGTAAAAAAACTCAGATTAGGAATATTTTATGTGATATCGAAACCACTTGACACTGACTAAATCGATTGAGAATCACTTATCTCAACCTATTGATGCAAAAGTCTTGACTTATCAAAATTTGTGAATAATAGAATCCGAGTATGTTTCAATCAGCCTAAGGTTTAGTGGTTTTCAAGCCAAGGTATAAAAGCAACCCTAGAGCACATATTTCAAGACTTTGTAGAGTTGTGTGATGTACACAATCATAGGAGATATTCGGGTACTCTCTCAAGCATCAACTAGAGATCCAAATTCATGATTTTGAAGATCTAGTGATCAAGATGAAGTTAATTATTGCATTCGATTAAAAAAGAGTTGTTGGAGTTAATCTTCAAATGGGTACTTGGAAGTCATGAGTGAGTGTTCATGTTCAATAAAGTTCACTAGTAGAAGAGTCAGTCAATTCAGAGCTACAAGTGGTAACGTTAGTAAATAACACGAGAAAGTAATAGATTTAAAATTAAGTCTATTGTATATAGAGGAGCTATTTTCCTTATGGTTGTTAGTTAAGGCCCCAATAGTGGTTTTTACTTTGGAATTGTTGTTCCATTTTTTTCCCTAGGTAACCAAATTATGTATTCTTCTATTTATTTATTTACGCAATATTGTGTATGATAATATCTATCAAGTTTAGAACATAATTAGAACAATTAACTATTCGGCTTAAAATACTAGGATGGAACACATAGGTGCTAAAGCAGGAAGACGATGACAAATGCAATAACGGAATTGGGTGTTTGTCCTTACTCCTACAAAAAATTTTGTTGCAACCTCACCAAAAAAAATGAAAAAAAAAAAGGAATTGAACGTTCTTCTATTTTGGGACAATGAGACTTCAGTTAGTCCACTACAAGTCTACAACAAAGGCATCTGCCCTGACCTATATGTTAAAAGATAATCTCCATTTGAAAACAGTGTTACATCATCCCCACCAAGTTTTACATAGAGATATGAGTCTATGGACTAAACTACAGGACAAAATTTGCCAATCAGTACAAATCTGGCAATATTTTAGGCGGATGGCATGCATTCAAACTTCATTTGTAAGTTAGACTATTTTTGGAAGTCGAGTTTAGTAAACTCGACTTCTAGTTGAAAATAAGTTCCAACGTGGATTAAAAAAAAGGAGGAAAAGCCACGTAGAAAACCGAGTATAGGATACTCGACTTCTATTGAAAGTCAAGTAGCCTGTACTCGACTTTAGACAGGGGTTAAAAAAATTTCATGGCTGGGTAAAAGGGGAATCCGAGTATACCTAAATCAAGTTTGACACAAAACCTTCAATCCTCTCTCTCCGGTGTCTCTTTTCCAAGTCGTTCATCTCTCTCTCTCCGGTGCCGTTCGTCTCTCTCTACCTACGCCGTTTGTTTCTCTCTCCGGTGTCCCTTTCCTACGCCGTTTTCTCCGTCCATCAGCAAGTTCGTTCTCTCTCTCTCTCTCTATCTCTAATGCGATTTCTTTCTCTTTATTTATTGGCTGAAATGGGTTTTGATTTGCTTTTTAGGTTTAGTGATTTGGAGATTTGGGTTTCATTTGATTTGATTTTAGTTTATATTTGTTTTTGTGTTTTTATTTACTGTGCTATTTCAATTTTAGTTTATAGTTGCATCAGTTACAAGCATATTAAAGTTTTAATAAAATCACAAGCAGTAATCTTAGCGGTTAGGGCAATTCTACTCAAACAGCTTTTAGTAGCAAGTTAAATAGTATTTGCTTAGTTAGATACAAGTGGTGAGTCAAGCTCTCTGCCCAAAAAACAGTCAAGCTCTAAATTATCAAAAAAGAAAGAAAAGAGACAAGCTCTAATAGAGAGTGGAATAGCACAAGTTTCTTCCAAATCCAACACCTTTATGAAACCTCTCTCTCTGCCCATTGATTCCATAGGAGGATGATGCATTTTGGTTTGTTTTTGGGTATTATATACATGAAGCAACTACTACATGTCTTAATTTGGCCCAATCATAAAAGGTGCATGTGTTCCTTCATAAAAGTAATAATGGTGCATATGTTATTAGAGAACAAGTACTCACCAGCAATGCTTAGGGTATACTCAAAAGTCAGTGAATTTTTAGAAGAGAATTGTATTGAGGGAAAAAAAAAAAACTATTATGTGGGATCCATTTTCTTACCTTATCTTTGGGATGAAATGGTGGGTATGGGTTTGAGATAAGAACATGTCCAAAACCCCATTACTATCACTCCAATTATGTTTATTGGTTGCTTTTTCATCAAAGCAAGAAGTCATTTACATAGTTGTAAATACCTAATCCAAGCCATGTGAGTCTAAGAATCAAAGAGTAGTTCATATAAATATAACTATTCCATTAGGTGCCTCTTTTAACCATATCCTAGAATTCTTGTTTTTCTTCCCTCAATTTTCTCCTCATCATTAATCCTTGCTTGACCATAGAAACACCTTTTTTTTATGAATTTAAAAAATAAAAAACAAAAATCACATACAATCAATATTTAGGTGCACATGGAAGGGTGGTCCTATGCATAGTTTACAAGTAAGATTTTGTCAAAAACTCAAAAGTATCAAATGCCCACAAACTATTTTATATTTCTAATCTATATATTACTAAAAGCTGAAGCGTAGCATTTATTGTTGCTATGCTTCAGTTAAGCTACATCATCATTTATTTTCTTATTTTATTTTTTATTTTTAGATTTACCGGTTGAAATTTATTGAGCATCTCCTTAAATTCGGATGTTACTCTTATCTTCAACTTTATCATGTGTCTCTCCATTAACCAAGACTCTTTAAATGCCGCTATTATATAGAATTCTGGCAGTCACCAATAGGTTACAACCTCCTCACATCCTTTATTTGTTATAACTTCTTCCATTTATTGGGTGTGATATGACAATTATACACACACACACACACACACACACACACACACACACACACACACACACACACAAATTTCAGCCAAGTGGCTACATAAATTTCAGCCACGTTAACATTTAAAAACACCAAACATTATGACTTTTTAGGATTTTACGTTTTCAAATAATCGTTTAATTCAATACTTTTTAAATACACCTTTTAAGAATTAACTATAAACAGGTGCCTTTTCGTTTGGTTGTTGACGTGAAACGTTTTGATTTCTAAATTCTACAAATAATATCACATGACTAAAAAAAAAATGCAAACTAACGCAACATTTTTCCTGGCTTTGGATAGTTTTAATTTTTACAGGTTTCATAGTAGTTTTTCTTTCCAAAAAAAAACCACAAATACTTCTCTCCTCCCTATCTTCGTACGTACTTCTCCTTTGCTCTGCCTCCCACTGTACTTTATTTCCTACAATAATAATTTTGAGACTTTAACTTCATAAAAGTTTTGCTCATTTTGCAGAAATCCTCAGAATCAAGCAAATTGTCAAAGCAAGCCCAAAAACCAAAGGTCAGATCCCTTCTCTCATTCTATAATTTAGTAATCTAATTTTACCTATCTTAAACCCAAACCAATAGATACAATGAATGGATAGAACTGCTTTTAGCCTTCTTACCCTTCTGATTCTTTGAATGACGCAACAGGTTTTTTTAATTCATCTTACACGCATGTGAAGGACATGGGAGAGTAAGCAATTGACGAGGAAAACAAGAGTCAAAGTCGAAGTTTCCGTTCTTTCTAAACTTCGAAGTCCTCAGTCTCCACTCCACTCTCTTCCTCGACAACAATATTGCTCAAAACACCAACTCCTTCAAGATGGTCACTCTCTTTCTCTCTGTCCAACTAAATCCATATAGTACAAATGGCATCAGATATCTGTGAACCGTTTTAACTTTGATTTAGTTTTACTAATTCGTGAATGTGTGAATTGCTTTTAGTTTGAGTATTGTTGGTTTCAAAAGCACATTTGGATTATAAGAGTCTATTATAAACCTAAGATTTTTTTTTTAATTGACTGGGTTTGTTAGTTCATTTACTCATTAATTTTTTAATGTAATTCCTTACTATGATTTCGTAGCCGATATAGCACATCTCAAGGTCCCTAAAAATTGAAACTTCTATTGCAGTTCATGTGAATTAAATCTGAGTTTTTGGAAAAAAAAGTTTGATTTCTTGACCGAATATTACTTAGTATTGGATTTGCATTTTAAATTTTTGTATGGTAGTTATTTTTATAGGTTGGTAGAATGGCAGGCGAGTTTGTGAAACCGAAATTAGAGCTGTTCTAGAGGGACTGCACCTTTGGATTTTACAAAGCATGGGTATGTGCCATTTAATATGAGGATTCTATTTGCTTTCTTTTATTTTACTTTTTGTTCGTTAGCCCACCATGATGCTTAAATATAATTAAAATTATTGATATTGAACCACACCTTTATTTTGTTGTTTTGTTGTGATTGTTTAATATCTAGAACATGCTACTTCTTTTTTGACTGCTATCCCATTTGGTTATACTAGTTGAACATCTGATATCTATGTTTTAAATATATCATATAGATACAAATAAGTGGAGATAAAAGATGATATCATATCCTTTTTATGTTTTGCTGATACAATGCATGCCTATTCTTCAAAAAATTATGTTCCAATCTTCTCTTTACAAGCCATGACCTACCGGTTTAAAGCTTTTGTTGTGTATTATTGTGATTAACTCAGGTGAGCAACGATGAAATGAAGACATTATGGTTGTTGATTTTAACATCTATTTATTTTCCTTTTCAAGTGTTATGGAAACTAAGAATTAATTTTGTCAATGAAGCTTACAATTGTTTACCATACGCAGTCCATCTTGGCAAAGCTATTAACTTCCAAGTAATAAGGTCTACCTTTGATTGCTATTGGACTTACATTGAAATTCTTTCAACCTGATCTTTTTAATTATGTGGAATCACAAAAACAACAGAACTTATACATTGATTGTTTAATCTATTGAGTTTTTTGTATGCTTTTTGGTTTGAACTTAGTTTACTTTTGCCTTTTCTAAATGCATCAATATATGCATGACTTCTGGAATCTTTATTGCTTTATCCTAGAATTTGTTCTAGGTTATGGAGCCTGGATATGACTTTTTATTTCTATATTGCATTTTGATTTACTAGTTATGCTTGTTGTGGGGAAATAACTTTTTGAAAAGATATAAACAGACAGAAATTCTCATGTCATCGATGATGGAACTTATATAGTAATTGATATTTTTTGAAGGTAAAGATTGCAATATCTATGTTACTTAGCAAAAAGATAATAATATCTATGATTTGAATTTATAAAAAACTTGTGGCTACTCATTTCATCATTGGTACTTTATTCTTAGTCTTTTTACATTCATAAATGTGGCGTTTACAAATTATTTGATTGCAAAAAAATTTGTCATTGACAAATATTTAATAATTAGTAGTTAATGACCGTTAGCTTATTTTTGGTTATTTGCTTATGTACAACTTTGAACAATTTTTAAGACTTTCACTTACAACTGTACTTTTTTCAAATTTTAACAAATAAAATTTTCTTAATTAAATTCATTAAAACCATTGTTCAAATTCTCTTTATATGTTTGTATGGTGTTTTCTATCTGAAGGCGGCTTGGATTTTGAAAAAGGTTTTCAAATTGGTTTTTAGTGAGTGAATAGTTTTGTATTATTAAAATAATTTAATTTTCTATTTAAGTATAGATTTTTTTTTGGAGGTTTGTTCAATGAATTGTATTTCTTCCTAATGTATCATATAATATTATATATTGTGGTATATGTTATATACTCAGTAGCTTCCCCGTGCATCGCACGAGTTAGCGATTAGTTATATTTTAAAAAAAAATGACGTGACAGTTGATGTGGCACAACGTGAGAGTAACAACATTAAACGCTACGCTTCGGCTTTTAGTAATATTAGCTGTGAGACCGCGCGTTGCGCATGATAATTATTTTTATGGTAATTTTATTAATTTTTTTTTTTACAATTTAAACTAATCTAATAATGAGTAATGTATTTCGTAATTATATTTTTATTTATTATAGGAACAATCATAAATGTAATATAGGAACAATCCAAAACACCAAAAAAACGTAAACTAAAAAAAATTAATAAAACTTAACAATGATTAATTGAACCAATATTATGATAAAGTTTTGTTTTTGATAATCTATTAAGGTTCTTTTCTTTGTAGAAATTATAATTTCGGCCACCCAAAACATATTATCATATAAACAATTATTAGCAAAATTTAAGAATTAAATTTCTATACATGTATTGTTATAAAATAATAATAATTAAAATAATATTGCAAAAGTTAAAATTTGTCACCTATTCGATTATTTTACTTTGACTATGTAACTGAATAAATACCAAATTATCCAAATCATGCTATGTAATAGAATAATATTATATTTTTATATGCTATATTTAACTCTTTAGAACGCAATAGGATAACATTTAATAATCAAAGAGAATAAAAATAAAAAAACAACAATTTAAAAAACAAAACTAAATCGCATTAACCCAAAATAGAGTTTTAAAGAATATAAAAAATTATCAACCTAAAGTAGAGATACAAGAAAAATAAAAAAAAATCCACCAAAAAATTTAGAGAGAGACAGAGAGAGAGAGAGAGGGAGAGAGAGAGAACCATTTTTTTATTTTTTGTGAGGGAAAACTATGCATAGAATAGAAGAGATAGTGACAAATTTATAGTAAGAGGGTGTGAATAAGAAGAGACAAAAATAAAGGAAGATAAAAAGAAAGAGGAAGAATGATATTAATGTGGAGGGTAGTAGGGAGATGAAAAGGTAAGGGAGGGAGAAAGATTGAAGAAATAGTGGGGAGATGAAATGGTAAGAGAAAGAGAAAGATTGGAAAAGTGTAAATATTAAAAAAATAAATGTTAAAAACAATTATTGGAAAATTAGAAAGAAAGAAAAAAAAAACCCTAGAGCTTGAAAAGCTTCAATGTTTTTTTTTTTTTTTTAAGCTGAAAAAGCTCATACAAAACCCTAAAGTTGAACTAAAAAGGTTTTGGGTTGGGCTTGATAGTGGAACTAAATAAACAATAGGTGGACTAGATTAATTATACAAATTTATTATAGGGTGATAGTGGAAGTAAATATATAAGTAGTGAGCTGGATTTATTATAAGGTGATAGTAGAAATAAATAAATAAGTAATGGACTGCATTTATAGGGCTTAAAATTGTAAAAACCATTTTAAATTGTAGGACAAATTATATTTAAAAAAAATGATGTGGCAGCTGATGTGGCTCAACGTGAGAGCAGCAGCATTAAACGCTACATTTTAGCTTTTAGTAATATATAGATATAGATATAGATTGATGTGGCAGGTGAGATTGAGGGTTCATGACCCACCCATATGTGAAACTTACCAATAAAACAAAAAGATTACTTGCAAGCTTTGATGCTGTTAATACATTATAGAATATCTCTTGGCTTCTTTTCATTGAAGTTAAAGCTCTCAAATAGTATTTGTTCTTTCTTGAATGCCATTCTTCTTGCAGCTAAACAAGGAATTCAACCAGTTTGTAACCTAAAACATGAAATTATTTGGGTTGAAATCTTGGAAACCAAATCTATATAATACTAAAAGCTGAAACGTAGCATTTAATAATACTTCACTCCTGTTGAGACACATCATCTGCCATGTCATTACCCTTCTATTTCCTAAATTTCTCCTATAATTTCAAAATATTTTTTTTCTAAAATTTTCTCTTAATTTTAAAATACTATTAAAAAGAAAATAATTTCTAACACTATCTCCGTCATAAAGCCCAATCTTTTTGGCTTTAATTATATGTAACTTATGTTAGTGTTGTCCATCGTAAGGCCCAAAACTACATGTCTTACGTTCAACCCAAGTCGAATAGTATTTACTCTTTAACACCAATAGCTTTCTGTCTCCCCTCCTTTTGCTCTACCTGTCTTTCACAGTTTCAAAACTTTAGTCCTTTAGAGCCTGTTTGGTTTTTTTTTTTCATCACTCATCACTCCTTACTCAATTTTCATCACTCATTACTCATCACTCCTCACTCATCACTCATCACTTAAAATACCCCAATTTTTTCAAACCCACCCAAACACACTTCAATCACTCACTCATCACTCAGTGTTACTGTTTCCAAAAAAAAAAAAAAAAAAAGCAAAGTCAAAGATTGCGGCTCATTTCCGCAACAAAGACGTTCCAAAGCAAAAAAATAATAATAAAAAATAAAATGAAGTCAAATATTGCGGCCAAAGTAAAAAAGATGGTAGGTATAATTACAAAAATGCCATTGAAAACTGAGTTATGGAAATTGAAAACACCTAAAATGTGTTTTCAGTTTTCATAACTCATCACTCAAAAATCAGAGAATTGAGTGATGGAAACAGAGTTATGGAAACAGAGTTATGGTGCTCCCAAACAGACTTTGAGTTATCGGTCCCACCATTTTTGAGTTATGAGTTATGGAAACAGAGTTATGAGTTATGGAAACTAGAAATCCAAATGGCCCCTTAGCTTTCGAACGCCAACCTCTATCTCTTCCAAAGACAGTTTCAAAACTTCTAAGTTTCAGCTTTCTACCTCCAACTTCTTTCTCTTCCAAATACGATTTCAAAAATTCAAACTTTCAGCTTTCTAATGCCAACCTCTTTCTCTTCCCTCCTCCATCTCTTCTTCAGGTATCTCTGAATCTCAATTGTAAATAAAATGAAATGGATATTGTAAAATAATTTTTAGTTGAGGATGCGTTGATGGGTCTCCATGGTTATTGAAAATTGATTTGAAAAGATTTTTTTTGTTTTTTGGGTGAAATTATTTCAATAGCGTTATCAATCTATTGTGAATATTCCAACGCAGTGGCTTAGGCTCCAGGAAAAAAATATGCAGGAAATATTAGAGACTTGATAGGCCCAAAATCCCAATGTAAATACCACAGACTACCTCTGGTAGTCGTCCAACAGCGTTCAGCAGCCCCAAAATCCCATTATAAATACCCATAGAAAGCCTCCGGTAGTCTTCTAATTGTTTCAATTTTTTATTAATGGATTGCCTACAATGTGTTTGATTATAGTTGTCAATAACGTTCACACTGCTCTGTTTCAAAAAAAAAAAAAAAAAAATCCTCTTGAAGCAACCAAGGTTCAGAAGATGGGAAACTTTAAGTCTTGAAGGATGGGCTTTCAAGTTAGTCGAAGGTGATTCAAGTGGGAGGAATTGGTGGATGAAGGTACTACTATTGATAATGTCTCTTTCTACATTTAGATCGATGATCTATTCCTCAATGTATTTGTCTCTTTCAATACATGTTGTCAATACATCATCTGTTTTTATGTACCTTGGTCAAATTATTGATTAAACTAATTAGACACTTCCTAAAAAACTTAGCACCAGAAGCTAAGAAATCAATGCCTTTTCACAGAAACCTGTTGAACTTGCTCTCAATCTGCTTGATTATCTTTGTTCCAGAACAAACATGTTGATCCAATAGACGTGAATACCAAACAACAATACAGCACTTATTGTATGTTTGGATTTGTTGAAGTCTACCATCAAATGACAAAACATTTGCTATCCATGAATTGATTCTCACCAAAATTTATCGATTATAGGGCTGCAATCTTATCGCCTATAGCTTCAAACAATTTGATAAATTGGATTTGGTTTGTTATCCGTTTATGATTTCGACAATATTTGATTCATGAAAATTGTGGCTATTTAAGTTTTCTTATGAAATTGTTTTTTTTTTTCAATGGCAGATTATTTTTTCCTTTAACTATGAACTTTGTTCCCCCAACCCCCCTTTTTGTAATGGCAAATTATTATTTTCTTTAGTTTATCAATACTATGAACTTTGGTTTTTTCCCCTTTGTTTCTTAATTCCTTTCAAAGTTTTAGAAGAGATGCTTGAATCAATTGTGTTTGATTGGATTTTACAAATTTTGTAGATTAGCTTTGATTTTGGGAACATTTTTTTTTTCTATTTCAAACCAGTGCCATTTGGATTCTAAAGTTTTCTCCCTGTATATCACATCCTTTTCTCGAAGAAAGTCACTCTCAAAAGATTTTGATTGGTAAGTGATATATAAATATATATGTGTGTGCGTGTGAATTCTATTGAAAAAATTGTAAAGCCTTATATTACTACAAAGAATATCCTCCTAACATGCAGCTGAATCAACCTAATATAGCCCCCCTTTTTTTTTTCAATTATTATAAAATGTATGGAATGTAGGCTATTTAAAAAGAGAATTTTCAATTTTCCTTATATGACAAAAAGCTTTCAGTTTCGCTTTTGAAGCTTGTCTTTCTTTTGCATGCTTAGAGTTTTACGCATCGATTATGTTTCAGATTTGTTCACTTTATTGAATTAACATCATTTTATGTTGATGTTGTTTGATGATGTGCAATATTATAAGATATCAAAATCGGAACTGAAAGATCTTTTTTATTTTGGGTTTCTACATAGTAAGAGCACATAAATATGAAAGACAAAACCTACACGTATTATGAATTTTAATGAGTAGGAGCTTTGTGCGTTGAATACAACCTTTTAATGAGCAAGATGCTATAGCTTAAGATGAAATTATAAGATGTTATCAGCTTTATTATAAGACCTAAAGTGAGTTAGGTTGCTTAGATTATGTGTAAATGTGATTTTTACTTGAAATCACTTTTGACAACTTTCTTACTTAAAGTTGTTGACGTGCAGGTTTAAAGAAAAGATATAAGATTCTAGAAGGAGAATGCTTGGATCGAGATTGTCATAGCATTGAGCAACTATGATAGTTATTGCTATTGGCTTATGTGTAAATTAAATGCCTAAAATAGAGATAAATGTGGCAACAGTGTTTATTGAAATTCTTGATAGTGTCTGATTTGCAAAATAAATTAGAGCAAAAAGTGGATTTGTGTAGAGAGGCTGTTGTATTTTTTTTTTTTTTTTGGAAAATTAAATTTGAATTTTGGCTTTGAGCCAAGTAAACATACTAATGATGCCAAAATCGTATCACATACAAAGGTTGCAATCCTCTTTGCAAATAGTTTCCCCATTGTCTTTAATGTTGCTTTAGTTTCAAACATTACACTTTTGTTTTTCTTTTTTTCTTTTTTTGGGTGAGCAAATCAGTCTTTCACTTATTATTTTAGCCTTTTCTTTTAACTTTTAACATAACATAACATAACAAAGTATTTTTCTTTCTCAATCTCTTCTCTTCCTTTTTCTTTTTCTTGGTGGGCAAATCAGTCTCTCACTGATTTCTTTTAGATTTTTCTTTTAACATAAGGTTTGTTAATTATCCTTTTATTTAACTATCCTGTGCATCGCACGGGTTAGCGTCTAGTTAATGCTAAATGCAAGTTCATTTTCAAGCTCATTCAATTGTCAAAGTTTAATCATACTCAAAACAAACTGAAAGATATACTTATTTTTGGTGGTCAAGTAACATCACTTTTCCCAATTATGCAAAACATATCCTTGAAGCAAATGAAATGGAATCTCCCATTTAAAACTTTGTAATTGTCAAATTGTTATGAATAAGTTTCAGGAAAATTTTTTTTACCATTGACCCTAAACCGTAAAAGCTGGCATTTATGTTTTCTTGGCATCCATATAGAAAACCATAGTTAAGAAAAAGAAAAATTGGGAATCATTTTTACTTGTATTATTCCATAGTATCAATCATTTTTACTTGTATTATTCCATAGCTGATATAACACAAACTTTTTGCAGCATGACGATAGATCCTAGACCCATTGATCGTAGTGTATTGATGGAACAAGTTAAACATCGATCTGAGTTACTGTGGAACCCTGGGAGACAGGTAATTGCATGAGTTTTCTTGTACTATGCATTCATGTCACAACTCTAATTAGCCATAAATACTAAATATTTGTATAAGATTTTTATCTATTGTTATAATATTTGCAGGATCCTCCTGGCACACTAGATTGTCGAAGTTGCCATGAAGAGTTGACACTTCGAGTTCCTATGGTAGATGATCGTGTCCTTGCCATTGTGAGGTTGTTTGGTCTAGAGGGTTTGCACTTGGTCCCATTCATACAGCTTGATTATGCATTGATTACTGCATTTGTAGAGCGATGTGGTGACTCCTATGTCTCCTCATCTAAGAAGCTTATCAGTATATTAAGCTGGATCCAAACTTTTCACTTGTGTTTGAAAATCTTTTCAGGCTTTATTGGAGAATAAAGGTCTCCCAGTTGCAGTTGGAGTTGGTAATTCTGGCTTTATTGATCTTCTCTCTCTTTCTCCTTGTGTTTTACTTTGTGCTTGGTAGCTATAACACCCTTTCAAAAGTAGCTTGGTTGGTAGTTTAAATGTGGTTGGTAGAAGTTTGTGAACTGACCTGCTTAATTGCTCAGTTGAGTTTTTGTTAAAAAAGAAGTCTCTAACCAGAAAATAAGTCCATGAATAACATAGGTTCAATGATGACTAATAATTAGAGGGTCTATGGAACCAGTTATAATATTATGAGCCAATTTATTTGAATGGTAATACCTCTTCTAGTCGTGTTTACTTTAATTAGTTTGAGATGGAATGGGCATGCCAGTGCTAAGTTCATAGTGCTTCTAGATGGTAGATACTTGGCTTACAAGGAGCAAGGCGTTTCGGCTGAAAGAGCTAGATTTTCTATGATCACTCCACATACTTTCCTTTCCTCCAGGCTTGCAGGTTGTACAATAGCAGAAATGAAAGAATACAGTTTCACAGTTCATTTGAGTAACATTTGGTGTTGTGTAAAATCAGCCACATGTTTTGATTTTTTTGATTTTTGTTTTTTTTTTTGGATTCTGTATTGTCTTTTTGATTAGGAATACCTGGGCTTAAGGTTTCACTGCTGGAAGAGTTTGGCATTCACTTGATAACGTATGATCTTCCGGGTTTTAGTGAGAGGGATCCTCATCCTAAAAGAAATCTTGAGTCATCAGCGATGGACATGTTACTCTTAGCAAATGATGTTGGTGTCAATGGCAAGTTTTGGGTTGTGGGATACTCAAGTGGAAGCATGCATGCTTGGGCTGCACTCAGATACATTCCTGATAGACTTGCAGGTATTTACCATCCAATATCTGTTTTGATCAGCTTAGCTTGGCTAGAATGTGGAACATCAATAGTACCCAACCCTCTCTTTGAATGAAATAAAATTATAATAAATGCCATTTATTTGGTTTTTATGAAGGAAATATGTAATTGTCCCTTTTTGGAGTTTTGAGTTTCCTGAATGCTAGATCTTTTGGTCATGGTTACCTTTCCTTGTAAAATGTAATGACAGTCACACTATATAGTTGTAGATTTGCTTTTCCTCATGCAGAATAAATGTGGTGGAAATCACTTTTTAAAATTTAAAATTTATTTGATTTTTAATAAGGTTCTCCTCAGTTGGTAAAGGACTTGATCAAAGCAATTTCCACAACCTCCCTTCCCCCTGCTTCCCCCCAAAATAAAGAGACTAAAATGTTTGCAGAAGACAAGTTTTAGTTGCCATCAATTAAGCTTTAGATATTATATTATTACTTATCAAAGGAAAAATAAAAAGTTGTTCTTTTATATAAGTTGTGGGGCAAAATTGCGAATGTAGTCACTAGATTTTAACTTAGTTGAAAGCTTTGTATGAATAGTGCAGTGGCTAGGAAAAAAAATAATTAAGTCCAACAGAGGAGGTGACAGTATGCACTAAGCCTAAGCTGTAACTATGTTTAGCATGGTAAAGTAAAAAAGGCTAAATGTGCTGTGTGGTTGAAGCCACTTTTTATTGATTTGATATTCTTGATACTGGTGATATTGCCCCAAAATCTGCTGCTGTTGAAGGAAGTGAACTAGTAATTTGCAACAAAAAGAAAAATAGGAGGTAAGTTGTTGGTTAACTTTGGTAATCAATGTCAATATAAACAAGTCTTGACATATTAGGAATTAAGAAGCCTCACTTAATAGGCATTTTGTTGATATCAATTTCTTTTATTGGTAAGTAATGTGGGCACCTGGTGGTGGGCACCTGGTGGTGGGTCATTGGTAGCCCTTGAACCCACAACTCCTACAGGGGGAGGAGGTGCAATTTGAGCTAGAGCTCATTCATGAAATTGAATTTTTTAAATAATCTAAATTCATCCAGAGGATAGACTAGTTTATAACACGACCATGATCCAGAACTTATGATTGAGGAAATGAATAGTTTTTCTATATTATAACAAGTGCAGCCATGTTTGCTCCAATATTTAATCCATATGATACAATCATGACTAAGGAAGAGAGACGTGGAACTTGGGAGAAGTGGACTTGAAAGAGGAAATTTATGTACATTTTAGCTCAGAGGTTTCCTAGATTTCTTGCTTACTTCTACCATTGAAGCTTCTTGTCTGGAAAGCATGGTCAGATTGATAAGTGGCTTTCACTGTCACTGGGAAAGAGGGTGAGCCATTTTGTCATCAATAATTTCTTTCAGATTAATATATCTACAAATTTGACCCCTGTACCATCACTATTCTTTAATGCCTTCTGATGGTTGCTAATGTATTTTATTTTCCCTTCCCGTCTTTTTTCTTGTTTCCAGTAAGGCACTTTTGCAATTTCAGTTGAAAAACATTACTCTCAAATATTGGAAGGAGAGTTATACACAGCTGTGAAATCTTGGCTGACATGTCCTTTTATATGCCAGTACCCTTTATGCTGTTTTTATAGATGAGTAAGAACAGTCCCTTGTATAGTGGAGCATAGATATGGTGAAAAATTTCCTTCTGGGGTATTCAGAAAGCCTGTATTTATGGTGTGTTCTATCCTTGTGGGAAAAGAAAAGAGTGAAGGGGGGGGGGGGGGGGGGTGTGTGTGTGTGTGTGTGAAGATACAGGGATAGATACTTGGACATCATCAACTTAAAGTAGTCTGGTTATCAATTCCAATAGACTTTTTTTCCGCAGAGACATTTGGTTTACTCTCGAGTTAATGTTTAATAAGATGATGAGACAACAAGAAGATCAGTTATAAACTCACACAGAACTTTGAATAGATGTTTACTTATTACTTGGAGGTATATTTGCTATCAACACTATTTTTGTGATATCCTTTTTACAGGGGATGGATGATAGGGTGGTGCCGCCATCCATGATTGATTTTGTGCACCGGGTTCTACCAGGAGCTGCAGTACATAAGCTCCCATATGAGGGTCATTTTACCTACGTCTACTTTTGTGACGAATGTCATAGGCAGATATTCACTACACTTTTTGGAACCCCACAAGGCCCACTCAATACTACAGCGATAGATCAAGCTCAGGTAGAAGGTGATTCCAAAGAGCAGGAAGAGACTGAAAAGCAGGAAGAGGTAATACTTGGCGATCCAGCCAAAAAGAGTTAATACTGAGTGATTATAATGCCAGCACTTACAGCTCACAAAGCTTGCATTTTCTGCTAGCCACGATTTTAGTCCGGTAAAATACTCTCAGTTTCTATATCACTGGTTAAAGCTTACCAATAAACAGCTCCGCTTTTCATTTGAGGACCAAATCTTCCATCAAATTTACATCTACTATATGAACATGCCAAAACCATCTTTGTTAAAATCCTGTTGAGAATTAGATCTTTGTTGGATATTGAAGGCACAAAAGGCTAAAATTTTTAGATGGGTTCCTCATAATATATTTGTGTTTACTTGTTATATTTTTTTAAAAAATATATATGAGATCCTTCATTAGCAAATTACCTATATCTAGAGAAACAAGAAGCCCTGAATGGCTTAGTTTTTTTTTTTTTTTTTTGCTGAATGCCCTGAATGGCCTAGTTGATCCCATATATTGTACACTAAATTATTTCACATTAATTGGGGGAAACAAAATGGAGCAAGAAATAGGCTAACAAACAAAGACAACCAGAGCAGAGGAGGTATTTGGCAATGGTAAAATGTCTTATGAAATATTTTATGAAGAGTTACCCAGGGTTTGGTTTAATGTGTTTAAGGTAGATATGTTTCTTCTCAACTTAATTGAGTTGCATCACCCTTAAGATTTTATTTTATTTTTAGTTATCTAAGCTATGATGTATGCCACAATTGGGTGTATACAGAACATTCAAAGCTACATGTTGATGTTTTTAAACTGCTTAAATTTACAGATATTGTGCCTGTGAATATGAGAGATGCAAAGACATGGCTTCTGCTGCCTCGGCATACAAATGCTTGGGAGTGACGTTCATGCGAATGATCTATGTTAATCATTTCATTGCAAGCAGTGATGAGTTGCAAAAGACACTACAAATGGTTTCTCTAGGTAAAAATAAGGATGCTGTGGTTGGAAGGTAATTATGTTTTTTTCTAGGTTAACAAATATTTGTAAAAGAAGGAAGGCAGAAATGCCAATGACAAAACTTTTCTAATTTATATGGAACTAGTACTTATCCAACTCACCCTTAACTCGGCTATATAGTTTGATTAGTGATGGAGCATAAGGTGATGATCTAAAAGAAGTATCAGAGTGCACAATATAAGTCCTCAAAAGGCTAGGCCTGGCTGGGCCAGGGCCTTGTTTCTTCTAAGTGTGGTTTTCAGTTGGCTTTATAGGCCCAAGCTTGATTCAATTCAGCACTGTAAATGCTAATGAATGGTGCTCTGCCCAGTCTATGGACAACCTATTGGCCTAAAATGGTTTTCCTTTCTCCTTGCCTGAAATTGTTAGTGCAAAAGTTGGAGCTACCCTTGAAGAAATGGTCCATTTGTTGAGCAAAATTAAGTGCTTTTTCTTCTTTTGAAATTGGTACTAAATGCGTGCTTATAAAAAAAAATTAAAATAAAGGTTTAAAGAAAAAGGGGTAGTAAAGACTAAAAACTAAGGAGTAGCACAATCAGCTGGGGACTACACCTCATGTCACTAGTTCAAATCTCCCCTTCCCCCTCTGCTTAGGACCAAAAGTTACTTATAAAAAGGGATTGGGGGGGGGGGGGGGGTGTTGATAGTAAATTCTTATATATCTTGCTATCATTCAAACTAATTTTCCTTATATTTTATTAACATTGTCAATTTTTATATTGTTTTCAGTTCAGTCTCCATCATCCTCTGCCTCTGATGTTGATAACTTATATAATCAAGCAATGATGGACAAGATGGATATAGCCAAGGATGGTAGTTCATTGCAGGTTACTGGTAATCATGTCATTGCTGCCAGAAACCAGCCCAAGCTTGTGCGGCTGCTCGACTTTGTATGTATAGTCATATTATACAAATTAAATATAATGTGCAAGTCTTATGGATTCTAATTTGTGGCCTTTCAGGTCTGACATGTGATTGTGGTCTAGACTTGTACTAGAACTTTCAGAGGTTATACGCCATGCAGACTTTGCAACTGTTGAAAATAAGGATCAATAACGGAATTGGAAATTTTGAAATGATGCAGAGTTTTCCAAGTAGAGTCTGATTGCTTTTGGTATTTGGCTAGGAATCAAAAGGCATATGTAGCATCAAGTGGGCAAGAATAATGGAAGGAATCCAGTGTTCACATACTTGAATTTTCATTTTTTTGCCCTTCTTATTTATTTATTCCCCTTTTTGGTACAGCTTGGGCTAGTGAAGAACTATAGTGGCTTTCTTTTTTTCATACAGGCTTTGTTCAGTAGAATAAGAATATGAGTGATTCCTATTATGTGCTGACTTCAATTGGTAGTGTCGTGTGTGCCAACAGTCTATTTGGTTAAAACATAGGTGAGGAAAGGTGAAGGAACAGGCTTGAGTACAAGGAACTATGGTCTAGGATACTTAATTGGTTTAATCAATACAACTAAATTTATATTTAAAGAAATTTGCAATAGAAATTTTATTTGATGCAGCCGCATTTTTTCAATGCGGCAGATTTTATTTGTATTATTGAGTTTTATTTAATGCAGCAAATTTTATTTGTATTACTCACAAGTAGCAAGCAGAAATTTTAGCAGGGAAAAATTTTTAGCCGCAAGTAGAGTGTATTTTACTCACCATGCAGTCCATATTAAACAAAATCTTTTATGGGTGAAAATAGCATTTCAAGAATCAAGTATTACCTCAAAAGGCTTTGGTGAAGCTGAACTTAGAAATTTTAAGAAATTCGCCACTTGATCCCCTACAATAACAGTTGGAGCTCCAAAAAAGTGTGGTGAAACCTTACCATTAAAAAGTAAAATAATTGGAAGAAAAACCGTATGATACTAACTAAAATAGTAAACAAAAACTTTATGCAATCTTGAGACAAATGTCATAAATATAAGACACCAAAGTAATCATATAAAAGTAGGATGAAAAACTAAATGACCATTAAAACATAGAAATCACAGTAGGCAAATGTCATGCAAAAAATTGAGTAACAACAACACTTTCAAACATGCTTGCATAGTTTCCAATGCTCCTGTGGCTAACTAGCTCCTGCTGCCCAGCATATGGAATCAAATTTCTAATAAAATCATCGTTCCTGTAACAAAAGGAAGAATGGCTGTGAATGTCTGCAAATGGCTGGAAAACAAAAACATGTGTTCATGCCATGATTCAAGAGAAGACCATGTCACAGACATGCCTCGCATAATTTATAGTATTCTTTCATATTGTGGCCTATGAGTGGGAACTAGGATATTTTTGGATTCCCATTCTACTAAACACAAACACACACTAGTTGCATATATAAATATATATATATATATATATATATATATTAACTAACAATTATTTCATATTCAAATGATGATGATAGATGCTATACTCTTTATAAAGTCTATTAACTAACAATTCAAATCACTGCCGACTTCTAATAAGTATATCCCAAAAAAAAAAAAATCCTTTCAAAGAGAATCACTATTGACACCCTATTTTGCAACCCGCATTTAACCTCACATGGAGGGTAAAAGGGTAATTTCACCTTGGAATATGCATCTTGATTCTGGTCACTAGATCCTTAATCTCATTTCACCAAAATGATCTTGATGTTGTAACGATTAAATCGACTGGTCATAAACCCTAATCGGACCATCAGATTGAAAGTTATCATCAAATCAAGTTTTAATGGCCGAGATGCACTATCACAAATTGAGTCTGACTATATGTGATTATGAATAATTGATTGCAATTGGTTATAATTATAATTAATTTAAGATTAATGATATGTCATAATTTGATTAGTTAGGACTACATTTTATGGTAAGGTTGCATACACCTAATTAATTAGATAGTTAAACATTAATTATTCAAAGAGTAATTTGTGCAATTATCTTTTAATTAGAGTAAATTTGTAACCAATTAAGTCTGAAATGGGAGTGATTGGAGTCATTTAATGTTAATTGGGAGCTAATTTGGGACCTATTAATGTTAATTGTGCTGAAACCATTTTCTAACAAATGACCTCTGCTCACCATTTCATCAATATCTCTCAGAATATTTTGAATCTGTGAATGAGATTAATTTTTTCAGAAACTAGACATCCGGGACTTCAATTTGAGCATAAGAACGAGACAATTCCGATTAAAATTGAGTCAGATATGATTTTTTGAAGTTGGCTCCACAGGCTGTTACAGCAGCTACGGAAAAACAGAATTTTGGCTTGCTCCTCACTCCTACCCATCTTTCCATTTAATGCACCAGATTTCCCCAAAGGCTAAAATGACGTCTAAGTTCATGATTCTTTG
The DNA here is from genome assembly GCA_033629205.1 of Lithocarpus polystachyus. Lineage (NCBI taxonomy): Eukaryota > Viridiplantae > Streptophyta > Magnoliopsida > Fagales > Fagaceae > Lithocarpus > Lithocarpus polystachyus. The sequence continues at coordinate 107,248,042 of CM066163.1, read as the reverse complement.
TCAACCCTCATTAAATGACCTTCTATTCATATTTTCTCTACCACTACTATATAAACCCCCCCTCTCCTTCATTCCAAGACACACAAAAACCCCCTCTCTTTCCCTCTCTTGAGTTCTAGTGAAGTTGAGTAGTCTTGTTATATCTTGGTCTTCTTGAGACTCAAGGTATTGAGTGAGACTCACTCTTCCTCTCCTAACTCTTCTTTCCCTCTACCCTTAGGACCTTTACCAAAAGTCTCCTCCTCCACCATATGGATTTTGCATGAAGGTATAATTTCTTTCCCTAACTTGTTTTTTGTGTTGTCATGATGAGAATTTAGGATTAAAGCATAATAGTAATTGTTTAAATTCTCTTGAATATGTTTGAATGTTCTTAAATGTTCTTAAATGTTCTTATGTATTCTTCATACGTTCTTGGTTGTTCTTTATATGTTCATGCATAAACACTAGGTTAGATTTTAAACTCACATAAAAAATATGAAAACATGTTTGTTTCGTAATTCTTTCAAATCCTTGAATCTAGGATATTACCATACACACACATTCACTAGAATCTATTTTTCAATCCATATGCAATGCTTAACAAACTGAATTAGGGTTTATCACATGCACACACTTTAAATTCAACATGCAAATTGATTGATAATATATTGAATGATGTGATATGAATGTTAGCCACCACAGTCTAGAAGACCGGTTTCACAGGGCAAGGTGGGTGCCTAACATCTTCCCACCTTGTAACATAGCCTCCAAGCTTAGATCAAGGGTTAGTAAATCAAATGCTTATCCATGTAATTTTCAATTTCTAGATTGTAACTAGGAAACAAAGTCATGTACTTTATCTTAGATTGTATCTAGGACCAAAGCCATGTAATTTTCCTATGATCAATGTAAATTCAATTTCAAATTAATAAAATGAGGAATTTTTCAATTATGGTTTTCTTATTTTCGAATAATTAAATAAGTAGCGACTCTATTGTAAAACCCTTAATCTAAGGGGTAAAATATAACTAGTCGAACCTCCATTTTGAGAGGCAATAACACGACTCCACTTATTCACGTGAGTTTGGCCCAACACACCTAAAAAAGGGGGCCAGGGGTGCGGTCTCTCACAATCACAAAATTGCATACGTTGCTTACCTAGTTCGGAACATGGCTGCTTGTTGATGTGCAAATCACATTCGGGCATCTCCTGCAGTTATGACCCTTTTCATGACACACTCCACATTTCGGCTTGGGTTGACTCTCCCTCCAATCCATCTCATTTCTTATTCTTGTTGACATAGGTCGACCTTTGTCTTGTAACATTTTAGGGTCAGGGTACAACTTTGGGCCAGCAACCTCCCGCCATAATGACTTATCCTTGGGCACACAAAACTTATGTGAATAAGTGGCAAATCGCTGTTGTAAAGTATAACATGGGTCAATAAACCTCATTGTATTGAAATGTTCCCTGATACAAACTGCAATCACATGTGAACAAGGGATCTTATAGATTTCCCATTTGCCACAAGTACATGTGTTCTCCAGCAACCTTACTTCATGACTATGGTCTCCCCCATCAGATCTATGTGGATTATGCGTTGTGCAAACCTGATATACACCGTTCTGCTGGTTAAATGGCCTCACATAGTGTTTTGTCCCTTTTTCGTAATTTGCTTCATATTTTTCGATGGCATGCTTGTTGAACTCTTGACCATGTTCAATATCACCCAATATTTTAGTGCGCCGATCATTGAAATAAGCGACAAGTTTGCACCAAATGTAGTTAACCATTGCAGATATGGGCAGTCCACGTGCACCTTTTAGAACTCCATTGAAACACTCAGACATATTGGTAGTCATTGCCCCATAACGGTGTCCACCATCATGTGACAGTGTCCACTTCTCCAGATCCTCCTTAATTAGATAGGAGTACGGCTTCTTTTTTGCTATATTGGGATTGGGATCCTTACTAAATTTGAGTTCAGCTTCTTTAAGGAAATCCAATATTTTTTTCAAGTTCGCGATCTTGATGCTCGTATCCTGCTTTCAAGGCCAAAGACTTTAAGAATTTGTCATTAAATTGAGTGTTGAAGTTGCTGGCCACATGTCTAATGCAATATCTATGATATACCGGAACATAATCATTGGGCCACTGTGCAATGGATGATATTATACCTCTATGTCGGTCTGATATTATGCAAATGCGGGAATCGGGTACCACATCCTTTATCGCAGTCCACAGGCAAGATAAAAACCATCCCCAATTGGCCCCCGTCTCATCATCCACAACCGCAAAGGCAAACGGAAAAATCTCATTATTAACATCAGTAGCCATTGCAATCAACAACTTTCCTTTATATTTTCCATAAAGATGAGTTCCATCTATACTAATTAGTATCCTACAATGTGCGAATCTAGCAATGGAAGGAGCAAAAGCCCAGAACACATACTTGAATATAATAGTACCCGGTATGTCCCCGTTGATTGACCGAAAAGACACTTGTGTACCCAGATCTCTATCCTTATATGCCAACGATAACTTTTGCAACTTTTGGTATGACTCTTCCCAATTCCCGTGTATGTTTGCAATAGCCATTTGTTTCGTATCCCATATCTTATAGTACGATATATCATGCTTAAACCTTTCCTTCATCAGATTTTAGAGATCCTTTATTTTACTGGTGTGATCTGCAAGTACATATGTATGAAGTTCTTTGGCAAGAAAATTCGAATCCATCATTCTGCCATCTTTGTTCACCCCAACTGACGGACAAGTGTGAGGACCGCTGTCTACTGTGACGGCCCATAATCCGTTAAGTTTCCGTTGTGGGAATGCTCAGACTTTCCATGCACATGACTCATTCGTGCACTTCACACACAATCTTTGCTGGTTGGACCGCTTAGTTATATAATTCTTGTTGTTGTTTGTAGAATAAACTATTATTGCTTGTTTCACCGCCTCTTTATTAGGGAAAATCAACCTTTTGCTAAAATTCATTCCCTGAACCCAACTTGATGAAAATAGTATCTCAACATTTGAAGGATCAACTATATTATCCCAAGTGTTTGCATGGAATGACGGGCTGTGAGCTTCATATGTAGGGACTGTAGTTGTATAATGCTGCACACCAATACCATCGCCTATATTATCTTGATCATCCACGACATCATCATCATGATCATCCATGACATCATAACGGACATTGTCAACATTTTCATAGTTTATAGTATCCTCGTGAAAGTCATCTCTCCCAATCATCTCTTCATACTCATCTCTACCATGATCAACATCGTCTTCGTCTTCCCCCAATAGGGATTGAATACATTCTTGTTGATAACTAGATCCACAAACCACGGTTGAGGTTGGCGTCTCTTGACATGGTAGTGTATAAACCCCAACTGTGGTGCACGAGGTAAGAGTCAGATAACTATCCGCATGTAATGATTGGAATTCTTCCCTGCCACCACCCTCCAAAGTTGTTTGTTGCACATCTTCACCGCCAACTTCTTTACAAGGCTCCACACTTATATATAACTCGGCAGCTTTTAATTGGGGCGTAGAGTCTACCCTCTCAAGCATAATCTTAACATGCTTGTCTCCTTTTATTTCAATAGGCGTGAAGACAATACGATCACTGAACACTACATGAGGAGCACGATATATAATTTTTATGTCATGCAACCGACGGTCCAAATCCAGCTCCTTCATAATTTTCTGTTTCAACTTCTTCAAATTGATCTCCCGCCGTTTTTTTAGTTGAATAATCTCTAACTTTTTACCAGGCCCTTCATATATCACTCCATAAGTCACATCACTGCAGGGCTCCCCACCATAATATAGATATAAATCAATCGAACTCATTACAAGCCTATAAGTCAAATAAGTTTACTAAAAGTTAGTGACGAATATAACACCTTTATTCGATATGAACTCCAAAATATTGCCTCAAGGCAAATATAAAGATAACATTGTATAGTCCACCAAACAATTATAAACAATTTTTTAAACTCAAACAAATTTGTACATGGTCGCTAACCTTAAAAAATTAATATTCGTTACACCTAACAACTAACAAACCATTACACATTACAAGTTTACAACACATTGCAAATAAATAACATGTTACCCATTCATTCGCATTATACATAACAACACATTACAAAGAACCCCATTGCATATTTCAAATAACAACCCATTAATAAAAATTATAATAATGATAATAACAAATGCAAAAAACAAATGAAACAAATGCAAAAAACAAATGCAACAAATGCAAAATTATAATAATGATAATAACAACCCATATAACAAATGCAAAAGACAACAACAACACCAACAACAACAATAATAATAATAATAATGATAATAATAAATTACTATTACAAACAACACATTACATCAACAATATAAAACTGGTATCCCATAAAATATATATATATATATATATATAAAACTGGTATGTGTGTGTGTATATATATATATATATATATATATCTACCAAATGAAAAGGTGAGTATATATTAGCCAAGTCTAGCAAAAATTAAAAAGGTTTGAATATTTACCTACAAATTGAAGAAGAATAAAAGCTTTTTAATTTGTAGAAATCAATGTGTGTGAAAGGTTTAGGCGTGGTAGAGAGCTGGGAGAATTGAACTTAGTGAGTGATTAGTTAGTGTAACAAAAGAGTTTATATTTGAGAGAGGTGGTTGAAGAAGAATAAAAGCTTTTTGCCGTGCTCGCTTAACTGAGGCAGGTGGGGTAGGTGTGCCTAACCAGCTTGGAAGTCAAGTATAAGATACTCGACTTCAGTGGAAGACGAGTTTCCTGTACTCAACTTTTAGTGTTCTATGGTTGGTACTGGCTAGTGGAAGACGAGTACACTAAACTCGACTTCTAGGAGAAGTCGAGTTCTGTATACTCGACTTCTACATGCCCCTTTTTTTTCATGTTTAATCCACGACGGGGACTTACACTATTTTACAGGAAAGTCGAGTTTAGTCTACTCGACTTCTAGGTGGCTTTTTTCATTTTTTTAATCCACGTCAGGCTTAAATATTTGCGGCAGGGGGTGATGATTTTGCCTGGAAGTCGAGTTTGAGAAAATCAACTTCCAAAAAGAGTCTAACTTACTAAATAACTTTGAATGCATGCTATCCGGCTGAAATATTTCCGAAATTGTACTGTTTGGCAAATTTTGCCAAACTACAGCATCAGATTGGTGTTAATCTTACCCAACATCTTCTTTTGAAAAACAAAACCAATCACAAACCCAGCTACTAGCAAAACTTTTAAGCAGAAGCCATGAATGATGGAATGCGGTACACTCCAGTTATAACAGATAACTCTCTTCACTATAATTTCCTTTGAACTTCATTCTAAACTTGACATCCTTTCCCATTCTCTTCACTTTGATTTCCTCTGTTTTGACACCTCCACGAATTCTTGAGTTTCTCTGAGACTATCTGTGATAGACATTATCACACCAAACCACTCTGCACAAGAAACTTCTAAGGCTCTTTCCTTTGATACTCAGCTACCCACATGAGTACCTATTGGACCCAAGCACCTGTCTATCATATATCATGATAACATACACACATCTGCCCACGTATCCTATGTACTTTCTGAGATAATTTTGGTGCAATATGCTTGGTTTTATCACCCTTGATATAGCCTCCTCTAATTTGAGTGATGCAAGCGGTGTTATCTTTGTATAATATTGTTGGACTATTTTTAATTCATGATAATTCACAATTCTCATGAATATATTGAATTACCAATCTCAACCAAACACATTCACGACTCATTAATAATCTTTGCATGATTTGAGGAAGTAGCAAAATTGTTTGCTTAACAGATCTCCATGAAATAGCAGTATTTTTCCATAAGTAAATAAATATCCTGTTTGTGACCGGCCTTTGTGTGGATCAGAAAGGTAACCTACATCAGCATATCTGTGATTTTGATCCATTTGGATAAAATAATCCCAAATCAGTAGTCCCACTAAGATAATGTAGAATATGCTTAATTCCATTCCAATGTCTTCGAGTTGGTGTAGAACTATAACTTGCTAGTAAGTTAACTGCAAATGCTATATCAGGTCATGTGTAATTTGCAAGATACATCAAAGCACCAATTGCACTAAGATATGCATACACAAAACACAAGCTAACGTTCATTAAAAGAGAAAAATATGAGAGAGAGAGAGAGAGAGAGAGAGAGAGAGAGAGAGAGAGAGAGAGAGTCATACGTATCCAATGGACATAGTGTGGCTCAGTGAAGTAGCGATAGATCCAGTTGAGAATGTATAATGCTCGGTAAGCACTGCATTAGGATGGGATACCTAAAACACTAAGTATCTCTCCTCTTGAAAGTGCATTTTTTTAGTTAAATAACCACATGACAGAATTTTAAGGGTAAACTTAAGGAACAACACTTAAGTCAACTTATAATCTCTGCTTTTAGCTTTTATGTTAGTTTTTAAAAACCTCATTTTTTTTTTTTTTTCATTTTCTCACTTTTTCAAATTTTTTTCAAAATATAAGTATATTTTAGCACATTTATAGCAAAAAGTTTTCAGCAAAAAGTTAAATAACTTGTTCTGAAATGGACACTAAGTTCTCTCAAACATTGTTGGAAATTCATCTTAGAATATTTGTTTTGTTTCCATCTTTTTGAAGCCTAGATATAAATTTCATAATTTAGAGTAAAAAAAAAAAATCCTAAACAAACAAACAAAAACTAAACAGTTCTCACTTACACCATCACAACAAAGCAGGCCAGTAAAGGCCCATTCATTAAATTAGAGGACACTACAACAGGCCCCAAAGGTAAGCCCATCCAACAACTAAACTTCCAGCGGCGCTTTCAGATGGCGTTACTAAGCTTGTTTCATTGAACCAATTGTGTAAGCCCAACAAGTCACACAAAACGAAGCTATAAAATCTATGTATCAAGATTCAAGTGCTGCACTAAGCTCAAATTCTAGTGTGTGGTTCTGCAATGAAAAAGGTACAATTATGAAGTAGCTATTATTGTTCAAGCACAAGGGTTCAAGCTAATATAAGGGAGACAATGAGTTGTGATTGTGAATCAAATCTAAAAGGTTATTGTTCCCAGTTTAATTGGGTCAAAAATAGTCAATGCATCTAGCAAAAGCAACTCTTGATAATACCATATATATATTAACCATACACAAAGGTAATCTTTAGATAAAGTGTTTCAAAGCAACGTTTGCGTTTGGCATCCATAGTCCGTGGGCCCCACAGCTACAGTAGCCAAAAATCATGCCCTGTCAGTGGGTCTCGTGCACTATTCACGAGACCCACAAACCACTTTTTCTAGCAAAATTTTCATAGCCATTTGGCAAAAATATTATTATTATTTTTTAATGCTTTTTATTTTACTTATCTTTTAATTGATTTTCTGATAATAAGTAATTGGGCTTGAAGGATTTTATCATTTCAATGATACCATAATGACCAGAAGCTCCAGAACAAGTTAACAAAAAGGAAGAATGGTTGCTGCCACTTGTAGATTTTGCATGCACTTGTTGTAGCCGAAACTTAACCCTCTACTACTGATCGAGGATGCAATCTCTAGTAAATCTGTTCTTAATGTTAAGAGTCCAACCATTAAACTCTAGCAAATTCACATTCAATAAAATAAATGATCAACAATTTTCCCTTATTGCAAAAAAGTGCAGCACTTGTACAATTGTCCCTTGGAGTTTCCACAAAATTCTCTAGGTTTAGGGTATAAGAACTTGGCCTCCTTCAAGCTAAGGATAGGCTTGATTCACAGCAGCATCAGTAAACTTTAGTTACTAAGAATGCACCAGTTTATTCACAAGGCCACACCAGTCTGTACTCATTAAATTTTAAAATTGGGAGGTTCACTATTGAAGATGCATAATGTGGATAGTACACTTCTTTACCAAAGCAACATTCCATTGTGAGCTGATTCATGAGCCAAATCCTTTTTGGTTGATGTTTCCTAACAACTAACAAGTGAACAATCATTTATGGTAAGCTACACATGTAAATGGTGAGTCTTGAACCCAAAACACTCTTGAACTTACTCTAACAAGGGGAGTAATGCCATTTGAGCTAGAGCTCATTAGCAAGTTCTTTTTATGATTTCTACCTTTCTATTTTTTTGGTCAAGCTTTTGTAATATCACAACAAGGTATGGCACATACATACATACATACATATATATATATATATATATATATGTCATGTGCAAACTATCTTACCTAAAAAATAAAGAAAAATGGCGTATTTAATGCTAGATCCATAAACAACCCTCTTTAAATGTCTTCAAGAAAATTTTAGTGTATCTTCTATTTCTCTAAGTTAAGCCGTAAATTTCATTCTCTGGTGCTGTTTTAATTTTTCTTTCCTAAAAAATTTAGACTATACACTTGATATTTCACTTCCATATTTGCAAAATTACTTTATATACTATTAATATGGTATTAAATGACAAAATAATAATAATAATAATAATAATTATTATTATTATTATTATTATTATTATTATTGTAAGGGTAAAAGGCCCAACTCCAGATGGTGGGCCGTGGGCCTGTCCGAGGAGACATACGTCCAAGGACAATAAGTCGTGAGGAAGGTACCTGGTTCAACTCCTCTCTGAAATATAACTTGTAGTAGTAAGGAGGAGAAGAGTGGTCCGAGGATCATTGCCTGGTCGGATGATCAGAGGGACGATCTAGGTGAATGCCCCAACACTGATCCTATCATTTCTGAAAAATCTCCTGACTTATGTAGGCAAAGAGGATAGGTGGCAGCAAAAAGATATTATGAGAAAGGTTGCTGCCACTGCATTTATAACTCTGCAGCTAACCTCCTGGCCGCATTGATGGGGAAAAGACATCTGAACAGTGATCTTCACCCTTTACAGCTGCCTTATGGAAACTTCAAGTGAAGATGGAGGGGACAAGTATCAAAGGAGAATCACCTAACTGACACGTGAGACAAATTGACCTATAAATAGAAAAGGAAACAAAGAGAGAAGGCATCAATCAATCAAGAGAAAAAGGGGGCAACTGAAGAAGAGAGCAAGAAAGAGAAAGATACAAGTACTCATAATAATTGCCTGAGTTCACTCCTCGGACAAAGCCGAGGAGAACCCTGTGCTATTTCAACACTTCATTCATGTTAGCTGGTCATAACCATACCTGGGCCATTAACCCATCCGTGTTCAGCCAAGTTTATTCGGCCCACTCTCTACAAATTCATTGTAAGGGTATTGTTCGCGTCTTGGGCTAGGGCTCATCTCAATTGTAGGCCCACCCTACCAAATTGTGTCCTTACAATTGTTATTATTATTATTATTATTATTATTATTATTATTATTATTATTATTATTATTATTATTATTATTATTATAAGTCTTAGAAGATAGAATGCCAAGAAGAAATATAAAGAAAAATTTATTAAAATAAAAGAACAAGAACAAATAGTAAATGTTGATAATAATGAAGAATTGAATTTGCAAGATGATGAATATGATAATAACGTTAGCTTAGGTTGAGTTGATTAGGTACCGTCTCCCTCTTGATGGGAACATTGCGTTTGAAAGTTGAGACTGCTACTCTTCCATGAGTAAGTATAGAATAGAATTGTAAATTACAACAAGAAAATGTATAAACTAAATCCATTTATTATAAATATCATGGGATGGTATACATTATTAGAAATATAATAATTGCACTCTTTACAGAAATTTTGTTGACTCAGAAGAAAGTAATAAAAACTAAATTGATGTTTGGCGTTAAAAATGTTTTCTTAAAACATAATTTGATATGGCGTAATGAGATTTAGTTCATTTTTATATTGTGATAGGAAGGGAATTTTTATATAACCCTATATTTAAAATGAATTGACATATGTGTAAATATTCCAATGATGCTCAGTCCAAGATAGGGTTATATAAAAATTCCCTTCCTATCACATTTTAAGGATGCATATGTCAGTAAGAAGATGTAATACTAACCAAGATAAGTAACAAACTTTATGTTTATGTGAAAATAAATAAAAATCAATTTGACCTGAGAGAGAGAGAATAAAATACAATAGCAAAATTTCAAGCCATAGATATTTACATTTCTTTTGGGATGGATCATGGGGGAAAAATGAAACTTCCCAATTAGCAACAATTAAATTGCAAAGAAATGATTCTTGAGGCTTAAGACACCCAAATCATTCATATAGACAAACAAAAGTTGAAGTGAAAACAACAAATAGAAAGTGACCATTCCCATTCATCCATATAGACAAACACAAATGACAATATTGATAGTAAGATAAAATGATTATTTTTTGACAAAGAAAAAAGGAACCATAACAATAAGTGATACCTTCTTCAGAAGAGAAGTTAAGTCTTGAGGATGCGATTTGGCAAAAAATAATCATAACGCCATGTTACAAAACCAGCATATTTATGTTGGAAACCAATATCTTGCTAGTTGACTAAAAAAATTAGGCAAAATTATGTTGGTTTTAGGCAATGCTAGCATATTTGGACATGCAATCAATTCAATGTCATGGACAAATTAGGGCCATAAAGCTATTAATACTCTAATAATCATTAATCTGATCAAAACTAAAAGTGGTTTGACCTCCATAAAGAGCACATTTCATCATTGTGAGAAATAGTTCGTTGTTCACCCTTTTCAAATATCAATAATACTAATGGATAGAGGTAGAGGATTCTCTGCCTCACTTGTGGTTTTTCACTCGTCTTACTCATGCAGAAGGATTTTTCATGTAAATATTGTGTTATTCTCTTTACATTCTCATCATTTAAACCTCGAACACTCATACGCCTGTTGTTGTTACAACAATGACAACCAAATGTATGGATAGTTAACCAATCTAAACCCACACTTTCCTTGAAATCCCATTTCTAAACCTTAACTATCCCATACATTTACAGATACTTAGCTTCCATATACCTTTTGATCTTCCCTGGTGTCATTCGAATTGAAAACCATAGGTTTACTTTATGCGAGACCCAACTAAATGTATGGTCAATACAACCAAGTTGTCGGCACTCAGCAAAAGCAGTAGAAAAGAAAGAAGAGGACTGCTAAGTTGCATAGACTCGGGTATGGGTACCAGTATGGGGGTACAACAATTCTTGAAAAATTAGGGTGCAACAAGTCCGGGGTATGACTATTAATTAATTATTTAATATTTATTTTTATGTATAATTTAAATATTTTTAGACATATTCAATTGAGGCTGAGGCAACTTATTGATAATGATTTGTGAGGTCTAAAAGGAACTTGGCCGGTCCTTTGACCAAACCACTAGCAAGAAGGCTGGTGAGTGAGACATCTAGGGGGATTGGACTGATACCCAAGTTGCGACACTGTGGCTAATGCCCAACCTCTATGATGGGTGATTCCACACAAGAGGTTAAATGGGTAGAAGTCATTAGTGGTCCATGGGCACTGTCATTTGTTATGTGTTTTTCGCTATCTCGGTAAGGAGATTAGTCATGAGTCCATCCCTATGGTGTGAGACATTGCTAAGTTGCAGAATTTGATGAGGTTGAGCTTTGGGCTCTTAATGGATCCATATCCCTATTTGTTGGGATGGGGTGTATCTGCACGTACTCCTGATGGATGCCACCGACTAAGTTGCCGATTATTGGAGGTTGAGTTTTAGGCTCTTAATGGATCCATATCCATACCTGTTGGGATGGGGTGTTTTGCACGCACTCCCGATGGATGCCACCTATGTGTGAGTGGAAGTTGTGCCGCTTCCTATGAGACTTTTTGGGTAGGTCTCTAAAGCTCTCAAGAAATCCAGTGGCGCATGGCCTGGATAAGGCGCCAACCCGCTTAAGAACAACCTTGATAAAGAAAGTTATGTAGATGGTAAGTTTGGTTAACTAATAGCTTGGTTAAAAGAGTTTTAACTCCACCGTTGTTTTTTAGTTCCTACTTATTTATCCTATATATGGTTAAAACCTTCTGGTACTATATTGACGCATGCTTTCTTTAGTTGCGTGCCTTTCCTATTTTGTGTTTGTAACATGTGGGGGATTGTTAGTGTGGGTGTGTGTTCCAAACACTTTTACTCTTATTTATTCTCTAGATGTTGGAAATTTATGTGTAAAATAGACATTGGGCAATTATGAGAAAAATAGCCGTTAGGCAATAATTGATAATATAGCCGTTGAGCTTTTAAGGGTTATTAGTAACTAATAACTATAGACTATTATCTTCATAAGTAGCCTATATAATTCTCATAATAACACGTTCTCTTACTATCTTATTTGTTAAAAAAGAAGAAGTTAAATTTAAAGAGACCCTTGTGGTATGAGTTAATTATCAAATGCACCTCTTATGCTACAAAATTAACACATTAAAACCTTCATGGTATTTAAAATAATAAAATTGACCCATTTTTTAAGACTTTTGTCATAGATGTTAGCTTAGCTTGTAAAGTTTCTAATCGTCAAATGGAGATTTGGGATTCAAGCATCATCTACATAAAAAACCAATTAATATATTAGCCTAATGATAAAAAAAAATTAGCCTATGTATGAGCATTTTATCTCACATGATGCTGACATTGTCATTTTTTGTCCCATGATAGTCCTCATGTGTTATTAAATTTTTTTTAAGTAGTGTAAATTAGCTATCTAAATCATCTAATTTGAAATTTCTAAGGAGGTGTTTGATTCGCTATGATGTGTCTTTAATGTGATACATACTACGATGATGTGACATTAAAATTTTTAGTTTATTTTATTTTTTTTCTAACATTACCATAATTTTAAATTATAAAATATATCACATCATCTTAATCTCATCATCGTCTTCGTAAACAATGTAATATTGCATTCTTTTATTGAAATTAAATTAATATAAGATTATAAAAACATAATATCACGGTGTAAAGTTACCCCCTAAATCCAAAAGCAACTTATTGAATGTTTTTCTAAAATATAAGAATAAAATGTTTTGCTACCCTCCAATAGAATGTGTTTATTGTGAACTTGCAATTCATAGGACTTGATCAGCCTGGAAGAATATTTTGTTTTTAGTTTTAATAAATTTAATTTAGACGAAATGGATATAGGAAAAATAATTTAATTTTGAATTAAATTTATGTATTTTGGGCTTAAGCCTACAAGACATTTTTCTAAAAAAAAAAAAAAAAAAAAAGCAGCCCACGAGACCCTATCACCTCAGAGGCTCAGGCCTCAGAACTTAAACACTAACCCCTTCTTCTTCTTCAGAATCTCCTTCTCCGCCTTCTCAAAACTCATACATCATTTTAGAGAGAGAGATGAAGATTGAGGAGGAAAAGAACAAAAGGCAAAGTGTTCGAAATTCCAAATCCGAAGAAGTAGAAGTAGAAGTAGAAGAAGAACAGCCTTCAATCACGTAACAAAATAAACTCCAACCCAAAACAAAAACAAAAACAATTACCGTCTCATTCCGATTCTGATTCTGATCCTGATTACGGCTCTCCCTTCGTTTCTGATTCCGAGGTAATTACTTCCTCTCTCTTTCTCTCTCTCTCAACTTCGTTACGCCACTGTTTGTTTCTCTGGAAAAAAAAAATATTTTCTTTTGCTTTCTCGAGAAAGTTTTGAACACAATATTTAATTAAGGATTTGGTTACCTCTCTACTGTCAGTGGATTCGAGCTTAGATACGCTATGGCTTTCACTTTTTTTTTTTTTTTAATATTTTGAAAATTTAGGTTCACGAACACACTTATTCTTCATCCGAGAGCTTTTGTTTTCTCTGTTGTATCATCTCCGGCCACCGGAATCTGGCTGGAGTGGCATGTTTCATTTTCCGATAACAGCCATTTCTTCTTCAATAATTTTTGGTTTAATTTCTAATTCATTGCTTAAGTATCTTATTAGATTCAAAATTCAGTTTTTTTTTTAAAAATAATAATAATTGAGGGAAAACAAATAGTAAATTATTGAGCTTTTGAAGCTCAGGGTTTGTAAGCAGTATGAAAATGTAAAAAGAAACTGAAAAGCATTGAACTGATTGAGCTTAATGCAGCTGTTAAAGGTTAGCCGTGTTTTGAAGTATACAAGTAAACGGATTTTCGCGGCTTATTGTTTGAGTTTATTCATTTGTTTCTCTGTTTTTGTTTGCTTTAAAATGTTTTTAAGATAATTCAAGTCACCAGCCAGTGGCTTTGTTTACGTTGCATTTGGTTTTTACATATTCGGCATCATTTTACGTTTATTTCTTAAGAGAATTTGATTGACGAGCTGGAAAAAACTCTTAAAATGAATTAAGTAGGTTACACAAAGTTTTAATTGGGATTTTTTTTTCTTTACATATCTAAATTCTACATGCTACCATTCCATTTCTGGTATAAATATAATTGAGTGTGTTCCAATGTTCAATTCTTTTTTCCCCCACTTTTTCCGGGGGTTCTTTTCTAAATTTTGAGTATTGTTAAGAGTATTTCATTTAAATTTATGCTAATTTTCCTTTTGTTTCAGTTGGTGAGAGATCACATCAGGAATTCGGGTGGGTTGCACAATTGGCAAAAGAGAAGTTAGTTAAAAGGCCTTTGTGTATGTGTGCATGCATGTGCCTGTTTGTGCTTGCCTTTCCAATAACGGAATATTTAGTGTGTGTGTGTTTGGATACTGCTTATTTTACTGGAAACTAAAAATTGAAAACTAAAAATAATAAAAAAATAATTTTTCATTATTGTTCACTTTTAAAATTACTGATTATTTGCCTATTTTTCTGTTCATGTCCCATGAATGAACTGTGTAAGAGGCGCTGCACTAAAAAAAAAAAAAAAAAAAGGCAAAAACACAAACGCATCTGTACACAAATGCAAACCAACCAGAACCTAAATGGATGCATAATTCAATAGAATGATATTTAGCAGTGTTTGTTCTCATTTGACAGTTACGAGTTGGGCAAGAATTCAACCACACCCAGTAGCATGGCCCGCCCCCAGACTCTATTATGCGGATAAGCAGAAAGCAGATGAATACATTCTTGAACTAGTGACCTTGCTTCACCGCGTGATCAGCTTAATAAGACGCAGAGATCATGGTTTCAAGCCTCAACCTTTACGATCTCCAACTCGTAAGACACTACATTTTCATTCCAAGATGCATCATTTCCTGTCCATGAATTGTAGTCATAAAATCCATGGAATTCAACTTTCTCAGGAAGATAGAAATTTGTTAGATGAGGTGATTGGAAGTCTGAGAGTGCCTGGAATCAGTAAAAGTCAGGAAGTTGGTACGGCCAAGAAGAGTGAGACGACAGTGTGGCCTTTTAGCAGGAGCAGAGGAAGGTCTCCAAGTAGGGAGTTGGGTGCAATACAAGACTTCGAGACTGATGTTAAGGATATCATGGATGGCCTAGAATATATATTCAGTGAGGCTTATTAATCGATATCCCCTTTCAGGCATTTTTTTCTTCACTCCCAAAAATCATTTATTCATTAGCCCCATCTCTTTATTCCGTGGCATTTTTGGCCAAATTCTCTCTTCATCATGTATATCCCTGTATATGTGGGATCGTTGTAAGTAACTTAGTATATGATATGATAATTATATCACAATTTTTGTTTCTGGTTTCTCAAGTAGTAGCCCAGTGGAATAAGAGGTGGAGGCAGTCATACAGTTTAGCTTCAAAATTCAGTATCAATGTGAACTCTGGTAGTTTCTGACATCAACATTGTGAAAAAAAGATGTATAGATAGTATCTAAAAAAAAAACATTTGCTTTTCGTTATGTCGTCTGTTTTGGTTATGTTATAGCATTTTTTGTGCCCTCTTATCATATTATCCCCTAAAACAGTAATGAATAATTTATGGAGTAATTACACATAACCCACCTGTGGTTTGGGCTAAAATCACTTTGCCTACCCGTGGTTCAAAAAGTGTCACTTTGCCCACCTGAGGAATGTTTCCGTCAATCTCCGTAACCCACCTCAGTCCCAGCCGTTACAAAAACACCCCTTAACCCCAAAACACAACATAACGCGAATCAAAACACCCAAAACTCAGAAACCGTTCGAGAGAGAGACCTGTGGTGATCTTCAAGAGCTGTGCGTGTTCTTCGTGGTTTGGACTGTCTGGAGGGGGAGAAAGCACAAGTTTCGCAGCATCGAAGCTAGAGGAAGGTACGTGTGACTGCTGTTGGGTTTTTCATGGCATTTTTTACCCCGACCCTTTAGGGTTTGTAAATTTTTCTCAAAATTGGTGTATGTTAAATGTGTATTTTGCTATTTATATGTAGAATCGCTTAGGATGTAGCTAATGTACTACTATGGTTGTTTATATAATGGTTAATTGTCAGTGATTGCACTTGTTTGTGAACTGTGGGTAGTGGGTAGTGTGGTCCCTATCAATTTGTTGGGAATCTGGTTTTGCATGTGCTATTTGTGGTTCTTTGGCCGTGTGTTGTCTATTTTGGCTTGTTGTCGTTTTCAGCATGTCAGTATGGAAACAAACTACTTATTTTAACAAACTACTAAATTTAAACAAACTACTTATTTTAATTGCAGATGGTTGACTTTACATTTGACATTGAAATTCATGTTGGGGGATGTTTTGTGGAGGACCCAACCCTTAAATATGTGGGTGGGTCTTTGCATACATTGACAGAGATTGACCCTGATAAGTTGAGTTTTTTTGAAATTCGGGATTTATGCCATCTAGTTTGTGCTCCTAAAGAACACAGTAGATATAGGTATTTACTTCCTCAAGGTAATGTAGAGAATGATATAAGGGACATAGAAACAGATGCAGATGTGGTGAACATGACTACCCTTCATAGGGCATGGCCAGCTGACAAAATTATAATCTATACTGACATAGATGTGGAGCCACTGGCAGTTGAGCATCCTGATGGAGGGGGAGTATGCAATTATGGTGTAGGTGGTGATGCAGGTGGTGATGTAGGTGGTATAGGTAGTGATGCAAGTGGTGATGTAGGTGGTGTAGGTGGTATAGGTGGTGATGCAGGTGGTATAGGTGGTGATGCAGGTGATGGAGGGAGGGATGAAATAGATGTGGAGAGTGATTATGATGAAGAAGAAGAAGATGATGAGGATGCTGAGGTTGGTGCAAGGGTTGAAGAACAAAATGTTGATGATGATGATGATGATGATTGGCTATATGAAGGCCTAGAATCAGATGACTTTGGTGATGACATATTTGCTGCTCCAAACTCAGCTCCACAAGATTCTGCTCCAAAATCAAGTGATGCACCCAATATAGCCCCAAATTCAAGTGATGCTCCCAATACAGCCCCAGAATCAAGCAATGCACCCCATGTAGACCCTGAGTGGGCTGAGCCAGCTCTTGAGGATGACCTGGTAAGCATGGATGGGTCCGATGATGAGCAAGTACCTGAGCAGCCAGAGTTTAATGCTAGGAGTGACATGAGAAATGTTGTACTGAAGAAGGAGATGAAGTTTCCTAATGCAAAGGTGTTCAGAGCTGCTTTGAGGGAGTATGCAATTAAAAAACGATTGACATCAAGTTCAAGCTTAATGAGAGGACCAAGATATCTGTTCACTGTAAGAATGAGTGTGGGTGGAGATGTTATGCATCTCAAATAAGCGGAGAGCTAACATTTCAAATTAAGACCTTGACTGCTGACTGTACTTGCCCCAAGTCTTTTAAAAATAGCCAAGCAACATCAGCTTATGTTGCTAACAGGTTCATTGAGGATTTTGGCAAAAATCCAAATTGGGAGGTGACTGGGGTACACAACCATGTTATGCAAAATTTATCTGTTGACCTAAGTTTAAACCAAGTGTATAGGTCAAAGAGAAAGGCAAAGGATTTGATCAATGGAGATGAGCAACTGCAGTATGGTGTCCTTAGGGACTATGCACAAATGATAAACACTGTAGACAAGGGGAGTAGGGTTATACTACAGACAGAAATGGCTGATGAGACTTCCCAGCCAAAATTTAAGAGGATGTATATTAGGTTCAATGCTCAGAAGGTAGGATTTTTAGGTGGATGCAGGCCATTTATAGGTTTGGATGGTTGTCACATAAAGCACAGATTTGGAGGGCAAATCTTATCTGCGACTGCCCTGGATGCAAATGACAACATTTTTCCAGTAGCCATGGCTTTGGTGGAACAAGAAAACAAGGAGTCTTGGACATGGTTTTTGGAGATTTTTGCTGATGATATAGGGAGGCCAGAAGAGCTTCAATTGGTCTTCATTTCTGATAGGCAAAAGGTATGCAAGTGTTTTTCAGTTACACTTGAACTAACATGTTTTGTTTGTTTGCTGAACTAACATGTTTTGTTTGTTTGTTTGTTTGGTTATTTGCAGGGGCTTATACCTGCAATAGAGACACTATTCCCTACTGTAGAGCATAGGTACTGTGTGAAACACATCTACAACAATTTCAAAGTAGATCACAAGGGATTGGAGCTGAAGGATGCACTGTGGAGGTGTGCTGCTGCCACAACAGTGAGGGAGTTTGAGAGGTGCATGCAGTACATAAAGGATTTGGATGAAAAGGCACATGAGTATCTTGCAAACATTGCACCTGAAAAGTGGTCAAGGTCACACTTCACTCCTAGGGCCTTAACAGATTATTTGGTGAATAACTTGAGTGAGTCTTTTAACTCAATGATATTGAAGTCTAGGGACAAGTATATATTGGCAATGTTGGAGTGGATTAGGGTTAGACTTATGACTAGGCTGTACACAAAGAGGGAAGGGATACAGAGGTATGCTGGAAAGTTGTGTCCAAGCATACAAGCTAAGTTGGAGAAATTGAAGGTTGAAAGCAAGCCAATTAGTGCTACCCCAGCTGGTAGTTTCCTTTATGAGGTAGCTAGTCAATATGAGAGGCATGTAGTTGATCTTGTGAAGAAGACATGCAGCTGTAGGTATTGGGATTTAAATGACATTCTATGCAAACATGCCATAACAGCCATTTATACAAACCTTGAGACACCAGAAACCTATACCCACCCATGCTACCACAAAGAAGCTTACATGGAGATATACAAGGAGTTACTTCCTCCCATGCCTGGGCAGTCAGAATGGGCTGAGACTGGACAGCCTGCTCCTGTAGCACCTCACATATACAAACCACCAGGCAGGCCACCCAAGCAAAGAAAGAAGGCTGCTGATGAGCCTAGGAACCCTTACAAAGCAAGTAGGATGAACAGACCTGTAAGGTGTGGGAAATGCAAAAAGGAAGGGCATAACTCAAGAGAGTGCAAGGCTGGCATCACTGGGGAAACACCATGGCAGAGGAGACAGAGGCTTGAAAGAGAAAAAGCTGTAAGTAATTTTGATTTAAATGGCAAACAAAAAAACTTGTTTTTAAACTTACAAAGGTATTACTGTACTGTACTGAACTGGGTTTTGTTGTAGGCAAGGGGAGGGGTGCCTGCACCTAGAACCAGATCTGGATCTGCACCTCAGGATGCACCCCAGCCACCATCCCAGCAGCCTGCCCAGCCTTACAACATGAGGTCTGCCACTCAGCCTTCATCCTCACAGCAAGGAAATCAAGCTTTACAACAAGGAAATCAAGCTAGGCCATCTCACACGAGAGCAGGATGGTTCTCTTCCTCACAGCCAGAGCTTCACACACCTAGAGAGACCTGGGATACCCTACCAAGTTCTTCACAGGTAACTTAGTTGAGTTACCTCTTTCCTAAATGGTTGTGTAGACTGGGATATTTTTTAACAAGTGGATCTATTCTTTATTTTGTAGCCTTCACCTGCATATAGGAGCACTGGTGGTGTGAGGAGCAGAGGACAGCTTGCTGCACAAAGGCCACCAAAAATGACTTTAGTGGGTGGGAAGAGTAAAGGCAAGAAATGAAGCAAGTGGGTACGCATGCCAGCATTGGGAGTAAAGCTAGTGGGAACATGTGGGCCTACAGCTAGTGTTTTTTGTGAAGACTGGCTTTTTGTAATTATCAATTAGTTTGTATATACTGACCTTGGAATGTGAAGACTGGCTTTTTGTCATGACTGGGATGTGTAGCTGGTGGTGGAATGTGCTTTTTTGTAATTACTAGAAGTTACAATACAATACAATACACTCCAAGTTGTTATTATGCACTCCAGTTTGTATTTATTCAACCTTAGTTTGTATGGAACATCCTTTGTCCAAAACAGTTTATATGGAAGTTTTATTGCTACCTCAGATTGTGTTCAAGTAGATATTTTCAATACAGTGTATGGAACATAATTTGTCCAAACTAGATTTATATGGAAGTTTTATTATTGCTGCTACAGATTGTGTCCAAGTAAATATTGCTGCTACAGTTTTATTATTACTGTTATTGTAAAATGGTTGTTATGGTATGTGCAGGTAACTATATGGAACATTATTTGTCCAAACCAGATTATATGGAAGTTTATTTCTTGCTAATACAGATTGTGTCCAAGTAAATTTGTTCAATACAGAGTGTATGAATGTTATTTTGGAATGGTTGTTATGGTATGCGCAAGTCATTGATAATTGACCAATTTTTCTTTCATTATATGCCCAGAGACTAATGGCATGACCAATACATTTTTCATTGAATGGTTGTTTTGAAAATTCATTAACTCAATAATTGACCAATTCTTTGTTCATTGACGCATCAAAACATTACATCAGTGGGCTAGTGCTATTACAATGAAAATTCATTAACACCATTGCCATAACTATCTCTACTAACCAATTAACTACTTCAGGGCAACAACCTAGGTCTCTTCACTCTAAAGAACTCAATTAAGCCAATACACAACAACAACATAACAACAAAAAAAAAGATCCATGACAAAAGGCATGCAAACTTCCACATTCTCTGCTTCTCTTCAGCAAACAGGGCCTTTTCCTTAGCTTTTGCACAGGCAGCTCGAGCCTTTCTCTCCCTCTCCTTGGCTTTGGCTTCCTCTTCAAGAGCCTTTTTAGCCATTTGCCTAGCTTCTTCTGCCGTTTCCAGAGCTGTCCTTTCCCTCTCATTGGCAAGTTGGAGAGCACTCTGAAGCCTAGACATCCTCTTCAGAGCCAAAGGTGCAGTTTTATTCCCACGAGGACAGGTTGGGTTATCAAGCCAAACAAAGAAAGGACACTTAGGACCAACCTTATAACGACTACAACCCAAGAACCTCCTCCCAAAATTGTACAAACTCAAACTTGTTCTCAAAACACAAGTCTGCTCATTGCACATATGCCCACATGAACCCGAGAAATTACCACTTGAGGAAGACATATCAACAAAACAGAAAGCCTGGGAAGCCCAAATTTAGAGTTTCACACAATCAGTTGGCACTTGAACAAAATCTGAAACCCTAAATCGAGAACAGACACAAATACCTTGATTTTTTTTACCGAAACTTCATCCCCTAGCTTCGATGCTGCGAAACTTGTGCTTTCTCCCCCTCCAGACAGTCCAAACCACGAAGAACACGCACAGCTCTTGAAGATCACCACAGGTCTCTCTCTCGAACGGTTTCTGAGTTTTGGGTGCTTTGATTCGCGTTATGTTGTGTTTTGGGGTTAATGGGTGTTTTTGTAACGGCTGGGACTGAGGTGGGTTACGGAGATTGACGGAAACATTCCTCAGGTGGGCAAAGTGACACTTTTTGAACCACGGGTAGGCAAAGTGATTTTAGCCCAAACCACAGGTGGGTTATGTGTAATTACCCCATAATTTATAGAAGGCAAAAACTTGTTGCACACATGTTAATGCACAAACGTTTACACACATACAAAAAAGCAACCGAAATAATTATGCATAAGAGTTTCAGATATATGTATAGGACACATATGCTACAAGAGAGAGGATGTATATATCATGTGCATGAGATATATTTTCCTCCTCCTCAGGGTCTTAGGGAAACAACATTGGGGTCATGAGGACAAGACCTATAGCGGTTGAGTTAGGCCTCAAGGCTCTCATGCAAAGACGAAAGATAATTGAAAAAACAAAAGAAGTATGAAAGATTGAGATTCTGACCAAAAGGAAAAAGGAAAGGGACACATCGAGAATGAATCGTAATACAAGTCAAGGTTTAGGGCTTTATCCAGTTTTATAAAGAGAAAAGGAGATTAGAAATTTGAAGCCTTTATTCTTAACATTAAGTTTAGGGACACAAATATTCACAACTTCTTCACAATTATTGATGTGACATATTGTGATTGGTGTATAATAAAAGTGGCATAATAATAATGTTGTGAAACAAAAAGTTATGTCCTTAACAATACTCTCTTTTAAAATTTCATAACAGTGAATTTTACAAAATTAGCTCTTCCCAAAGGATTGGATATTATTGAAATTAAGGTCTTCTATAAAGCATATGTTTAACCCTGTAAATGTCCTTAATTTAAGGATCTAATTCTAATTATTGAAGTGCCTATTGGAATAGGTTAAGCCTACTGCACTTTTTTTTAACTGCTTCCGTTGATTTTACTTAGACCATAGTTCCGCCACAAATATGAAACCATGATTTTCATATTCTATGTATTTCTTTCTTAGTTTTTGTTCTACAATTCTATCTAATTTCATAGAATTCTCAACTGCTCCTACTTCACAAAATCGGTTTCACCAACTTCATTGAGTTCATATAAAGCTCCCCTAGTATATGCTCATTCACCGCATTTGCTCTGGAATTCATAGCAATGAAGACCTTAACACGACCCACAAATTTCTCACCCTTTTCTCTCTTCTCACCTTCCTCTTTTCCTCTGCACAATTCTAAGAACCACAAAACAAGAAGTCCTAGCCAGCCTCCAACCGAGTCATGAAACCACACCAACATCTAGCTCATCCCAGCTTTTCCTCTCTTCCACTTCAGGACAATATGCGGCTTATCTGCTAAGAGAAACATCCAATGGTGCTGGAGGCTTTGGAAATGACTTTTGTTACATCCAAGTCCAAGAAAGCAGTGTGATTATTTGGGTACCCAAATGTGCTTCTATAAGCACATTAACGCATGCAGCCTAGTTTTTTCAGATGTAGGACTTCGAAATATTTGATGGGAGTCGATCTGCGTGGGACACAAAGGCCAATTGGGTTTGTTAGGAATCTACTAATTTTGCTAAAATTGAAAACTTTTTGCTGAAGTACTGTGGATAAAGTTAAAAGTTAACTGAAATAGTACAGTAAAATTCATAAATAATACTAAAAAGTGCTGTGAGACCCATGAATTAATAAAAATAAGCTGAATAGTAAAATAAGCCGATTTTTTAATTTGGAGCCAAACACACACTTGAATTTGCTTGATTCAGATAGGAAGCTTGCGTGGAAGGCAAGTGATAATTCTACTATTAATCTAAACTGCGGGTTCCAACCTTTATCAGGCTTTAATCAGCCATTTTAATCAGCCATTTTCTTTTACCAATCAGCCTTTATCGGGTTTAACCAGCCATTTTCTTCTACCAATCAGCTTTTATCAGGGTTTAATCAGCCATTTTCATCTCAAAATCAGCCTTTTGGGACTAATAACCAGCAAGGTTTAGTGGGCAACACACCTTTTGGTAATGGGTTTTCAAGAAAAAAACCATTCATGGGAGGAGCTGTTTTAGCTTCTCTGATAATTACGTTTGGTTTTATTGTTTAGTATGATAGTGTTGGCAGACGTATCATAATCAGCATTGCGCATAGCTTGTGTGTGTTGTTGGACATTTTGGCTTATATGTCGATTTGAATTCATGCACTCTATTGCCAGGTACAAAGAAAAACATCTTTTTTTAAGTTGCACTTTTAATGGTGGAGCGTATCAAGTGTCCAACAATTGATATGGGCACAATGAAACCATATAAGAGCGTGGCTTAGTAGTAGGAAATCCTCATAATACTTACTACACTTGAGAGCTATGAGTTTGAGCAGTGATAACTAACACGCTTCACTAATGCTCAAGTGGTCCAACACCAATATACCATACATTCTTAAGTTGAAATGAGTTCAGGGTTGTGAACACACACAAACTCCCTTTTTTATTTTATTTTTTTTCCATAAAAAAAGAAGCCATTGTGGATGGTTAGAACTTAGAATTGATGCTAGATAAATATGATAAATTTCAAAGGAAATTTTTTGAAAATAAATATTACTGTCCCATTATCATCTTGTATATTTATATTTACTAAAAATATAATTAAAAAATCATAAGAAAGAAAATTGAATTCTATTAAAAAATCATAATAATGAATAAGTTTTGGAAATTGGGTGATGGGATTTTCTGGGTAGTGGGTTTTACTCAAGCTTTGTGGCTGAGCTCCGTGTACATGGGTTTAGGTTTTGTTTGTTCCTAACAATTTGGCATACGCAAGCTTGCATTGAATAAGACATTACAGATATTAGCCCATTTAACATAGTGGGCAAAAATCAATTTTTTAAGCCCTTTATCATGTTCTGCCAACTTTTTCAAAAAACAAAATTGGAAAGAAAAAAAAAATTGTCAGTGTTGGAATGGCCCAAAATAAAATTTGAAAATTGCTCTTTTAAAATGAGTAAGCCCTAAAAATTAAAAGTAAGCGAGCAAGAAATTTTTTTTTTAAGTTCTTTATTGTTGGTGTGGCCGTGTTGGAATGGCCCCAAATTAAAATCGAAAATTTTTCCTCGTAAAAATACAGTAAGCCCTAACCCTAATATTGAGAGTAAAAAGAAAATCAGGGGCTGTTTGGTAGACAAACTTCAACAAATGTTTTCAGTTTTTAAACAACATTACACGCATTTCCACACACTTTTTCACTTACACGTATTTTCACATATGTTTTCAAACACATGTACCAAACACCCCTTCAATCTTTTAAGCACTTTATCATTCTGTGCCAATTGGCCCAAATAAAAAATTTCTCTTTTAAAAAGAGTGAGCCTCAAAATTGAAAGTTGGGCCTATAAAACTTTGGACTGATTTAAAAGTGGGAATTCTTCAAGTGGAGATCAGATTGATTAAGAGCATTACGAACAAGAGTGTCAAATGCCAAATATTTGGCATTTGACACACCAAACACCAAAAAACCACTCTTATCAGGTGTTGTAAATGCCAAAATATTTGGCATGAGTGAACAGTACGCTCTCAAATATGAGAGCTTACGGACAGAAATGGTATAAGTATTTAATATTTTTTTATTCTCGTTTCTCTTCTCTCTCCTCTCTCGTCCCTTTATTCTTTTCTTTCTCATTCTTCCTCATACATCAAACCTCTCCTCTTTTCTTCTTTCACTCTTTTTACATCTCACTCTTTCTCTCTTCCTCTCAGCCTCACCACGCCACCTCCTCGACCTAATGTCGATCTTTGTTGCTCTAGTTTTTTTTTTTTTTTTTTGTGATTTGATACCCGGTTCGGCAGTGGGTGGGTTGAGATGGTGATGGGTGGATCAGTGGTGGTGGGTGGGTTGGCCTGTGGGTGGGTGGGTCGGCTGGTGATGGACGAATCGATGGTGGTGGATTCGGGTGGGCGAATCGGTGGTGGTGCCGATCTCTGTTTTGATTTGTTTTTGTTTTTCTGTTTTGGTTGTTGTGATTTGATGGTGGATTAGGCAGCTAGTGGTTGTGGGTTGATTTTCATGGGTTGTGATGGCTGATGTTGGTGGGTGGCAGCGATTGTGGGTAGATTTTGGTGGTTGGGATGATTTTTGTGGTTATGTGCGTGTGTGTGTGTGTGTGTGTGTGTTTTTTTTTTTTTTTTGGTGATTGTGGCCTCAACAATTTTTCTGGTTGTGATTTTTTTTATAAGGTGGTGTTGGTGGTTGTGGGTTTGTGCAAGTTGTAGCTGTCGGTGTTGTTGCGACAGTGGTTGTTGGTTGCCGTTGTTGCGGCAGTGGTGGTTGTGCCGTTGTTGTTGTTGATGATGATGATGGGGAGGAATTTAATATATTATTTTAATGTGTTGTAAATATTATTTTAATGTATAGAATTGAAGAATAAAATATCTGATGAATGGGATATTGTAAAATGATGTGGTAAAATAATAAAGTAAACTTTTGGTGTGTCAAAATGGTATTTTTTTTTTTATAAAAGAGCTGATGGTAATGCTCTAAGATGAGAATGCCTGTTTGTCGTAACCAGGCTTTGGGACGAACACCCTTCTCACATTTTTAATTGCGAGACCCAACCACTCATCACATCCTGTTATCTACCTGAAGGATCATGCTTTGTACTTGGGTTCAATTTCCCATTCTAAACAAGCAATTTCAACACATACCAAATATTTTCTTTCAATGTGGGACTCCAACAAATTCCTTTCTTTTCTTGCGTCCCTCCATATGTGTACAATAAAGTACATGTAGTTATTATAAGGCGAAAACACCATTTTAGTCCCTACATTTTGGTATCACAGTCAATTTGGTCCTTACATTTTGATAGCAGTCAATTTGTTCCCTATTATTTTCAACATGCATTTAATTTGGTCATTGCCGTTAACTAACTAACGGAAAATGTCTACGTGGCAAACGATTTGCACAATTAACATACTTAATATTAAAATATTAAATAATTTGCTAATGTGTCTAAATTTTAGTGGCTAATGTGACCATGCTTAGATGGCAAAAACATAGCTACATCAGCTTTTAAAAATATATTTTCTTTTTTACCGATTTTTTTTTCCTTTTCTCTAGTTTTTCACTTTTATCTTTTTCTTTTAGAAATCCATAGTATTGCAAGAAAACATCCAAATCCATTTTTCTTATTTTTCTTTCAGCTCATCTCTAAGCCTTCATCTCTCTCTCTCTCTCTCTCTCTCTCTCTCTCTCTCTCTCTCTCTCTCATCTTTTGTTATCTCTTATTTATGGCCAAAGAACCCAAATCCCAAATTTAAACTTAACCCCAAACCATACCCAGATCTACCGAACCACTCATCTTCATCTCCACCTCTCTTTTAATTTCCGGATCACACGGTCGAGTTGTGGCCATGAATCGAACTCCATGTGGGTGTGTTGGACGGTTGGGTTGTGAAGAATCTGGGTTTGGTGAATCCCATTGGAGTGAGCCTCCGAAACGACAAGGTTTTGGAGGGAGTGGAGGATTGTGGGGCATGGCTGAGTTCACAACGGAGGTTGCGGCGGCCGACACAGAAAGAAGATAGTGGTGGTCGGAGAAAGAAGATACTATTAAAGAGTGTTTATTAGGAGAGATGGAGTTGGTGGAGAACGAAGAAGAAGAGGCAAAGAGTGGAGGTGCTGCTGCCGTAGCCATTGAATTTGGAGATAGAGAGAGAGAGAGAGAGAGAGAGACTAAGAGGTGTTTGTTTAATAAGAAAAATTGTCTCCAATTGTGTTCAACTACTTTAATCGCATATTCCCCCAGATGCATTTTTATATTTTAACGTGAGAGAAAAAAAGTTAAAAATTCGAAAAAGTAAAGAGTTCAAGAGTACAAAAGACTTACTGCAGCCTTTCACAAACGATGAGCTCTGTTATGGAACTCATCCCCTTTTTTATACATCTTTAGTTCTGTTTTTTCTTTTTAACTTCTCTTCTCTATTCTTTAGGTTTATCCCTGAGGTTGATAGCCACTGAGTTGGTTTTTTCTACTCGTACAACCTTCAGGTGGCCAAAATGGCCAAATACCATTATTTCATGAAACATTTAGCAAAAAAACACTGTTTCGGAAGTAAATGGCGGTCTACCACTTTTTCTAGTACTCGAGCTTCCTAAACTCGAGTTCCCCATTTTTATTCCACCGTGGCGCTAGCTGACATGGCACTTGGGTATTAAAAAAATATAACTTTGTACTCGAGTTTCTTAGGCTCGAGTACTGTACACTGTAATACCTGAGTCCACTAAACTCGGGTATAAATTTGTATTGGCACCCCATTTTTTGAAAATCATGCCCGTTGATACTCGAGTTTGTGAAGCTCGAGTACTGTGTTAGCAGTACCTAAGTCCACTAAACTCGGGTATCAACCATACCCATTCATACTCGATTGCATTAACTCGAGTATCAATTTCTGGAGTGTAAAAAGAACTTAAATTCTTTACGTCCAAATTACTTCCATTTGCATGAAGTTCTCGCTTATTGCTGTACTCTTAAAATCTTTACGTCCATTTGATTTTTTAGTGAACAATTTTTTTTGTTTGATAAGTTGATTTTGGTGAATGAAGGCAGAACTTCATGCAAATGGGTTGAATTTGCGCGATGGACAAGAGTCATAAGACACTGCCAAAACCCATGAAACAATGCACAGGGTTTCCTCCATAACTTATATTGAAACAATCAAAGCGACCACCATTTTAACAATTGCAGATTTGCAACAAACAATTTCAAAGTTGGAGAAAAGGTTCAACTAATTTCAAAGTTGGCTTATACAACTTAATCAACTCTTCATTATGAATCTTTTTATATTTTGGGACAAATCACCAATAAGTTCCAGTGGGCACAACTACGTGAATTTTCAACCAAAAGGAAAATCTTTATTTTTCACTTCCAAGTGGTGCTTCTGAAGAGGAATGGAAGAATGCCAAAATCATGGACAATTAGTGAATTGAGTGCTTATTACTTTAGTAAAATCCAATATAATGGTGTGTATTGAGAAACTTTTACCTAGTACCTAACTTGAGCAAATAACTGAGTACTCTAAATTCAAGATCAGGTATATAAAAGAAAAAAGCAAATTTGACGTAGGATACATCCAGATCTTATACGGTTAAGTTCTCCATTAAAAATAATCAGTTTTCTGGCTGTGTTCTCAACAGCTTCTTTGTACAGCTCTTCTACCACAAGCATTTCTGAAATGCAAAAGAATACCAGACATAAAAATTCTGGGGTGATATAAAAAAGTTGGGATATTTGAAGTTACCATTGACATTGAAATATGGATAGGTAACCAAGAACAGTTCATCCTCTGGCTTCCTCGATCTGCCATTTTCACCTTTTCTGAAAAACCAAAATCCTCAAAAAATGATGGCTTCGTCAAATAGTTCAACTTAAAGGAGGCTTCTTCAAAGGCTGATTGTCTTGCAAATTGAACTTCACTGGCCTCCGGGAAGAACTGAAAATTTTTATGTAAAGGTTTGTATAAATAAATTAGCTGTTAGAATTAAATACAGCTAATGAGACATAACAATATTGTGCAGTAGCATTTCAAGGATTCAAACCAATAACAGTTAAAGAAAAATAAATCAACAAGCACACATGTAGAACACAAGAATTTCTTTCGTTCAGCAATATGCCCATGTCCAAGGGTGGCAAAGAGGAGAAAGTCACCAAGAAATAGTAAGATTACAAATATGGCACAAGAACTCTTTCAAGAAATTCATAAGCCCATATATACCCAAAGACTTTCACAAAAGCACACTAACAAAGAAACCTAGGTGCCGCGGTTTGAAACTCTTTCCCACACAGCTTACAAGAGACAAAGTATATTCAGAGGAAGCCATCCAAAGTCAACTAGGGTTAACAGAGAAATAAAGCCTTATTCAGTTATTTGGTCACAGCTCTGTACTGATGCACAAAAGAAGGTTAGCATTTAATGGGATTTTAGCCTGTGTTACTAGTATGGTGCTTATGATGCATCTTAAATTAAAGTCACATATTATAAACTATGAAATAATAAAATGATAATAAATTTAGATAACAGACAAAAGCAAAAGAGAATTTTTAATAAGACAAGATTGCAGCTAGTGTAAGTAACTACACATTAATCAATAAGGCCAACCTTATAAATAATTAAATAAGATGCCTTGAAACCAATTGCCCGATCAAACTTTTGGCCCTTTCCATGGCTAAACCCCATCTGCAAAGATGCTACTCCCCAGTCTTAATTTGACATTTGCAATCCTAAGGGTTGATCTTTAGGAAAAATATATAACAATTTTTCCCTCCTCTTATTTATTTCATTTGTTTCCTATATTTTCATTATTCCTATATTGGAGATCCAAAAAACTATTTTGGAATTCTTAAGGAAAAATGAAGATTCAATAATATATATATCATTTTATTAAAGTTGGCCAGTCACTAAATGTTCAATCAAATGCAATTAATGAAAATTTTGACCAATTTAACATTTAAAAAAAAAAAACTGTGGCAAAGCTACTAAGGCAAAGCTACTGTGGCAAAATTGTGGCAAAGCTCCTGTAATAGATACTTTTTTGGTCACAACCCACAATTGAACTTGTAGCTTTCATTTTTCAGTCAAATGGAAATTACCCAGTACTAACCCACTATCAACTGTCTGTTATCCTTTAAAGCCAATTCAGTTGCTTTTCTGGCCTGTCCATTGTTAAATAGCCCAAAAATATAAAATTTTAGTAATGCAATAGCTACTAAGGAAAGATGATTCATTCAAACAAATCCTAATCAATTAATTGAAGATCCCAAGAGGTTCCAGTTGAGTTTTCATTGTACTTCCATTTTTCATCTAAGTTTGATTCATCCATTATCATCTAGTGTTACTTGGTTAAATTTATAAGTAGAATTGGCACATCATCATTCATCTCCCACCTCATATTAAAAAGAAAACTATTTGATCCACAACACAGTTTTTCCCTGAAACACCAATCTTCAAAAAAAAAAAAATCCCTTGTATACAATTATTCATGATGAAAAAGAAGCCTGATACTACTTACGGCTAAAGATCAAATGGGTACATGCAAATAATGCAACACAACAACAAAAACAACAAATTCGAAACTTGAACCAAAAAGCTTATTATTATTATTATTATTATTATTATTATTATTATCACACACCAAAAATCCATTATAGCATGCATTTTGATCTAATGGCATATATTATGCATTTTGTTTCAAGTTGCATTTAGAAGGATGCCATAGTTCAAACTTAGCATACCTAGTCAGCGAGACCACCACTCGTCGGTACCTCGTTTCGCTTAGGGCATGTTCTTCGGTTATGCCTCTTTTGGTCACACAACCCGCATTGCACCTTCCGCCCCCCCTCCTTCCATGGTGTGGTTCTTGGCCGTTTCTCGCCCTCGTCCATCTCATTCCTAATTCGTGTGGAGACAGGGCGACCTTTCTCTCCGATCAATCGGGGGTTAGGGAGGACCCTTTGAGTTTCTTTAGGATTCGGCTATGATAATCTATCTTTCAATGCAGGGAAAACGGGAGCATAGCTCCGGAACAGTGCATCCACACTATAGCATGGGTCAATGTACTACTCTGCATCATGTCAATACCTAATACAAACTGCAATGACATGTGAACACGGGATCTTGTATGGTTTCCATTTCTAACATGTGCAAGTTCTTTGCAGCAGATTAACTCCATATGTGTGATCCTCATGTCCAGTAGTCCCTAGATTATGCGGTGTATTTACTTGATATAATTGTTGTTGCGCGCTCCATCTCGTCACCCTGTGATGCTCCACCTTCGCCTTATTTCTCATGAAGATATCCAAGGCATATTGACACCATTTTTTTCCTGAATTCAACTACGCTATACTCTTGTTGCGACGATCATCGAAGTAAGAATTCAGTTTGAACCATGTATATTTCAACATTGCCGTAATGGGTAGGCTACGAGCACTCTTTAGAACACCATTGAAGCATTCGGAGACGTTTGTAGTCATCGCCCCATAACGGTAACCCTTGTCAAAAGTTAGAGCCCATTTCTCTTTGTGCACATCCTTCAGATATTGGTACGCATCCCGGTTGACATTCTCAATTAAATCGAAGGTGGCATTAAACTTTCGCTTCTGGGTAGCACTTGCTGCCCTCCATACTAGATTCTTTAAAGTTTCATTTTTCCATCTAGTGTTGACGTTACTGCATAGATGACGAAGGCAGTAACGATGTTCTGTCATGGGAGGTTGTAAAAAGTCTTGATTAGTGTCTCTAAAGATAGCTTGTATCCTAGGGTGTCCGTCAGATATGACATACAGGTGTCTCCGGTCGGTAACATACCTTCTTATACAAGCCAAGAACCAACCCTAAGTCTCTGTGCTCTCGCTCTCAACAGCGGCGAAGGCTAGTGGATAAATCTTATTATTAGGATCTGTCGCCATTGCAATCATTAAATTCCCTTTATATTTTTCATAAAGGTGAGTTGCATCAATGCTAATCACAGGCCTACAGTGCTTGAACCCTACAATACATGGACGAAACGCCCAAAATACGGACTTGAATGTACAGGTTCCCCGTACGTAATTATTGTCCACTTCTAACTTATACTTTGTACCCGGACTTGCATCCTTAAGCCCTGCCAAAAAATGCGACAACTCTGCATGCGACAACTCTGCATAAGACTCCTTAAAATCCCCGTATATAGCTGCAACGGCCTTTTGTTTGGCATCCCATACCTTGTATGTGAACCATAATGATTACGTTAGAAATGAATACAAGTTAGATAATTATAGTTGAAGAAAACAAATCAAGACTTGTAAGCCTATAAGATGAAGATAATATTTCTTTCTCTTTATTCCTTTTTTTCTTTTTTCTTTTCAATTTCAATTTTCATAATATAAGGTATATGGGTTTTGGGAAAAAATATCATACTTATACTTCACTTCACGGAAGACTGATGTCTCTACATTGTATTGAAAAAAGAATGCAAGTTAAAGAATACCTTGTAGTAAGATACTTCGTGTTTTAAGTCTGCTAAAGCAACGCTGCGTAAGTTCTTTATCTTATACGCAGGGTCTTTTCGTATATAGCGCTCAAGTACGAATGCTAGGAACGCCAAATCAATCATCCGACCATCATGATCATTCTGAATTTTGTCGCACCTGTGGGGGCCCTTGCATTTTGCGATCTTCTAGACATTGTCTCCCTTGCAACAAATCGCACGGACTAACTATGGACAGGAATCACCCTTGCAACTCACCATAAGCCTCTCTGAGTCTGAATGCTCAGTTTTAAGCTAAAATTCTCTCGCAATGCATGCCAGGTCAACGCATGTCGCACCGCCAATTTAGTCGTGCGTACCAAGTCAACGCATAGCGCTCAAGTTTCATTGTGTTTTTGGTGAACCATTCCGGTGTAGGATCGGGAGTGGGGCATGTGTCTCTATTCTCTTCTACAACCACATCTTCGATATGATCAACATCCTCGTGGCCACCCATGGTATCCAGGAACTCCTCGAAGTCATCCCTAGTAACATCAATATGGGTCGCATCATCACCAAGTCCGTGATCATCTTCATTTTCAGATGTGCCCCCATGCAACTCATCATGGGATAAATGCTCTCCTTCATGCATTTCCTGGGGCCTTTCCTCCTCCTCAGTTGAGTTCACATGGGGAAATGTCTGCCACGGTTCACTGCCATACCCATCTCCTGTGTTCTCTGTACATCCTTGATAAAACTGTAATGGTATTGAGTCGATGTGCTTATCTACAATTTCATCCAAAACAGTATGTTGTGAACCCTCTCCAACCTCTACTATGGCGGGCTCAACAGTGACATAGAGCTCCGAAGCAACGAATCCTTTCACTACCATTTGTTCAACAACTTCCCATATCATCTTCACTTTGGCGCCACCCGATAATTGTAGTGAATTATAGAAAACCTAGGTGCCTACAACTAATTGAGGTGCTCGATACACGATGGAAATGTTATGCCTAGACTGTTCTAACCCCATCGCCTTCAATATTCTTCGTTGTAAGTTCATGAGGCCTATCCCACGCTTCTTCTTAACACATTTTTGCTTTTGGTTCGAGCCTTGGTATGATAACCCATGCAACTCATGATAATACGTCCCTCCATCGTAGTACACATAGAAAAAGTGAAAATCCATCACCGACCTGTTATTAACAATATTAAAAGTTGTCATAATCTATAAATAATTACATAAATTTGGCATATGATAGAAACAATTTATATATAAACTCGATCATAATTGAATCTCAATCATAATGTGCACTTAACCATATATATAAATATATATATTTTATACACATATAGCAAAAATAAAAGGTCAACAAAATATCATATTACCTCTATTTATCAACCCATGAGTTTTTTACAATTAAACCACACGTGAACTATACTTGTCAGTAATTGGGAATTGAACTAACGTTTACTAGTTCTAGCACTTGCTTATTCTGAAGGCGTTGTTGGATTGAAGATTTTCAAAGGATTTGCTTAATTTTATTGTGTTTACACCACTACGTGTATGTGTATACTTTACAAAATAATCTTACTATGCATGCTCTCTATTTGCTATCATATGGTCAAGATTGATTCTTTTATATTTGTGGTCCATTCATACGCACACAACCACACTCATTCATACGCAAAATAATTCACTACATGTTTACTTAACCAATCAAATGCTTGAATAATCACTAACTTTGCAATTTTTTTCTTGAATTTTTTTAATTTTATGACAAAAAGTTATTATAACATGATAACTATACACACTCACGTAACAAATTTTCTCTATTTCCTAATTATAAAGTTATATTATATTTATATTGTACATACAAACATCCACGTACATGTCATTATTCACATAAATGACATTAGAAAAAAAAAAGTAATGCACACAATCAATATTAGACACACTTATACACATATAATTAATAAAAAATTTATAACTAAGAATGACATTGACAATTTAAGAGTCAAAAATACTTGTAATAAGAGTGCATAAAATTTAGGTCAGGGGTGCAAAAATACTCTTTTTTTTTTAATTAATGTATTCAACTAACAAAAAAAAATATTAAACATATATAATTCTTTTTCTTTTTTTAAATATATTTCTTATTCTTTCTTCTTTTGAAGTTAGGGGGTTCATTTGAACCCCCTGATAACGCCGCTCCTGACGAACACAATCTACTATGCATGCTCTTTATTTGCTATCATATGGTCAAGATTGATTCTTTTTTATTTGTGGTCCATTTGTTTTGACAAAGAAGTTATATATATATATATCAGCAGTTGTACACTGTTAATATTGCAAAACTCATTACATGAAACTCATGCATAAAAATCTCATACAAACACCATCTGGACAATAAGCTGACATACCTAAGCATTTAACTCATGCATAAAGATCTCATATTGCAAACACAATCTAAAAACTAAGAATTTAACTAGTACCTCTATGTACTGGTCACAACAGGATTGACCCAAAGGTTAAATGAATAGCATGTTGGTGATGGAGACACTGACACTGAGTCAAAGACTTGCAGATGGTGACCTAACAGTAAAGTTTCTGCTTCCAATTTCTAAGTCGCACATGGACCTCGCACATGGACTTGGAAGACTAAAAATAGCTTAAAGCTGAAAGGAGGCATTTTGTTAAATGGTACTCGAGTTCTGTGAACTCGAGTACCATTCATTACGCATTTACTACAACGGGTGGCGCCAGTAAGTAGATGTGTAATAAGTGTGCCACTTGGTACTCAAGTTTATTGGACTCGAGTACTGTGTTAGAAGTACCCGAGTCCACAAACTCGAGTATGGCTTGGGTATTGTAACCAAAATTTGTGAAATGGCTCATCTTCATACTCGAGTTTAGTGGACTCGGGTACTAGAAAAAGTGGTGGATCGCCATTTACTATCGAAACAGTGTTCTTTTGCTACATATTTTATGAAATAATGGTAATTGGCCATTTTGGCCACCTTCAGGTGCTAAATCTTTGTATTCTTTTCTTCGTTATTCTTTAATATACTTCTATCGTTTTACTGTAAAAAAAAAAAAAAATAGAGTTCAAAGTTTAAATTAAAAAAAAATCTGCAAAAAAAGAAATATAGTTTTAAAAGCTGATGTGGTTATTTTTTGCCATTTAAGCACTGATGTGGCAACATCAGCCACTAAAATTTAGACACATCAGCATTTTATTTAATATTTTAATATTAAGCACGTCAACTATGCAAATCGTTTGCCACTTAAGCATTTTCCGTTAGTGAGTTAACGGTAGGGACCAAATTAAATGCAAGTTGAAAATAACAGGGATTAAATTGACTGCTACCAAAATGTGTGAACTAAATTGACCGTGACTCTAAAATGTAGGAACTAAAGTGGTGTTTTCGCCTTATTATAAATTAGATTCTAAAAAGAGAGTTATATAAAAATTCAAATGGTTTATGTCATTCTTAAAAAAAAAACAATATATATATATATATATATATATTTCTTATTCTTATTAAACAGGCTAATTCACAGCCCTTTATTTGTGTCTTTGTACCATAACCGATAGAACTTGGAACCGTTACTTCTCTAAGAGTCTGTTTTTGATAGTTAGATTGCACACACTAAGAACTCTTTGGCTTTTGTAATTAGATTCCAGGTTAGAATATAGATTTCTGCAAACTTCTACTTTGTCCATTTCCTATTATTAATACCATTTTTATTTTGGTAAGTATTCTTAATACCAGAGTTTCTTCTTTATTTTTGTTTTCGTTATATGTACCCGACATTGGGATCGAAAATGTAACATATGCTAATGTATATAAGGATTAAAATAAAATATTGGGTCTTATGAAAAAGTTCCAAAATTCTTTGATATGTCAAATTTGACACTGTTGTCTGTTGGATGAAGGAAAATGGTTTTATATGATGCTATGAACGCATGTGTGTGTGTGTATATATATATATATATATATATATTTTTTTTTTTTTTTGAGAAGGAAATAGGGAATGATATATTTTTAATTAAATTTACATTGATGGCAAAAATGTTCTTTTTTTTCTTTTCTTTCAAAACTGGATTGTTAGACATGCGTAACCCATTTGTGGAGAAATTTCGTCAGTTATCTCAAAGTCCAAATTTACATAAATGTAAACTCCTCATCTTAAGTAGACAGTTTTTATTTAATTTTAAAAAAATGATAATTAAATGACAGTAGTAGACTATTTCACATACATAGAACTATGCAATATCATCACAAGTTCAAATATTCCTTCCACAAGTATATGCTTTATATGTATCATACGTATCATTGTTGTGTCCGTTTTAAAGTGCCTATTCATAACACAAAAGTAGCACATTTTGTATTTTCACTGATAAGTTCATGGCAAATACCGTTGGAAAGTAAAAAGAATGGGTAACACAAAATAGTGCTCCACCAACTTCTCCACCATAACTCGCATAATTTTTAACAATATGATCGATTCCATGTTTTTAATGTAGTGAATTATTTTCCAATTTGACTTGATGTAAATATTTCAAGTTTCTACATTGATTCATCGACATTTTCATAATAGCATTTGTAAATGTTTTTCACTTTATGGAACTTTATAAGATTTGCTCAGATGATTTTTTTTTACTCCCCCCTAAAGGTTAATACTAAATTTTAGCATTATCTTCCAATTATCAAAACATTGATCATTGCATTAACAAAATTTCCAGAAAATGATGATAATTAATAACGGAATACTAAGAGCGTGTGCTCAGAAGTTCTTCTAGTTTTATGGTAAAGATTAATAATTTTCTTCCATTATAAATTACGTTACTATATATTTCAATCACAAAAATAGTTAGGGATGTGGTGAGTGTTATGTGAGAAGAGATGGGCAAACTTAGAGGCTAGTATACCTCAAAAGATTTGACTTACCTTTACGCTCTGTTTGTTTTACTGGAAAACTATTTATATAGATAGTTTTTCACATTTTTCGGTATTTGGCAACACACAAAAAAATTAGCTAATGAAAAACTATCTTTAGTCAATGAAAAACCCTAATAAAAATAAGACTTATTTTCTATGCAATGTATTCCAAATTTTTTTTTTTTTGGAAAACAATCTCTCCCTCTCACGCATCACGTCTCTTACTATATATATATATCATCTTTTTCTTTACCCTCTGTAGCCGCGGGAAACAGCTTATTTTGGCGTCTGCTCTGTCTCACAGTCTCACGGTAAGCTCTCAGTTTTCTCCCTTCTTTCTGCTTTTTCTCTCCTCTCATACTCTCAGTCTCTCCCCCTCTGGTCTCTCCTCTTTTCAGTTTTCACAGATAATCTCTTTTGAGGCTAGTATACCTCAAAAGAGATGGGCATACTTAGTGTTAACTCATTTTGCTTTAATGGAAAACTGTCAGATCATCTATTAATTAAAGAAAAATGTGGGATTAAAACCCTTTGCCACATCTTTTTCTCATTTATTTTTGCCTATTTTTACTCCAAAGCGGCGGCCTTTCTGTACACGATGCTCCAGCCATGCCTCTCAGGCTCAACGCCTGCATTCCCCTTCAAACGCACGGTTTTGGTGTGCTGCGCTCCGACGCAGCAGTCCCACTTTTCGCAGGTGAACGGACCAGTGCTCGACGCTCGGGTCCCCGAACGAACCGAGATTCGCTTGGGGCTGCCTAGCAAAGGCCGCATGTCTCACGATACTTTCAAACTCCTTGAAGTACACATTGTCCTTTTTCTTTTTCTTTTTTCTTTTTCTTTTCCTCTCTGTTTAGTTTCTGAGAAAATCGCATTGCATTGCATTGAAATTGCTTATAACTTTTGTCTTGTTTGTGAGAAAGGATTGTCGATTGTCTGTGAAGAAAGAACCACGACAATATTTTGCTGAAATTCCTCAGGTATGCGAGAGCGTTTCGTTGTTCATGAGCGATTTTAGTTTTCTAGGGACCAAAAACTTAAAAGCAATCTTGCTTTAGTGTGTTTGGATTATTTTATAAATAAATGAACTAAGAAAAAATTAATCTATGTATGAAAGATTCTTAGATGTTAGCTCAGAATATAATGCTGCCCAATGCAGTAATATGAACTAGTGTCTTTGGCCAAGAACAGTGGGGTATGTGTCATATTGCTTGAACTATTTTGTATTAGTTGCTTGAAAAGCTAACAATGTAAAAGACATGTACAGGAAGCTTTAAAAAAAATTGTCGCATGTTTGTGTTATTGTGTGCTCCAATTATTCATAGGTCAATCGGTTATAATGGCACTTCCTGGGTTCAAGCCCATTGGATACTTGTGTGACTGACCAATAATATAAATAGTTAATCTAAATACATTCTGTAGCCAAAATTCTTAATACCCATGTGTTTTGCAGCTTGCCAATTTGGAAGTTTGGCTTCAACGGCCTAAAGACATTGTCCGGAAACTGGTCTCAGGGGATCTAGACCTCGGTATTGTGGGTTTTGATACAGTCAGTGAATATGGCCAGGTAAGCATTAAGTTATGAACTGTTTCTGGTTCATTATTTGGGTAATTGGGTCCCTGGGTGTTCTTTTGATGCTTACATATATGTGGGCATAGTGACAATGTTTTGCTTTATAAGTTGAAAAGTAAAAGCTGAAATGCCTTCCCCTTTTTTACTTTAAAAGTTAATGCACTGTTTAGATGTTTAGAAAATGGGGGGAGTAATTGGAGCACACAAAAGTAAAAGCTGAAATGCCTTCCCCTTTTTTACTCAATGTTACTAAAGTTATTTAGAATGCCTATTAAGTTGAGTAATCAATGTTACTAACTGGAGTAATTCAAAATGCCCATAAGGTTAGATACTCAAGCATGCTTTGTCACTTTCTTTTGCTCTCTGCTATGTGTTACTGTGTTTTTTCTGTGTTACTGGCTGTTCCAGCTGTGCTTCTATAGTGTCTTTGTACTGATCTGATGTATTTCCTTTGAATAAAAATTTGCTCATTCATAAAAAAAGTGGGTTAGATACTCAGGCATTGCTTAGAACCCAGAGAAAAATTGTAAGATTTGTTTCAGGGAAGAATTTAATCTCTTAAACACACACATATGCATCCAATGAACACTCTAATTATGTTAAGCATTCCTCCCTTTGTCATTACCTCAATAGAAACTTGTGCACATAGTTTACACCTTGGAAAATAGGCAGAGTTCTTCCAAGACCCTCCATATTGGGGGTTACAGACATATAAATGCAATGGCATCCTGTAATTGGCTGGTAGATGCTATGCCATACTCATAGAGGTGGATTGTTAGTAAAGGGTCCGATACTTTTATCAAAGGGAAGAGTTGCGATTAGCAGCAGATCATGGACTTGTTATGAAATTTAACTAGAAAAATTTCCTTGTTTCTTGTGTACACCCTGTGTACTAAGATAGTGCTTTATTTTGCTCCTTTTTTTAATGAAATTCTGTTACTTATTAAAAAAAGAAAAAGAAAAAGAGAGTCCTTGTTTTCTTATCAAGGATTGGTATGAGGAAGTGCATTACCATTAAAAGTTGATCATTATTGTTCCTGCTGTCAGGGTAATCAAGATCTTATTCTTGTTCATGATGCTCTTGAGTATGGGAACTGCCGTTTATCACTGGCTGTAAGTTGTTCTTGCAGATAGCCAAATACAACTTACTGCTTAGCTCAAGAATTTTACTGTCAATAATCTTGGCATATCACTGATCATAACAATCTTGGTATATTCTTTGTCCTTTCAGATTCCCAAATATGGGATTTTTGAGAACATAAATTCTCTAAAAGAGCTTGCAAAAATGCCTCAATGGACTGCTGAAAAGCCTCTGCGAGTCGCTACTGGATTCACCTACGTATGACCTGTGTTTCATTTTATTATATTATAAAAAGTTCAGTTTATTTTTTATTTTTGTAACATTTTCAGTTTTGGCCCTATCCTTCTGCACAGCTGGGTCCTAAATTTATGAAAGAAAATGGACTAAAGTATGTGACTTTTTCAACTGCTGATGGAGCACTGGAGGCAGCTCCTGCGGTGAGAAATGCATTCTTTCTCTATGATTTGCAGATTTCTTTCTTTCTTTTTGTTATTCTCTTTTCCTCAATTTACAGCTGAATTGTTGCTGTCCATTGAGATAGTTGATCTAGTCCCTCGTCATATATTAGCACAACGCATGTTGTTCTTGGGGAAGAGGCTTAGAATTTCTTTTGATCCAGAATATTGATCACCCTGCTAGTCAGTTTATTTGTTATTAAATATTCTTAATATTCTTTTCCCTTTTAAAGAAGATTGTTTATTTTGGTTATCTAATTATTTATATTCTTTACTGTTTTACCAAATTAGTGGTTGATGAGATAAATTGTTTGATTGTCAGTTCTGTATACAGCACTGGACAATCTCTTTTCATTTTCCCCCACTGCTTAGAGACGTAATTTTTTTGAAAGATGATAAGGATGGAAACTATAAATAAGCTAGTATGGTTTTTTTTTTTTTTTTTTTTTTTTGGTGGGGGTGGGAGGTTGGGGTAAAGTTGGTCTAGTTCATAAAAAAGGCACAGAAAGAAATTGAGAGTGAATAAAAAATGGATAGAAGCACAACTAATATAGAAATAGAAGCTAAGATGGGTTTGAAAACTGAAATAGAATTAGCTGAGCTCATTCACTGAAAACAAAACTAAGTGAGCTATGCAGAGGGGAAGGCAGTCTTCAACAGAGGAGTCCATATTGTTGGCTTCACAGGTTACTTAAAAGGAAAATATGGCTTTTTTTTATTTCAAGGGGAGTTAAGTCAATGTATAGCTGACCTTAATTCATATGAAAGGATACAGTTGTAAAGTGCAATATAGATGCTACTTTCCCCTTTTTTTTTTTTTTTTTTTTTTGTTTTGTTTTTGACTGGTAACTCTTCAAACCCACCATAATGCACCCCAGACTGGGTCACAAGCCCGCGTGACCGAGCTTGGCTACTTTTCTACTTTGGCTTCTGTTAGTTTTATAATAAAATAAAATAAAAATGGTAAGAAAACTTGAAATAATTGATTTTCATTGGACACATTACTTGTCTTCCCTTGAAATTTTCTCCACTTCTTCTCCACAAAGAAAGAAAAAACGATGACTCTTCAAGTACATTTTCGTGAACTCAAAGTACTCTTTTCAATAAAGCTTTTATTACCTATCAAAAAAAAAAAAAAAAAACGATGACCCTTTTCCTCTTTACCCTTCATTCTCCCTTTTGGTGTTTTTAGGTGATGAGCATAATTCTCACTAAAATGTTGATAAATATGTCCTAAATTAAGAATCCTGAATGCTTCGACAAGCTGTGGATAACAAACGATATGGATGATCATATATGGTTCATTTTTGTTTTGTTCAGTCTGTAGTCATGTTATAGCTCTTTCTGCAGTATTTTCCCTAATAAGATTCAGCACTTCAAATATCCAGTTGGTCGAAGTTGTCATAACATAGAGCTGTATGCAATGGCTTCTAAAGGAAAGTTGTGGGTCTTGGGTGACAGTTCTGTTTGTAAAGCAATTAAAATATGAATAAAATAATTCATTTTGTTGCATAATATTTCCAGTGGAATATGTTTCCTTTTGCTTTAAGACATTCATGGTTTGGATAATGATGTCACTAGTTAGAATGGAAATTTTGTATTGGATAATGGTGTTATCAAGTGTTGCTGACTGCTTAATAAATACATGCTATCTCCACATGAATTTTATATAGACTACTTGTCTTTACTGTAAATTCAGATGGGCATAGCTGATGCAATTGTGGACCTTGTGAGTAGTGGAACAACACTGAAAGCAAACAACTTGAAAGAAATTGAAGGCGGAATTGTGTTGGAAAGCCAGGTTAGCTATCTTGGACCTTGCCAAGCATCAGATTTTGTAGTTTCTTGAATGCTATTAAAAGAGGGACTTCAGGCAACTGCTTTTCTGACACAGTTAATTTTGCATTTTGTCTTTATCACATCTTGTCATACAACATTCTTCAGGCTGTTCTTGTTGCAAGTCGGAAAGCATTGATCCAGAGGAAAGGTGCATTGGACATAACACTTAAGCTTCTTGAAAGATTGGAGGCACGTTTGAGGGCTGTTAGTCAGATTTTGGTATGTCATGTTCTTATTCTGGGGCTGCATTTATTTAAATTTAGTTTTATGTTGCTTACACACTTCACTGGCAGGTTATTGCGAA
This sequence comes from Lithocarpus polystachyus, assembly GCA_033629205.1. Taxonomy (NCBI): domain Eukaryota; kingdom Viridiplantae; phylum Streptophyta; class Magnoliopsida; order Fagales; family Fagaceae; genus Lithocarpus; species Lithocarpus polystachyus. The sequence continues at coordinate 107,205,385 of CM066163.1, read as the reverse complement.
CATGAGGGGTAGTAGTGCAGAGGAAGTGTCTGAGAGAATACTGAGTCAGCCATCATTATCTGGACTGCAGGTGTGCTTTGGAATAAAATCAATCACTTTTCTTCTCCCAACCAAGTTTCCCACAATCGTTTTTTATAAGTAATAAAATAATTTAAAATGGAAAGGCTCTAGCCCTAGTAAACTGGGAGCATAAAGAGAGGCACAAAAAAATCTAAGAACACAAATAAAAATTAAAAATAAAAAAAATAAAAAAAATAAAAACCTAAGATCTAAACTTTCCAAAAGAAAGTAAGAAGCGAAGCCCTCAAGGTTTCCCGCTTTTAGTTTTCATATTTGGATGAATGAATCATAAATCATGATTTGGATTTGTAATCACCATTCCTGAATTTCAGGAGCGCTTCTAAATCCGTTATATCTGTGCAGGGACCTACTGTAAGTCCTGTATTTCATAAACGTGATGGGAAGGTAGTCGTCGATTACTTTGCCATATCCGTATGTGTACCTGAAAAGGCACTGTACAAGTCTGTACAGCAACTGAGAGCGGTGAGCCATTTTATTATCTAATTTTTTGATAAGTCCATTTTATTATCTATATGTAATACTAATTATTTGTAATGTTATGTATGCTGGTTTCCCCATCTCTCTTTACGATGTCATGAGGAAAATGTTAGTTCTTTGGCTCTGGCTTGTGTGTCATTCTGTGGCATGGATTCATATTTTCCAATTAGACTAGTGTTTAGCCTTTTGGATAAAAAGATGATACTAGAGTAGCAAATGTTTTAGCTCTGTTGAGGTATCTGCTCTTTCTCTGATGGCTAATTTTACAGAATTAACCAGCTTTTGAAAGGTTCACCTCACCCCCCTAGGATTGATAAGATCTTTTAATTTATGGACAAGCTAGGTATTTCATATGAAACAAATGTCTTGACCGTTACAACTGAAACCAGCTTGTTTTTAAACAGGTTGGTTCAACTTGGCCTGGTATGACATGCAGGTTTGTCCAGTTTATGTAGCACCAGTTACTGGTTTTGAGTCTAAATATGTAGATTCTGAACTCATAAGAAATCTCTGTGCCCATCTTTTGTATTGAACTATATATTAAAAAACAAGGACACTATTTTCTGGCATCTCTCATCTCGCTAGGGATTTTTGTATCTGGTTCCACATTGAATTGAGTTTCCCCGACCAGAAATCCACCTGCAAACTTAATTTTTTGGATATTGACTGATGCAGGTTGGGGGCAGTGGAGTTCTTGTTTCTCCTTTGCCCTACATTTATGAAGAAGAGACTCCAAGATGGCGCGAGCTTCTCAGAAAACTTGGACTTTAGTCCATTGTAGTAAATGGGTTGCTTTTTCATTGTAATTATTCCCACTCACATGTTGGATCGGTGTAGGTCTCTTATAAGGACAAATTTGTGTGAACGTGGCTGATAGGCGTATGTTTCTTAATAACAATAGGAGCTCTCGCTATATTTATTTATTTTACAAGTATCATCTTTGTACCAACGTTAGTAAAAAATTTATGGCATGTTTGGATTGAGGGGAGAGGAGGGGGATTGGAGGGGTGTATAGTAGAGTTGACTGAAAATATGCTAATTTGGATCAATTCTACTCTATTCCATTTTACTCTCATTTCTTCCCTCTCAATCCAAATGGATCATAAAGTGCTCTTAGACTTTGATTTGAATACTATACTCTTTTCTTTTGGGCAAATTACAACTTACTCACACGTGATTTGGTCGAAATTTAAGTTGCTTACATGTGGGTCGAAATTTGACAATTTGCCCACTTGAGGTTAGCTTAGTTAAATTTTTGTAACTCACCTTTGTTAAAAACAGGGCTAAACATGTAATTTTGCTCTAATTTTATGTTTCTCCCCTCTAAAAACACAAAAAAAAAAAAAAAAACATATAAATACAAGATTAAATAAAATAAAAAAGAATTTGGCGAAACACTTGTATCATGAGATTTCAAACCACGAGTAGACAACTTAAATTTCAGTCAAATCTTAGATGTTTAAAATGTCAAATTTGAAACCACATATAGGTAACTTAAATTTTAACCAAATCACAGGCAGGTAAATTGTAATTTGTTTTTTTTTTTCTTTTTTTTTTTCTTATTGTACGAGCTTGGGGACCTGGCCTGGCGGCCTAATACATCACCCCACCCTCATTGGACCTATTGCCTCGATCTGAACACCTGAGGGCCCGATATAGGCCCAAAAGCTAGGACGGGATTGCACTTTCTTGGATACCCATAGCGAGCCCATCCCGATCATCTTCAACTTGGTTGGGAGCATCATTGCTCAGAGATACCTTGTCTTCGGCTACTCGATAGTGCCTTCGAGAATACCGCTGCCAAGCGGACTGTAGGAGATGGGAATTAGTTCCAATGCCATTACCACCTTTTCCGATGGAACACCCACTTAGGAGCAATGGAATTGGACCCTATTCGCACTAATAAGGGGGAGTAATCATAATACCTCCACTTATCTAAAACTATAAATAGGAGGATTAAGGGAGAAGTAGGGGTTGGCAATTGAGGGGGAGAAATCAGGGATAACAGAGTAACTATATCAAGGAAAAAGGGAGGAGAGAGATAGTCTTGTGAGAACAAGAACGTGTACTGGGCCTCCGAGCAAAGGGCCACTTAAAGTAGGAAACTCAAAACTCACCATATAAATAGATTTTGAGCCCAAGTATAGGTCGAGCCCATTAACTGTATTTTGGGTGCGCACACTTATTATTATTTTTATATATTTTTATAATAATCGTAGAATAGTTAGCTCCATGAATATTAGTATTTAGGTTTGTGATAAATCTTTTCTCTTTTATTTGTATTTTTCCCTGAATTCTCTTAATGATCTCTTGCGCATCATCAATAATTTCAAGTACCATTATCAAATGCACCTCTTATGCTACAAAATTAACATGTTAAAACCTTTATGGTATTTAAAATAATAAAATTGACCCATATTTTAGACTTTTGTCATGGGTTTTAGTTAGCTTAGTAACGTTTCCAATCATCGAATGGAGATTTGGGATCCAAACATCATCTACATAAAAAACCAATTAATATATTAGCCTAATGACAAAGAACAACCATTATAGAGCGAACATGTTGTAAGTTAAAATTTTATCATATCTATATACGAGTGTTTTATCTCACATGATGCTAACATTGTCATTTTCCGTCTCATGATAGTCCTCATGTGTTATTAAAATTCTTTTTAATTAGTGTAAATTAGTTATCTAAATCATTTGATTTGAAATCCCTAAGGGGGTGTTTGGTTTATAGTGATATGCCCTTAATGTGATGCATATTACAATGATGTGATATTAAAATTTTTGATTTATTTTATTTTTTCTAACATTACCACAATTTAAAATTACAAAATATATCACATTATCTTAATCTTAATCTTATCACCTTCGTAAATAATGTCATATTAGATTCTTGTATTGAAATTACATTAATATAAGATTACAATAACGTAATATAATGGCGTAATGTAACATTAGTATGCCCCCTAAATCCAAAAGCAACTTATTGAATGTTTTTCTAAAATGTAAGGATAAAATGTTTTGCTAGCCTCCAATTGAATGTGTTTATTGTGAACTTGCAATTCATAGGACTTGATCAGCCAGGAAGAATATTTTGTTTTTAGTTTTAATAAAATTAATTTAGACGAAATGGATATAGAAAAATGAGAGGTATACATTTGGGCTTAAGCCCACAAGACATTTTTTAAAATAATAATAAAAAAAAGAGCCCACGAGACACTATCACCTCGGAGGCTCAGACCTCAGACCTTAAACCCTAACCCCTTCTTCTTCTTCTTCAGAATCTCCTTCTCCGCCTTCGCAAAACTCATACATCATTTTAGAGAGAGAGAGAGAGAGAGAGAGAGAGATGAAGATTAAGGAGGAAAAGAAGAAAAGGCAAAGTGTTCGAAATTCCAAATCCGAAGAAGTAGAAGTAGAAGAAGAACAGCATTCAATCACTGAACAAAGTAAACTCAAACAAAAACAAAAACAATTACCATCTCATTCCGATTCTGATTCTGATCCTGATTACGGTTCTCCTTACGTTTCTGATTCCGAGGTATTACTTCCTCTTCCTCTCTCTCTCTCTCAACTTCGATACGCCACTGTTTGTTTCTCTGGAAAAAAAAAATTTCTTTTGCTTTCTCGAGAAAATTTTGAAAACAATATTTAATTAAGGATTTGTTTACCTCTCTACTGTCAGAGAATTCGAGCTTAGATACGCTATGGCTTTCATTTTTTTTTTTAATATTTAGAAAATTTAGGTTCACGAACACACTTATTCTTCATCCGAGAGCTTTTGTTTTCTCTGTTGTATCATCTCCGGCCACCGGAATCTGGCCGTAGTGGCTATTGGAATGGAGTGGCATGCTTCATTTTCCGATAACAACCATTTCTTCTTCAATGATTTTTGAATCTTATTAGATTCAAAATTCATTAAAAAAAAAAATAATTGAGCTCTGTGTAAGGAAAAAAATAGTAAATTGTTGAGCTTTTGAAGCTTAGGGTTTGTTAGCAGTATGAAAATGTAAAAAGAAACTGAAAAGCATTGAACTGATTGAGCTTAATGCAGCTGTTAAAGGTTAGCCGTGTTTTGAAGTAAACAAGTAAATGGATTTTCGCGACTTCTTGTTTGAGTTTATTTATTGTTTTTCTGTTTTTGTTTGCTTTAAAATGATTTTAAGATAATTCAAGTCACCAGCTAGTGGCTTTGTTTACGTTGCATTTGGTTTTTACATATTAGGTATTATTTTACGTTTATTTCTTACGAGAATTGGATTGAAGAGCTGGGTGGTGCAAATATATGTAGCAGTATATCTATGGTGTTTTGAATTTGTTGATATGTCAATAGAAATTTATGGGATTTCTATGTTTGTTGAATTTTATGAGTAAATTAGCTTTGGTGGTTCTAGGATTTTTCAGAGGATGGTGACTTTGGTGGGTCATTGAGTGATTCAGAAGCTGGAGAAAGTGGTTCGTCTGGAGATGAGGTACACGGTAATTGCCTTCGTTTTTTTTTTCTTTGTATGCTGAATTAACAGGAAAGTGATGAAAAAGATGGGAGATAAAAATTTTCAAGTTCAGTGAATGAAAAGGGAAATAGCTTTGAGTTAAGAAGATTAATTTTTTGTATTTATCAATTTCAATATGTATTTTCATCAATTACATGTGTAAGGATTCTTTTTGTTGCTTCATCTATTTGATTTGTGTTTATTCAAATCAATCTGAATAATCAAAGTGCAAATCTTACTATTACAAGTCTAATTTCTAAATCATTATATTATGCCTCTCTCCTGCGGAGGTTACATTTTTAATGTGTCATGATCAAACAAAAGGCCAGCATATTTGAAAATTTAATTACTTATCTTCTTCTTCTTTTTTTTGGCTACTTTTACTCAAATACTGTACAGAAATAAATAGGTTTTCTCTGCCCTTCTTGTTTAATGTTGTGAAATTTCATGCTTCTCTGTAGCCTGAAAACTTTTGGTTCTGTGCTCTGCAATATTTTAATATTTTTGGCAGGGTGTTGTTGACTCAGAGGTTGATGATGGCTTGCACAATGATCAAGAAAATCAAAGCAACAGCTCTGAATCCCATCAAGGAGTTGAAGAGAGTGATTCCTCTGAAGATGAGGTCTATTGATTTATATATTAATTTAGTTATTTTTTGGTGTTGTAATGAATAAAATTTTAAGTTATCAAGTTTATCCTGTCCGACTGTAATATTCTTGCTTTTTTCAGGTGGCTCCTCGAAATACAGTTGGAGATGTTCCCTTGGTATGGTATAAGGATGAGGAGCATATTGGATATGACCTTAAAGGGAAGAAGATAAAGAAGAGAACGCGAAAAGATAAAGTAGAATCATTTCTTGAAAGTGCTGATGACGCTAAAAATTGGTTAGTCTATTGATCAAAATTATCATTTTTCTCATTGTTGCTGTCATTATTTCCTTGAAAGTACTGATGAAGAGTTCTAAGCCAAGGTCTTTTTGGAGAAACTATATATTTGATTATGGTGTTATTTTATTACTTTTCAGGCTCAAGGTTTATGATGAGTATAATGATGAGGAAGTAGAGGTGACAAAAAAAGAGCTCAAACTTATTAATAGATTGCTCAAAGGAAAGGCACCACATTCTGACTTTGATCCTTATGCGGTGTGTAGTTGCCATTCATTCTGTGCTCTTCAATTTCAGATGGATGTCAATATTGGCTTCTGACAAATGATATACTTAATTTTATGCTTGAAGTTTAATTATTATTATATTTCCAAATGCAGCCATATGTTGATTGGTTTAAATGGGATGATGCCAAGCATCCACTCTCAAATGCACCGGAACCGAAGAGGCGGTTCATTCCTTCAAAATGGGAAAGTAAGAAGGTATGGCATTTTGAATATGTGTGGCTTATTTGTAATGTAAGATCATAGCAAGTTGGCAAAGTATGGGTGCTTTATTACTTCATATACCGTAGATTTCATTTTTTTTTTGATGGTCAATGTTCTCAAAACAAAGAAATGTTTGGACCTTTGAGTTGAATCAATCCGTATTTCATGTCCTGCACTTTCTTTTACAAATCACAGGTTGTTAAGCTTGTTAGAGCAATTCGTATGGGATTAATAAAGCGTGACAAGCCAAAAGAAGAACAACAATTCTATCATTTGTGGGGAGATGATTCCAGCTCAACAGAAAAGGCTAATAATTTATCTTTCATTCCCGCACCAAAGTCAAAATTGCCAGGTATTAGTTTAAGTCATCTTCTGGCTTTTATAATTTTACATTAGATAATTTATGTGAAGAAACTTGAGCAACAACTTTAATCTATATTTGCTTTTTAGGCCATGAAGAATCGTATAACCCTTCTTTAGAATACATCCCAACACAAGAAGAGATTAATTCTTATCAATTGATGTTTGAGGAAGATCGTCCTAAGTTTATACCTAGAAGGTAATGCATGATGTGACTTTGTGTAATAAATGTCTATTTTTTTCTCTCTTGTTTGATTGTTGAGCTTGAGACATCTAATCGATGTCAATTTGATTAGGTATACATCTTTGAGAAGTATCCCAGCATACGATAATGCTGTTAAGGATGTTTTTGAACGTTGTTTGGATCTATACTTGTGCCCTAGAGTTCGGAAGAAACGTGTAAGTGGGAGGCCCCAATTTGGGGAAAATATTTATTGGTTCTGTTTAGATTGCCTTTGATGGACATTTTGCAAGATCATCAAATTTGTATGTTCTAATCTTATGATGGTGATCAAATTAATTAAAAGTAATCCTATTTATGTACCAGATTAATATTGATCCAGAATCTTTGAAACCCAAACTACCAAGTAGAAGGGATCTTAAGCCTTACCCTGTAACGTGTTATCTTGAGTACAAAGGTCACACAGACGCTGTTGTGTCAATTTCCATTGAAGCTTCTGGACAGTGGCTTGCTTCAGGTTTGGATGCAACTCTTTGATTTTAATTGCATTTTTATTCAGGCAACTAGACAATAGTTTAGTTGGATATGGGTCTCAAAATTTTTTATTGTTCACAAAGGTTCGCTTGATGGAACTGTACGAATTTGGGAGGTTGAAACTGGTAGATGTCTTAGAGTCTGGGAGTTTGAAGAAGCAGTTAAATTTGTGGCATGGAATCCTCTGCGTGAGATTCCTATTGTAGCTGTCTCTGTGTAAGGCTTGTTGAATTGATTTATTGTTTCTTTTCTAGGTTAAAAAAAAATGCTGAAAACTGCTTTGCCTGTCAGTGTAAATCAACTAGTGTATGATTTTCAGGGGACAGGAGGTATTTATCTTGAATACTGGTTTAGGAGATGAAGAAGAACAGAAAAAGATAAAAGAACTCCTCCATTTTGAGACACCTGTAGCACCAGATGATTCTGGTCAGTATGAAATATCTGTTACTTTCAATATCCTAGATTAAATTATTTTTTTAACTAAATCTATATCAAATCAAAATGTCTGACCTTTGCATGATATGTTTCATGAACTTAGGCGACAAGGTGTCCATTGCAAGCTGGCATCAAGATGATAAGCATGGAGGAATCAGGTTAAGGCATTTTAAGGTACTTAAGCTTTTAAACCAACTATCCCATCTGGAACCATTCCAGTCCTGCCTTTATCCTGATAGAGTTAGACTCAATCCATCTACGGAATGAAAAATATAATTGTTTTATTTGTTCTGCTGTTACAGACAGTATCTTCAGTGGAATGGCATCGTAAGGGAGACTATTTTTCAACAGTCATGCCAGCTGATATCCTTTTTCCAGTCTTATTGATTATATATTACTATTTCTTAGATTAGCAAAAAACAAAATATTACTATTTCTTATATGATATGCTTGAATAACTCTTCTATTTGTCAATTGAAAGTCTTCTGATATGTTCCTCTAGTCATGTAAAAATTACCGATTCATGAGTTTGACCCCTTATTTGATATATAGGACACCCTTACTGATGTCAAAACATCAATGCCCCTTTTGATTATTGATCTGTTGCATGCAGTGGGCCATTTATGGTTTTTCATTGTCTGAAGAGCAGGTCAGATAGTTCTTTTTATAAATCTGTTTGGTCCAATGGGGCTTTTTTTTGGTAGGGGCAAGAATGTGAACTTGGTCATAGTTTTTAATCATGCTTTTTTTTAGACGTGCTTTTAGGGATGAGGTATACCTAGATTTGTTGGCAAGAAATTTTCTAATTACCTTTATCAATATGCTTCTTTCTTAAACGGATCATAGTGGCTGTGTTGCCTCTGCCTGCTCAGCTTTTTAAGAAACTTTATTTAACTGAAGGTCGAACTTCAGTTTACCTAGTGAAGAAAAATTCAATACAATTAAATGCAGTTAAGTAAATGTGAAAAGCAATTTGTGGAAATATGATATAGGCCTAGTGGCATGTGCACGTACCTGCAGTCGCGTGCGCGCACACACCCACTGGTTGCATGAAGGGGTCCGAAATGAAGAAAGGTGTAATTTAAATATGACATGCCATTATCTGAGCATGGAACTTTATCTAATTGATCATTTTTGCTAGTTGAGTGTGGTCTGATAAATATGGAATTATTTTTTTACATCTCTTTGGATTTTCTTGACTATTTAATTACGCGAATCAAGAGCTGTTCTTATACACCAGCTCTCTAAGAAGCATACACAAAGAATTCCATTCAAGCTGCGTGGACTTCCAGTTTCATCTGTGTTCCATCCTACCAAAAAAATCTTTTTCATTTCAACAAAGAAGAATGTTCGTGCTTATGATCTGCAGAAACAAAAGCTTATCAAAAAGCTCGAGACTGGACTCCGTGAAGTCTCTTCCATTTCCGTTCATCCTGGGGGTATGTTTCCAATCTTATTTCCTATATCACATCTTTTACATTGTGGATAAAATGTAATTTTATTAGATTTTCTTTTGTTGATGTATTTTGGAAACAACCAATTGTTATTGTGATAATTATCTTCTCAATTTATCTGAGGTTTTCTTTCCATGCAGGTGACAATATAATTGTGGGGAGCAGAGAGGGAAAATTGTGTTGGTTTGACATGGATCTTTCATCTAAACCTTACAGAATTCTAAAGTACGTTTCTGGACAAAACTATAAATGATTAGAAGTTAATGATAAAAGATCTTTCCATTTGAAAACTGTGCCTTTCCTTTATTTAAATACTTTATTTGAGGTTTTTCTGCTATGATTATGATAATTATCTATTTTTTCTGTGAATTATCATTGATGTTATGGTAACAGGCACATTGATCATTTGATTGCAATTATTTAGAAAACAAATATTATGTAATCTACAATACATGTATCGTCCAATATATTTTTGTCAGTATGGTGATGAATTTCCTAACGTGTGCTAGAATTTCTCAGGTGTCATCCAAAAGATATTACCAATGTTGCCTTCCATCGCTCATATCCCCTATTTGCTTCTTGCTCTGATGACTGCACTGCATATGTTTTTCATGGCATGGTTTATTCAGATCTCAACCAGAATCCTCTTATTGTCCCACTCGAAATTCTTAGAGGCCATACTAGCTCAAATGGGAGAGGTGAGAATTTTCAGGATTTGTTATTTATTTTTTATGGTGGTTGAGTATGAAACTGAAGATTTAAAAAGGGACAGCAACAGTTATTTAAAAAAAAAAAAACAGCAACAGTTTGACTGATTTTATTTTATATTTTTCACTGGAAAGAGTTGAAGACATTTAATTAAATACAGCCATTATATAACACACACACACACATCGACAAGTGTGTGTATTTCTGTATTAAACCCCACTCTGAAACCAAGTATACAGAAAACTTGATTTGAAACTCAACGGGACCTTCTATGGTTCTATTGACCAAGTTTCTTTTTGAGAGGCTAACCAGTCTCAGGCTCTCAGATCCATTCGTGATCTTACTCAACGTTAATCTGTTTAACATGGTTCTGGATTTTAGCATAGCCTAGGGATGACAGTATCAAGGCAAACCTAGATGACACATTATTTTTGGACATCGCTTGTAAAGGCATATACTGAGGTTCCTTATCTCCGAAAAAATAAAATAATAATAATCATTAAAAAAAAAATAGATGTCACTCTAGTTAGTCGAAAATTATATGTTGTATCCGGCATATATGCTAGGTCTCTCACACATAGGCGGGCCCCACACACTGGGACCCGCCAGTGTGTGAGTGACCCGGCATATATGCCGGGTACACCATATAGGAGCTCCTAGTTAGTATAGGAGTCTAACATGTAGGCATTCGATATGATTTTTATTTTAATTCCTCCTTCCAGTATTGTTAGTCCTTTGTTTTTATTTTTTATTTTAGTTCTAGGATATCCCTAAATATAGTTTTCTTTGAAAAGTCAATGGATAAACTCTTAGTTACTTTCCTAACTTACCTTTTACTTTATTTGAAAAGTTAACACCCCTTTTTCATTTGTTTATTAGAGTTTAAATTAAGTAGGATAGTTTGGAAATTTTATATCTTTTTATTTGAATGACAAACGTATTTAAATGAATGACTTTCTCCTAGAAACTTAAATTTTCTAAATAGGACCAAAAGTGTGGGAGATAAAGAAAGTATAATATTTTGTGTTTGCTTCTATATAGGGTTTTGAATATGTCATACATATAAACAGTGTGTATCATGTTGATTAGAAATTTATATAAATGCCATTGATTAATGGCTGTATTGCAGGAGTAATGGATTGTAAGTTCCATCCAAGGCAGCCTTGGTTATTCACCGCTGGTGCTGATTCAGTGATCAAACTTTACTGTCATTAAGAGGGAAAAGTGACACGCACTGAAGCGCGCTGCAAACACAGCAATCATAGGGGATCCGTCTCCTGAGTCTCAGGAGAGAGACCTGAAGTTTTGTTGGCAAATATACCGTTCATTGTTGGAGAGAAATTAATTGTTGCCTGAGTTTCTCTCTTCAGTTCAGTGTTTGGTGAACATGATCCAATTATAATTTTTGACAAAGGGTGTAACTTATAATTCATTTTTTGTTATTATTTTATTACAATTTTGGGAAGAATGTCCCATATTTTTCTTGAATTCTAGAACAACGCATGTGAAACATATATAAGCACGTAACTTATTATTATTATTATTATTATTAAATAAACCCATTGATTTTCACTCTTTCAGAGTGGAACAATGCAGTTCATAGACAATCTCAAACGGTCTATCCCCAAGCAATGTTCAAATATGGGTGCATTCCCGAAAATGTTTCTCATTCACATTTCTGGCACTGTTTTGCAAGGTGAAGGACTTTGTAGCCTTTCTTGATTTAGATGACCAAATCACCTAGCTCGTTACACTTCAATTTGACAAAATTTATTTTAGCTATCAATAAGCTATTAGTTGAGGTCCCAACTAAGTTACAAGTATGCAAACTTGTGTGTATAAAATCTGTGTTCTCTATGTCTTGTTTCCAAAATCCATTTGATCAATCCATGCATTCTTGACGCAAGACCAGTGTTGGTAAAAGCGAGGTGCGCACTCAGGGTCGGCCCTTCTCTTAGGCGAGTTAGGCAATTGCCAAAGGCCCCCAAGTGGAAGGGAGGCCCCAAAATTTTAGAAAATAAGAGGGAGTAGGAGCAACCAAAAAAAAAAAAAAATAGTTTCAGATTTATTACAAAAATCTAGCACATTTTTTTAACCAAAAAACAAAAATTTTGGTAAATTAAATATTATTGTCCTCTAAACAAACCAAAAATCAACCAGATAAACTACAAATCCGGTTTAAGATATTAACCACAAATCAAAACAAATAAAACAACTCAAATCCCTAAAAATTTTACTTTTCTCTCTAGTCTCTGCTCTCCGCCTCTCTTTGTCTCTCATTCTCTCTGATTCTCTTCCTCTCATCTGCTCTCCACCTAGATCGCCTCTCTCGTTCTTTCTCTGAATCGGTTTCTCTGCCTCCGGCCTCTCTCATTCTTTCTCAGTTTCTTTGAATCGGTTTCTCCACCTCTCTCACTGACACTGTATCAGGTTCACTAGTTTTGGTTCAGCCGTTCTGGTTCAACTTCAGCACTGACTCAGCAGGTATAAATATGCTTGTAATAAGATTGGGCCCTCAGCCCTGGTTTTGTTTATCAGTTTTACTGTTTTGGGCCTTCAAGTTTTTTTTTTTTTTTTTTCAAAGCCTGCATTTTTTTTTGGTTATAGATTACTGCCCTTAGCCCTAGTTTTGTTTATCAGTTTTGGGCCTTCAAGTTTTTTTTTTGGGGTTATAGATTAGATAGGATTTGTTTTGTGTTTTTTTGTGGGTGGGTCTTATTAATAATCCTTGTGTTATAGTTGTGCTTAAATTTTTGTTATGCTTGTACTTAATTTTTTTTTTAATTTTAATCTTGTGTTTATATATATATATATATATATATATTTTAGTTAGTGGTAATATATTGAATAAGTCTTTATTTATGCAGGTTGAGATTGTTAAAAACTTGTTATTGTTCGGTGAAACTACAACAACAATTTTTTATATAGATTAGGTTCTAATTCTCATTTGCTCTACACTTGATAGTTATTTTTTGTTTGAGTCTTTATAAATATATTGTTTGATTAGAAATGTCTACTAGAAAATATGCATTTGGATATGAAAAACTTAAAAAAAGAAAAAAAGAAGAAAAATTAATTGAGTCTCAAAAAGGCTCAATGGATAAATTTGTTATTAGTAATGAACAAAATATAACACAAAATTTAGATGAAAATATTACAAATGAGCAAGAAATTCACCAAAAAGAGTTAGAAGATAATGAAATGATACAATTGCAAGATAACAATGATGTTCAATTTTACAATACAACAAATCTTGATAATGAACTTCAAAATAATTTAAAAGAAAATGAAAATAATGATGAAAATGTCACAAATGAACAAGTTCACCATAAAGATGTTCAACTAGAAGAATATGAAAATAATAATGACATGTTGAACCATATTCCTTCAAATATTTATGATCCAGGTAATTGGAAAAATATTGACACAAAATTAAGAGATTTATTAGCAGAAAGAGGTCCAATTAGAGACAATGATATAATTTTTCCTAGAGGTGATGACACTAGACATTTTTCTACTATTCATTACACTCGAATATTATTAAATGGGGAGAAGAATGATAGAAAATGGCTAGTGTATTCAAAAGATACAGACCAAGTATTTTGTTTTTGTTGCAAGTTGTTTGAGTCTAAATGTACTGGACAAATAGATTTTAAATGAAATATATTATAATATTAAATAAACATTAATTTAATTAATATATAAGTATAAAAAAGGCTTCATTTTTAATTCTCGCCTTAGGCCCCAAAATGTCTAGGGCCGCCCCTGGGCGCACTTAAGCGCAAGGGGCTCTTGGAGCCCAGGCGCAAAGCGCAAGCGCGCGCCTGATTGAAGCGAAGCACACATTTTTAAAAAATAATTCAAAAAATTTAAAAAGTATTATTAATAAGAAATGCAACAATCAAATGATTAAATTATCATATAAATTGAAATTAAATTTTTTTATATAATTCATATATTATTTAGATATGCCCTACTTTTGCAATTTTAACACAAAAATTGCAAGTCAAGTCAAGTCATTTTATTTTTTTTTGGATAAGCTAGATATCAGTACTTATATGTAATATTCTTTCTTAAATCTCTTATATCTATAATGTCCTACGACTAATTAGTAATATTAGTTAATAATTTAATCATTTAATGACTATAACTCTGGAAGAATTAGTTTGCTATGTTCAAAATCAATCACTAAAGTAACTAAACAATTACTACATATATTATAGCATACGTTTTTGTTTTGTTTTGTTTTGTTTTTTTTTTCCATGAATGAGCTAAGAATATGAGGACATTGCAACATGGAAATTGGTACCAGGGAGCTAGGTGGGTTACTGTGTCAAGGAGAAAAAATAAACATAGAGAAGATTTGGGAGGTTGTGGGTTGGGTTTTGGGACAAGTTATACTCAAATTACATTTTTTTTTATAAGTAATTTACACTAAAAATATACAAAATCAATGGTTTATATCAATAATGTCAAGATCCAATAGCTTTAATTTAGTTTGATTTTTTTTTTTTGAAAAATATAAAAAAGCTCAAAAAAAGCTCAAAAAAGCGCGCTTTGAGCTTTTTGAAAAAGCGCGCTTTGAGCTTTTTGAAAAAGCACAAAAAAAGCACTCCTAATACGTGCTTTTTTAAATAAGCTTAGCTTTGGAGGCAAAAAGCGCTGGAGCCTTGGGGCTTCGAGCTTAAACGCACTTTTAACAATACTGCGCAAGACAGACAAATCAAGCAGCCACTATTTATGCTCGTCAGGCTCAAGAACAGATATAAGGCAAGCACAAAAAAGATTGGAGAGTTGCTATTTTATAGACCAAGCCATATAAATTGCAATAAGAAGATTTTTAGTTTAAGCAAAGCAAAGCAAAGGCATTTTAAATCTATTACATTGATTGTTACTTGCCCATTACAATTTGCAGAACCAAAATTTGCATATCTCTTTTGCTTGTATTTGTTATGGGGATGGAGGAAGAACAGACAAATTCTATTATAGTGTTGACACACCATGAAAGTCTGACAGAGTCTTATTTAGAGGTCTTAATTTTAAATGTATCACAAATCC
The DNA here is from genome assembly GCA_033629205.1 of Lithocarpus polystachyus. Classification (NCBI taxonomy): domain Eukaryota; kingdom Viridiplantae; phylum Streptophyta; class Magnoliopsida; order Fagales; family Fagaceae; genus Lithocarpus; species Lithocarpus polystachyus. The sequence goes on along the minus strand of CM066163.1, from coordinate 107,190,226 downwards.
TGGATCTACCACACATTTTCAAACAAAGTATTTCCATTTAACTCCTCAAACACCAATCATCCTTTTGGTTGAATCAAAATCAAGTTCAGATACTAAATAGGCCAAAACAAATCAATATATATATATATATATAAAAGCAGAGACCTCATGCGGGAAAGCATGAGGTTCTGCCATGTGGCGCTTTCTTTGATAGCCATCCAATTTTTTTTTTTTTGGTTCAATTTACACCTCATCTATTACTTATCACTCCTCATCACTCCTCTCTCTCAAGTCTCAATTGACTAAAATAACTTTTAAACTTTCAAGAATACCATTAATTGTTTAATAAAGAAAGAAAAAAAAAACCATTAATTTAGTTCTTCTACGTCTAACCCTTCAGTTGCCCGCTTCTTGCAATTATCTAAGTTATATAGTTCTTCTACATCTAACCCTTCAGTTGCCCACCTCTTTCAATTATCTAAGTTATATATTAATTAGTACACTTCCTTCTAGCCATGAGTCTCCTTTTACAATCGCTTCTCTTCTTTTTTTTTTTCCTAAAATCTTTAGCTACACGTTTATTTGCAAATCACATTTTTATAACTCAAATTCTTGATGTATTGTTGGACAGATTGTGCTTGAAATGAGTAAATTCTATGGCAAAAACGCGGTTTTGCATTCTGGAATCTGTAAAGTTCAAACATGGTGTGTGAGGGTTTGAAATTTTATTCTTTTTCTCCTTTTGAAATTTTATTCTAGAAAAGTGATAGTGTTCTTGACTAAGTAAGAGGAAACGCAAATACTGTGCTTTAACTAATTGTTGAGGCTCATTTTTATAAAACCCGAAAAAAAAGGAAGAGCCCACAATTAAGGAACAAGCCCAATTAAATCTGAACAGCAGGAATAGGCCCATAAAGCAAGCAAACGGGTCTTGAAGAGGTAAAAGGGCCTGAGAAGGCCCGGAAAGATAAGAACCATGGGCCATGAATGCGAGAAAGTAAGTATGGGCCTTGACCATTGTGGCAAGCCCCAAAGCAAAGCAAGAATACAGGGCCATAAACGGCTCTAGAGAAAACAAAGAATGGTTGGGCCGCGGAAGCCCAACAAGATAATAAGGGCCCATGGGATTGCAAGGGGCCAAGGATGCCCCAAAGAAAGATAAACGGCCCGCGGGAACCCGCAGGCTTGAGAAGCAACAAAAGCCCAATGGGCTAACTAAGCCCTTGGGAAAGAAAATAGTAAACCCAAAAGGGTATAACCATCTCAGCACAGCAGAAGGCAAACAGATGAGCCCAAGGTCACGAATAAAGAATCGATGCGCAGAGGCGGGAAAGTAAACACCCAAGCCGTGGCAGGCGACTAACTGACGAAGGGATTTTTGGACAGACATGAGCACGCGCAAGGCCCAGACTCGCCAGCCTGTACCCAGCCAATATGGGCGAAGGTGGGCCATGGGTCAAAGGTAAGGAGGGTGTGGTCTGGCGGAGGGGAGAGGAGAGGTGGTCTATTTCGAGGTTTTTACTCAGGCTACTTTCAGGTGAATGTCCTGCTGGGATGACATAGCACCCGAAAATGGCAAAACTGAGTTGGGACCTCCTGGTGCATGTCATGAGAGAGAATGAGTGCTCTGCCGCGGTAAAAGAGAAAGACACGGTGAGCTAACCAACAAATTGTCCTTGTGTTTGTCTGGAGGCGTAAGTGCGCCGCGGCCAGCGCAGGAATGTGGCGCTGGCCAGGTACCTGACTGATCAGCAATGGTCGGATGGTACGCACATCGGACAAAGACGGTTACAGGGGTAAAAAGGTAAATAATATGCGTCGCAACACACTATATAAGGTGTTCCCGGTGCACAAGGAAAAAGGGGGACGAAAAACGGAGAGGGGAAAAACAAGGAAGGAAGGATAGGAAAGAAAAAACAGAGTAAGCAATAAAAAAAAAATAACAGAGCAAACAAAGAAAAGGAAAGAACAGAGGGTAAGAATGGAAGAATGGGCATGCACCAGAGTGGATCATTGACCCCTCTCTCCCTCTTAAGAAACCATATTCCCATATTTAGAACAAAGGTCATCTAGGGCCATTCCTTCAAAGTCACTAATTCCCCCTCAGGGAAATTAGTCGCATTGAGGGAGTGTTGTCTCCTTTTTGATTTATTTCTTCCTAACATATTACCGCAGGCAGAAAGCCTGATTGACTAACCGAAGTGTTTTATTTCTCCTTTCCTTGAGATTATCTTCTTTGAGTTCATCTTTATCATTTTTTATGTTTCATCCAAGTATTTGTTTATTCAAAATTTAGCAGACAGGCTTTTATAAGTGTTGGTGGAATACTTGTCCGCGGTAGCTTTTTTTTTTTTTGTAAAAGATCTACCTGCCGCAACTCCATAACGTGAACGTGCTGGGTTAAGGCATAGCTTGCGCACAAGCCGGGCTAGGGTGAAGAGTAACTGGGCCGGTCCCGACTCTCCAATCCAGAATACACTTGGGCTTAGTACGGCAGGAGGGAACAATCCAGCCCGATACCAAAACTGACCCAAGAGACGACAACACTAATATAAACTAAATAATTTTTGTTATTGTTATCAATCTAATATTAGAGTTTGCAACTGAGGGTTAGGTTTTAATTGTGTTGTTATCAATTCAATATTAGAGTTTGCAATTTTGACTTGTTGGGTGTTTTGTTGGAATTATTACAGACAAATAAAAAGAAGTGGTTTATGAAATCCTATGACAAGGGCAATGGCAAGGAATCCAATCGTATCAAATTGCTCTCTCTCCACACCTTTGCAAATACCACAAACATATCATCATAATGGGAATGTTCCTTTGAGGTCAATTTTTTTTTCCCGTTATTTTCTTTGGAATGTTATTTTTAATTTTAGTAATCAACTGGGTTTATTTTTATTTTTCGGGGACAATAATCATCATATGCAAAGGTTAAAATCTAGAGCATCTTATCATAACTATTAGTATACGTCCTTTTCTTACTTTCCAACTTCCATTCACGTAACTGAAACTATATGGGGCTGAATAATGACTATCCTCAATTAAAATCTCATTTCAACTACTGCTAGGCATTAGCCACCTATTGGCACAGCCACCTATTGGTGCTACAGTGCTCAAAGGCCCTATAGGGAATTTTTGGTTTAACTATGTATTATTGCTAGATATCAACACAGCACAAATTTCGTCTTTCGTGTGCATTTTAATTTAGTCTTCTTTCTCTTTTGAATTTAACTTGCTCTTTGTCAATGTTCATTCTTTGTTGTTAATTAATGATATGCTTTTGATTCCATAAAACATTTGGATATTAATGTTTTCATTCTTAATCAATTTTGAGTGTTATTTGGATGTAGTTAAGCATCAATGTAGTAAACCTCATGTTAGTTTATGTGTTTCTTAATGTATTTTGTGCAAAAAGGTGAATTAAAAGGTCTGAGTTTACATGTGCAGGGGATGAACTTTATGTAATCTTCTGTAGAAAGTGGACCATTCAAACAATAACACATTAAAGAATGTAAATTCCGTTCATGTTTTCCAGCTATAAGAAATTGAGGAATTTCATATTTGAAAGCTTTAAAGGGGCAACCGAATATAAATGTTCTTGGAATTACTTTTTAACCATTGTTGTTTGTGACTTTCAAATGACTGCATATTGCAAATTGTCATGTTGATATTAGTTTGGAATACTTACAAAAAATAACAAAGAATGTTGCCAAATCTAAATTTTGCAGATTTGGCACTAACTACACTCAAAAGAATCTTTAATTTTAATATTGAGCTTTAATAGGATTTGATTATGGTTTGGAACTAGGGTTTGGTTTGAATTTAGTTCTACTATTAAAACTCTATAAATTAAACATGACTAACAATAATTGTATTAATGAACGCAAGGGGTTAAAAGATTTTTTTTTTTTTTTACAAAATATTTCAAAATGCACCGCGCATTGCGCGGGATATTGGCTAGTTTAACATTAAAGCTTGAACATGGAAAAGGCTAACAGTTTCTTCAGCAAGCCTAACTTTCCATTAACAATTTTCTCAACTTTGTTAGCCCACTAAATATTATAAAACTGTACATATTATATGAAACTATCACAAAAGTTTTACAGAGTTGTATAGACGCTCCTTACTTGCAAGATGCTGTGATAAAAAATCTCATGAATATAATAGGATTTTATTTTTTTGGTTTCTCCCTGGGATTTCATAGAAGTTGAACTGCTGCAATTGCTGGAATTTTCTCTCGCAGTTTCTGTGTAACAGCAACACGAACAGTCATCACCCCTGCAGCTGGTCCCGTTATCCTTACTTTGACTATTGGTTCCTCAATTGCCACCAGTTCAAGCGATCCACCAGCTGCCCCTACTAGATAGGGCCTGATTTCTTCAAGAACCTGAAATGGACAAGACAAGTATGATAGACAAAAATTTAAACAAGCACCTAAAAGATAGAGAAAGAGGAGGGTTGGAGAGGGGGGAGGGAGGATGAATTTGCAATCCTGCCGTTGGAGTAAGGAACATAAAAGCAAGCTTTGGCAACAGCTGAAAAACAAAACCTACATATGTCACAGGTGGTAGGGAGTCCACATAGCAATTCAACCATCAAATAACGGATTCAGTAGATTTAGCAAAAATTCTGAAATTCACCATTTAAGATCACACTCAACCCAAAAAAGAATCCTAGCTTTTAGCCAAAGATAACTTAAGTTGCTTGGTAATACATCACTATCATGTATCAACTATTTACAGATTTAATTTTTCCAAGTCGTTAAGTTCTTGACTAAGCCCTACAACAAATGCTTTTACCTTATTTAATGAAATTCATCATTGCCTCTCCAGAAAAGTTACTTAAAAGCCAACAAAGATGAAGGACCCTCTTAATATCATCACTACAGCTTCAGCCCCTAGTGGCCAATCACTTGGTGAGAGTCAAGTGACAGCGACGTTAACCTATTAGGTATCAATTCTGTATGCTTCCATAGCCAACAACCAAGACTTTGGATATATACTATAGAATGGTGTAAAAGAATACATGTGGTTGAATCTTACAAGATTTTTGGAACTAAGGTTTGGTTGTTGTTGTTATGAAACAATGTTTAAGTTCCATATATTCAAAACTCAAAACAATTTGAATTAATGTATCTCCTTGATTCACCCTCTCTCAATTTTATTCCACTTGCTCAGTCCAAGTTAAATATGGCTTCTTTTTCAAATCTTTATTGTGTACCGACTCTTACTCTCTCACCCTTCTGTATGACAAGTATTATTGAAGGCAAAACCAGAAAAATAACACAATTTTTGCATTTCAGCAATGCAATACTATCTATGCAGTCCACTGGTATGGTAAAGCAATTTACAAAGCAAAGAGGGTGAAGGTTTGAGTGCTCTAACGGCTGTGATATAACTATAATGCATGATTTTTTGCTGAAAATTAAATACTACCTTCTCTATATTTTCTTCATTCAGCTCAAGGCCAGATTCTTCATCAGCTATTGGTTCCACTGCAACTATTTCAGGCATCTTTTCCATCAAACGACGCTCAATGCCCATTTTCATTGTCATAACAGAACTAGGACAAGAACCGCAAGCTCCTTGTAGCTTCAACCATACAACATTGCCATCAATCTCATGTAATGCCACATTTCCCCCATCTGCAATTAGATAAGGTCGGATTTCATCCAATACACTTTCAACATTCTCTGCAGTTAGTGGCAATTCCAAAGCTGAATTTGGAGTAGCAACAGCCTTCACAACTGTAAAATATGCAATCAGAGAAAACTTTTAAGATCCAATAGGTTAAAAGTGGAAAAGTGAAATCGCAGCCATCCCACAAATGACCTAACACCCTCCAAAGAAAAAAAATTGAAAAACATTTCATTACACATAAAACAAAAACCAATTCTTAATTTTAAGCTTAACATTTCCAGTGAACTTGGATTTTCATTTTATTTTCATACTCAGACCAAGAAAAAATTGCTTTTTATAGGTCGCATGATTTAATGGTAAATTTGGACAAGCTGAAATTTTAAAATAATTATCTCACTAACTTACATCGCAATTTAAAAGTTACATCACAATTTTTCCAAAATCTCCAACAGTTTATATTGTACAGTCAAATTAATAATATTATTGATGGCTGAGTTTCAACATAATTTTGATCTGGTACAATTTCCACATATTTATTTAATGACAGACTTAAAAACCAAGATCACCATTAACAATTAGTATGCAATTTTTGCGACAGAACAAATGGCAATGCTAATGAATTTTTGTATGCATCCTATAGGGAAAGTAGTTTATAGTACAAATGCCATAATTGGTCCTTAAAATTTTATCCAATTTTTCTCAAGTTTCAAAATTGAATGTTAGAAAAACATAAAATGATCCAGTTGGGTCCTTAAACTACACAAAACTCTGATGTGCAATCTGACTTGCACAATCAGAAGAAGACCGAAAATAACATTAATCATATAACATGTCAATTAAAGAAGTAACAAAAAATACGACTTCTGATATAATAAAATGGTGGAAAATAATTCATGTGGCTAACCCCGACCATTATAGTAAGAATCTATAACCATACCCATTTTGAGACCAAGCTCATAACAAATCATACTAAATTAGCTAAAAGCCTTCTGACTCCAGGTTCTTTCTACGAAGATATATATATATATATATATATTTTGATAAGTAAGATACACACACACACACACACACACACACAAAATGCACATATTCACGGTCCACTATAATCAGGTGCAAAAATTAATAGATTTTCTTCTTCTTCTTCTTCTTTCAGAGTAAAAAAACTATTAGTTTTGTAACATTAACAAAAAAAAAAAAAACAGCAAAAATGTTTTGAATTTGCATACACTTAGGTTTAATTTGATTGATCTAATTAAATTACTTTGGAATACAAACAGCTACAAAATTCAATGAAACAATCAACAGAAATCAACCAATTTGCCCTATTTTTCAATTCAATTAAAAAAAAAAAAAAACCTACCTAAGCTGCGTGAACGAGATTGAATGGAACAGCGTGAGCTCCGCCGCACTGGATTATATCCCCTCGCGAGAGAAACATGTGTACGAAACAAGCTCCCACAACTCTGTCAACAAATTTTAGCTTACGATTTATAAAAAGTTGAAAAATAATTTTTTTTTAATGAAATTGATTCAGAGAGAGAGAGAGAACCTTGGAGGAGCGAGAAGAAGAAGAAGAAGAGGAAGAGGGAGATTCTATGGCTTGGTGGGATCTGCCGCAATACGACGCCGTATTCACCACCACAGTTTGCATCTCTGTTAGTCTCAACCGCGTTTCTTTTCTTTTCTGACCTTATATTGCTTTTTTATTTTACTTTTGTTTTTCTTGGGAAACAAACAAGAAGCCGCGAAGAGAAGAGCACAGAAGAGAAGGACCAAAAGGGGAATCAAAACAGTACCTCCAGTTATGTCGGGCAGTATCTTTTCGTTATATTAATTCGCCGCCGCTAATTTCTTTTTCATTTATTTTTTATTTTTGGAAGTCTATTCTTTCACGTACATGAAAGGTCATAGAACCATCTGGACCTCGAGGCCCACAAATATTGGGAGAAGAGTCTCATAAGATACATTTTTTTTTTTATCAAAATTGTTTGCTGCTTTTTTTTTTTTTTTTTAAATACAAAAATTTATTTAAATTATCTAGGTTTTTTTTTATTATGATGATCATTTTTTATTTTGTCAATTAAGTTATTATTAATTTATTAAAATATTTTAATTTGAAAATCATTCTGATCTTGGTAATTTCTTTTCATTAGCATAAAGCAGTTAATAATATTTTGTATTTATTTTCACCTACTTAGCTTTTTTCTTAGCAGTCACTTCCTTGCTCTAAAAGGTTTTTTTTTTTTTTTTTTTTTTTTAAATAGAGATTTCTCCCTCTGCCTTCTTTGTCCAATAGTTGCTAAATTGATTTATAAACAAAAATTAGGTGAAATGCAGAGTTTAATAGTGGGTTTCTATTCTTCTCTGCTCAATTATCTAGAATAATATAAAATGAACAACATAGATCATATATGGATAAAGACTTCAAATCTAAATAATTAAATTATCATATACACAATATATATAATGATAATTGAGAGGCTTTTGGTACAGGGTCTTAGCACCTGCTTTGAGAACAAGTGTATTGAAATACAAGCTTCCTTTATAAGACCCCATCTATTGTGAGAAGAGTCACTTTCATAAAAAGGCTCTTCATCACCTGAGAATTTTTTAAGATTCAAAGAATTTTACTCTCCTTTCTACTATGCGTAAGCAAGCTCCATCTATGCCCAACCATCGCACAAAAGTGACAAGACTATATCCTAGCCAAGCCCACCTACTAAAGGTAGCTACAGTCAATAACATTTCACCAACCTAAATTTAATTAATTGACAAAATCAAAAGCTTGATACCTAATCTAAAATATGATATATAAATTTTAGGCATCTTTACATATTTTTTCCCAAATTTTGGTTGTGAGATTTCTGTCTTTCTTTCTTTTAAATGCCAACCAGGTTTTTTTTTTTTTTTTCTTAAAAAAAAAATCTTTATATTGGACTATTGGTTGTAACAGGTCAAGTTTCACCCAAAATAGATTACATCGAGTGAAGGATATCAAAACATGTTGCTAACCAACAAATTAAAATAAGCCTACTACATCATGCATATATGTTTTCAGGTGAACAATTGGGTCATGATCTAGTTTGTAGGTTGGACCTTTCTAGGTCACAACCCTTATTTTTTGAAATATTATCCATCAAAAACCAATGGCCATCAACCTAAAACAAAACCAAAGTAGATAAAGGAAGGGGGGGGGGGGTTAAAAGTGATGAGGGTGACCACGATATGGTGGTTCTTCAAGATCGTCTACAAGATTGATGATTCTTAGGAATTGGAACCTTCGAGATTAATTATTGATAGTAATGGTGTACATTCAACTCACAACAACTTAGCAAACCCGTTCTGGCCCGATTATTGTTATTAATAGTTTAAAACATATATGTATTTCAAATTTACTAGTTTTATTAATATAAAATTTGGGAGTTATTTAAATTTGTTATCTTGATTTAGTTTGGTATTTGAGACTAAATTTTGATTAATTGAATATTAAGTTTAATTGTGCAAATTGTAATCGTTTATATTGAATAATGAGCTTAAATGGTTAGATGAAATTTTTTATATTAGGATTGTCAAAATTACCGCAACCCTAATAAACCAACCAATTCATCCTATGAATTGTGTTGAGTTTGTTATTAGTTATTAGGGCTAAATGGGTTGAGTTGGGTTAGAGTTTCTTAATATAATTAAGTAGGATGTGTTTGGTTGAAAATTAACTCAACCTCAGTTTGACTCGATCCATGCCCATTCCTAATCAACAATTGATTGGTAACAACATTCAAAATCGACATTGATTAGTAACAAAGGCCAAAAGATGATTGTTATTAGATGACGAGGGGATTAAAAGGAAAAACTTGAAATTTCAATAGTCATGAGTGGAACTGGAAACTAAAAGTTACTAAACTCAAAGTCCCTTTCTTCATTTTCCTCCAACAGATTGCCAAATATGAGTACAAAATATTGACCATGGAAAGGTTTAGATAGTTCATGAATATGTATAGATATAGATAACCTTTGCATACATATATATTCCCTCCACAAAGCAATTAACGTTCTTATAATCACATAAAGATAAAAAAGACATAAAACCAAATTAAAGACATTAAATTCTCAATTATACAAGTTGGGAGATGAATATAGAGGGTTTTGCATGGTTTTAGAAGGCCGTTTCTTCCTTGAAAACAAATCTCCCACCAAAGGAATAATAGGCTTCTTCTTCATAGCCTTCTTCTCATGCACTTTCCCTCCAAAATAACCTTCCTCACCTAAACTTAATATATGAGCCAAACTGGTCGAGTCCTCCATTCTAATTTTCAACTCTCTTTTCCTCTCTGCATCCTCTCTAACTTCTCTGTTTCTCGTTGCAATCAATGCATTTGTTGCAGCAGCTGCCTCGGCTTTGGCCAACTTTGACATGTTCTTGTGAAGCTCAGCATTTAAGGAAGCCAATGCAACCTCGGTTTCAGACTCTCTCTCTTTTAACAACTTCAACTCCACCTTTGTTTCCTCTAGCTCAGCTTCAAGCTTCTTTAGAGTGTCTAAAACCAAGCTTTCATCTTCTCTTTTGTTGTCGCTAAAGACCAAGTTCCTTGTAGGGCTGTCGTCATCGCTGAATACCAAATTTCTTGCAGTGTTTGGAACTATACTCACATTATAAGGCTTTGGAGATGGTGAGAATATTTCTCCTACATTATAAGACTTTGGAGATGGTGAGTACATTTCTCCGAGAAGAAGTCGCTCGCCGAAAATGGCGACAGCTTCTTTGACAGAGCGGAAGGGACGGGAAGTGTCAACGTTGGAGCTATAATCTAGGGTTGGGCTTTGAGGTAGAGAAAAGGGTTCCATGGTGGTGAGTTTGTGGTGACAATGCTGTGCATGAAGAAGAAGGAGAAGGAGAATAAGATGGAGAAGCTATATTAATTTGATATGATTGGTTAGGTTTGGGTTTTCTTTGCTTTTACTTCAAAAGTTTGGAAGGAAATGGTGAAATGGGATGTGGGGTAAGGGTAAGATATAATAATATGGAAGTGGGAGACTGTTGTTTCAAGGTTAAGGTAAGATCCGAATGTAGGATGAGGATGAGGATGAGGATCATGACTAGTTACCTGCAGAGAGTATATGTCACTTTGATACGTACCATCAGGTGTGTCCCTCCAGTTTGTTTTTTTGTTTCATTTTGCTTTTGCTTTTTTTTTTTTCTTTTTTCTTTAAACAACATTCAAGACACACAGGATGCCCCAAACAATGACAAGATTGCAAGACAAAATAAGTCAGCTTAGTTGCTAAATTCACCTTTTATAGCAAATAAGTTGACCAAGAACACAGCTGCATTTTCGATTAATTGTCAAGCCTCACTTATTATAATTATTATAGACGGGTTGTTCTCTACATCCTTTACATGAAATGCATTTGTATAATCTTTGTCTGCTATATACTATTCCCTTTTCACGGGTGATGAACATACGTCCATCACATTAAATAGAAACAATAACTTTAGGAGGTTTTGTTCGCTTTTAGCTGCTTTAACCTTTCCTCCTTAGCCTATATGCTATATCTATGAGCTTTTGCTCCCATTGTAAGAGCATCTCTAGACGGTTTTGCTATCCCATTTTATTTTACCATCTCAAAAAGTAATTTTATCAATTATACTATATAATTTTACAATATTCCAGCATTTCAATTTTTATTTTCTAATTCTACTCATTAAAATAATATTTTTACATAATAAAATAACATATCCCACAATTACCATCATACAATTCAACACATTATTTATTTTTTCTCTCTCTTTCTTTCTGGTCAAGAACCACAATCATCATCACCGCTGCACACCACCACCACCACCGGCAACCTATAATCTGCCGTTAATACCAAAAAAAAAAAAACCTAGAGAAAAGACCAGAACCACGCCGCTGCACCTACTCCCCTCCGACTATCAACACAACCACCACCACCCTCTCTGCCCATCAACACCACAAAAAAAAAAAAAAAAAAAAAAACACAGCAACCCATAGTAAAACCATGGCCACGCCGTTGCATCCACTGACCATGTCGTTGCCCACCAAAATCACACCTATTGAAATCAATTCACTGCCACCCACCGACCCAAAACCCACTCCCACACAGATCACAACCCACCTGACCCACACAACCCACGCGACCCAACACTAACCTACCACGATCTCCATCGCTAACCACTGCGAAGCCACATAATCTTCACCTATAAACACAGCAACCACGCCGATCTATAGAGTTGCCGGAGAAGGAAAACCATGAAGACCCACCATCGATCTTGCCGATGAGTCCCTACCGCGCCGATCTTGCCAATAAATCTCAACCGCGCCGATCTCGCCTATCTATCCCACCTGCCGATCTAGAGAGTTGCCGGAGAGAGTGAATATGAGGAGAAGAAGAGAGAGCAAGAAGAAGAGAGAGCAGAGAAAGAATAAAGAGAAACGGAAGAGAGAGGCACCCAATGAGATAATATAATAATAGTTTAAGTTATACAAGGTTGCTACAGTACCATCTTATTAATAAGATGGTACTGTAGCAGTATTGTAAAAATTTTTACAATTAGGATCTTTTGCAAGTTCGGCTGGAGCAATGTTTGGAAGGTTTGATGGTAAAATGATGAAGCATATGTCATATAAGATGTGGGCTGCGGACGCTCTAAGATGCATTAAAAATATTAGAGAAAAAAAGAGAGACATGTGTATGTCATTTTTTGAAATATAATATATTGTGGTGAATGACCACTAGACAATAAGCAATTTAGATATAATATCATCCTCATATTTTATTTTCTTGCCTATATATATCCTCTAATTTACAACATCTTCTTCTTATTCTTTTTGTTTTTTCGTTTTTTTGTTTTTTTGTTTTTTTTTTTTGGGATGTGAAGTACTTCATTTTTCGTTCATTAATTGAAGAATAAATTACATCATAAGAAAATGCATGTATAAGAAAACATGGCTTTTCTTCGATCCAAGAACAAAATCATCTAGGGGAATTTCCTTGGCAACCTACACGTGAGACTACCACAGACCAAAATATGTGAAGGATGCTTGTAATTACATAATAGATTTCTGCAATTGGTATAATATATTAATATTGGCTCCCAGTCAAAGACTCTTGGAAGTGCAAAAATCATAAGGGTGATCCTTTTGCATGGATGTATAACTTTGTAAGATTTTTCCTCATTCGCTGTTAGAATTTTGTATATGATTTTCTGCTTTCTTGAAATCCCATTGACCAGTGAGATTTCAGTTGGATTATATTTTGTTGGGTTACCCAATTTAACTATCTTTTAATAAAAACCATAACTCGATTACAAGCCCAACCTGTAACAAATAAACCCAAGCCCACCTCATTCTAACACAATAAACTCAAATTCATACATGCCCCATTTGCCCTTAAAGCCCAACCAAGATCAAGCCTAAGCCCATCGGTCCAACTCACTTCAAGCTTTCCTATATTACCAAACTACCACTCAGCTTCTTCAAAACACACTTTTTCACCTACTTTCCAACAAACCTTTGACCCATCTCAAATCACACAAAAGGTCCCCGTGTCCCATACCCAAATGATCAAAATAGCTCTACATTCCTTAAAATATTAAATATACCATTTTTAACGCCATGTAGAGCCCTAACATGATGTGCTAGGCTTTTGGTCTCATCACACTCTAGCATACTTATTTCTTATTATTTGATTTATGTATTTTTTTAAGGGATTCTTAAAATACATTAGCAGTTTTCCTAAAAATAAATAAATAAATATATAAAATAGTAATTACAAAATGAATATTGTAAAGTGTCTAACCCCTTTCTCACACAAAAATAAACACGAAAACCTTTTTCAGTAGTTTGCTGCTATTTTATTACCTGAGTTAATACGAAGAGACCTCATGTTAACTTATGAGTCCGAATTCAATAAAGATATGATATAAAACCTATATTTTGTACCATCCAATAAGAGATTATTACATCAATTTTTTACTTAAAACTCAATAGATCCTACCACACATAATAACATTTCAATAAACTCACAGTTAAGTTGGATTTACAAATAGATATTAAAATTAATTGAGCGTGGTTGTGTCTATTTTTTAATTGACAAAACTTAGGTACAATACCTTATGTACTGCTCCTTAGATTCCTCTCTTAAGATTTCGTCGTGTGGCTACTTAACTAAAAAATACACTTTCTTCCCATGAGAAAAAATTCACATGGTAAAATCTTAAAATAGGAACCTAAGAAACAGTACATAAGTACTGTATCTAAGTTTTGCTCTTTTTTAATAGGCAATATGATAATGTGATATATTGTGACTATTTTCACTCTATCTTGTACTATGGAAGAATTGGCTAGTCAATGGAACAATTTTTCATTGTCAGAGAAAGAGACTGATGGTTTTGTTCTCTTAAAGGAACAATGTTCAAGGGAATTTCTCCTAGCTGCAAAATTCTTAACGCCTCGTTTTCCTAACATAGAGGCGACGGTCCGTACTTTTAAATAACTATGGAGATCAACAAATAGCTTCAAAATCCATAACCAAAGTGAGCACAAGGTTCTTTTTGTTTTCGACAATCCGGAAGATATTCACAGAATCATCCTCAATCAACCATGGAGTTTCGATAAGCACCTTGTGATGTTGCAGAGGTATAATTCGGATTGCCCGGTTCTGGATTTAATTTTTTTAAAAACGTTTTTTTTTTTGGGTACAAGTCCACGATATCCTAGCCCGCTCTATGACAAAGGAAGTGGTGGAGAACATTTGTGAAACAATTGGTAAAGTGCAAAAGTCGTCAACTGCTGTAACTGATGAGGGGGCTACTTCATTCGAGTTCGAGTAGAGGTTGATATATCCTTACCACTGTGTCGAGGAAGGGTCATAACTTTGGAGAACGGGAAAAAAAGCTGGGTCCAGTTCAAATACAGACGCTTACCAAATTTTTGTTTTTGGTGTGGGCGTTTAAATCATGTTGATTGGAGCTGAAAGCTTTGGATTCAAAGCAAAAGAACATTGAAACCCAATCAACAACAGTTCAACGCTAGTCTAAAGGCAGCTCCTTTCATGACATATGGGAAGGAAGTTATTTATGTGCCGGGTTTCACGAGGGAATTGAGACTGAATCAAGGGAAGGCATATCGAAGAAAGCTCAAGCGAGCAGGAAAACCGAAGGTGAATTAGTCATTAACGAGGGTGTAAGTCAAGTTAATGAAGAAACTGATATAAGGAAAACATTACACTTGGCTTCAGTTATTCCAGAAAATCAGGACTCTATTATGAGCCAGTTGTCTCTAGTTGAAATCCAGGAATCAAATACGGGTAATTATGAGGGAGTTACGGGATTGGTTGAGGATTTAATTCCTTTGGGGTTTACGACTGATACTTTATTTGAAATTCAAATAAAGGAAATTGATGCAGATATTGCACGAGTTAATGGAGATTCGGTTATGAAAGGAAACTTGGGGATTGCTCTTAACGAGAATTTTATATCTACCAAAACATGACTTGCCCATACTAATTCCCTGATCATGTGCAAGTTAGCTGAGGTTTTTACTATGGGAATTCCTCATGGTAACCCGTGTTCCTCAACCCAGGAAAAACCAAAAAACCTTACAAGAACTTATAAGAAACAGGCACGTAAAAAAGCCACGTGTAGCAAAACACTAAGTGCACAGATTGGTGGAAAATGAACTGGTTTGAATCATCATGAGTTACCTTTGAAGCATAGATTGGTTTCAAAAGATGATGGAAGTTCCTCAATTTCAATGGTGGAGGCTGAGCATCAGCCCCTCCAATCGCAATGAGTTGCCTAGTGTGGAACTATCGTGGGCTTGGGAACCCATGTACAAAGAATGAGCTTGCAGATATTGTGCGGGCAAAAGCTCCATCTGTCATGTTCTTAGCTTAAACATGAGCAGATGAAGCAAGGCTAATGAGTGTGTTGAGAAAGATAAAGTTTAAGAATTTATTCATTGCCTCAAAAACAAATAGAGGAGGTGAATTAGTACTGTTTTGGAGATCGACAATTGATGTAACGGTGGAGGGTTCGGGGAAGAATTACATTGATGCAATAATAAACAAAAATCAAGAAAATGTATAGCGTTTCACCAAATTTTATGGCGAACCAGAGACTCAAAGAAGAAATGAATCATGGAATTTACTTAGAAGTTTGGACCAAAAATTCCAAATTCCGTGGTTATGTACAAGAGATTTTAATCAATTGATGAGAGGAGATGAAAAATTAGGGGGTAACAGGCGAAGTCATAATCATATGCAATTTTTTCGGGATGCAATAGACGAGTGTGGATTCATTGATTTGGGTTACTTGGGTCCAAAGTTCACTTGGAGGAAACACTTTGCCACTGGTCAATCAATCTGGGAGAGGTTGGATAGAGCTTTATGTACAAACGATTGGCTACAGCAATTTGGAGCAACCAAGGTCAACTGTTTGAATAGTTGCACTTTCGACCGTATACCACTATGGATTGTTCCGAATGGTATAGATCCTTCTCCCATATCTAGGCAGTTTAGATTTGAAGAGATGTGACTAGCAAATAAGGGATGTGGTTGTACGGTGGATGCAGTATGGAGGGGTCATCTTCCTTGGGAGGCCAATTTTGAGGTGATGAAAAAGTTGAAAAGTGTAGAGAGGAGTTGACATAGTGGAGTCGACGACACTTTGGTAGTGTTAGGTGAGAACTTATAGAGAAGAAAAAATTGCTTGCTAGGGCAGAACAGATGGTCATTCAGTTAGGGTGTAACATTTGGGTAAGAGAGCTTAATAAAGAGGTAAATGAGTTGATGGTGAAGGAGAACAATATGTGGAGACAGAGGGCAAAAATTTTTTGGCTGATTGGAGTGGACAAAAACACAAAGTATTTTCATAGCAGGGCAACGCAGAGACATAGAAAGAATAAAATTTCAGGCATATACAATTCTGATGGTGTGTGGATTTCTCATCAACAAGGGATAGCAAATACCTTCACTGATTTCTATAAGGGTCTCTTCACTTCAACAAATCCAAATTTGAGTGGAAAAGCTTTGGATCCGGTTCCTAAGCTCATTACAGATGATATGAATGCTTTGCTGACACATGATTTTATGGAATAGGAAGTTCAGGCAACCTTGAAACAAATGACTCCTCTCAAAGCACTCGATGGTATGCCCCCTCCCCCTCTATTTTATCAAAATATTTGGAATTTGGTTGGAAGTGATGTCACTAAAACAATTCTTTCATATCTAAATACAGCCACCCTCCCACGCCCCATTAACCACACATTTATCACCCTAATCCCAAAAACAAAAATTCCTATGTTTGTTAATGATTTTAGACCTATCAACTTTTGTAATGTACTTAATAAATTTTTTTTGAAAATCCTAGCAAATAGATTGAAAAAAATGTTACCTTCCATTATCATTGAACATCAAGGTGCCTTCACAAAAAATTGCTTGATATTTGATAATATTCTTGGGGCTTTTGAGGCTTTACATAGCATGAAAAAACATAAAAACAAGTAAAACTGGTTACATGGCTCTCAAATTGGACATGAGCAAAGTATATGATAGGGTGGAGTGGTCTTTTTTAGAAGAAATTATGAGAAGAATGGGTTTTGAGGAGAAGTGGGTAAATCCGATGATGATCTGTGTTAAATCAGTCTCTTACTCGATTTTGGTTAATGGTGAACCAAAAGGATTAATCCACCCAACAAGGGGATTTGCCAAGGCAACCCTCTATCCCCTTTCCTTTTCCTATTGTGCACAGAAGGGTTACAAAGACTCATTTCCAAAGCGGCAATGGAAGGTTCTATTAAGGACTTCTCCTTTTGTAGAAAGAACCCAAGACTAACCTATTTGCTTTTTGCAGATGATAGTTTGCTGTTTTGCAGGGCTAATAGACATGATTGCCAAAAAGTGATGGAGATTTTGGCAACTTATGAAAGTGTTTCAGGTCAACAAATAAACAAGAGGAAAACATCTTTGTTTTTCAGCAATTCAACCATTGATGCAACGAAAACAAAAATAATTGAGGCACTTAAGGTGACTGAGATAGTGCATTATGACAAATATTTGGGGCTGCCATCACTAATTGGAAGACATAAAAAAGCAAACTTTGATTACATAAAGGAAAGGGTGTGGAGGAAATTACAAGGGTGGGAGAAAAAATTATCTCAAGCGGAGCGGTGGCTCAAGCCATCTCAACATACACGATGAATTGTTTCATGTTCCCTCTAGGCCTATATCAAGATATTTAGGGCCTTATACGAAAGTTCCAATGGGGACAAATGGGTGACTGCAGAAAAATTCATTGGGTCAAATGGGGGGATATGTGTGATCCAAAGTTTGAAGGTAGTATGGGTTTTAAGGAGTTGGCACTTTTCAATGAAGCTCTCTTAGAAAAACAAACTTGGAGGTTGCTGCACAATAAAAACTCTTTGTTCTATAGAGTTTTTAAAACTTGATTTTTTTCAAATTATTCCATTATGGATGCTAAAGAAGGACATGGTGGATTATATGCTTGGAAAAGTATTTTGAAAGGGTTCGAAGTTATTAGGCGAGGAGCTAAATGGAGGGTGGGGAATGGGAAAGACATCAAAATATGGGGTGACAATTAGCTACCTTCAGTGACTTCTACCCGAGTACATAGTCCTCTGATTTCGGAGTTCCAATAAGCAACAGTGAGCTCTCTTATAAATCCCTTGTCTCGCAGTTGGGATACGCATCTGTTGGACATTGCTCTTAGCCCCATCGAAGCAGACCTGGTGAAAAAAATACCTCTGAGCCACGGACAAGTAGATGATGAGCTTTACTGGCCCTATGTGCAATTAGGTGAATATTTAGTAATTTTGGGGTATTTCTTTCTTAAGACAGAAACAAGTAAAAACCCTTCCTCAACCTAGATTTTACAGGGAACCACTAAGCCGTTGTGGAAGCAGATTTGGCAACTAGCTGTGCCAAGCAAAATAAAAAATTTTTTATGGAGGGCAACCAGAAATGCACTGCCAACAAATGTCAATTTGGTTTGTCGCTATGTCATGGTTGATCCAAGATATTGTGTCTACCAAAACCATGAAGAAGACGTGATGCACTCCCTTTGGTCTTGCCCGAGCCTTTCACAGGTTTGGGATGAAGATCCACAATGGAACTTACCCCAAAGCACAAGCCATAGAGATTTTGCACAGCTGCTTGCAGCGGTATTTGCTTTTGACTACTCACTGGAATTGTTTGCGTTCATCACTTGGACAATTTGGTTGAGGTGTAACAAGGTCAGACTTTCGCCATCAGGCTTCCCACAAGATCAGGTTATGCAGCGAGCTGTTGCAGCTCTGATGGAGTTTCGGATAGCAAACAATCGGATGCACACAGTGGTTGATAGACCGAGAGCGAGGTGGAAAGCACCTCCAACTAAGTTCTACAAAATCAACTTTGATGGAGCAGTGTTCAAAGAGGAAGACAGGGCATGGATTGGCGTGATGAACAGAGATGGTCAAGGTTTGGTGTTGCCATCAATGTCTCAAGTCATTCCTCTACCCCCAAATGTCGTGGAGCTCGAAACACTTGCAGCAGCAAACGCTTTAGAGTTTGCTTCTGACTTGAGTATGGGAAAAGTTATTCTAGAGGGTGACTCCGAGACTGTTATCAATTGCTTAAATGGTAATTCGCCCTCGTTGGCACCCTTTGGATTATTGATTCAAGACGTCAAGAATCATGCAAACTTGTTTCAATGTATCAATTTTTTACATGTTGATAAAGAAGGAAATAATGTTACTCACAACTTAGCAAGACATAGACGCCATGTCACTAGTTTTTTGGCGTGGATGGAAAATGTCCCATCTCACATATTTGCTACTTATCCGTCAGATTTGTCTAACTCAGCTTTGTTTGAATATGCGGTACGTTTGTCGCGTTTTCACGTTTCTGGCGTTTTTTTTTTTCAGCTCTGTGTATGTCACTGTTCATTGACCATGAACAGTGATTTTAGGCCAATAAACAGTGACAAATACTGTAGCAAACAGTAAAAAAAAAATCTTTTTTTTTTCTTTCTTTTCAATTTTCAGCAAAATAAGCAGTATTCCAACGCATACTTAATATAATTTCAGTCCTCTTTCACCAAAAAAAAAAAAAAGAGAAGGTAAAGTTACGTAGGTGTTGTAACTTTAATTCTCAAATTAAATTTCAATATATAATATTTGGACTTGATTAGAAAATCTAAGATATATATAGATTCTTCTAAAATAAAAAATAAATATAAAGACGGTGTCGTTTCTTCTCTCGCCTCAGGACTTGCAGTTTCTCTTGAAATTCTTACACTTCTGATCAAACTCCGAAATCCTCTGCAAAGCCAAAGACAAAATGGCTCCAAAAAAGAAACAGCAGCAGCAACAGAAGCAGAAGCAGAAGCAGAACAGTAATAATTCCAAGCAGAATTCGAAATCGCAAAATTCATCGTCATCGTCCGGTCCGAGACTCCAAATTTCGGCCGAGAATGAGAACCGCCTCCGCCGGCTTTTGCTTAACAACAACAACTCGGCCCGGTCCGATTCGGCTCCGGTCGACGATACACTGTCGAAGGCTCAGAAGGCGAAGAAGCTGAAGACCGTTTACGAGAAGCTTTCTTGTGAAGGCTTCACCAATGATCAGATTGAACTTGCTCTCTCCGCTCTTAAGGTTGCTTCCGTTTCTCTCTCACTCTGTTTGGTTTCCGAGAAAATCAAATAATCGAAAATAAAATAAAGCAATACTACAGACGAAAGGGATTTGAAGTTCGAGTGTAATCGATTGCGTACTGAAGAATGGGAGTGTTTGGTTGCTAAGAAAATCAAAGCAAAGACACTTTGATTTTCCGAAAAAATTGAAAGGAAAAGAAAATTTGGTGCTACAAAGGAAAAGGATTTGAAGTTCGAGTGTAATTGTTTGCGTTCTGAAGAATGGGAGTGTTTGGTTGCTAAGAAAATCAAAGCAAAGACACTTGATTTTCCGAGAAAATTGAAAGGAAAAGAAAATTTGATGGCATTGCTATAGGGGCTTTTTTTTTTTTTCATTAATACTGACACTCCACCTTAGTCTGTGAAAATTTAGTCACTTTATTATGAATTTCAATTAAGGAAGTAACAAAGAGTTGATTTAATAGAATACAATGAAATGCACTAATGATCATCCATAGCCAATCCCAAAATTTTGGGACTAAGGCTTGGTTGTTGATGGAGTGGATGATTTTTAAAACTTAATGGCTGTTTTGTTTTTTGATTTTGAATGAGATTTTAATGTGATTTGGCACTAAATGTTGAAAGTATTGCTCTTTCAAGTATCATATGCCTTCCTAAGATTGTTCTTGTATGTTACTTTGAATAGGAGGGTGCTACATTTGAGGCTGGTCTTGATTGGTTATGCTTGAATTTGCCGGGTAATGAGCTCCCATTGAAGTTTGCTAGCGAGAATTATCTGCGTATTAATGAAGGTAGAGTTCAATGTGCTATGATTATATTATTGATTTTGTTTTACAAGTGAAGCTGGGTATATTTTTTTAGTTTAGAGAAATTGAGTGAAATTGCATTGGGTTTTTGGATAATGATGTTACTGCCTTTTAATGCCATGTTCAGGAGGTTCAGTTGGTGTCATATTGAATTCACGGGAAGATTGGGCGCCTTCGATGGATCCATCGACTAAGATTGAGGAGGAAGCTCCAGAATTTTCTGTTAAGATCAAGGGGCGGCGGGATGATGATACTCTAGATTTACGCCAACCTTCTCAGGCAGATTGGATCAGGCAATACATGGAACAACAACAAGAGGTACAGAGAGAGGCTGCCTTGGCATTTTTACACACTGCTTCCCCTTTTTCAAACCCTAGTTTTAGGATTGAATTATTGAAATATATGCCATTTAATTCTTCTCAGATGCTCAAACTCTCTTCTTTTCAATTTGATTTATTGCTGAATACATATAGGTTAAAAATGCTTGGTAGTATTACGTTTCACTAGATCCTTAAGGAACAATTGAAATTTTATATATCAGAAATTTCATACCATTAATTCATTTCTAATCTATTTTATAATGAACTGAGGAGGTGGACAATAAGTTGAAAGTTTGAGCTATTTCTATCAACTGGTTGCTTTTCTATTTCTACACGTGGTTGCATCGTTTGAGGATTAAGCTTGATTTGGGTATAGGTTTTATGGGCCAACCTTCAAATTGTTTCTTTTTAAAACTACTAAAATGTTCAGTGCCCATTTCTTTGACTACTCCTTTAGTTTTGCCTATATATAATGCAATCTCAAATACAATATTTAACTAGTCTTTTGGGGCCTTACATAATCAATTTCAGGTTTAGTTGAGTCGCATACTTCTTTTATTTTTATTTATACTATGTTGCTGTTTCATTTGTTTGTGTTTCTTAGGCTTTAGAATTCAATGATATTTTTGTAGTTTTTAGATTTTCTGGAACAGACTGTAGTTTTTTTTAATGGTTAGTAGCTTCAAGCTTAGTGTACTAACTTATTATCTTCTTTCTAAAACATCGATTTCTAGGCTCAAAGAACTCAAGAAATATTCAAATATGAAATTTTGTAGATTAGATAAGAAAATGCAGCCTCCAATGATTCAAAAGAGCCCATTTATATTTAGAAACCCTTGAATCCTAGCCTTTCATCTTACACAACAGTTAAATTGTAATCATCCAACTTCATTAATAGTCACGCACTAGTCACATGACCTTTTGAAATATTCAAGACATAATAATACATTCAATATACATAGAAAAATAAAAGACAATGGTCAAAAGATTTTTTTTTTTTGTTCCCCTTTTATCTTTGGGCTTAAATTCTTCTATGTCACTTTCAGAGGAGGTCAAAAGTATTTATCACTTTCAACAAACCTTTCTTCACTTGAGGTTTGGACTGTGGAAGGGTAGTCTTCTAGAATGGGCAAACGGTGACAAAGAATTTGGAAGTTGTTGCTTATGGGGTATTTTCTGCCCGCAGTACTTTGATAATGGGAAGAAATCTTGAGGATGTGGCTTAGGCCAACAACAGTATTGGAAGACATTTCTCCATATTTCTGGTCTTTAAAGGAAAATCTTAAAACTCAGGATGTCACATGGGTATGTGGGTTCTGCCAAATTTCAATCATATTCTATGCCAGAAAATTGCAGAAAATCAGAGGCTCCTTCAGTCTCTAATAGAATATGGTTATAAAATTACAAGTGGAGTTTTGCCTTAGATTGGAGGTAGAGTGGATGACTAAGCACCACAAACACTCTTATGTTCATAAAGAGCTGAGAAATGCTAACTTTGCTGTAGTCATCTGCCACATTCAGAAAGAAAGGAGTAGAAAATGATTGAAAAAGTTTTTTGCATCCAGAAAAGTTGTTTCGCTGAAGATTGTGGTTATATATGGCTTAAATTTTTTAGCGTATAGGAAAGGGATGGGAAATTTGCTGACTACTGTAACATGCGGTTGAAAGCTAAAATGTGAGGAGCTAAGGGACTGGTGATGTGATATAGGGTTATTGTGTTGAGTTGCTGATTTGTAAATGATAGGGGACTGGTGACCTGAGTCAATGGGTTATTATGTTGAGTTGCAAATTGCGTATTATCTTCCTTACTACTGACTGATGC
The DNA here is from genome assembly GCA_033629205.1 of Lithocarpus polystachyus. Taxonomy (NCBI): domain Eukaryota; kingdom Viridiplantae; phylum Streptophyta; class Magnoliopsida; order Fagales; family Fagaceae; genus Lithocarpus; species Lithocarpus polystachyus. Next base: position 107,166,985 of record CM066163.1, on the reverse strand, counting down.
TGTTGCATTCTTTTTGTTTTTCCCCCAATCTGACTGATCAATAGTAGGGCTGGCTGAGGAAGGCATAAGGCTGCATAATGAAAATAATGCCATGAAGAAATAGTACTTCGGTCATGTTTTTTGTGGCTTGTATAATATTGAGTGACAGCTGCTTGTATAGTTATGGTGTTGTTTCTCAAGTTGTCCGTTGTCTTGTCTGTTGGTAGTGCAGTTGTTGGTTGTTGAATATGCTTCTCTCTGGTCATTGTTGGGGAAGCACTTGTCTAACGTTTGAAATTTAGTTCCGTTGTGTTTGATGTGGTGTATTTGGAGGGAGCGTAATCGGCGGACTTTTGAGGACTTGGACACGACCAGTTGCTTGCTTCTTTTAGTAGTTCTCTTTTTGACTGGTCTAGGGCTTAGGAACTCACATCTAGTGATTCTCACCCTTTGTTCCTTAGTTCTCTTCTTCTTTGTTCTTTGCTTTTCTCTTTTTTGTAATCTTTGATTTGCTTTGTGCCCTGTCTGCATAAAGGCAGCCTTTTGAATATACATCTTTGGTACTTATCAAAAAAAAAAAAACAATAAAATAGATGTTCTAGCAAAAATTGTTAGAAAATTCAATTAATCTTTATATACTTTATCTCTGTTTTTATGTTTAATCTGTTGATATGGCAGCATAATTTCTTCCTTGGGTTGATCCCTTGATGACAAGACATTGAATAATATTTGACATCAATGGAGGCATATGTTAATTGAGAAATTTGGATTTTTTTTGGGTAAGTGAAGTTTTTAGGTTATTCGCTCGACAAATTTTTAATTGTTATGTTACTTATCAAAAAGTGATAATTTAGGAGATAGTCTGGCATTTACACAAAAAAAAAAAAAAAAAAAAAAAACCTGGATTACAGTCTACATTTGAAAGAGATTCACTATTAATTCCCTAAGTTTTGCTTATCTTCTCTCTCTTGTATTCCCCCCCTTCCCAGTTATGTCTGTTGGTTTCTCTTTTATTTTAAAGAAGAAATCATCTAATGAAAAAATTTACTGAAAAAGGAGTTCTGATTTTGACTTTTTATGTTTATAAGTAAAATAAATTCTGATTTTGACTTCAGTTACCGCTTTAGAAGTTTGAAGCTCAAAATTATTTTGCTGTTGGTGCTATCTTTTTAGCAAGCTTTTGTGCTTAAGATGGCCATTGCCTTCTTAATTCATTATGGTTTTTCAACTCTCATCTCGTGGAATGTGTTTTGTTGTTTATCAAGTGCATTTCCATTTTCTTTCATTTTGATGACCCATATCAGGTTTGCCTTGCAGTGTGCATTTCAAAATCTTTTGAACATTTTTGTCTAGTGTGTGGATGTATCTTTATATGTGTTTAAAAGAATACTGTTATGGGAAATAGTTAATGCAGTAAAGGAATTAATAATAGTTCTATATTATTTGCAGGACGAATCCGCAACTTGGGAAGATGATGCAGTTGATTCTCTTCAAGAGGTACTTTCAATTGTTCGCCACCATTATCTATACTATTTTCCTAATCTAGGCAACTTCTTTTTGAAGACTTCTATCTATGTTATCCCTACCCCATTATTATCTTTATTCTTTCTTGTATACCATAAGTTATATTTTGTAAGTTCATTTTCTCTAGATTTCCACTATTTCCATTAGTTTCCCAGTTAAAGACCTTGTATTCCAAGTGCCTATAAAAATCCTATTCTCTTGGACTAACAGTGAGAACTGTTACCCAATTTTCATTACACCCAAGTACCGATGTAGTGTTTTGTTTACAGGAAATGCCCAAGCTAACCCTTGCTCACTTTCATTGCGTCTGGGGTTGGATGCAGTGTGTCACTAGTAGGGGATATCTTAACATGCATTTGTAGTGTATCCATACATAATAAAATGGCTAAAGTTTAAGCTGGCCAACAATTTATCACAACCCGCTTCTTTTTTTTGGACTTGGGACTGGTTGCGAACATAATATATGACACTAAGCAAAAACAAATGTGGAGTTCTCTACATACCTATCATGCATGCTAAATTTCACATAAATCCGTTCATTTTCTATCAGATCCACATTCTACAAGCTCATTTTTTTAAGAAAAAAAGTTTAAATTTCAACAGTATATGGATGGGACAATTCTTGGTTCCTAACTGAATTGATATTTGACGAGCATGATGCATAAAGGGAGGGAATGAATCCATTTGCGGGTTTAACAACGTATAGATCTTATAAAAAAAAACTAATGGAACAGTATAAAAACCAATTAAGTTTTACACTGGTCTCAATGGGCCTTTCCTTTTGCCTTTTTGTGAGAGTGCAAAAGCAATGTAGACTAGCTCTTTATAAAGGTATAGTTTCTCGATGTTCTGTGATTGTCTCTACCAAGGTTTTTATGGTTTCTGACGTAAAGTGGTATTACTATCTTTCTATTATATATATACTCTCTTCCTTAAGATACTGACTATCTCTTTTCATCTTTTATTTTTATTGCAATAGGTTTCTGGGCCTAGGTCTTATGATGTTATAGCAAAAGAGTACCATGCTGCACGGTTGGAAGCAACAAAAGCCAAGGAAAAAAGGGATAAGAAAAGCCAGGAGCAAGCAGGCAATATCATCCGCAAACTCAAACAAGAATTGTCTGCCCTAGGTTAAAAATTATAATTTTTTTTCCTGATTTATATTAAGAATTATTTTTTTAGCACATTTTTTAATCTGCTGTATAATTTTTCTGAGCAGGATTATCAGATAACATCATTTCATTAGAAGTAGAACATGAACGAGCTGCTGTTTGTACATCTGGGGACACAATTACAAGTTCCATGCCTTACAGTTACTCTGAGATCACAACATTGTGCAATGTTGAAGATGGTTCGCCCTTTGTTGTGGGTGCAGATGAATCAACATTTGATGGAAATGATGTGGATTTCTGTGGCTCGAAGGAGAATTCAACTAAATCTTCTCCTAGTTCACCTATTCAGGAAAAACCTGCTGCGGAAGAAGAGTCAGATGATGTAGAGCTTGGTGGTTTCTTTTCAGAAGATGTGACATCTAATGATGTTTTACCTCCTGAAGTTTTGAAACTTCAGAAGCAAGAAAAGATGAGAAAATTATATAATGAGAAGAATTTAGAAAAGTTGGATGGCATCTGGAAGAAGGTAATTTATTAGATGGCATTTGGAAATAATACCGTTGATTATAATATGAAATATTTGACTTGTAATCAAATTTAAGTGATGTGTAGCTTTTACTTCTCATATTTAGCTGGAAATAGATACAATTCAAAAGGTTTTTGGTGCTGAAATTTTGAGTTAGAAGACTCTAAAAGTACAGTATTTGATGCGTGATTGTAACTTTATATAAGAAAAATGATGCAGCATTGTAATTAGGGGTGTGCATCAAACCCACCAACCTGATGAAACGAAATCGACCCAACCCAATCCAACTTAAACCGATGCCTTGGGTTGGTTTCCCACTATATATATAATTTTATTTTATTACACTTATTTTAATTTTTTTAGTTTTATTTATTTAGTATTTTAAGAATTGGTTTTGATGAATTTGGAAATTCACAATATAATTTAAGCATATCATGTGAATTGTAATAATTTATTATAAAAAAAATTAAATAATTAATGAGAATCCAAGTTTTTACAAGGCATGAAACACATAATCACCCTATCCAAAAAAAAAAAAACATGTAAGCACAACCCACCGATCCAACTATGGGTTGGGTTGGGTTGGGTTGGTTTCAACGTATGTGATGGGTTGAGTTTGGTTGAAAAATCCTTCCAACCTGACCCATGCATACCCCTAATTGTAATAAAGTAGCTTGTCCACATTTCTGTTTACCATATAAAAAACCTTTATCTTTTCTAATTGGTGGACTCGTATTAGAACTTTGAAATGCTTATTGTTTGTCCCCTTTTAGCTTTTCGTGTGGCTCCTATGCTTTTATTTATTTTATATATGTTGCAATTTTTATCTGATTTTCATTGTATTCTGTGATATGCAATGATAGGGGGACCCACAAAAAATTCCCAAGGCTGTTCTTCATCAATTATGTCAAAGATCAGGGTGGGAAGCTCCAAAATTTAATAAAGTACATAGCAAAGGAAATAGTTTCTCTTATGCTGTCAGTGTTTTGCGTACGGCTAGCGGGAGGGGTAAGAGCAGAAAAGCTGGGGGACTGATTACCCTTCAGCTTCCAAATCAGGATGAAACTTTTGAATCTGCTGAGGTACTCTCACTACTCCCTGTGCTGTTCATGCTAGTTGAATAGTAGAATATGAGGTATTAGGGTCAAGGGAGATAAAAGAAGAATGGAGAGAAATTTGAGAGAAGGTCTAGGGCCGCATTAGTCAGTCCCTCACCCTAGCACCTATTTATGTAAAAGTTTATGGCATGATTACAAGAATATATAAATATAAAATATCATGCTAATGTAAAAAAAATACAAGAAGTTACTGTGAACAATGCTCATATATTTTATACTGCATATGTATATGTATGTTGATGTCCTAATTGTTTGATTTTTATTTTTAACATCTTGTAATGGTCTGGACTCTGGACTTCTGGGTCATTGATATAGATTTTGACATTATAGATGCATTTTAACTTGTATCATTTATCCACACAGAAAAAAAAAAAAAAAAAATAGATGAATTTAACTTGTGTTAATATATTTTTAATCTTTTAATGTTTGTTCATTTGGTTTTGTTTTTGGTTGTTAATTTAATGTTAGTTCACTTCAGTCATCCACCACTTTGGTATCTTATTAAACAAAAAAAATGGTGATATTATTCCTCAATTAATTAAGAGTTTTGATTTATACCTGGATTTTAGGGTTTTATTTATTTATTTTTTTTTTTTAAATTATAGTTTTGCTTCTACTTATAAAAAATTATAGTTTCGCCTCTTCTGACATTTTACATACTTATGTAGAATGCACAACGGGTCTTTGTCTATCTCACTGGAAATTCTTAAAGTTTGTTGATAGGCTCCAATGGTCTCTAGCTGCCCAAATATTTATCAGCTGAGGATTTGATCCTACAGGGTATTATTGGGTTATATTTTTATGGTTAGAAAGGAGGTGGGACTTTTGAAACATGCATAGTCTTTGGATTCGAAACTTTATGCCTGATATGAAATTAGGGATGATGGTGGTGTGTTTGTAAACATTCATGTTATTATTTTGGCTAATCATGGTTGGCAATGAGATGGAAATGATCTTTTAATTGAAAAAATTGGGATTTGAATTTTTTATATTGATGTAAAATGAGGACCTTCGGGTTTTTACTGCTTGTTTGTGTCTTTAGTAAAGGTTTTTTTTTTTTATTTTTTTTTTTATTTTTTTTTTTATTCTCATTACACTTTGGTAGGATCATCCTTTCATCTCACTTTTCCATTTCTAAAACTTTGTTTTCATCACTAGTGATTTTATCTTTTATAAGGGGTTTTCTCCTTCCACTTGTTTGTCTTCCCTCCTTGTATCCCATTTAATATATATAGTCAACTCACATGTTGGATAATCGGCTGGCTATTTGTGAATATAACTTATATGAATTATTTTAATGACAGGATGCACAGAATAGAGTGGCAGCATTTGCTCTTTGTCAATTGTTTCCAGATCTCCCAGTTCACCTACTAGTTACGGAGCCCTATGCTTCTCTTGTCATGCAGTGGAAGGAAGGTGACTTCTCTTTTTCCCTTCTCTAAGATCTATTGTTGAAACTCTTAAAAGTGTTTGAATTCTTTGTATATTAATTGCCTTTTTCAAGATTAATTAATAAATTTCTTAGGTAGTTTGAGATTATATTGTTTATCGGGCTAGTCAAAATGTCATGCAAGTGTAGTTGGCTATTGCTATAACATTTGAGACCTTACAGGGGAATCATTGGCCGACGTGGAAGACACTGTGGAAGATCGGAGGGCTAATTTTGTGGATTCATTATTGAATGCGGATCACTCTAGTTCAGCTGCTTCTGATGATGTTACAGCTTGTTCGCCTCCAGAAAAATTTCAGAAGCTCCGTGTTGAAGAAAATGAAAATTCGACTCTTGCTGGCTCTGATTCATTGGTTGATAGTATGTTCATTCATTTATCCCTTTCATATCTTGTTCTCTGTGTGCCAATAAGCTTGGGCTCAAATGCGAGAGAACAATTTCAAATATTTTATCAGCTAGTACAATAAAGCTCATAGCTTGATACGTGTTATAATTCAGACATTAGGTGGATGCTAAACTAACTGGTCATTGATTTACTTTCAATAAACATAGGTCCAAAATTTGTAAAAAAGTTTTAGTGGGGGCCAAGCCAATTTGTACTATTGAAACATAAAAACAAATGTAATTTTGATTTATCTCTCTTAACTTTGTCAAGGTCATGTTGCAGGAGTAAATCAAAGGAAAGAAGCAGAGAGTGCATATTTGAGACAGAAACATGAGAATAAAATGAAAGTGCAGAGATACAAGGTTGTTATATTATTTTTTCTATTCTCCCTTTATCAGGACCTCCCTTCAAGTAGGCTTCAACTTTTAAACTTTTACTTGTATTATTCTGAAAGCCTTGTATTTTGTTGACATTTATCTAGTACCTCAGGAGGTGTAACATTTCCTAGGTCTTAGGCATCTCCTCCCCCCTCCCCCCCCCCCCCCCCCCCCCCCCAAACCAACACCACTCCCCCCATGCAAGCAAACTGAATCAATTTGTTGTATGTATATTTTCTTTTTTTGCTTCTTAACCATTGTGAGTTTCATTATGTTACAAGATCTTATTGTTTGGGGTCAGCAGTATGTGTTTGGGAAAGTCGCATAAATATACTAGATAATCATTATATTCCATGCTGTTAGTACTTTGCATGGCTGCGGTTTTACTCCAATTTTTGCCATTATAGTTCTTTTAATATCTCCTTGTGCATTATTAGTACATACATTATGTTTTTTCTCTATGTTATATAATACTTGTTATTCGCTTTAGGACATGTTGAAAACTAGAGCTGCACTTCCTATTGCTGCTTTGAAGGGTGATATTCTGCAACTGTTGAAGGAGAATAATGTTCTTGTTGTTTGTGGTGAAACGGGCTCTGGGAAGACAACTCAGGTAAAGATTCATTTTTAGTTTGCAGTGATGCATACTACTTATGGGTGTATTTATTTTTAGACCTTTGGTGTTGCCATTGTTACTCTTATCCAATTCTCATTTTTAGATCATATTTATATGAAATTGCCTAGAGGGGTGGGGGATGATATATTTCTTTGGAAATTTACTGGGAGTGGCAGTTTCGATGTTCATTCTTTTTATAGTGCTATCTGTGGAAATAATGCTTATTTATTTCCGTGGAAGAGTTTTTGCCATGTGATGGTCCTTGAGAGGGTGTCGTTCTTTTTGTGGTCAGTTGGGTGGGGTAAGATTCTCACAATTGATAATCTCAACAAGAGAGATTTATTGCTCGTCAATTGGTGTTGTATGTGTCGTTGTAGTGGAGAAACGGTGGATCATCTTTTGATCAGCTATGAGATTGCTCATGCTTTATGGAGTGAAGTATTTAGGACTTTTGGGATTCAATGGGTGTTGCTGGACAAGGTGGCATCCTTCGCTTTGGTTGGCGCAGTCGGTTTGGGAAACATTCCTTGAATGTATGGAATTTGGTGCCAGTGTGTGTGTGATGTGGTTAGTGTGGAAAGAATGAAATAGTCGCACATTTGAGTAGATTGAGACCTATTGATCAATTGAAGTCTTTGTTGCTCCTTACCTTGTTTGATTGGTCTCGGACATGGAGTTTTACTAATTGTACTTCAATTTTTGATTTCCAAATTTCTCTTAGATTTTCCTATTGATTTACTTGTATATTTCCAAGGTGCTTTATGTTCATCATTGTGAACATAGAGTAGCCTTTTCATTTTATATAAATTTCTATTACTTCACAACAACGTGTTATCTGATTGGCATTTTATGTAGGTTCCACAATTTATTTTGGATGAAATGATTGAATCAAGATGTGGTGGACAATGTAACATTATATGCACACAACCAAGAAGAATAGCGGTGAGTATCTCAATTCAGTTGTATATTGCCTTTATCTTTTGTTAGATTAATTAGGTTATTATAATTGCAATCAACATTACTTGTTCAACTCAAATGTAAAGCATCTTTAGTTTCTTGGTTAATTTGTTAACTCTGTTGTTCATGCATGTTGCTTCTTGTTATACAAGGTTATCTGTGATGCCTTGGATTGTATGAATAAGATTGGATTGGATTGTACGAGTGTAAGTGTTGAATGGTTGTGTGTTAAGTTCCACATTGGGTATTTACTAGGTTGAGCTTGGCTATATAAGCGATTATAATGAGCACTAATTGTAACTTGACTAGTCTCTTTGAGATGTAGTGTAAATGTGGCTGGAACTTCCTTGGGCCAGGACAAAATTAAAAATAACCAGATAATGCCGTGTGGGGTAGGAGTTGTAGCATAATGCGGGACCCAATAAGGACATTAAGGATTCAAGTGAGGGAGATTGTAATACCTTGGATTGTGTGGATCGGATTGATTGGATTGTTTGAGTGAAAGTTTTTCACTAGCATGTGCTACGTCCCACATCGGGTGTTTACTAGGTTTATTTGGGCTATATAAGTGAGTAAGAAGAACCCTAATTATAGTTTGACTCTTTGTGGGACAACACAAATGTAGCTAGTGATTTCTCAGGTTGTGACACTATTCTTACAAATAAGATTGTCCATATTATTCTGCATAAATCCAGTAGAGTGAAATAGAAAATGATATTGGAGCTGGTCTGGGGCTTAGGTGGTAAAGTGGCGTGGGGTGTGAAAAGGTCCTAATACCAATCTTACTAATAATTTTGTTTTTGATTGGTAAATTAAGCACACACCTTGTGGGCCTTGAACCCTCAATCTTACTCTCCACCTAGCACTTGCAAGGGGAAGAGGTGCCAGTTGAGCTCAATGACCTTACCAATAATTAAAAAAAATAATAAAATAAAAGAAAATGCTGTGGTATTTCTTGTACAAAATAATGTGTTACATTGCATACAACCTAAAGATGTAATAGATAAAAATGCTCTTACATATCACAGATTTGGACAAGAAAACCCTTCCTGTCACCCTTTGGTTGGAGATTTAAATTGAAACTTATTTGCTCCCCAGCGGTGGGTCCAAAGGGCCCTGCCTTGGTGAGGTTACCGTCATACGAAAAAATATTGATATGTAGCATATGTGCTACTGCACTTCAGTTTCTTTCTGAATTTCACTTCAAGTGCTATCTCAAGCTTTATATTGACAAGAAAAGCAGTGACAATGAAGCTATTTTATGATCCCCAACAAGGTAAATGCTCCTGTTTCTCATAAGGTTTACATCAGAAATGGTTAATCTGCCTCTGTATATTTTTTTATAATTTTGATTCTCTGATATAGGGAAATTGGCACAAATTAAAATATTTCATCTATCTGATTATTACACTTAAAATCATTACCCTGTTGCTTGACATTGTGTAGTTGGTAGTCGTTTTCCCTTGCAAATAGTGTCTTGATGGTGGCTTGGGTTGCTTGGCTCTACCTTTTCTATTCTAGTGCATATCTATTTGAGGCTTGTTTAGGGGCATTAGGAGGCAGTATGACAGCTGCAAATGCACTGGTGGAAACATATTATCTCTATTTAACTTATTATCCTCATTGTTTGTTAATCATCCTTTGTGATTATTGTTATTAATCCTCGAAAAACATATTTAATCTGGACTGGTTGATACTATGTTATAATACTGCCATGTTAATCATTAGGAGATAGATTGTTGCATAATTTTCTGCAAATAAATTTAATTTTGAGATTGCTTTATACTGAAACACAGGGCAGGCTTTTATTTCTTACTTGGCAACTGTAGTTTATCTTTGCTGTGTTGTATTGTAGGCTATTTCTGTGGCTGAAAGAGTTGCTGATGAGCGCTGTGAACCTTCACCAGGTTCAGATGGTTCTTTGGTTGGTTATCAAGTCCGTCTTGATAGTGCAAGGTGTTTATATGCCTGCTCTACTAATTGGTTTTTAATGGTGCTTATAATATCAGAGTCATCATCTTATATTGCTTTGACTGCATTTTGTTGTTATTTTTTCAGTATTCTATAGTTTGACACAATCCTTTTCATTTATCTTAAATCTTTTTCAAAGACATACAGTATTGGAGTTCAGTTGTGATTTCAGATTCTGCCTTATGTTTCTTTCTTTTTGGGTTTCTCTTTCGTTAGTAATCTGATGTTGACGTGTTTGGCTGAGATGTTCTTTATAGTATATAGAATCAAGTGTTTGCTGTTTTGTTTGGTGTGGGTATATAAACTAGCAGAGAGGGTTACTGATCACCATCAGGATACTTAAGACTAAACTGAAGTAGTAATCATGTTAGCAGTGCCAATTGAAATGTACCTTTCACTTTATATATATATATATATATATGTCAACTGTATCACTTATATTTGCTTTAATTTTGTGATCTCAGGAGTGAAAAAACAAAGCTTCTTTTTTGTACTACGGGCATTCTTCTGAGAAAATTTGCGGTATGCCCTTCTGTTTGATTGGGTGATGTTACTGAATCTATTGTAATCATCTCTATGGTACTCATGCTGATTTTTGATTTCATATCAGATCTAAATTTTGATTGTCATGCTGTTACCTATCCAAAAATAATAAAACTATTGTTTTGCAGTTGTGGTGGTGGTGGTTCTTTTGGTTCTAGTACTATAATTTTTCATGTCTATAAATTGTGTAGATGCTTGAAATGCTTTACTTCACGAACCCTTACCGATCTATTAATGGCAACCTAGCTATTTTAAATTATCGTTCTGCTGTCTGACATATTTCTCTCTCTGTCCCCAATTTTAGTGGATAAATCACAGGTCACTAATCTTTCTCTTTGTCCTTCCCTTTTCTTGCTGCAGCCTTAAAAATCTAGTATGCTTAAGGGGTATTAAATATCATTCAAAGTGGAGTGAACATATAACATTTATTTAAGATACTTCTTTGATTAAAATAAAAAGAAAAGCATATACTTGAAATGCCACTCCACTTTTTTTATTTTAATGATTAAATGTCATTTAGAAATTAGAATATGCTCTTTTCTTTCATTTTAATTAAAGGCTTATCCTCAATTAATTAAATTGGTATAAGACTTAGTTGAGTTAAGTCGGTTGTGTTTCATACATTACCTTTAATGATACATAATAATTATTTCACCAAATTGTTTCAGCTCAATGAATTTCTTGTGATTACAGCCATTATTAGTATAGTTTAAGGTGGTCTTTAGAAGTGACTGCCTGGTGTCCATTTTTTTAATATTCTATACTTGGTTTGACATTTGTACGTGTGACTTAAATATTTTTAACTTACCAAAGTTATTGTTTCATGATGATATGACTAGTTATATTTTAGGGGAAGTATTGAATTATTATGTTATTCTTCCCCTTAGAAGCACAGTAACCTTAATTGTTATGTTTTTCAATTTCAGGGGGACAAGAACTTGACTGACATCACACATGTCATAGTTGATGAAGTGCATGAACGGTCTCTATTGGTGAGTTAGTTTAACTTTTGGTAGTTTTAAAAAATGTGGTATTGGGTATTTAAATAATTAGTTGGTTTGCATTACCCATTTCATAGTTGATCAAATGCATGAACGGTTTTGATTTGGTAGGGAGAACTTAGGTCTTGTGTAGATCTGAATCATCTGATATGAATCGTTGTAATTTTGGTTCATGATTTTTGCCCCACAGTACATCCCTAATGTACTTGGGTTGGCTTCTTTATTAATAAAAGTTTTTGTTACCTATCAAAAAAAGATCTGATATGAATCTGCCAAAGTGACAGAAGCAACATTGAGATGAAGTTGTTGGTCACCCATAGCAACCTTTTTTCTTTAATAGTAAATTACACACGCGCGTGTCAATTCATGAATTTCCCCTTATCCTATTGTTATCTGTGTAAGGTGCTATTTGAATTAGAGCTGATTAGCGTAGTACACTCTTAAAAGCAATAAGCCCACGCTCCTTGGCTGCATCAAAAGCTCTTGAGATAGAAACTCCTGTTTAGTTCACCAACTGCTCTAAAGCTAGCTAATTTGACAACCTTTGCAATGGAAGTGGTTCTCTAGTTAATTATGTCAAAGTCTCTTAAATGAGTTAATAATAATCCATGGTCCTAGAACATTGTGTTTGGTCCATCTTATTAAATTAGAGGATTTATATTTCTGAAACTAATCTTCTTTGCTATCCAATTGTAAAGAGATTTGGATTAACAGTTCCATATCCTACTGGCCAAGATCAGGAGAATTAAAAATGTAAGGTCACCAATTTCTACTTGCATTAGGGTATCCAAAATCAGAGTTGACATTAAATTTGGCTGCTAACTGGGGGCAACCTCTTTGAATATGCAGAACATGGCAATGTTTCAGTATAAGGCCAGTCCCACTTGTTGCAAGGCTAATATCAAAAAACTTTCAGGCTAATTAGGAGCGAAAAGGAAAACAAATGATCTGATTCTGAGAATTTTTTGTTTTTGAATTAATGTGTAAAATTTTACGTACTCTATAAATTCTTTTTATTTTTAGTAATGTTGATGATTCGCCTTCATGGAATTGGTGCATACAATTGGCTCAATAAAAATGTAATCACAATATTACATTTTCAATCATTTTAGTAGCATAAATGTTGGCCATTGTAACAAAGTTCCTGTCACTCCTCTGCTTTGCTTGATGGACAACATATCTACTTTTGGTTTTACTTGAGTTAATTTTGTGTGACTTGTAACACTTGTTTGCCTTATATGCATAAGTGACTGTAAAATCTGTGCCACCTAGAGGTTGGTGATCTTATTTGTTTGTCAATAGGTGTAATAAGTATTTAACATTCCTCTTCTCATATGGTTAAGTTCATTGGGTTAGCATTTCATTTATTTATTTTGTTTAAAAGCCTGTTATTATGTGTGATCTCCTGTAAAGAGAGAATTTGATTAACAATATGGAAGTTGTAACAGGAAGAAATAAAGACTGACTTGAAAAAGGAGTTAATAATTGGCTACTTTTTTCTTTTCTTTGCAACAGGGTGATTTCCTACTCATTGTTTTAAAGAATCTGATAGAGAAGCAATCTGCTCATGGCGCACCAAAACTGAAAATCATCCTTATGTATGCAATTTTGTACTTTGTTGTATTTTATAATTATGCATATCTTGTTTTTTTTCATCTTTAGTGGGCTTGTCTTGATTTTCTTGACTTATTTATGTTCTAAATGTTCAGGTCTGCAACTGTAGATTCCAATTTGTTTTCCAGATACTTTAGTAACTGCCCTGTAATTACTGCAGAAGGCAGAACTCATCCTGTGACAACTTACTTTCTTGAGGATATATATGAAAGCATTAGTTATCGCGTGGCTTCAGATTCTCCAGCTTCTATAAGGAACGAAACATCCACCAATCAAAGGGTATCTTATTATTGAGTACTAGATTATTCTGATATGGAATTATTAAACATCTCTTGCTAGCTTTTCCTCTGTTGTACTAGACAAGTTTTTCATAGTTCCATTTATTTGTTTTTCGTAATATTTTCTTGGACAAAGTTTAGCTACAAAATTTCGGCTACAACCTTACTTAATATCTTTTTATTGGAGGTGAATTTTGACAAATCCGCCATTGAATTACATCTTCTTCTTATACCCTCCATGTTTACAAAATTTCAAAAAAATTAATAATCAATAACTATGTCATCAATAAATTGTTTAAATTACAAGTTTTTGTAGTTTAAAATTATGTATAAGATATAAGCTTATAAATGATATAGTAAATAATATCGAATTGGTACAAAATTTGACATGTGTATTAAAAGCATAAAGAACATACAATTCAATGGTTAGATTTTCAAAATATATAGTAACATTTATTTTATTGAATAAGGTTGTAGCCTTAAACTACAACAAATTTTGTAGCTAAACTTTGTTCTATTTTCTTTTCTTTGTGCACATTCATAATATGTGCTGAGAGGTTTAAAAAATTAAACTGTGCAATTTTTTATAGAATTATGAAAACACTATGTTAGATCTAGTTTTTTTATTTTTTTTATTATAAATAATGTGAAAACTTTTATTAAAAAACCCAAGTACACTGGAAGTGTACTACAGTGGAAGAAATTAAGAACTCAGATTACAGTGATCAACTAGAACAGGGAGGAACAAACAAGAACATGAAGGCAAAACTAAGCTCCATTCTAGGAGAGTACTGTGAAAAAAAAAAAGAAAAAAAAAAAGAAAAGAAAAGAAAAGAATAGAAGAAGACTATATCAAGGATAGACCATTGTCACCATTCACAATCCTCAAAGCATCTAGCGTTCTGTTCCCAAATTATGAAATTGCTTTGTGAATTGATTATGAAATTCAAATCCATACATTTACCTTAGATATTAACCCAAATTTCTTGATTTTTGTGCTAATACAATGGTAGTTCACCATGACTAAATGCTTTTCAGCTATTTTTTAGCCCACTATCGTATGTACAATGATGATTGAATATTGTTCTCTCCGTTTTTATGGTGCTTGTCATATTGTCAGTTCAACCAGGCAGGTTATTCCGTATTTGTTATGGTATAATATTTTCTGAAGAGTGGATTAATGAGTACAATTTTAATGATGGCATATATTGTTTCCTTCACCTTTGCTTATTTTAATGATTATTGGTTGGATTATGGAGTACTATTTTGATAGTCATCCTCTAAGTTGTGAGCTCTTGCTTTGCCAAAGTTCCAGAGTGGTCCCATAAATAACCGTAGGGGCAAGAAGAATCTTGTCTTATCTGCATGGGGAGATGATTCTCTGCTCTCAGAAGACTGTATTAACCCCTATTATTCGCCAAGCAGTTATCAATCATACAGTGAACAAACTCAACAGAATTTGGTAAATGTCTTTAAGATTTTAATCTTGAGGCCACTTTCAAGGTGACTTCATAATTTGACAAATTCACATTTTCTTCTTCTTCCTTTTTGGGGTGCAGAAAATAGTGAATGAAGATGTTATTGATTATGATCTTCTTGAGGACCTAATCTGTCATGTTGATGAAACTTGTGACGAAGGTTCCATACTTGTATTCTTACCTGTATGTCCTTTCCATCATCCTTTCTTGGGTCATTTATGTATGTGTTATTGTTTTCTCCTGTAAAATATTATTATATGTTTATACTTCTGTACTGCATAACAGGGGGTGTCTGAAATTTACACGTTACATGATAAGCTAGTTGCTTCTTACCGATTTGGTGGGCCATCTTCTGATTGGATTCTTCCTTTACATTCATCCGTTGCATCAACTGATCAAAAAAAAGTGTTTTTACGTCCTCCTGAAAACATACGCAAGGCAAGTTCTTGCATTTAAGGCCACATATGCTGGTTGGTTCTTGCATTTTAAATTTGCAGATCACCATTTATGATAAATCTTGTACACTCTTGAAGTCATCATTTAAATAAGTTGTAAGTTTCATTGCTTTATATTGGTGCATGAAAGTTCTTGTTTATTTATAACTTGGAATTAAAAATTTGGTCATACCCCTTATTTTCCTGTTGTTTCATTTTGTTCTGGTTGTGATCTATTAAAAATTCATGCACCAATATAAATTCATGCACAAATTGGTGATGAGATCTTGTGTAATTGGTGTAGAAAATTCAATGCTGTATATGCCTGAAGTTAATGGTGGAAATTCACAAAACATGTATGTCTGAAGTTAATGATGCTTGGATTCTTAATTAAACTGGACCATTCTCATTAAAGGAAGATCTAAAACAACAAAGATTGTTCTCTCTTGACGTGTCTTTGTAGTCCTTTGTGCTCACTTTGACGAAGAAATGCCTTTGCAGTACTTTTAGTTGTTTGTTTGACATATACTCTTGTGATGTCTCCCAGCTTCTGTTGCCCTTTGACTCCTTGTGCCAAACTTATCTATTATTATCTTCAATATCTTGTGTCTCAGGTCATTATAGCTACAAATATAGCAGAGACGAGTATAACCATAGACGATGTGGTATTTGTCATTGACTGTGGAAAGCATAAGGAGAATCGTTATAACCCTCAAAAGGTTGTGCCTTTTCATTTTCTAATGAAATGTTTAGTTGATTAGAAGGGCAGTAGTATGCGGTTACATCTTTCGTATTGGAGCCACTCATACACATCAATTATGTTTCTATAGTATAGTAATTTCCATCTTATTGCCAAAGATAAGACCATGTTCTGGCATTTTTCCTCCTTTTTGTCAAGATCTATTCAAGAAAGAGAAATAATGTAACAAGAAGATACATGTTTAATAAAGTTTAGTGTTGTGTGTGTGTCAAATTACTTGTTTTTGTCAAATTACATGTTTATTTTTTGCAAAAGGATAGTGACATTGTATTAGTTTTAGGAATATTGTTGCAACTGTTTCATGGAAGAGAACTGAGACAGTTTTGCTTGTTGTTCTTATGATCTAATATGCAATGCTGGTTTGGTAATTAGGTTTCTTTTAATTATAGAAATTTTATGGTTGGAAAAGATTGGTAATTAGGTTTCTTTTATTAACCATCCAAAAGAAAAGAAGAAAGAAAAAAGTTGTATTGTTGGAAAAGATTCGAATATGTTTTTTTTATTGCTATTTACATATGCACTTGGTGGGTCTTGAACACATGATCTCATCCTTCACCTTACTCTTACAAAGGGGAGGACGTTCCATTTCTGTGGAACCCAACATTTGCTGAACCTATCAATCCAATGAGTTAATATGTTCTTGCCACTGCGTTAAATTAGGATTGTACAAAAGATAATGGTAGTAACATTGCAATTAGAATAGAAAGGATACCATAAGAGGGCTGAGTTGCTCTGATCAACTTGTGTTACTTAGACACTAATAGAGGCCTTTCTCCCTATAGCTGCATCCTTCTTTGGTAATTATTGAAATTGGTCACTCTCTTTATTTCTGTACTCCCTGTATGCTGTAATTGATCCTGGAATCTAATTGCTTTAATTGGTCTCTTATAGAAATTGTCTAGCATGGTTGAAGATTGGATATCTCAAGCAAATGCAAGGCAAAGGAGAGGAAGAGCTGGACGTGTAAAACCTGGAATCTGCTTTTGCTTGTATACTCGCAATAGATTTGAGAAACTCATGCGCCCTTTTCAGGTACTTTCTGCTAGCAAAAAAAAAAGGCTCTAAAGGTGCATATCTTGTACTTTTCACTCCAATTCTGTTAATTAAAGGACTCCTTACCATCTTTTTTTCCCAAGGTTCCTGAGATGCTTCGGATGCCACTAGTGGAGTTGTGTTTACAGATTAAGTTACTTGCTCTGGGTTATGTAAAGCCTCTTTTATCCGAGGTAAGTAACACAATTTTTTAACTGTAGATGTTTAATTTGATGGAACTGTCTAACAGTTTTTATTTTTTAACTTCTGTTTCAGGCTTTAGAACCTCCTAGGGAGGAGGCTATTACCTCAGCAATTTCATTGTTATATGAGGTAGTTTTGCTTCTGAAAGTGATGATTATGATTTACTTTTAAATGTTTGAATAATATTGGAACAATCAGCGAGCTGATTCATGTTAATAGAACTTAGTGGGATTGTTGAATTAAGGACCATAATTATCATTACTTTTGTAAAAGTAAAAAAAAAATTTAAGAATTTTATTAATAAAATAAACGGAATTCTCTAAAGGAAGAGAATCCTAAAGGTTACAACTGAAGACTTTAGTGATCTATAAAATTAACTAAAGAATTACAAGAAATCCCCCATCCATTGTACAAAATTCAAATGAAAGTGATCTAATGAGGTGGAGATGGAAGGGTAGTTGAAAATTTCATGTTAAATCTTATAATTCTTTAGTTAATTTTATTAATAAAATAAACGGAATTCTCTAAAGGAAGAGAATCCTAAAGGTTACAACTGAAGACTTTAGTGATCTATAAAATTAACTAAAGAATTACAAGAAATCCCCCATCCATTGTACAAAATTCAAATGAAAGTGATCTAATGAGGTGGAGATGGAAGGGTAGTTGAAAATTTCATGTTAAATCTTATAATGAGGCTCTTTGTGGTTACTATTATGCAAGATTCCCATGGAATAATGTATGGTGCACCAAGGTACCTAAGAAAGTCACTTTTTTGGTGTGGGCAATGTCAGACACAATTTAATCAAATAAGATTTCAACTTGGTAAATTGGTGCTGCATGTGTAGATGTAATAATAAAACAGTGGACCATTTGCTAATCCATTGTGCGGTTGCTCAGGAGTTATGGACCTTTTTTTTTTGCTTTGTTTGGCGTACTATGGGTGATGTCTAGGGTCACTGATGCATTTGCTTGCTGGTGAAGCTGATATGCCAAGCGTGGAAGTTCTTCTGTTAATGTGGACTGTATGGGGTTAAAGGGCAATCAAACATTTAGTGATGTAGAACAAACTGCGGTGGAGCTGAATTCTGGATTATTGAGATCAACATTTGAGTGCTCTTGAACCATAGGCACAAGTGATATGATTATATGAATTTGGTTGTGGATTTATTTCCCTTCTTTTCACACATAAATGATTAGGGTGTGTATTTTCTAGGAGTGTTATGTGTACACTTATGATGTACATGAACCATCTCCTTTGTCTTTATAAATTTTTTATTACTAAAAAAATTTGCAATAAAAAGTGCAAAAAGAAGCTTTACTAGTTTCTACATATGTTATTTCTCCTGAAAAAAAAATAATATTATTATTATTATTATGCATATTGTGAAAATACTCGATAGTGTTTATGGTTGTTAATAGTTAACTAGTCATTAAATTCTTATTTATTTTCACACCAATAAGAATTTATTTTTTGCTGCGTAACATTATACCGTACCACTGGACTCTTTTTAGGTTGGGGCACTTGAAGGTGATGAAGAGTTGACACCTCTTGGGCATCATTTGGCAAAACTCCCTGTTGATGTTTTAATTGGGAAGGTGTGCATCAAATAATAGTTTATTCTTTACTCTCTATAGAAATTAATTTACTGAGGTATTAGGAAATTTTTTGTTAACATAATTCTTTGGGACTCTATGCTTTTCTTGATTTTGATGCTGTGTGAAGTTTTTCCTATTACATTATTGATGTCTTTTTCTCCTAAATGTTTATGTTCTTACATGAAACTATAATTTATTCAATAAATGGTCTTCCCATTTTCAAAATAAGTTTCGTTAGAATTATGTGATTAAATGATTAAATTTATCATTTTCCAATAGCTTAAACTTTTGGAAGAATCGGTAATTTAACATGAATCAGAGTCAGAGGTCCTAAGTTTGATTTCTATCTCCTCCACTCTACTTCCCATTTAAAATCTCACATGTTGGGCCTCACCTATTAATTTTGGTTTTACTCTTCAGCATTCTCCTGTTTAATGATTCTATCTCTCTCTCTCTCTCACGCACAGAAAAACACAAAAACGGATATTTTTACTTTTCTTCATGAAAGACTGTTGTGTACCCTGGTAGAATTTTCATACTGTTCTATTTTGAAACTGCAGATGATGCTATATGGAGCAATATTTGGTTGCTTATCACCCATTCTCTCAATTTCAGCATTTTTGAGCTACAAATCTCCATTTGTGTATCCAAAAGATGAGGTCTGTCTATTAATGTTGCAAGAATTTTAATTGCTGCTTAACTTTTATGAAACAAGAATTTGAAGTATGTACGACTGTGATTTCCAGGGGCAAAATGTTGAAAGAGCAAAATTGGCACTTTTGACTGATAAGGTTGATGGTTCTAGTGATCCAATTGATGTTGATAGGCAATCTGACCACCTTTTAATGATGACTGCTTATAGGAAATGGGAGAAGATTCTGCTTGAGGTTAGTGGGTGTTTGCCTTACCTCTATTTGCTTTGTTTGGTGGCCAAAAACCACTCTGTTGCAGTCATACATGTTACTCAAGCAGCACTGGTGTAATACCAGTTTAAAGTTCCAATTTGCTTTTTCCAGTTTGCCTTAAATTCAAATTGTAGACTACTTTACGCTTTCCATGAGAATGGTAGATACTCCGTCTTTCTTGACATGAATTTTTGCCTATCAAAGAAGCTATGATTTTAGTATTGAAGATCCCTTGTTGTTTTTCTCAGTGTTGTAACATATATAATTGGCATGATTAAATATTATGACGTTTTGTAGTCTTGAATCACAATGTTTGCTGATATGATAAACATGGTTCTTGCAGAAAGGAGTTAAAGCTGCTCAACATTTTTGCAGTTCATATTTTTTAAGTGGTTCGGTTATGTACATGATAAGGTATAGCTGCTTTTCCCTAGTTTTTTTTTGCAATTTTTGTATGAATTAATTGTTATGTTACTGTTTTTCTATATTTCTTTTCACATAATCTGAGCAACCTATTTTGAAAAAATTATTTATAATGCCTTGTCCAGTAAAGAATCATAATTGTATCTTGTATTTGCTGAGGTCCAAGTGATAGTTTGAGGTTTCTACAAAAGAATAACTTGTTTAAAAAGAATAATATGCTTCTTCCTGGGTAAGACCTAGAATATGCAGATGCATGTGCATTTGGTCACATTGGTTTCTTCACTACAATATTGCTTATGTCAATATGAACATGACTCATTGGCTTCTGCTTGATGATATCGTAGCAAATTTGCATGTGCTGTGATAGAATATTCAGTTCTCAACTTACAACCTGCAAACCTACTTGGCACACCACCCAGTGAAGAAAGAAACCTGTCATACAAATACATATTTCTGATGGTGGGTTTCACTTAGGTTGCCTTTACTGTTCAGTGTAAGAAATCAAACCTATTTAAGATTTGATTGCAATATCCTTTTTTTTCCCCTTCTTGTTTTACTTGATCGTTGTAATTTTGGTTCTTGATTTGTGCTCCCATAGTACATCCCCAATGTACTCGGGTAGGCTTTATTAATAATAATATCTTACGTTACCTATCAATATATATATATCCAATATTTTTTCTGAAAGGCAGTTACATAAGCCATTGCCTTTCTTCATATCATCAGAAGTAAAAGCGTGGCAATTTCTGTTGACAGAATCATTCCAAGGAACAACTAAATCTATATCATACCTGTGTTTAGAGCATGCTGGCACGATACTATTTTGTCTTGTTTTTTATACCGCAACTCTTCTCAGTTTTTTTTTTTTTTTTTTTTGTTGAAATATTTGTTTAGAGACATGAGAATACAGTTTGGATCATTGCTAGCAGACATTGGCCTTATCAACTCTCCTAAAAAATATCAGGTACATTGCCTTTTTTTTCAGTAATGGATAATTGATATTTTATGTCATTATTTTCAATTGTAATTCTTTAGGCTACTTCGTGTATTCTTCCTCTAAGTAGTCTCTTTTCAATAAAATTATTATTACCTATCAAAAAATGCATAATTGATATTTATGCCACTTTTTTGATAGAGTTCATTTGCACTTTTAATATTTCTTTCAGATCTGTATTATCCTGGGCTTTTTTTCTTTTTTCTTTTTTCTTTTTTCCCTAATAAACTATTAATTGTTCAATCAGTATTGGTCATATGAAGTCTGTAATTATGTGCAACTGTGGCTGATGCTTTGAAAAGGAGTAATATGGCATTCACCTTTCCAAAGTTAATTACATATATAGGAATAAAATCAACTTGATAATGGGGCATTCACTACCAATTGATGCTAGGGCACAAGCACAAGCCGCACAATTGTGCTTGTGCCCTAGCATCAATTGGTAGTGAATGCGACAGTGCGGGGGTTTGGCCTAGATAAGGTTTGTTGGAAACCTGCAAGGAATAGAGGTTTTGAAGTTAGAGGTTATTATTGCACCTTCTACCCCCCTACTCTTGTTTCCTTTCCATGGAGGATGATTTGGCAATTGAAGGTTCCTCCAAGGGTGGCTTTTTTTTCTTGGTCTGCCTCCTTAGGTAAGATCTTAACAACAGACAACCTTCGTAAAAGATGAGTAATAATGCTTGACTGGTGCTATATGTGTAAAAGGTGTGGGGAGTCGGTGGATCACCTTTTACTTCATTGCTCCATATCTTGGGAGTTGTGGTCTTTGGTTTTATGCTTGTTTGGTATTCAGTGGGTTATGCCTCATACTGTTCTTGAGTTGTTTGAGGCTTGGCAAGGAAAGTTTGCGCGACATCGTCACTTTGATGTTTGGAGATTAGTGCCTCATTGCTTGATTTGGTGCATTTGGCGTGAAAAAAATGCTAAAAGTTTCGACGGTTGTGAACATTCTTTGCTGGAGATTAAATCTTTTTTCTTACACACTCTCTTTGAATGGAGTGTGGTTTTTTCTCATTTTTCTTGTTCCTCATTTTTTTTTTTCTTGACCGTTGTTCTTTAGTTTCTTGACTTGTGCCCCCTTAGTACATCCCCAATGTACTTGGTTTGGCAAACTTTATATTATTAATAATATTCTTATGTTATTTATCAAAAAAAGAAAAAGTATTTATGTATCTTCTGCAATCCTATTTTATTTTCAGATATTACTTATGAGTGATAAAGATGCATATAGAAGATTGCATGCTGTCACAGGAGTTTTTGGAAAATGCAAAGTTGTTTTTCTTTCTATTTAGTTTGGATTGTTATGATTTAATTTAATAACATATTAAAATAATCTTTTTGAATTTCCTTTCTGAAGTGTTGTCCCAATGGAAATTTCTACATTGAATTCCAATCTTCAATGCTTTGTGTATGAAATTGAAAATTTCTATGCTTTTATGGTTCAGATTGATAGAAGAAAGAAAGAGAGTCTTGGCAGTTGGTTTTCTGATGCATCGCAACCATTCAATAAGTATTCACATCATTCATCTGTTGTAAAGGTCAGTTGTATTTAGATGAATTTTCTCCTTTTGGATACTGACAAAGCATTCGGTTATATTTGCTTCATGCAATGACTTATCTTGTATAAAGTGGAGCTATACATTTGTCTTTTACATATATTAAAAAAAGAAAAAAAAAAGTGATTCATTTGTCTAGGACACGTTAAAAGACAACTCTCTAGAAGCTAGGTAAATGGTAAGACCAATCACACTGGTCCTTGATAATTCAACCACACTAAGTTCAAAGAAGTTGAAGAGAGATGTTTAGGGTTGTTTCAAAATTAGTTATGGAATGATATTAGCCAACAAGCCATATATACCATTGCAAAGCGCTGTCTCTACTCTCTAGGTTATAATACATCAAACTGTTACCATTTGGAGTTTCCTAGAGGAATTTATGGCCATTTTACAATAGTGTCTACACTTTTAGAATGCACTCCGAAAATAGTGAATTTTGAATTCTCTTGCTTTTACTTCTGTTAACGGGTCTTGCGTTTGAATATTTGATCAATCCTTTAATTTATCAAATGTTTTTGTCTTGAAAATGAAAGTCAGATTACCTATGCTTGGAGGGTTGTTCGAAGTTGGTCCTATTTAAGTCCTAGGTCATGTATGGTTTGGCATGAAAAGTGTTGTTTTGAATGAAAATTGGCTTTGACAAGAAGGATTTCTTTTTGTTTAAGTTTTATCCTTTGGTGGAATCCAATAGGTGCTGTCGTTTTGGAGGATTCCTTATAGTGGTGATCATTTTTATCCTTTGCTTGTATCCCTTGGTTGGATTCCTTTGGGCTGTATGCACTTGTGTTGCCTCCTTACTTTTCCCCAAAAAAAAAAAAAAAAAAAAATCTAATAGCATAGGGGCAACTGAAAATATATATTTATAGCTTTTTTTTTTTGATAATGTAGGAAACCTTTCTAAAGAAGAGCTCTTTGGACTCGCCTTTAGCTACTAAAATTTAAGTGCAACTGACCTCACCCGCCATAATTAGTTGTTGGGTAATTTAGGGGCTTTCACCCTGTCGGGCTAAGCAGTTTATGCTCGTGCCCAGTAGCAAAATATATATATATATATATATATTCTTCACATCTAGGGCTATATGCTAGATCATTAGATAGGGTAGATTGTGTATAGTACTTTGCAACTTTTTCAGCAATACCAGAAGACATTTTCAATACCATGCACTTTTTCTTGGGATTGTATTTGTTGTTGGTAACTTGGTATCCACCTTCTGTTGCCTTGACTAAGCTTTGATACTTTTTTCAGGACCATATCCGATTTAAATGTGCTCTTTTTTTCTTGAAACTCCACATTTTTTTGTATGTTAAACCAAGGGATGCATGGTTGTAAAAGATATGCATGTATTTTGTAATCAGTTTGTCATTTGAAGGTGTGCTACATCCTTCCTTTTGTCCATATGCAACCAATGGGAATGCAGTCAAAACAATAATTTCATCGCCGGACAGCAGAATGATATAATTATCTTTCATTTTAAATGGTTTTCAGTAGTTGAGATGAAGGCTTCAAATTGCTGAACTCCCATTGCATTCGTTTAAATTTCTATGGACCTTATTATGCAAGGCAAGAATCAAACTGAATGCATGACAAAACTTCACACATCCCCTTTATCACCAGGGCCAATGCTCATGGACCAAGTTTCTATAAACTTATTGCTGTCAACATTTTGTGTCTTGGCTTTGTTTTCCATTTCCATCTTAAATTAATAATGTTTTGCATTTATTATCATGGAATCTGAGGAAACTACTGTTTATGGTTAATTACGTGCGTGTCAGCTTGTCTCTTTGATGGATCATGTATTTGGAATTTGCTTGTAGTCGACTGTTCTCTGTAATCATGAAAATCAAGTAGTTGTATCTCATGTCTATTTTTTTTTTTTTTTGATAAGTCTCATGTCTAAATTTGAACCAACCTGTATAGCATTTTCCTTTTTATCTAAACAAAGATTTTTGAAGTACCCTTGCAGGCTATACTATGTGCAGGCTTATATCCTAATGTGGCGGCCACTGAACAAGGCATTGCTGGAGTTGCTCTTGGCAGCCTTAAACAGTCTGTTGGTCCTGTAAAACAGGGTCGTTCTGTTTGGTATGATGGAAGGAGAGAAGTTAGCATACACCCTTCTTCTATCAACAGTAACTTGAAAGCATTTCAGTATCCCTTCCTTGTTTACCTTGAAAAGGTTTGCACTTCTATCCCATGGATCCATTCTTGTTTCTACTTGTCATGTCCTTGTCCTAATATTGGTTCAATGATGTGTTGCTTTAATACTGCTATTAACATACATTTTTATGTCTCTTAATTAGTTCTGGTCAAATTATGGCTGTTAAACATAATCCAATTAACATCCAACAATAATATTTTAAAATGACGTTTAGATTTTATGTATCTATGCTGTCCCCAAAATTGAAATTCCCTTTAATTGTTGAGTTAGCCTTCTATGATTCAAATTGGTTCAGAATTTCTTCATTAGATGCATCAAACAAGCAGGAATTAGTACCTTCAACTAAGAACAATGTTCTTCCAAAAACTTGGATTTTATTTATTTATTTATTTTTATAACAAAAGGTGAAAAAATAGTTGTGTTAGTCCTAGATAACTAATAACATCATTTTTTTTCACTCTGCAATGAAAATAAATTTGTGTATATTCCTGTCATTCATATAAGAATAAACTAATCTAAAATAAAGTAATGTGCTGGAAAGAACAAACACAGTAGTCTGGGTGCCTAATCAAGTTTTAAGTTATCCTTTTTTTGATGAGCTTCCTGTATTGTATGCTTATGCAAATCACTTGTCTTGTTGGATTTGACTGCTCAGCAAGAGAAAACAAAGTTTATCTTTAGCTCTAGGATTGTGAAAATACAAGCTCCCTGTAATTCTAATTTTTTTGTTTTCAATCTTAAGATGTCATAACAGGTTATTGTTTGAATCCTGAAAGCACTTGTTTCAATTTCCATCTTGATATTTGTCTCTGTTTTTGTTTTGCATGTGCAAGGTCCACATTTGATCCTTATTGGGCTAGCTTGCACAGAGAACAGAGAGAAGAACGGAAAGAGAGGAGAGGGGGGGGGGGGGGGGGGGGTGTTGTGTGGTTTGATAGTGTGTGCTTGATTTACATGCAGCCTCTTCCTAATAGCTTAAGTTTTTAGGATGGATGGTTTCCGACAAAAGAAAGACTGATGGGAAATGATATACTCAGAACAGGAAATAGATGTTCATTTGCACTATATGTAGTAGCAAAATAAATTTATATCAGAATTGTCTGTGTGCAAAAGTAAATTAAAATTCCAAAAGATTCTTTTTGCTATTGAAGTCATCATAAGATGATGCAATTACAATATAACTCAACACTCATCATATTGAGTGGTGACTTCCAATTATGCCTTGGGGATAATATTTGTTTAACCACTGTTTGCTCCACTAGTTCTTTTAATTTTTTCCTAAGTATTCACTCTATTTTGTCATTAGTTTTGGAATTTCATTCTGATTTTTCTTTTATCAGGTTGAAACCAACAAAGTTTTTCTTCGAGATACTTCTGTCATCTCTCCTTACTCTATTTTGCTGTTCGGTGGCTCCATTCACATTCAGCATCAGGTATCTTTTTTATTTCACCCTGCAATAAATCCGTGGGCATCTGAAAGTGAAGTTACTTTTAACCATTTCAAAATAAGTGCTCCTTGTCTAACAAGATGGTCATAGTGTATTTTAATTTCATTTAGTCTTTGTTATGAACTGTAGTAAGGGAAAGGAAGATTTGTGGAGACTACCACAAATTGTGTTTGGCTCGTCTATATATTTTTTTACTTAAATGGTAAATTTACAATATTACCCTCACTAATGCAGAACTCTCTGTATGCTCCCTTCAGGCTGGAGCATGATGTAAACCAATGCCCTTCTTGTTAAAAAGATTTGAAAATTTATTTTTGTATAATGCCATAGTTTCTTTTTATCAGTAAGTTACACATGCAACCCAGGAGTCTTGAACCCACAACCTTACCATCAATCCCATTATTGAGAAAAGAAGAAGTGCCATTTGAGCTAGAGTTCATTGAGGCAGAAGATCAAAGCAGGGTGTTTCTCTTCCATATATGAAGCCTGTGACATTCCTGTGGAGACAAGTATGTTGGGAGCTAAACCAGTGGACACTGAATGGATTTAAACACTAAGCTTAGTAAAGATGAGAATGAGGCATTTGAGAATCCTGGAAGGTAGAGGAGATTTGTGGTGAAATTGATTTACTTGATCTGACTTGGCCTGACATCACTTTTGCCGTTGGAGGTTAAGGCATTTAATTCAAAAATGTAGCTTATCAAGAAGTGGATAACAATGTGTATTAAGCGCACAATACACCAATAAATTCAATCACAAGACAGGAAGTTGATCGTGATGCCAGCAGTGGGTTTGATCATGGGGTTTATCTGGGGTCTAATGTTGATCAGTGGTGATCGATGATTGTCTATGGTGGTCTTTTTTGGCTTATGGGCTGTTCATGTTGGTTATTTATGGTCAGCAGTAAGTCAAATGGGATGTCTAGGTAGTTGAACGTTGACCATGCACAGCAATAGTGTCATGGCTTTCATCACTGGTCGATTCGTGGTTTGCAGCCCTTTTGCAGTTTTCTTTAATGAATTTGTTTGTCTAAAAAATAAAAAGGAAAAAAAGGGCATCTCCTCCTTCCAAAAACAAGGTTGGAGGGTGAGGTCATGGTATTACCCCCCCCCCCCCCCCCCAAACTAATTATAAAGTAAGATTCCATTATTCCAAAAGAATTTTTTAATTAAAAAAAAAAAAAAACCTTTTTACCAATCCAAGACCAGAATATTCAGGAGAAGCTAATATTGAATCCTTGGAAAAGAAGCTGGGAGATCAGAATTGGAATTTAATGACTGATATTTAGTTTATGTTGCATAACTAATCTGCCCACTAATCATTGAAGTGGCCATTCTTTCTCCAAGGATCTTGCAGTTGAAAAATCACATAAACCCCCCTTCTTAGAATTACTTATAGTGGATTCTCTTGAAAGCATTAGCCAATATGGCTACATCAGTTTCAACTACCAAGTAGGTGTTTATTTTCAGAGGCAGAGCTGCCATGGTCCCTGCTGTGGGAAGAGACAAAGAGACTCTTATTTTAGTTTAGTATTATTTATGTTTGCAAGTCAATTGTATTTTAATGTTTTAACTTTTAGTAATTTATTAGGCTATTAATATTTAATATTTGGAACCAAAAGGCTATTTTTTTCATTTATTAAATCATCATATCCCTTGAAAAGAGTACAATAGTTTGCTTTTTAGGGTTTCCTATGCCAACTAGAAGTAGGATTTAGTAATCCTTTAGAAGCAAACTATTGTATTCTTTGCAAGGGAGATGATGATTTGATGAACGAAAAAAGCCTTTTGGTTTCTTTGACCTGATGTTGACTCCAGCCAACCCTAGGTGCTGACCCCTAGGTCATATTCCTTTGTTTTCCCAATCTTTTCATTTTACTGTTCAATTGTTCTGGTTGTAATGCGTTAGTTCCCCGCCCCCCCCCCCCTCTCTCTCTTTTTGAACTAAAAAAAGGGACCAACAAAGAAGATACTGCATTCATTCCCCATTTTGGTTTTCATAATTTGGAAATCCTGGCTGTACCTCCTAATGTTGCCTTGGCTTTCCAATAAATTATGTTCATTCTTATGGTGTTAACTGACTGCTCTTCAAAAAAACAAACAAACCTGACTGAAAGACAGCTGGCATTTGAAATGTTGAATGCTAAATATTATCTGGTGCTCCTTTGTTTTTCATTAGCCATCTTCCCTTTGCAACTGTGTTTTGATTTTCTAATGCAGACTGGACTGGTCATCATAGATGGATGGTTAAAACTGACAGCAGCAGCCCAAATTGCAGTTCTGTTCAAGGAACTACGATTAACTCTTCATTCAATTTTGAAGAAGCTAATTCGAAAGCCAGAGGTACCGTTTATTTTGCTCCAATTTATTAGCATTTGATTTTGAAGGAGCTAATTAGAAAGCGAGATGTACCATTTATTTTGCTTCAAATTTGTATACTTTGATGTTATTTTCAACCTGTGAGAACATGCTTATTTCTGACTGGTACAATACAATTGCTATCTGTCCTATATTCAGCAAAGAAAATATTCATTATGTCAGGGTAATCAGCATGCATTTAGTCCACCATTAATAAACATCGTTGTCTCTTTCTGGATCTCCTCAAAGTCAGTCCTATGCAGAGTCTAACCATCTGGATGATTTTCTCTTACAACAATGCATTACCGAAATTGATGACTGAATTGTAGGTTGACTAACCTTTGTTGTGGGGTTATACCTTGTTAGGGACGTGACATTTTCAGCAACCAAACTATTGGACTCTTGCACCATAAATGGTGTGGATGGTAAACATTCTTAAACGTAGGCAGGGTTCCACAGAATGACTAGAAAATACTAGGGTTTTGACTTTGCTAGGATCAAAGTACTGAACCTCAAGACATGAATACTAAGGAGTGGAAATTAATTCTAGCTTGTGCAGTTACCTGTCATGGGGCTGCAAGCCAGTGACCAACATTTATAACTGCAGCCTGCTATAGCATCAGCAGGTCAAGCATAAACATGATTGCTCAACTCTAACAAGATAAACTGTAAGAAAGCATTCTTATATGTGAAGCAAATTCATCCACAATTAATGAATTCTTATATATATATATATATATAAGATCTGAAAGCTTCATCTAATAGAAAATTCATCTCTCCTTAAAATGATGTTCTCAAACTAGTTACTGCTCCATCATGCTTGTCCTTGACCTCATCATTAAATCTTTCCCAATGGGCTCAGCCAATGTCAACAATCCAATTTACAATCACTTTATTTGTAATTCCTTAGGTGAGACAGAATGCTCTTTTTGCCATTCCTTAATTCACGGATACAAGACTTCTCAGCTGCTCTGTTAGCAGTATCTATATATGCCCAATTCATAGTACGTGCTAGGCCCTAAAACTGAGGCCACTCAAGCTTGCTAACTTTTCACTCATCTCTAATGCAATTAACTTGGGAAGGCTTGTAAGGCTGACTTAAGCCTAATGCTACCCATGAAGCATAGGTTGTCTATCCCCCAAATCAAATTAAGTTTTTCCCTAACTTATCAAAAAAAAAAAAAAAAAATCAAGTTTTTCCCTCAATGCCCTAAAATGTATCTGCCTCTGATTTCTGGACTGTAATATCTTAACAAAAACTTTTGAATTTACAATTTATTAATACATCTTTTCAAGTGTGCATCATTTTAAGCCTAGCCAACAGGGAGGGAATTTTTACATTTCGTAGACTTTGATTATGTGAATTCTTATTCTTGAGCAATTAAATTTTCTTTTTCAAGCTGATACTTGGCCATGTAATACAATCTCATTGTTTCTCGTACTTGTTTTATCATTTCATGCCATTGCATTCAACCCTGGAAGGATGCATAATGTTTTCTTCATTTCTCAGGATGCCACCATTGTCGATAATGAGGTGGTCAAGTCTATAATCCACTTCTTGGTAGAGGAAGAAAAACCCCCGCTGAAGTAATCAAGGAAAATTAGAGCATGTATTTTCTCCAAATTATGGCTGGCCTAAAGAAAGGATAACATACTGGTAGTCTTGCAGTTCATGAAGAGGCGCACATTTTTGCTCTTCATGTGTGCCCCTTAGCATTACGTTGTTGCTGCTGCCTTAAGTAAACAGAACATGAACTCAATCACTGTTTTGGAGATAAATGCTTACCATGTAAGCATGTTGCCCATCCTCGTCTATACTACAAATGACCAATAGGCTTGGCAGTTCATATACCGGACTAGTTCCTTTATTCATAAAGAAGGTCTACTGAAAGAGAACAACTATCAGGTCATTGATGCAACATTTGGCTTAAACAATGTACTCCATATGGATATAATCAAGGATTTGCACTTGATTTGACTTGGGTATTAGGTTTTGTTCTCATCTTACAAAATCTAAACACTAAACTCAGTATATTGTAATTTAGCCCCAAAAAAAAAAAATTATTGTGTTTCAAAGCCGTGGATGATGCATTTGAAGATACGCAAGAACTGAAATTTTCAAGTTGCTGAGAATTCCATCTGCTATCTGTTAGATCAATTTGATCAAAAAGAATTCCTATTATGTAGGATGAGATCAATTTGATGCATGAGATTGGCTGATTATTGCTATCCTTATTTTTGGATTGTTATTAGTAGTTATCTGTTATCTTTCATTATCTTAAGATGCATTCGTCATCTTGACAGGAAAGTATGGAATGAGTAAAACTAACAAGCAGATTATAACTCTCTCTCTCAATCTCTAAAAACCTTAACAGATGAACAAAAATATACTAATAAATGAGCTATTATTTATGAATTTTTTTATATTAAAATATTACTTACTATTTTTCATGAATCAATTAAGCATTTATCTCTATGAGAGAGAGAGAGAGAGAGCTTGGTTAGAGAGAAGTAATAGTCAAAAAATCAAAGCTAATTACTTACGCGAATCCAAAAAAGAAAAAAAAAATTATCAACAAATTGATGGTATAGACCAAAAAACAATTCTCTTTTTTTAGTTTTTCTACCATCACAATTTTGTGCTTCTTTACCATTCACGGTCGATCACTTTCGCAACTCACCTCACTACTGTTAACACAAAGGTAGCGTACATAAATTCTCTTATTATTATTATTATTATTATTATTTCTTTTTCTTCTATCTTATAAAATTTTGAACGGCCATGATTGAGTGAAAGAACCCACCGAAAAGCAATATTCCCAAATCAAGGCCCATTATCGTCATCACCGTTAGATGAGAATATCCCATGGTAAACAAATAAGGTATTCCTAGTAGAAACCTAGGCAACTACGCAAGAAAAGCCAGGGCCTATAAATACTTATCTTTACCCTAAACGCGCAACCTATCTCTCTTAACCCTTCTTTTCTTCTGTACGGCGCTGCAGCATACCTCTTCTTTTGGCATATGACCATGAAAGAAAGCTAAAGCGAAAGTGTGTCTCACTCAATCGGGTCCAATACATATTTTTATACAGAGTAATCACGGTTGAGAACAAACAAACTTGCAACATTGCAACAATATTATTATAGTCTCTCAAACTCTCAACCGTGTTTCTCTGTATAACGAGATGTACTGGATCCTTACATATATATGTACTCGATCTTGGAGAAGATGGGATTTCTCTCTTTTTCTGAGAGGTGAATCTATGTGCTTGTCTTTCTTCCTTTGTGTTTTTGACTGCTTTGTGTAAAGTGCGTGCGTGCGTGTGGTTTTTTTTTTTTTTTGTTGAGATTAGATTCGACAGAGCATAATATTTTTTAAGGTTAGATAGATTGCGTTGGGTTTTTCTGTCTGTTGTTCACGTGTGTGTGTGTGTGTGTGATTACCATCCAACCTGGTAATTTTTTGTCCTACTACAGTACCACTACTGCTAAAATTAACAATAAATAACAGGGAAAATAAAATAAACTAAAAATTTGGGTTTGGGGATCAATTCCTCAATAAAGTTAAACAGATTGTTATCTTGTTTTTTTGGTGTAATCAGAATGTGAATTGATAAACTGAGCTCGATTTTTTTCTGATTACTCTCTTTATCTTCAAATCAAAATACTGTGCGTGAGATCTTCAAATTAAAGAACTGGTGGTTGTGATTATATGAATTGATAGTCATATTTTAAAAAAAAAATTATGTCCATATTTGATATTTGCAAAATTGGGATTTATCATCATTATATCGGTTACGTTAAATCATTTTGGGGTCAAATTCCAACACGGGACCCAAAAAAAAAAAATTTAGGTTCTGCTTTCTAGAAATTTATTTTTGGTTAGAAAGTAGAAACCGAATGAAATGTATTAACAACTAATAAATGATTACACAGTCATATATCAAATTTTTAATCTTCTCTTGGTAAGAACATCCCCACAACCATTGGCCTCTTTGTAAATGTGGTGAGGCTTGGATTACACAAGCCTCCATATTAGGTCTCTAAAAGTAAAAGGTGTTCATGCTCTTGCTTGATTTAATGAGTTCAGTAATAGTCACTGAATCAAGTTCAATTTCTAAACAAATCTACAATAGGTCTCAAAAAGTGTTGATTTTCTTGCTTTGATTTATTGTCAACCAGTTTTGTAACTTGTTATTTCTCATGTAAATATCATGTTTAAGTCACCTTTACCCTCAATGAGTTTTATAGTATTTCGAACTTCAAAGAAACGACAAGAGACCTTGGTAATTGAGGTGTGCAACGGGTTGTTGGGTGTCAAGGCCTGAGTGAGAATATATGGCCCATGGGCCATAGGCCATTAAAGACCAGATCCGTAGGGAGATCACAATGGACCATCCCATTCACCCTTAGCCAATGAGCCCCACCACTATGAAGCAAGTGAGCATGGTTTGGGAAGCCCATGAGAGAGGCGGCGGCGCGAGAGGCCGGAGAAGAAAGGAAGAAAAGAGAAGAGAAAGGAAGAAAAAAAAAAAAAAAAAGGCTAATTTTGCCAAATAGCATAATTTATGGAAAATTTTAGGAGAAACGCAATTTGCCAAATTTATTTAGTTATATAGCACTTTTTTTGGAACTCAACTCGAGTTTCAAATATTATATTTGATCAGATTGACACATGAGCCTATAATGCTTGGAACTAGTTTCATTTTGAACTTGAATTTGACAAACTTGAGTTTCAAAAACAGTGTTGCATAACTAAATAAGTTTGGGTAGTTGCATTTTTCCTAAAATTATGCTATTTGGCAAAAATGCCAAAAATAAAATTATAAAAATGTGAGATTGTTATGTATAACATGAATGAGAATGGAAGGAAGGACAATTGAATGAGAGGCAAAATTATTATTAAATTTTAGCTCAATTAGAAAATTCTTTTGTTTTTGAATAAGAGATTTGTTGTTTGAACTTCATCTACGCCAAAAACCAAAGATAAAGACTAAAAATCATGCCATAAGTTGAAATTCTATCATTAATTATGAAAATTAATGAAATGATTAAATTGCCATCTTTTACTAAATATTTGAGGGACTGAAATTAAAATTTTTAATTGAATTGGTAGTAGACCCTCCAATTCGTGCGCTACTATACAATCCAAACACTCGATCCTAAAGCTATAAACAAACAAGGGATATAAACGAACTGACTCAATCAAGCCATTCATGAACAATTGGAACTTGGGTAAATACAAAGATTTTTTTTTTTTTTTTTTTCTTAACAAACACAGCTAGAACCTTTATTTTCAAACTTGTTTAATAAATGAGCCGAGTTCAAGGGAAAAAAAAATGTTCGTGAAATTAAGGTTCGATATAAAACAAACCGGATGATATGTCATTTTCCCCTTTCCTCTTTCAGATTTTGGCTTTCTACGTTGCATTTTAATTCAAATATCATTTTACACAATAACAAGCATCTCTCTACTTCAAGAACTTCAACAAGGCTTCCTCAAGAAGCTTGGTTCTTCAAATATTCTCACACTACCACTTCTCTCTCTTTTCAATTGTTCAAACTTCAAACATCACTAAGCTCTCTCTTTCTTTGTACAACCCTCGTCACAATCCTCACCTATTGGTAACCCTTTCATCTCACCTCATGGCTATGTGGATACACAAGTAAATAATCTAGATCCTCTATCTTTGAAATTTCTGATTTTTTTACACATGGAAGAAAAATTCATTTTTTAATAATGTATTATCCTTTTTTTAATAAGCTTTTTTTTTTTTTTTATTAAAACTTTGATTAAATGTTTTTGACTCGTTTACAAGCTTTCTAATGACAATCCTTAAGTCACGCTTTATAAAAGATTGGCTACCCTACACTCAAAAAAAACTATACATGGCTTTCTCTTGCAACAACAAGGATATGCTAATAGATGACACCTCATGATATTTCCAATCTCTCTCAATTCTATTGTAACTAATTATCATTTTAAAAAATTATTTGATGATGCACAACAAAATCAGTAGGCTGAATGCTTCGAAGTTCAACGGCGACAATAATAATCTGATTGAAAACCTGAAGAGATGAACAAACAGTCAGAGGTGACCGGAGTGGACCGGCCAGAAACCCTCCGATGATAAAGTCAGTATCATCCCTAACCTTTTGAATTCCCAAATACTTGGAAAAATACTCTCGTACCTCTTTCGTTTGGCGATCGTTGTTCTTATATAGTGTACGCCATGGGCCGTTATTCATTAAATAACTTCTCCTAAATTGGAGGATGTCAGAAGGTTCGGAAATAACCTCCATAACCGCTGTGGAGGTTATTTTATTAGGCCGTACGCTCCGCAACGGTCACTAGAAGTGGTTTCGTGGCAGTCTTTGGTACTGCATGTCCTGAGACGTGTATAAGCCTCGTCCAGGGACTGTGCATTGATGATGTCCAGAGTCAGCGTGGGCCGTCCAAAGGTCTTCCAGGACGGACGACCCTGATATGGACGAGATTCCTGGGTCAAGTCATTTTCCCTCTTCTTTGGACGACCCCTACGGACGAGCATGGAGTTGATAATTTTTAGGACACTATCAGTTGCCCCCTGTTCGTGGGTCGTCCAGGAAATGTAGTATGGTGTTGTTCCTTGGACGCTTGTGTTTATATCCTCGTTCAAACTCGCCACGTGTCACGGTTTTAGTAGTGAAGATTCACGTCGACCCATTTTTCGAGGAGTATGCCACGCGTCAGCTCATGGTTGGTTGTGACGTTTCAGGTACTAAAGTCTTCGCCTATAACTAGTGGAATTCCTGAGCTACCCCCCTCATTTCTGAAATTTTTCTTCCCTGACACTCCTCGTCCTAGCGCCTCATCTAGAAGCCTCCCGCGTCCATAGTCATCATTTAGATCCAGGTATTTTCCTCACTCTTGTCCTTAGGTTAAGAATTTCTAAGAAATGACTGAGATTGTCCTTTTCTCGTCTAGTAATAGCCTTGAGAAAGCCATAGACGAGTTTCATGAACCCAGTAGCTTTAGTGGGTCAAGTGACAGTAGTAGTGGTAGTAATAGCAGTAGTGGAGGGAATACCTCAGACGAGTACACGTCTGGGGTTCTTGGGGTTCCTCTAGAGGTTCTCCAGGAAGAGTTTAGGACGAGAACTGAGTCTGGGTCGAGGGCTGGCACCAGTGCTCCCTCATCTATAGCTCAGGACGACGAGGAGATCGTCTATAGTTGTGCCCTAAATGTCCCGTCTAGGACAGATGACAAAAGGTTAGAGTCTCTAAAGACTTGGTACCAAATTCCTGACAACCTAAACCCTAGGTTACCTGTCCGTGGGGAATGGTGTTGCCAACCCCACTTTGGAGTTGGTATCTATGAGGCTTACCTCTTGGGGGGGTTTGAGGTTGCCTCTCAATGCCTTTGCTAGGGAGTTGCTTTCTAGGTTAGGTTTGGCCATCTGTCAACTCAATCCTAATGCATGGAGACTAATTGTCTCTATGGAAGTCTTATGGAGGGAGGTCTTTGGGGGGGGATCGTCCTCTTACTGTGGACGAGTTCCTTTATTGCTACAAGCCCTTTGAGATCAATCAATCCCCTGGCTTCCATCAATTCACAGCTAGAGGGGCAGATTGCAGATTGATCCAGTCCTTGGCTACCTCAGACAAGAACTGGAAGACGGAGTTTTTTTTCGTCTCTGGCCCCTGGGCTGGGAAGCCAAGTGAAGTTGATAGGGATCCACTTGGTCCCTACACAGGAGAACTAGGCAACCTTCGTCCTGAAAGTATGAGGTCGTCTGTCCTAAGATGTTATGTATGTTTGACTTGTTTGTTCTCGTCTAACACTTTCTTTTCTCTTTTCCAGGTTTTAGACGACCTCACTTGAGCAAGTTTTATATTGAACGAGTTCAAAAGGCTAGGACATTCCACTTTCTAGTGAGCTTGAGACGCCTTGCAGCTTGGGGTCTAGGTCCTGAGCCATCTGTTGAAGCCGTTGCTCACGAACTTACTGTCCGTAGACGTAAGTGTTTGTTTTGTTTTTTGTTCTTTTTTTTTTTATTCATCATCTTCGTCCATGTTCGTAGTTCCTTTATTCATAAAGAAGGTCTACTGAAAGAGAACAACTATCAGGTCATTGATGCAAAATTTGGCTTAAACAATGTACTCCATATGGATATAATCAAGGATTTGCACTTGATTTGACTTGGGTATTAGGTTTTGTTCTCATCTTACAAAATCTAAACACTAAACTCAGTATATTGTAATTTAGCCCCAAAAAAAAAAAAAAAATTATTGTGTTTCAAAGCCGTGGATGATGCATTTGAAGATACGCAAGAACTGAAATTTTCAAGTTGCTGAGAATTCCATCTGCTATCTGTTAGATCAATTTGATCAAAAAGAATTCCTATTATGTAGGATGAGATCAATTTGATGCATGAGATTGGCTGATTATTGCTATCCTTATTTTTGGATTGTTATTAGTAGTTATCTGTTATCTTTCATTATCTTAAGATGTATTCGTCATCTTGACAGGAAAGTATGGAATGAGTAAAACTAACAAGCAGATTATAACTCTCTCTCTCTCAATCTCTAAAAACCTTAACAGATGAACAAAAATATACTAATAAATGAGCTATTATTTATGAATTTTTTTATATTAAAATATTACTTACTATTTTTCATGAATCAATTAAGCATTTATCTCTATAAGAGAGAGAGAGAGAGAGAGCTTGGTTAGAGAGAAGTAATAGTCAAAAAATCAAAGCTAATTACTTACGCGAATCCAAAAAAGAAAAAAAAATTATCAACAAATTGATGGTATAGACAAAAAAACAATTCTCTTTTTTTTTTTTAGTTTTTTCTACCATCACAATTTTGTGCTTCTTTACCATTCACGGCGATCACATTCGCAACTCACCTCACTACTGTTAACACAAAGGTAGCGTACATAAATTCTCTTATTATTATTATTATTATTATTTCTTTTTCTTCTATCTTATAAAATTTTGAACGGCCATGATTGATTGAAAGAACCCACCGAAAAGCAATATTCCCAAATCAAGGCCCATTATCGTGATCACCGTTAGATGAGAATATCCCATGGTAAACAAATAAGGTATTCCTAGTAGAAACCTAGGCAACTACGCAAGCAAAGCCAGGGCCTATAAATACTTATCTTTACCCTAAACGCACAACCTATCTCTCTTAACCCTTCCTTTCATCTGTACGGCGCTGCAGCATACCTCTTCTTTTGGCATATGACCATGAAAGAAAGCAAAAGCGAAAGTGTGTCTCACTCAATCGGGTCCAATACATATTTTTATACAGAGTAATCACGGTTGAGAACAAACAAACTTGCAACATTGCAACAATATTATTACAGTCTCTCAAACTCTCAACCGTGTTTCTCTGTATAACGAGATGTACTGGATCCTTACATATATATGTACTCGATCTTGGAGAAGATGGGATTTCTCTCTTTTTCTGAGAGGTGAATCTATGTGCTTGTCTTTCTTACTTTGTGTTTTTGACTGCTTTATGTAAAGTGCGTGCGTGCGTGTGGTTTTTTTTTTTTTTTTTTTGAGATTAGATTCGACAGAGCATAATATTTTTTAAGGTTAGATAGATTGCGTTGGGTTTTTCTGTCTGTTGTTCACGTGTGTGTGTGTGATTACCATCCAACCTAGTAATTTTTTGTCCTACTACAGTACCACTACTGCTAAAATTAACAATAAATAACAGGGAAAATAAAATAAACTAAAAATTTGGGTTTGGGGATCAATTCCTCAATAAAGTTAAACAGATTGTTATCTTGTTTTTTTGGTGTAATCAGAATGTGAATTGATAAACTGAGCTCGATTTTTTTCTGATTACTCTCTTTATCTTCAAATCAAAATACTGTGCGTGAGATCTTCAAATTAAAGAACTGGTGGTTGTGATTATATGAATTGATAGTCATATTTTAAAAAAAAAAAATTATGTCCATATTTGATATTTGCAAAATTGGGATTTATCATCATTATATCGGTTACGTTAAATCATTTTGGGGTCAAATTCCAACACGGGACCCAAAAAAAAAAAAATTAGGTTCTGCTTTCTAGAAATTTATTTTTGGTTAGAAAGTAGAAACCGAATGAAATGTATTAACAACTAATAAATGATTACACAGTCATATATCAAATTTTTAATCTTCTCTTGGTAAGAACATCCCCACAACCATTGGCCTCTTTGTAAATGTGGTGAGGCTTGGATTACACAAGCCTCCATATTAGGTCTCTAAAAGTAAAAGGTGTTCATGCTCTTGCTTGATTTAATGAGTTCAGTAATAGTCACTGAATCAAGTTCAATTTCTAAACAAATCTACAATAGGTCTCAAAAAGTGTTGATTTTCTTGCTTTGATTTATTGTCAACCAGTTTTGTAACTTGTTATTTCTCATGTAAATATCATGTTTAAGTCCCCTTTACCCTCAATGAGTTTTATAGTATTTCGAACTTCAAAGAAACGACAAGAGACCTTGGTAATTGAGGTGTGCAACGGGTTGTTGGGTGTCAAGGCCTGAGTGAGAATATATGGCCCATGGGCCATAGGCCATTAAAGACCAGATCCGTAGGGAGATCACAATGGACCATCCCATTCACCCTTAGCCTATGAGCCCCACCACTATGAAGCAAGTGAGCATGGTTTGGGAAGCCCATGAGAGAGGCGGCGGCCTGAGAGGCCGGAGAAGAAAGGAAGAAAAGAGAAGGGGAAGGACCAAAAAAAAAAAAGGCTAATTTTGCCAAATAGAATAATTTACGGAAAATTTTAGGAGAAACACAATTTGCCAAATTTATTTAGTTATACAGCATTTTTTTGAAACTCAACTTGAGTTCCAAATATTATATTTGATCAGATTGCCACGTGAGCCCATAATGCTTGAAACTAGTTTCACTTGGAACTTGAGTTTGATAAACTCGAGTTCCAAAAAAAGTGTTGCATAACTAAATAAGTTTGGGCGGTTGCATTTTTCCTAAAATTATGCTATTTGGCAAAAATGCCAAAAAGAAAATTATAAAAGTGTGAGATTGTCATGTATAACATGAATGAGAATGGAAGGAAGGACAATTGAATGAGAGGCAAAATTATTATCAAATTTTAGCTCAATTAGAAAATTCTTTTGTTTTTGAATAAGAGATTTGTTGCTTGAACTTCATCTACGCCAAAAACCAAAGATAAAGAGTAAAAACCATGCTTTAAGTTGAAATTCTAGCATTAATTATGAAAATTAATGAAATGATTAAATTGCCATCTTTTATTGAATATTTGAGGGACTGAAATTAAACTTTTTAATTGAATTGGTAGTAGACACTCCAATTCGTGCACTACTATACAATCCAAACACTCGATCCTAAAGTTATAAACAAACAAGGGCTATAAACGAACTGACTCAATCGAGCCATTCATGAACAATTGGGACTTGGGTAAATACAAAGATTATTTATGTTTGTTTATTTCTTAACAAACACAGCTTGAACCTTTATTTTCAAACTTGTTTAATAAACGAGCCGAGTTCAAGGGGAAAAAAAATGTTCGTGAAATTAAGGTTCGATATAAAACAAACCGGATGATATGTCATTTTCCCCTTTCCTCTTTCAGATTTTGGCTTTCTACGTTGCATTTTAATTCAAATATCATTTTACACAATAACAAGCATCTCTCTACTTCAAGAACTACAACAAGGCTTCCTCAAGAAGCTTGGTTCTTCAAATATTCTCACACTACCACTTCTCTCTCTTTTCAATTGTTCAAACTTCAAACATCACTAAGCTTTCTCTTTCTTTGTACAACCCTCGTCACAATCCTCACCGATTGGTAACCCTTTCATCTCACCTCATGGCTATGTGCATACACAAGTAAATAATCTAGATCCTCTCTCTTTGAAATTTCTCATTTTTTCACACATGGAAGAAAAATTCGTTTTTTAATTAGTGTATTATCCTTTTTTTAATAAGCTTTTTTATTTATTTATTAAAACTTTGATTAACTGTTCTTGACTTGTTTACAAGCTTTCTAATGACAATCCTTAAGTCACACTTTATAAAAGATTGGCTACCCTACACTCAAAAAAATATATACATGGCTTTCTCTTGCAACAAGGATATGCTAATAGATGACACCTCGTGATATTTCCAACCTCTCTCATATTCCATTGTAACTAATTATCATTTAAAAAAATAATTAATTAATTTTTAATATATAAACTAACGACACGTGTAGCTCTAGATTAAAAAATCAGCTTATTTTACTATTTAATTTCTTTTGCTACTATTTATGAGTCTCACTGTACTTTTTGATACTATTTATAGGTTCTACTGTACTATTTTGTATAACTTTTACTTTTATTTACCATATTTTTAATAAAAAAATTTTAATTTTATAAAATAAAATAAAATAAGCGGATCCAAACGTTTAACTAAGTCATGCTATGTAAGAGCATTCTCATTAAGATGGGCAAGTGCTATAAATGCTAAAATTTAGCATACTGAATGTTATAAATACAAAAAAACACCCTCCATCAAGAATCTCAAATCTTATTTATTTTGCAATTCAGCTACAATGAGATTGTATTAATACAACCTCACTGTAGCACAAATCTTAAAACAAAAATTATTTTTTTATTCCACCGAGAGCTTTTTATTTCTTCTTTCTTCTCTCTCCTCTCTCACTTTCCTCCTCTCTTTCACGTAGCTTCTCTGTTTCTCTCGACGGTTTGAGCTCCTCCCCTCGTTAGTCAGGAACTTCAAAGCCCAATGCCTCGGAGTGTTGCCGCCGATATGGAGGTAGAGCTTGACGGCGGGGTGATTTGATTTTGTGATCGGCGTGGGTCTGTTTGTGGGTTTGTGATTTCAGATTGTGATTAGCGTGGGCATGGGTCTCTGGGTTGTGGGTTTGTGATTTCGGTTGTGATCGGCGTGGGC
The DNA here is from genome assembly GCA_033629205.1 of Lithocarpus polystachyus. Taxonomy (NCBI): domain Eukaryota; kingdom Viridiplantae; phylum Streptophyta; class Magnoliopsida; order Fagales; family Fagaceae; genus Lithocarpus; species Lithocarpus polystachyus. The sequence continues at coordinate 107,125,246 of CM066163.1, read as the reverse complement.
ATGGGTCTCTGGGTTATGGATTTGTGACTTCAGATTGTGATCGGCATGGGTCTCTGGATTGTGAGTCTGTTTGTAGGTTTGTGATTTCAGATTGTGATCGGTGTGGGCATGGGTCTCTGGGTTGTGGGTTTGTGATTTCGGTTGTGATCAGCGTGGGCATGGGTCTTTGGGTTATGGGTTTGTGACTTCGGATTGTGATCGACATGGGTCTCTGGGTTGTGGGTCTGGGTCATAATGGGTGTGTGTGTGTGTGTTTTGCTCGCCGGCGTGTGTTTGTGTGTGTGTGTGTGTGTGTGTGTGTGTGTGTGTGTGTGTGTGTGTGTGTGTTTTGCTCACCGGTTTACCTCTCTGTCTTTCTTCTTTCTTCTTGCCGATCTGGGTTTTTTAATTGTGATGGTGGTTGATTTGTGATTTGGAAGAGAAAGGTAGTGGCTGGGCCTTTGTCACGGTGGTGCTGTGACTTGTGGTGATGGTGGCTGTGGTGGGTTGTGGTTGCTACAATGGTGGTTATGGCAAGTGGAGCGGTGGTAAGGGTGGTGGAGGAGGGGGTTGGCTGGTTGCTATAGTATTGGGTGGAGATGTTTTATTATTATTTTAACGAGTAGTTTATATTATTTAAATGAAATGATAAAAGTTATAGAAGGTTTGATATTTAATGTATTGTAAAATGGGATGTTAAAAATTAAAATTTTAGAATTTAGAGCACCTGTAGCAGACGTTGCAAATGTGCCAAATCCCAAATATTTGGCACATTTAGCACATCAAACACCAAAAAAACCTCTTTATCAAATGTGCTAAATGTGCCAAATTTTTGCAACATTGAACAGTAACATCATAAGTTTGGCACGGTACGGAATAAAATTGCAAACCCGTTTATTATTTTTTTATTCTCTGTTCTCTCTCCTCTCTCTTCACGTCATTCATTTCTCTGCTCCCTCACTCTTCCTCCGCCTCTCCATTCTTTTCTTCTTTCACTCCTTTTTCTTCTCAATCTCATTGTTTCTTCTCACTCTTTTCTTCTTTCAGTTTTTTCTTCTCACACTTTTCTTCTTTCACTCCGATCTTTGTTGTTGTGGTTTTTTTTTTTTTTTTTTTTTGCAATGATTTGATACCCGGGTTGTGATGGTTAGATTCATTGGTGGGTGGGTCGGCTGGTGATAGGCGAATCGGTTGTGATGGTGGGTTCTGTTGTGCGAAATCGGTGGTGGGAGGACTGGCCTGTGAATGGGTTCCGAAGGATGGGTCGGCGATGGGTGGGTTGGAGCGGCGATGGGTGGGTCTGGGAGGACCGGCCTGTGCATGGGTTTTGAAGGATGGGTTGGCGTTGTGGTTGTGGCCGCAACAAATTTTTTTTCCGGTGGTTTGTAGTGATTTTTTTTTCTGGTGGTTGTGACCGGAACAAATATTTTTTCCAGCGGTTTGTAGTGATTTTTTTTTTCTGGTGGTTGTGGCCGCAACAATTTTTTTTCTGGTGGTTTGCAGTGATATATTTTTTTTCTAGCAATTGTGGCCGCAACAATTTTTCTGGTTGTGTTTTTTTTTTTTTTTATAAGATAGTGTTGGTGGACGTGGGTTTGTGCCGGTGGTGGCTGTCGGCGTTGTTGCAGTGGAGGTGGTTGTGCCGTTGTTGTTGTTGATGATGAGGATGGGGAAATAGTTTAATATATTATTTTAATATAGTGTAAATATTATTTTAATGTATAAAATTGAAAGATAAAACATTTGATAAATAACATGTTGTAAAATGATGTGGTAAAATAATAAAGTAGACTTTTGATGTAACAAAATGACATTTTTTTACAACATCTACTACAGATGCACTCAAAGTGATATATACTAAAAATTTTGCCAAACGTATCATATCCGTACCTGGATAATAAAAATCTCCTCTAAGTAAGAGTGGGCCAGCAGAGTCAGAGCAGTATATATATTTTTAATTATTAAAAACTAATCATATCAGTAGTCAGATTTACAAGTTTCTCCTCCAGCCCCGGCGGACCCTTTTTCACTTCCATTTCCTCTCCCACCGTCCGTCTCTCCCAAAAACTCAAATCGCTCATAAGTCATAACATGATACCATCATAATCCATAATAGCCTGACTCACTCTCTCTAATAAAAAATAAACTCATTCAATTTCCCTTTACATACATACACAATGAAACCATTCCACTTCCTCGCTTTCCTTTCCCTCCTCTTCCTCTTCCTTTCCCTCGTCTTCTCCGATTCCCACTTCGAAGGCTTCGACTCCGAAGACCCCGAATCCGAACCCGACTTCGAGGCCGAATCCGACTCCGATTTCCTCTACACTACTACTTTTCCCCATTCCCCTCCTCTCACTCTCTCCGATCCCAATCCCGAACCGGAACCCGAACCCACCCATCCAGACCCGAACCCGAATCCAGACCCAATCCCTTCGGATTCTCCGAAGCCAACCAGCTTCGAGTACTGGGACGAAGACGAATTCGAAGGCTTACCTATCGAGGAAGTCCAACAACCGCCCTTGGAAACCCCAACAATTACCGAAAATGCCACTCCCTCCGATCCGAAATCGAAACCGGTTCAGCCGCCGGAACCGTTTTCGCTTAAAACGTACACGATCGAGATCGTGAGCGTTACTTTCCTCATCATCTTCGCCATCAACTACTTCACCGGGAGGCGCGAGAATGAGAACCTCGCTCTCGCTTGGGCAGTGAAGTTCGCGACCAAGGATTCGATCTTCGATCGGAATTTCAGCCTCTTAGGCGTCGGAGAAGGCGACGATTCGCCGTTGTTGTTGAAGGAAGGTCAGACCGTGTTCAAGTTTTACGCCAGCGGGCGGAGGTATTGCCAGGGTTTGTTGGCGACCATGGAGTTGAAGAGCCGCCACGATTTGATTTCGAGGCTGTATAATATGGTGGTGCCGTGTAAGGACGAGATTAGTTTCGAGGTGTATATGAATGAGGAGGCGATGGATCATGTGGTTTTCGCGGTGGCGAAGAAGAAGGCGGCCAAGACTATGCAGAAGGAGGTTAGGGATTTGCAGAAGTTTGCGGGAATGGTGCCGGCGCCGAGTGGGAAGAAGTGGGTGAGTGAGGAGTTGGCGGTGATTTCGGAGTTGAAGGAGGTTGCTGGGGATTTGATCACGGATGCCGTGCTCGAACAGGTTGGATTGGTTTTGTTTTGTTTGATTTATATGCTGAATTCTTGTTTAGTGTATTTGTTGTGTGGTTTGAAATTTGGATATTGATAATTTGATGTGAGAAGTAGTTTAAAAAAATGCATTTCAGTTAAGGAAGTAACAATGAGTATGTGATTAGAACGGCAGAAATGGCATTTCAATTTTGGTGGTTTTTCTTTGATTTTGCATTGTGTGTTGTTTAGTATAGTTGTTGAATTTGAATATGGATAATTTGACGTGATAAGAAATATGTCAATTTGAGGAAGTAACCAAAAGTTTGACTTTAGATAGAACGTTGAAAAAAAAAATTTTGACTTTGGATAGAACGTTGAAAAAAAAAAGTTTGACTTTGGATAGCATAGAACGGTCTCCTCAGATGAGGATTTAGAGTTAATCTGAAATTTTGAGACTAAGGCTTGATTGTTGTTGTTGATGATGTGAGAAGTTTGTGCTTGGTTGAAACTATTTCGTTTGTGTGTTTACAGGTATGTGACTCGGGGGAATTGGTTATTGTTTGCTTTGAGCTTTTGTGTGGTTATTGTGTAGTGCAGTGAGTAGTTGGATTTAAGTTTTTGTATGGTCTGAATTAAGATAGGGGAATGTGAGAGCAATTTCTTGCTTGAACTGATTGACTTTATTGATTGTTTGAACTGTATTTGATTAGTTAGTTTGTTTTTGTATAGGAAACTATGAGGTTAAATTTGAATTTTGATGTTTTGCTATGTAGGTATTGATTATTGTTGTGCATAGTGGGCTTTTAGTTGTTATATGGTTGCATGGCAGTTTTCTTCTTCCTTCTTGTAATTATTATGTATGAACTTTATAAATTTTGTTGATGGATGGAACTCTGCTTGATTAGTAATATGTTTTAGGAGATACAATTTTTCCAACAACTTGTAATTCGTCACTTGAATGATAAACTAATGTACTTCCAAAACTATTTAAAAATAGGAGGAGAAAGTATGAAAGCTTAACTTTATATGGGATTGCTATATGAGAATGATTATTGGGGTTTTAAGAAGTAATATGCTCTTAAAATGATTATAGTTGAAGTGAGAATTTATAGATGGATGAGTGGGAATACTTGGAAAGACAGGATAAGGAATGAAGTCATCCATTCAAATCTAAGGCTGGTTTTAAAAGAAAGATGTTGGAAATTCGCATTAGAAGGTTTGGTAATTCACAGCATAGACTAAAAAGATGATTTAATTCTAGTTAAGGGGCTAAAAAAAGAGGAATAGAGAGGCCTAAAATAACATGAGTACAAGTAGTGAATGATTTTTTAATTTGGAATGCTTAAAATAATATGGATAGAAGTAATGAATAAGGTTATGTATGCATAGAGTAGCCTTTCGTATATATATCATTCTTACTTATAAAAAAAAAAAAAAAGATTATGTAATTAGTGAGACGGTCGATTCTTGAGATTAAATCTCTCCTCCTCCACTCTTTTTTTGCTTGGTGTTCTGTTTTCTCTTCTTTTTCTTGCTCTAATATTTTTGTTATGCTTGATCATTGTAATTTTCGATCTTGATGTAACCCTTTCCATGGACACTCCCGGTGTACTTGGGGCTTTTGTTTAATGAAATTTTGTTATTTATCAAAAAAAAAAAAGGTTATATAATTAGTGAGGTGGTGGAGATAGAGAAAATGGGTTTAGATAAGATAGAACGACAGAGTGGAATACATATGACAAATTCCAATTAGTTGATGAATAATGAGGATTCGTAGCTGGCCCAATTTAATTGAGATTAAGGCTTAGTTGAGCGGAGTATAGTTCGTTACTTGTAGAGTACACAATTATCTCCCAAGCCTTTCTTCCTTGCAGTGGAGAAAGGGATAGAAGAGTAAGAAAGTAAGAGTTGAGAGGGAGTTTGTGCAAGTGTTACAGCAATAACTACTTCTTCTTCCTTTTTTGGCCAAAACTCAATGCAAGGGACAGAGCAAGGTTTAGGAGCTCTCTTATTTGCTTATCAAAAAAAAAGAGCTCTCTTATTTACTTGCTCTATTTTTAATTCTCTCCCTATTTGTTTACCAACTCTCTTGCACTTGATTTATTTGTTTTCTATTTTCTTGTTCCTCTTTGATTTATACTTTCAGGGTTTTTGTGTGTGCGTGTGCTGAAATATTTAATTTGATGTGGTGAGTTTCTGCTTCCTTGAGATGAGTAGGTTTAAATGTCCATATTTTTTTAATTATTTGAAATGTCTTTAATTAGGTAGTTTTGTGACTAAATGTTTTAGAGAAGTTTCTTGTTATTTGTGGAGGGTTTGGCCTTTTAATTATGAGTTTTAGTTTAATGACTTGAGCATCACCTATAAAAAACGGTAGCAGCATTAATGGTTACCCAGAAACTGTTAAGTATTTTATTTTATTTGTTTTCTACTATTAGAGAATGGCCATACCAAGAATAAAAGGTCCACTTCTTGAAGCAAGAGAATAAGTAACTATGAAAGCTGACACTAGATTTATATAATCATTTTGTTTGTGCATGGGTTAGCTTCCATAGTTCCTTAATCACTTTGCTTCATGTGTTGGTTTTTTTCCTTGAAATTGGTCGTCCCTAAAGGACCCATGTGTGTGGTGCTTGTGCATGCATGTGAATTGCATGTTCAGGAAGCTAGACACTAGAGAATGGAGATCGTATGCCGTGGAAGTTGACAAAGAATGGAGATTTTGATATCCGATCATTTTATAGTAAATTAAGAGGACCTCTCGCCTATTATATTTCCTTGGAAAGGTGTTTGGAAGGTTAAGGCCCCTCGACGTGTTTCTTTCTTTGTGTGGACTGCTGTATAGGATAAAATCCTTACAGGTGACAATTTGAGGGGTAGAGGGATGGACTTTGTTGACTGGTGTATTATGTGTCGTTGTAATGGGGAGACGGTAGATCATTTACTATTGCATTGTGGTAAGGCTTACTGTTTGTGGAGTTTGGTGTTTAAATCTTTTGGGATTTCTTGGGTCTTGCCTAGATCAGTTGCGGATACTCTATTTGGTTGGTGGAATTGGCTTAGAAAGCATTTGTTTAGCATTTGGAATTTAGCACCGTTGTGTTTAATGTGGTGTCTGTGGAGGGAGCAAAATGGGAGGACTTTTGAGGACATGGAAAGTTCCGATGATCAGTTATTGGCTTCTTTCAGTGGTTCCCTTTTTGATTGGTCTAGGGCTTGGGGACTCACTTCTAGTGATTCTCTCCCTATGTTCCTTAGCTCCCTTCTTTGTAATTAGTATCTTTCTTTCTGTTTTTTTAACATCCTTTTCTGTTTTGTTAACATCTTTTTCTGTAATTTTTATATCTTCCTTATGATTTCAGCATGAGGTAGTTTTATTGAAATATACATCTTTATTACTTACCAAAAAAAAAAAAAAAAAAAAGACACTAGAGGCACTTACATGACTGTATGTGTGACATTGTATGCGTGACATTGCCTGATGAAAGGTTATGAAATTTTTAAGGTTTGTATTGAATGTATCATTGGATGAGTGCTATAGAGATTTTTCTTCAATAGTTAATTAGCAAAGAATTGGCCTTAGATCATGTTAGAAGTATGTGGTTAAATGATTAAATTTACCATATTCCAAAAGTTTAAACTTTTGAGATAATTGGTAATTTAACATGGTATCAGAGCATGAGATCCTGAGTTCGATCCTTGTCTCCTCCACTCTACTTCCCATTTAAATTCTCATGTGTTGGGCCTCACCAATTAAAGGTAGTTTCGGCTCACACGTGAGGGGAAGTGTTAGAAGTATGTGGTTAAATGATTAAATTTATTATATCCCAGTAGCTTGAGCTCTTGCGACAATCGGTAATTTAATAGATCAATAGATGTTTACTGCTAGTTTTGGAAAATTTAAATCGTAGTAATGATGTTTACCTTACATTTTCTATATCTGAAATGAGCTAAAAGGAGTTCTGCATGTTCTGTCCCATTAAAAAGATTTGTGTAACTTACTTATCAAAAAAAAAAAAAGATTTGTGTAACTTGTGTGCAGACTGAATTCCTCTGTAATGTTGTCTCATGCACTGGATTAATTGGAAAAATAATGGAACCTTTAATAAATCAATTAACTAGAGCATACAAATTATATCAATGTTATCCTCTCCTTGCTGCATAGTCTTTTTCCAGTATTTAGTGTTGCATATTTCCCCCTGCTAAACATCATAATGCTCTATTTGTTGTCCGGTCCCCAATTTTTGAATGCTTTGGAGTCATGCCATCTTGTATGCCTTCAGGTCTTCTTTCCTTTTTCTTCTGCTTCTTCTTTCTTTTTTTCTTTTTTTTTTTCCTGTAGTAAATGCCTTCAGGTCTTACTGTGCATCCTCTTTCTTGATTTTCCTACTATTTAAGAACTACGTTATGCAATGAAGTAAATCTCAGGCAATCTAGATAGCCACACAATTCTAATTAGATAGATTTATATATATATATATATATATTTTTTTTTTTTTTGATAGGCAAGAAAAGTTGTATTAAAAAACTGCTCCATCAAAGAAATGAAGTAGGCAAGAAGATAAGTACAAGCAACAGAGAAAAAAAAAACTATGTACAAGAAGAAAGGGAATCTAAAAACAGCAGAATGGATTTCCTAAAAGTAAATCCCCATGCACATGACCAATCAAAGTTATCACAAATAAAGCTATGGAAAGCACTGAATCTTCAAATATGCAGTTATTTCTCTCCCTCCAATTAATCCATATCACACAATTAGATAGAAACATCTGCATTATGTTCTTTAAATATAACCATACCTGCTATTGGGCAGGTTTTTGGAGAAAAAGCTTTTGAGGAATTCGGAAAGGGTTTCATGTCAATGCATTTCTCTGATCAAAACCCCGGCACACATAAGAAGGTGCTATTGTTCAAGTTTGCCCTCCCTGACGCCAATAACATGGCTGATATGACTCGATTGGTGGCACTTATACCTTATTATATCGACTTGGTTGGGCGGTACAAGCTCAGTTCTCAGGTGGGTCAAGCTTATAATAAAGTTCTTCTATTTGATTAAACAAAATTTGCTAGCTAAGTCACGATTTTTTAACTCTGAAATATGCTAGTGCAGGCTCGATCTAAAACAGAAGCAACCAGATCAAAGGCCGCTCAAGAGGCATATAAAGAATTGCAAAATGCTAGGCAAGAAGCTTTGCAGAAAAAGAAGGCAGAGAGGAAAAAGATGCTGGAGGAAGCCGAGGCAAAGCTTACTGCAGAGGCTATTCGCAAGAAAGAAGCAAAAGAGCGTGCTCGTCAAATGAAGAAGGCAGCGCCAAAAGTAAAGATGACCCGTGCCCACTAATCCCAGATTTCACTAGACGAGTTTCCATAATCTTTCCTTAATTTTCTGATATCTTACTCGGGTTTGCCCTCCTAAATTTTTGTAACTGTACCCTTATCGCCATGTACTTGGTTCTTTGCTTTTATATGAGCTAGTCTTAAACAATTCCACAAATTTGTGGATTTTGAATGTGTACCCAAATTCAGTGCTGCAGAAACTATTTTCAAGCTATTGGCTGACATTTATACCTCTGGTTAGTTAGCTTCTAAAATAGGTTGTGGCATTATTGACGTTTCTGTATCTCACCTATTATATTTATATATCATTTCTGGACAATGGCAACATTGATCGGACATGCCTATCTGAACTTGTTTCTGGACACTGGCAACAATGCCATTTGAGAAAATAGACTCTTAAACGGAAATGTGATAGGATTCTTGGATTTTGTGCTTGTGCAATTTGTAATGAAAATATTTCAATTTCGTAAACTTCATCACTGTGGAAGTAAAAAAGTGAATTATCTGTCTGCACAGCTCATTGTTATAGCTCTTATCAAAGCAAAAGAATTTGAACATAAATCGGCCATAGGATTTGGAACATATATTGGCCATTCCATAATGATTTTTGTTTATTGTTTAGCATTTAGTCAAGATACTAATGAATTTTTTTTTTTTTTTTAGGGGGTGGCTTTTGGGTTGGTGGGATTTGATCCCTAACCCTTTATTTAACAACAAAAAGACTACCAAATTTGCTATCAGATGATATCCAAACATGTTATATCAAATCTTCCCAAGGAAAAAAAAAATGATCTAAAGCTTAGTTTCAACAAGTATCATCACAATGGATGGTTTGGTATGGTAACTAGGTTATCACAACAGGGGGAAAATGTTGGTAGATTGACACGTGAAATTGATGAAGTTACCTATATATACAACAAATTTAATAATTTTTTCATAACTTTCAAGGTGATATTGTAATTAGAGTAATGTCACTTTCGTATAAAGTCGTTATAGTGAATATTCGTTATAATAATAATAATAATAATAATAATCACGTTTCTCAACAATTGTGAAAAAAAAAAATTGTAAAATTTGTTAAGTATACACTTACTGGAAAAAAAAATATCCCTAAAAGGATTTAAAAAAAAAATTGTTCCTAAAATAGAGTCAATTGTTGTAGTTCAATTGGTGTCTCTTAAGGTTCAATAACTATGAAATATATTAAAGGGCCAAGCCCATTTCACCTTCCTCATTACCCCACCAACAGAAACAAGAAAAACATTAAGACACGCACACTCACAAACACAGTCGTTAGTTCGACCAAACCATGCCACACACCAACACCACCACCAAGCTCCCACACTGTTACCACCAACTACGCACCTTCATCAACGCCAGAATCAAATGGGTCCGAGACCCTTACCTCGACTTTGCAGTCCAACGTGAAAAGGACCTCAAAGAAGCCATCTCTCTCAAAAACCAAGTCCTCTCAACCCCTTCCAAAACCCTCCCTCTCTCCACAGCTTCTCTCCTTAAACCCCACCTAAACCTCCCCACTACCACTACAAACTTTTCCCTCAAATACCCTTCTCTTTTCCTTCATTCCCAATCCCCTCCTCACCTCAAACTCACCCCTCAATTCCTTTCCATTCACAAAGACGAGTCCTCTATTCACAACTCACCTACTCATAGAAATGACACTGTTAGAAGACTCACCAAGTTCTTAATGCTCACCAAAGCGTTTAAATTGCCTTTATACGTGATAGAGAGGTTCAAATGGGATCTGGGTCTTCCTCAAAATTACATTTTGACACTTCTGTGTGATTATCCTGAGTATTTTAATGTTTGTGAGGTGAGAGATGAGAGAAGTGGTGAGGAAGTACTTGGTTTGGAGCTTGTGAAGTGGAGGGAGGAGTTGGCAGTGTCTGAATTGGAGAGAAGGGTAGGGAAGGATTGTTACTTGGGGGGCAAGACAGGTGTGAGAATTATGTTCCCCATGTGTTTGACGAAAGGTTTTGAGTTGGAGAAAAAGGTGAGGGATTGGGTTGAGGAGTGGCAAGCATTGCCTTATGTGTCTCCTTATGAGAATGCGTTCCATTTGTCGCCGAATAGTGATCAGGCCGAGAAGTGGGCTGTGGCGGTGTTACACGAGTTGTTATGGTTGTTGGTGTCGAAGAAGACGGAGAGGGACAATGTGTTTTGCTTAGGGGAGTATTTGGGTTTTGAAGGGAGGTTTAAGAAGGCATTGGTTCATCATCCGGGGATATTTTATCTGTCGAATAAAATTAGGACGCAGACTGTGGTGCTTAGGGAGGCTTATAGGAAGGATTTCTTGGTGGAGAAGCATCCGTTGATGGGTATGCGGTATCGGTATATTCATCTTATGAATAAGGTGCCGAAGAAGAAGCAGTGAAAGCAGGCTGTTGGTTTAGCTTCTGGTGCTAAGAGAGACGTTGCTTCAAGATCTAGTGGTGAAAGGGTGGAAGGAAAGGAAGAAATGTGAGTGAGGTGATAGGGATATTGATGTGATCGATAGAGGATGATAGGTAGGAAGCTAAGTGCCAATTAAAAAGGAATAAGGGAATTGTTGGCTTTTGTTGTCCTCTTGCAGTGCAAAAGCGGATGCATTTGTTCTAGGCATTTAGCTGATAGCTGAGAAAGACCAAAGAGCAATTTTGAACCAAGGGTAATTGGACGTGTGTTCCTGAATCCTGGGTGAATTCTTGGAAAATTCGAAGAGAAATGTTAAGTGGATGGTGGTAATGTAAAGGTTATATTAACTAACAAGTAAGTTATTGGTACTGCAGGGTAGTTGATGTTCACATTTAAAAGAAGAAGAAGAGTGAGAAGGTGAAAGTTGGTGTTAATTACCTGCTGTAAGGGGAGTGTTACAAAGGATACAGAAAGTGAGCGGGTAGAGGCAGGGTGGATGTCTTGCCGGGTTGCTTTGGCATGGGAATTTTAAAATAATGTATGTTCCTTTCTTGACTTGATGCTCAATTTACATTCACTTTCTGATATGCGTTATTCTATTATGAAGTGAATGCACTCACTAGATTTTTCTGGATATCAGTGAAAATAAGACATTAATAATTTATTTTTACTTGGTAATTTGCTCCATTGAATTTTTAGAACTTTAATAAGTTTTATGTCATGAAATGGGGCATTTCTTCCATAAACAATTCATGGTTTGTGTGTGTCTTGTTAAATGTTAATTCTTGATGCAGTCTTATATCTATGTCAGATGTGCCTCAAAATGGTCAAGATTAGCCATTAATTGCAAAGTATATGTTCTTTGTTTTGAACATAGTCACGTTAACATCTATATAAGTGGAAAATGTAGTCATTTCTTGAAACAAATGATTGAATCTATACAATTAATGAGTGCCTTTGAACTTCATTCGTGCTTTATTCCAGGTTTGCAACTGTCCAATTGTTTGTGTTTGGTAAGATGCTTTCCTTTTTTTTTCTTCTAAGGTCTCGCAATGAATGTTGTTGGCACTTTATATTCTACTTGGTAATATTTTGTTTTTCATGCTTCAAGTTTCGCCAAAGAGAAGTTTGTGATCAAAAGTGGTGTTCTTAGTATTGATTTCTGATCATATTGCAGGCAAGGTGCATTTTAATGCAAGGGCCGTAGGGTTGAACTGGATAGGAGAGGGCCAAAAGAATCTCAGGCAATTCCAGCGCTGACTGCTATTGCTGAGTTATCCTCAGTATTGTAGGTTCTGGTTTTGGCTTTAGGTCCACACTAAGTTGACATGTAAGTGAAAAAACTATCTAAATGAATATCACCATTTGTGTTTCAAACTTTCTGGCATGAGCCTTTTGAATCAAGCCTTTAAGACAATACATGATGCTTTCTTCTCTCTTTGGAAGACCACTCCACAAGCCTTATTCCCCTTATTCTTCCATTTTCTCTTCAATTCTAGTTAGATATTTGATTCCCTTTCTATGAAGAAGTATAATGCCACACTGCCAGTGTTAGCACTTCATGTAATTGATGGATGATTTAGTCAATATGCGAGTAGAAAAACGAAATAATAGATAGTTCTAACACAGCTAGTCATCTACACATACAATATTCATGACAACAATGTTGAAAGGAAGATTGTGCAAGAGATTTGTTCTCTTTCGAACTCTCTTAACACCATCCTTTCTTTCATTTCCCTTTCTTTACTTTAAAAAATTCACTCGAGATCAATTGCTGGTGGGAGGTATCACAACTTCGGTGACTGAAACAGCCGTGTAGGACACCATTCCAGAACCTGGGTTTGTCAAATTTCATAAAAGAAAAATTTTGTTGTGTCTTCAGCTGTAAGGATGCACACACCAACAGATTAGGAATTTTGAATGCCTATTTTACTTGATGAATATTGTAACATGACCAGGAAAAAAGTGTGCTAAAACTAAGTGTGATTGGGTTCTAGTGCTCGTCCTTTGCTAGTGGTCATTCTATGCTGATTTTGATCTTGTTCAGGCTTGTTAGAATATGGCAATTGTGACACCTTATGATTGGATGATTGTCTTAAATCTGACATGTCTACCAATTCAAGCATTCATGCATGACATTCCTGAAAATATGAGGTACAGCAAAAGGCGGAGGCTCAACATATTGCTCTTGTTATCTGCCTCCTTTGATGCTAGCTGATCACCTTAAAAGTTAACTTCCCGGCATATGTGTCTTACCTCTACCTGTCATTCTTTAGTGAGCAGGTTTCTGTAATCAGAAACAAGTATGGATGTTCAAGGTGGGATCGTTAGCTCATTGTGTAATTACTCATAGACAAAAAGAGAATCCACGTGAAGGATTATGTCTCTCCAAGTCCCTGTCCCATGTTAGTGTCAATCATATTCTTGTTGCCAAAGCTCAATGGCTAACTTAAAGAGAAAAACCTCCCAACTTGTTCCCTAAATAGTCTTGGATCAAACCTTCACCTCGAACCATGTTGCCTTTGGAGCTCCCATTTGTGCTTAGACTTACTTTTTCGTGCTAGGTAGGAGTGTGCAGCCAACCCACTAACCCGACCCAACCTGACCCAACCCAACGTGTTGGGTCAGTTTTTAGGGCTTGGTAGGTTGGGTTGGACTTATGTGATGGGTTGGATTGGGTTGAATTTTTTTTGACCCACCATGGTGGGTTGGGTCAAAAAATTCCCTTAACCTGACCCAACCTGACTCATACACACCCCTATAATGCTAGGCTACGACTATTAGGTTATTGTAATTGTGGTGCGGCTTTGGTGCTTGTGGGTAAGCAATGTGATAATATTTCAATTAAGGATGGCAATGAAACGGGTTGAGGTGGGTTAAAGGTATGTTATTATCCTTAATGAGGTGGTCTTAGCACTAATGTGATAGAGATGAAAGAGAAAAGAGAGCATACATGAGAGCGCTAAGAAAGAGAGAAATAAGTGTTTTGGGGGGATGATAGTAGAATTTGTATTAAAAAAATTTAAAAAGTACAAATAGAATATGTAAAAAGAAAGAAAGACACACGTGTAAAATAAGCAAAACATAGCAATTGGCATTTACTTATTTGTTTTTTTTTTTTTTTGTCTCGATTTCTTTTTTCAAATAATCTAGCTTTTAGCTTTTTAGAAATAAGCTAATTTTTTTGTTTTTTGTCATACATTAATATAAAAAAGTTACCAAAAACTATTTATTTTAATAAATACTATATAAATAAGCTCATCACTCACTCATCTTTTTGGAGCTCATCTGAAACACTTGTGTGGGACAGACGGATAAAGTGGGGTGAAAGATTTTTGCCATTCATAATTTCAATGCATGCTGTTAACCCCTATGTATGAATCAATCAGCTTTTGTGATGTTGTGACTAGTGAGATTGTATAATTGCCAACTCGAAGTTTCTAGACAAGAAAAGTGAAAGGGTAGAGGCCAAGGTGGTAGATGGGCTGGGCCCAAGGTGGTAGGTATAGGTGTGTATTGAACAATTATAAGGGCGTGATATTTTAGGTGGCGCCCATTAAATTTTTTTATGCATGTAACGCAATGCGGGGGAAAGAAGGAGAAAGAACTTTCTAGTTTCTACTTTCTAGTGAAAAATAATAGGAATGGAATTCCTACGCTTCTTAATTTTTGTCGGTTGGAAAAAATAATAATTATCAAAAATAATTGTTTGGTAAATAATATTTTTATCAACTTATTTTACTATTTAGTTTATTTTTATTTTTATTTATAAATTTGTACTTTTTTTATACTATTTATGAGCTTTGTTATATTATTTTAATTAATTTTTACTTTTATCTATAATATTTTTAACAAAAAAAATTTCAATTTCAATTTCAACAAAATTAACAAATCCAAAAAGATTGCATGGGCCAACTTTGATGAAGAATCCTTTAATTGCAACGTGGACCTTGATTTAATGAGTTAGAACTACTTTTCACTCGATGATTTATAAGATTGGAAGGACTATTTCATAAGTTTTACAGAACTATTTCAATTAATTTTTATTTTTATTTATTTATTATATTTTTATCCCAAAAAAAATAATTCAATTTTAACCAAATTAACAAATACAAAAGGATTGTATGGGCCAACTTTGATGAAGAGTCCCATTAATTGCAGCGTGGACTTTGATTCAATAAGTTAGAACTACTTTTCACTCGATGATCTGTACGGTTGGAAGGAATCCAGGCTGTTATGAATTAACTCCACTACAACATATATGTACTACTTCTTATTATTTATTTATTTTTATTTGTATGGATCACGTTACATCTCATTAAAACAACTCCTCATATGGTATCTTCTCCATCATTTGCACTTTCTTTTTAGTTTTTATTCTTTTTTTGGATTTATTATTTTTGTAGGTAGACTGTAGATGGAGGATGTACCCAATCCACACACAAGATATCACCTTCATATATATATATATATATATATATAAACAAAAGACAATGCATTAAATATTGTCCCTTAAGAAAGTTGATTTTTTAAAAAATAGGACCAACAATATAAAACGAAAGTAATATCATTTATCATAATTTTAAAAAATCCAAATAAAAAAAATAGCATTGAATATAAAGCCAATGAAATTCACAATTTAATTTTGAGTGATTTTACAAATACAATATAATATTTTAATATGAGGTTGAAATATAATTTTTATCTTTAAAATTTGGTATGAGTAGTTGATACTTTGAATATTTTAGGGATTAAATACTATTGAATTTAAAGCCAATGAAATTCATTATTTTAATTTTGAGGGATTTTACACATACAATGTACTACTTTAATATAAGTTTGAAATACAATTAATTTTTATCTTTAAAATTTGGTATGAGTAGTTGATACTTCGAATATTTTAGCCTGTTAGACATGCTCTAGCTCCGCATGGCTTGGGAGTTGAGTTTCATGTTTATTTACTTGGAAACTGATTCTAAGCTTGCTATTCATCTTTTAACTTCTCATTCCACTCCCTCTATTAGAATGTATGTAGTACACAACTTAATTTCATATTAGATTGCGTTTGACACTAGCTATTTTTACTATATAGTAAAAAAAAAAAAAAAATTATTATTTAGCTTATTTTTACTACTATTTATGGATTCTATTGCAATTTTTGGTATTATTCATGAGTTTCACTATACTATTTCAGCTACGTTTTTGCTTTATCTATGGTACTTTCAATAAAAAGTTTTCAATTTCAGCTAAATAAACATTTCTCAATTTCCAAATGAATTAGGCCATGTTTGGATTTTTTTTTTTTTTTTTTTTGTCATCACTCATCACTCTTCACTTAATTTTCGTCACTCATCACTCATCACTTAAAATACCCCAATTTCCCCAAATGCACCCAAAGGCACTCATCACTCACTTCTCCATTACTTTTTGTTTCCAAAAAAACAAACTGAAAAGTCAAGAAATGCAGCTGAGGGTGAAACTGTGTGACTGAAGTTTGTATCAAAAAAAAAAAAAAAAAAAAAAAAACCCAAAAGTCAAATATTACAGCTGCACAGTGAAAGAGTCGCGAGTTTAATCACGGAAATGCCATTGAAAACAGAGTTATGGAAACTGAAAACAGTTAAAATGTGTTTTCAGTTTCCATAACTTATCACTCAAAAATCAAATAATTGAGTGATGGAAACAATAACTCAAAACAAAATCCAAACAACCTTTTAAGTCATGAGTCCCACCATTTTTGAGTTATGAATTATGGAAACAGAGTTATGAGTTATGGAAACAGCAAATACAAGGCATTGTTTTGTTTTTTTTTTTTTTCATCACCCATCACTCCTCACTCAATTTTCGTCACTCATAACTCATCACTCACTCATCACTCAATTCTTTTGTTTCAAAAAACAAAAAAAAAACAAAAAAACAAAAAACAAAAAAGTCAAGGAATGCGGCTGTACAGTGGCTGGGTTTGTTTCCCAAAAAATAAAAAAAATAAAAAAACCCCAAAAGTCAACAAATGCAATTGGACAGTGTAAAAATTATGGGTTTAATAACAAAAATGCCATTAAGTTATGAGTTATGAAAACTGAAAACACTTTTTAGGTGTTTTTAGTTTCCATAACTCATAACTCAAAAATCAGAGAATTGAGTGATGGAATCAGAGTTATGGAAACAAAGTTATGGTGCTCCCAAACGAATTTCTCACTATAGGTCCCACCATTTTTGAGTTATGAGTTATGGAAACAGAATTATGAGTTATGGAAACTAGAAATCCATACAGCCCCCAAATCATCCCTTAATTATCCTTTAATGATGAATGAAATTCAACATAATGGTCAGAAGCACACTTTTTAGAAAGGTTCAACGTTCTCCTTGTCCGCAATCCTTGAATTCTTTTTAATTTGCTTGTGTTTACAGATCCGAAAACCCTTTTGTTGTATCTCTTTTGGTTATAAGAAAATTAGATTTACTCAGAAAAAGAAATAATCACAATCAAAACATGTGATTATCCTTAACCTCCGACATTATCATGTGAACATAAACAAAGAAAGGAGTCAAATGTAGAAAAGGCTTTTGTAAGGGTTAGATAGGTTTATTATTCTAGTTTGGTAGGATTCAGTTTGTAATTTAATATTCTTACCTATATATCATATTTTTTGTTGTTGCATTTCTTATGGAACAATCAAACATAACATAGCATATTGGTCGATCTTATCATCTCTTGAATCATTAACACATGACAGTATCAATTTATCACTGAATGGAAATTTTTATTATTTTTAAAAAATACAAGAAAACAAATTCTGAAATCTCTAAATAAAAGAATCTAAAATCCACTAAAAAAATAAATCTTAAATTTATTGTACTAGTATGAATAACTATTTTTATTTATTTATTGTATGGAACAAGTAATGACACTCTTCAATTAATCCTAAAATTTAAACCTTAATATAAAGCATCCCTAAAAACTAAATTTAACCAAAAAACCCTAAATTAGAATAAAATAGAATTATAAAATCTCATATATTCGTATGTGAGGATTGAGAAATGCTAGGATCACGTAGTTGTACACAATTTTGACCACAATTTACCATGTGGTAAGTTGTGAGTAATAAATGTATGGTGATAGGTCCATATGGGTTCACATTTTTATTATTCACAACTTATCACATAATTAGTTGTGACTAAAATTGTATACAATTATGTGGTACTAGAATTTTCCTGCTTTATATTCACATGTTCTAAAACAGTCCTATTGTGTACTGTAAAATGTTAACTGTCCGAGCAACTACCAACCAAACAATGCCTTCATCATTTCTTCAACTTAAAAGCTAAGGCCCTACGGGACTTATTGTTTTCGCATGCCTTGTCTGAATCAGTCCTACTCGTATCCTATGTGTTCACAACTCAGCATTGTTGAACAAAGCTCTTTTTATTTTTTTTTATTATTATTATTATAAATGTTGTTGAACAAAGCTACAACCACATCTAATGAAAGAAACGATGTATATACCAAATATATAAGATAGTGACGAATTTATAAAAGTCTCTCTCTCAATAAACCAAAATCTAGAAATATATTAAAAACATAATTACATAAACAATGGCGAGTTTTCCAAAAAATAAAAATTGACCAAGTCAATTTGGAAGGATGTTAAAACTAAATTATGAAATTGGCAATTCAGCAAAACCGAAACTGAATTCAGATGATAAACCATCAAAATATTTGAAGATGTGGATGGCATACAATAATAAGGGCAGATATGATGAAGAGGGCAAAGGAGGATGGTGGGGAGGATTTTAGGTAAAGTATAAACTCACTATAGTGGGGAAAAAACACTTAATTTGAAGCATAGCAACAATAGTTAAGAAAAGAAAAGAAAAAATCAGTGTACAAATAGAAAATTGTAACCAATCAGTGTACAAATTGAAAATTGTAACCAACTTTCTCATATTCAAAAATTTGATGCAAGTGGTTACGAACTTACAGATAAAGTGGGCATAAGCCTTGAGCACAAAATTCATTAAAAAATGAAGAAAAAAAACAAAACAAAACAAAAGAGATCTTAGCATTAGGTTATTCAAAAGTTTTACACTCTAATTTGTAATAAGGAAATATACACAAAATTTAACATACAATGTGTATCAAATAGAGATGAAATTTTTTGTCACATACAACTTTATACAAATCCAAAGAAATTAAGAGCAATTTATTATTATTATTTGCTGTTGTTTTACAGTGAAGATGAGAACTCGATCTCTGAATATTCTTAACAGGCAAATGAGGGAGAAATGCCAAATAGACCATGTGAATATTACACAAAAATTCATATGTTTTTGTAAACTACAAGAATAGACATACATGATACTACATTAAGTGAAGTTTTTAGATTTAGAAAATAACAAGATCTCTATATTTAAGTTTAGAGATCCTTAATAAAAATAAAATGTAGAGATTTTTCGTCCATTAATTCGATTTATTTTAATTTTTTATATAAATTTGAAGGGAAAAAAAAAACTTATAAAGCAAAAAACTTGCTGGTGATAGCTACACCAACTGACCAACCCATCCATTATGGTAGGGATGATAAGTAATCAGCAAAGCAACATAAATAAATAAATAAAAAAGATGATAAGATCTCTAATGTTGGCCTAGCTAGAATCAGATCTGATCATAACAAGACAAGACACTTTAGTCCAAGCAAATTGCCCAAGTGCCCAACAGTTCTTCACATCATCACATGCATGCTAGGCTAGCTAGCTCTGAAGTAATGTAGGCGTCGCATGTGCCTGTCATTATTGATTACCATGACCCAAAGAAAAGTTACTTTGTTAGTACAATTCAGCAAAAATAAAAATAGTAATAAGTTTTTTTTTTTTTTTTTTTGAATAAAGCCAATAAGTTCGATGTGGGACACTAATACAATCGAATCTTCTGGGCTTCACGGTTCATATATGTTTTTTTTTTTTTTTTTCTCCTTGTCAGGCTAGTTGACAAACCTCTAAAATTCCTATGATTTTTTGTAATAAGTTAGTAAGAATTGATGATACGTAGGGCTACCAAGTTCATATTAGAACAAGACAAAATACGGAGTCCAAGCCACATTATCCCAAAATTTTCATATGCTACGTACCCTTTGTTCTTACTTTTTATTGTAGCTTGTGGAATTCTCGTCAAGTCCCGGAAAAGGAAAAAAAATATTGCAAAACCATATTATTACCTAAAACTTAGGTGAAGCTACTTACATGCCGGAGAGTTTCAATTAATCAACTTATAATCGTAAAGGTTTTTTGTAATCTATTAAAAGATCCGAAAGCTAACGAATGACGAATAGAAATCATTATAAAGCTAGCGACGCCAGTGAAATTCTATCCTATTTATATAAAAAACAATTACTTATATATAGTATTTGGCGGGTCAAATTGTGATGCTAATATATTAGTTAAGACAAACCTCTACATACATTTATATGTAAATTAATTTACTAAAAGAATTTATCATCTTCTAAATTTTAATGAGTATATAAAAGTCATGTATTTTTTCTATTAGACATGTACAAAATTTATTATTTTCTCCATAGTTTAATTTGTTAAACCTCTAAAATTATATGATTTTTGTGGGGGAGGAACGAATCCTAGCCCGCAAGCAGTTTGTCTGCTTTGGGGCTGAGGACTCGCACTGCTTTGTTCTTTGCAAAGAACAAAGCAATGCGAGGTGAGTGTAGTAGTGGTACACTCTTGCCTTCAGCTAAGGCTTATAAGACATGAGTGGGGCGTATCTTCTTCGGTGTGAGAGCAAGTCTCAAAAATTGCTCACATTGCTTGTAAAGAACAAAGTCGTGTGGGTCCTCAGCCTCAGAGTTGACAAACTGGTTGCGGGCTTGAACTCGTTCCTCTCCTACAATTTTAATATAATTTCTCTTTCTTTTAAAAGCACCATTGAAATGACTCAAAATTTGGAGGGGCTAACTTTAATTTTTACATGCTAAATTTTTTAAAATGTAAATAATATACATACTATAAATTAATTTTTTAAAATTTTGGGGGGGCCTTGGCCCCCATCCTTGTGTGTGGCTCCGCCACTGTAAGCCATAGTAATACATGATTAAATTGATCCAATATCATATATTTAAATTTACTGGGTAATCCATATAACACCTAAGATTGTCTTATTATTATTATTATTATTAGCAAACCTATAATAATTCATCCACACGTTTGATCTAGACCATCATCTCTTAATTAACACGATATATTGCAACTACTTTGCATACAAATTATTCTAAAAAAAAAAAACTTTGCATACAAATTGCATGTGCTTCGTACATTTGTCCTCCTTTTCATTAGACTATAGCTGACAGATAGATGTGACTCACTTCATCTAGAATCCAGATGGATGTGATTCGCACGCTAAGAAACATGTCACCAAATGATTATTAGTAATATAATCTCAAGTTGCCCTAAGAGGATTTCCAACTGGAAATGTCATCCTATATTAATTTACTATTTCAATAAATTACTTTACTAATTATACTGTACTATTTTTTAATACTTTCAACATCTTAATTTTTATTTTCCTATTCTACTCATTAAAATAATATATCTATACAAAAAAATATTTTTTTTTCTTTTTTGTTTTTTCCCAATCTCCTCCATACGGTCTTCCTAACTCCTCCATTCCTTTGCTTTTCACCTTCTTCTCCTTCTCCTTCCATCTTCATATCTACCCAATAAATCATACTCAGCAAACATATCTAGCAAACCCATTAAATACCCAACAAATCCAGCAAATCTAGCACAGTATTAGGAAAACCCAAATCAATCCACCAGCAATTCTTAACAGCAAACCCACGGCGGCTTAGTCATGGCAAGCACGGCACCACCTTGATCCACCACCACGGCACCACCCCGATCTGCCACATCAAACCATGAGCTCCACCAAACTATGAGACCCATGGAGGCTTGATTTAAGGGAAAATAGAGAAAGAAAAAAAGAAAAAAAAAAAGAAAAGAAAGGGAAGATAGGGACGAGAGAGGGGAAGGATGGAATGAGAGAATCAGAATTGAAAAAGAGGAAAGAAAAGAGAGAGAGAGAGAGGAGATGAGAGTGACCGGTGAGAGAGTGTAGAGATGATAAAAGCAAGGCTTGGTGGTTGTTGCTTGGTGATTGGTGAGAAAGAGGGAAGCTTGACAATGGCGAGAGAGACAGGGGATAAGAAAGAGAGAGACAGGGGATAAGAAAGAGGAAAAATGAGAGAGGAGATAGAAATTGCCGGGTTAAAAAGTGGCTGGAGTATTAAAAAAATATTTTTTTTATACGATTCAACTACAGTACCATCTTACATTTGAGATGGTACTGTAGCTAAATCTCACAAAAATTTTGGCATTTCCCATTTCACCTTCCAGTTGTTGAGCAGTTTGTGGGCCTGTATGCCAAATGTACTTTACATTTGGCATATAGCCTTTCCACTACTGGTGCTCTAATAATCTTGTATCTAAACAAAGGCAAAAAAGACATAGTCAAAACTAATTGCCTAAATTCTTCACATGCTATCCTTTTTAGGGTAGCGTGTGAAATTCATATTTATTTATTTAGTTATATTTTTAGACAGAATGGTAGAGTGTGAATTAAATCATTGTTATTTATATATTCAAGTATATTCTTAATTCGAGTGCAATTCTTATCAATACCCAAAAAAGAGTAAACGCAAAGCCATAATATTGAATGTGATAAATCTTGAGGATATTTGCAGAATAACGTTGGTAAGGGAAAGAAAATAATAAGTTGACATGCGTGAGAAAGAATACTGCAAAGTAGCATCTCGAGTTTAAAAGGGTCGATTTCAATCTAAATATCGAGTCTCAAATACTCGAATTCCACTGGCTGATCTGGTTGGTTTTTGCTGGATAGATCTCGAGTCTTATAGACTCGAGTTCTACCAAATCAAACCCAGCAAAACAAAGATGAAACCACTGGAAGAACAGAACAAAGATGAAGAAGAAGCAGAACGAAGCCACTGGAAGAACAGAATGAAGATGAATCAGAAGAAGAAACCCAGATGAAGAAGAAGAATAAGAAACCCAGAACGAAGAACGATCTGACGACAGGAAGAACGATCTGACGACGAAGGAGGAGCGATCTGACTGTGAAGAACAGAGGAAGAACAGGGGAAGAATAGAGGAAGAACGCTGGGTCTGAACGAAGAAGAACGCTGCGAGGAAGAAGAAGTAAAACTTGAATTCCTTGAGTCTGAATGAAGAAGAATGGTGCGGGGAAGGAGTAAAACTCGAGTCTTAAAAACTTAAGTTCCACGTGAATTTTCTTTCACATCAGCTACCTCCACTTACAAATCGAGACTTAAAAACTCGAGTTTTAGCTTGGAACTTAAGTTTTAGATACTCGAGATGCTAGTTTCCAACATTGTTTTGAAACATGACAACCAACTAAATTTTTTGATATTTAATGTTATTTGGAAAAAAAAAATTCGACAAATCCTTTGGTAAATAAGGATTGCATTAAATTGAGGACAAGAAGTTCAACTGTTCAAGTAGTTCATGCCCAAAGATAGTTTCTCTGTTTCTAGGTAGATTTGTAGCCCTTTAGTACAAAGTATACCCATAAAAAACAACCTCATTTAGTTTTCTTTAAGGTTAGCCAAGATATCCAATCAAAAAAAAAAAAAAAAAAAAAAAAAAGGTTAGCCAAGATATTAGTATAGGAATTAATTACCTTCTCAGTACATATAATACTGTGTACTGATACTGAGTCATCCTCATAGTTAGTCACTATAAGTTTAGCTTTGGGTTATTTTCAGGTGGGTCATTTATGAATTTAATTCTGATTGCTATAAATGCAAACAATTGTACCTATAGTACCTCTTATTTGTTGTGTTTGAGACAGAGAACTATATAATTACCCGAGAACTAGTCAAGTGTTTTAAGAATTCTATTGGTGAGTGAGTTCTAACACACATTTTCACATTTTAAACAACATTACACATATTTTCACACACTTTTTCATCCACATGTATATCAAAAATACCCAAACAACATTACTCAAACTCCTTTACCAAATTTCTAATAGCACCTCCTGATAGGGTGACACCAATTATTTTGCTAACTACTTTATCAAGTAACTGTGCTTCATATATTTTTCCTTTGGATAAATTCCACAAACCACCCTTGAGGTTTGGGTTTATATCAATTATGTCCAAAACATTCCAAAATTGACCAATTTGGTCCGTAAAGACTATTTTGTCCCTAAAGGTCACTAACACCGTTTCATTAAACTTTTTTTTTTGTTCTTCATCTCACCCACACCGAGCTCTCCCTTCTCTCTGTCTTTCCGATTTGGAGCTTTCCCCAGAAACCAAAAACCAACCATGGCCGAGCCTCCACTCCTCAACCATCAACTCTCCTCACTGAAATCACTCTCTTCCCTCTTCGATCTCACCGATCTAAATGGAGTAGAGCCTCCATGCTCCTTCACGGTGAACCTCAGCCAACACCACCACAAAACCCCAAACCCCAAACCCACTCATTGAAAATCACTCTCTTCCCTATCTGATTCTCATTCCCTCAAAACCCCAAACCCATTCTTCGATCTATAAGCTAGAGGGCAGACAACGTGTGGATTCTAGTGTGGATCGACATTGGAGTCTTTCCCTTCTCTCTCTCTCATGGTCTTTACGGTGATGCCGTGGTGTGGGTAGGTGGTGATTCGTGGGTTTTGGTGTGGATTAACATTGAAGGGTTTGGGTTTTCTCTCTCGTGGTGTTTGTGGCGATGCTATGGTGTGGGTTAGGGATGGTTAGGTTTCGATTGGCGGTGGTGGGTTTTTTGTGGGGGTGGTTGGTGGTGAATGGTCACAAAGCCACAGGGAGGAGCAAAAAAATTTTCCTACTGAGGCCTATGAATTTGGGGGTTTTCTTAAGAGGATGTTTTGATTGATTGGGTTTTGGTTTTAGATTAGGATTTTGAGTTGAGAGGCTGATTTTTTGTCACAATTCTTGATTCTTGATTGCATGTTCTGTGGTTTGTGTTTAAATTTGTTGTGTTTTCCTCCTCAATCAAAGAAAATGAGTTTTGATTGTTGGTTTCATTCAAGCAATTTTTGTTGTTGTTGTTTATTTACTGAGAAACAGAAGAGAAAGAGAGAGCAGTGTAGTTAGTAAGTTAGAGAAAGGGATGAGAGGTGAGTTAACGGGGTTAGGGATTAAAATGTCTTCAGGGACAAAATTGTCTTTTTAGGATGAAATTGGTAGGTTTTAAAATGTTTAAGACTTAGTTAGATATTATCACAAACCTCAAGGGTAGTTTGTAAAATTTACCATTTTCTTTTTCATTTCGTCGTACTAGTTGACAAACATATGCCCCAAGTTACAAAATGATCACAAGTTATCTCAAGTTGGCCTATTAAGCAAGAAGTGGTCCAAGCTGACAGCCAAAATTTTGATTTACTTTCCTTTCATCATGCAGGGCACAAGATCCATGTTGAGGCTCACTCTTTACGCCCAACAAGGGGAGTAAGCCCATAACATCAGAAAGAAATAATCAAAGAATGAATGGAAAAGCCCAACTAAAACCTGAGTGGCAGGAATAGGTCCGTAAAGCAAACAAACGGGTCTTGAAGAGGTAAATGGGCCTGAAAAGGCCCGGAAAGATAGAAATAGCGAACCGTGGGCCACGGATGTAGAAAAGCGAGTATGGGCCACACCTATTGTGGCAGGCCCAAAGTAAAGCAAGTATGTAGAGCCATGGAAAGTCTATGGGCTCTAAAAGAAATGAAAAATAGTTGGGTCGCGGAAGCCCGACAAGGCGATAAAGGCCCATGGAAAGCACGAAGTTGTAAGGGGCCAAGGACGCCCTAAAGAAGGATGAGCGGGACACGGGAGCCCACGGGCACATGTGGCAATGAAAGCCCAGTGGGCTTACCAGACCAGCGAAAAAAAAAGAAAAGAAAGAAATTAGTGAACCCAAAGAAGGCCCAATCCTGTTATATAGCCGTTTCATCAAAATGGCAAAGTAGGAAATAAATGAGGCCACGAAGGAGGAAATATGCGAAAGCCCATAACCAAGGGCGAGCCCAAACTGCAGATAGAGGACCAATAAAGAGATAATCTACAAAGAAGTTAAAAGGCAGATGCCTAAGCCACGGCGAACGCATGACTGGCAGATGAACTTTGGACGGACGTAGGCACACGCGAGGCTCAGGTTTCACCAGCCTGTACCCAGCCAATACAGGTGAAGGTGGGCCACGGGTCAGAGGTAAGGAGGGTGTGGTTTGGCGGAGGGGAGATGGAGGAACCCATTTCGGGGCTTCCACTCAGGCCACTTTCGGGTGAGTGTCCTGCTGGGATGACATAGTACCCGAAAATGGCAAAGCTGAGTTGGAGCCTTTTGGTGCATGCCATGAGAGAGAAAGAGTGCTCTGCCGTGGCGAGGATGCCACGGAAAGCTAACAAACAAAATATTCTTGTCTTTGTTCGGAGACGTAGTGCGCCGTGGCCAGTGCAAGAACGTTGCGCTGGCCGGGTGCCTGACCAACCATTAATGGTTGGGCGAGTACAAGCATCAGACAAAGACGGTTACAGGGGTAAAAAGGTAAAGATAATACACCGAAAAATACTATATAAGAGTGCTCCTTGTGCACGAAAAAAGGGGGCCAACTAAGGAAGAAAGCAGAGTGAGAAAGAAAGAAAGCAGAGTGAGAAAGAAAGAAAACAGAGCAAGAAAGAAAACAGAGTAAAAAAAAAAAAAGAGAAGAAAACGGGCATGCACCAAAGTGAGTTGTTGACCCCTCTCTCCCTCTCGAAAAATCACATCCTTTATTTGCTTACACTCGGAACAAAGGTCATCTAGGGCCATTTCTTCAAAGCCATTAATTTCCCCTTTGAGAAATTAGTCGCATTGAGGAAGTGTTGTCTTCTTTTTGGCTTAAATTCCCCTAACACACTACGGCAGACTGGAAGTCTTACCAGCTTGCCGATGCCCTTTACCCTTTTCTTTCTTCATATGCATACCTTTTAAGTTTATTTTATTGTTATCTTTATGTATTCATCCTGATATCCCTTCATTCAAAGCGTGGCAGACGTGTTTCATTCTTTATACTCGTAATATACTTGCCTGCAGCAACTGTTTAGAAAGGATTTGCCTGCCACAGTTACACGACATAAGTTGTGTCAGGGTAAGGCATAGCTTGCGCATAAGCCGGGCCAGGGTGAGTTGCAACTGGGCCGGTCCCGACTTTCCAATCCAGAACATATTGGGCTTATTGTGGCAGGATAAGATAATCCAGTCCATTACCAACAGAATCAACCCAAAATACCCCATACAATCCAATACTCTAGAATATTGAACTTATTATGATACCAACACGTGTCTAATTTTTATTATATATCGTTATCGCAATAGATCTGGTACACTAAAAACAGTGGACTCATCAAACTAAGTTCCATGCAGCCATACAAGGGTAGCATGTGGAACTCTTATCAAGAACCAACATTGAGAAAAGAAAATTACAAAAAAATTTCGCCGACAATTTTTTTAGAGTACTTTGCCTACAAATTGAACATACAAAATCTTTTTCACAATTTATTAGGTAATAAGTTGTGATTATTACACTACCCCTTTTACAAAAATCTACTATTTATACATAAAATTTTTATTATGTCATGGTCGGTGTTTTATACTAAAAAAATCAAATATGTATAATAATAATAATAATAATAATAATAATAATAATAATAATAATAATAATAATAATAATACGTATGATCGACTTTGATATCTCTCTCTCTCTCTCTCTGTATGTAAGTCATGGTCGAAAGATTGATTATAATCACGTGGTGGACCTGGTGGTGTTTGATGATATTTCAACATGTCAATTTTAGAGTAAATGCTGTGACACAATTTCAAATACCAACTCCACGTGTGTTGTTGTGATCTTAAAATCTTTTTTTTTTTTTTTTAATTTTTAAAGCCTTATAACCTTTATCTATGTGGTGTGAAAATAGATCGTGCATGGCTATATATAGGTAGACACTTTTGAATGCATATATATATATATATATATATATATTATGTCAAAGAATGTCATGAATTTCTTCATTTGGCATACTCTCGAATCAGAAATGAACTCGATGCTATGATCGAAATCAAACTCGAGACCACGTAGAATATACCAGCAATAATTGAAAGGGAAATGGCTTACAAGTTACAAGCCATGTGTCATTTGAGATGCGCCCATCAAGAGAAATGGCTTAATTAATTACAACCATTGTGTCAACTATGAAGTTGCATGTAAAGTGCCAAGTGGAAAGCTTAGAGTTAAGAGCAGAGACTTATTTGTTTCACCATCATTTTCCTGCCACTACAAAGACCCAATTGTTCCACCGTTTAACTCAACATGAGAGAGAGAGAGAGAGAGAGAGAGAGAGAGAGAGAGAGAGAGAGAGAGAGAGAGAGAGAGAGAGAGAGAGAGAGAGAGAGAGAGAAGCTCTCAAAGATATTCCTTTGGGTTTTATTTGCTTTAATTACTAGATTTTGGATAATGTTAGCGACATATGTGTTCGGGAATTTAACCCAATTTTTAAAACTTGTGAAATTTAAAAATAGAAAAAAATTGCATAAAGAAAATAATCACACAACATAAGATATATACATAATTCGACAAAGTACTTATGTTCACGGAGTTATAATGATTTCACTATTCCAAAGAGAAAAAAGAAAGAAAGGAAAGAAGGCTACAATGTAGTTTTTTAATGCATCAACTCTAATTTTGAAGTACCAATATATATATATATATATATATATATATACACACCAAATGTGGATTAGTTATAATAGAAAAAATCACACGGGTAAGTTGGTATTTAACTGCCACAAATAATTGAATTGACGGGAAAGGAAAAGACTGGAATAGTGATAGAGATTAAAACAAAAACTATCTCAAATTCTTGCATTTTATTATATAATATTAAAAGTAAAAGTCCGGTTTATGTTATAAGCTTCTGAGGAGCTCATGAAGAAAAAACAATGTTACGAAGTGATGTATATAATTTTTATAAATGCATGTTTGCTAAGACGTGTGGGATATTTTTTGTTCTTGACATGTAAGTTTTGCGTGTGAATATTATAGGGCAACGTAGTCATAGCACATTAATGTTTGAAACAAATTAGTCTCAAACCATAGCAACCCTTCAAAAATGTTCTCTTTTCTTTTATTTCTTTTTCAAAAAAAAAAAAAAAGCATTGTTGCCATAGAATGGTATACAGAAATAACGAAACAAACATGAAAAGAGTGTGTTGTCTTTGAATTTTTCTTAAATATGTGTTTTAAATATTGAAATATAATATGATCACACTTTTCTTGGTGGCCTTCTAAAATAATAATTTTAAATTGCTTAATATTAATATAAGACACTAAATAATTAGAACATTTCCATTGAGTATGATCCTTTTTTTTTTTTTTTTGGGTAGAATTCCATTGAGTATGATCATTGCAATGAAATGCTGGATGTAATCATTGAAGTGATGGATCTCAGTGTGGAGATGTTGAATTTTTTCTTTTTTCTTTGCGTAGATGTTGACAATATATCGACTTATTGTCATTTGGTTTTCATAAAGTCTCTATCCAATCCAAGGAAAGAGTGTTTTATTTTTTAGGGTTATATATTCGTTGAAGCAGTAGTTACTAGTTAATCACGTGGGGTGGACTAGTAGAAGTGTTCAGACTTCAAAACGTATAAAAGCTTGTTATTTTCTTTAAGAAATAAAATTGAGATAAAACCAAAACATTGTCAGGTCAAGTAAGGCCCAAAAAAAAAAAAAAAAGTTTCTATGATAATTGATAAGCTTGGAGCATTCTCATCAGCTGTGCCAAATGTGTCAAATGTCAAATATTTGGCACATTTGGTACATTAAACACAAAAACAGAGTTTCATCAGATGTTTCAAATTTCATAAAATTTGACACATATCTACAGTACCATCTCAAATATGAGACGGTACGGACATCAATGCCAAACACTATTTGCCTTATTTAATTCGTTTTTTCTCTCTCATCCTATCGGATGTCTCTCTCCGTCTGGCAACACATCTCTCTCTCTCTTTGTCTGGCATTCTCATCGCCGTCTCGCCACACCGTCGTTTCGCCACACTGCCGTCTTGCCACGCCGATCTCGCCACACCGAGAGACAGAGACCGCCCAGGCCAATCTCGCCACGCTATCTCGCTACGCCAAGAGATAGAGACCGCCGATCTCGCTCGCCACTGTTGCTTGCCGTGTGTCGTGGGTGAGATTTGCTCGGTGTGGGTTTAAGGCTTGGGTTTGAATGGGTGAATCGATGTTTGAGGCTTAGGTTTGAATGGGTTGTGGGTTGTGGGTCTTGGCTTTGGTGGTCGGTGGTTGCTGGGTGTTTGGGTGGCTTTAGATGTTGATGTGGTGGGTTTTTATTTGGAGGTTGTGGGCTGTGGTTTGGACTTTTGGTGGGGGTTCGGGTGGCTGTGGGATGTGATTTAGAGGCAGTGGGTTTCAATTTTGGGTTGATGGGTTGGGATTTGGGTGGGGGTGTTTGGTTGGTTCAATTTTGGTGATTGGTTAGTGGTGGTGGTGCCTGAGCTTTGGTGGTAGGTGGTTGTTAGTGGTAGGTGGTTGATGATGATAGTAGGGAGGAGGTAATATATTATTTTAATGTGTAGGAAATATGATTTTAATGTATAAAATTGAAGGATAAAACATCTAATAAATGAGATATTGTAAAATGATGTATTAAAATGATAAAATAGGTTTTTGGTGTGTCAAAATGACATTTTTTATGAGAGAGTTGATGAGAATGCTCTTAATTGGTAAATTCTATTATCGTCAAATAAGATATTTGAGATTCGAACACTACCTGCACCGAAAATCAATTAATATCTTAATCTAATAATAATGAAATTTTATGAAACAAATGTCATCAATTATAATATTATCATATTTATAAATAAAGTAGATGCTATAAGGTGAAACACTATTGTATTTTAAAAAACAATAATAACATAAAGTAAAGAAAGAAAAAGTTGGAATCTTTTGTTTTCTATATTTTAAATTACTTTATTTTTATATTTCAAATTAATATCATCGATTCTAGAAAGAACTCAAACCCCTTAGCTAGCTACCAATTAAGGGGATCACCGACCACAGATTATTCAATTATACGAACAAGAAGAAGGTAATACATAATAAATGAGTTTAAAATAATGTTGGAGTCTGTACAAAATATAGTACAAGATATGTTTCAACTTTCAAGAGAAGGAAAAACCTTGTTGATGCTCATTTTTAGAAGCCCAGCAACACGGGCAGAAAAGCATTAGGAAGTGGATAGAAAAAAACCATTAAGCCCAAGCGGCAGGAATAATGGATTATAGATCTATAAAGCAAACAAATGGACCTTGAGGATGTAAATGGGCCTAAAAGGGCCCAGAAAAAGAGAAATAGCAAACCCATGGGCAGTGTGGATGTAGAAAAAACTCAAACCCCCTAGCTAGCTACCAATTAAGGGGATCACCGACCACAAATTATTCAATTATACGAACAAGAAGAAGGTAATACATAATAAATGAGTTTAAAATAATGCTGGAGTCTGTACAAAATACAATACAAGATATGTTTCAACTTTCAAGAGAAGGAAAAACCTTGTTGATGCTCATTTTTAGAAGCCCAGCAACACGGGCAAAAAAGAGTTAGTAAGTGGATAGAAAAAAAACCATTAAGCCCAAGCGGCAGGAAAAATAGATTATAGGTCCATAAAGCAAACAAATGACCTTGAGGAAGTAAATGGGCCTAAAAGGGCCTAGAAAAAGAGAAATAGCAAACCCATGGACAGTGTGGATGTAGAAAAAGTGAGAATGGGCCACAGCTGCCACAGCAGACCCAAAGTAATGTAAGTAAAGAAAGTAAGGGGCAATGGAAAGTCTATAAGCCCCAAGAATGAAGTATAAAGTAGTTGGGCCAGGGAAGCTCAAGGAATTAGTAAAAGTTCATGGAAAGCACAGAATTGGAAAGGGCCAAGGATGCCCTAAGAAAGTAAATGGGCCAAGTACGCCTAGAAGGAAGTAAACGGGATATGGGAGCCCGTAAGGGATGTGGTAAAAGGCCCGATGAGCTTATTGGGCCATCAAAAAAGAAGCGGACAGCAAGCCCAAAGA
The DNA here is from genome assembly GCA_033629205.1 of Lithocarpus polystachyus. Lineage (NCBI taxonomy): Eukaryota > Viridiplantae > Streptophyta > Magnoliopsida > Fagales > Fagaceae > Lithocarpus > Lithocarpus polystachyus. Next base: position 107,093,200 of record CM066163.1, on the reverse strand, counting down.
GGCCTAGCAGTTCTGGGTCAAATAATATCACGGCAGAAACAGCAGAATGATGTGGTAGGAAGTAACAGCAAGATCATAAGAATAAAGCACGGAGAATGGCATGAAGGAGAGGAAGCCCACAATCAGACAAAGCCCAACACCCAAGGGAGAAAGCCATAAAGAATGAGAAATTAGGAAAACAGCCCACGCCATAAGAAGTCAAGGACGAACGGCAAAATGGACAAACGGACCTTCAGATCGCGACAAACACATGAGCAGTAGACAAACTTTGGACGAACATGAAAGTGAGGCATGCGCAAGGCCCAGACACCACCAGCCTGTACCTAGCCAATACAGGAAGTGGTGAGTCATGGGTCAGAGGTAAGAGGGCATGGTCTGGCGGTGCAGAAAGGGGAAAACCTATTTTGAGGTTCCTGCTTAGGCTCTTTTGGGGGAAGTGTCCTGCTGGGATGACATACCGCTTAAAAGAAGTAAGGCGGAGTTGGAACCACTAGATGCATGTCATGAGGGACGGAGAGAGAGAGAGCACCCACGCCATGGCAGGTAAGAATGCCATGGCAAGCAAATAAACAAAATAGTTTTCTTTGCCTGGTGATGTGGAGTGGTGCGGCCAGCACAGGTAAACGGCGCTGGCTGGGTGACTGATCAATTAGTAATGGTCGGCAAGAACGCACACACCAGACAAAGACGATTAAAGACTAAAATGGTAAAAGCCAGTCGCAGCAGACATTATATAAGGACACCTACTGTGCACGGAAAGAGGGACAGTGATAGCAACCTCAAAAGAGAGAATCACAATAACTGAGAAAACATCGAAAGGAGAAGGAAAAAAAAAAAAAAAAAAGACAAAGAAAGAAAAGAATTAGAAAAACAAGAAAAACAAAAATAGAGAGAGTAGAGTAGCAGGCATGTACCAAATAGGTTGATTCCCCCTCTCCCTCTCAAACCCATGTCCTCTGCTAATGGCAAAAGGACTTCTTTGGGCACAAGTTATTTAGGACCGCTGCCTTAAAGCAATTAATTTCTCCCCTAGAGAGATTATTCGCATTGAGAAAATGACTTCCTTCTTGACTTAGATCCTGTAACGTAACTTAACACGGCAAACTGATGTTTATTTTGATTCAACAAGCTTATTACTACCTCTTCTGTATTCATTTTTGTTGCCGTTTCCCAAAATATGCGTTTCTTGCAATGACCCATTAATTACTTTTGTCTAAATAATGAACGAATCTCTTTTATCATCTTTATTATACTTGTCTGCCGTAATTATTTTAGCATCTCTGTCTGCCATGGGCATGTGATCAAAATCTTGGTAAGTGGGGCATGGTTTGCGCACAAGCTGGACCAAGGTGGGTTGCAATTGGACCGGTCCTAACTCCCTGATTTAGAAGACTTCGGGCCTAGCACGGTAGGAAGTAGTCCAACCCAATACTACACAAAAAGACCCACCACAAACCTATATATACATTTGATACTTTTTCCTCGGATAAAATTTTTCAAGTTTAATTATTTTGATATTGTCATAATGCAATGCGATGTAAATATGGGTTAATTGTAGCAATATATTCACTCTAAATTATGGGTCGTCTAGATTGTCTAAAATTATTAAATTATGAAATTAACAATTTAATATTCTCATTCAAAATTGATTTGCAATGTTCAACATACCATCCAAATCAGTGTTAAAATAAATGAATTAGTGACTTAGTTAAGTGGAGTACACTAAGTCAAAGTTTACCTAATGGTATGTTTGGAATCAGGGAGAATGAAAGGGAGTAGAGTAGAGTAGAGTAGATTTAGCCCAAAATTAGCCTATTTTTAGCTAACTCTGCTTTACTCCCCTTCACTTCCCCTCTTCCCTCCTCAATCCAAACAAGGCATAAGAGTTCCATCGTTTAACCCTTGAATTCAATGTTGATTGTAAATTAATTCTCAACATTTTCGGTGTATTGCAATTAACCCACATTTTTTTGTAAATTATTTTCCTTGAAGCTACCATTAGATTTTTCTTTCTAATTTTTTAATGAGAGGTTCAGATATTCCAACTGTAGGGATATTGGGCCCAGAAGTTGACTATTATAGAAATATTGGGCCCATAAGTTCATTACCCATCTGTATATTGGGCATGTAGACCAAGCTGAGGATGAGGGTTTGTCCGAGGATGTGAAATCTTTGTAAGAAGAGGTTGTGTTAGTAAATAAAAAGATTAGTTTTAGTCATAATGGTTTGACAGGACGGGTCAAGGATGAATGACTCCTTGGCTAGCCAAAGCCGCCATCCGAAGAGGTTGCTTATCAACCAAGGTAATGTTTCGGAAAGTTTTGTTGGTGCAGATAAGCATTATAGAATTATCAAACAGGAAGGAGTCCTAAAATATCTAAAGAAAAAGCTGCTACCTCCGCATTAAATACTCTACAGCTAATTCTCTGATCACATTAATGTAGAAGTGATATCTGAACAGTGCTATTCAGCCTTACAGCTATTATGTAAAGACTTCCGAAAGGTACTGATGGAATAAGTATCAACACTAACCAACAGGCCTACACGTGGAAGGCAATGGAAGAAGGAAGGGAGGGTATAAAACGGAGGAGATACCCAGAGAGCAAAGGATCGAAAAAAGAGAGAAAGAAACACTGTAGCAATAGAGAACTAAGCCTATAACCATCTTATGAATCAATATACTGAAAGAATTCTCCTCGGATTGAGCCGAGGACATTTTTCTTTTAATATATCTATTCTGTCCTTATTCTTTCATTTGCTTGGATCTATTATGGTTGTTTTCAACACATAAAAGCTCCGTTTTTCTAACCTACTCTCTACAAATTCATTGTTTTGGGTTTTTTGGGCCTAAGCCTATCCCTGTGGTGGGCTAGGAAGCTGATTTGTCCCCTTACACCAACATTTAGAATTTGGACAATCGGGTCACCCACTAGTGAACATGACCCTTGGTTGGCTCATTTAATATGATTAATTAATTCACACGTAACATAGATTATATTGCAGTGAATTACAAAAGGGTATAACATCTTTCATTTATGTAACTCAAGGAAATAAAACATATTCTTCCTCTCCACCATTCTTTCAAGTTTTTCAAGTTTTTATTAATTTTATCGAGTTAAGAATATATATATATATATATATATGTCATTTTAATTGTTATGAGTAAATTTTATAGGTGTTATATCTTATATAGTTTTTGTTGTTGTTGTTGTTGTTAAATCCTTCAATGCATTGGATGGAATATAAAATTGACATGAGTTAATGTTCCGTGACATTAGATGTTAGCCACACTTTTAATGGAATTAGTTTGAATTCAATATTCTAGTGCATTGAATCGGTCATGATTGTAATATATATACACTTTTAACCATGTATTATCGTCACTACATGCCCAACTCATTGAAGTCTTGGAGCTAAGCTTTGCCCGCTGTTAATTACTCCAACACTGTTAATTACTCAATCGCGTATTCATATCGTATTCACAGTGTCAACTCCAGTGAGTTGGAGGTAAGAGTCTCTCCAACATTAGGAGAATTCAGCCTCGGGGAGTTTGAACTTCTGAATCATTTTGAAAGGAGGAACTGGACAATCTACTAGACCACGACACGATGTAGAGTGTAGTGAATCATTGTTAATTTCGAATATATTGAGGCCTCCACCCACCCCCACCGGACATGCCTCTATCACTCTCGAATTCCAAATAACCATCCAACTTTCTAGTGTTTTTTTCCCTTGCATTTCCTCGCTTTTTTTACTATATATCCAACATTAACATCATATCGGACTTTAAAAAACCAATCATATATGTTTTTTTTTTTTTTTGAAATCATATATGTTCAAACTTAACTAAAGGTCTAAAATAATTATAACACCATGGTCCATACTCATAATTATGCCTCACTTCTAACGTAAAAAATTAATGTGAATGTTAGAACTGTTTTAATTAAGAATGAGTTCACTCAAACAATGTGGATCACATGTTTAAAACAACTGGTCGGTGTGGAAAAGCTTGCCACATATTTGTGCAGACGACGTATTTTATAGATAAAAAGATGACCGTGATTTGTGTGGGAATTGTAAAGGTCAAAAATGGCCCTCCAATCATATATTTGTTATGTGTTTTTTTTTTTTTTTTTGGGTATTTTCTATCTACCATTCTTCGTTTTCTTCGCCATGCATAATAATAGTGAGAAAGAATGAGTTAATTTAAACAACAATATTTTAACTCAATATTTTTACAATTTGTTTATATTACAACTTTCCTGATATTCCAGATTATATGAATTTGATGGGAGGGATATGTATTGAGTCATTGATTAGATTTAACTAAGTTACATTTTTTTTAGAAATAATTACAATATGCTCTTAATTTCGTAACTTGAACATTTTCCTCTTAGCTCAAGTACTTTATGTAGGGGGGTGTCAATTTGGTTATTAAACCCTTGGTTAGATTGAACTAAATTACATAAGTGATTATAATAAGGAAAAGCTCCAATAAAATTGCAATACTTTGGATTATGTGAATTTGATTCTATGGATGTGTGAGGTTTTGAGAGAACCAAAAAAAAAAAGGAAGAGGAAGACTTAAAATAATAACACTAAAAAGTAGTAAACATAAACATTGAATAAAAAAGAAAATGTGGCATTGTTAGTTTAAGATCTATAACTGTTACTATAATACTTAATAGTTGTGTCTTTGGCATTGATTATTTTTGCTAGCTTATTTTACTATTCAGTTTATTTTTGTTATTATTTATGGACTTTACTGCACTTTTTGGTACTATTTACGGGTTTCACTATATTATTTCAGCTAACTTTTATATTTATCTATAATACTTTCAACAAAAAGTTTTCAGTTTTAACTAAATAAACTATTTCCAAACGGTGAGTTAGGCATGAATTATTTTTGCCAATTTATTTTACTATTCAGCTTATTTTTGTTACTATTTATAGATTTTACTATATTTTTAATACTATTTATAAGTCTCACTATACTATTTTAATTAAATTTTTTTTTATCTATAATACTTTTAACAAAAAAATTTTAATTTAAGCTAAATAAACAGTTACGAGATGGAGACAGTTGATATCATTGATTTTACTTACTGATTTTATTGTTTTATTTTGTTTGGTGGGCTGGACTTCACTTTCTCTCTTACAACACTTCACACATACAAACACATGGTTCATGCCTTTATATATATGGACATGATTGTGTGGCTTTAGTACACAGCTACAAAATAATCAAGTGGCTTTAGTGCACAGCTAAACCGTTCCCAAATGGACACCGTTGATGTCATTGATTTTACTTACTGATTTTATTGTCTATTTTGTTTGGTGGGCTGGACTTCACTTTCTCTCTTACAACACTTCACACATACAAACACCATGATGGTCCATGCCTTTATATATAGGACATGATTGTGTGGCTTTAGTAGACAGCTACAAAATAATCAAGTGAGAGAAAATTTGAGACAGAAGTGAGATCTAGCTATAGAAATGGGGGAAATACAGCCATGGTCATCATCATCTTCTGCTTCATCTTCATCTTCTTCTTCATCAACAATGCCTTTACTGTCTTTGAATCATGTCTCATTTGTATGCAAGTCTCTGAGAAGGTCCATAAGGTTCTATGAGGAAGTCTTGGGATTTGTGCTCATCAAACGTCCTTCCTCCTTCAACTTTGAAGGAGCTTGGTAAGCCCTTCTTTTCACTCAGCCATTTTTCTTTTTGTTGTTTAATGGTTTTCTTTTGGAAAAGCTTTTTTGGTGTTTATGCATGCAACCAGATGGGCCAGATGCACTTGCTAGCCAGTTAGCTGAGTTGTGATGCATGGTCCTATGTGTTGTGTATGGCTCACAACCTATTCATCTGGTTAGAAGGGCTGAAAATGGATCAAACTGTTGAGTTTGGACAAGGAACAGTTTTATATGATCAATTATTTAACAATCAAGTCAAACTTAAATATAAATTTAAGAATCAATTATTCAACAAGTTAAACTCAAATATAATAATGTAATAAGTAATTCAAATATAATAATGTGATAGCTAACATGCTGGCAATAATATGAGACTACATTTTTACATGTAATATTACATGATTATGTTTAAATTATGTATGTATACAAAAAAAAAAATACCGTATAAACTTACCATTACGATATAAAAGTAACAAATTATTATTTATAATTTATTAATAAAATAAATAGTAGAAGTTCAAGTGATAATTCAGTTGTAATAATTTCTGTCATCTCATGAAGCTGTTTCCCAGCTTCCTCTCCTCCACTCTCTACAAATCTTTATGTTTTTTTTTTTTAAGACAAGTTCCTAGTAAAAGATTATATATTTTTTAACCACTCACAAAGTTCGTGAATCTAATTTTTATAACTTAAAATTTTATTTTATTTAATTAACTCAAATAATATGATTTCAATTATAATTTAGTTATCAGTAATTTTTAGTATATATTTCCCAACCTGCAATTGACGCACCCACAATCAATCCAAAAATACTATTTGTTTTGGTGCATGCATAACTGTGAGTCCATCAATTGTTGATTCCATTTCCAAATTCAAAGATTTTTCATGTGCTTGGTTGAGCAATTTGCTTTTCTTTTAATAATTTCATTTCCTTAACTAAAATGGGCCTTTCTTTAGGATGTTCAACTATGGAATTGGCATACATTTGCTGGAGTCAGACCATGATGTCCCAACAAAGAAAAGCGCAATAAATCCAAAAGACAACCACATTTCATTCCAATGCACAGACATGAATCTGGTTATACAGAAACTAGAGGAACTGAATATTGAGTATGTTACAGCAGTGGTGGAAGAAGGTGGAATTACAGTTGATCAGCTTTTCTTCCATGACCCTGATGGGTACATGGTTGAGATCTGCAATTGTCAAAATCTCCCTGTTCTTCCACTTTCATCATGCCCTCTCAAGCTACCTAAAACCACAAGGAACCTTACTCCCCCATCATCATTTTATGGTAGGTGTTCTCTGCCATTTCTTGGAACTATTACTTTATCTAAGTAGAAAAGTTTAGTGACACTTTCATGTTCTATCATATCTTATGCATACGGCATAGGTATTATCTCTCTCACAACATGTGAGTATTGTATAGTTATTTATTATGCTAAAATTGTGTGTGGGGTTTCATTTATTGAGGGTCATTTTGATATTTACTAAGCAAAACCTTTTGAACGCCATAAATTTATTAATGAGAATTACTATATTATATAAGAACAGAGAGCGTTGCTCCTGCAGTACAGAATAATTACACATCTTAAAGGCATGTGCTTTCTATAGAGTTGTGTTAACGTCTAAAAGTAAATGCAGGGAAAAGTTTAGAGATGCAGTGCTCTGGAGAAGCTGAGGCGCTGATGATGGAGAACCTAGTGGTCGACATGATGAACATTTCCATGTGAGAGATTCCTCAAGAGGGATTGATGCAAATTTTCCAAAAGTTATTTTATTAAATTGTTGTGTATATCGTGTAGAGAAAATGTCAAAGCTTTTAGTGTGAGAAAAATGAACAATCTTGCTTTTGTTTGTTGAGTTTGAGTTTATCAAGTTTTTGTTGTGTAATAAGGTTACAGTTCTAGTGTAAACAGGTTGATTTCATCAATATTTATGTCAGTGGTTTCTTTCGTAGAAATGGCTGGATATGGTCATGATATAACCAAAAGATAAGAAATGGGGAGGTAAAGTATGAAACCATGTTGGATCAGTGCATTTTGGCAAACATCTTTTCCCTTCTTTTCTACTGTACTTTCTACTGTACTTTCAGTAAATAGACAATTCCAAATCATCCCAATGGCCTTCCTTACAATTTATAAAGAATCTTATTGTAACAAATTGCATTTGATATGAATATGATTGAACTTGCAAAATCGCCATTAGGATTTAACTAAATACTTACAAATCTTCCATTAGCATAAATAAATAAACAAATTGAATTGCTAGAATCTTATATTGCTTTTTTGACGTCTAAATGAATTGATCATGTAACTACCTATGTTACATATCCTTCGAAAGGGGGTACAAAAAAAAAAATGCTAGTAGCTGAGGGTTTAACTAGAAAATGCCCTCAGAATTCAGTTTCAGGAATTCCAGATCAAAAAGGAATAACTCATAATGTTACACAAAATATGGCCTTACAAGGGAATTTTCCCACAGAATGTTGTTCCATCCATTCGATCTACCTACTTTCTAACATAAATTTTCAAATAATTCTACAACATATTTGTGAATCGCTGTAAACCCTTCACCCTTGCTGTCAACTAACAGGTGTGTATCGTCCAATCCAGTTAAGTCAATAAGTCTGTGTTTGCAAAAATTACGTTTGGGGAACAAGAAATCATCATCAATGTATCTTTGTAGTGAATGGAGACCTCACCACCTTTCAATAGGAGCCTTCAGATTCTTTTGCAACATTAACTAAAATAGCTTTCTTGCAGAGAAGAATTCACACCTAAATGCTTAATGTCACTGACTAATATTTTTTGGCTGAGAGGGCAAGGATCAGGTGGGCCAGCATAGGTTAGTGTAAAATAACTATTATGCATTTCATTCACCAGATGAGATGACAACAAAAACATCATCAAGGGCCCATTTTCTTGGTTCTGACTTCTGTGGAGGGTTAATTATGGCACACTCTGCATTTGCAGTGCGGTAGCCAATCACAATTTCCTGCCTTTGACGACCTCTAATCAGTATATCATAAAAGCAGAGTTCTTCCTGGTCGAATAAATAGAATTCTGCAGGCTTGATACACATCTCGTTCCCCTGCATAGAAACATGTCAAATTGGCACAAATTTCTAATTTTCTAGATTTGTATAGTTTACATTAGTGATAGAATGATCTGTAGCTATTAAAAGACTGACAAGTTAAGCATCAGTATCCCCCACTACATTATAGAAAAAGAAAATTAATACATCTACCTAAGATCTGATTATTCTTGCGGTACAAATAATTATGGATAAGTTCCCCAGTTGGGCAACTAAAGAGAGAGAGCTAGTTGAATAAACATCAATATAATATCAATTTACAAATTTAGAGACACTACCATATTTCTAAAATTGGTAGCAGATGGTATATTCTATTCTCCCTAGGCAAGCCTAATTTCTTAATAGGAGATGTCATAACTTGGGGATGCAGTAGCAACTAGCCACATCAACATGATAGCTTAAAAGGATTATTCAAAATTATTCAGACTGATATATTACCCACTTGATGTGGGACTTACAGTTAACATACGCCCACAAAATGCTTCCAAGTTTCAAATCATTGGCAACTCACATTTCAAATCCTTGTCATGGGGTGCTACAAATCTCCTGCACTCAAATTTCTGATCAGTCCACATTATGTTGCAGTTTTCCTGAGCTAAAAGGGGCTACCATGTTACTTTGTAGTTTGTACTATTTGTCACAACCCAAAGACAAACTAACTTTTCATTTGTGTAATACCTTAAAAGGACTAGTCATAATTGGAACTTCTTGTAATCACTTGTACCACATACACAATGTGGAATGCAGTGACGTCTCCGCAACGCTTTCACATTTTAAATCATTGGTAACATTCCAAATCCTTAGCATAAGGTAGCATGAGAAACATTTTTCATGTGCTTCATATGATATTGCATTGCAAGTGTCAAGGGAGGATGTTTGACCACCATTAGTTTTGGAAAGTATTAGCAAACTTGACAATGCCTATATCTAAAAATTTATTTATTGAGAGTCTTTTATGGAGTGACAAATTACTATGTCAGCTAATAATGTGTTCTATTCTCAAATTACTCTCCAGGTTGATACTCGAAATATAGCTATACAAGAAGTATACATCTAATATTATGATTAACCAAACTCTCTGCCCTGCTTAAGCATACTGAATACAGGCTTAGTCTCCAGCAAGACTGCCAATAAGTATGACAAATTGAAAGAATAGGGGTTATGATCTCCAATTTTGAATAAGCATGCCAACTAATTATTATATGCATCAGCTCATATGCTATCAAAGACTAACATTTTTACACAAGGACTACTAATGTTCTCATTTCTTAATCTCTTCTTTCCACTGTAATAGAATCTAACAAATATATTTGGACTGGGTCATATTGCTCTCTTCCAAATTAGTTCTCATTAGCACTTCTATCCTGTGTCTCTAGAAAGGTAAAATAATTTATCAGAAAAGAAGACATTTGTAAGCTGACAAATTCCTTTCCATTATCAATAACATTATTCTGTTTATCAAACTGGAAAAAAGTAAAAAAATAAATGAAGGACAGAGCATGAAAGGTACCTTTTCAGCAAACAGCTCCTCAAGAACACGATTTATTTGCTTGTCTTCAGCCACCATTGCTAGTGCCATACTGACCAGTTCATTTGATAACACATAGTCACTGATTCTGGACACTGAAACCAGGTTTCTAGTCCTAGAATCCAGGATTTCGCTAATAATTATTGATTTGTCTGAAGCTTGTTGCATTTCACGGATCCAAGAGCTCTGACAGAACCCAGAGAACCGTAAAGAAGTTGACTTTGTATCTTTGTGTGGAAGACGCTTTGACTGCAATCCATTAGATAACATGCAGATTTTATCACTGGTCAGAAGTGAGAAATCTGAATGTACGATGACAATGCATGGTGGTTATAAAAGTTTTGGTTGAGCTATAAACAGAAAGGACAATAACAAACTTAAAACACATCAACACTCAAACAAAATACTGCAATTGTAGCTACCTGTATATCTCGTATAAGAAGAAGAGTGGCAAGAGATCGTGAATCAGCTTGCACAACAAAGTCCTCCAATGATTCATCTGCAAGAATTAAAATCTGTCCATTTAGAGTTAGTAAGCAATTAAAGAATTAACAAAAGAAATTTCCAGAAGTTCTTGTTCATACTCAAAAAAGGGGAAAAATCTGCTTCGTAAATTAACTACCATTCTAATTTAGATGTTGTGAATAGCTTACATAAGTTAGCATGTATGGATGTGGAATAGAAGCCACCGGTTTTAAATTTAGCAGTAGTGTTTTGTAGCAGATCAATATGTTAGAAAGAAGATTGGTTCTATGATGAAGTTTTGGGAAAGATTCTACATACACCGAAATTCCAAGTTCATGCATTTTACAGCTTATGATAATGTCCTGCAAAGTGAGGTGTCTAGTTCTGTTTCTAGAGATATATACTTTCTACATTTTAGATTTGTTTCCATGTTTTTCAACCTAACTGCAGAAAAATTCTGTCCACCTAATTTTGTCAACCATTAATTAGGTCAGTTCTCTGTTAGGTCTAGTAAAGCCCTATATTCTTTCAACTTTCAAACGTCATCAAGATTCACCAATTTGCATTAAATATAGTAGAAGCCATCTCTAAAAAGCACACATATATTATAATCCTAGTGTTTTTTCAAATTGAATTGATATACACCAATCTCATGGTAGTCCAAGAACTCTCACCATGAGCCTAACCTGCAAATCACGGTCTTGCGCTTTCAAAGCCCAATGTTACACATACACTTCCAATCATGACTTAACAACAACAAAGCCTAGTCGGTTAGTCCCAAATTATTGAGGTTGGCTATGGATCCTTAAGATTAGTCAAGATCAGCCACATATTATTTTCCACCATTCTATTCTATCCAAAGTCGTAACCTTTGTTACTTCCTTAATTGACATATCCTTATAACTACTTCTACTAATATTATTTTTAATCTTTCTCTACCTTAAGTCTTCTAATTTTTTTTTCAAGGTTGTTACACACACACGTGCACACACACACAGGGAATACCAAAGAATACAAGACTTACAGAATCAAAAGTCTCTAAAGGAAGATTCTCTAAATGCCGTCTAATGACAGCATTCCCCTCACGATGGACAAGTTTTATGTTCTCTAAACTAGATACATCAAGTCCACCATCAGTCAGCTTCTTCTCTCTTTCTTTTTCTGGAACCTCATTAAACATCCACAGTTGCGAACCTGGAGCCAAAAATGCCTCTAGAACCTGAAAAATGGCAAACCACAGATAAATTTGGAGCTCCATTTTGAAGGTTTGCGGAGCCAGTTTCCATATTTCTTGATAACTATTTTAATTTTCTTAATTTTTTTCTTGCTTTAATATTTAACGGGTATCTTGTCTCTGTTTTTGTATATTAGTATGAAAACCTCAGATTTCTTATACCATGTTCACCATGCACAACTTATCTAAAAAAGCTGGGAGGTAATAGTAAAAATGAATTGAATCATGTGACGAAGCGGCAATTTTAAGGTAACATTAAGAATTAAATTAAAAACAATAACTTATTTTGTATGTGTAAACAAGTTACCACAATCATATCATCAATGTCACGGCGCCAGCCGCAAAACAATATCTTCTCGGGATATTTTGGAGGGTCACCTATTTTTGGAAAAAGACCCTTACGTACCTGCAAAAAGGACAGAGAATAAATGAGATAAGGAAAGACAACTGAAACAATTTTTTTCTACAACAAATCATCGAACACGATGAACATAAAAACATAATCATTATTTTTCATATAGCTATAGGTGAAAATATAAGAAAGATCACACCCAGTGGTTATGCTGGACAATCACTGATGACATATATTCCATTTAAATCTGGTTATCAATGGCCCACTTTCTGTCAATCTATAAATACACATGTCTACAGGTAAACACAACATGGAAAGATCAACTTGTTGACATTGATTTCTATCCTTATATTATAGTGACACATCACCAATAGAAACTCAAACATAAAATTTATCTACTACAAATATATTATACTACATGACATGTAAACATTGGACATCTATGCTTCTGAGCTTTATATCAAATCCAATACCAGCTCAAACAAAAAGGGTAGCCCTCTTGACACCCAAAAACGTGCACTCCCAATTCATATCCCAGACCTGCCCACTTTAAAACAGAGTGGTAACACTTGGACAGAAAGGCTAATGATTGCTGGATCTTTTCAATTTCCCAAACAAACATCATGAAATTACAAAATCAAATGTAAGAATTTAGTCAGGCATAAAGTTTTGTAACTTCCTAAGCTGTGAGTATCATTTTGAACAGTTTGATGCTACATGGATTTAGAAAAGAAAACAAGAAGGAAAAATAACCTCTGGAAGGTGATCTGGAGCATAAGTGTCATCATCTTCAGCTATAACAAGGACTTCATCCCCTTCTTTCAAAACATAATCATCATCTGGATTTATGTTTATCTTTCCGCCTTCAGCTGCCACCTTAATTCCACAGGGAACTGCATCAGGAAATGAAATAAGAACATCTTTAAAACGCACACCATCCAACTCAGGCCACCTTTTGATATAAAATTCAGCATTCTCAAACCCCAATATATCCTCCCATATCTGCCAAAAGAAGGGGAATTGAATAGATTAAAAAATGTAGTTTAAATTTAGAATTAAAGTAAGGGAACCTAAAATTGTAGAAGAGAGACTGTATAATTCATAGGCTTTATGACATACATAAGACAAATGTGATATTTATATAAATAGAAACAGAATAGGAAAACATTAGTACTTATGTCCACAAGATATCCATGTTTACTGTGTGCTTTTCTTTCTGCAGAATTTTTAACCAAAATCGGTTGATGTACTCATCAATCTAATAATTAGTATTGTTAGCTGAGTCTCATTAATTAGTCTCACCACTGTCCTATTAGACATCTCATGATAATTGGCTCTACTTGAATTTTCCAATGAATCGTCTCCTTTCTCTCGTTAAGGACGTATTTAACTTCTATTGTATTTATCGATAAAGTATGCAAGCACTACAGCTCAGTTATTTACAATTTTGATTACAACCGCTACATGCCTATTTAATTTGCAATTCATACTAAGAATTGTTTTCATTTTTAAAAGTCATTTAACATTTTAATTTAATTAACTGAGAACAGAAAATTAAAATAACTTGACCATCTCAACTTAAGACAGTAATTTAATTGAGACTTTTCTAAAAATCCACCAAGTTGATACTGATCTTTTCTCATTTGCTTGTCATCTTTATTTACAAACAATTTGTTTGAAGACTTAATGCTATTACCTTGCATAAACTTCACCACTAACTGTTTATTATTGTTGGTCATAGATAAGATATACTGTAATTCAACTTTAAATTAAATACATGAATAATAAAATTGATTTAAATAAAAAAACATGTTTGTCAAACAGGTCTACAAGCTAGTTTAGAATACAGTATGATGCTACACTGACAGAATAGCAGACAAGGATTTACATGTTCAACCCCTACAACTACAAGATACCCACAAAGTGAACACATTCTGCACAAAATTACAGACCAAAATAATTGGCTGAAGAATGACATGAAAAAATTACTTCAAATTGATTTTGAATCACCACCGCATTCAACAGAAATTTAACAGAGAGAAGTGAGAAAACATTCTGAAGCACACAAAGCAGAATGCTGGATTATAGGTAACTAAGGAAAGGCAGAGGCCCTCATTTTGGTATCATAAACACTAACCCTAATTAAGGTTTTTTTTCCCCCATTTGAGTCTGGTTCTAATTAAGAATTGAACAATCAATATCAAATTTATAAGAACTTGAAACTGAGAGTGGAGCTTACGAAAGAAAATTTGTCACACAAGCAAGAAAGAAGTTTGATGCAAACAACAGTGACATTTAAAAGGACCTAGGAGTGCAACTACACACCCAACCCCCCCCCCTCGCCCCAACATACACGCACACCCCCAACAAAGAGAAGTTAGAAAGGTGGGGGGGGGGGGGGGTGTGGAAAGGGTGGTTGGCAAAGTCACCGACTTCAAATAAACTTTAAAATTGTGATAGAAATGTAGCTATAGCATAGTAAGTAACCTGTGCAAGGCCGGGTTGCAGAGCACATTGTATCATCAAGCGCCCAATTACATCATGTGCAACTACTGTTTCAACAAGATCCCCTCCAACAAGCTTCACCAGGGGTTCGTTATCAATGTCACTCATCTCCACAACAACGTGACCCCTTAAACCCTCTTTCACTCCATTGAGACTGAGCACAACCCTCAAAGCACGTGCATCACTCTGCTAACAAATATATGAACATATAAGTTATTTTGTTTCAAAGAAACAATATAAATCATTGAGAAGCATAAGGCCATTGAGAATTGGAAGTAACCTGATCAGCATTTTCATGTGACGCTAATACAATGATAGCACGTGCCTTTGAAACTGAGACCTGTGAGCATGGAGGGGGGAAAAATCTGAATAAAAGATGTATAGTTTTAAAAGAAAATGAGAGACAGTAAAAGAGCAAGCCAACTACTGTCATCAGGAAAAAAGAAGAGGGGCGGAAAAGGAATCTTAGATACCAAAAAGTACCTTCTTTAAGTCAGCCAGTATAAGAGGACTGCCACTTCGGCATATAACAGATGTCCCCATGAAGTCAAACTCTAGCTTTCCTATGTCTATCTCCATTTCCTCCTTGTCTCGTTCTGCAAGTACAACAACAACTCCACCACCAATGCTTTTGTTTGCTATTGCAAGCTGCTTCAAGAGTGAACCCTATAACCAACATATCATAAATTAACTTTGAACTGTTTTCTCTTAATAAATTTGACACTTTGACCTCAAGATTTGTGCAGTTGACCCATTTCATAAAAACCAAATATGTTCAGGCTTAGAGAAGCCAGCAACAGAAAGGGTCAAGGGCATATGAGGTTCACTTTGCACTTTCAACAGGCATAGAGATATACCATTCAAAAATGCTAAAAATGTTATAAAGGGGTGCTAGCAACAAATCTAATTTCACATGCACCCTGTATATGCTGAAACCAAATTTTGGACAGAAACCTTGCACTTAAAAGGAAACACTCAGTTATTCATATCAACTCATTTTCCTTTTCTAATGGATCTCAAGAACCATAATTAGACATGAAATTCCAGTAACAGTTAAGTTCATGCTTTCAACAACTTCTTATTTGCTGAAAGAAGAAATTTTTGGTAATATATAACAAAAAATTAGTGGCATCTCAAAAGTTCCCTAACAACTTCCCAAAGCTAAACCAGTATTTACCAATCACCCTAATACTACAATCTTAACAATAGCCAGAAGTTAAAGGAACATCTAGATATCACTCAAAGATTGCCAATGAAAATTAGACACTGGGGGTGAATCGAGCTCAAATGCACTCAAGAAGATTACCAATTTGTCACCCCAACCAAGAATAAGTATGTGGTCCATTTCAATAACTTCACTCTTTCCTTTCCGCAGTGAATCCATCTTCTCTGAGATAGCATCAGAAATAAGCCCAAGCATCATTGCAAATATCAGCATGCCTCCTGAACTTATGGAGACAGAAACAATCCTTGGCCCAATGCCAACCCTGTCCGCATGATTTCCTGAGTCAGCTACGAAAGTCCAGGCAAGCCAAAGAGCTTCAGTAAAGCTACTCTCACTTACTGCATACAATGCCAATCCACCAAATCCTATAAGGAATATAGTTGCAAAGAGAAGTGCAAGCAGCTTTGCATAAGGATATATAGAGAAACACACATCCACCATGTATGCAACTCTCTTCTTCAAGGGAACCTCCTCTTTGCTAATCTTTGTACTCTTCAAAAGTCTTTTGATTGGGGGAAGATGGTCCAGATATTTGTAAAACAGAAATGGCATAAAGATTGTGAACGACACAGAATACAAGGCAACGGTTCTACTATTAGCATTACCAAAATGAGGAATTGAACCATTACAAATATAGTTATAACCACAAAGACGACAAAGGTTACTTTTCTCTTCCTGCAAGCAAACAAAACCAAATTAAAATTTTGCATAAAAATTAACCAACAAAAGTCAAAAGGAATGTCCAACAATTGTCGAAAATATAAACCTGAAGTTTTGCAACTCTGTTTTGTAGATAAGCTGCATAAGGTACGGATAATATACAAGTGAAACTGAACTGCAAAAGAAAATTAGAAACAAAATTATAAAAACCCAAAAAAAAAAATTTGAGGCCAACTGCTGTCTCTGAGAAGCTCAAACAAAGAATACGAAAAATAGTTTGACAAATCTACATCATTGGCTATCTTTTGAAAATAGAAATGGCAAATTTCAGACTTAACAATATGTACTGATATAAGCAGACACCATGTTAGCTAGATTTCCTATAGAACCATGATGGAAATCCCTTTGGCGTTGCATTAATGATCTAATTCTCCAATAATGGCAACCCAAACTTCTCCCACCAGCTCTAGAGAACGCCAATAAGTAACTGATATAAATGGAAATATAAGCACAGGGGAAGAAATCAAACTTGCATATGGGTCATTGAGTTACTTCTTGACCTTTTGTAGTACTTGGGAGGGGCTCCTCAATCCTTTATTGAGTTGCACCAGAAAAGAGACTGCTGTAGTATATTTTTTATTTTAAAGGGGTTATTCATTTTTGTCTAACGCAAAACAATAGGGTGAAGGCGTGAAGCCAATGTTATTTACCCAAAACTCGGGGTATGTCATTATAATTTTCCGAAAGCAAAACAGGGGAAAAAAAGAGAGGAAGAATTTTTTTTCTTTTAAAACGATGGTTAAGGTGATTTTCTTGGTTAACCAAATTGACAAATTCCTTGACATTAATCTGTATTTTTACTTCTCATTTCCTCTACCTTTCCAAAAGCCAAATTAGTTTTAATAGTTTTCAGTTTGGCAAAAATTTCTGCCCATAAAACTTGTCCGAAATTGGACCACATATATTCCCATAAAACCTATTTTCAAATTTGGTCTTTTCAAATGCACATTCCCTCCAAAAATAAGGTTATAAAATTTGCTATTTTCACACACACACACATATTAAGTTTTAACTTGAGCCACAAACTAGACATAAAATAAAACCACTTCAAAATTTGGCTTATATCAAAACTAAACATAAAAAACAACCTGATTGACGACTAATAGAGGTTTTTTTTTTTTCTAATAACAAAAAAAAAAAACTCAAAATTTTCCCACTCTTTTCATCCACGTTCTCAACAACAAAACTGACATAAAGCCATTAGGAAAAAAAAAAAAAAAAAAAGGGGGGGGGGGTAAAATGCAAAACCCTCTTTCTAAGTTTCACCATAATTCATTTCAGTTCTCTAACTTTATTTTCGTTCATTCCAATTCTCTTAAGTTTCAAGTTTATTCAATTAAGGCTCTCCATCAACTTCGTTGAAATTTTTTTAAAAAAAAATTATGGAAAATATTTTTCAATCATTAATTGGATTTTTTTTAATTAAAAAATTTTAAATAAAAAAAAATTAAAAATTTGGACAACTAAGCGCAACATTTAACAAAAGTTGATGGAAAGACTTTAATTGAATAAACTTGAAACTTAAAAGAACTGCTAAGTTACACGGGTACGAATACATGTATTGGTACGGTACGGGTACAGGTATGAGGATACAACATTTCTTGAAAACTTTGGGTACGATATGCTAGGGATACATGTATTAAGTACTTATTAAATTTATTTTTTATATATTGTTAAGCATATATCAATTTAAAAACAATAATGGATAATAAAGTGAATCTATGAACATTAAATGTTGTGTAGAATATAAACTAAGATCCAAAAGCGTAAATAAAATATAATTAGATAAGTATTCAACATTGAAACCAATGTATTAAGCATATAAATAAAAATTCTTACAAATTTGGGCTATCTCTCATTATCGGGGTTAGATTACAATGGTATCTATGTTGTATCAAAGATGCATCCTAGATGAATTGGCACTTAAATATATATATATATATATATATATATTTGATTGGCCAAGTATCTTAGAGGTATCCGGTATGATACCGGTACGATACGTATTGGGTACGATACAGGTACGTGAGGAAAAATGCAGTATCCGTGCATTAGAGAAGGACTAAAATGAATTTTGGTAAAACATAGAAAGCAGGTTTTGCATTTTAGCAAAAAATAAAAGAAAGTGTGTACCATAGAATGACCCATAAATAAAACCAGTTCAAATTCTACTTATATAAAAACTGAGCTAGTTTCCTCAACATACAAACCTGTTAATGTGTATAGTGTTGTGGACTTTAGGCTCAACTAGATTACTTATATAGCACACATTCTTGTACTACACTCTTACTTGTACTGCACTCATATGCCTCCTATATATATAGGCACTCATGTATATTCTTTTATCTTGAGAAATACAATATAATTATTCAGTATTTCTAACATGGTATTAGAGTCACTGCTCTGACCCTTTCTTAGCAATCTTGTCTTTATTGGTATTACTCCATTCTCAACATCGCTTTCGCCATCACAGCAGCTACTGCAGCCTTTCGCGTTGAACCTCTAACATCTTCCAGTTGTCGTCTTTGAGTTCCGGACCTGCAGCCGCTGCCCTTGAGGAGTTTCACACCACGAAGACCACTGCCCTCTTTTCATCACCGCCCTCGAATATTGCTCCGATTAATTTTCTACAAGTACCACTGAGATCGTCTTGCGCCGATTTACACAATCGTGGAAACCTCGAAGCCATCGGACATTACACGCGCCCCCACGTGCCGCCCAAAGATTCTGCGGTCAATCTCACGTGCTCCACGCGCCAATAGGCTTCTTCACGCGCCTCCACGCGCTTTCACGCACCAAATCTGCACCTGCTGACGTCAGCCCTAAGTGACGTCATCCCTGCCACGTCATCTGCTGACATCATCGTCCACTCATCTGCTAATGTGACCTGCCACGTCAGCTGACGTCATCGTTGGCCAAACCGTTGACTTTACCGTTGACTAGGGTTGACTTTAATTGAGGGTTGACTTTGACTGTTGACTTTTTTGCAGTGTTGACTTTTTTGCAGCCCAGGTGCTCCTTACCCAGTTTTTCACATAGATTTTAATTTTTGCAATCCATTTTTTCATATTTTGCTTCTAAATGAAGAATAAAGACAGGTCTTCTTCTTGTTGCAATAATCGTCATCGAAAATCCAGCAAACGTTTTTGCAATTTTTGCAAACATCTTGGCCACAATATTGAGACTTGCTATCATCACAACAAATCAGCTGTTTCAATTTCTGCTGCTACTATTGCTAACACTGAGAGTGTCCAACCAATGACTCCCGTCACTGCATAGTCTCAATCTTCTAGATCCACTTTCACCATTTCTAGATATGACCTTATAAACATCATCGCTAATGTCATTCGTATGTTGGTAATGCATCTTATTCCTCTTTTCTCTCAGCTTTATCTGGTATGTCTCCTTCCTTTTGGCTTATGGATTCTGCTTGTTGCAATCACATGACACCTCACTCGTCCTTATTTTCTGAACTTCAACCTGCACCGCACCCTCTTAATATTCGCACAACAAATGGTTCTACAATATTTGGTCATAATATAGGTTCTGTTTTGACCTCCAACCTCTTAGTTTCTGGGGTCTTTAATGTTCCTGACCTTTCTTACATTTTATTTTCTGTGGGACAATTAGCTGAGTTGGGTTATCGCATTATCTTTGATTATTCTGGGTGTATTGTGTAGGCTCCAAGAACGGGACAGGAGCTTGGGACCGATCCCAGAGTTAGGCGTATGTTTCCCGCGGACAACCTTCGTCTTCCACTTGTTGCTCCTATTTCTGTTACTGCAGTTGTTGCAATTTCTTCTATTCCTTCCCTTGCACTTTGATATGCCAACTTGGTCACGCATCTTCCTCTCGGATACAACACTTGGCTTCTAAAGGTTTGTTAGGTTCAGTGTCCACAGAAAATTTCGATTGTGTTTCATGTTAATTAGGAAAACAACCAACTTTTCCTTTCAATACTAATGAATCAGTGTCCACTGATATCTTTGACCTAATTCATTCTGATGTTTGGAGACCTTCTTCTGTCTCTAGTATTGGTAGATTTCGATATTTTGTTATTTTTGTTGATGATTATTCCCGTTATAGCTGGATTTTTCATATGAAACATCATTCTGAATTATTACAAGTATATTCTACTTTTGTAAAAATCGTTAAAACTCAATTTTTCAAACATATCAAAAATTTTCGATCTGATAATACTCTTGAGTACACTCAATATGGTTTCCAAGCTGTTTTGCATTCCTATGAAACTGTTCATCAACTAACTTGTCCAGGTACCTCTCAGCAAAATGATAGAACCGAACGAAAACTTCATCATATTCTTGATACTGTTCGTGCTCTCCTTCTCTCTGCCAAAGTTCCTGCTCCTTTTTGGGGCGAAGTTGCACTTCATGTTGTTCATGCTATTAATCACATTCCCAGTCCTGTCATCCAAAATCAAACTCCACATGAGCGCCTTTTTGGGTAATCTCCAGATTATCATCACCTTCGCTCATTTAGTTCTACCTGTTTCATTATTCTTCAACCACATGAGCATAACAAACTTGAGCCTCGGTCAAGGTTTTGTTGTTTTCTTGGCTATGGCGAAACTCAAAAGGGGTATCGGTGTTATGATTCTGTTTCTCATCGTCTTCGTGTCTCCCGCAATGTTATCTTTTGAGAACATCGCCTCTTTGTCAAGCTCTCTCACCTCCGTGCCTCCCTATCTTCCTTCTCTATCTTAGATCTTTTTCCAGATGAGGCACATATTTCTTCTGTAGTTGCTCCTGATCCTCTTGTAGTTGCTCCTGATTCTCATGTAGACTTCTCTGTCCAACCACCAGATATCATTGATCTCTTTCCTAGTTCACTCTTTAATGAACAGGTAGAAGATGAACAAGTTGAAGATGAGCTACCCAACCCCAACCTTGAGCTTGGGTTCCTTACTTTTGCTCCGCCTGAAGATCTTGCACAAGACATTCCACCTCTTCACTCAACTTGGGTAAGATCCATTTCTGCATATTTACTTGATTATCATTGTTACATTGCCCTTGCTACACTGCACGAGCCTTGCACCTATCGTAAGGCTTCCATTGACTCTTTATGGCAAATTGCAATGAAAGAGGAACTTGATGCATTATCTAAAAACCATACTTGGGATTTGGTGACTCTCCCCCCTGGAAAATCTGTGGTTGGCTGTAAGTGGATTTACAAGATTAAGACTTGCTCTGATGGGTCCATTGAGCGCTACAAAGCTCGTCTTGTTGCAAAAGGCTTTACACGGGAGTATGAGATTGATTATGAAGAGAATTTTGCTCCGGTTGCTTGTATCTTATCTGTTCGTGCCTTCTTAGCTGTTGCTGCTGCCATTAAATGGGACCTTTTGTAGATGGATGTTAAAAATGCATTCCTTAATGGGGATTTAAGTGAAAAAGTTTATATGCAACCTCCTCCTAGTCTTTCTGTTGAATCAAACAAGGTTTGTCACCTTCGATGTGCACTTTATGACCTTAAACAAGCTCCACGAGTTTGGTTTGCCAAATTCAACTCTACCATCTCTCGCTTGGGTTACATAGCCAGTCATTATAATTCTATCTTATTTCTTCGTCGTACTGACAAAGGCACTATTTCACTTCTCTTGTATATGGATGATATGATCATAACTGGTGATGACCTCAATGGCATTCAAGAACTCAAGGATTTTCTCAGTCAGCAATTTGAGATGAAAGATCTTAGACATCTCAGCTACTTCTTGGGTCTTGAAATTCTACAATGGACTTTATATTACTAAAGCCAAGTATGCCTCTGAACTCTTGTCTCGAGTTGGACTCACTGATAGCAAGACTGTTGACACTCCAGTTGAGCTTAATGTGCATCTGACTCCCTCAAGAGGGAAACCATTGTCTAATCCCTCTTTTTACAGACGCTTGGTTGGCAGCCTAATTTATCTCAATGTCACTCGTTCAGACATTTCCTATGCTGTTCACCAGGTGAGCTAGTATTTGTTTGCTCCATGATCAACTCACTATGCTGCTGTTCTGCGCATTCTTCGATACTTAAAGGGCACTCTCTTCCATGGTCTTTTCTGCTCTGCTCAGTCTCCTCTTATTCTCCATGCATTTTCTGATGTTGATTGGGCAGGAGATCCCACTGATTGTAGGTCCACCACTAGTTATTGTTTTCTTCTTGGTTCTTCTTTGATTTCCTGGCGAAGCAAGAAACAAACTCATGTGGCCTGCTCCAGTACTGAAGCAAAATATCGTGCCCTTGCTGATACCACATCTGAGCTCCTTTGGCTACAATAGCTTCTCAAAGACTTAGGTGTGTCTACATTCTTCGATACTTAAAGGGCACTTTCTTTCATGATCTTTTCTGCTCTGCTCAGTCTCCTCTTATTCTCCATGCATTTTCTGATGTTGATTGGGCAGGAGATCCCACTGATCGTAGGTCCACCACTAGTTATTGTTTTCTTCTTGGTTCTTCTTTGATTTCCTGGCGAAGTAAGAAACAAACTCATGTGGCTCGCTCCAGTACTGAAGCAAAATATCGTGCCCTTGCTGATACCACATCTGAGCTCCTTTGGCTACAATAGCTTCTCAAAGACTTAGGTGTGTCTACATTCTCTGCTACTCCTCTTTATTGTGACAACTAGAGTGCCATTCATATTGCTCACAATGATGTCTTCCATAAACGGACTAAATACATCGAGATTGATT
This sequence comes from Lithocarpus polystachyus, assembly GCA_033629205.1. NCBI lineage: Eukaryota > Viridiplantae > Streptophyta > Magnoliopsida > Fagales > Fagaceae > Lithocarpus > Lithocarpus polystachyus. The sequence continues at coordinate 107,069,683 of CM066163.1, read as the reverse complement.
GTCATTTTATCCGTTATCATCTTGTCCATGGTGCTCTCAAGCTGATCTTAGTCTCCTCTAATGATCAACTTGTAGATATCTTCACCAAGTCACATTCTAATGGACGACTTCGTACTTTAGTCGACAACCTTAAGTTAGTCTCACATCCACCTTGAATTTGAGGGGGGCTGTTAATGTGTATAGTGTTGTCAGCTTTAGGCCCAACTAGATTACTTGTATAGCACACATTCTTGTACTCTTACTTGTACTACACTCATATGCCTCTTATATATATAGGCACTCATGTATATTCTTTTATTTTGAAAAATACAATACAATTATTCAGAATTTCTAACAACCAAATTAACTAACTAAATGGTTAAATAGAGCTTTTGTCCCCACTCTTTTCATTCACTTTCTCAATAAAACATAGATAAAGCCAATTTTTAACTAAATATAGGGCTTTTTTTTTTTTTTTTTTTTCAGTAACATTCAAAGCTCAATTCTCTCTCTCTCTCTCTCTCTCTCTTAGACTTTTCATTCACTTTCACAGAAACTAACTAGACACAAAGCCAAATTCTAACTAACTGATTCACTAAATAGACTCTTTATATATATATATATATATATATATATATATAAGACAGACTAAAATTTTATTAACACGCTATAAAGAGTGTTTATTTTTTCCTTTAACATTGAAAGCTCAGCTTTCTTCCCCTCTCTTTTCATTCAATTTCTTAGCAACCAAACCACATAAAGCCAATTCTAAGGGCCTGTTTTGTTTAGGCCAGTTTTGAATGATATCACTGGAAACTCATAACTCAGTGATGAAAAAATGTGGGACCCACATAAATTTTTTTTTTTTTGGCTTGATTTCCTAATCTTGTTTTCATCACTCAAACTCAAAATTTTTGAGTGAGAGTGATGAAAACTGAAAACACCAAATTGGTGTTTTCAGTTTTTGAGATACATAACTCAGTGGCAAGATGGTAAATTTTTGACCTTTGTGGGGCCCAAATGTGTTGATGGCATTACCTCTCTCTTACTTTATCCTCTCTCTTTCTTCTCCCACTTTTTTCTCTTTCTTTCTCTCTCTCTCTCTCTCTCTCTCTCTCTCTCTCTCTCTCTCTCTCCCTGTTTTTTCTTTCTTTCTTCCTTTGTCTGGATCTTTCTTTCTTCCTTCTCTAGTTCAGCCTAGTTCCATTGCCACCACACCAAATTTTAGGTACTCACTTGAAATCGAAGTCGAAGCACAACCATTATTCGAATTCGAGATCTCTTTGGTCTCGAGCCTCTCGGTTTTTACTACCCCCTGTTCTTTCTTCTCATCGTTCGTAAAAGAGGTCTCTACGGCGTTCTTGCAGTCACGAGAAAACAACGCCATGTAATAGCCTTCTAGCTTCTGACGCTTTTGCTGGTTCAGCCCAGTTTTGCCGTTTGAAGCCAATGACCCAAAAAAGGAAAACCATGAAACCATGATTGCCGATGCTGGTTTAGCCCAGTTCCGCTGCCACCATCAAAGCGAGAGCCTTGAAACACCAAGACCATGATCGCCAGTGCTGGGTTTTGATTTTGTTGCCATGATTTTGTCGCTGGTGCTAGGTTTTATTTTTATTTTGATGAATGGGTTTTGATTTTGTCGATGATTGATAAATGGGTTTTGTTAATAGTTGCTGGGTTTGTGGTGGTGGATCGGTTTGTAGTAGTTGATGGTGACTAGTGGCTAGGTTAGTGGTGGTGGATTGGTAGTGGTTGATGGTGCCGATGAGTGGCTGTGAGTTGAAGGGAGGGAGAAGATAGATAGATAGATAGAGATGGATAAACGCGGGTAGCAATAGTGGGTAGTGTGAGTGGTGGGGTCTACTGTTTTGGGAAAAAGTTGTAAAGATATGTAATTGAGAACTGAGTCCAAACATGTGTTTTGCAATTTTGTGTGAAGGTTAGGTTTGAGAACTAAAATATGAGTTTTGGGTTTGAGTTATGAGTTTTGAAAGTTGAGTTATGAAAACTAAAATATCACTAAATCAAACAGGCCCTAAATATATAATGACTCAGTAAATGGACTTTTTTTTTCCATATATATATATATATATATATATAAATAAGGCTAAAATTTTATTTACACGCTGTAAAGATTGTTTTTTTTTTTTTTTTCCAAAACATTTAAAGCTTACTTTTTCTTTTCCTCTCTTTTCGTTCACTTTCTCACCAACTCTTCAGTGTTCAGAGATAAAGCCAATTTCCAACGACCTAACTAACTAACTGACAAACTAAGTACAGTTTTTTCTTTTCTTTTTCCTAACCTTCAAAGCAACAAAATTTTTTCCCTCACTTTCTCATCAACCAAACAAAGCTAAAGCCGATTTAAAAACAAAGAATAAGAAGAAACTAACCAAATATAGAATGAGCAAGTGATTAAATTCCCGAGTCCTCCTCGCACCCAGTTGACTCACAGAACTCGCCTGACTCGCCGAACTCGACAGACTCACCAAAAGCTTGTCAGTTTCAGAATCCGAATCCCTACTATTTATATCATTCCGAGCCGTAATCCGGTGATTCTCAGGCGACGCTGCAGATTTCACATCACCAACAACAATCGGACGGTCAGGATCAGGATTGGTACTGCGAGGCTTGACGTGGACGCGAGTTCTATTAGGATAGGCACCGAGAAAGGACGGGTAAACATAGTCGCGATCGGAGAAGTAAGAGGCGGAGGATTGATCGAGGCCGTTGGATGAAGAGACGGAGACGCGGAGAGGATGATCGGACGGCCGAGAAGAAGCGGAGGCGGAGGTGGTGGTGGAGAAAGGAAGAGTGTTGATGCGTCGTACAGTGGAGAAGAGTGGATTGGTTTCGGCACCACCGGGGCCAGTGGTGGTGGTGGTGGTGCGTAGTTCGGTTAAGGATATGGATTTTGTGAGAAGTGGTGGTCTTTGTGATGAAGATGAAGGTTCTGTGTTTTGGTTTGGAGGGAGTGAGTCTTCTTCTTCTTCATTGGATTTGGACATTGTGAAGAAGAGGAGATAATGGTTTTGGTGATTGAGAGAGATCTAGAAAAGTAGAGGAGAAGAGAAGAGAGTAGTAGAGTGGGTTGCCTGTTGTGTGTCTTTTTATCATACTGGAGCAGGTTTCACTTGGAGACGTAAGATTCTCTAGAGAGAGAGAGACAGACAGAGTGATTTTCTTTTTGTCTGAAAGAATCAAAGAAAGTTTATTTATTATATATATATATATATATATATATATAGTATATATTTTTAAGAGAAACTTTTTATTCAAGATTTTAGGTTCTAGAATGCATATATATATATATATATATATATATATATATTTGAGTTAAGTTTTCACCTAGTTCGCACCGGGAATTTGGATAATGATTGAATGATTCATAATGCATTATTATACAATCATTTATAGTGTCCATATTTGTGATTGGAACTCCACTTGTCTTTCTCTTCATATTTGTTTATTTTATCCAAATAAGTTTTTATTTTTTATTTTTTTTATAATAAAGTTTTAACTCATAATATCCGTTTTTGATAGTTATGTTTTTATTATTAAATCAAGACACTAATCTATTTTTGATACAGATAAAAATTAAACTCTATGTCTTTTAATTAACCGTCAGCTTAGCTAATTGAAATCTACTAAACAAGTACTAAATCAATTAGTACTATACAAATTACTATTAGTATTATAATAAAATATTACGTAGTGACTTAATAATAATTTTGATTAGTGCAAACTCAACAATACAAAGTAAATAAATATATTTTATAATTGGATACACCTCAATTACAAGGTTTATATCATAAAATTTGGGAATGCTATTTTTTCATTTAAACTCTCTAATTCCCTTTAATGGAATTAAAACAATTCAACAGTTTGTAAAATTCCATGTATACTATACATAACCAAATAAATGTCACATGTCTTATATTCGACTACAAAATTTGAAAGAATTTGAGGCTTTAGGTGAGAGGAATCTTATCCCATTAATATTTTAAGTATCCTTCACACGAAGGAAGAAATTTTACTGTGATGGAATAGAGTTTCCTAATATTTATTTATTTTATTTTTTATTTTGCATGGAAAGTTAGGAAGATAGCTCATGCTTTAAGGTTTAGCATGAATGTGGGCCGTAGGGGTCAATTCATGATGACGTGAATGGCGGTGATGATTTGGGATTTGTCTGGTGGAGTTGGACTCTACAGTTCGGTAATTGCATTCCATATTTCCGTTTTTAGATTTTATAGTTTAAACTTTTCAGTTTTAAAAGCTTCATTTGGAGAGTTTGTCAAAGTTTATGCCAAGGATAAAAATTAAGTAAAGTACTTTAGGTAAAATTTTTTAGGCTTTTTTTAAAAAAAATTCAGTCATGTGATTATTTAACTTAAAAATATACTAGGTTATCATAAGAAAAAATTTACATGGCAGAATCTTAAAAAGGAAACCTAAAGAACAGTACCTAAGTTTTGCTCGTATGTGAAATAAGATCTTTCAATCGTGTTTTGATAAAAAGATGTAGGAATAAAAAAAAAATTGCAAGTATTGACAATTTTTGAATTTTTTTTTCTAAAAGTAATCTTTTTTACATTAATTACTCTTCACAAAAATGATTCTTGCAATATTTGAAAATTTTGAATTTGGTCTTTCTTTTTATATATTATTTAATTATTTTAATACATTGAAATATTAGCACACGTCTATTACATATACTAAAGGATAAAATTGATATGAATTTAATTTTTTTTCAGAGACAAATATTTGTAATTAAATTTTTAACTTTGAGAGATAATAATCTAATTTCAACCAAATTTTATGGACAAAAACTGTGTCGGCTCTCATTAAAGGCATAGGAACATTAGTGAATACATTCTTTGCTCACAAGTTTGTCCATAATTTTCATAAAGACAAAAGAACTCTTAAGCTTTGCGTTAACTATTATCCATTTAATTTTGGAAAAATCTTTTTAGGAGGGACAATTTTATATATTTCTGTCAAAACTTTCTATTATTAAAAGTCTGTCTAGTATTAATTTTAATTTTTAGTTTTTGTCTTTTGTTTACATCTTTTTAAAATTTTACTTTTTTTCTATTTTTTCTCATTTTTTTTCGAAATACAAATATATTTTAACATACTTTCAACAAAGAATTAAATAAGTTCGACGTGTTATGACCCTTTCAAACAAGAGAGGTTTAATTGTAGACTTGTAGTTACCTAAATGTTAGGATTTTTGTCAAACAGTTGACTTCGATGATGCAATGAACAAGGTATCCAAAACCCTTCTAACCAACCAGACCATTAGTTTTTAAGATATTAGCATTAATTTTACATTAAATCTGGTACGTGTATGTGTTACCCGCATGTAATTCTATTAATCTGCATGCAATTTTTTGTCATTCGAATGGGGAGTGGGGACAACTGAAAATTTTTCTATAGAAAGGGAATTAATAATTATACATGTAATTGTCAGTCATTCAGCTAGTGCAGCTTTTTCTGGTCCCAGATATCTTTAAAACCATAGGAAATGTCAAAAGAACTGAAATTTTTTATAGTGACAATTTTATGTGGTTTTGTTAATCAATTTCTTAAGAACTTGGTTATTGAATTAAACACGATACACTCCATCTCTGACGGTGTTACCCAAGTTCGGTTCTTCTAAGTTTGATTAAATACTATCTTGCTGTAAATCACTCAAAGAAACCACACAAATGGTAATATATAATCGTCTTTATTTAGATATATTAAGATATCTACTAGCTAGTGACTAGGTTTTTTGGAACATTATGAAAAGTCTGGGATTTGGGGTTTCAAACTTTCTAACCTGACAATAGTTTGCTGCTTTCTTGCATGATCTACCTGTTTTTTTGGACAAGATGTCCTAAAGTCAATTAAGCCATCAATTCTACGAATAATAATTATAGTTACGTAATTTTGAGTTTATTATGGATTTTATATAATAGTTGGGATTATGGATAATAACTTTATCATGAACTTTTAGTTGTTGGAGATGAATTATTCGTGAGTTACAGTTAATTTAACTAGTAGAGTATTTTCTCGTCAAATAAAATGTTTGGGTTTTGAACTTTTTGTCTATATCAAAAATTGATTTGTTTTTTAGCCAAGTAATAAGAGCCATTATATTGCGTGAAGTGGTTAAAATTCTAACCTACCTATAAAGTTAGAAGTTGTTAACATTAGAAAACACCATATATATAAAGTCGTGAGAAAGTTGGGATTTTGCTCACGCTATTAATGCTTATTTTGTGTTTCAAATAATGTAATTCAATCATTATTAATAAAAAAAAATATTAAGTCCCAAAAAAAATCTTAAGTCTATTAATAATAAATATGTTGGTGTTGTGCTTAATGTTTCAAATAAAAATGCTTGATTTATTAGACTTTCTAACTCATCCATATTTTTTTTTTGATAATTCAATAGTTTTAACCGGAAGAGAGATTCAAACACTATATCTCTATTGGAAACAATACCATTAAAAAATACTGACTAATTAAGTTATAATACTCTTACTTTTACGTCATCATTTAGTGCGTAATGATCGATGTAGTGCTAAGCCAGTGGAAGTGTCATGCACATGGCACCATATGGTGTTAACAGGCATGGTGTAATATTAATATACAATCACATGTGATGGAATAATGTGCTTTGTAGAGTGTCCACTCTCATCTATGAAGCTAAGATCTGTTTGAATTGTTTTGTTTTCCCCTTTCCATAATATATATTTTATAAAAAAAAGGTCCACGCTCTACAGTACACGAATGAAGCCAAACTATTTAAGTGATGACATTTGCTTTGTGCATGGAAAAGATTTTTAGGTTTTTTTTTTTTTTTTTTTTTTGGGCTCATTGGAGATTTATTTAAGTAATTTATAAAATATGTAAGAGGCTTTACTAATCATATGACAACATCTTTTATCGTTTGACTTGTATTCATGCGCATTAAAATGGTGAAGGCGTGAAGCACTATCAGAATTGGCGAAAAATTTTTGCTATAAATTTTTTTAAGACAAACTATAATTTATTTATTTATTTATAAAAAAATCATGACTAGATCACCTAAGTCATTTATTACATATTAGGACAAAACCTAAGTATAACACCTTATGCATAATTTTTTGAAAATTTTCAATTAAATTCAAACGCTTAATTGCATTTATCAATAAAGTACAAACATATTACCGCGCACTTCTAGTATGATGATCACTCTACAAGTATAGAAGTACAGAGTTCTTGTGAGGTGAGGGCCGGATAAAGCCAAGGTTCAAGTCTCCAGAAAGGAGTTTCACATGCATATACACTTAAATTAGGCTAAAGTATAATTTTTATCTTGTATCATAAAATAAAATAAAGTACAAACATAATTATATCTTTTTCAAGTACAATTAAATCTAATGTAACTATGTGTCTGAATTAAATTCTAGCTTACATTTAATTTTATGACAAGCCAACCACATTATAATTAAAAAAAAAAAAATTATACCACACGATTAGCACAATTGTTTTAGATAATTGTTTTACTATACCTATAAATCTTATTGTTTCCTTTTTTTAGTTACACCTATAAGTCCTGTGTTTGTCCTACCTTTTTTTTTTTTTTTTTGAAAAATAGATTGCTTAGAAATTTAAAAATGTGAAAAAATCGATTTTTTTGCCAAAAATTAACTATCAAAAGGTTATTATCATATAAAATAATAATTGCATAAATCAACCACATAATGTCTACAATAAAATGATAATCAAATGTACTATAATAGCATACAAACATAACACCAAATTGTATTAAAAAATGCTCATAAGTAATACTTGTGAAGAAGAATTATAAGGATAAGTGCAATAGAAGTCATTTTATTGTAGACAATGAGAAACTTTATTGTGTGCCAAATGTCAATAAATTTATGGCACGCAAAATTATCAATAAGACAAATAACACTAAAATTTTCACAAAATTTTTTTTATACAATTATTGACCTAACATATTGTGATTGGTTTATAAAAATGATATTAGTGGTGAATTTATGTATAAATAATGTTGATTTAATCACTCCTTACTTTAAGAAGTTGTGAAAAAAAGGCAGCAAAAAAATTATGTTCCCATTATTGCTATTATTACAGGCAATATTATTATTGTTGTTGTTATTATTATTATTATCATTGAGAAAAGGCACTATTAGTACTTATTAGAAAAAACGTAGCCCCACTCCCTACTTTTACCAATAAAGTATACTATAACATAACATTAAAAAAAAATGTAATTAATTATACAGGTTAGGGAAATGAGAGTTGACAAAGTATACCCCCCAGTATATGCACAAGATGCAATAGCATCCAATGACCAACAAAAAATCTTGGGGAAAAAGAGAGCCATATTGTAAATACTCCAACTAGAAAATGGGGAAACAAATGTTTGATATGTTCAATGATGGAAGCTATTATTTCATAAAGTAAAAAAAATGATGGAAGCTATTATGGCTCCCAATAACAATCAATAAACCTGTACCTTGCCCTTATCTACTTCATACCTAGCTTGTCGGTCCACACCTCACCTGTGATAAACATTGGGATCATGAATATTCCAACAAGAAAAGAGGGAAGCAATTTTTTCTATCTTCAATGATGGAAACCATGACCTTCCCTACAACAATAAACCCTAGCCCATATTCAAATTATATAATTGCCTCCCTAGTCCCTGCCCTCAAAGAAATGCCTCCTTGTTAATTGGCCCTAAGGAAATTCACTTGCTAAAAAAAAAAAATTCTAAATGATTATATTTAAATGAAAAAAATAAAAAAGTCAATATGGGTGACTTTTCAATTCATATTTTTTTTAGATATATATTATTATCTTTATTTATTAATTAAAGTTTGTTACAGTAGAGGGTATGAATCAATTTGATAAGGGTGATACCCTTTGATCATACAAAATTACAACATTTGAATAGTAATTAAACCCAGCTATCCTGTTAGGTTGCGATCTCCCCTCTCCTTTTCTAAAGGTTAGCACAATGATTGGCCTTGAGGTACTACACTCTACCGTGCACTCAGCAACTCCCTACAATCCAAAACCACAGATGCAGAAACAGGAGGAAAGCAATTGTTAAAGTGATAAACTTCAATAGTGTTAGAAATTTAGAATCAATGCCCATAATTCTACATGCATTATTGTTGCCTTTTCCAATGTTAGTGACGATAACCTAGGTGCCGAGCTAGTATCTTGTGAGCCAAACGTATGGAGCGCGCTTCTCATAGGCATGTGAGTCTCATAAGTGTGGGGTTCACATGCCTGTGAAAGACGCGCTCCATATATCTAACACATAAGATAATTTTTTCTAAATTAACTATTCATTTTTAACATTGATTTTATTATCTCAATTTACTCTTTTAAGTATATGATATTAGTTCAAAAGAAAAGTATTCAGATGAAATATTTAAACTTATTATATTTAATGAATCTTTTAAGTTAATATATGAATTGATATTTTGGAGAAGCATAAATATAATTAGATTATACTGAATCCTAGCTAAACTTGACAGATATTTTGAGTCTTAATTACAATTTACATTTACATTATGTTTCGTGTGATGATTAATTTTTGTTTATTTATTTATTTGAGTTTTTATTAGTTAAAAATATTTTTTGCAAATTAACTTTGCTGTCAACGTCATCTTTTAATCTTTCATGTCTTCAAATTCAATGATAAAAGCTATGGCCTTATCTACTTTTTCTGTTCACATTTGTGGGCTCCACACGTGACTCATGAAAAACATAGGGATCAAATTGGTGGTGGTGACATATGTTTGTATTGGTCTAGTTAAATCACGATGGAGGAACATTCTCGTCATCGTTAAGGATCTTATCATTTTGATTTTGATTGCCCACCAAAATAGACGCCATGGCAGCTAGCATATATGCATACATAAATTTTTGTTTCTTTCTACCCAAATATGAAATAAGTCCATTGTCTTGTAGTTTTTAACTTTGATTGGCCATCCTTAACTTCATCTTCTCTCTTTTAAGACTAATAAAGATTGAGAAAGGATATAGTTTTTGCCGTAACTAGTTGAAATGGCTAATTGAATAGTGAAAAAAAAATTATGAATCTGTGTGAAAGTAATTGTTTATTATTTACTGTCAATCACTTTAATAAATTATAGTAAAAGTTATGTTCACAGAAAAAATATAAAATTTTTCCTATTTTATGGTCAAGATTTAAATTTCTACAGTTGTTAAAATATTTTTGATTTTTATGTCATTTAAAGTAAGTTATCATTTCTTATTCGGTATGATGAAATTTTAGAAGATGTGACAGCATGAAATTTTGTATAATAGCAACACTAATGACTAACCTGACACGATTTCATCACAAAGTCGGAAATTTCTGGAGAAAGAGAACAGAAGAGAGGTGAAAATGAAAAGAATGTAAACCTTTTCCATTAGATTAACAAGTTGGATAGTAAACTTGCATTTCAGAATTTGCAGTCTTAATGTCTTATCACTCTATCTCACAAAAGCGCACATAGAAGCTTGCAAGTCAGATTATTGTTCTGCCTGCTGTTGTTAACAAAAACTGCAGTTTATCAAAAAATAAGTAAAAAAGCACATATATCACCACAACACGTGTTACAAAATGCTTATGTGGAAACACTTGCCAACTTGATACATAGTAGAATATTAGTAAAAATTAGTTCACACCTTATTATACACACTTTCTAACTCGAAAACTATGACTTCGAGTCATAATTTATGTGCAGATTGAGTGTGTGTGTGTGTGAGGGTGTGTAAATATAAACCACCCCTAGAATATATAGCGCATATTTTTTAGTGTGGTTTTTTTTTTTTTTTAAATACATTTGCATATTTGTAGAAATAAAATATTAGGTCAAAATCTCCCTGTACTTCCACTTTCATCATGCCCTCTCAAGCTACCTAAACCACTAGGAACTATACTCCCTCGTCATCATTTTATGGTAGAAGAAAGTATATTATGCATCTAACATACGTACCTTTTCTTTCACATTTGAGTTCCATGTATTTATTTGTTATGCTAAAATTGTGTGAATGTGTGGTTTCAATTATTTACCATACATATAGAAGAAATGCTCATTTTCTCACATGAATGATATATTTTACCATATTTAATCAGTAACACTCATTATGATATAAGAGAGAGAATTGCTTCCAAAGTAAAGAATAATTATTTATCTTAAAGGCATGTGTTTCTATAGAGTTAGGACTTCACGTCTAAAAGTAAATGCAGGGAAGAGAAGTTTAGAGATGCAGTGGTTTGGAGAAGCTGAGGCGCCGATGATGGAGAACCTAGCGGTTGACATAATGAACATTTCTCAAAAGGGATTGATGCAAATTTTCCAAGGATCAAATTGCTGTGTACATGGTGTAGAGAAAGGGTCAAAGCTTTTAGTGTGACAAAAATGAACAATCTTGGCTTTTGTTTGTTGAGTTTGAGTTTATTAAGTTTTTGTTGTGTAACAAGGTTGTAGTTCTAGTGTAAGCTGGTTGATTTCATCAATATTTATGTCAGTGATTCCTTTGGTAGAACTCGTTGGATAAGGGGATGATATAACCAACAAATAAGAACTGGGGGAAGTGAAGTATGAAACCATGTTAGATCAGTGCATTTTGGCAAGCGTCTTTTTCCCTTCTTTTTCTACCGTACTTTCAGTAAATAAACAATTCCAAATCATCACATTGGCCTTCCTTACAATTTACAGAGAATCTTATTGTACTAATTTGCATTTGAAATGAGTATGCAGCATTGAATATTCAAAATCACTATTAGGATTCAACTAAATACTTACAATCCTCCATTAACATAAATAAATAACATTTAACATGCAAAATCACTATTAGGATTCAACTAAATACTTAAAATCCTCCATTAGCATAAATAAATAAACAGAATAGTTACAATCTTCTATTGCTTTTTTGATGTCTACATGAGTCGATCCATGTAACTACCTGTTTCTTGCTATGTTACATATCATTCGAAAGGAGGCAGAAAGTGCTAACAAAAAAATTTACGCTAGTAGCCGAGGGGTTAACTAAAAAATGCCATCAGACTTCAGTTTCCAGAATTCCAGCATGAACAAGGGATAGCTCATGATATTACACAAAAATGGCCATAAAAGGGAATTTTCCCGCAGAATGTTGTTCCATCCATTCCATCAAGATCTATTAACTTTCAAACATAATTTTTCATTCAATTCTGTAACATATTTGCGAGTCACTATTATCCCTTCACCCTGCTGTCATGTAACCAGTGTGTATTGTCCAAGCCAGTTAAGTCAATAAGCCTGTGTTTGCAAAACTTACGTTTGGGGAACAAGAAATCATCATCTATGAATCTTTGTAGTGAATGGAGACCTCACCACCTTCAATAGGAGCCTTCAGATTCTTTTGCAACATTAACTAAACAGCTTTCTTACATTGATGAATTCACACCTAAATGCTTAATTTTACTGACTTATATTATGGCTGAGAGGGCAGGAATAAGGTGGGCTAGCATAGGTTAGTGCAAAAGAACTATTATGCATTTCATTCACTAGATGAGATGACCACAAAAACATCATCAATGGCCCATTTTCTTGGTTCTGACTTCTGTGGAGGGTTAATTATGGCACACTCTGCATTTGCAGTGCGGTAGCCAATCACAATTTCCTGCCTTTGACGACCCCTAATCATTATATCATAAAAGCAGAGTACTTCCTGGTCTAATAAATAGAATTCTGCAGGCTTGATGCACATCTCGTTCCCCTGCATGGAAACATGTCAAATTCGCACAAATTTCTAATTTTCTAGATTTGAATGGGTTATCATCAGTGATAGCATGTGCTGTAGCTGTTAAGATTGACAAGTTAGGCATCAGTATCCCCCCACTATAGAAAGAGCAAATAAATATATCCACCTAAGATCAGTTATTCTTGTGGTAAAAATAATTATGGATAAGTTCCCCAGCTAGGCAACTAAAGAGAGAGAGCTGAGTTAAATAAACGTTAAAATAATATCAATTTACAAATTTAGGGTCTATTTGGTTGGAGGAGTGGAAAAGTGGAATGATAGAAAATGAGGAGAGAATAGAAAAGTGAGAGGATAGAAGAAATTTAGTTTTCTCCCATTTGTGTTTAATTGGAAGGATGGAAAAGTAGAGAGATAGAAAACTTATTTGTTTGGTTGAGAAGAAAAATAAAAGGATGGAAAATGAAGTTCGTATAAAATTTACAATTATGTGTCTGTTTGCTTATTAGTGCGTTTCCGTGGCGCGTTTTGGTGTTTTTTTTTTTTTTTTTTTTTCAAAACAGCGTGTTTGTCACTGTTCATTGGCCATGAACAGTGATTTCAGGCTAATGAACAGTAACATTTACTGTAGCAAACAGTGAAAAAAAAAAAATATATATATATATATATTTTTTTTCAGTTTTCAGTTTTCAGCAAAATAAGCGCTATCCAAACGCATACTATGTCTCCATTAATAAAAACAAAAAACGTAACATTTTTTTATTAAAAACATTGTGTATGGACACCTCAATTTTTTTTTTTTTTTTTAAATAGCTCAAGCCAAAGGAAGATGAGCACAAAAAAAAAAAAAAAACACTACTGAGAAATACAAGAAAAGACAAAAAGAAAAAAGAGAAGTAGAAAAAAAGAAGAAAAAAAAAAGCAAATGGCAAGAACGATACCCAGAAGAAAAAGAAAAAGAAAAAGAAAAAAAAAGAAGAAGGCAAGAATGCCCAAAAAAAAAAAACACAACTGGCAAGAACAACACCCATGTGCACTATGCACATGGGCATTTTGGTCAGCTCAAATTGAGCTTTTCTCCCACCAGTTTTCTACTTATTTTGGGGGCCCGGGGAGAAAACACTTGTGCCCCACCACTTTTTTTCCCTCACCCCTCCCAACCAAACAACTGCTTAAAATGCCATCTCTCCACTTTTCTCTCCTAAATTTTCCATCCACCCTAAAATCCCTCCACTATTCTATTCTTCCTAGTAAGCTTAATTTCTTAATAGAAGATGTCATAACCTGGGGATGCAGTAGCAATTGTCATAACTTGGGGATGCAGTAGCAACTAGCCACATCAACGTGATAGCTTAAAAGGATTATTCAAAATTATTCAGACAGATCTAGTACCTACTTGATGTGGGAATTAACAGTTAACATACGCCCACAAAATGCTTCCAAGTTTCAAATCATTGGCAACTCACATTTCAAATCGTTGTCTTAGGGTGCTACAATCTCCTGAACTCAAATTTCCGATCAGTCCACATTATGTTGCAGTTCTCCTGAGCTACTAGAAGCTACCAAGTTACTTTGTACTATTGATCACAACCCAAAGATAAACTAGCTTCACTCTTGTAATCACTTGTATATCATACACAATAAGGAATGCAGTGACGGCTCCACAATGCCTTCACATTTTAAATCATTGGCAATGTAATCCTTAGCACGAGGTAGCATGAGAAACAATTTTCATGTGCTTCATATGATATTGCATTGCAAGCGTCAAGGGAAGAAGTTTGACCACCATTAGTTTTGGAAAGTATTAGCAAACTCAACAATGCCTGTATCTGAAAATCCATTTCATTGAGAGTCTTTTTATGGAGAGACAAAGTACTATGTCAACTAATAATGCGTTCTATTCTCAAATTACTCTGAAGGTTGACACTCTGAAATATAGCTATACAAGAAGTATACATCTAATATTATGATTAACCAAACTCTCTGCCCTGCTTAAGCATACTGAATATAGGCTTAGTCAACAGCAAGACTGCTAATAAGTATGACAAATTGAAAGAATAGGGATTATGATCACCCATTTTGAATAAGCCAACTAACTTTTATATGCATCAGCTCATATGGTATCAAAGACTAAAAGTTTTACACAAGGACTACTAATGTTCTTATTGTTTAGTCTCTTCCATCCACTGTAATAGAATCTAACAAAGAAATTTGGACTGGGTCATATTGCTCTCTTCCTAATTAGATTGCATTAGCACTTCTATTATATGTCTCCAGAAAAGTGAAATTATTTATCAGAAAAGAAGACATTTGTGGACTGATGAATTCCTGGCCATTATCAACAACATTATTGTGTTCATCAAACCAGAAATAAATAAATAAAGGATGGAGCATGAAAGGTACCTTCCCTGCGAACAGCTCCTCAAGAACGCGATTTATTTGCTTGTCTTCAGCCACCATTGCTAGTGCCATACTGACTAGTTCATTTGATAACACATAGTCACTGATTCTAGACACTGAAACCAGGTTTCTCGTCCTAGAATCCAGGATTTCACTAAGAATTATTGATTTGTCTGAAGCATTCTGCATTTGACGGATCCAAGAGCTGTGAGAGAACCCAGGGAACCGTAAAGAAGTTGAATTTCTATCTTTGTGTTGAAGACGCTCTGACTGCAATCCATTAGATAACATGCAGATTTTATCAGCAGTCAGAAGTGAGATATCCGTATGTACAATGACAATGTATGGTGGTTATAAAATTTTTGGTTGAGCTATAAACCAAAAGGACAATCACAAACTTAAAACACATGAACGCTAGAACAAAATATTGCAATTGTAGCTACCTGTATATCTCGTATAAGAAGAAGAGTGGCAAGAGATCGTGAATCAGCTTGCACAACAGAGTCCTCCAGCAATTCATCTGCAAGAATTAAAATCTGTCCATTTAGAGTTAGTAAGTTATTAAAGAATTAACAAAAGAAATTTCCAGAAGTTCTTGTTCATACTCAAAAAGGGGAAAATCTGCTTTGTAAATTAACTACCATGCTAATTTAGATGTTGTGAATAGCTTACATAGGTTAGTATGTATGGATGTAGCATGTATGGTTGTGGCATAGAAGCCCCTGGTTTTAATTTTGGCATAAGTATTTTGTAGCAGATCAATATATTAGAAAGAGGATTGGCTGTATGATGAAGTTTAGGGAAAAATTCTACATACACTGAAATTTCAAGCAAAATGAGTTGTCTAGTTCTGTTTCCAGAGACATACATTCTACATTTCAGATTTGTTTCAATGATTTTCAACCTAACTGCAGAACGGTTCTGTTCACCTAATTTTTAAAGCCATTAATTCAGTTAACTGTTAGGTCTAGTAAGGCCCTAAATTCATTCAACTTTCAAACATCATCAAGATTCACCAATTTACATTAATTATATCAGAAGCCATCACTAAAAGGCACACATATATTAGAATCCTAATGTTTTTTCAACTTCCATTGATACCCATCAATCTCATGGCAGTCCAAGAATCCTCACCATAAGCCTAACCTGCAAATCATGATCTTGCTCTTTCAAAACCCAATGTTACACACAAACTTCCAATCCATCCAAACTTAACAACAACAAAGCCTTAGTCCCAATTTTTTTGGGGCTGGCTATGGATCCTCAACAAGATTAGTCAGGATCGCCTACACATATTCTTTTCCTCCATTCTATTCTATCCAAAGTCATAGCTTTTGTTACTTCCTTAATTGACAACTCCTTATAATTACTTCTACTAATGTTATTTTTAATCTTTCTCTACCTTAAGCCTTCTAATTTTTTTTTTTCAATGTTGTTATACTAAATCACACTCACACACACACACACACACACACACAGGGAATACCAAAGAAGACTTACAGAATCAAATTTCTCTAAAGGAAGATTCTCTAAATGCCGTCTAATGACAGCATTCCCCTCATGATGGACAAGTTCTATGTTCTCTAATCTAGATACATCAAGTCCACCATCAGCCAGCTTCTTCTCTCTTTCTTTTTCTGGAACCTCATTAAACATCCACAGTTGCGAACCTGGAGCCAAACATGCCTCTAGAACCTGAAAAATGGTAAACCACTGATAAAGTTGGAGCTCCATATTGAAGGGTTACAGAGCCAGTTTCCATATTGCTTGATGACTATTTTAATTTTCTTAATTTATTTATTTCTTTAATATTTAATTGGTAACTTGTCTCTGTTTTTGAATATTAGTATGAAAATTCAGATTTCTTATACTATGTTCATCATGCACAACTTATCTAAAAAAGCTAGGAGGTTATAGTAAAAATGAATTGAATCATGTGACAAAGTGGCACCTTAAGTTAACACTAAAAATTAAATTATAAACAATAATTTATTTTGTATGTGTAAGCAAGTTACCATAATCATATCATCAATGTCACGACGCCAGCCACAAAACAATATACACTCAGGATGTTTTGGAGGGTCGGCTATTTTTGGAAAAAGACCCCTACGTATCTGCAAAAAGGACAAAGCATAAATGAGATAAGGAAAGACAACTGAAATTTATTTTTCTACAACAAACCATCAAACATGATGAACATAAAAACATAATCATTATTTTTCATATACCTATAGGTGAAAATATAATAAAGATCAGACCCAGTAGTTATCAATAGCCCACTTTCTGTCAATCTATAAATACACACGTCTACAGGTAAACACAACATGGAAAGATCAACTTGTGCACATTGATTTCTTTCACTGTATTATAGTGACATGTCACCAATAGAAACTGAACATAAAATTTATCTACTACAAATAGATTATACTACATGACATGTAAACGTTGGACATCTGTGCTTCTGAGCTTCATATCAAATCCAATAGCAGCTCAAACAAAAGGGGTGGCCCTCTTGACACCCAAGAACCTGCACTCCAATTTCATATCCCAGACCTGCCCACTTTAAAACAGAGTGGTAACACTTGGACAGTAGGCTAATGATTGCTGGATCTTTTCAATTTCCCAAACGAACATCATGAAATTACGAAGCCAAATGTAAGAATTTAGCCAGACATAAAGTTTTGTAACTTCCTAAGCTGCAACTATCAATTTGAAAAAAAATACACGTACACAGTTTGCTGCTACATGGATTTAGAAAAGAAAACAAGAAGGAAAAATAACCTCTGGAAGGCGATCTGGAGCATAAGTGTCATCATCTTCAGCTATAACAAGGACTTCATCCCTTTCTTTCAAAACATAATCATCATCTGGATTTATGGCTATCTTTCCGCCTTCAGCAGCCACCTTAATTCCACAGGGAACTGCATCAGGATATGAAATAAGAACATCTTTAAATCGCAGACCATCCAACTCAGGCCACCTTTTGATATAAAATTCAGCATTCTCAAACCCCAATATATCCTCCCATATCTGTCAAAAGAAGGGGAATTGAATAGATTAAAAAAATGTAGTTTAAATTTAAAATTCAAGGGGACCTAAAATTGTAGAAGAGAGGCTATATAATTCATAGGTTACTGTCATACAATATGACAAATGTGATATTTATATAATTAGAAACAGAATAGGAAAACATTAGTACTTATGACCACAAGACAGCCATGTTTTCTGTGTGCTTTTCTTTCTGAAGAATTTTTAACCAAAATCCGTTGATGAGACTCATCAATCTAATAATTAGTATTGTTAATTGAGTCTCATTAATTAGCCTCACCACTGTCCTATTAGACATCTCCTCATGACAACTGCCTCTACTTGACTTTTCCAATGAATCGTCTCCTTTCTCTCATTAAGGACGTATTTAACTTCGACTGTATTTATTTATAAATTACACAAGCACTGCGGCTCAGTTATTTACAATTAAGATTACAACCACTACATGCCTATTTAATTTGCAATTCATATTAAGAATTTTTTTCATTTTTAAAAGTCATTTAACATTTTAATTTAGTTAACTGAGAACAGAAAATTCAAATAACCTCACCATCTCAACTTAAGATAGTAATTTAACTGAGATTTTTCTAAAAAATCCACCAAGTTGATACCGATCTTTTCACATTTGCGTGTCATCTTTATGTACAGACAATTTATTTAAAGACATAATGTTATTACCTTGCATAAACTTCACCACTAATTATTTATTATTGTTGGTCTTAAATAACATATACTGTAATTCAACTTTAAATTAAATACATGCCTAATAAAATTGATTTAAATAAAAAACATGTGTGTCAAACATGTTTACAAGCTAGTTTAGAATTCAGTATGATGCTACACTGACAGAATAGCAGACAAGGATTTACATGTTAAACCCCTACAACTACAAGAGACCCACAAAGTGAACACATTCTGCACAAAATAACAGACCAGAATAATTGGCCCAAGAATGGCATGAAAAGATTACTTAAAATTGATTTTGTATCACCACCGCATTCAAGAGAAGTTTAACAGAGAGAACTGAGAAAACATGCTGATGAACACAAAGCAGAGGCCTCTCATTTTTTTTCCCCATTTGAGTCTGGCTCTAATTAAGAACAATCAATGTCAAATTTATAAGAACTTGAAACTAAGAGTGGAGCTCACTAAAGAAAATTTGTCACACAAGCAAGAAAGTAGTTTGATGCAAACAACAGTGACAACTATTAGAACCTAGGAGTGCAATTATACACCCCCCCTCCCCCTCTCCCACATGCACATGCACACACCCAACAAAGATAAGTTAGAAAAAAAAAAAAAAAAAAAAAAAAAAAAAAAAAAAAAAAAAAAAAAAGAGAGAAGAAGAAGAGGAGGGAAGGGGGGGGGGGGAGGTTGGCTAAGTCTCTGTTTGGATTTTTTTTTTGTCATCACTCCTCACTCAATATTCATCATTCATCACTCATCACTTAAATTACCCCAATTTTCCCAAACCCACCTGTTTGGCACTCATCACTCAGTTCTGCCATTACTTTTTGTTTCAAAAAAAAAAAAAAAAAAAACTGAAAAGTCAATATATGCGATTGAGTGAGAGATATGCGGCTGGGATTTGTTTCAAAAAAAAAAAAAAAAACCCAAAAGCCAAGATATGTGGCTGAATAGTGAGAGACTTGTGAGTTTAATTACGAAAATATCATTGAAAACAAAGTTATAGAAACTGAAAACACCTAAAATATGTTTTCAGTTTCCATAACTCATCATTAAAAAATTAGAAAATTAAGTGATGGAAACAAAAACTGAAAACAAAAACCAAACGGACTTCTCAATCATGAGTCCCACCATTTTTTAGTTATGAGTAATAGAAACAGAGTTATTAGTTATGGAAATAGCAAATCCAAACAACCCTTAAGTCACTGGCTTCAAATTTGTGAGAGAAATGTAACTATAGCATAGCAAGTAACCTGTGCAAGGCCGGGTTGTAGAGCACATTGAATCATCAAGCGTCCAATTACATCATGTGCAACTACTGTTTCAATAAGATCCCCTCCAACAAGTTTCACCAGGGGCTCATTATCAATGTCACTCATCTCCACAACAACATGACCCCTTAAACCCTCTTTCACTCCAGTGAGACTGAGCACAACCCTCAAAGCACGTGCATCACTCTGTTAACAAATATATGAACATATAAGTTATTTTGTTTCAAAGAAACAATATAAATCACTGAGAAGCATAAGGACATTGAGAATTGGAAGTAACCAGATCAGAATTTTCATGTGACACTAATACAATGATAGCACGTGCTGTTGAAACTGAGACCTGTGAATATGGAAAGGAAAAAAATCTGAATGAAAGATGTATTTTTTAAAAGATGATGAAAGTAGAAGAGCAAGTAACTACAGTGATCAGGAAAAAAAAAGTGTGGGGGAGAAGTAATCTTAGATACCAAAAAGTACCTTCTTTAAGTCAGCCAGTATAAGAGGACTGCCACTTCGGCATATAACAGATGTCCCCATGAAGTCAAATTCTAGCTTTGCTATGTCTATCTCCATTTCCTCCTTGTCTCGTTCTGCAAGTACCACAACAACTCCACCACCAATGCTCTTGTTTGCTATTGCAAGCTGCTTCAAGAGTGGACCCTATAGCCAACAATCATAAATTAACTTTGAATTGTTTTATCTTAATAAATTTGACACTTTGATCTCAAGATTTATGCAGTTCACCCATTTCATCAAACTAAATATGTTCAGGCTTAGAGAAGACAGAAACAGAAAGGGTCAAGGGCATATGAGGTTCACTTTGCACTTTCAAAAGGCATAGAGATATACCATTCAATAACTTAAGAATCAAAAATGGTGGTAAGGGGTGCTCGCAACAAATCTAACTTCGCATGCACCCTGTATATGCTGAAACAAAATTTTGGACAGAAACCTTGCACTTAAAAGGCAACACTCAGTTATTCATATCAACTCATTTTCCTTTTCTAATGGACCTCAAGAAACATAATTAGACATGAAATTCCAGTAACAGTTAAGTTCATGCTTTCTACAACTTCTTAATGGCTGAAAGATGAAACTTTTGGTAATATGTAACTAAAAATTAGCAGCATCTCAAAAGTTCCATAACAACTTCCCAAAGCTAAACCAGTATTTACCAATCAACCCCAACACTACAATCTTAACAACATCCAGAAGTTAAAGGAAAATCTAGATATCACTTGAAGATTGCCAATGAAAATTAGATACTGGAGGTGAATCAAGCTCAAATGCACTCAAGAAGATTACCAATTTTTCACTCCATCCAAGAATAAGTACGTGGTCCCTTTCAATGACTTCACTCTTTCCTTTCCGCAGTGAATCCACCATCTCTGAGATAGCATCAGAAACAAGCCCAAGAATCATTGCAAATATAAGCATGCCTCCTGCACTTATGGAGACAGAAACAATCCTTGGCCCAGTGCCAACCCTGTCTGCATGATTTCCTGCGTCAGCTACGAAAGTCCAGGCAAGCCAAAGAGCTTCAGTAAAGCTACTCTCACTTACTGCATACAATGCCAATCCACCAAATCCTATAAGGAATATAGTTGCAAAAAGAAGTGCAAGCAGCTTTGCATATGGATATATAGAGAAACACACATCCACCATGTATGCAACTCTCTTCTTCAAGGGAACCTCCTCTTTGCTAATCTTTGTAATCTTTGAAAGTCTTTTGATTGGGGGAAGACGGCCCAGATATTTGTAAAACAGAAATGGCATAAAGATTGTGAACACCACAGTATACAAGGCAACAGTTCTACTATCAGAATTACCAAAATGAGGAATTGAACCATTACAAATATAGTTATCACCACAAAGACAACAAAGGTTAGTTTTCCCTTCCTGCAAGCAAACAAAACCAAAATAAAATTGCGCATAAAAATTAACCAACAAAAGTCAAAAGGAATGTCCAACAATTGTCGAAAATATAAACCTGAAGTTTTGCAACTCTGTTTTGTAGATAAGCTGCATAAGGTACAGATACTAAACAAGTGAAACTGAGCTGCAAAAGAAATTAGAAACAAAATTATAACAACCCAAAAAAAAAAAATTTGAGAAGCAAGTCATCAACTGTTTTCTCTGAGAAGCTCAAACAAAGAATACGAAAAATAATTTGACACATCTACAACATTGGCTATCTTTTGAAAATAGAACTGGCAAATTTCAGACTTAACAATATGTACTCATATAAGCAGACACCATGTTAGCTAGATTTCCCATAGAACCATGATGGAAACCCTTTGGCGGTGCATTAATGATCTAATTCTCCAATAATGGCAACCCAAACTTCTCCCCCCAGCTCTAGAGAATGCCAATAAGTAACTGATATAAATGGAAATATAAGCAAGGGGGAAGAAATCAAACTTGTTTATGTTTATTGAGTTACTTCTTGACCTTAGTGAGCTACACCAGCAAAGTGACTGGTGTGGTATATTTTTATTTTAAAGGATGTTTTTGTCTAATGCGAAACAATGGGTAAAGCCAATGTTATTTCCCCAAAACTCGTGGTATGTCTTTATAATTTTCCCAAAAGCAAAGCAGGGGAAAAAAAAGAGGGAAGAAAAATTTTTTATAAATAAAAAAAAAAAACCATGGTTAAGGTGATTTTCTTTTCTGGTTAACCAAACGACAAATTCCTTGATATTCAATCTCTACTTATACTTCTCATTTCCTCTACCTTTCCAAAAACCGAATTAGTTTTAATAGTTTTCAGTTTGGGTTGTCTATAAAACTCGTCCAAATTTGGACCACATACATTCTTATAAAACCTATTTTCAAATTTGGTCTTGTCAAGTGCACATTTCCTCCAAAAATAAGGTTAAAAAATTTGCCATTTTCGCACACACACAGATATATATATATATATATATATATCTTCCCACCAAAATTGGTTTTAACTTGAGCCACAAACTAGATATAAAATAAAACCACTTCAAAATTTGGCTTATATCAAAACTGAACATACAAACCAACCTGACTGACTAACTAACTAACCAACTGTGTTGGATAAAGCCGTCCACTAATTAACTAACCGTGCTGGATAAAGCTGTACATGAAGGACGCATGTTAGGTTTTTGTGTGGGTAATTTAGAGGGAAGATCTTTGGTGGTGTCGCATCTCCTCTTTGCTGATGACACTTCAATTTGCAGTGATGCTGACCTTGATCAGATTCTGATTCTCCATATGGTGCTCATTTGGTTTGAGGCAGCTGTTTCTGGTCTAAAAACAAATCTGAGTAAGTCAGAATTGGTAACTGTGGGAGTGGTTCATGATTTAGAGTTATTGGTGAATTTTCTTGGTCGTAAGCAAGGTACTCTCTTAATGAAATATTTGGGTCTTCCTTTGGCTGCAAAATTCAAGGATAAGACAATATGGAACTCAATTTTGAAGAAGGTCGAAAGGAGACTAAAATTCAAGGATAAGACAATATGGAACCCAATTTTGGAGAAGTTGGAAAGGAGATTAACATGATGAAAACGTTTGTACTTATCCAAGGGAGGTAGTGTCACTTTAACTAAAAGTTCTCTATCAAATTTACCTACTTACTTTCTCTCTTTATTTCCTATTCCTGCTTTTGTGGCTAACTGAATTGCGAAACTCCAACAGAATTTCTTATGGGGTGGTCTAGGGGATGAACCCAAATTTCACATAGTTAAATGGGCTACTGTTTGCATCCCACTTTCTTCAGGTAGTTTGGGAAAAAGAAATTTGAGATATTTTAATGAAGCTTTGCTTAAGAAGTGGTTGTGGAGATTTGGGCTTGAAAGAGATGCTCTTTGGCAGCAAGTGATAGAGGTGAAGTATGGTTGCTGGTGTATTAATTCGATTGCTGGTCCCTGTGGCGTTAGCTTGTGGAAAAATATTAGCCGGGGTTGGCCTTCTTTGTCTCGCTATATTCTATATGAAATTGGTGACAGGTTAAGGGTAAAGTTTCGGCAATACAAGTGATGTGGGGAGATATCTCTTGCTCTTGTTGTTAAATATCCTAAATTATTTAGAATTTGCCATAAGGTTGTCAAGATAAGGAGGTAAGTGTGGCTGAGCTTATGAAGCTCATTAATTGGGCCCTTCATTGGGATATAAGATTTTCAGGGTCCTTCATTGGGATGTAAGTTTTTTTAGGGTTGTCCACGATTGGAAATTTGAGGTTTTATCAAGCTTCGTGGATACCATATATGGCTCTTCTGTAAGAGGGATTGAGGAGAAGAAAATGTGCTGGAAACCATATAGAAATAAGGGGTTTAAGGTTAATACTTATTACTATCTAATGATTTTTTTCCCCTTGTAAAAGCATAGGGAAACAAAAGATCCCTCCTTGAGTGGCTTTCTTTGTTTGGACTATCGCATTGGGGAAATGTTTGACGATAGACAATTTAAGAAAAAGGAAAGTTTGGAATTTGGATTGGTGTTATATGTGAAGTGTAATGGTGAATTGGTTGACCATCTTTTCTTTCATTGTCTGATTGCTATGAATTTGCGGTCTATGGTTATTGGATTATTTGGAGTAAGTTGGGTTATGCCTAAGTCAGTTATTGGGCCCTTAGCTTGCTAGAAAGGTCAATTTGGTCGTCATCGAAATGGACATATATGGATAATTACTCAAGTTATTTTTATTTAGAACATTTATTGGATTGGTTGTCAACTTTGGGAAACCAATCATTTTCCTCTTTTCTTGTTTTTCTAGACTCATGTAATTTTTGTACTTGATTTGTTAAGCCCTGTGCACTTCCTGTCTACTAGGGTGTCCCTTCTCTGATAAATAAATCTTACTACTCATAAAAAAAAAAAATAGAGGATTTTTTTTTTCCAATAAAAAACAAAACTCAATATTTTCCCTCTTTTTTCGTTCACTTTCTCAACAACAAAACTGATATAAAGCCATTAAAAAAAAGGCTAAAATGCAAACCTTTAAATTTCATCATAATTCATTTCAATCCTCTAATTTTACTTTTGTTCATTCTAGTCCTCTAAATTTCAAGTTTATTCATTTAAGGCCTCTCTATCAACTTCCAATGAATTTTTTTTTTTTTTTAAATCATCAATGGGATTTTTTTTAATTAATAAATTTTGAAGAAAAAAATTAATAATTTGGACAACTAACTGCAATATTTAACAAAAGTCAATGGAGAAGCCTTAATTGAATAAAGTTGAAACTCAGAGAACTGAAATGAACAAATGCAAAGCTGGAGGACTGAAATGAATTATGGTGAAACATAGATAAAGAGTGAGTTTCGCATTTTAGCCAAAAATAAAAGAAAGTATGTACCATAGAATGACCCGTAAATAAAACCAGTTCAAATTCTACTTATGTATAACTGAGCCAATTACCTCAACATACAAACCAACTTTACTAACTGATTAAATAAAGCTTTTCCCCCCCTCATTTCATTCAGTTTCTCAATAACCAAACATAGATAAAGCCAACTTTTAACTAAATAGAGGGCTTTTATTTTTATTTTTTTTCAGTAACTTTCAAAACTCAATTTTCTCTCTCTTTCTCTTCACTTTTCAATAACCAAACATAGCCCCTATCTTCTAGGATTTATTTCAATTTTGTTCTTGTTCTTTCAAATGTTTCAATTTAATCTCTAAATTTTCGATATTCGGTCAAAATGGTCCTCATCACTATAGAAACTAATACTCCATTAACGTGGCTTACAGCCAAAATAAAATATAATTTCCTTACGACATAGATTTAGATTTAGATTTAGATTTTTCAACTAACTAGCTAATTGAATAGATTTAGATTTTTTTTATTTTTCCATAACTTTCAAAGCTCAAAATAATCCCTCACTTTCTCAGCAACCAAACAAAAGCTAAAGCCGATTTAAAAACAAAGAAAAAAGAATATATGAAGAACTAACTAACCAAATATAGGATGAGTAAGTGCTTAAATCCCCGAGTTATCCTCGCACCGAGTTGACTGATCACCAAGAGCTTGTCAATTTCAGAAGCCGAATCCCTATTACTTATATCATTCCGAGGCTTGATGTGGACGCGAGATCTATTAGGATAGGCGCCGAAAAAGGAAGGGCAAACATCGGAGAAGCACGAGGAGGATCGATCGAGACCGTCGGATGAAGAAGAAGAAGAAGGAGGTTTTGAGTTTGGAGTAGCGTTCGTGCTTTGGTTTGGAGGGAGCGAGTCTTCTTCTCCGTTGGATTTGGACATTGTAAAGAAGAAGATTCTGGTGAGAGAGATTTACTGGTAGAAGAGAAAGAAAGATAGAGTAGTAGAGTGCTTTTCTCCTTGTCTGAAAGAGAGTTTTCTTTTCCTTTTCTTTTTCCTTTTTTTTTTTTGGTCTGAAAGTTTCACTTTGACACTTTGGTTTCACACATGGAAATCTGGATAATGAAAATTATTTTCCTTTTCAACTTATTTTTCTACTGTTACGATCCTAATTACATTTTTGGTATTAGGGCTACGTTCCGTCTATTTAAATTAATTTTTACTTTTCTTTATAATATTTTTAGTAGTAATTTTTTAATTTTAACAAAATAAATAATATCTAAACACACTCTAACATAATAAAAATTGAGTTCAAATTATGAAAATTGAGAATAATTTTTATTTTATTTTATTTATAAATTTTGTTAATATGTGCATTTAAAGTACACAATAATTTATCATTTTTTAAAAAAATTGCTCAGTTAAATTTTTGAATTTTTTTTTTTCAAAAACGATAGGTTAACCATACCTTTTATTTATTTTTGTGGATGAGAATTGAGTGGGACTCAATGTTATGAATTGTCTCGTCAACAAGTCAGACTCAGAACGCTTTACCTTTTTTGTGGGTTCCAAAATTTGTGTTGTTGAACTTGAAAGGATTCCTAAGAAATTCTTCGATTTCTTCCGGAAGCAAATGATTATTCATCTGCTTCTCACGTTCCGTGAATAGCCGGGACATTGAGGAATATCCAGAGAGGCATTTAGGAAATCAGTCTGATTCTATCTTTGTTCGTTCCATTTGAAGAAAGGAAGGATCCCAAAGAATCGATCCTTCTTTTAGTTGTTGAATCTCTCTTTGATTGATCAATGTGTGATAGTTCGAATTCTCATTACTAATGGAATCGAAATGATTTCTAGATTGATTAGAAGATCCTTTCAATTGGCTAGAATCTGTTACTTGAATGAAACTAGATCTTGTGGAATCATATTGAATATTTGACGATACATTCCGTACCTTGCTAAAAAACCGATCCTTGTTTACCAACCACACATTGTCTAACCAAACCCAATTCTCTCTCGATATTTTCCTCAAAAAATCTGATTCTTGTGGATTCTTCCCCCAACTAAAGAAGAGATCTTGGCGGAATTGCCACGTGAATGGCAGTGATGAATTGGGATTTGATCGGTGGACTTGAGGGGAAAGTTTGGTACGCAATTGCATTCTAAATTTTCGTTTTTAGTTTTTATAGTTTACAGTTCTAAATTGTCTGTTCCACCTTTGTCCACTTGCTTAATTCGATGCCCTTTCTCTATTCATTTACCTAAAATTAAAAAATATATATTAATAAACAAACGGCAGCAGCACTAGCTACCACCAACCTTTGCCAACACAGGTCGTTGGTGTTGCTAGTCATGGCCACGCCACTGTTGCCACTAAACTCACTAATTTCAAATCTGGCTCTTCGATAGATTTCACCTTTTGATTGGAAATCACTTTCATTGCTTAAAACTGCAACACAAATGGTTGTCCTTCACATCTCAATTAAATCAAACCCCTCGTAAACCCAAACCCAATCTACAATTCTTCTCCACTTGGAATAACCCACAAAAATAAAAGAATGTTCAGCTGTTTGCTGCTGTGCTGTGATGTATTGGTTTTTGTTTATTAATTTATTTTTTATTTTAGGTAAATGAAAGGAGAAAAGGCATAAATTTTTTTTTTGAGAAACAAACGAACGCAAGGGAGAGGGAGAGGGGTTCGGGTTCTAACGCAAAGACACTCTACAACTTTACTCAAAAGTCATGGGTAAGTTAAGAGAGAAAGGGGTCCGGGTCAAGTTATACTACACACAGCACACTCTCTTAAGCAATGTGAGACAAATACCCTTTTTTTATTAGAAACAACCACACACACAAAAGAGATAGAAAGGGGTTCTAACACAAAGACACATCACAACTCCACTCAAAAGCCATGATACTTTTAAGAGAGGATGGAGCAAATTATACTACACACAATACACTCTCTTAAGCAATGTGGGACAATTAAGCATATAATAGAGCACATATAGGGTGGGGCATAAAATTAAGCGTTAATGAAACAAGTGCACATGTAACAAATTTTAATTTATGAAACATATAGTAGGGCACAAAAGATGTGACAAGAGATTTGGACTATTTATCTAGAAAGTTTGTGGAAGTTGCTGTAAAAAAAGGTATTTGAAACGTGTTTTGATAAAATAAGTAGAAATAAATGGTTAATTGTCCTTTAATTTTGGGATATGTTTAGTTGGATGATTGAAAAAAGTAGGAGGATAGAAAATTAGTGGAATGATAGAAAAGTGAGAGAATAGAAAAAATTTAGTTTTCTCTCATGTATGTTTGGTTGGAGGGGTGAAAAAGCGAGAGGGTAGAAAACTTTTTTGTTTGATTGAAGAGGAAAGTGAAAAGATAAATGTAGTTTATATAAATTAACTTTTATGTAGGGATGGAACTTCCTTGGTGCTCAGGGGGGCCAAGGCACCCCCCCCCCCCCCCAGCATTTGAAAAAAATTCCCTAGTATATATATTAGTATAAAAAATTTACTTTTGGTTTTAAAATTAATATACTTGGCCCCTCTCTCCTAAAAAATTTACATGCTAACCTATGAAACCAAAGATGAAAAAAATTATCAAATCATCCTTTGTCTAGTTGTTCCAAGAATATCAAGAAAAACATTTAGTTAAACATTTTGACAATTTACAAATCCGGACCCAAAAAAAAAAAATGTTCAAAACAATTCACATATTCAGATAATAATAAATAAAAATCTTTGGACACAATCTAAGTAAAAAAAAAAAATTATAACATATTAATTATAAATTCTAGCAAAACAAATCACAAAAACCCAATAATATTTACCCAATTTCTACCTCTCATTTTAGAGCTCTTTGTCCCTCTCAAATGACTCCACTCCATAGTTACAGAGACAATTCTTATGTTGCTAATCACTTCATCCACACACCAATTAGTGTCCCCATAGTCACAAAAACAACTTTGGGACACACTTGGCATGCATGCATAAATGTAATACACATGTAAAACAATAACAATATATTGTTTTGTGCTTTATCTAAATTGCCATCAAAACATGTGTGTAATTAGTTTATTGGTAATAAACTTTGTGCTTTAGCTAAATTAATGTAGTGATGGGAAAATTTTTATTATTCACATAGTTGAAGACTCAAAGTTACCATTCATTATCATGTGATTGTTTAAGAGATCTCTTTTTTCTTTTCTTGTTTTACTATTTTTTCAAAATGGCAATTTTTCAAAGGAAAAGATCTCACATCTTTATGCTACTTCAACCTTAACCAAGTAATTATTTAAAAAAAAAAAAATCTTTAACCAAGACACCAATAATTGTCTCACCATTTTTTTCTCTGAATATTCATTATTTTAGTTGTTTTATTATTGTAATACTAGACATGGATTTGAACTTTTAACTATAGTTTTTGTTTTTTTGTTTTTAGAATCTTTTATATATAGCATTATGAATTTATTAGGTATAGAATTATGTGAAAATGATAAATAGATTGTTAAAAAAAAAAATTTATAATGTAGATAGAATAAAGAATTAGTCTAACCTTAGTCAGACCTTGAAAATATCAAGACATGCCAATTGACTTACACAACTCTTAATTATAAATATCTATTATTGATTTAAAAAAAAGAAAAAATTAAAAAAAAGAAAAAATTAATGCTAATAAAGTATCGTTATCAACCTCTAGTATTAATATTTCAACTTTATAAAATTCTTGAACAAAAAACTTTGGCCCCTATAAGTTTGAATCCTAATTCCATCCCTGCATGCTTTTATGTCATTGTTACATAATATGTAAGAAATAATTTATTTGT
The DNA here is from genome assembly GCA_033629205.1 of Lithocarpus polystachyus. NCBI lineage: Eukaryota > Viridiplantae > Streptophyta > Magnoliopsida > Fagales > Fagaceae > Lithocarpus > Lithocarpus polystachyus. The sequence continues at coordinate 107,039,401 of CM066163.1, read as the reverse complement.
ACTCATTAAATAATATAAAAATTAACACATCATACATATAAATTTATATTATTTTTCTTTGTTATATAATATAATAAAATAAAATATAAATATAATATATTGCTGGGAGGATATAAAAAAAAAAAAAAAAAAAAAAAAACTGGGCAACCAAGCACAATTCAACTAGATTTTAACTAAATGACAGATATGTTAAATCTTGATGATGATCCTTGTTTAGAATTATTTTTTTAAATTCTCATATCAATTACCATTTATATTTATATTATTTTTTTATGACGATTAATTAATTAGAGTTTTTATTAGTTAATATTTTTTTTCAAATTAACTTTGCTGTCAACGTCATCTTCTAATCTTTCATGTCTTCAAATTCAATGATGAAAGCTATGGCCTTATCTAGTTATCATGTTCACTCAGGTAAATTCCACACATGACTCATGAAAAAGATAGGGATCAAATTGGTGGTGGTGGTGACATATATTGGTCTACTTAAATTACAAGAGAGGATGTTTTGATTTTGATTGCCCACCAAAATAAACGCCCTGGCAGCTAGCATATATGGATACATAAATTTTTGTTACTTTCTACCCAAATATGAAATAAGTCCATTGTCTTGTAGTTTTTGAGTTTGATTGGCCATCCTTAACTTCATCTTTTCTTTTTTATGACAAATAAAGATAGAGAAAGCGTAAGGACATAAGCGTTGCTACAACTTTTTAAAATAGATGATGGTAAGTAGTAGGAAAAAAAAATCATCATCCATGTGAAAGTAAGTGACTAATTGTGCATTACTAGTCAATTACTTCAATAAGTTGTGAGAAAAGTTATGTCCGATTAGAAAAATGGATAAATATTAAATATTCCCTATTTTATGGTCAGATATAGATTTCTACTACATTAGAAATATATACCAGTCTATATGAGTCTGTCATTTAAAATAAGTTATCTTGGTATAATGAAATTTTAGAAGGTGTGGCAGCATGAAATTTTGGTATAGTTTATTGCTTCACCACTCTCACATTCCATACAAAATCCTATGAGATGGATAGCAACACTAACCTGACACGATTTCACCATAAATTCCTAGAGAAAGAGAACAGAAAAGAGGTGAAAATGAAAAGAATGTAAACCTTTTCCATTATAGATTAACAATTTGGATAATTACAGTCTATCACTCAATATCGCAAAAGCATACGTGGAGGCTTGCAAGTCAGATCATTGCTCAGCCTTTTGTTGTTAATAAAAATTGCAATTTATCAAAATAAATAAATAAATAAAGCACACATGTCACCACAAGTACTACACAATGCTTTTGTGTATAACACTTTCTAACTTGATATATAGTAGAACATAGAGCACAATTTTTAGTGCTTTTTTTTTTTTTAATACAATTACATATTTGTAGGAATAAATTTTAGGTCTAAAATTTTGATTTTTTTTTTCTTGTGTGGATAATTTTACACTCGGGAAGGAAATATTTCAACTTTGAATATTTCTATTGGAAATATTAAAAAATGTCAGTCGAGTTACAAGACTCTTGACTAAGATATAGGCATAACCTCCACTTAGAACCAGTTACAATTAATTGACAAGATTTGAGGCTAAATACTGAAATAACATTTTGCCATAAAATTAATGTACTAACTTTGACAGTTTTTATTAGCTGATGCAGGTAAAAAATAACCTAAACAAGAAGGAAAAGGTGAAAGAGTAAAGCTATGATTTTGATTGGACTCATTGACATTGTCTAGTGTTGGCTCATTGTCTTCTTCCTCATCTTTTGTGATGGGAAGAGCATAAGGACATTTGCTTTTTACCCTACAAAACACAAACCATGTAATGAGAGAGAGAGAGAGAGAGAGAGAGAGAGAGATGCACCCTTAAATTCATAAGGGTTATGAATTTATAAATTACAACCTATTCTTTTTGTAAGTGCAAACTCTTATTGATATATAAGATAACAAGATTCTAATTTTATTTGAAAAGCCAAGAAACATTAAAAAAAAATTCTAAATCTTAGAATTTTTGGGCTGGCTATGGACCTTCAGCAAATTAGTTAAGGTCAATCATAAATATTCTTTTTTATTATATTTTAAGTCTAATTACCTCCTCAATATAAGAACAACATAAAAATATTAAAAATTAATGCTATATTTTTTCCAACATCATAACATCTAACGATACCCATACATGGCAATTTGTGGAGCCATGCACTTTCCATTTTGTTAATTTCAATATATTTAGTAGAAAGAGCTACGTTTAGTTGACAAAGATAGAATAATGGTGAATTCGATAATGGTTGATTCTGTTCTAGGCCTGTACCTCGAATTCTAATTAATATGTATTTTTAATATGACAAAGGGAAAATAAAATATTGAGTAATATTAAGATACTATAAATGTATAAATTCTACTTTAGAAATCTTATACTATATGTTAACTCTTAAATACAAAAAAAAAAAATTAAAAAAAAAATTCATATATTTTTGATTTGTTACTTATCACATTCATTATCACTTCAATTTTTAAGCTTTTTTTTCTCCCCTTTTTTTTTGTTACCTTTCTCGGCGCTTTTCAAGAAAACATTGGATGGAAAACCTTCTTGCCATTGGAATTCCTAAAAATGGCAATGAAATTTAGGCTTTGTTAGATATATTCTAGGCTGAGACATTGAAAAAAAAGTGCTTGGAAGGTAATTTAATGATGCATCCATGCACAAAGTACAAGATTAGAAGAAAACTATGTCATTTACATGTGGTTTTTTGTCAATAATAATTTTCAAAATCTGCAAATGAAATCGTGAACTATTAAAAAAGAAATAACTTCAAAGTTCAAGCACAACAGTTAAATAAAATATATGCTAGCACTAAATAGTTTGGGTTTGGTTCATTCTCTTGAGCAATATGTATGGTATGTTCTCTATAAAAATTTTTAAGTTTTTAACACAAACTATATGGTTGAACATTTCTTGCATGCTCAAACTTGATCATGTCACCAATTATTTACTAAACATGACCTAATTAATCATTAATGGTTGTGCTACAAATTATGATACCTTTTTTTAACTCGCTATTAATTGATGGTAAGTTGCTGGATGGATGAGATGGTGTTCTCACTTCTGTTTTTGGCATTTCTGTGAAAACAGGTTTTGACAAACAGCTTTGATCACCAGCAAGGAGCATAATTGCTTGGGCCTGCAACGAAAATGTGCGAGCAATTAATTTGTGTATAAAGAGAAAAAACCTTGTCTTCAAATCAGTGTTTGATTAGTTTTTTACTTATTATTTGTTTGAAAATAGAAAAAAAAATGCACTTGTATTTTTTTTTTTAAATGTTAACAGATGCCCTTGTGCACTCGTTAAAGATGCTTTAAAAACCAATAAACAAACACTTTTGTAAATTAAAAGTGACTTGACTTATTATAAAAAGCTAATAAATTATAATTAAAAAAATCAACTAAAACGAATACCCTAATATACTTGTTAACAGGACCTTTTAAAATATGATACTTTAAAAAAAATTAATAAACAAACAAATTAAAAAAACTCCCCAAATTAAAAAGCTAAAACAAGCACTTTGGTCTAGTGAAATTTTTTGGACTTAGAAAAGTATTTAAGTTGCATACCTTGTCAACAGAAACATTGTCATAGACATTAACAGCTCCATTGTAGAATATAGTGAGTTGTGATGTTGAATACTTCTCATCCAGAGAATTGAATTGTAATGTATCGGTCCTATAAACATAAGAAGTAACTAAAGAGATCCTTTTTTTTTTTTTTGACAAATGAAATTGTTATACAAATAATTTAACGAAAGAAAAAAAAATGTACCTAAGTATAGGAAGTAATTTTTGTTCTAGGAAGGAAGCAGGTCGTTTCAAATTATAACCAAATTTAGGTGGCAATAAAGGGCGTGAAGTTCTCCTCTTGAAGACTTCTGAGTCTTCCATGTTTGATTTACGTTTGTTCTGCTTAGATCTGGTGAGATATTTTTTAAACAAGCAAATAGTTCGAGACATGTCATATGATGTATTTGGGTTGGTCCTATTTTTTTCAGTCATGAATTCAACATCTGAGCTTGAATCTTCTATTCTCATGAAATCCTTTGTCCTAGGAATGCTGCAAGACATTTTGTCCACCCAAAACAAGGAGAATCCTTAAGTCCTGTTCAGGAATTGAAAAGGATGATTTAAAATAATATTTATATATAAATGCTAACAAGGTACAAAAGTTTTTATGACAAAAAACTTTATCAATTGGACTAATTAGAATTTAGAACTAACCAATTATCATTTTTTAAAAGTAAATAACAATAATCTGAAATTTTAATACCATAGCTGGACATAAACATAGAACTATATATATATATATGTGTGTGTGTGTGTGTGTGTGTGTATGGTAATCTCAACAGTTTCTGGATTTTGAAATGTAATATATCTTTTTCCCTCCTATGTGCTATCACAGACTAAGGAGATCACTTGGGAGTTGGGATTAAAAATTGTAATACCATAGTTCAGCAAGAGAGAGATGTGATGGCTCAAACATATATGCCAGAGAGAAGTTCTATTATCAAAACATCTATAAATTCATTAAATTGCAGTAAGAGTGAAGAAGACTAGACTTGGTGTCATATGCAGTAAGCTTAATTTCTTTCACCCCCTTACATAATTGCGTGTATGTAGACAGCTTCTAGTACAACCATTACATCCAACGGATTTGAAGACTCAATAAAAATATTTTTTCTAAACTATTTGAAAGAAAAATTAAAAAAAAAATATTTCTAATTAGATTTGGACTCAAGAGTTACACCATTCCCACCCCACCTCTAAATTAATATTTTTTTTTAAATTCCTTTATTATAAGAAAAATATATGACTTATTAGACATCTCTCTCTCTCTCTCTCTCTCTCTCTCTCAAGTTATTAGGTATAACAAAATGAAGTATTATAGAAGCCTATTTCAATTATTATCACATTATATGATATATGCATCTTTCTTGTAAATCTCATAACTGTGCGAGATGTGAGATAGGCCCATAAACATCTATTCTCTTCCTGATTGGGTCTCTTCTCTAGGCTCTAGATATGGTTTTGAATCCTCTCTTTTTTTTCTTTTCTTTTTCTCTCTTAGTTAATATAATCCTTATTAATCCAACCAAAAAAAAAAAAAAAAAAAAAACAAGGTCTTTAGTTTTAGAAAAATGGGTTGGGTTAACTAGCCGAAAATACAAAAATCTTGAGGCCTATTGACCAAGCTCATGAGCAGCTAAATTTGCCACCATACATTTTAACATATGTTTGGAATGGAGGAAGATGAGAAAGATCATCCAGCCCCCCTTTCCCTTTCCTCTTCTCTTCTTTCATCATCTCCCGTCATCCAAACATAAGGTTAGAGAAGTCATAGGAAGCAAAATCCTTCCTAAGCTCCTTGACATTAATGATTGAAAGAATATTCAGCTGGACCAAAAGGCAGTGCAATACAAATTGGACCACATGTCATATAACATTTTCCCTATTGATGCCTATATGTTCCTTTTGCCATGGTTCTCATCGAGCCAGTAAGTATGCAATGGTTCTTATGAAAGGAAATGATAGAGAGTTAGGAGAGAGAGAGAGAGATGCACCTGAACAAGTTGGAGAACAAGTTGTCTCAGTGCTAAGAATTCTTGCTCAACTGGAAGGGGATCATGTGAGTGTGAGTATGTGTCTATATATTAATATATGTATGTATGTTAAGAAAGAGGGTAAGCATAATTGGGAATTCCGTCCAGGAAAAATCAATGATATAGGTTGAGAATGCTTTCGATGTCTTCAAATAATCAAATTTAACCCATATAGACGTATCATTGTGGAAAGTTGGCGTAGTCACTAGTCACCACTGAGTCCACCCTTTTCCATTTAATTTAAAGGGTAGACAACAAAACAGAAGGGTATATTTACCATAACAATAAGTCTAGTACATGAGGCATGAGCACAAGAAATCTTTTAAAATTAATAAGATGACATGTTATGATTGGTATACGTTACAATATAATGAAATTTTATTATATAAATTGATGTTTACTCTAATTGTTGATAATTACGCTTTATCAAGTCAAGATAATACGCCAATAGCTAGTTTTTGGTGTAAGCATAATTCCAACCATGGTCAATTATTAAATGATAAGAGACTTTATAATTTTTTTTTATAGATATGATAGATTTTTTTTTACCAACTTTACTAACTGAGTCAACTAAATCAAATTAAAATTATGTTAATAGTAGGTCATGTGAATGTGATATTGCATCAATAATAATTTATCTCTTCAGGAAAAATTATCTTATGAGACGGTCTTATAAGACATCTCTCTTACAATATATGCAAATTTTACAAATTGTGAGAGAGATGTCTCATGAGATTGTGTAGATCCCACGTATTGTGAAAAAGATATCTCATGAAACGGTCTAATGAGATACCTTCTCCGCCAACAGCTTGTGAAAAATGTTTGTAAATGTTTGTCCTTTTGACATTTCTCTATTTGTCATTGAAAGCTCCAAAGCACACTAGAAGGTCCAATGCATTTCCTAGTGAGAAAAACAATTTCCTTGTCATGTTTTGCAGCAATTCTAGCTTTTGGGAGGTAATGGCGAGAGAATTTTATATCCATGAACCGTTTTGATTTTGTGGGTATTGAAAAGAACGTGCACGTGAAATTCAAATGTGTTTTTCATGTCCCCATAATCATAGGGCCAACGAGAAAGACACCTTCTAAAATCTAAAATATTCTAAAATCTATATGAAGACAGCTTCCCAAAAAAATCTATATGAAAAATGACAATGCATAAGGAATTCATGTCGGGCATTTCAAGAATGCCCTTGATATATATAATTTTAAAATGGAATGAACTTTAAAAATATAATTGTACTTTTACACAATAACTAAATAAGCTGTTATAAACTGAGAAAAATAAACCCATTCAAGAGCACACAAGAAAACCAAAGTGACAAATGATAGCCTAGTTAATTAATTCCTTTTTTTTTTTTTTTTTGATAGGGCCTAGTTAATTCCATTGAAAGTTAAGATTGTTACAATGGCAATTACAGAAATTCTACCTATAGTTGGAATGCCTATTGCATATATTACACTCGCCCAAAAAATATGGCCTGTCATTTTCAATCACCATAAGCAAAAGGTTGAAAATTGACCCGGTGTCTTGAAGGATCACAAGCCAACTTAGCTTGGTCTAAATCAAGCTGAAGAGGGAAAAAAAAACAGGGAAAAAAAAAACTGGTAAGATCATCTAATAATTGTGTTGTGTAGCCCACTCTATGCCTTTGGAAGTTGATAGTGTTGTCTATACCAATACACAATCAGCTAGGAAATTAAGATGCCACATGAAAGTCTTGTTCAAGTCATGGAAAGGGCATGTGATAGTAGAGATTAAAAAAATAAATCCCTACAATCCTATACAAATATGTGAACCATTCATCAGCTTGCATTCAGGCTGACCTCCCAACTTCAACTTGGATAAATGCTTAGCCAAGAATATGTACTTCAGAAGATCACCCTATAAAAGACGGAATTTTACCACGTTTGGATGGAGATAGAAAAAAAGAGCGTAGAGGGAAAGGTGGCCGAAATATAATAATGTTAGTACATTACAGTCACTTTTCCCTTGACTCTCCTATCCTCTTCCTCCGCTCTGTTCCAAACACACTGGATCCTTATTTTTCCTCTGATGAATAGGGAATTAATCACTTAACCAAGGAATTGAGACATTTTGGGTATTTATGAGCTCTCATTGTGTAGCCCTTATGAGAAAAATGGGCTTAGCAATTAGCATTCGCTAAGAGGCTCCCTGTATCATCCCTGTTTTTATACAGGGATAGAACTACCTTGGGGCTGGGGGGGCCATGGCCCCCCAACATTTGAAAAAAAATTCCCTAGTATATATATTAGTATAAAAAATTTACTTTTCGTTCTAAAATTAATATACTTGGCCCCTCTCTCCTAAAAAATTTACATGCTGACCTATGAAACCAAAGATGAAAAAAATTATCAAATCATCCCTTGTCTAGTTGTCCCAAGAATATCAAGAAAAACATTTAGCTAAACATTTGGATGATTTACAAATTTGGACAAAAAAGAAAATCTTCAAAACAATTCACATATTCAGATAATAATAATAAAAAAAAAAAAACTTTGGACACAATCTAAGTAAAAAAAAATTATAACATATCAATTATAAATTTTAGCAAAACAAATCACAAAAACCCAATAATTTTTACCCAATTTCTACCTCTCATTTGAGAGCATTTTTTCCCTCTCAAATGACTCCACCCCATAGTCACAGAGACAATTCTTATGCTGCTAATCACTCCATCCACATGTCCCAATAGTCACAAAGACAACTTTGGGACACACTTGGCATGCTTGCATAAATGTAATACATATGTGAAACAATAACAATCTACTATTTTGTGCTTTACCTAAACTGCCACCAAAACATGTGTGTGATTAGTTTATTGGTAATAAACTTTGTGCTTTAGCTAAATTAATGTAATGATGGGAAAAGTTTTATTATTCACATGGTTGAAGACTCAAAGTTACCATTCATTTTCATGTGATTGTTTAAGAGATCTCTTTTTTCTTTTCTTGTTTTACTATTATTTCAAAATGGCAATTTTTCAAAGGAAAAGATCTCACATCTTTATGCTACTTCAACCTTAACCAAGTAATTATTTAAAAAAAAAAAATCTTTAACCAAGACACCAATAATTGTCTCACCCTTTTTTTCTCTGAATATTAGTGCATAATGTTGATTAACCATTATTTTAGTTGTTTTAACTATATATATATATATATATATTTTTTTTTTTTTAGAATCTTTTATATATAACATTATGAAGTTATTAAGTATAGAATTATGTGAAAGAATAAATAGATTGTTAAAAAAAAAATTATAATGTGGATAGAATAAAGAATTGGTCTAACCTTAGTAAGACCTTGAAAATATCAAGACGTGTCAATTGACTTACAGAACTTTTAATTATAAATATCTATTATTGATTTAAAAAAAATACAAAAAATTAATGCTAATAAAGTATCGTTGTCAACCTCTAGTATTAATATTTCAACTTTATAAAATTCTTGAACAAAGAACTTCGGCCCCCCTAAGTTTGAATCCTAATTCCGTCCCTGCATGCTTTTATGTCATTGTTACATAATACGCAAGAAATAATTTATTTGTACTCATTAAATAATATAAAAATTAACACATCATACATATAAATTTATATTATTTTTCTTTGTTATTATATATAATATAATATATTGCTGGGAGGATATTAAAAAAAAAAAAAAAACTGGGCAACCAAACACAATTCAACTAGATTTTAACTAAATGACAGATATGTTAAATCTTGATGATGATTCTTGCTTTAGAATTTTTTTTTTTAAATTCTCATTACAATTACCATTTATATTTATATTATATTTTGTATAACGATTAATTAATTAGAGTTTTTATTAGTTAATATTTTTTTCAAATTAACTTTGCTGTCAACGTCATCTTCTAATCTTTCATGTCTTCAAATTCAATGATGAAAGCTATGGCCTTATCTAGTTATCATGTTCACTCAGGTAAATTCCACACATGACTCATAAAAAAGATAGGGATCAAATTGGTGGTGGTGACATATATTGGTCTACTTAAATTACGAGAGAGGATGTTTTGATTTTGATTGCCCACCAAAATAAACGCATTGGCAGCTAGCATATATGGATACATAAATTTTTGTTACTTTCTACCCAAATATGAAATAAGTCCATTGTCTTGTAGTTTTTGACTTTGATTGGCCATCCTTAACTTCATCTTTTCTCTCTCTCTCTCTTTTTTTTTTTTTTTTTTTTGCTGAATAAAAAAATGGGGTTTCCGGTGTGGGCTCATCGACCCCGCGTTACGTGACGGCAATGGATAATACCACGTGTTAAGAAAAATAAAGATAGAGAAAGCATAAGGACATAAGTGTTGCTACAACTTTTTGAAATAGACAACGGTAAGTAGTAGAAAAAAGAAAAAAAGAAAAAATTAGATTCATCATTTATGTGAAAGTAAGTGACTAATTGTGCATTACTTGTCAATTACTTCAATAAATTGTGAGAAAAGTTACATCTGATTAGAAAAATGGATAAATATTCCCTATTTTATGGTCAAGATATAGATTCCTACTACTTTAAAAATATATACCAGTCTATATGAGTTTGTCATTTAGAAGATGTGGCAGCATGAAATATTGGTATAATTTATTGCTTCACCACTCTCACATTCCATACAAAATCCTATGAGATGGATAGCGACACTAACCTGACACGATTTCACCATAAATTCCTAGAGAAAGAGAACAGAAAAAAATAGGGTTTCCGGTGTGGGCTCATCAACCCCGCGCTACATGACGGCAATGAATAATACCACGTGTTAAGACAAATAAAGATAGAGAAAGCATAAGGACATAAGTGTTGCTACAACTTTTTGAAATAGACAACGGTTAGTAGTAGAAAAAAGAAAAAAAGAAAAAATTAGATTCATCATTTATGTGAAAGTAAGTGACTAATTGTGCATTACTTGTCAATTACTTCAATAAATTGTGAGAAAAGTTACGTCCGATTAGAAAAATGGATAAATATTCCCTATTTTATGGTCAAGATATAGATTCCTACTACTTTAAAAATATATACCAGTCTATATGAGTTTGTCATTTAGAAGATGTGGCAGCATGAAATATTGGTATAATTTATTGCTTCACCACTCTCACATTCCATACAAAATCCTATGAGATGGATAGCGACACTAACCTGACACGATTTCACCATAAATTCCTAGAGAAAGAGAACAGAAAAGAGGTGAAAATGAAATGAATATAAACCTTTTCCATTATAGATTAACAATTTGGATAATTAAATTGCATTTTAGAATTTGCAGTCTATCACTCAATATCGCAAAAGCACACATGGAGGCTTGCGAGTCAGATCATTGCTCAGCCTTTTGTTGTTAATAAAAATTGCAATTTATCAAAATAAATAAATAAATAAAGCACACATGTCACCACAAGTACTACACAATGCTTTTGTGTATAACACTTTCTAACTTGTATATAGTAGAACATAGAGCACAATTTTTAGTGATTTTTTTTTTTTAATGCAATTACATATTTGTAGGAATAAATTTTAGGTCTAAAATTTTGATTTTTTTTTCTTGTGTGGATAATTTTACACTCGGGAAGGAAATATTTCAACTTTAAATTTTTCCGTTGGAAACACTAAAAAATGTTAGTTGAGTTACAAGACTCTTAACTAAGATATAGGCATAATCTCCCCTTAGAACCAGTTACAATTGATTGACAAGATTTGAGGCTAAATACTGAAATAACATTTTGCCATAAAATTAATGTACTAACTTTGACAGTTTTTATTAGCTGATACAGGTAAAAAATAACCTAAACGAGATGGAAAAGGTGAAAGAGTAAAGCTATGATTTTGATTGGACTCATTGACATTGTCTAGTGTTGGCTCATTGTCTTCTTCCTCATCTTTTGTGATGGGAAGAGTATAAGGACATTTGCTTGTTACCCTGCAAAACACAAACCATGTAATGAGAGAGAGAGAGAGAGAGAGAGAGAGAGAGAGAGAGATGCACCTGAACAAATTGGAGGACAAATTGTCTCAGTGCTAAGAAGTCTTGCTCAACTTGAAGAGGATCATGTGAGTCTGAGTGTGAGTGAGTGTGGTAGTCGTTCTAGCTAAATGCATACCCTTAAATTCATAAGGGTTATGTTTTATAAATTACAGCCTATTCTTTTTGTAAGTACAAACTCTTATTGATATATAAGATAACAAGATTCTAATTTTATTTGAAAAGCCAAGAAACATTAAAAAAAAAAAAAATCTAAATCTTAGAATTTTTGGGCTGGCTATGGACCTTCAGCAAATTAGTTAGGGTCAATCATACGCATTCTTTTCTATTATATTTTAAGTCTAATTACCTCCTCAATATAAGAACAACATAAAAATATTAAAAATTAATGCTATATTTTTTCCAACATCATAACAACTAATGATACCATGCATGGCAATTTGTGGAGCCATGCACTTTCCATTTTGTTAATTTCAATATTTAGTAGAAAGAGCTACGTTTAGTTGACAAAGATAGAATAATGGTGAATTTGATAATGGTTGATTCTCTTCTAGGCCTGTACCTCGAATTCTAATTAATATGTATTTCTAATACGATAAAGGGAAAATTAAATATTGAGTAATATTAAGATACTATAAAAGTATAAATTCTACGTACTTTAGAAATCTTATTCTATATGTTAACTCTTAAATACAATATATATATATATATTTTAAAAATATTTCATATATTGTTGATTTGTTACTAATTACATTCATTACCACCTCAATTTTTAAGCTTTGTTTTTTCTCCCTTTTTTTTTGTTGTTGTTACCTTTCTCGGCGCTTTTCAAGAAAACATTGGATGGAAAACCTTCTTGCCATTGGAATTCCTAAAAATGGCAATGAAATTTAGGCTTAGTTAGATATATTCTAAACTGAGACATTGAAAAAAAAAAGTGCTTGGAAGGTAAGTTAATTAATGATGCATCCATACACAAAGTACAAGATTAGAAGAAAACTATGTCATTTATATGTGGTTTTATGTCAATAATAATTTTCAAAATCTGCAAATAAAATCGTGAACTATTAAAAAAGAAATAACTTGAAAGCTCAAGCACAACAGTCAAATAAAATATATGCTAGCACTGTAGGAAAATAGTTTGGGTTTGGTTCATTCTCTTGAGCAATATGTATGGTATGTTCTCTATAAAATTTTTAAAGTTTTTAACACAAACTATATGGTTGAACATTTCTGCATGCTCTAACTTGATCATGTCACTAATTATTTACTAAACATGACCTAATTAAGCATTAATGATTGTGCTACAAATTATGATACCTTTTTTTAACTTGCTATTAATTGATGGTAAGTTGCTGGATGGATGAGATGGTGTTCTCACTTCTGTTTTTGGCATTTCTTTGACAACAGGTTTTGACAAACAGCTTTGATCACCAGCAAGGAGCATAATTGCTTGGGCCTGCAATGAAAACGTGCGATCGCGAGCAATTAATTTGCGTTTAAAGAGAAAAAAACTTGTCTTCAAATCAGTGCTTTTGGATTAGTTTTTTACTTATTATTTGTTTGAAAATAGAAAAAAAAATGCACTTGTATTTTTTTTTTAAAAAATGTTAACAGATGCCCTTGTGCACTCGTTAAAGATGCTTTAAAAACCAATAAACAAACACGCTTCTAAATTAAAAGTGACTTGACTTCTTATAAAAAGCTAATAAATTATAATTAAAAAAATCAACTAAAACGAATACCCTAATATACTTGTTAATCGGACCTTTTAAAATATGATACTTTAAAAAAAATAAATAAACAAACAAATTAAAAAAACTCCCCAAATTAAAAAGCTAGAACAAACACTTTGGTCTAGTGAAATTTTTTGGACTTAGAAAATTATTTAAGTTGCATACCTTGTCAACAGAAACATTGTCATAGACATTAACAGCTCCATTGTAGAATATAGTGAGTTGTGATGTTGAATACTTCCCATCCAGATAATTGAATTGTAATGTATCAGTCCTATAAACGTAAGAAGTAATTTAAGAGATCCTTTTTTTTTTTTTTTTTTGACAAATGAAATTGTTATACAAATAATTTAACAAATGAAAAAAAAATGTACCTAAGTACAGGAAGTAATTTTTGTTCTAGGAAGGAAGCAAGTCGATTCAAATTATAGCCAAATTTAGGTGGCAATAAAGGGCGTGAAGTTCTCCTCTTGAAGACTTCTGAGTCTTCCATGTTTGATTTACGTTTGTTCTGCTGAGATCTGGTGAGATATTTTTTAAACAAGCAAATAGTTTGAGACATGTCATATGATGTATTTGGGTTGGTCCTATTTTTTTCAGTCATGAATTCAACATCTGAGCTTGAATCTTCTATTCTCACGAAATCCTTTGTCCTAGGAATGCTGCAAGGCATTTTGTCCACCCAAAACAAGGAGAATCCTTAAGTCCTGTTCAGGAATTGAAAAGGATGATTTAAAATAATATTTATATATAAATGCTAACAAGGTACAAAAGTTTTTATGACAAAAAACTTAATCAATTGCACTAATTAGAATTTAGAACTAACCAATTATCATTTTTTAAAAGTAAATGACAATAATCTGAAATTGTAATACCATAGCTGGACATAAACATAGAACTATATATATGTGTGTGTGTGTGTGTGTAGTAATCTCAACAGTTTCTGGATTTTGAAATGTAATATATCTTTTTCCCTCCTATGTGCTATCACAGACTAAGGAGATCACTTGGGAGTTGGGATTAAAAATTGTAATACCATAGTTCAGCAAGAGAGAGATGTGATGGCTCAAACATATATGCCAGAGAGAAGTTCTATTATCAAAACATCTATAAATTGCAGTAAGAGTAAAGAAGACTAGACTTGGCATCATATGCAGTAAGCTTAATTTCTTTCACCCCCTTACATAATTGCGTGTATGTAGACAGCTTCTAGTACAACCATTACATCCAACGGATTTGAAGACTCAATAAAAGTATTTTTTCTAAAATATTTGAAAGAAAAATTAAAAAAAATATATTTCTAATTAGATTTGGACTCAAGAGTTACACCATTCCCACCCCACCTCTAAATTAATATTATTTTTTTAAAATTCCTTTATTATAAGAAAAATATATGACTTATTAGACATCTCTCTCTCTCTCTCAAAAGTTATTAGGTATAACAAAATGAAGTATTATAGAAGCCTATATCAATTATTGTCACATTATATGATATATGCACCTTTTTTGTAAACCTCATAGCTGTGCGAGAAGTGAGATAGGCCCATAAACATCTATTCTCTTCCTGATTGGATCTTTTCTCTAGGCTCTAGAAATGGTTTTGAATCCTCTTTTTTCTTTTTTTTTTTCTTTTTTTTTTCTCTCTTAGTTAATATAATCCTTATTAATCCAACCAAAAAAAAAAAAAAAAAGGTCTATAGTTTTAGAAAAATGGGTTGGGTTAACTAGCCGAAAATACAAAAATCTTGAGGCCTATCGACCAAGCTCATGAGCAACTAAATTTGCCACCATACATTTTAACATATGTTTGGAATGGAGGAAGATGAGAAAGATCATCCAGCCCCCCTTTCCCTTTCCTCTTCTCTCCTTTCATTATCTCCCGTCATCCAAACATAAGGTTAGAGAAGTCATAGGAAGCAAAATCCTTCCTAAGCTCCTTGACATTAATGATTGAAAGAATATTCAGCTGGACCAAAAGGCAGTGCAATACAAATTGGACCACATGTTATATAACATTTTCCCTATTGATGCCTATATATTCCTTTTGCCATGGTTCTCATCGAGCCAGTAAGTATGCAATGGTTCTTATGAAAGGAAATGATAGAGAGTTAGGAGAGAGAGAGAGAGAGATGCACCTGAACAAGTTGGAGGACAAGTTGTCTCTGTGCTAAGAATTCTTGCTCAACTGGAAGGGGATCATGTGAGTGTGAGTGTGAGTGTGAGTATGTGTCTATATATTAATATATGTATGTATGTTGAGAAAGAGGGTAAGCTTAATTGGGAATTCAGTCCAGGAAAAATCAATGATATAGGTTGAGAATGCTTTCGATGTCTTCTAATAATCAAATTTAACCCATATAGACGTATCATTGTGGAAACTTGGCGTAGTCACTAGTCACCACTGAGTCCACCCTTTTCCATTTAATTTAAAGGGTAGACAACAAAACAGAAGGGTATATTTACCATAACAATAAGTCTAGTACATGAGGCATGAGCACAAGAAATCTTTTAAAATTAATAAGATGACATGTTATGATTGGTATACATTACAATAAAATGAAATTTTATTATATAAATTAATGTTTACTTTAATTGTTGATAATTACGCTTTATCATCAAGTCAAGATAATATGCTCAATAGTTAGTTTTTGGTGTAAGCAGAATTCCAACCATGGTCAATTTTTAAATGATAAGAGACTTTATAATTTTTTTTTATCAACTTTACAAATTGAGTCAACTAAAATCAAATTAAAATTATGTTAATAGTAGGTCATGTGAATGTGATATTGCATCAATAGTAATTTACTTCTTCAGAAAAAATTATCTTATGAGACGGTCTTATAAGACATTTCTCTTACAATATATGCAAATTTTACAAATTGTGAGAGAGATGTCTCATGAGATTGTGTAGATCTCACGTATTGTGAAAAAGATATCTCATGAAACGGTCTAATGAGATACCTTCTCCGCCAACAGCTTGCGAAAAATGTTTGTAAATATTTGTCCTTTTGACATTTCTCTATTTGTCATTGAAAGCTCCAAAGCACAATAGAAGGTCCAATGCATTTCCTAGTGAGAAAAACAATTTCCTTGTCATGTTTTGCAGCAATTCTAGCTTTTGGGAGGTAATGGCGAGAGAATTTTGTATCCATGAACCGTTTTGATTTTGAGGGTATTGAAAAGAACGTGCACGTGAAATTCAAATGTGTTTTTCATGTCCCCATAATCATAGGGCCAACGAGAAAGACACCTTCTAAAATCTAAAATATTTTAGTTTGTATAAATTGGCGTATTTTATTGGCTTCATCTGTATGAAGACAGCTTCCCAAAAAAATCTATATGAAAAATGACAATGCACAAGGAATTCATGTCGGGCAATTCAAGAATGCCCTTGATATATATAATTTTAAAATGGAATGAACTATAAAAATATAATTGTACTTTTACACAATAACTAAATAAGCTGTTATAAACTGATAAAAATAAACCCATATATTCAAGAGCACACCAGAAAACCAAAGTGACAAATTATAGCCTAGTTAATTCCTTTTTTTCTTTTTTGATAGGGCCTAGTTAATTCCATTGAAAGTTAAGATTGTTACATTGGCAATTACAGAAATTCTACCTATAGTTGGAATGCCTATTGCATATATTACACTTGCCCAAAAAATATGGCCTGTCATTTTCAATCACCATAAGCAAAAGGTTGAAAATTGACCCAGTGTCTTGAAGGATCACAAGCCAACGTAGCTTGGTCTAAATCAAGCTGAAGAGGGGAAAAAAAAAAAACTATTAACACATAAATAGTAAAAAAAAAAAAAAAAAAACTGGTAAGATCATCTAATAATTGTGTTGTGTAGCCCACTCTATTCCTTTGGAAGTTGATAGTGTTGTCTATAACAATACACAATCAGCTAGTAAATTAAGATGCCTCATGAAAGTCTCGTTCAAGTCCTGAAAAGGGCATGTGATAGAGAGATTAAAAAAATAAATCCCTACAATCCTATACAAATATGTGAACCATTCATCAGGTTGCATTCAGGCTGACCTGCCAACTTCAACTTGGATAAATGCTTAACCAAGAATATGGACTTCAGAAGATCACCCCATAAAAGACGGAATTATCACTTATTTTTCCTCTGATGAATCGGGAATTAATCACTTAACCAAGGAATGAGACATTTTGGGTATTTATGAGCTCTCATTGTGTAGCCCTTATGAGAAAAATGGGCTTAGCAATTAGCATTCGCTAAGAGGCTCCCAGTATCATCCATGTTTTTATCTAGGCCACAGCCTAGTTTCACAACAAGCCGCCAAAATTTTAAGGAGCACTTCCTACTTTGAGTGGTGGGAGGACTAAGGTAAATTTTTGGATAGGACAAAACTTACCTATAATTCCTTAAGAGTTGTATGTTAAGTTTCCTAATTAAATTCAACCATGAATTTGGCCAACAAACTACGTGGTTAATTGTCCTTGGCAAAAATTACACTATTTGTGTGGCATAAGTCAATATAACCACATGGTTAAATTTAATTGAAAAACATCTAAAGAATTGTATCCAAGTTTTGCCTTCTTGCATAAACACTTTTTATTGATGACTAAACTTAAGCTTTTAACAATTCCAATGGAGTACACTTTAAAGGAGTTTCATAGTCACTTATCATCAATTTTAGGACTACTTTCAGAATCTGATGGGTTCTTGTATCTCCAAAGGAAACCCAAACTGCTACCCATCACATTCATTATCACAGCAGACACAGCTGGAGGTACTGCAACCATTGGCGAGGAAAAATGGGAGGTTGCTAAAACCACACCTAAGGAAGAATTCTGCATGCCAACCTGCAAGTGTCAATCAATGAAAATTATCGATTGGTATTACCATAAGCTATTGCCATTACAGATAAACTGGGGGCATTGCTTAATTACAATTTTTTTCATTAGACTTAGACATTCCGTTCTGATCTTTAAAAAAAAACTGAAGACTTGAAATGAAGTTTAAAAAATTGTTCCATAAAAGAACACAAGAAAAATATTGTGACATTTAAAATTATCAATCTTGAGCAGGGAACAAAAGCAAGAATTTTAAATGCAACCGGTTTGACATTCTATTGCATATACCTCAATTGATATTGATCGTCGTTGGGTTTCTTTAAACCCACAAATAGCTGCCGATATATACCTGCAGTTAAAAGCCCCATCAATTGTATGCTATCACCATTTAAGCAACCAAAGGTGGTTAATACTAACACAAATTTTACATGATAAAGAATAATTTTAAGTTAGCTATATTAGCTGAATTATGAACCTCTATGGTAGTCAAAAATGCCATCTATATCTTGCATCATATATTTAATGGCAAATAAGAAATGCACATATGAAGAAGAGGATAGAGATATAACATGAATGTAATTAAACTGTGTTTTATTGCAATGATGCACTTCACAGGGATATATCACAGGTCTAGACTATTCGATTTTACTAAATTGCAGTACTCAAATTCATTAAATAGTGGGTTTTTTCCTGAGTCATTTTTGTACTCAATGAAACTATAGTTAACATGAACATGAAGCAAACCATATGTTATGCCAAGAAAACAGACACACACACACACACACAAAGCTCAAAAACTAATCAGACCTGCACTTGTTACAGACTGAAACAAATATATGCATCACTATCATATTGACGAACGAAGCGTACATTAACAGATTAAAGTCATCAAATGAAGGGTAACACTTACCCCACAAAGAAACCAACATAATGTAATAATGCCACGGCAAGCATTACAACCCCCAGTTCACCAGATAATATTGCTTGAGCTTGGCGTAGTGGAGAGAGATCAGATGTCAATGATGCACCAACCATTGAATTGAGCAGAACAATATTTTCTGAAAATACACTGCCCCCCGAAAAAGCATGGTTAGATGCATCAGAGGGATCACATCTAAAACGAAGTATTTTCAAGACAACTGGTTAAGTGTAAAAAACCAAAACCTGCATGCGAGTAATGATGAAGCCAAAACAGCAAAAAGTGGGGCGAAAGGTGTCACAATTTTCACAACCGCAGGAAATGCACTCTGTATATAAGCACCTAACAGAATAGGTGCGACCACCACCTAGACAGGATGAATAAAGACCATTATGTCATCCATACATGATTTTATATAATTGAAGCTTATTTAGATTTCAGTTCACCTGCAGGGTGCTGATGGAAAGTTGAATAGCATCTACAGGAACTAAAGTTCCTGCTAGTATCTTTGTCAAGAAAGGAGTCAGAAGCACTGCTCCAAGAGTAGTGCACGCTGTCACAATAATAGACAATGGAACATCCCCTTGAGCAATTAAGGTCACCTGAAACAATACACAAACAGAAGTAAATTGGAATCTCATAAAATTGAAGACCTTGCGTTCTAGACGTAATTTGTTTATTTTTCCATATCAATTAGAAATAAAATCCCCATCCATTTTATCAAATTATAATGGATTCTCAATTCATTTGGCTTCAACAACACTACAATCAGTTTGTCAAGCTTCTAAGTATCTAGATCTTGAAAGCTAAAAGAGAGGAAGGGGGGGGGGGGGGGGGGGGGCTGCTACTACTAAAATAAAATAAAGTAATGTAGTGGATTTAAGTCTTTTAAAATAAAATCAAGTCAATTATAACCATCCCAATGATTGCAAGCTATCAAAGCATCAAACTGAGCTCACCACTCTACTTGTTAGAGAAAATTGTCAGATCTTGCTCACTAAAAGAAAGAGGTTAATTGTTCAACATAACTCCAATTTAAATTGGACTTCGGACAAATAAGTTTGGCAACTCTACCTAAGTTTCCTGCCTGGACCAAATGTTACCTATCAAATATAAACTTTACGAAATCTATATTTGATACCAGCAAGGAGTGATATGTTTCAGATTGACATCATACTCAAAAATATAAGAAGTTCAGAAACAACACAAACTAATTGTGGGAAAGGCTATCATATTCCACTACTTTACATAACATATGCTCAAGATTGAGCAAAAGGGGGAAAAAGTATTTTAGTTGTATAGATATATAAGCCACTTGAAAATACATCTTTAGTTTCCACTCTACTTCTATTTGTAAGATACCTAGCTAAACATGCACTCCCAAGAAGAATTGACAGAGACGTGCATCCATCAAGTCAGAGATATGTAAGCCCACTATAATTTGAGATCCATAATGGAAGCTTTGCCACCCTATGTTTAGAACTGTGAAGAAAAGTATTCATAAATTCAAAAAATTGTAAGATTAATATCAGTTCTATCACATGAATGCTTTGCTGCTTTATGACATTAATCCTCGGTAAACAAACGGGATACTGATACACATCAATTTTCCTTGTGATGCATGTGTTTGTCACAATATATAGTATTATTTCCCCACCATCCATTGAACTTAACATTGGAATCCTACAGGAAATTAAGGACATAGAAAGGACTAGATGATCCCAAACATTTGGAGCAAGCATTAGTTGGGCTAAAAGTTGAAATTGTGGTCCATAACTTAAAAGCATGAGTACAAACATCGGTAAACTTCTTCATATGGCAAATGTTATGCCCAACAATAAAGTTTACAATCTTGTAGAACTCTAACAGCTTGATTTTATACAGATATCTGTATACTTCTATAGTAGCTGAAGGTGACCCTAACACAATGCCTGATGCTATGGTTTAAATTTTATTAAAAGCCCATTTGTAAAAGAATAGATTTACTTGAAAATGAGCCATGAAAAATAACAAAAAACAGGTTGGTACTCTTAAGAGACATCTAGATGCAGAAGACTCTTGTTGAATAAGATTATGAGGTGGGGTTAATATAGTAATCATGGAAGTTTGTGATTCTTGTATGAGTTGGAGCATGGTCAAGGCATCAGGAGCTTTTGTTAAATGATAGGGAGAGCTTAAGGGTGCGTTCGTTTGGAAGGAAAACAGGGAGGATGGAAAATAGAGGATGGAAAACAGGGTGGAAAATGCTGTTTTCCACTGTTCGTTTGAGGAAGGAAAATAGGGAGGATGGAAAACTCGAGAGAAAGTTTTCTCTCCGGGCCCACTTTTTTTTTCCTTCCAAATCGAAAGGAAAATCTGGAGAGAAAAATTATATAGTAGCACTTTTACAAAAATATCCTCTTTCTACTTATTTTTTTCAACGTTTTTTTTTTCTTTTTTTTTTCTTTTTCTTTCAACGTTGCCCTGAAAGTTTTTTTTTTTTTTTTAACTGAACAACGTTGTTCTCAGTGAACAACGTTGGTTTTTTTCTTTTTCTTTTCACTGGACAACGTTGTTCAATGAACAACGTTGTTCCTTTTTTTTTTTTTTTTTTTTTTCAAATTTTTTTTTTCAACGTTAACATTGTTACAATGTTAACGTTGGCTTTTTTTTTTTTTCTTTGAACAACGTTGTTCAGTGAACAACGTTGGTCCTTTTTTTTTTTTTTTCTCAACGTTACTGAACAATGATGTTTTTTTTTTTTTCAACTTTATATATATGATGTGATAAATTTTATATTATTTAATGATTAAAAATAAATCTGTTTCTTACATATTATGTAACAAGGGTATAATAGTCAATTTATATAAATTACATTTTCCATCCTTTCCTTTTTCTCTCCAACCGAACACAAGAGTTTTCCATCCTCCCACTTTTTCACTCCCCCAACCGAACACACAAGAGGAAAAATTAAATATTTTCCATCCTCCCACTTTTTCATCCTCTCACAATTTTTTATCCTCTCACTTTTCCACTCCTCCAACCGAACAGACCCTAAAGTCCATAATATGCATGGACAAGGGCTCTTTTG
The DNA here is from genome assembly GCA_033629205.1 of Lithocarpus polystachyus. Lineage (NCBI taxonomy): Eukaryota > Viridiplantae > Streptophyta > Magnoliopsida > Fagales > Fagaceae > Lithocarpus > Lithocarpus polystachyus. The sequence goes on along the minus strand of CM066163.1, from coordinate 107,017,178 downwards.
TTCCGAATCGTTGGCTAAAACTACTCTCAACCATTTGCTTGGGCTATTGGCTAACAATTCAACTTCTGAAGACCTAAATTTTATTATATCTGGTGAGTGTTCTAGAGTTGTGAGACCCAGGCTTTCGTTGTAGGGCCCAATGCTCTTTAAAGTACACCATAAAGAAAATACAGGAAACAGACAACCAGCAGGTACTCAGCCTAACAGGAAATACGTTTTTTATAGTGGAAAATTGCTAATTCCACAACCATGGCAGGCTATTTTTAAATTTTTTTTTTCACTATAAAAAGACTGGCCAATATCTTTTCATCTCATGACCATTTGCCCTCTATATCTCCATCTGAATGACCAGTCTTGGAGATGTAAACGATTTGCATTGACTTTCTTAATGAATCTATGGTTAGCTACATAGCATTCCTAACTGGGAAGTAAGTCCCATAAGGGATATCAAGTTTCTCCTGCCTCAAATTCTACCTCTTGAAATGTGCTAGAATCTAAAGAGAATGATCATTAGAAAGTAGTTAAAACACATCTTCCTAATTAGGGTATAAATGACCCTGTAAAACAGCTTTGCATACAAATTTCAGTATATAAGTTGAGAAAAAGAACAATGTATGGGAAATAAAGGTAATCATACCACGTTGGAGGCTGTACCTCCAGGGCAACAACCAAGCAATATTAAACCAACTGAAAGAGAAGGTGAAAGCCCCAAGATTTTACTAATAGTAAATGCAGAGGCTAGCATAATTGTATACTGAGCAACACAACCGAACAATATCTGAACAAAAGGTCAAAGCAACAAACTCAGAAACTGGAAAATCATATTCAAGAACAGACATCAAGCTAGTGCTTCATTAAAATCTTGACACTCCTTAAGAAATCAATGAAAGCCATCAATAAGAATATATGAACACTTAAAAAAAAAATTTAATCTGATTATGCAATGATCTAAGGTTTCATTTAGATGGAGGCATTTGAAGTGATCGATTTGCATTTTGATTTTTAGTTTAAATGACAAATTTTTCTGTTGATGACATTCACGGATGGATTTAAGCTTTACTAATATATGGATTTGAAATTTTTTGGTATAAGATGTTATTCCAAATCTATAACATCACAAGTGTTTTTGTCAGAGCAAATCCTCATAGCTCAAACACATCATATACTGTTAAAATTCATATCAAGCAATTTATACTAGTAACTATTCTTCAAATCCTTTTTAACTTTTTTAAATGAGCAAATCCTGGGGACAAATATTTTTACAACTTGCTAAGGTGGCAAGTTGGGATTGATGTGACACCAGTGTCACATGGACTCTCCACCACTAATATCACTTTCATTAAGCAACAATCATAACATGTCAGTAGTAGTGGAAAATTTTGTATCACTAGACATATTTCCTTAAATGCAAATGCAGCCTTAAGGAAAACAAGCAAAAGAGTTTAGGCATTAGTATTTATGGAACTATATGCAGAAAATATGTTAGCTGACTTATCTCCCAATTAAATATTCAATTCAATAAAGAATTCCCATTTAATTAATTTCCTGAAACTGTTCGGATTAACAAAGGCTTATAGTAACAATTACAATATTCCAAAGAACGGACAAAAGTCCATGCAATGTAATGCAAAATGATACTGCAGCAAAGTCTTTCACTTTCACATACGATTGAATTCCATATCTTCCAACTTGCTCATTTTCAGGAACTTCTATAAAAATCAACTCAAAGTTTCCAATCCTAAGCATACCCATATCTCAAATTTCACCAAGAACCCAAATTTATATGCAACTTCATAACACAATGCCTCAAAATATTTACAAGCATTTTGAACAAAAATCAAAACTTACTGAGAGTGGCCTTTGCAAGAACAGACGGATCATGTCCTTGAACTCCAAAGTGAGACCCATTGCCAACATAATCAATCCAAGAGCTAAGCTATATGAAGCTGGACCTCTACTCACAAACCATGCAAACGTAGATGGCTTTACACAAGCAACAAACCATCCGACAATCACATAAAGAGGGTACAAGCTTGCTGCAGTAGCCAAAAAGTTTTCCCAACTGGGTTTTGCTGGAGTGACTGGTGAATGCTCAGAATTTCCATTAACAGCTCTGATTATGGGTAAAGTTCGGGGCTTTGCAGTATATAACAAGTTTTCCCATCTGGGTTTTCCATGAACAGCTGTGATAGTGAGTAAATTTGTGGGCTTTGGTGGAAAAGAAATGGTGGGTGTTTTGGGTGTGAGTATGACTCTGGAAATTCTTTGGTTGGTTTTTGGGGGTGAAGTGAAGGGACTGAATCTTGAATAGAGGGACATGGTTGATGAATGTGGAAGTGGGAGATAGTACAATGAGGTTTTAGATTTGCATAGACTTCAGAGTGTTTTGAATTTCTGTTCCTTGGAATCTCAATCTCAATGACACCATGACAATGGTGTTGCATTTTGATGGGGAGGTGAGCCTTGTATTTTGATACTATTAAATCATAGATCCACATACAGGCCAAGTAAAGAGGGCCAGGGGGAATCCAAGCGGCATATTTTTGCCATATGTGGCAACCTTGCTAGTACACAGCACGTGAGTGATGAGTTTGTGTGGTAGCCTAGCCATGCCTTCCCATTCAATAATTTATTCCTTTTTTTTCCCACAATTATTGATTTGGTACTGCGTACTAAGATATGTTGTAATTAGTTGATAATAAAATGGATTTGGTTAATGTTTACTCCTTGCTCTGTTAGAGTATATATTAATCACTAATTTTATAAAATTATTTATAAAAAATTAAAAAAAAAAATTTAGTTACTTTTTTTTTTCATAAAAAGTTTTTAAAAGTATTTTATTAATGAATGCTGTTAATAAAACCCTAATAAAAATTATATAAATAAGATGAAATGATGATGTGATGTTGCTTAAATTATAATTTATGACTTAATAAATTTTGAAAGATTTTTTTTTTCTTAAACATTATTTATTTCGAAATTTGAGTTAATATATTTTGGCAAAACGGAGGGGAGAAAGAAAAAAAAATTTGAAAGAAACATAGAGTTTAATTTGATTGGTAAAATATTGGGGAAGAGAAAGTAAATGAATAAAAGAGAAGAGAAGAAGATGGGAAAATAAGATTTCATATTTCATAATATTTACTTACAACAAAAAAGGTGGGAGTAAATAATTTATCTGGTAAATTTATTTTTACGAAAAATAAATTTGAAATTTGAACAATTAATCAAAAACAAATTAAGCACAAAGACCCATAAGCCTACGTGTATTACTCAACTTATATATGTTATATAAATCACACTTCTTTGGGAGAAATTATAAGGTTCTCATGGTGGACAAGTGACGTGGTCCACCATTTCAGTAAAAGACTCCCACTTGTTTAAAATTGTAGACTTTTAAATAAAAACTGAATGCTGACTCAGCAATTTTAAATAGGTAGGAGTTTTTTATTAGAATGGTGGACCACATCATTTGTCCACCATGAATTGGTATAATTTCTCCTTCTTTGGGGGTGGGGTGAGAAGCATGACTCCATGATCAAACCCACGACAACAGAGAGAAAAAGAAGAGAGGGTGCCATTGGATTGTAAGTTATAACTCCATTGGCTTCATAAATTTAACATTTGGATCTTGAAAAAGAATTGATATATGTACGAGTGTCTATGGGTTGGGTTTGGGCAGGTCTTTCCTCCACTTGTCATTTAATGAAATCCACTCTGACGCCTTGAGTTGGGCTGAGTACAACTGTCGGATTGGTACACTTTTGATAACTATGCTATATGTATCAATTTGATAAGGGCTCAATAGGTACAATATGTTCGAACCATTTTTATTTAAATGGACTAAAATTTAAAAAAAAAAAAACAGTGTTATGATCATAATATTTTTTTAACAAATCTTATGTGACAGGTTGTTATTTACTATTACTAGTAGGCAAAAAAATAATTCCAGTAGCAGATTTAAATTAAAAACCTATAACAACTTGCTAATTGAAATTTGTTATAAAAATATTGTGAAAATGATGTGAAATATGTTTTCTAAAATTAATAACTTTGATCAGATAAAATAGCCATTCTATGATACTGATACACACTTATTTTTAATGTAATATGACATATGAATATCTTTTATATATATATATATATATATATATATATGTATATATAACTGTAAGGACACAAATTGCAGATTGGGCCTACAGGAGAGATTGACTCTGGCCCAACGAGTAAAAGGTATCCTCGCAATGAATTTGTAAGAGAGTGGGTCGAAGAGCTAGGTTTTAGTGGGTCCAACGAAGATGAACTGAGTGACAGAGCGTCCTCGGCACAATCCGAGGAGCTTTGTTCTTAGTAAATGTGTTGAATCAGCATTGTTACAGGAGTTCTGGAGATTGTTCTCCCCCTCTTCCCATGGTGGATTTCTCCTATTATATAGTCCCTTTCAGACAATCTGGACCTTCCATTTGTTGATCATCCAGGCCTATACTTGAGTGCCTGTCCCATCAGCCACCCTCTTTAGTATTCTGTGAGTTGCAGAAACCGAGGTAGCACTGTTCAGGGGTCCTGTCCACATAAATGCGGTGTAAGCAGCCTTTTGTGAAATATCTCCTGGTTGCCACCTGTCCCCTTTGGCCCATATAAGTCAGGGGATTCCTCGGAAATATCAGGACCGGTGCTGGAACATTCATCTCGGCCGTTCCTTTGATGATCCGAGCAGTAAGTTCTCCTCGGACAAGTCCTTTTCTCCTTCGCGTAGCTAATACGACAGAGAGGAGTCAGGCCAGGTACTTTCCTCAGGAGGGAGTGTCCTCGGGATAATGGCCTTCCCGGGACGGGCCCATGGTCTCCTCGGACGGGCCCACGGCTATTATCTGACATTGGGCCTTTTACCCCTACAATAACAATGATATATGACTATCTACCTCATTTTAGTCGGTTACCTATTATATTTACACTTATTATTTTTAATGTATCATATATATTTTATCTATTATTACAATATATATATATATATATATATATATATAAAACAAAGTCTTTTTTTTATATATATACAAAATAGAAATTCTATTTTAAAATAATTTAAGTGTATAGGTGTAAAACTCCTTTTTTTTTTTTTTTTGAGAAAAACCACCCTCACAGTGAGAAGGGGGGGGGGGGGGGAGAAATATCATTTAATTACTTCAGATAGATACACTTTTTTCACCCCTGGAGGAACATCCTCCATCCAAGAGAGGAAATGAGCAAAATTACAGGCCATTCTAGCTAGTCCGTGGGCAACTCTGTTGCCCTGTCTACGAGTATGGCTGAAAAGAACCTTTCCAAGGGATGAGGACAGCACCTTGATATCCTTGAGAATGAGGCCGAGGCTGGAAGAAGGGAGACCGCCATTGTTGAGAGCTTTTATTATAACCTCTGAGTCTCCTTCCACAATTATCTTGTTAAAGCCGAGGTCCTTAGCAAAGCAGAGGGCACCCCGTGCTGCCAACACTTCCACCATCTCTACTGATGTAGGCAGTGGAATGGGTTGTGTAAAGGCAGCCATTACTAGACCCCTGTCATTTCGAATTATCGCTCCCAAGCCTACAGAGCTAGATTCATTGAAGGTTGCATCGTCGAAGTTGATCTTCACCCAGTTTGAAGGAGGGGGCAGCCATTTAATGTCACTAGTATGGGAGGGAGCTTTTGGTGGACTAAGGGAGGACTGCTGGAACTCCTTGAGGCTGGCCGAGGCTATTTGATTGATCAGACTCAGGGGAGCAGCTGCATCGCCCACCCGGAGTTTGTTGCGCCTAGTCCAAATATGGGAAACTGTCATAGCAAGCAACTCCACTTGATTACTTCTGTCAAAGCATAGTTGCAGCACATCAAGGAAGCTTGAGGCCTTACCAACTTCGTTTAGAAGCCAACCAAAGTGGACATTCCAGACCTGGAATAGAGAAGGACATGACCAGATTGCATGGAGTGAGGTTTCCGCTTCCAAGCCACAGTTCGAGCATTTATCGTCAATTGGAATTTTTCGTTTTCTGAGATTTGACTTCGATGGTAGTAAGTCAGACCCCGCTCTCCATATTAGAGTTTTTACTCTATTAGGGACTTTTAGACTCCAAATGCCCTTCCACAGCCGTTTAACAATGGAGAGGTCCGAGGCCCTGGGTTGCTCGTTTAGTTCCAACTCCATCGATAGGTGATAGCCTGACTTTACAGAGTAAACACCATCCTTGTTTAAAGGCCAGAACAGCACATCCGCGTAATTGCCATAGCTGAGAGGGATGGCCTTGATAGCAGCAGCCTCATGGGGAAGGAAGTTAGCTTCAAGAACCTCCTGGTTCCAGCAGTGGCTCTCACTATCAATAAGGGCTGAAACCTTTTCTTGGCTGTCAAAAAATGAAGGATTGGAGAGTATTTTCTTGGAGCAGGGGGTGGGCAGCCAGCTATCTTGGTAAATCTGAATTGAGGCACCATTGCCCACTCGCCACAACATGCCTTTTTGGATTATTTCTCTGCCCTTAAGGATGCTCTTCCATGCAAAGGATCCATTCCCTTCTTTCGCCTCAAGAATGCTGCCAGTTGGGAAGAATTTTGTTTTGAAAAATCTGAAAAACAGGGAATCCTCATTAGTTAGCAAGCGCCAGACTTGTTTAGCTAGGATCGCATCGTTAAACTTTTGGAGGTCCCTAAAACCCAGGCCACCAAGATTCTTCGGCTTACAGAGGGTGCTCCATTTGGACCAGTGGATTTTTCTTTTCTCACCACGTTGGCCCCACCAAAATTTCCTGATCAGTGCTTCAATTTCATTGCAGAGGGTGGCTGGGAGCTTGAAGCAGCTCATGGCATAGGTTGGTATCGCTTGGATGACCGCTTTGAGAAGCACTTCCCGACCTGCCTGTGATAGGAGCTGCTCTTTCCAGCCTTGGAGTTTGGCCCAAACTCTTTCCTTGATGTACCTGAAGCTTGAGCTCTTGTTTTTCCCAATTAGGGTGGGTAAGCCTAGGTACCTCTCACATTGTTTCACTTCTTGGACATTGAGTAAGTTTTTAATCTGGTTCAGGACGTCCGGGGGGGTAGACTTACTAAAAAAGAGACTCGTTTTGTGCATGTTTCGGAGTTGACCCGAAGCTTTCTCATAGCAGGTTAGGAGAGACTGGATTTTTTGGCATTCTAGCATGGAGGCTCGGCAGAAGATCAGGCTATCATCCGCAAAAAACAAGTGAGTGAGCCTTGGGCCTTGTTTGCAAATTAAGACCCCACGAATATGACCCGTAGCAGCCGCTTGGTGTAATAGGCTATGGAGACCTTCAGTGCAAAGGAGAAACAGATAGGGGGAAAGTGGGTCCCCTTGTCTGATGCCACGCGACGGGCGGAACACGTTTGTAGGCTCACCATTTATAAGAATGGAGTAATTCACTGTGGTAATGCATTCCATCATTAAGGCTATCCATTTCTCGGCAAAACCCATCTTCTCCATAATCTTTTCAAGATAGAGCCACTCAACACGATCGTAGGCCTTACTCATATCCAGCTTCAATGCCATGAACCCCGATTTACCAGACTGGTGGTTTTTCATATAGTGGAGGGTTTCAAAGGCCATGAGCACGTTGTCTGTGATGACTCTCCCAGCTTGGAAAGCACTTTGGTTCTCAGATACTACAGCTGGTAGAACAGTCTTCAGTCTGTTAGCTAAGACTTTGGAGACTAGCTTGTAGACCACGTTACAAAGGCTGATGGGCCTGAATTCAGTAATGTTTTCTGGGGATTTTACTTTAGGGATCAAGGTAATGTTAGTATGATTAATCTCTTCAGGTATTTTGCAATTATTTAAACAATCCAGAACAGCAGAGCATACCTCATTGCCAACTAAAGACCAGAAGGATTGGTAGAATAGGGGGGGCATACCGTCAGGACCAGGAGCCGAGATGGGTTCCATTTGGTTGATGGCTGACTCAACTTCAACCCGCGTGAACGGCATGAGAAGTTGATCATTCATCTCTTGAGTAACTGAAGGCTAGACTATCTTTAGTACATCGTCAAGTTCTGAGGGGTGTGCTGTGGAGAAGAGATTTTGGAAATATTGGGTTGCAATATTCTTGATTTGAGAGTCATCGGAGCACCAAACATTTGACTCATTTCTTAGACCCAGAATTCTATTTCGCCGGAACCGTTGGGAGGCTTTGCTGTGGAAGTAACTTGTGTTTCTGTCCCCGTCCTTGAGAAAGAGAGCTCGAGATCGTTGTTGCCACATTTGGTTTTCTTTGTCCAGCAAAGCGTTTAGCTCCGCTCGCAAAGACCAGATTAGAGGTGCATCGCCATTTCCTTTTGCTGCTGCCACTTCAGCTTTGTTAAGCCTCTTTGATTTCAAATCAATTGCTCTTTGAATGCTACCAAAAGATTGACGACTCCAAGATAGGAGTTTGTCACCGCAATGTTTAAGTTTACCAGCTACTACCGCCATTGAAGCTTCGGGGGAGGAAATGCCCCAAGCATCCTTCACCGTCTGGCTGCATCCCCCGTCACTGAGCCACATCTTTTCAAATTTGAATGGTCTGTTCGGCTTCGGGAATATACCTTTCGGGTTGATGATTATAGGTTTATGATCTGAGGAGTGGGTTTGAAGATGGAAAATTGAGGTGCCCGGGTTGAGGGAGGACCATTGGTTGTTGGCTACTGCCCTGTCAAGCCTCTCAAATACCATACCACCCTGTCTTTTACCCTTCCAAGTAAACTTATCACCCGTATATCCAAGATCCTTTAGACCACATTCATCCAGGGCATCACGAAAAGCTTTCATACATCCTTCCTGCCTCGGACCGAGGCCCAATTTTTCGTGCGACCAAAGTATCTCGTTGAAGTCCCCTGCACACAGCCAAGGAAGGGACCCACTACCGTGGAGCGACCTGATTAAAGACCAAGTTTTAGGTTTTCTTGCTGCTTCGGCAAAGCCATAGATACCTGTAAAACGCCATTGGGCTTCTGTGCTACTACCAACAATGGTATCGATATGATTAGGGGAGGAGGAGGTTACCTCAATGTGTACCGATTTTTTCCAGAAAAGAGCTAAGCAGCCTGTTTTATTTGCTTGGGGGACTATCCAAAAGCAGTCGAACAAAAGTTCCCCACAAAGTTTCTTCAACCGATCTTCACCAGCCCAAGTCTCGACCAAGAAAAGAGCTGAGGGATCTTGTGCTCGAACCATAGATCCGAGTTCTCGAACGGTGCGCCGGTTCCCAAGCCCGCGCACGTTCCAGCAGAGCCAACTCATTGGGCTCGGCGGGGCTGGGCTGCAGCCGCCGCCGTTGGAAGGTGGTAACCATTTTGGTTTTCCCCGAGTGGGGTTCTGCGTTTTGCTGGAGGGGATTCATCGTGAGAAGATGGGTGGAGACGTTTACCCAAGGGTATGCCCAATATCTGGTCATCTGAGGGAAGAGAAGGCCTTTGGATCCGTGTCCACTTTTTTCCTTCTTGGGCTTGATTTTGATTGGATCGGTCCAGGTTTGTGGAGTCTTGGAGGGGCTTGGGGATGTTGTGTTGAGTGTTTAATGTGTCAGTGTATGGGCCCGTATCCGATTTAATGGAAGGCCCACTAATGTTCGCTTGAGGGGCCTCGCTGTGGTCAAAGCATGAAATGTCTTGGTCAATCTCCCGAATCAGTTGCTCAAAATCCTTGGTGGGGGGAAGATTCATAGTGGGGTCTTCTTTTGAATTTGAAATGGTCTGAATGATTCCAGCTTTTTCGGGATTGGACCTTATGAGGTCTTTCGCATTAAATGTTGGCATGTTGGGAGGAGTGGACATCGAGGTTGTTTCTGGGGCCGCCGTGGGTGGCTGAGAAGGTGGTTCTGGGGAGTAGTGGGCTGGGTTTTCCTTTTTTTTCTTCGCAAAGAACCCGGGGACAGATAATACACTCTTCCGTGAAGCTTGGTAGGGTGGCACCCTAAGCCAGGGGCCAAATTGTTGATCTTCTTTCTGGAGTGAGCCTTCGCTGTCTATCCACTTATTACAATCTCTATCTCCATGGGTGAGGAGCCCACACCAATAGCACAAGTTGGGTAAACGTTCATATTTAAATGATACCCAGTGCTCTTTGCCATCTTCCAGTGTGATGAGTCTGCCCCTACAGAGTGGTAAGGAGATATCGACTTGCACCCTAACTCTGATGAAGCTGCCACCATCGATGTCAGGAGCGTCTGTAGGATGGATGATGGAGCCAATTGCTTCACAGATCTGTTCCGCTACTTCTCTGTTACGGAACCTAACTGGGATATCAAAGACTTGAACCCAGAAAGATACCTTTTTTAACTCTAGGGGGTTTAGGGGTGTATCCTTATCAAATTGGGATAGCACCATTAAGTGTTTGTCAAAACACCATGGCTCTGATTTGAGGATTCTATCTACGTCACCCAGGTTATCAAAGGAAAAGAGAATCAGATGGTTACCGAGGTTTTTAATTTTGAAACCTGATTTAGCTCTCCATAGAGGAGTGAAGGTGTTGGCGATGGCTTCGATGTTGAGGGGCCGTTTAGTGAGAAATCTAGCTGCAATGGCGTACTCTGCTATGGCTTGCTCCTTTCTCAGGTGAAGACCTGATCCTTCTTTTTCAGATAGGGAGAGCGTGCTCCAGTGTTTTGTAATCTCCTCCATTGCTAAATTTACAAAGCTTAGAGTTGTCCTATGTGTTTCCCTTATCCCTGAGAAAAGACCCACTAGCCTTGCGATAACGTTGTTATCACAGGGGACTAAATCTCCTTCACCAGGAAGGGACGTCAGTGCCACTGCCTAGGAGAAGTTTCTAGAGGGAGACTTTCCTAGCAAAGGGCAACCTTCGTGTAAAACTCCTTTGTAAAGACTTGAACGCCGACTTTTATCTCTCACACTTCACAAGCACCTATATATTTATAGAGTGACCATCGTATAAGGTGCACGATGGTTATATAAAACAAGAGTGTTATTAACAGGTGTTGTACAACATCCGTTAATGTGATAAAATTTAAAATAAACTATTCACTTTTTTAAAAAAATATGAAAAAAATTGAATATATATTAAATGTGTGTCAGTTTAAAGGAAGTATTAAAAAAAATTTTACCAATTTTTTATATAATAAAATTTATGATGGATCATAAATGTGCTAGTTGATTAACAGGTGCAGCCCCACACATGCTAACAAAGTCCATAAAACAAAGTCATTAGAGAAGGACAGAGCGTGTCCTAGGCAGGCCCATAGGAAGACAAGTTACACTAAGTTTTCTCTCTCTCTCCTTTTGTTTTGTTTTTTTTGGTTTTGTTTTATCAATATTTTTTTTCAACCCCAAATGGACAATTCGGAGACTATGAGTCTATGACTATGGACAATACAGAGGCAAATTTCATAAAATAAAAATAAAATGACTGTAATTTCTTCTAATTTATTATGCTCCCAATTCAAACTTACAATCTTTGAATCCAAAAAAGAAAAAAAAAAAGTTAAAGCAAAATAACAAAGGGAAGGGAGATCATGAAAAATAATAACACCCATGACCCATCAAACAAAAAAAGCAAGCAACAAATGATCAATTTATTTGCCTGGTGTGACGGGGTACCCGATGCCATGCCTTCTAGTTGGGAAAACCACAAACAACAAGCTGCAAATTAGGCCAACACCAACAGGCACAATGTCCAAAACCTCCTGAGCCTCATGTCCTGGCGTTGGATAAAAGCACCTCACAACATTCTTATCTCTCAAAGCCACAGCACCAAACACAAGCACAGTTAACACAGCATGAGCCACATCAATGAACTTTATACTGTACTTACTCAGATCAGGCAAGCCTTGAGTTTCAGTGCCTGGATAGTCAAACAGCCAAAGCCCTTTGAAAGTGGCAAGGCCATGGTAGACTTGTCCATCTGAGGCCTTGATTGTGTCTGTGAAACAAGCAAGGAAGCAAGAGAGAGCTAGGATGACTAAGAGGACGAGTGTCATGGGGCGTGTGGCTGAGTCACATGTGCCGTTTTGTGTGAACACTGGTATGAGGAGTTGGAAAGCCATGAGGGTTCCTGTGGGTAAAAGGTTGGCTAAGGCGGCTGTGGTTGATAAGGTTTGGGAGATTGCTCTTTGTGAGAGAGATTGTTGGCGTTGGAGTTGGGGTTTTGGGGTGTCATCAGGATCAGGGTCTGTATTGGTGGTGGTGTTGGGGGTTTTGGGTGTGGATGGTGGCTTTGTGGTGGGTGTGGGTCTTGGCCTAAGATTAGACATTTTTTGGGTTTTGGAAAAGATAGACAAGGCTGAATTATAAAGTGGGTATTTAAGATTGAAGGTTGGATAACAAGTTTCTTCCGCCAAGAACTTTGTCACGAATTAACCTTTGAAAGAAGATTGATCCTTACAAAAGTGAAAGTTTTGTGTACTAAATTTTAGAATATTTGACTAGAGGTGGTGATTTTTGTGGTGGTGGCAAGGTGGATTGTAGAAGTGAAATGAGAGTTTTTGGTGAATGATGAAGGGGGAGGAAGAGAAATGTGGGATGTGATGAAATGAGAAAGACTATTTGGCGTTAAGGAATTGGAAGAGTGGTTGTGAGGGTACTTGGAGACAACTAGATAAGTATAGACTTTCGTGACTTGAAAGGTGGCTTTTTACCTTGAGGGTTCCCCCTTGTTTTAAGACTTAATTAATTTGAAAACGAACTTGGTTCTCATGAGATGGGTCGGTATTTTGAAGTCAATGTCAGCGTGACGTTTTGTGATAAGTAATATGATAATGATGTACATGTATATAAATTTGGCTTTTTATTTATTTATTTTCAAAATTCCTTTTACATTTGAAAAAGGGAATATCCTCTAATATCCTACCAGGTGTACAACCTAAGGTTATTTTTGGTTTAGGTATTTTCATCACTCAATACTCAGTTTTCATCACTCAATATTCAGTTTCTATCATTCAATTGTAAGATGTTTTGTTTGGATGAGTTTTGAGTTATGGTTTTCATCACTCAATTCTCTGATTTTTGAGTGATGAATTATGAAAACTGAAAACATATTTTATCTCTTTTCAGTTTTCATAACTCATAACTCAATGGCATTTTTGTAATTAAACACACATAGAAGACCCCACAGCCGCACTTTTTGACCATTTGACTTCTTTTTTTTTTCTTTCTTCTCCTGGGTTCGGTCTTCACGTTTTTTTTTTTCCAGGTTTTTTTTTTCTTTTTTTTCCTGGGTTCAGTCTTCAGCTCTTCTTCCTCCTCTTTTTTTTTTTTTTTTTTTTTTTTCATCCAGTTCATCTTCTTCATTCTTTCTTCTTCTTCTTCTTTTTTTTTTTTTTCCTTTTCTTCTGATCTAGTTCGTCTTCTTCCTCTTTTTTTTTTTTTCCTTTCTTCTTTCACTCGTCTTCTTCGTTCTTTCTTCTTTTTTGTTTTTGTTTTTGTTTTTTTTTTTTCTGATCTAGTTTGTTTTCTTCCTCTTTTTTTTTTTTTTTTTTCACTGGTTCAGGTGATCTGGGTACTGGGAAAAAGAAAAAAAAACTGTAGCAATGCAGATATGGGACCCACAAATAGTGTGAAAATATTGAGTGATGGTAACTGGGTGATGATGTTGTTTGGGTGTGATATTTTAGAGTGATGAGTGATGAGTGATGAGTGATAAGTGATGGGTGATGAGTGATGAAAATTGAGTGATGAGTGATGAGTGATGAGTGACCATTTTTTTAAACTAAACAAGGCCTAAATGTTCAAAAAACCCATGAATTCAAAGTTAAATTCACAAAAGGGAGTTGCTGGTTTCAAGCTGATCAAGAATAAAATCAGAGAGTCCAATGCGTCATTGTTTTAAAATATATATATATATATATATATTCGAGAAAATTTTGGAACCAGACAAAGATTCTAGTTATGAATTTGGATACATCATCTCGTTCATATATCATAAAGTTTAGATATTTTAGAGCTATAGCGAGTCACTAGAGTTAGTACATCTAGTGGGTAGAGTTGGGGATAAATGATTTACTAGATTGTAAACTACTTCTCTTTGTATGGTGGATTGCTTTAGGCTGCGTTTGTTTTGGCTTCAAATAGTTTTCGAAAATGCTTTTATACTCACGTGTGTGTTTGGTAGGGACTGAAAATTTGGTCAAACGGAATTGCAATTCCGCGTAAACTGTAAAATAGGGCCTTTCTTATGTAAAACCATTTCACCTTTTATTTTACCTTCAAACGAATTACACTCCTCATACGCACTCTCTCGAAGCTTCTCACACGCACAGCTCCATCACCATTCCTCTCCAAGCTCAGTTGTGACCAAGCTCCATTTTCTCCCTCACACCAAACACAGCCATCATCCTCTCCCTCACGCTAGTCCGAGCTCTACCCACAGTCCGACGAGCCAAGCCGAACCACCCACGGTGAGTTTCCTCCACTGGTTTGAGTTCATTTTCCATGTGACAACCTCACCTCACCTCCGATCTAGTTCGACGACCTCACCTCACCTCCGATCCACACACCTTTGACCCACCCTCTACAAAAGCCGATCCACACCTCACCACACACCTCCGATCCATAAACAACCCAACCTCACCTCACCACACACCTCAGATCTATAAACAACCCAACCTCACCTCACCACACACCTCCGATCTATATATATTTATATATATAAATATTTATATATATTTATTTATTTATTTACTTTTTCTAATTATCCATTTTTTATTTAATTATTCATTTAAGAATTTAACTTTTGTTGGTGTTACAATTATACAGAAATATTGATTGTGATGGTATTATGTTGTGTACGTTGTTGATGTTACAATTTTACAGAAATAGAATGCAATGTGATTTGTTGGTGTAAATTTTGGTACTCGTAATCGATGTGGTTTGGATGTTTTTAGTTTGTGGCTGTTTTTATATACTGTGTAATCAATTGTTTACGTACCTTTTAGACCACAGTGTTTGTGATTTTTTAGATGAAGAAAAAAACCAAAGCCGCAATTCTTGCCTCAATTGCATCTGTCCTCCTTGTGGGGGTTGCCTTGGTAAGGAAATTGCGGCGTAGACGACTGCATAGGGCGCCTTATGTTAATCATGTAGCCGAGAGAGAGCATTACATAAATAGTATTTTGCATGGAAGTGAGAGACTTTGTGTGAGTTAAATTAGGATGAAGCCTATAGCTTTCCACCACTTATGTCACACCCTCACTGAGGGGGAGCACGTACGCCCGACTATTCACATGTCCGTGTAGGAGCAAGTTCTAATTTTCTTACACATTATTGGTCATAATGTGAGGTTTTGTGTATTTGGTAGTCGGTTCTATAGATCGACTGAGATTGTTCATAGATACTTCAAGGTCGTCCTTAGAGGGGTTTTGAAATTATATAAAGCTCTAATAAGATTGCCTAGTGAAGATACACCCTCAAAGATAAGGGATAGCAGAAGGTTCTACCCATTTTTGAAGGAAAATATTTGCGACGACTTATGCATTTTTGTAAATTGTGAAGATTTGTGTAATTTTAAACCATTATGTCTGTCGGAAATTAGGATTGTGTTGGAGTAATAGATGGTACAAATGTTCGTGCATCTGTACCACTTGAAACACAAGGAAGGTTTCGTGGTCGCAAAGATGGAACCACGCAAAATGTGTTAGCTGCCATTAGTTTTGACTTAAAGTTCACTTATGTATTGGCTGGATGGGAAGGCAGTGCACATGATTCACGTGTGTTAAATAATGCATTTGCTAGGCCAGGGAGATTTTCAATTCCTGAAGGTATTATAGGATTACTTCACCTTTTTGGTTTATTAGTTTACTAAATATTGTGCATTTTCCTAACGTAATAGTGATTTGGTTTTATTTTTGAATATATGTAGGTAAATATTATCTTGGTGATGCTGGGTATGGTAATAAAAATGGAATTTTGTCACCTTATCGAAGTGTGCAATATCACTTGAAAGAGTTTAGTGATCGTCCTCTTGAGAATGAGCAAGAATTGTTCAACCTCCGACACTCTTCATTGAGAACTACCATTGAGCGAGGGTTTGGAGTGTTGAAGAAACGTTTTCGAGTGTTGGATATAGAACCATTTTGGTCTTTTGAAACCCAAGTGAAAGTAGTGTTAGCATGTTGTGTGATTCATAATCACATTATGGGGGTTGATCCTGCTAACAATATTATGGAAGTTGCAATGAACCAAGTAGAGTCTAGTGGCCCCCATCAAGAGACACAGTCACGTCGGGACTCTGTTGAAGACAGTAGAGTGTGGAATGCTAAGAGAAATGAGATATGCCAAGCTATATGGTCTGATTATATCAGGAGTGGAGAGTAGTGCTTTATTTAGATTTCTATGATTGTAATATATGCTGCATTTTTCTTTTCTGTAAGGACAATGTATTTACTATAGACTTCTAGTGGTATAAGGAAAAAGTATTTTCAGCATTACATTGTCATTTCCAGTAGTTGTTTCGTTTTGTTGTGCATATCTATAAGCGTGTTTGTATGTGTGTTTAATTTGTTGTTTATATTCCGAGTGTAATTACTATATGCTACTCTCATTATTAAATGCTACTCTCACTATACAATTTTCATATGTAGTAATGTCAAAAGGAAAGGAGAAGGTGGGCGGCACTAAGCACTTTCGATGGCTACCCCCCATGCACATAACTATGCTTACGCTACTTGCCGAGGCGGCCGCGAAGGGCAACAAGCCCTCTAACACTTTTAAGGCTGGCTCCATTGCTCTTGTAGCAAAGGAAATATCTGCGCAATTTGGGGTCGAGTGCCACCCCTCCTATGTAGAGAATCGGCTACGGACTCTAAGGAGCATGTGGAAGGACATTCAAACTCTTCAAAAGAAGAGTGGGTTCAGTTGGGATGATAACTTAAAAATGATAACATGCGATGCAAAGACATATCAAGAAGAAGTCATGGTATGGCTTCCAACTATATTTTTTTTAATATAAATAATAATATATGTTTTTGGCTTTTATAATCTATGAATTGAGAACAAGACAAGGCTGCTCAAGTATCCTCTTTATATGAAATTTATAGTGTCATTCTTTTTACAATTCCATTGCTTTTACAAATTTTCAAATGTAACTTTCATGTGCAGATTTGTTATAAAATCTAGTCTTAGCATTTGTGCATTGTATTTTCTGTTGTATAAGCGTGGTTTTATGAGTGAAGTGATTATTGTATTGTTATTATACATTCCTTTCTCCCTTATAGGCGCATCATAAGCATGCGGACTATTTGAACAAAAAAGTAGAAATGTATGATGAATTGGCCACTGTAGTGGGAAAGGATATGGCCACAGGTAGCTTCGCGAAGTCGTATGTTGATATCGACACCGAGCAAGAGAATACGGAGAGCATTGAGATGGTGGGTGACAATGGGGAGGAAGGTGTGGTGGACAAAGGGAAGAATGCGGTGGAATCATCCACCCTTGGGTCCACACTTTCAAAGTCTCGCAAAAGAGGCCGTGCACCTCCGTCTAATGATAGTGCTCTAACTGATCTATCTAATCAGCTAAAGGAAATTGCAGTGGCTTTAAAAGAAATCAATTGGGGGCTTATTGATTACACAGGTCTTTACTCTGAGGTGATGGCTATGGTGGCAGATGGGTATAGCGAAGACATGCTTGCAACTGCCTTTGACCATCTTTGCGAAAATAAGAAGGCAGCATGAGGATTTCTAGCGAAGCATGCGAAGTTGAGGAAGATTTGGATGGATAGCTTTTTGTTCACACACCTCTAACTTGTCTCTTTGGTGCCGACTGTGATGTTAGTTTTAGGGATTGTCATCTGTTGTAGTACTAGTATTCACTTATCATTGTATTATGTATGTGACCCAATTGTATTATCGGTAAGCAGACTATGTATTAATTTCTAACCTTGGACATATGCTGATGGTACGTATATTTTGTGCACTGTTATGCTTCAAGGGATAACAGTTACGTATCTTAACTGTAGGAAGTGTAGTCTTTTGTATTATTGGGGCGATACAATTGCCCAAGTTATGTATGTCTATTGTTTAGATACCACGTATAGGTATCATTTTTGTACACCATGGAGGTGTAATGCCAATGGTGAAAGTACATTATGGTTATTTTGATATAAATATTATGGGTATATTCGGATGATTATTTTTGATGTTTAAGTGGATGATTATAATTGTACTGTTACAGGTTACAGGTTTGTCTTGCAAGCATTTTTTTCACAAAGGTTGCTGGGCATTTCTTACTTTTCGTAAAATGTTTGAACAAACAAAACATGGAAATTGATTTTCCGTAAAACGAATTCTATTTTTCGTAAAATGTTTCAACGAACCAAACATGGGAATTGATTTTCCGTAAAACGAACTCCATTTTCTGTAAAATTTTTGACCGAACCAAACATGGGAATTGATTTTCCGTAAAACGAATTCCGAAGCAGCCAAACAGCCTGCATACATTTTCCTTATGGGAAAAAAATTTCCACTGAAATGATTTTACGCTCGGAATTGACTTGCCGTTCAACCAAACGCAGCCTTAGTTTAAGTAAGTTACCTTTGTGGTGGTTATTTTTTTTGGATATTCTTTTATTGGTTTTTAACTTTGTTTATTTCCTTCCTTACATGCTTTATAGCTTTGGTGACTTAAGGGTGTTTGATATATGTGTTTGAAAATATGTGTTTTGTTGTTTAAAAATATGTGTGAAAATACGTGTGGGTGAAAAAGTGTATGAAAATGCGTGTAATATTGTTTGAAAACTGAAAATTGTGTTTGAGTGGATGTACCAAACACTCTTTATTGCTCAATTGTTTTTAATTGAGATCACATGATTGAATTAATTGGTGAATTAATCCACTGCATAACTGTTTTAGAGTCTAAACTGATTCTTTCAATTGGTATCAAAGCTGAATTCACTTAGTTAAGATTAAAATTCTTGAGTGAGATCCTTGACCTCATTGTTGATGGATCATGGCCAATCTCAATTCGTTCCACTGCATTTTGATAGAAATAATTATGTTTATTGGCATGTATGCATAAGAGCATTCCTAAATCTTTTATGAGAGTGTGGATAGGATATCTATAGCATATAAATTTGGCATTTTTTTTTCTATACAAAATTCCTTTTATATTTGAGAAAAGGAATACCGTCTAATATCATACGAGGTAAATTAGATTTTAGATGGTGAATTCTATTACATTACATGGACAAAATGGGCAAATGTCCTTTTTAAGCAAAGAAAGCAGCATTTTGCCCTCTTTCTCAAACTAATTAGAGAAATGCCCCTCTTTTGAAACTTGATTTTCTCAAAATCGAGTTAAATTTTTTTTTTAGCCCTATAGTGGCTTTTTAAGGAGTTTATAGTGATATTTTCAGGACATATAGTAACGTTTTGTAACTCGACCTCTATGAAGTTGAGTTATAAGCAATTTTTTTCATTTTTTTTGCCTATAACTGGACTTTGTAGAGGTCGAGTTACAAAACGTCACTATATGTCCTGAAAACGTCACTATAGGCTCCTTAAAAACGCCACTATAGGGCTTAACTCAATTTTTAGAAAATCGATTTTCAAAAGAGGGGCATTTCCCTAAGTAGTTTGGGAAAGGGGGCAAAATGTTGCTTTCTTTGTTTGAAAAGGTCATTTGCCCATTTTGTCCTCCATTACATTTTAACTATCAAATAAGTCTATTATAACAGATCACTACAAGTTCATGATCATTTGTACAAGAAGTAGCTCAAGAGATGCAGTTTGTGTCATTCAATCAGTATTTGATCGATTGAAATCTCAGACTTAAAGAAGTAGTTTGCAAGATCTTTCAATATTTGTTATATGCCTATAGCTGTTCTTAAAGAAATCAAATCCTCCTACCACTTGTGAATGCATTAAATTTAAAAGGCACACCATTATGCTCTACAACTTAGTAAGCACCCTAACATTGTGCATAATTGAAAATTTGAATTGTTGCAAGAAAGCAACAATTCAAATTTCAAGGCCTAGTGATCTGTATTTAAATAAATAAATAAAAACCTCATTGTAGGCTAAATAATATTGCCAGTGCTTGATGGCTTGCACAATCACATTAAACTCTAGGTCATAGGTGCAATATTTGAGCCTAACACCATTCAACTTCTCATAGAAATAGGCTAGAGATGTGGGGCTGTTTGGATTTATAATTTCCATAACTCATAAATCTGTTTTTATCGCTTATAACTTAAAAGTGGTGCTACCCAATGATGAGAAGTCTGTTTGGTATCATAACTCAGTTATTGTTTCCATCACTTAATTCTCTGATTTTTGAGTGATGAATTATGGAAACTGAAAACACATTTTAGGTGTTTTCAGTTTTCATAACTCTGTTTTCAATGGCATTTTCGTAAATATATTGACATGGTGGCCCCCATTTACTGTGTCTTGTCTCATCCTTCAGACCATCTCTTTTTTTTTTTTTTCTTTTTTTTTTTTGCCTCTTCCTCTTCTCTTCCGAAGCCACTCTCTTCTCTCCATACCCATACCCATCTGCCATTAACACAGCCCATCCTTCAGACCATCTCTTTTCCTCTATCTCATCACAAATTTTTTTTTTCTTCGTTGTAAGCTTTTTTTTTTTTTTTTTTTTTTTTTTTTTTTTTTTTTGTCTCAGCTCTGTAGTTCTTTTTTTTTTTTTTTGTTCTTCATCACAAAATATTTTTGGTCTTCGCTGCACTCCATGACCGGGTAAGGATGGGTTTGGATTTGGATTTGGGGTTTCAAAATACCCACATGAATGGGTTTCAAAATACCTATTCCTTGAACACGGCAGTTGGGGTTTCGGTGTGGTGTCCCAATCGAGACCGTGGACGATGATCTTGCAGTGGGCCGGGTCCTCATCCGCCACCTTTTAGATCCGATCCTCCACATCACGGTGCTTATCCGCTCGTCTTCGCCGTATCGGTTTCGTATCGGCTCGTCGTCGTTGTCATCCCGTCGTCGCCAACTGAGGTGGAGGTGGAATTAGCGGTCTGATTGGCCGCATTTTGTTGTTGTTATTGTTATTGCTGTTGTTATTGTTGTTGCTGTTTTTGTTATTGTGGTTGAAGTTGGGTTCGGGGTTGTGTTTTGGGAAAGTAACAAGGGTGAAGGGGAAATGAGAAAAGAGAAAATAGTGGGGAATGGGTTCCGCTGGTAACAAAACATCTTTGATCTAACCAGTGACAGGTATGCGCCCTACAAACTGTTGAAAAATATTGAGTGATGACAAATGAGTGACGGTGCCAAATGGGTAGGGTGTAGGGAGTTGGGGTATTTTAAGTGATGAGTGATGAGTGAGGAGTGACAAAAATTGAATAAAGAGTGATGAGTGAGGAAAAAAAAATCCAAACAGTGCCATACTATCCTGACGTAACATTAACATTCACTCTATGCCAACTCCACTTGCATCACAGTCAAACTCACAGACCTTTTCAAAACATGGAACAACCAATATGGGAGCGGTAGTCAAGGCTTGTTTTAGGTCCTTGAAACTCTTACTAGCTACATCAGTCCATTCAGAATAATCTCTTTTAAAACAATAAATCAGGACTGTTGTTTTAATACTAAGCCTTTGATAAATCTTCCATAGAAAATAGCTAAACCATGAAAGCTCCTTACTTCCTGCACACTATGTGGTTTAAGCCATTTAAGGAAAATGTGTCTAACACTCCTTTATTTATCCCTCATGAAATACCTCCTCACCTTAGATCACCTTTAAAGAGACCTATGATAGAGAAAATTGATGATTTACTTAATGAAATAAATAAAAAGTTAGACTTAATGAAACTATAATCACAAAAAGACATGGAGCCACTAAAAAACAAATATATGACGTTAAATACAATAGGAAGAACTGAGTCTTCAGAGGATGAAGAATCAGAAGACAATCAATTGACAGATTTGACAGACTCATCAGACATAGATAATTTAGGATCACAATTTACAGATAAATTACAAATTAATAAATTAACTTTAGCATCTTCATTGCAAGATCGCAAAAAAGGAAGGATTGAAGAAATATATCCCAAAAAGAATTGGTATCCTAAACCTACTCCCCCTGATTTACAATTTGAAGAAAGACATACTTTTGTTAATTCAACTTATTCGTCAGATTTAATATATGAGTGGAATATTGATAGAATGTCAGAATATGAAATAATAAATCTTTTACATGAAATAACTTTGCTCATTAATGTTGAAAACACTGACAGAAAAAACCAATTTTTCGAAGAATATAATGAACAAGAAATGAATAATTTAAGAACTAAATATTATGAAATGGTGACAGACTTGTAGACACACTTTAGTTTCTTTGACTTTTTGAACTATCATAATAAAAAGATAAGTGTAATAGAAAAAACATTATCTTGGATGAAGACAGAAATCATGAAAAGGTGAATCAAACTTATCCACTATTTGAGTCAATTATATTGAATTAAAGTAGTGGAGTCCAAGTGCTGGCTACTCTTATTAAAAGATCTAGTCTAAGTAATGATAATAAGAACCTAGTAGCATAATTCAACAGAATAATTACACTAATATATATCTAAAATCAATTGGCCAAAAGCTACAAGACATAGAAGACAACTATATTGTTCACAAAAAACTCCTACTCCTTTTTAACATATCTTTTTTCTTTCTCTATCTAATTTTTTAGCCTTAAATCATTACACAGCCATAAGCACCCTAACATTGTGCCTAATTAAAAATTTGAATTGTTGCAAGAAAGCAACAATTCAAATTTCAAGTAGTGATCTGTATTAAAAAAAAAAAAAATCATTGTAGGCTAAATAATAGGTCATAGGTGTAATATTTGAGCCTAAGACTATTCAACTTCCCATAGAAATAGGCTAGAGATATACTATCCTTACCTAACATTAACATTCACCCTATGCCAACTCCACTTGCATCACAATCAAACTCAGACCTTTTCAAAACATGGAACAACCAATATGGGAGCGGTAGTCGAGGCTTGTTTTTGTTCCTTGAAACTCTTGCTACCTACATCAGTCCATTCAGAATAATCTCTTTTAAAACAATCAATCAGGGTTGTTGTTATAGTACTAAGCCTTTGATAAATCTTCCATAGAAAATAGCTAAACCATGAAAGCTCCTTACTTCCTGCACACTATGTGGTTTAAGCCGTTTAAGGATAGGTTTGGCCTTATCCATATGAATCCATAAATCATAGATCATATAACCCAAGAAACCTACCCTATTGGCTGCAAGTATACACTTCTTCAAATTAGCATAGAATATTTTATTTTCAGCACTTAAAAGTTCAAACTAACATGGTTCTCTCAGATTTTACTGTAGATGAAGATATCATCAAAGTATACAACCACACAAACCCCTAGGTGTGGCTGCAACAATTAAGTCATGACCTTCATGAAGGTACTAAGGGCTGGGCATTAGTGAGCCAAAAGGCATCACTAACCACCCAAAAAGTCCACGCGGTGTCGTAAAGGTATATTTCCATTTATCACAAGTTTGACTTTTATTTGATAATAACTACTTCTCAAATTTATTTTGAAAAACAACTTTAATTCAGCCAAAATCAAACATGTCATCTAGTCTTAACTCTTAAATCTATCTTAGTTAACAAAGTAGGCATAGCACAAGTACATATACTTAGCAATGAACCGTTTAGCCAATAATAATTCTTATAGTTTCCTTTCCAATTTCTTATTTTCTCAGGGGTCATCCTATATGCATCCTTATTAGGTAGGGAAGAACCATGGACAGTCTATAGCAGGTTGAATATCCCTAAGGGGAGGTAATTATAAAGGTAATTCACTAGCAGGTTGAATGTCCCTAAGTGGAGGTTATTATAAAGACAATTCACTCAGAAAGTAATCTAAATACTCAAGCAACAAATCTTTCACTTCCTTAGGCATATAAGGTTAACTTTTTGGCTTAGGCAGTAACATGATTTTCTTACTATTTATCTTTTAAGTCGTAGGTATTTCTCTTATTATCATTCATAGTGCCTCTATCATATTTTCATGTTCTGCCCAACAAGAGATGACAAGTTTGCACCACATCACAAATAACCTGATTTTCAAAAAAATTTCTAATGTAGAATGAAACTAGGCATTGCTTTTGGTAGCTTAACATTATATTGTAATCTGCTTCATCATTGTTACATTCTCAGCACTAAACTATACTCCAATTGTATCCGTTTATAACTTTTATAATATGATTTAGTTTCCTCCAATATTTCTAATAATAGAATATAGTAAAAAATTGGAGAAAGGTATTGCTTCTATTTTTTTTTTCTCCAAGGTATCAAGAATAAATTTTGATTCAAGTTCATATGAATTGTTTATATATAGAAATATAAATATCATAATTGATCCAATTTTTTATTAGAGAAGATAATTCTTTAATTCTTAGATAATTAAATTTTGGATCCCAACTACATATTCACTTTAATAGTAAGTTTATTGTAATATGCAAAAATTATGAAATCGTGATTTGTTAGGTTAAACATATTTCATCTTATATGTGTGAAGAGTATTGGAAAATGCAATTCTTTTAATTTTCAATAGAAAAAATTACATAGGGTGTGAAATTTGTGTTCAAAGAATCCAAAGTAGATAGCAACAAATAGGAGCAAATTTCTGTTCTTTCACAATCACCAAACTTTTTTCCCTTGAATATTCACAATCACCTAACTAGATATCATGCTTTTATCATTTTATGAGGAAGAAATGATAGGCTGAATGTGGTAATCTGTATAGCTTTTACTAGACGACTAGTTATTATTTTTTTCCCCCCAATTTTAGACTAAAAACAAGATTTATTGTCATATTTTTTAACATATGGACAACTCTACTTAATTTTCAAGTCATTGAGTATTATTTAGTTATTTTAACTGTTTCTATCTTCTAAAAAAAAAAACTGCTTGTTGTATTCAACGATTTAGCTAAAATTTCATCCGTTAGAATTAGTCCTAATTGGAAGATGCAATTCTTTTCCGCTCGTCATAGAATATCGAATCAAGATTCTAATTTACTACAAACACTCCGAAATTTGTAGAGGGATTTTAAATTAAATTTTTTTTAAAAGGACATCATTTAGATTCTGGGAGAAACAAAATGATTTAATTAATTTATCTTTTTACTAAAACAAATAATTCTGTTTCCTTTACTTTCTTTCATTTAAACTAAACAAACAAAAGCAAGGAAGATGATATATAGAACTAATACCCTTTCTAAAAAGAATTAAAAGTGTTATTTTTCCATTAAAAATTGATAGGTTAAAATACGTACAATTATATGCCTTGTGTATGATGATGTACAGCCCTTCCAAAAAATCAGAGGGTAAAAAATAAAAAAAATAAAAAAAATGAAAGAATTATTTGGTCGGTGTAAAAGGCAAAGGATCTAAAGAACATAGCATGAAACTAGTAAATTCCATTAATTTATTGATAGAGATGGTAATCTTTTAGGTAGGATGGTCTCCTAATTGCGCTCTTGGATTTCTCACGTAAATCACCACCAAATGAAGTTGTGTTATGAGAATCATTTTCACTTGAGCTTGCAACATCACATTCACTATCGCTATGTGCTACATTGTTTTTTGAATCTTCAGTGCCACTAGAGCTTGCCTATCGGTTTCTACATCACTAGGATTGTATTGAGAATCCGTAGTACTGCCAAAGCTTGTGCCTTGAGATTCTTTGTCACTGGATTCTGTTGCCATTGAAGCTACAGAAACTGCTTCTTCATGTGGGGTTGGATAAGAATAACCCCTTTCTTGCACTGCATGATAATGCATACCTCTTATTAATCTTCAGCTTCCTCCAATGATTCAAATAACACAAAAATACTTCAAGAAGTTTTAAGGACATCAATTTTATTTTCTTCACATTTACTAGTCTAATGTAATTGGTAATTAGTGCATAATAAAAGTGATGTCAATAGTAAATTCAAATGAAAGTGCTGATACTCCAATCACAAAAATCCATATAAACATTTGTGAAAAAATTATAAAAAAATGCTTTGTCTCTAAACATTGTTAATTGTAGCAAGAAATGCATTAAGATAGATTTTATTTTTACTAGTAAAAAATTGACAAGTGGCATATTAAATAATAAATTGAACCGGGAAGTGGGAACTAATTTATCAATTAAAAAATGGAAATGTGTGTTGTAGACAACATTTGGCCCGATTAATGTGGAGGTGTATCATCTCATTCTTTTGACTGATAATTTCCTTGTGATTCTCAAAAAAAAAAAAAAGACTGATAATTTCCTTGTGGAATATTTAGCTGATTTTTTATTTGTTACAGGCAAACAAAATGCAATTTAATGATTTCTTTTCCCCCACGTTCCTAGTTGACCATAAACAAAGTAACTCAAAAGTCCAAAAAAGCCAAACTTATGAAGGACAAAAATATTTATAAAACAAGGACAAGAACACTAAACGGAATTCAATTGGTTGAACTAATCTTTATTGTTGTTAATGAAACAAGTAATCGTATCTCTTACACTTTCTTCCAACTAAAGCAAGTATACAAAGTTGAAATGGTCAAGAAAATAAAAAAAATTATAGAAAAAAAAAATGAAGAATTATTTGCCTGGTGTAACAGGGTAACCAATGCCATGCCTAGTGGTGGGAATTACTGTAAACAACAAGCTGCAAATGATCCCAATACCAATTGGAACAATGCTTAGAACCTCTTGAGTCTCCTTCCCAGGCGTTGGGTAAAAGCATTGCACAGCATTCTTATCTCTCAAAGCCACAGCACCAAACACCAATACAGATAACACTGCATGAAGCCAATCACGAAACTCTCTTTTCTTATTTACATCAGCTGCTGCCGAGGCTTTAAAAGTAAGGTCTGGACAATCAAACAGCCACAACCCTTTGGAGGTGGCAAAGCCGTAGTAGACTCGTCCATCCGAGGCCTTGACACTGTCGGTGAAGGAAGCGAGGAAGCATGAGAGGGCGAGGAGGGCGAGGAGGACGAGCGTCATGGCGCGTGTGGCGGAGTCACATGATCCATTTTGTGTGAAGACTGGCATGAGAAGTTGAAATGCTAGAAGGGTCCCCGTGGGCAGGAGGTTGGCTAGGTTGGCCACCGTGCCTGTTAGGCTTTGTGTTGCTCGTTGTTGCATAGATGGTTGGCGTTGTAGCGGGGGGTTTAGGGCGTCTTTGTCGACATCGGGGGTGGCAGCAGTGGTGGCCTTTATTGATGGTTCCTTGGTGGGCACGGTAGGCCTTGATCTAATTGTAGGTGTAGACATTTTGGGTTTCAGAATAGATGGTTATTCTGGTGGCGATGATGATATGAGATTTTTAATTTGATGAGATTGTCACGATTTTTTTCGTGCTAACAAACCTAAAAATCTTGTAATAAAACTTTTTTTTTTTCCTTATAGCTGATGATGGTGGTGGTGCTGATGATATGACTTCTTGATCTATATCGATCTAGATAGAGTTTGGTGCGTGATGAGAGAAGTTGAATTAAGGAATTTTTTGAGAGTTTTGGAGGAGGGGAGTTGCTAGAAATGGTTGCGGGGTTCTTGGGGACACTTATATAGACAGATTTTGAGTTTGATGGAAAACATTGTAGGGGTTAGGTGTGGCATATTTTCTTGTCTTTGAAGGCTGTTATTTCCATGCCGTTTCCTATTTGTCTAGTCTATGCATAGGTTGACAACTTCCTTGTACATGTGCTGGATAATGAAATGTTTGCTGAATAGACTCGTTTTTTTGCTGAATATGTGATGAACTAGTTTTCACATGCGTGACGTTTTGTGGTATACTACACGGTAAAGATTGAAGTCGTGCACATCAAGTTTGACATTTTCAATTTGTCCTTCGATAAAAAGAGGTTACCTAACATCGCAGACCAAACGCGTGGAGGAACCAAGCTTCTGGTAGCTAAGAAAAGCGTGACGAAAATTCATGGATTTGGTAGGGAAGGGGTGGAATATTCACGTTATCAGGAATAAGTGGTGACGGTTTATTTAAGGTATTCATAAATATGCAGTCATTAGTTATTAATTCAATCCCATTTTCCACATCTAAAAAGAGGGATTTTTTTATTTGTTTGGATAATATGATAATTTGAGAAAAATCTCATTTTAATTTTTGAGAAAAATATCTGTTTAATAAAAGAAATAAAAGTAGAAAGAGAAAATATATGACAAGTGTTGAGGGGAAAATTTCGATGTCCCCAAATAAAATGTCGGGTAGCCAAGCCGAAACTCGACGATGGGCCTTGAGATGAAGCCCAAAGGCTTTCGGTGTTGTGGAAATCCATCCAAGCAAGATATAGAGGCTGCAAGACAACACTAAAGCACAATAAACATGTCAATATTGTTAGTTTATTATATTTTTTAGTCCTTTTTACAGTGTCATAGTTCAAATCAGTCCTCCAGCGGTAGGGGTGAATTTATACTTAGAGTCCAACAGTCCATAATTAAATAAATTTAGGGAAGTGTTCACTCTTGGGGGTCCTTGTATGTCTTGGTCAAGGGAATTTAGAGTACTTTCAGCCATCATTGCATCAATATGAGGGAAAAATTCAATTGTTACAAATATATTATATTCTTCATCATAATAATAATAAACAAAGATTAAGGGCTCCATTATAACAAATAAAAGAGGAAGAATAGGATGGGATGAAGGGAGAGAAAGACCCCCAGCTCAGTGCAGCAAGTATTAGGCTAAAGTTTTGATGAGTGTATGACCATAAGACATGAATGAGGTGAATGTGGGCTATTTTGAGTGAGTGAGATCAGATTAATGCTGAGATTGAAGTTTTTTATGAGTAATGGGTTGTTTGTGACTAGTTGGAGAGACATTGAATTGTGTTTGTGGGAAAAAGGAAAAAAGAACATCTAAGATTAGATGAATGTGGGCTAGGGATGATGAGTGAGATGGGATCAACACCAAATTCAAGGCTTTTTGTGAGTGGTGGGCTGTGATTGTGTGAAAGTGTGAGAGGAACATCTGGGATTAGATGGGAGTGAGCGAAGGATGATGAATGGCGAGCTAAAAGAGAGCTAAACCACCAGCAAAGATGGAAAACGAACCCCCATCTTCAGAGGAAGGTGGCTGCCCCCTTTGTGGTTGTTTGCTTGTCCATTTATAATGGAGCTATAGGGGGCATTGATTGATAAGAATCCAAAAAAGATGACGTCTCAAGGATGACGAAATCAAGATCAATTTTCTGAGATTTTTGGTCAGAATGGGGAGATTTGCTTTTGGGGCTGCCTTGCTTCTTTAGGAAATGATGGATTTTTTTTATTAATTGATAAGATTTCTGGGGCTGAGGTGAATCAATGTGATTATGGCATGTATCAAGAACGAATCCTAATGCTGCAACTGAGATTTGGTCCCCCAAAAAGTAAGATTCAACACCCCAAGCCAGGTGTGAAGTTCTAGTCTTCTTCAGGGGGTTCCGCTGGAGATCTCTTTATGCCCTCCAAACCACATGTTCCCAAATTTTCCCCTTTAGGACTCATGGGCTTGGTACATGAATCATGTCTTGAACGTTTTTGACATTTATAACATCAATTTGTTGAGGTTTGAATAATTTGGCTTCAGCACCCCTTCCGCTGGAGGTGCAGCTTTGAGGAAGATGATGGGATTTGATCATGGGTTTTAAATAAATATGTTAACAACCACTATAATGGAATAATGTGGTGTTTCTCATGAGTTTCTCCATAGATAATCATAATGGATATGTAGGATGTATAATTACCATGAGTTTTGGTAATAAATATTATGAATGTTGTGATGTAAATAAATGTCATGGGTCTGATAATTATGACTTTTCATGGGCTTTTATAGGATGATTGTCATGGGTTTTGAGAATAAATAATTCATAAATTCTATGAGCTTGTAATAGTAATAGTTTTAAGAATCTAAAGTATTGTTTATTGGACTTTTAAGTGAAATAACTATGATATAGTATTTTGCCAAGTATTGATAACCTTGGGCTTTTTTTGATAAAATAACGCCAAGTAATTTGCTTGGGCTTTTAATTGTGCCAATGAAAATTGGGCTTTTGATATTGCCAATGAGAATTGGGCTTTGATATTGCCAATGAAAATTGGGCTTTGATGTTGCCAATGAGAATTGGGCTTTAAATATTGCCAGTGAGAACTGGGCTTTGATGTTGCCAATGAGATTTGGAATTTAAATATTGCCAGCGAGAACTGGGCTTTGAAGAAATAAATTGCCATGAGTTTAAATCATGGGCTTTGATTTATGGATTTGAATTCCATTGATAAAATTGTTTTGCCATGGACTTGAATCATGGACTTTTCAAATATTACCAAGCATAAGTATTCTTGGGTTTTAAATAGAATAGTGTGTATAAATAAAATTAAGTGTAATAAAAAAAAGTACCCTAACATTTAGCCCCCCGAGTCACGTGTGATCAAATTAGTAGTAATATATATTTTTTGAAAGAAAAATATTAGGATCACACGTGCGAGAGTTTTTTTTTTTTGGAAAAATGGTGGCCTATTATAGATAATGAGATAGGAAAATATTTGTGGGCCAATGAGAAATATTCGTGAAGGCACAAAATAATGATAGTTTGGTATTTTTTGGTGAATAAATAGAAGTGATTAATAGGATTAGAGCATGTGGCTTGAGTAAAAAAAATTGTACCTCAACCTTTTAGCCCCCTGAGTTTGTGTGATCAGCTTGCGCTTGGTCACATATGTGAGTTTGAATGAGTCCATAGGCTTGTGTTGCATGGGTTGAAAGAGAGAATTTAGCTGTGGGTGGAATTGAAGCCGCTGGCAAGGAGGTTGAAGAGATTGAGCCTCTTTTGCCACTGCCTGATCTATGGTGCTGTTATTTCCATTGTTTCAGCAGTGATTTAGAAAAATAATCCAATTAGTGCACCTCTGAAGTGGGTGCTATGAAGAGATATTCTAGTCACGAAACTGCATGGGCTCTAGCCGCTACTGGTGTTTTGTACCCCGCGATAAGAGCTTCTACCAACCCCCATTTGATTTATGGGTCTTTGTGGGCCCATTATTGATTGGCCTAACTGAATAAACTGAGAGATTGATGATAAAGTGTTTTATTGACCCCTTCATAAAGCCAATATCATTGGTGATGTGATATTGTTCTGCTGTGAGATTGTATTCCATAATCTGATGCGCCGCTGGAGTCTAGAGATGCTGAATTTAATAGTTGTTTGGTTTATGGAGGAGATATCCAGATACTGTGGTGGAAGCCCCCAAGTTTAATTTAGTGAGAATTCCAGCCGTGATGAATCTAGACCCTCCAATGATGGTTATTTAGATCAAACTGATACTTTTGTTAACTCAATTATTGGTTCCATAGGTTCAGCTGTCATAATGAAGCAATTTAGGGGATGACCATTGCCGGTAAGATGAAGATTTATGAACCTATGAAGATGTTTCTTCAAGAGCTCCTTATCTTCTTACATCCTTTCTTTCCTTTTTCTTCTATTCCTTGTCTTCATTCATGGCCTTGCATTTTTCTGCCCTTATGGTTCCAGCAGCTTGGTGATAATAACAAGACATAGTCGAGGAAGTATGATGATGGATCTGAGGATATGGATACAGACTTTGGTAATTTTACGACCCTTTCCATTTCATCATGTAAATTTGCTCCTGATGTATTTTCACTTCAGGTTTTGCTGCCGAAGATATAACGGCAATCGACAAAAGCTTTGTTGATGCTGTTGCGGCTGGAGGGTTTGTTTCTGCAGAGCCCCAGCTGTGATTCTACCATATCTTCATGATGTTCCTTAAAAAAATCTCCAAGCATGATTTAAAGTTGCTCATATTGCTAGAGGGAATTATGGCTTGATGCTGTTCATTTGCTCTTTTGTCGTTATTGCTGGATAGTTGACTCTAGTCTCTTACTTTACAACAGTGCATGGAAAATTTCCTGATGTTGCTTTTAAAGAAAAATATTAATCTTGGTGCTTGAAGGCATTTTAGAGAAATATTCAGGCTTCATGGTTGGAGCCAAGATTGGTGTTGATATGAGAGGATTATTGTTCTGGCTGTAGGTTGCTATATCATACATGTTGTGCAGCTGAATTATGTACTACTTGTGATGATGAAGATAGCTGATTCGAGGAGAATATTGCGTTGACGATGTCTGAACTTTATCCTTTGATCAAAGGGATGAGATCATGTGTCTTTCAAAGGTGTTTCCCCTCTAGTGGAGATCTTTGGCAATGGCTTTGTTGGAGTAGATTCTTATATTTTCTTAGGTGTATTTTTTCAAAAATTTACTTTTGTGATGTATTGTGATGTAATGTAATGTAACGTAATCACTATGTAATGTGACGTATGTTGTAAGCTTATACAACCATAAATGTTGTATTATATGTGATGTTTTGAAAATTGGTTCTAGTCATGCATGTTGTGTTTTATAAATTGAAATCAATTCAGCGATGTAGTACTATGTTTTATTTAGCCATGAATTTCCTTTGTCAAGATATTTTGATTGTAAAAAAAAATTACAATTGTTAGGCTCAAAAAAATTAAAGCATGGTCATAAAGGTAATATCCATTTTGAAATTACTTGCTAAATGCATGACCATTTTATTTTTGAAGTCCCAACCGTAAAGGCTATCTTTAATTTTGAATATGTAAAGGTTTGAAATATGAAAAGTGTTTCGATCATTGAAAGATTGATATAATCGAGCCAAAATATAGTCACGGAAGTTAAACAATTTATTTTGTAAAAATAACTTGTTAGAATCATGATAATTTATTTTGGAGACATCAAGTTGCAAAAGGTTATCATTGCAAGTGAGATTGAAATATAAATATCTATGTAAAAATGTATCTTAAAATATTTATAGTTTTGAAAATAGATGTAAGATATTCATGTCTTAGAGTAAAGATAACACTTACTCTCTATTTCCAAAGGATTTTTCAGAAAATATGATTATTGAGTTGAGTATGATATAACTCCAGCCATTTGCCAAGTTTCATGAGATTTTAGCCTCCTGCCATGGCTTAGATCAAAGCCCCCAAGTGTGGGATGGTTGATACCCTTGATGATGCTTGAGATTCTAAGGGTTCCAATGATGTGAATATAATAATTCTAGTAACATGATGGAGTCACCATGGCCTTGAATATGCGTGGGGCTGCCATGGCTTCAATGGGGACAAAGCTTCTTTAAGGGATGACTGCCAATCTACTTGGTTCAACGGTTGGTCGTAAGGAGTTTCTTGGATGGTTCAAGCTCCTATATTGCGATAGAAAATTCTCATTGGTTTTATGCCTACAAAATAGACAAATTTCAAAGTATAAAAAGCATAACGATGGTTGGAACAAACAATATGTTTCATATAATAATTTTCGATCAATGGTTGCAATAATGGTAAAGATAAAGTAATATATATTTGACGTGAAAGTTTTGATTGAACGATGTATGTGATATAATATTAAAGTAATTTGTATTGAGTGATATGATGATAATAGAGTAGCATATATTCGATATAAATCTAAACATAGTGATGTGATGACTTATCTCGAAAGTTCACGACTCAAGCCGTATATCAGTGAACAAATGGCAGTCCAGCAGCACGGCAACATGGGTGCAGCGGTGGAGAGTCCATCTGTCATGATAAGTCTCTCCATGGTTTGATATTGAGAGCATGTATCACCAAGTTGTGATCTGAACTGAGCATCATGTTGTACTCCTAAGCAAAGATGTCAATGTACTTTTTAGATGGAGAAGGTACGTCAGGTACTGCTGGAGGTCCCTTGAATGGTTCCGCTATGCTGCTAGACAAGAATTTTTCTTCCATTAGATGTGTTCTCTTCTGGATACAGCCCTGAGAATTGTACTAGCTTCATTTAGCCTAGGACCCCTTTTATTTGAGGCAACTAAGCCTCACATGTCATTATGAGTAACAATATATATTCATCCATTTCGTAGCCGGGTTTATTCACATTGTGGCTGCGATTTGCTGCCAGATGCTTCCTTATACTTTTGTTTCTTTTGGGTATAAAAGTACTTTTAAACTCATTTTGGGATCATTTTTTGATTGGCTCAAAACCACTGTTGCCTCATGCATCATTTGTGATGGTGAGGTGAAGTTGGCTAATCTTGCGGTGAAGATTGCAGATTTAGAGGACGAAATTGCAGCAAAGTCAGCGGAACTATCCCTTTTGACAAGTCAAAAGAATTCAATCATGCTGTCCTTACCCACCAGCGGTAGCCCCTCCTTCATAGAAACCTTTAGTGGCATATTGGATTAGGCTACTCACATTTTAGTTTATTTTTCTAGTGGGCAACTCTGTTGGGATGTAATATGTATCTAATGTGTTACTATATGTTTTGAGACTCTCTAGTTATAAAGACTTCTTTCCTCTTTCTCTTTTGTAATTAGAGGAAAAAAGCTCTTTTAGGTGCTATTACTATTCATGTATACGAAACCATTCCGCTATAGAAAACTTATTTAGTCGTGATTGGCTCATTTATAAGTGTTGTTATTACTTGTGCAAAAGGTCATTCAATTATAGATACTAATATTACATGCGAAAGAAGGACTAGTCAACTATGGATATTGTCTCGTAAAGGGGTTCACGCCCTAAAGAAATTTTTTCTGCATAACGGAGAATTTTTCTGCACAAAGAAACTTTTCTGCATAAATAAAATTTTCTGCATAAAAAGATTTTCTGTATAAAAAGAAATTTTCTGCATAAAGAAACTTTTCTGCATAAATGAAAATTTTCTGCATAAAGATATTTTCTGCATAAATGTAATTTTTCTGCATAAATAAATTTTTCTGCATAACAAATTTTCTGCATATGAAATTTTCTGCACAAAGGAATTTTTCTGCATAACAAACTTTCTGCATAAAAGTAATTTTCTGCATAAAAATTTTCTGCATAAGAAATTTTCTGCATAAAAAAAAATTTTCTGCATATATAAATTTTCTGCACAAAAAAAAAAATTTCTGCATAAAAGGTATAGAAAAAAAACTTATGATTTGTAGAAGGTTCATGCACAAAGAAAATTTTTTTCTGCATAAAAGGTACAAAAAACTTATGATTTGTAAAAGGTTCATGCCTCCAAAGAAATTTTTTCTGCATAAAAGGGGCTGACCATTGTTACTCTTTTATGTGTGCACATGTTTTTCTTAACTGTTCATGTGAAAATTTTGCACTGTTCATTGCAGATGACACCTCCAGCCGTAGTTGCCGTGCTCTTTTTGTTTGCAAGAATAATATTTTTTTTTAGCCAAAAGGGTTTTCCTTTTTCAAAGAAAAGAGGTTTTATGATAAAATAATGTTTGTTTATTTACATATATGTATACGTATGTATACTAACATACGTACACGCATCATTGCCCTTTTCTTTTAGCCATTCACATGTAAACATCGTATTCTTCAAGGCAAAGGACACCTCCAGCCATAGCTACTGTGTTCCCCTTTTCTTTTTCTGCAAAAACCATTTTTGAGCCAAAAGCGAAAGAAATGTTTTGTGATTTTGAAAGAAAACAAATAGTGCCCATTCTTCTATGCATGTATATAAACATACATATGTGCATTGTTTTTTTTTTTTTTGACTGTCCATGTGTAAATATTTTACTGTTCACCTTGAGGACACTTTTTTTGAAAAAAAAATGTTTCTTTTTTTGAAGGAAAGAAAATAGAGTATTCCCTTATATATAAATACGTATGTATATGTATGTATACTTATATACATATATAGACATACATATGGATATACTTCATGTTGACTATTATGCATCCTTGTTGGCTATTATGCAACCTTGTTGGCTATGATAGACTTTCACCTACTGATTGGCTCCCCAGTGGAGTCGCCAGAATGTTGAGGGGAAAATTTCGATGTCCCCAAATAAAATGTCGGGTAGCCAAGCCGAAACTCGACGATGGGCCTTGAGATGAAGCCCAAAGGCTTTCGGTGTTGTGGAAATCCATCCAAGCAAGATATAGAGGCTGCAAGACAACACTAAAGCACAATAAACATGTCAATATTGTTAGTTTATTATATTTTTTAGTCCTTTTTACAGTGTCATAGTTCAAATCAGTCCTCCAGCGGTAGGGGTGAATTTATACTTAGAGTCCAACAGTCCATAATTAAATAAATTTAGGGAAGTGTTCACTCTTGGGGGTCCTTGTATGTCTTGGTCAAGGGAATTTAGAGTACTTTCAGCCATCATTGCATCAATATGAGGGAAAAATTCAATTGTTACAAATATATTATATTCTTCATCATAATAATAATAAACAAAGATTAAGGGCTCCATTATAACAAATAAAAGAGGAAGAATAGGATGGGATGAAGGGAGAGAAAGACCCCCAGCTCAGTGCAGCAAGTATTAGGCTAAAGTTTTGATGAGTGTATGACCATAAGACATGAATGAGGTGAATGTGGGCTATTTTGAGTGAGTGAGATCAGATTAATGCTGAGATTGAAGTTTTTTATGAGTAATGGGTTGTTTGTGACTAGTTGGAGAGACATTGAATTGTGTTTGTGGGAAAAAGGAAAAAAGAACATCTAAGATTAGATGAATGTGGGCTAGGGATGATGAGTGAGATGGGATCAACACCAAATTCAAGGCTTTTTGTGAGTGGTGGGCTGTGATTGTGTGAAAGTGTGAGAGGAACATCTGGGATTAGATGGGAGTGAGCGAAGGATGATGAATGGCGAGCTAAAAGAGAGCTAAACCACCAGCAAAGATGGAAAACGAACCCCCATCTTCAGAGGAAGGTGGCTGCCCCCTTTGTGGTTGTTTGCTTGTCCATTTATAATGGAGCTATAGGGGGCATTGATTGATAAGAATCCAAAAAAGATGGCGTCTCAAGGATGACGAAATCAAGATCAATTTTCTGAGATTTTTGGTCAGAATGGGGAGATTTGCTTTTGGGGCTGCCTTGCTTCTTTAGGAAATGATGGATTTTTTTTATTAATTGATAAGATTTCTGGGGCTGAGGTGAATCAATGTGATTATGGCATGTATCAAGAACGAATCCTAATGCTGCAACTGAGATTTGGTCCCCCAAAAAGTAAGATTCAACACCCCAAGCCAGGTGTGAAGTTCTAGTCTTCTTCAGGGGGTTCCGCTGGAGATCTCTTTATGCCCTCCAAACCACATGTTCCCAAATTTTCCCCTTTAGGACTCATGGGCTTGGTACATGAATCATGTCTTGAACGTTTTTGACATTTATAACATCAATTTGTTGAGGTTTGAATAATTTGGCTTCAGCACCTCTTCCGCTGGAGGTGCAGCTTTGAGGAAGATGATGGGATTTGATCATGGGTTTTAAATAAATATGTTAACAACCACTATAATGGAA
The DNA here is from genome assembly GCA_033629205.1 of Lithocarpus polystachyus. NCBI lineage: Eukaryota > Viridiplantae > Streptophyta > Magnoliopsida > Fagales > Fagaceae > Lithocarpus > Lithocarpus polystachyus. The sequence goes on along the minus strand of CM066163.1, from coordinate 106,979,920 downwards.
TAATGTGGTGTTTCTCATGAGTTTCTCCATAGATAATCATAATGGATATGTAGGATGTATAATTACCATGAGTTTTGGTAATAAATATTATGAATGTTGTGATGTAAATAAATGTCATGGGTCTGATAATTATGACTTTTCATGGGCTTTTATAGGATGATTGTCATGGGTTTTGAGAATAAATAATTCATAAATTCTATGAGCTTGTAATAGTAATAGTTTTAAGAATCTAAAGTATTGTTTATTGGACTTTTAAGTGAAATAACTATGATATAGTATTTTGCCAAGTATTGATAACCTTGGGCTTTTTTTGATAAAATAACGCCAAGTAATTTGCTTGGGCTTTTAATTGTGCCAATGAAAATTGGGCTTTTGATATTGCCAATGAGAATTGGGCTTTGATATTGCCAATGAAAATTGGGCTTTGATGTTGCCAATGAGAATTGGGCTTTAAATATTGCCAGTGAGAACTGGGCTTTGATGTTGCCAATGAGATTTGGAATTTAAATATTGCCAGCGAGAACTGGGCTTTGAAGAAATAAATTGCCATGAGTTTAAATCATGGGCTTTGATTTATGGATTTGAATTCCATTGATAAAATTGTTTTGCCATGGACTTGAATCATGGACTTTTCAAATATTACCAAGCATAAGTATTCTTGGGTTTTAAATAGAATAGTGTGTATAAATAAAATTAAGTGTAATAAAAAAAAGTACCCTAACAACAAGCTAAAAGATAATCGTTAATCATGACTAGCCACTAAAAATTATTTCACTACACATAATACTCATAATACCCCTAGATTTTTTTTGTAATTAAAAAATATAATAATTCCAAATTATAACAAATGCTTTAAATTAACCCTTACCTAAAAAATAGAAGAGCCTTTGACTCTGAGCACGCGCAAGCGCGTGAACGCACTCAAAGGCAGTGGCGGCTCCAGGAATTTTGTTCAGGATGTTCCTATTTCACTTTGAAAAAATTTTGGGTCATTTCAGTCTGTTTGGGGATATTTTGGTAAATACCGGCAGAAATTCAAGATTTGGCCAGCGTGAAATTTGTGCTTAAAAATATATATATATATATATATATTCTTAAAACCAAAACAAATTTACATATAGTACACCAAAAAACCTCAAAAGGAAAAAAAATGAAAAGAAAAAAAATGAATAAAGGTACCTGTACAATAAACTATAAGTTCATTTGAAATATTAATAAAATTATTAATTATTGTTGTTTCATAAATTTGTTTGTCTTTTATAAACTATAATTTGTTGTATTATTATTTCATTAATTATTAAATTATTAATTGTTATTTAGCCTAACATAATTTGATTTGTTTGTCTTTTATAATAAATTAGTTAATTAAATTATTAATTATTGAAGTTTAGTTGCTTCATTAATTTTTTTTACTAACTACAAACAGTCTAGCACATACCCCATTGTGCATTAGCACACACTAGCACACACCCCACTGTGTATTAGATTTTAGTTCAAAATTTGTTTGGCATAAAAATTTTGAAGGTGTTTCTATTTTTTTTTAAGGCTAAACAAATAAAAAAATTAAATTATTATATATATATATATATATATAAAAAATCAAGTCAGGGTTTTCCTAGGAACACCCTGAACTATAAGTGGCGCCGCCACTGCTCAGAGGCTAGGATAGTGTGTGTGTGTGTGAGAGAGAGAGGGAGAGAGAGAGAGAGAGAGAGAGAGAGAGAGAAAGAGGAGAAATATAAAGTCCACATAGTAGATAAGTGACATGGTCCACCATTCCATTAAAAGACACCTGTTTAAAATTATTGAGTTAGAAATTTTTTTAAAACACTGACTCATCAATTTTAAACAAGTGGGAATTTTTTAGTAGAATGGTGGATAGATGACATGGTCCACCAGAGGACTGCATAATTAAGAGAGAGAGAGAGAGAGAGAGAGAGAGAGATAGAGATAGAGAGAGGAGTTACAACATAATTGGTTTGGATATTCTCTTTGTCAAGTTAACCCATACAACCCATACAATTAATAAAGGTGTAATGTATTCTCCGTCAAAAAAAGGTGTAGTGTATACACAAATCACAACTAACAAAACTTTGGGGAAGCCCAGAATTCTTTTTCTAAGTGATAATTTTTTATTCATCAACATGTCAGAATAATATAATCGGGCTTTCACTTTTTTTTTCTTTTAAAAAAAAATGGTAAACGATTCCAAAGTTGCAGGCTCCATTATATTTGTATGGATGTATAAAATTTGTTTTTTCTTGGGGCTGGGGGAATAAAGTAATATACTATACGGTTTATAAAAAAAAAAAAGAAAAAAAGAAAAAAAGAAGGTATTATACTACACGAAAGATTATCACTTCTCTCAAGTTAAGTCATTCTTAAATCTAGATGAGCTTGAAAAGTTTTAGTTTGTGGTACTAGGATTCGGATATTCTTAGTTAAAGCTGGATGGCACTGGCATGTATATACAGTTTCGTAATTATATTTTATTTTTTGGCTCAATGCTTACTTGAAGTCTAAACAACACAAAATCTTTAAATATTGCTGATATATAACAGGTGTATGTATTAATGTATGATACATAAACCTTCTTCCCCTGCCAAATCCAACCTGGGAAGCCAAATATTAGTGTTTCCCTCAGTTTTGTTAATCATAATTCCATGTAAAACTAGATTAAACTGTACGTTTAAGATTTCATTTGATCTCTATTTAATGCTTGGATAGGACTCTAATTTGATTTGTCGGTATCACTACCCCTTTTACCCTCTCTACCTATAATAATATATTTTTTCTTCGAATAGACATGAAAATCAAGAAAAATCAAATTTGAGTCGGAAAAACAACTAGTTAAAATAGTCAAATTAAGCCAAATCTAGAAGTTTTATAGCAAAATGCAATATCTAACCAAGTTTGAACCTTAAATTCGATGGTCCTATCAAAGTGAACGTTGGTCTGAGTGTAGATATTTCAATTTCCTTTAAAAAGAGTGTTAATTCGTGAATATCAAATGTACACCAAGAGAGAGATATCACAAAAACAATTACGAAAATTTTCACAACTTGCAACTCACTTTTTTACACAAGTGTTGGAGAGTTTGACCAAATTGGTTAGATAATATTTTAAGAGGGGGAGGGTTTTAGGAAATGAAATAATTGTTGCAATCCCTTTAGTTAGGTAGTTGAGATTAGGTTGAGTTAGTTAGGATTTGAGCACATATAGCTCATTTAACACATGACTTAATTTATAGAGTAGATGTTCAATTAACTAACCAATTATCTTGAGTCATGTGGGCCAATGACATTAGAGTTAGTCTCTTATAAATACATGATTATAATTCAACATTAGATATCAATTGAAGTATAAACCAATTTTTTAGTGCATTAATGCATCTCTCTCTCTCTCTCTCTCTCAATATTTCTCTATGGAGGGTACTTACCTCAAATTAATTCCATTTCCTCACAATTCCTATCAATCCCCCTACAATTCCTATCCAATTCCATTAGAAACCACTAAGTTCCTAATAAGTGGTATCAGAGATGTTGATCCTGAGACAAGCAATTGTGATCGAAGAAAACTTTTGAAAGAAATATAGCAAATGTTGAACAAAGCCTTAGAAGAAGTCAATGATATGTCAAAGATGATGAAGGCCTTGGCTAAATCTAACATGGCCATGAAGGAAGAACTTTCAAGAGTGCAGGAGGATCTTGAGAATATGTCCAAAGAAGAGTTACAGCTTCTTGAAGGAACAAGTGACAAGTTTCAGGTTGTTGAATCAACAAAAACTGTCCTTGACAATGAAGATGTGTCACTTGGTTCATGGTTTATTGGTCTTGAAGTTAAGCACATGGATGACCATGTCTTAATGCAAATGTGTTCCATCGGAGAAGTAGTTCTGAAGGATTATCCTAGTCATATTCACGTTCTTGGTGGCAACAGTGGGAAGTGCCAAGGTTCCAATGCTAGCATTGCTTTTCCATATAATGAGATGTATCTTGCTAATGATGGAAGTCTTGATTTCCTTAGGCTGGAGCATGTGGAAGGGCATCAAGAATTGTCTTTAGAAACAACATTATTCACAATATTATCAACACAAGGAAAGCCAAGGTGGCAACGCAATGCAACTTTTACAGGATCAATGTGGCAATATTATTATTGTGAATCTACATGTGCTTTGCAATTGGAATACAAAGAAGTTAACGCTATTGTTCACATTGACTGTTGCTACAACTCATTGTTTGATGCGGGGGACAACATTGAAGCATAATGTGGATTTTCAATGAGTGCTGGTATTAAGTCTCCTGGTTTTTCAAATTATGCTACTCCATTTTGGGCTGTGGTCAAATGCTTGGAAATATTTGATGTTTTCGACGATCAAGATGCTTTGGCGTATTGGATTAGTAGCCGGTTTCACCTAATGAAGGTGTCACTCAATAACAACACCTTGTGGGCCATTTTGGGTTGTGGTCAAATGCTTGGAAATATTTGATGTTTTCGATGGTCAAGATGCTTTGGCGTATTGGATTAGTAGCCGGTTTCACCTAATGAAGGCGTCACTCAATAACAACACCTTGTGGGCAAGGTGTTTTCAAGGGAAGGGAAATGTTAGGAATATGAAATAATTGTTATAATCCCTTTAGTTAGTTAGGTAGTTGAGATTAGGATGAGTTAATTAGAATTTGAGCACATGTAGCTCATTTAACACATGGTTTAATTCATAGAACACATGTTGAATTAACTAGCCAATTATCTTGAGCCATGTGGGCCAATGACATTAGAGCTAGTCTTCTATAAATACATGATTGTAATTCAACATTAGATATCAATTGAAGTATAAACCAATTTCTTAGTACATTAGTGCATCTCTCTCTCTCTCTCTCTCTTTCTCTCTCTCTCAATATTTCTCTATGGAGGGTGACTATCTCGAATTAAGTCAATTTTCTTACAATTCTTATCAATCTCCCTATAATTCCTATCCAATTCCATTAGAAACCCCTAGGTTCCTAATAGAGGGGAAGTTCAAATTATAAATATCTCCATTAATTAGAAACATCAAAATGTGTGTGTGTGTGTGTGTTTTTTTTTTTTTTTTTTTTTTGAGAAGAAGATACTCGCATTTAAAGAAAAAACTTAAAATTGGCCAAGATCGGCTACAAGAATAGAGTTGATTGGTGGTGAAACATCCTCCATCCACACAGAAATACCACTAACATGTCTAGCATATCTCATAAGGTTTTGAGTAACAAAATTACCCTATTTATCAAAATGTGTTATTTGACTTAAAGGTTAAAGAATAAACAAACATCATAGGATTTGCGCTAATCAAGTGTAATTGGAAACCTCCAATAACAAATATTAATTTATATATTTTTTGATAAGATAAATAGTATATAAAAATAATATATTCTTGTATATACTATATTTCTAGGTAAAAGAAATGTACTATTGAAGAGCTTTAGATTCTTCAAGTGGTGTAGGCTTGTAAAGACAATCAACAAGGTGGTTAGGTTGTTGTATCTGGAGCAGCACGCATAATGTTGTCAGTCACCAAAAATTCCATAAACACGTGTAACTTCTCAAGACAATGACATGGTTCACGCCTTAACCCGCCATCTAAAAACTTAAGAATTGATAGTAAATTATTCTCATGTTATAAGACTACTTTAAAGCATCATTAAGGTAATATCTCTCCGCTATTCAGAACACCTGTGTCAGAAGTTTGTAAAATCGTCCTTCAACAGTCTTCCTTATTTGCTCATAACATTTATCCTTATTAATATTATAGCCTTTTTCCTGAACCTTCAATTTCTGCTTTGCTAGCTTTTTTGAAGAACAAAACTATAACAGTTTGCGGTATAATGCATTATGTGTGTGCACCTTAAAAAATAAGGTTGTGATATACAGTTTAAGAAAGCTTCTATGACAGATTATACACAACATGAATATAAGCAACTGTGACTTGAAATCACAATCAAACTTCAAGGTGAAAGAAAGTAACTGAAATAGAAATTATTAATTCAAAATATTTACTTGGCAGTTCTACGGGGATTTGCAATTGATGCCAGTGCACCAACTCCCTCGGCCTCAGCAAGTTGTTGATCAAGGATTTCTTGCATTTCAACAACCCTAGAACGGTTGATGCTCACTGCCTCTCTCACCTTCTCTCTCTCTCTCTCTCTCTCTCTCTCTCTCTCTCTCTCGCTCTGTCCCCTCCCAAACCACAGATCATGATACAAATCACCCAAACCAAAGAACGAAATAAGCACCGATGTGATGAAGATACGAAGAAAAAAGTAAGAACCACCGGAAGAAGAGACGAAGAAGAAAAGAAAAAAAAAAAAGAAGAAAAAAAGAAAGAAGTAGCTGTGAAGAAGAAAGAAAGAAGAAAAAAAAAACCTATCAAAAAAAGAAAAAAGAAGAAAAAAAAAAAAGAAGAAACAAAGAAACAAAGAGAAATTTGAAGAGAAAAGGTTGAGTGAGGTTAAGGAAGAAAGAAAGAAAGAAAAGACAAAATAATAATAATAATAATAATAATAATAATAATAAAACAAAACAAAAGAAAGAAGGGTTTGATTAATATGTGTCCTTAGGACATACTTTAACAAATTTATTTTTGAAAAGATTTTATTAAGAATTAAAAAAATTGTCAAAATTTTACAAATTTATTTTTGAAAAAGTTTTATTAAGAATTGAAAAATTGTCAAAACTTTTTTAATTTCGGATCCCTTAGGCAGACATTAACAAATTTATTTTTGAAAAAATTTTATTGGGAATTGAAAAAGTGGTCAAAACTTTTTCAATTTCAAAATAAATTTTTTCCAAAATTGGTTTATTGTGTGCCTTAGTAAAATCCAAGAAAGAAAGAAGACTAAGTGAAGTGACTGTTCCAATAATTTTGTTTTAGGTGGTTTAAGAAGTATAAATGTAAGAAGATAAAGGCTAACCGTCCATTTTGGTAGAGAAATTTAAGTAATGTTGTTTGTAATTTTTTAAAATATGTGTTGTTGAAAAAGTATGTAAAAATATGTGTAATATTATTTAAAAACTGAAAATAAATTATTTAATAACTCTATCAAAACGGGATGTTTGGTAAAATAATTTGAAGTAAGATTTTTGTAATTTTTTAAAATACGTGTAAATAAAAATGTCAATGAAAATATATATAATATTATTTAAAATATTAAAATGTGAGTTTGAAGAAACTTTTTAAAAACTTTTATCGGAAGTTAAAAGGAACTTTCTTAACTTTTGATAAAATTTTTCTAAAAATAAATGGGTTAATACGTACCTTTAAAACACACGTTGACCGGACTCAAATACACACGTTAACCGGACTCAAATGGATTTACTTCTGTTCTTTTTTTGCTGCAGCCCACAAACTTTGGTTCGTGCTTTAAGGTCAGTGATGAACATCCTTAAATGATCGTCAGAAGAAGAATCCCAAACGCAACCAACTCCAGCTGTTGTACGGTTTCTATTTAAATCCTGATTGTACGGTGCCTAAATTCAAAATGAGGTGACAAGTGAAAAGACTTCTCCTTATCTTCAATTTTCAAGCTTCATCATATGGTCAAGTGAAGCAAAGTATTTTATTATATTTTTTTATTTAGTACTGCAATAGTTTACAAAGTACAATCAACACTAATGCTTGGTCATAAGTCTCCAAACTTGAGTTCAAGCCTCAAATAATTAGTTTTGTATTTTCACTTTTTATATCTTATTTTTATTATAAACAGTAAATTTAAAAAATAAGTGAGTTTTTCGTATAAATCAAGAGTATGGGATCTTATTTAGAAGTGAATATGATACTATTATGGTTATATCTTGTGCTCATACCTAGGTAGAGATGTCACACTAATCACCTCCCTCTACCCATTTTTTTTCCTACCAAAAAAATAAAAAAAGACTCAGTTGAATATGTGTTGTTGTGATGAGTTGCAGTGTGGTTGAGATGAGTGGTGGTGTATTTTGAGGTAAAAAACGTGGATAAAAAAATATATTTAATTGAAATAGTGACGTAGTATTAAGGTTGATGTATAATTATAATAAACATAAATAGCTAAATTATATATATATAAAAAAAGAGTTTCTCTAATTAGTTTAGTTCAAAATTTGAAGAAACTAACGTGAATGCACCAAGTTCTAACCAATTACTTCACTTAAACCTTTCTAAGTATACTACTCAATCGACTGATATTTAATTTAAAAATAAATTATACCAAAGGCACACCCACTACACAACACTTAGGCCACAGTTGGTATAAAAAATGAAATTACATTAAGAATAGAAATCTATATTAGTGTAAATAAATTATACCTATTTATATGTTTGGTTGTAAAAAAATTACATTAAGAATAGAAATCTATATGACTGTAAATAAATTATACCTATTTATGTGTTTGGTTGTAAAATTGAAATAAAACTCTATATTTTATTCCTCAAATTATATAATTTTAAATATTTTACTTAAACAATTATATTTAAACTTGTTGTGTGACTCAATTATCTTAAAATTGAATACTTTTGAAATTATTTATGAGATTTTTTGTTGATATAACATTTGTTAGTGTTTCTTTACAAGGTAATTGTGTTACTATAACTCTTGTTAGTGTTGCAAAAGAAAATGAGGCGATTATTGTTTGATTAGAAAAATGTCTCTCTTTTTTCTTTATCATTGTATAATATATTGTTGAATAAATAAAGTTTACTATGATTTTTACTAAAAATAAAAAATAAATTTACGTATTTGTCTATATTTCAAATCAACATACATATCAATTTCTAAAAACTCATAACAAAAAAAAAAAAAAAAAAAAAGCATCTTGAGTGCATGTATATATATATATATATATATATTGATGACTTTTTTGAATTTTTATTACGTGAACAATAAAATTTGTGATTTAGAAACGGGAGACTATAGCCGTATTTTTCGGACTTTAGGCCGCGTTTTAAAAACGTGGCCTAAGACCTTTTTTTTTGTAGTGCGTGTCACGTGTCAGTAATTTTGTATTAGCAAAACCATGGTGATTGGCGGGAAGACAAACAGCTCTACAAATGGAAGTTGAAGAGAGAGTGACATGCAAGAAGTAGAAGACACGACATGAAATCACATCACATATACATGCACCTCTACCGCACGGTTAACGAAGAAGCCATTAATTTTACTAGCTCTGTACTAATTATCATGCTCATCAATCATCATCATCGGACCATTCGCATGTCTGTCTCTTCACATTTCAAAGCCTTAAATACCCCTCAACACCACAAACTTTCCAAGCACCTCTTCCTCTTTCATGTATTTGCACCACCAAGGTCTCTCTGAGTTGAGAGTTTTGTAAATAAGGTATGATGTTTTGCCTGTTTACGAATTTAATGACACCAAATTTCACAAATTTTTTTAGTTTTTAGAACTATTGAGGTGATTGATTGTGATTAGTAACTATAAAAGTAGTGTCAATCACATGAAATTAAGTGATGTTGCACTCGTCATAATTTGCCATCTCATCAACAAGTCGTCAAAAAAGCTGTAAATTTTTTTTTGCTTGTAGTATTATATGGTGATTGAATCGGCTCTAAAGAAGTTGAAATGTGACATAGGGATACATTTTATTCAGTAATAAATTCAAAGCTCATTTTTCAATTTCTTTTGTTTATGGTTACTGCACTTGATTTTCTGTTGCTTATGAAAGCTCATGAAGATTTTTTTTTTTTTTTTTTTTGCCTATCTGTAGTGCAGAATTCTAAAGCTCATTTTTGTTGCTTGTGAAAGCTCATAAATTTTTGCTCCTAGTTCAGTAAATTAAGCTCTTTTTACTTTCTTCCTTTTTTTTGGTATGTGGGTGTGGCCTAACAAATATTTGTATGTGAAGCGTCTTTGTGGATAGAACATGAAACGCAGGCGTATGTTTAGAAAGAACGGGACCAAGACAAAAAGGTCCTCTGTAGTTGCCGAGAACAAAGAAGCATTTGAGAAATTTGATGGTGAAAATCCTGAAGATAATGATGAATTTGGTAAGGATTGTGATGGCAGAGGCGATGAAGAATTTGACACTGAAATGAATGGTGGTGAATTTTCCTCTAATTGTTCAACTGGGAGCGACAGCAATTGGTCATGTAGTTCTGAAGATAAGAGTTCTGAATATAGTAGTTACGAGTCTTCAGATGAGTCAATGGAGAGGCCAGTGCAGAAATTGGTTAATTGGCCTAGTAAAGGGAAGCTAAATAGGGTGAAATTGTCAAGGAAAAGTGATTACTCGCAGCCTAAGTCTTCAAGGGGCTTGGTATCTTCAAGTGGATACAAAAAAGGGAGAAAGTCGATCCATGAGGATCCTCGATATAATGAGCAAGAATTATGTGCTGCCTTAATGGTATGATGGAAATTTTTGTAATGCGTTTCTGTTTAGAAATTTTATTAGGTAGTATATTTGATTAGAAGTTTGATTGATAGATTTGTTGCTTTTCATGTAAATAATTTTAGAAAAAGAAAAATTTTTCTTGAAAAGATAGAAATTTTTTGTAGAATGATAACCCAACAAAGCCTATGGTTGCTATTTCTAAATTTTTTTTTTTTTTGATACGCTTAGTTAGACTTTGTTCTTGTTGTTTCCAATTGTTTAATTCTAGGTGATTATCAAGGTTATGAAAATGGACGAGGCTAAACCTTTCAATGTTCCAGCGGATCCGGCTGCTTTGGGAACATCTGTAAGTGACACTTTTTGTAAGTATATTTTTTGGCATGCATAGATGGTGCTAAGGAACAATGCTTCAGGCTTCCCTTAAGTAAGGAGGAAGTTGCAGGATAGAAAATTCAATCATTCATCCATCTCTTTGTATTGTAAGATATAGAGGTTAATTAGACCTTACACCTGAATATGCATCTGTCTTTGAACTCTGGTGCCAAAGATATAATGTAGCCAAGAAAATAGGAGCTCTTGTCCATTTTTAATCACTCGTCACTAGCTAGTCATCTTTGATGAATTTGAAGTGGATTATTTCTTCTAAAGTTTGATTTAATAACATATGAGGGCAGGGCATTTGTTTGTTATTTCCCTTCTTAAAGAGCTACAAGTTTTGTGTTTAGCTTGTTATCCCATCTCCCTTTGTCAGCCTTTTGTAACTGTCATTTATTAAAATGAAAGAGAGTATTTTCGTAACTATCATGTACTTGGAAGAAAAGAGTAACTAAATCTCATGGGTTTTAAAATTTCATTATGCTGCCTGAAGTCATAAAGTATCATATACAGTAACTTATAAATTATTTTATCGAGTGCTATATGTTTTCATGTCCTAATCCTTATTTCCTTTTCTTCTTTTTTTGGTTTGGTGGTTGGAACCAGGATTACGTCAATGTCATAGATACACCAATGGATTTTGGAACAATATACAGCAATCTTCAAAATGGTTCTAAGTATTTGAATTCTGAGGATGTATATAAGGATGTACAACTCATTTGGAGACATTGGTGCAAGTATAATTACAAGGATGATTATGTTTTGGAACTTATGACTAGTGTGAAGAAGAAATTCATGAAGCACTGGATAGCAGCTAATTTGTACTGTGAACCAACTGAAAAGACCAGTGGTAAGAGTATTTCTCATTAATGTACGCTTGACTATACCAGTTTTCGCTAGTGCTCATTAATGCATTTGATTCTTTTGACTATACTAATTTTTAGAAGTTCACATCTTAGTGGATTTCTTTGTAAAAATTTTTTATCTTAAGTGTTGTGTGTGTGTGATTGTTGATACATAAAGGATCACTGTGAATTTTGAAACATGTATATGAATCATGAGCATTCCATTATTTAGATATCTATTTTGTATCTGTTAATGGTATTGGGATCCAATCTTCGGTAGGACATTCACTGCCTCCTATGTGGTATGACACAAGGCACAAAAAATATGTGGCTAAGTATCCAGAGGGCCACATGATTGGCAGACCCAACCAGTCCCAGCCCCAATTGATCAAAAATGAACCATGTCACTCGCAGAAGCTGCAGAAGCTGCAGCAAAGCATTTGCCAACCACAGGCTGGCAGTGATATTGGTAGCATAGGTATGCAATGCACTTAATTCTTCATATCAGGGATGATTGTTTCTTTAAGCTTTCAGTCTATGTAATATGTTATCAATTATATACAGATTAATGCTTAATCTCTTCAAAATTGATATTGCTACTCCCATGACAGTATCAATCTGCATATTCGTTATACTTTTGCTGACACAGGCCCTCAATTCGGGCCATGGTAACCAGTATCATAACTACATACTCATCTATCTTGTTTTTGTCGGTTGCTTTATCAAAGAAACTGTTTTGACTGTTGCATTTGGCATTGTGAGATTCTTATTGACATTATATACGTAATTCTGTTGTAACTGTTACTGATTGGTCTTTTTTTCGCTCTTGTAGCAAACTCACCACCTCATGCAGGCTATACAAATGATAGTGCAGGTGGGTTACATGTCAAATATAAATCCTCTTCAATGCCAGTTGAATATAAATCATATATAACTTTTCAGTCATACATTTGGATTATGTGTTCGTCTCCAACTTCAATATTAAGATATCTATTTTGAAATTTTTATTGATTGGCCTTTTATCCTTTGTAGGACAATCTCGCTTACCACCTCATAGGGATCATGGCTTGAGGAGAAAAAATTACATGCTGAATCGTCCCGTGGGTCCAATGATCAACAAACACAGCCAGCATAAGCCACAGCAGCCCATACAAAGTTTCAACCAGTCATTTCATTTACAGCAGCCGCAGCAGACGACTAGCCAAGCCCAGCCCTCCCATCCTCAGGCTGACACTGCAGGTATGCTAGATGATAAATCCTTTAAGTTGCTATCTGTTTAGTATTTAACATACTAATATTTATGTTGTATAAACTGATTCATTATAGTTTCTTATTTTAGTACTATTTTATCTTTATCTGCTTATTTATCTGTCCAAGGAACAAGTTGATCTATGAAGCATCTAATTAAAATTTCCCAAACAGCATTATAGGTATCTTGTTTTCATTTCCACTTGGTTATGTTACTTAAAATGTCTCCTAGTTTATACAACCAGGATTTAGGACAAACTTGAATATATGTAAACAATGAGGACCTGGTTCTCAGTAAATTGGAGTTAATTTTGTAGCTAATGTTGATATTTCCCTACTATTTTATGTAGGACAATCACCTATAAACTCTGTCTTGGGGTGCAGTAATTATAGGTCAGGTAGTCCATCAGGTCCTGTGATCAACAATCCTGGTCCACAGCAGCAGATTCAGGAGGCCCCGGAATGCCACAACAACCAACCATGCAAGTCAGTGTGCAAGCCTAGGAAAAAGAGGTGTCGAGGCCCTTCACGATGCCTCTTCTTGTGGGACTTGCCTGATGGTGAGCGAATAGATGTTTCAATCAACAGATTTGGGCAGCCCATTGGCTGTGAGGCCGCCAAGCTCAGCAGTTTCATGGGTACCATAGCACGGAATGGCTACATTGCACCCCTTACTTATGTCAGCTGGAGGGCTGTACCGGATGCAGCCAAAGAGGATATGTGGCAGATCGTCCAGGTACCACCAAGAAAAAGAAACTTACATTCACTTCCTTAGGTGTTCAGAAGGAAATGTACCTAAGTTTCACCAATAAGCATTAGTCCAAAACCATCTCAAAATGAGTATCCAACTTATAAGATAGCTCAGGCATATATAAGTTCATTTTGCTGTGTTATGTAATTGAATGCTTTCCTTTGTGCTATAGTCAAGGTTCAACATTGATCCAAAGGGGAAAAGTTGGGTCATGAAGTCTCTTGCAACAAAATGGAGGGACTTTAAGTCCAAGGTTAAGGCTAAACATGAGCAACTAAGGCACCGTGACAGGAGGGTCCTTCCGCATCAATGGCCGATCCTCATATCCCACTGGAACTCTGAAAGGGAAAAGGTATATTACACATGCTGGCCAAGGGTTTTTTTTTTTTTTAATTCTTTTGTTTTGTTTTGATGGTATGAATGCTTGGCCCAAGACTGACATTCACATTTCGAGACATGAGTTAAACATTCAATTAATCTTTACTCAACTTTCCAGATGAAATTTGGAAATGTGATAATTTATAAATCAAACTTTGTAGGTGCGGACTGCTATAAATAAGGCTTGCCGTGCAAAGATGAAGGATGTGCATACTTTAGGGAGAAAGAGCTATGCGATGTTACGTGAGGAGGAGGTAACTTATTTTTTTGCAAATTTTTATTGGCTCTGTGTGGTCCATATGTTTTTTACATTCTTCCATAATGTACTATAACTTGTTCTGTATGTGAGGGCAGAGGAAGAAGAGGCCAAATGGGGAGGAGCCAACTAGGGATGAGGTTTATATATTAAGCCACACACATAAAGATGGGAAACCTGTTAATGAGGAAGCAGCAGCCAACATTGTATGTTTTATTTACTTTTTAAAGTAATTTGTATTTTACCAATCTAAGTTTTGGCATGAGTTTGCCTTTTCTATCTCTGAGTGTTATTCTGCCTGCTTGTTCTTCATTATGTTATGCATTTTGTCAAAACTGCTGTGTGTTAGGAATAGAGGTAGATGAGGAGAGTGGAGAAGAGGCCTCATCACTCTCCAACCAACCAGAAATAGGAGAAGAGAAAAACGTATCAGGCTTAACAATAGCAGGCAAAGTGAACATTTTATAAATCAAGTTAGTCAAAAGGCACAATAACCAAATCACTGGTGGTTCAAGTGTAATGGGAAAATTACACAAAACCCTTTTGTGGTTTTCATAAACATGGAACACCTAAAGTTTTGAGTGAAACACTTAGCCCCATGTGGTATTGTATTTTGTGTAAACCATTAATTGTATAACACTTAGCCTCATGCGGTATTGTTTTTTGAGTAAACCGTTAATTGTATAACACATGGGGGTTTTGTATATTTTCCCAAGTTTTCAAGGTGATTTATAATCAAAATTCTTGAATCTTCTCTATGCCAGTCAAAGCTCCGTGAACTAGCATCTCAGCAACCAAAGACCTCAAATGACCAGGATGATATCTTCTTTAAAGTCATGGGGCAAGAAAAACCTGGATACGTGCGCACATATGGCTTGGTACCAAACCCCTCTGATGTATTGGGCTCAACATCTAGCCTTACAGAGGCCAAGATGATAGCTGGTGCAGAGATGAGTAAGATGGTGGAGAAAATGGAGGCCATGGAGCGAAGATACACTTGCATGGAAGCACAGATAACTAAGATGACATCATACATGGAAATATTCCTCAAGAAGCAAGTAAGATGACAAACTTTGGATGTTAAGACTCTGATTTTGAATTTTTGTGAATGCAATTGTGTTAGTAAATGAGATTTATTGTACAAGTTCATTAAATTTGACTTTAAGAACTTGAAGAATGAATCAACCTGTATTCTGTACATTCTGAAATGTGTTCTAGACTTCTAGATAAGTTTTGTGACACTGCGAGGAATGAATCAATCTATACATTCTGATATGTGGCCTCTCATGCTTGAAAATCTGTACCTATTTGCTGATTGTTGACTTAATGATGGGTAGTGTATAGGGACATTATTTTTTTTTTTTTAAGCTTCATACCTGTTCTTGCATTTTTGCTCTAGTATTCTTAGCGGTTTGATGTATCAATAGCATGAAAGATGGCTAACTGTCTAACATTGTTTATGTTTTGAAGCAATTAAAGATGTTTTTGTTTTGAAGCAATTAAAGATGTTTTTGTTTTGAAGCAATTAAAGATGTGACTTGATCGTCTACTAACCGGTTTCATATACATTAGCTTTGCTAGTTATTCACTTGTGCGGTTATGCCACTAACCAAAATCTTAACTGTACAGATCCTAATCTTTTACATTCTCATTCTGTTTGCAGGATGAACAGTGTGGCAGTGATGGTTGAAACCAATGGAGCCATTTAGCAAGAACTGTCTTATTGAATTGATTGGAACTTACTGGATTTTGTTGATAATAATGCTTGAGTTGTAAACAAGTTTAATAAATATGGTTTTCTTTTAAGAAAATGATCATATATAGTTTATATATGGACCTTATTCGAATAAAGTTCATATATAAACTGCATAACTGTCAATGCTGCACAGATAATTCATTCGAATTTTTATATATAGTAGCTTTTAATTTTATTCAAGTCTCCTTTGAAAGGATTTCTTTTCTCAGATATTTACGACCGTCATGACAGTATTTTTTTTTTTTTTTTTCGTTTTACCTTTTTTTTTTATAGCAAAATATTTATAATCAGTTACTATTTTTAGCAATTCGAACCCTTGTTGAAAAATATTTAAGCAACGTCACGTCTAAAAAGTTTTACTAAAATATATGAAAATTTAAGAAGCACGCTATTATTTGGGAAAAAATAAAAAATAAAAAGGGGTGTACATTATTTTAGTTTCCTTTTCCTTTTTATTTTCTTTTTTCTTAAGTTTTTTATACTTAAGACACGACCACTCTCCAATTTCAACACAAAATTCTATTCCTAATGTTATTAGCAACATTAATTCTTCAAATAATCTAAGAAGAAACATTATCTTAGGTATTCTTCAACAGCTATTCCTCAACTTTGTGATTAGTTATTGGTTTTTGGGCTTGATGCATCTTAGTTCTTGTGTAAGGGGTTTATTAATTAGGCGTTTAGGCCAAATATTGATTTTTTTTTTTTTTAAAGTATGGAATAAGTTTATATCCCTTTATGAGTTAGGGTTTAATGTAAATGTCATAAAATAGGGTTTTTTTTTTTTCCTCTTCTTTTTTGATAATTGGATAATAAGAGGAATATAGTTTAAACCCCAGAAAGTGTCAATTAGTTGAGTTACAATACTCAACTAGTTGACTCTTAGGAATCCAAATCTTCTGTTCCACTTTTTTTGCTCCATTCTATACTCCACTAATAAAAATTTGTCACGTGTTCACTTAATTAATTAAATATTATTAATAATTAATAACAGTAATTAAATACTATAATTATTGATTTATTAATACTACCGTTATTAATTATTAGTAGTATTTAATTAATTAGGTAAACATGTAGCAAATTTTTATTGGTAAAGTATAGAGTAGAGCAGGAAAAGTGGGACAGAAAATCTGGACTCAACTTTTAGTTCATGTGTATAGGGTATATTAATTATGTGTGCGGGCCAAATGTTAATTTTTTACTAAGGAATAAGTTTATATCCCTTTATGAGTTAGGGTTTAATGTAAATGTCATAAATGTAGGTTTTTTTTTTTTCTCTCTCTTCTTTTTTGATAAATAGATACTGAGGTTTAAATCTCAAATGTCTCCATTAGAAACACTAGAAAGTGCCAATTAGCTGAGTTACTCTTAACAAATATAAGGTTTAATCATTGCTCTCACTCTATTAGTTAGTCTCACCATTAGACCTAGTATCCTCCATCTTGCATTACGTTGCTTTGAAGCCGAAGACAAGTACAAGTCATTTATTAATTATAAGGGCAGCTTCAAACTAAATAGCTAGTTTCAAAATTTAAAGGTTTAATTTGTAGCAATGTTAAGCACTTAAGCTCCAGTCTTTAATTTGAAACTTTCGAAACTATAAACTTTAATTTGAAATCACCCTTAAAACATGCCCCCATTAAGTTTCCAATAATATTAAGTTGCGGACATACAAAGTAAACTAAATATTATATTCCTTGGTATCGAAATTATAGTGAAATTATTTTGTGCATTTAATGTGCATCTTCCTCGAACAAATAGGTCAATCCTACATATGTGATTTGTACATATATAAGACCTATATTTATATGAGAAGAACATGTAATATACCATGTATACATGAATATTAGATTAGTTTTTCCAAATTACATTGAACATTGTCATTTAGCATATATGGAGTTTCAAGTCCTTAACAAGTACTAGAAGCTCCATATATGCCAAATGAGACCTATATTTATGTGAGAGAAATATATAATACCATCAATGTATACAAGAATATTAGATTAGTTATTCCTAATTAGAATTAACATTGCCCTCATATATATATATATGGAGCTTCTAGTACTTGGAAGCTCCACTGGAAGCACTATAAATGCCAAATGGCAAAGTCTTAATGCGTGTATGAGAGAGTGAGAGAGAGAATAAATGAGCTCATTTTTTCTATAATTAATTAAATCCCATGTATTTAGAAATATTTAAGGGTCATTCTACTCTACCCTCTTTATCTTTTGGGGGGTACGGTACCCACACAAATTCTAACCATTAATATTGTGTTGTTTTGATCTCAACCGTTGATTTAGTTTTAGTGGATACCGAATACTGGTAAAACAAGTCAGTGTATAAAAACCAAAAATAATTCAAATGGGACCTCTCTCAATTTTTCTCTCGCGTTCTCCACTCCTCTTAGATTGTTTCTTCTTGCGTTCTCAAGTGAAGGTTTCTTCAAAGATGAAATCGTTTTGATATCTTAAAGGTAAGGATAAAAAAAAATAAAACTTTAATTTCAATGTCGTTGTTTTGTTTCCTTTTTTCTTTATTTTTAGGAACGTAGATATATGAACTCATTATTTCATTGATTTTCTTGTGGGCATTGTGTATGGGGTGGGTGAGGAGGAATCCTCAATCTTCTTCATGCAGTTTGTGTTGTTTTATTGTAATTTCTCTGTATTTCATTCACTTCGGTTCTATCGCCCTATGTTTGGGTTTGTGGGTTCAATTTCAATGAGTTCTTTGGGTGTTATCCTAGGTTTTATTGGCTGTGAATTTTAGAGGGCTTTTTAGTGGGTCTTTGGGTATCTGATTTTTCTAATGAGCTGTGGTTATTCAATGGGTCTTTCTGTTTTCTGCGGGTCAGTAGGTTTTCATTGGGTCTAGAATTTTTCTGTTGATCTCTCTTGTTCTATCGTCTCTTTATGTTGCTGTGAACTAAATTTTTTTGTTTATATTTCCTCCATGGAACAATTACAAGTTGCAGGGAAATTTTGATTGTTGTGTTATTTATAGGATCAACAACCAATGTGTGTTTGTATTATATAATAAAGATTCTGCTTGATTATTGCAATAAAGAAACAGGAGTAGCAATCTTAAATTTTTTTATCACATAATGTTTCTTGCTTTTAATTTGCATTATTGATCTTATGTCATTTACATACATATTCATAACCCAATCATTTTATGGTACTTGATATATTGTAAAAGAATAAGAAAATTACTTAAATGTGATATACAATTTTTGTATGCCAAACTTCAATTTCTTTTTATTTTTGACTAGTAATTGGAATAAGGACATATGTCCGATTATGTCACAAGATTTGTGTACAGTCACTTTGTTGCTATTTGATCTGTTTGAAGGTTCTTGAGTATGCATGGGAACAGTTCAGTAGTAGAATAGGCATTTACATTCACAATGGACTTCTTTAAATGGAGGTGCAAAATGAGGCAATTAAAATTTCAACAAATAGTATTTTTTGTTGTGATAGGTACCCTAAAAAATGTTTAGGGATGCACACGGGCAGCCTACTTATTTATTTGACTAGCTTGTGTGGAACTTGTGTGTCAACTGGGGTTGTGAATTTGAAGTCTATTTGCAACTTCTTGGCATGCTCCTAAATGTTTGATAGCATTTGGAAAGGATTAGTGATTACCATTGATTCAAGATTTAAGGGTGAGCATATGCTGTATGAGGACCATGGTGACAAAGTTATTGTTTATGCAAAGTCTTTCTTAGATGAACTATTTTGGATGAAATCATTTTCAAGATTTTAAAGCTAGGTGCTCATTGAATAATTGTCAATTAGCAGGTAATTCACAATATTGTGTTGGCTTGGTAGTCATTGTCATCAGAGTGGGTTTGATGCTTCAAATTGTACCATCCAAACTGAGAAAGCTAAAGCAAGAAACACTTTAAGCTGTGTTTTCAAGTGGGTAACCCAGTTGCTTTGTTTGCCAATAGAATGACCTGTTAAATAGATATGTTAATGTCTCTAATTTTATATTCAGTAGTTTACTCTTTACCTTACTATAATTAGGTCTGATTCATTTTAACTTTTAAGGAAAATATACTCAAACCTCTTTATAGTTGCTATGTTTCCAATACAGTTAGGTGACATCTACACTAAATTGGTATGATGAATATTGTTGATGTTTTGAACTAATACAAGATATTGGGAATCAACCTTATAAAATAGTTATATTCAAGGATATCAAGGTTAAAGAAATTTGTAAGACCACATTTCAGTTAGTATTTGCTTAGTTATTAGTGCTTTCTCAAAAAAATAAAAAATAAAGTTATCAGTGGAAAGCCTCTCCTTCTATATTTATTTGTTGACACTTGAGATTTTTTTTGGATTGAGTAGTCAAGCTGATTAAGTACAGTACAATGTTATATAAACTTAAATTCTTATTTTACCATTTTTCCCCATTCTAATGAACTTATTAAGTTGTTAAGAGCTAATGGGTAGGATGAGGGAATGGTCAGATGAGTGAAGGTTTGGAATAGAGCCTTTCATGAGCTTATTATGTGCTTTGATGGTCCCATCTACAAATGCATTCTTTTTTCCTTATAATTGTAATTTGTCATACACGGAACACTTGGTTCATGGTTCATTATTTTAGATTTGTAGTCTTGGGAGAGTTAATTCATCAAATATTTTTCACCCCCAATTTTATAATTTGCTAAATATATTACCCCCTCAGAATCTTACCACTCCATATGTTGTAGACCTGAAAATCTTGGCTTTGTAGCGCCTTAGTTTTTGAACTATTATGTTAATTGGCATATTATTGATTTCTAATACATTTTCTATACTTGTAAATGGACAGTGAAGCCAGTCATCCGCCAAAGATGGATCGTTCAAGGAAAAGGTGGATGGCATTCATCAGCAAGATATTTGTAGACTATTGTTAAGCATATACAAATTGTGAAAGAGCAAATCACTTTTAGTTGTTATAAAGTATTAGTTGTTGGAAAAAAGTAGCCACAATGGTATAGATTCTAATGTGATATTATAGAGTTTTAGCCAAAAAAAAAAAAAAAAAAAAAGTTATTGGCAAAACTTGATTCAATGGTGAAACTTAATTCATTTATGCATAGACTTCATCTATGTGTTAAAAGTTAAAACAATGACCTCTCCATTAAAACTATTAATTTTTGGTCTATATTATATCTTAAAATGCTGCTATTGGAGATTCACTAAAATGTTGGTTGTTTAAACAAAAACTTAAAAAAAAAAAAAAAAAAAAGAACTTGAGTCTATAAATTCCAATTCCACTGGGATAAAAATAAAAAAATATATAAATCAGTGGAACTTAAGCCTATAAAACGAGAGTTCAACAAGGTGTTCTATGGGTATTTCAGTCACTTTTTCGGTTATAATGTCATTTCAGTCACTTTTTTATGTTCTAAGAGTATTTCAGTCATTTTTTAGGTTTAGAGGGTATTTTAGGCATTTTTTAGGTTTTAAGGATGATGGGTAATTAAAAAGTACATATATTGTCCATAGGAGTTAGTCCAAAATGTCCAAGTCCAGATAGGAAAGAGGAAAGAAGTAACACCAAAAAGGAGGAATGTCATTTAGGAAAATAGACAAGTCGTCGACGAACAAAAGATCATGGATGATTAGCACTTAGTTAGTTCTAAGATGTTTTCTGTAAACCAAGAACGATTGCACAATCCATTATTCCGAGATATGGGGTGAATTCCCCAAAATTTGCTTCACTCTCCCCACTAAGTCCACCCATCTCCGACTATATTAGTGGCACTTAACAAGTAAACCTACTCTAAACTTTCTATAAAAATGACCAAGCTTCACTAAGCTAAGGAAGCTATTCATCCACTTTTCATACTTGAGTCATTGGAAGAAATACTAGTTTAACCGTCGGAGGGTCCTTGGCTGGTTCACCCTGATCACCTTCGATAAACTTTTAAGGGTATTTTGGTCATTCTTAGTTTCCAGGGGCATTATAGTCATTTTATAGGTTCCAATGGTATTTTTATCATTTTACAGGTTTTAAGAGTATGTTGATAATTTTAGAAAGAATTGGGGGAATTTTGGTCATTTTTTTGGTTTTGAGGGAATATTAGTCATTTATAAGGTTTTCGAGGTCATTTTAATCATTTTTTTAGGTACTAAGGGTATTTCAGTCTTTTTTAAGTTTCTAAAGGTATTTTTAGATATTCTCTAGGTTTAGGGGGCATTACGGTCATTTTCTTTTTTGAGGGTATTTTGGTCATGTTTTAGGTTTCGTGGTTATTTTAGTCATTTTTTAGGTTTTATGGTAATTTCGGTCATTTTTTAATTTTCAAGGTCATGTGGTCTTTTTTTTATCTTAAGGGTATTTTGGTCATTTTTTAGATTTCATCATTAATTCGGTCATTTTTTAGGTTTTATGGTAATTTTGGTCTTTTTTTAAGTTCCAAGGTCATTTAGTCTTTTTTTTTTTTTTTGGTTCTAAGGGTATATTGGTCATTTTTTAGGTTTTGTGGTTATTTCGGTTATTTTTTTGGTTCTAAGGGTATTATGGTTATTTTTTTAGGTTTCAAGGGTATTATGGTAATCAGTGAGAAAAAAAAGGAACCATCAATTTTGACATATACTTGTCATAGTCCCTATATGTATTTTAAACCATTCCAACGTGGGATTGCCATCTTCATCCTCATTTTTTGCTACAAACATATATATAAAGAAATAAGTAAGTAAAAAAGTGGCTTTAGTGGTGGGCCTAAATGTAAAAGTACGGTCAGATATGATATTAGTACTACCCAATGTGACGATGAAATTGTTAAATGTGAGGAAAAAATAAGAGAACCACTAAATGTGACCAAAGTACTATCAAATGTGATATTAGTACTGTTGAATGTGATAATGGAACAATCAAATGTGAGAAAAAAAAATAAGGGAACTACCAAATGTGACAAAAGAAAAGTCATATGTGATATTGGAACTACACAATATGAGGATAAACCGTCAAAATTGAGAAAAAAAAAATAAAGGAACCACCAAATGTGACAAAAGTACTATCAAATGTGATGTTAGAATTGCATAATGTGAGGAAAAAATCGAAAAATGTGAGAAAAAATAAGGGAACCACCAAATGTGACAATATAACTGTCACATGTGATGTTAGAACTACATAATGTGATGATAGAACCATCAAGTATGAGAAAATATAAGGGAACCGCCAAATGTGACAAAAGAAATGTCACATATGATGTTGAATCTACAAAATATGAGGATGAAACCATCAAATGTGAGAACAAATAAAAGAACCACCAAATGTGACAAAAGGATTGTCACATGTGAAATTGGAACTACACAATGTGAGAATGGAACCATCAAATATGAGGATTTGGTAATTTGGTATAGCAGGTTACCTATCAGTGGATACCGTACCCCCCGCCAAAAAAGGAGGTTACGGTAGAATTACCCATTATTTAATGAGACATATTCATTATATTTCATACCTAATTAAATCTCATTTATTATTACACACACACACACACACACACACACATATATGTACTTTTAGCATATAGTGTTTTTTCTATGACGATTGTTCTTTATTATCAGGCCAAAATATCAATTAATTTTCTGCATAAGGGGGGTTTAAACCTGAAATCTCTTATCTAACAACAAAAAAACTATTTAGAACTTGCCCCACCCTCTCTTAAAAGTTACCATAACTTTTGAGTGGAATTGTGGTGTGTCTTTGTATTGAATTCCTTTCCCTCTCTCCTGTGTGTGTGTGTGTGTGTGTTTGTTTCTCAAAAAAAAAAAAAAAAAGAATGGGTAATTGTCTCGCATTGCTTATGAGAGTGTGTTGTGTGTAATATAACTTGCTCCACCCTCCCTTTATCATGGCTTTTGAGTGGAGTTGTGGTGTGCCTTTGTGTTAGAACTCATTTCCTTCTCCCTTGTGTGTGTGTGTGTGTGTGTTTGTTTCTCAAAAAAAAAAAAAAAAAAAAGGGTAATTGTCCCGCATTGCTTAAGAGAGTGTGTTGTGTGTAGTATAACTTGCCTCACCCTCTCTTAAAAGCCACCATGACTTTTGAGTGGAGTTGTGGTGTGCCTTTGTGTTAGAATCCCTTTTCATCTCCCTTGTGTGTTTGTTTGTTTTTCTCAAAAAAAAAAAAAAAAAAATTTACTTATATATGGCATTAATTAGCATTTGCTTATATATAGCGAGATTTTAATTTATGTGATTCGCTTCATAATCATCAAGTCAAGTGAGACCTATAATGCAACACCGATTTTTCTTAGAATATGCTTTTATCCTCTTCTTATTGGATGATTGTTAAATTAACTAAATGGTCTAATACAAAGCCTACATATATAAATCTCCATTCGCAATAGGTTTTGTCTGGAGTTATTTGAAAACATAGGTGTACTACATATCTAATTAGGTTAAATACTGGGGTACTCTGGTCGCTGCAATTTTGAACTGAAATCATACTTGATTTCAGTGCAAAAAGAATACGCGCGTACAATTGTGTGTAACAACTAATATGAAATAAACATTGTTCATCTAACTAATGGATTTTTTTTTTTCCTTTCTACTTGGTTTTGAAAACAGGTCGTGAGTTGTACGACTACGAAGAATGTGACCTAACCATCGTTCCTTGGAGGCAATGTAACAAGGAGACATGCAACGTGCACTGCGAAGAACACTTCGCACAAAGTCAAAATGCTCGTTGCATTGCACAACCACATGGCCATTTTACTCGCTGCCGCAATCTTTGAAATTAATATCATGCCAAAAAACAAGTTCATATGAATAAAAGAAATCAAACAAGTTGTATTTGTTTGTGAGCTGAGTTTTCTGTTGAGAATTTATTGATGGCAAAACCCGGCCCTACTTAAAAGAGAAAGATCCTAAAATTATCATAAATTTTATTAGAAAAAATTTACAAATTGATGTGGCAAGAATTTGATTGGCATCACTTAGGCTTCGTTTGGGAGTTTATAAGGGAATGGCAAGGAATGATCATAAGGGAATGGAAATGAATGAAATGTATTTTAGCAAAAGAAAGGATTGGAAAAAAAGGAATGGAATGAAATGAAATTAAGTAACCTTGTTTAAATATTTTAAAATAAAAGAACGAAATTGAATGGAAATAAATGGAATATAAGTAACCTTGTTTGTGAGTAACATAGAGAGAAATGAATGGAATCATTTTATGATAATTTTATTATTAGACTCTGCTTTAAAATAAAGGTTTGAATATATATATATATATATATAGGAATATTTTGGAATTTTTAGTAAAAAAATCATTAAATCTAATTTCATTCCCTTTAATTCCTCCCAATTTCGGAGGGAATTAAAATTTGAGATTTTAAGAGAATAGAGAGGAACGAGTATTCATTCCTTCCTATCTATTTCACTCCCCCCCACTTAAACTTCTTATTAAAACTCCCAAACAAGATAAGGGAAGAATATTCTAAAATGATTTTTTTCATTCATTTCTATTTCCATTACATTCTCTCCTCCCAAACGAGAACTAAGGACATGTTTGGTAGACTGTAATGGTAATTACATAGGAATAAGAACATGTATTACAAGGAATTCAAGATGTTGTAATGTAATATTTAGGCGTAAATACACTTTTAGTCCCTTACATTTTGGCATTTTTTTTTTCATTTTGGTTCCTACATTTTAATTTTACCACTTTTAGTCCTTAGACTAATTAATGCGTGTTATTTTCGTCCTTTCCGTCAGTCAACTGACGGAAATATCTGAGGTGGCTGACGGAGGAATTAAAATATTATAAAAAATGCCACATCAGCATCTAATTTTTTTTTATAAATAATTTATCAATTTTAACTAAATAAAAAAAAAGAAAAAACAAAATTAAAAACAATAAAATACAAAAATTTAGATCTAATACAATTTGAACAAGAACACGCAAGAACATTTGAACAAGAATACACAAAAACATGATCACAAATTTAAACATCAACACAGGAACATAAGAGCACAAACTCAGAACCGAACACAAACTAAAATTAAAAAACACAAAGAACAGAATAACAAACTAAATCAACCCCACGAACCCCAAAGCAGATCAAATCCACAAAAATTCTAAGCTGAAAACTTCCAAATCAACTTTGGAGAGAGGACAAGAGTGAGGGTGAGGTAAAGAGAGGTTTGAGAACCACTGATCTTGGAATGACAACAACACAACTCCACCACCGATTTGGGCCACAACAACACAGCACCACCACCAATCTGGGCCCCACCAACATAGCACACCCACCATCTCGGTAAACACAGCACACCCGTTACCCAAACCGACTCGATGATCACCCTAACCGACCCCACTACCTCCACTAAGAGAGAGCTATTTTTGGATTCTCTAGGAAACCCAAAAACTAAGCGGCTCCAAACCCAAAAGCTCGGCTACTCTAGCAAACCTAGAAACTCAAAAACTCCAAGAAACCTAAAAACTCGAGTTCTCCAGATTCGGATTTTCCAGGAAAGCAAAAAACTCGGCAGCTCCAAATCAAACCACTACCCAAACCCTCTCCGGCATCTACTCGTTGGCTCTCTCTCTCTCTCTCTCTCTCATGTCCTCAATCTCCTCTGCCCTCTTTCTCATTCTGTCGGGTTAGGGTAGGGATTTTGGGATGGTTGTTTTGATTTTGGGACTTTGGGATGGTTCTCTAGCCATGGGTGGTCTGGGTTTGGAGCAGATGAAAGAGAAATCAGAGAAACAGAATGGGCAAAGAGATTGAATGGGCATAGGAAAGATTTAGTTTGTTATTGTGTTCTTTGTGTTTTTAAATTTGAGTTTGTGTTTGGTTTTGGGTTTGTGTTCTTATGTTCTTGTGTTAATGTTTAAATATGTGATCATGTTCTTGTGTATTCTTGTTCAAAATGAATTAGATCTAAATTTATGTATTTTATTGTTTTTAATTCTGATTTTTCTTTTTATTTTTATTTAGTTAAAATTGATAAATTATTTAAAAAAAATTAGATGCTAATGTGGCATTTTTTACAATATTTTAATTCCTCCGTCAGCCACCTCAGATATTTCCATCGGTTGACTAACGGAAAGGATGAAAATAACATGTGTTAATTGGTTTAGGGACTAAAAGTGGTAAAATTAAAATTTAGGGGCTAAAATGGAAAAAAGTCAAAATGTAGGGATTAAAAGTGCATTTACGCCTAATATTTATTATTTTCATTTGTTTGGTGACAACATAGTACTAGAACCTTGAAAACAATTTAAATCAAACTTAAGATATATTTTATGAAATATCTTACTCATATAATTATATATCCTAAAAAATAATATATTTTTTATGATTTTTTATTTTCATAATTGTTATATACATATGGAAGTTTGTTTATGTGGAAATATATTAATTTTAGAAATTAATATACCAACTAAGGAATAGCTATTACAACCCTTTTAGAGATGAAGAACTATTCCTCATTTTAAAGAATAGCTATTCATAAAAAATAACTATTCCCTTTAATAAAAACGTAACCAAACTACTGAATAATTAAACCATAAGAATAACTATTACATTACAGTGTCTATTACAGTCTATCAAACGTACCAAAAATAAAATAATAAATTATGGTTTGAATTACTTTTTTTGAAATTGGTGAAACATCAGTTTGTAAAGTTTATACAGTAAAATTTGTAGTATTCCTAACATCCCTAGCATGAATCAATTCTCTTGGAGCAATTAGGGATGGCAAAAATTTCCCGACTTGTGGGTACCTGACCTAATCCAACCCTAATGGGGCAGGTTTTACCTGACTCGTGAAATAATAGAGGCAGGTATGGGTTTTAAAACCCCAACCCGTAACAAATTCGAGTCGGGTGCGAGAATTAGTCATACCCACCCCAAACCCAACCTGTTTACATATAATATTATTAAGAAAACCCTAACTATATATACCCTATTTTTGATTTTGCAAACCCTAATCCTAACTTCTTCTCTCCTTCACCTTTAGTGAGTTCAGCTGCCTCCCTTATGGCAGCCACCCTCTCACAACCTCACTTAACCTCATGGCCACACAGTCTCGCTTAGTTGCTCCCTCCTCCCTGTGTCTCCACCTCGTTCTTCATCTTTTTTTTTTTTTTTTTGGGAGGGGGGGGGGGTTCATTTCCTCTCTCATTGCCAAAGCTGTGAATCTC
Source organism: Lithocarpus polystachyus (assembly GCA_033629205.1). NCBI lineage: Eukaryota > Viridiplantae > Streptophyta > Magnoliopsida > Fagales > Fagaceae > Lithocarpus > Lithocarpus polystachyus. The sequence continues at coordinate 106,951,801 of CM066163.1, read as the reverse complement.
AAGGTTTACTCTTTTTTTTTTTTAATTCATTAATGAATGTTTATTATTTACAATTTAGTTCATTGTTAAATGTGAGTTTGTGTTTGTGTTTGTGATTTTTGTGTTTGTGTTTATGTTAGGATTTATGCTTGTGTTTGTGATTTTGAAAAGGAAAATCATAAATCTAAAATTATTATATGAGAAATCAAGAAAACATATTTTTGTTTTTTTTTTTTTTAATTTTTAGATTGGGTCATGGATTAGGGCTTTTAGATTGGGCCCTAAAGGGACATGATGGGTGGGGGCCTACAGGGCCCATGGAGACCCATAGGAGTGGTTATGGGGGCAAAAAAACCCGTTTGGTAAACAGGGCAAGTTCGAGTAACTGGGAGCGGGTGGCGGGTGGTGGGTCGAGTTCGAGAATAAAGAAACTCGCCCTAAACCTAAACCGTTGCCATTCTTAGGAGCAATGCTCCCTTCTCTTATATAAATAATTGATCTTATTGTAATTTTAATCCAACATTATGAAAGAGAATAGTTAATTTCTCCCCGAGTACTAAAAAAGACTAATTTTTTTTATGGACAAAATGGGCAAATGTCCTTTTCATGCAAAAAAAGTGGCATTTTGCTCTCTTTTCCAAACTAATTAGGGAAATGCTTCTCTTTTGTAACTCGATTTTCTAAAAATCAAGCTTAAAAAAAAATTTCTAGAGCCCTATAGTGGCGTTTTAAGGAGTCTATAATGACGTTTTAAGGATTTATAGTGGCGTTTTGAAACTCGAGCTCCATGAACTCGAGTTATAGGCAATTTTTTTTTTTTACCTATAACTCGAGTTCATGGAGCTTGAGTTCCAAAACGCCACTATAGGTCCTGAAAACGTCACTATAGGCTCGTTGAAAACGCCACTATAGGGCTTAACTCGATTTTGAGAAAATCGAGTTTCAAAAGAAGGGTATTTCCCTAATTAGTTTGGAAAAGGGGGCAAAATGCTGGATTGTTTTTTTAAAAAGGGCATAGGCCAATTTTGTCATTTTTTTCATTTGTCTTTGTCTTGGTAATGCGGATAGAGATCCGTGACTCCAATTTTATGGAAAGTTTAAAAAATGTCGTATAATAATTCAGAAAATTGCAATAGAAATGAAAAGGGAAAGCTTGTGACGATGTGACGATGAGTTGTAGATCTTTTACCATAGGCTTATTGAGCCTTGCTTTGAAACATACCAAAGTGATAACTTTCAAATTCAAATAAATAAAGATTCAAAAGAAAGCCAAAAAAATTTAGGATAAGTGCAGAGACTCAATGGATGGAAGTTGTTTTAACAAATGGGTCGACTTCCTTATGTTATTAAATTAAAGTAATCCAACTATCAAAACTACTAAGACGGAGAAGGATAAGCCTATATACACACATATATGTACTGAGGTTTTTCTTTGTTTTTGCTTAGTAAAAATGTACTTTTACTTAAACATGATCACAGTTGTAGTTAATCGTTAAAGAATTAATCGTGAAGGGCGTTTGTTCGTTTAAACCCCTTAAACTAGATTATTTAACTTAATTAATTAACCAAGTTGATTATTAGGTTTATTATTCAGATCTAGGTTAAACAAGCATATATCATATCATGTACAAATGCAGAAAAGTAAATAACACACGATATGATGACCCAGGAAAACCGATGAAACTAACCATTTCAAGGTAAAAACCTGGGGAGGACTTGACCTAACTATCCTTAAGGTAAAGTAAATCCACTATAAGAGAATTGAAGTTTTTACAATCAGATTTAACTCTAAATCTATTGCTACCTCCAATAGTAACTTACTGACACGATCACGTGCAAATTTTGAACCCACAGACTCCTTCCCTTCTTGGATTTACACCAACACAATCACCCTTGCTTGTGACTTTGAGATCCCACTCAAAGGTTTCAGATCACATTCAGTAACGATCTTGATGCAACAACTATGTTCTACCAACGTTTGATTGTAGATTTAGCTCCGGTAGATTCATGTATAGTTAGAGGGTACAAAACCTCTCAAATCTCACAAAGAGTAACACACAAGTCTTTCCAAAAAAAAAAATGTAGCTAGGGTTTCTCTTTTATATGTGGAGAAGTTGGAATGAAACCCTAAACGTTTTCACAGGCTTGGGCCTGGTTTAAAAATTCTGCAGAATTCTGTTCCTATGATTTTCGATCGGTTGAGTCAAATTCTCGATCGGTCGAGCAAGGCAAAAACTCACTTCCTTTTTCTGCAGTCAGCTGGACTTGAAACTTTGAAACAAACACTTTTAAGCATTGTCTAACATCTAGACTAGACATGTTTTGTTCTCAGTTTGCCAACACAATAAAAATATGATTCTAAACATTTAAACCTAAATCTTTAGAACCTAACAAAGGGATTTAAACGAGCCTATAAATTAAAACGAGGGATTTATAAACATTCTCTTAAGTGGGTTCAACCATAACTTATACACAACCCCATGAAGTTTCTAATTACACCAAGCAGTGGACATACTTGTTTGGTATACTTGTTTGGATTCATTTTCTTGTGTGATCTGTGACCCCATTGTTATGGAAAAAGTTATATGTGATCGTACGCGTAATTATGGTGCTTTATCTTTTTTCTTTTCTTTTTTTACAAGATTGAAATCTACTCTATCTTAATCTAAGTGTATATTTGTGCGAAGTTCCCGTTTCAAAACTTGAACTCTGGCGTTTGCCTCCCTTCTCCCCAACTCCACAAGAACTTTATATTTGTGAAGTGACCATGACTTTGTGTGCACTTCTAAGATTACATGTAATTATATTTTTAGAGAATTGGCAAAATCAAGCTAAAATATTCCAAAAGAGGTTAAGAAGGATTGAGAATGAAAATGCCATTCTACTTGATAAATGGGTTGAAACGGGATGAAACAAATCTTTTGGTGGATGAAACAAATCTTTTGGTGGATAGATATAAAGAACAGAACATGTCAAGCAAGCACTGTAATCGGTGTCACTTCAAAAAATAATTAAATAAATATATGAATTACCTTTCAATGACTAGTAACACATCATTAGTTTGTAAGTTTAATGTAGTAAAAATTTTAGTATCTTTGCCATCACTCATATAAATTAAGTAGAATTGAAAGTCTAGCAATGTACCATTTGGCATATTTGTAGCTTCCCGTACTTGACATGACAAGTAGCAAATTTTTCAAGATTGATGCTAATATGATAATATATATACTTTGCCACTTGCCATATTTGGAGGTTCCAGTGCTTGACAAGTAGCTTCTACTTGTCAAGCATTCGAACCTCCAAATATGCAAATCACAAATGGCAACGCCTCAACATTTATTTCTACTTGTATCTGTGTGTATATATAAATATTAGATTTGTCTGTTTCTAAATAAAAATATATATTAGATTTGTCTAATTAGGTAAAATTTATATGAATTACTTATATGACATACATTATTAGTTATTACTGCCTTATAAATAGCAAGATTGCTGAGGTTGATAGTCAGTAAAATATTGAGGCCTTATTTAAGATGAAGTGTTTTTTGATTTCCCCTTTGCTTATGTTGTTGGTCTTAGTTTTTTAAAGTGGAAATTCGTTTCTCACTCATTTTGGTAAGTCAAGTTCCTTCTGTTTTTGGAGTTTTGGGTGTTAATATATTATAGTCCATATATGATTTTGGATGACTCAAATTTTAGAAATAGACCTTTCATTTAAACAAACAAGAACCAAAATGCTTATAAAAAATAAAAAAAAAATAAAAAACAAGAACCAAAATTTTTGGAGTGTAAATATGTTATGGTGCTATATGTTTGTTTTTTTTTTTTTTTTTTCAAGGCTTTCCATTAGCCTTCTTCTTGCTTATTTGGCATTGTTGTGGAAAGTAGAATCTTAACCTTTGAGTTTAATTTAGTAGTAAAGCTTTTTTGAAATGAAGCTATAACAGAAAAGATATTTGTTTTTCGCATTTAGCAAATTAAAATGAATAGTGAATTAAAGTTTGGAATTTATAAATCATGAATAGTGAATCATAAAGTTTCATCCTAAAATCTCTTAATTTAAACTTTAACCTTAGAAGAATTTTCAGCTTTAAGGATCCTCTTAAATCTTCTTAGCGAAATTGTCAAATATTTTTGTAAGCTCAATTAAAAGAGTTTTAACTTTAACCCCACTCCCTTCTTTCTCTTTCAAATAATTTTTAAGTACTTTCGGAACATGGAGAATGTCTCTCTCTCTCCAAAAGCAAAACCAAATGGGCCTTTAAGGTGTTTTTAACACTTTTTTTTGGGGGGGTCAAACCCATAAAGTTGTGGGATCATCATATAATATAATTCAGAGATTGCAATAAAAAAGAAAAGGGGACTGTTTAAAACAACAAAAAATAAGAAAGTAAATCTTATATTGCAATTACAATATAAACTAAGAATTTTCCTATTGATTAAGTGTTTGGCAAAGGATAGTTAATAGTACAACAAAGTTTTGGATCTATAAATCATGAACAATAGAAAAACTCATAAAATGCATAATAATAAAAATAAAATATAAATCGTATTTCTAAGCTTAGTTATAATTTCTTCAATTTTCAACTATAATCTTAAGATTGTTTTCAACTTTTGAAGACCCCTTAAAGCACTTTAGTAAAATTTCCAAACATGGGGTAATTTCAATAATAATAAAAATAAATAAAGGCTTTAACACCCCCCCCCCCCCTCTAAACACTTCATAAAATTAAGACTTTAATTTCCTTTTTCATCTTTAGATTTATCTACTTTGTCAGTAGATTAGATAAGATTTGTCAACTTTACATATATCTTGTTAGATTTAGATTAGATTTGCCTTGCCTAATTTGGCAAAATTCATAAGTATTACTTATATGGCTTAAATTAGCATTGGCTTATAAATAATGAGACTGAAAGTTGAAAGTCTGCATAATACCAAGGTGCATTTCTTGCTTAAGATGAAGTGTTTTTTGCCTTTCGCTCTGTTCATGGTGTTTCTCATAGTTTTTTCAAGTGGAAAGTCAATTCTTACTTCCCCTCGTTTTAACCAATGAAGTTCCTTCTAATTTTGAAGTATGGGGTGTTAACTGTTAAATATTTTTAATCTATATATAATCATTGATAACTCAATTTAAATAAAAAAAAATAAAAAATAAAAACATACCACCTATTTTAAATAGTTAATAATGTTCCAACTGTAAACATGTCCTAGTTTTTCTTTTTCTTTTTCTTTTCTTTTTCTTCAAAGCTATCCAATATTTTTATTGTGCTTATTTGTCATTGTGGTAGAAAGTATAATTTGTCATTTGGCTACTTGAATTTAGATTTATATTTTAAAACGCAGGATTTGAAATGCCTTAATTCCGAATTATAAATATTCAAGTATAACATATGGATTTATAAGATTCTATGGGTTTAAAAGTTGTTTCAAATTCAAGGATTTTAAATTTTAAAATTCTTGAAGGATTTGTCAAATCCGAATCCTCGACCTTTTTAAAATTATCCAAACAAAGTATTTAATTTGGATTTTAGTCAACCAAATCCTGTCATTCAAAAACGCCATAATGGTATAGTACATAGACTGCATAAATCTTCATTTGCTATATATTCGTCTGGAATTTTGACCAAATCAACCAAATCTTGCCATTCAAATACACCATAATGGTATAGTACATAGACTGATAGACTGCATAAATCTTCATTTGCTATGTATTTGTCTGGAATTTTGAAAACATGAGTGTACATGCACTACAAAAAACGGGTTTTTAAGCCGCGTTTTTTAGCTGCGTTTTCAAAAAACGCAGCTCTAGGGGGCAGTTTGAGTTGCGTTTTTAGAAAACGCATCTCCAGCCCTGACTTGAAGCCGCGTTTACGAAACCCAGCTCCAGAGCAGCTCTGAAGCTGCGTTTTTAAGGGATCAAGCTGCGTTTAGCTGGGCCGCGTTTTTAAAAACGCGGCCCAAGACCCATCAGCAGTTTTTTTTTTTTTTTTTCTTTTTCAAATATGTCTGAGCTGCGTTTAAGAACGCAGCTCAAAACGCGGTGCGGGAGCTGCGTTTAGCTAAACGCAACTCCAACCTGTCTGGAGCTGCGTTTGGTTAAACGCGGCTTGGAAAACCATTTACAAAAAAAGCTAGCTCTTCACTTCCGTACACGTGAAAAAACTCTCAAGCTTCATTATTTACAAAATACAAAAAACACTCTCAGACCACTCTCTACTCTGAACACAAACCTCTAGCTCTCGATCCAACACACTCTTCTCCTTCCCTCACATCTCACTCTCTCCGAATCCCCTTCCTCTCTCCGCTCTTCCCTCGTCTCCATTCCCTTCATCTACTCCTACTCCGATCTCACCGGTGCTGCGTTGCGTCTCTCCCTCTCTCTCTCGAACCCTCAATCTCACTGAAGACACTTTCCGTAGGCCTAACTGTAAGTTCTTTAAAATGTCTGTTCTGATTTTTTGTTTTAGCGTTTCAATTTTTGGTTTAGGGTTTCGATTTTAGGTTTTGGGTTTCGATTTTAGGTTTTGGGTTTGGATTTTCGATTTAGGGTTTCAATTTAGGGTTTAAATGGACTTTGTTTTTCGATTTAGGGTTTCGATTTTAGGTTTAGGGTTTCAATTTTCGATTTAGGGTTCCGATTTTGGGTTTAAATGGACTTTGATTTTCGATTTAGGGTTTTGATTTTGATATTTTGTTGATTTATTGCAGGAACAAAACAACCTCTCTCTCAATCTCACTCGAACCTCTCTCAATCTCAACAGGTTTAAAACTGACTTGTTCACACTAACTATTTCTCTAAACATATTTTCACACAAAAATCTCATCTTAAGCTGCGTTTGAGCCCACAGTTGGATATTGGCTTTTAAAAAAATAAAAATTTATTTCTAAACTCTGTTTGATTTACTGCTGGAGAAACTCTTGAAGTCTGTTGGAGATAAAAGTTATGATTTTTTTTTTTGTGACTTCTTGTTTGTTTTATCAGTAATAATGCATTCATTGAAAAATGCAAATTTTAAATTTGGAAGTTAGATTGTCTTGTCATATAACCTGCACAAATATATTTGCTTTTTTCATAATTTTGTGGGAAGACTATCCAAATAATTTTTTAGCTCATCTATTGGGGGTAGTTCTAGTGGGATGATTTGACTAGACATGGACCTTCTGCAGCTTTGGTTTAAAATAGGGAGCATTTGGATTTGCCTTTCGTTTGAACCTAAGCTCTGGATTTGGTTAAAAGATCTCTACACAAATCTTCGGTAGCCTGTATGGATACCTCAGTCTTGCCCTCCACTGATGTCTTTTGCTTCTCTGAATGTTTCAGTTTTTTTCCCAAACTCAGTTACTTTGATTTTTGATTCATCTCTGTCTTTCTTTTCTATTTTTTTGGTGTGTGTCCTCTTGACTGGATCTTGGTTGTTAGTAAGATCCAGTCAATTTAAACTATTGTTATTCAACTCATTACTATCGCTTGTCTTAACTTGATCATAATTCTGATTTTAGGTCCTCTTACTGCTTGTGCTGGCACATCTTATGTTAGTATTTCTTGTCTTTCTACTCAAATTCTTCCCCAGTCACTTGGGGGCATTATTCTTATATTTAGGGATTTCTTTAAAATTTTGGATAAATATTTGTTTTAGTATTGTTTGGAATTGATGATAGTTGTCCGTTTGGTGCTGTTATTTTATTCCTTTAGTTTGTGCATAAACCACATAATATGATTGGAGTAATGTTGTATGATTAGCAAATGCAGTTGGTCCATTTGGAACTGTCTTTCTGAAAATGTTCCAAGGCAATTTCCTTGTTTGTGATGTTAATGAAATTCTGTTATAGATTCTATACTTTAATTTCCCAGTATGTAACATATGCCCTATGCGGCTCTAAACATTCAAGCCCTGGTTATAACGATGTACCTATATGATTTGCTAAAATGTGGGTTCTCTCATCTGAGCACTGATTATTATCCAGCCCAAATTTTTGTCAGCCCTGAGCACTCAGGTCCATGTCATCCTCATGTGCCTATATGACTGGCCATAGTGTGGGCTGGGTCATTTGGTCCCTTGTGATTCCCTTCCTGTTGCCATCACCTTTTTTGAGTCTAGATTTTCAGTAATAATTTTGGTATTCACTCTTCTTTAACTGTTAATACACACTATTCATTGAGATATAGGTCTTCCATGCCATTAGCTCCTAATGCTAGTGCTTGATTATTTAGAGCTAATGGTAGAATTAAAGCATCTAATTTACCTTGCATTTATGCATAAATCATCATGGCCGTTGTGATAACAGTATGATGGTTCATTTGATTGCCTTTTGTTTCCTTAACATTCTTGAAATTTTTTCCAGTTTCATCTTGATCTGCCATTGTCTAAGTCAAATTCATTTTTACGTGTCATTTATTTATTTCTTTGTTTATTTAAACCTTTAAACCTATGGCCTTTTGTTTCTATTCCTTGAGATCCAGTTTTGGTGGACTCGACTTAATGATTGTTGATAAATTTGTACTTCATCTAGAATCTGGCCTATCGCTGATTCCTTCAGGGAATATTATGCATTTCGAGCATAGGCTATCTTGTAGACACACCAACTTAAAGTATCATATGGATATCCTTTCTTTAAATCAAATTATAATCAATCCGATCTAGAATTTACTCTGTTGTAAAATTTTACTGAGGCACAAAGGGATGATGTGGATGCCAAATATTTGCAGTTCATTCCAATTTTTTGCGTATCTAAATCCTTCTGTTTTTTGCTGTCACTGCTACATGCTGAGGAATTAAGGATGTAACATCTACTAATGAGGGAGATAGTTGCTTCACATTATTGTACATTATATAGGATAGAAGGTTATCTTTTTGGTATAACAAGTTTTAGGCTTTTAGTAACCACCCCTTTCCTTCTTTTCTTTTCATGAGAATTCTTTTGCTTTCACTATATTAAACTACATGAGAATATTAATTGATAAAATTCTTTGAGAAAGAGTAGATCACTGTCATGGATTGAGGTTGGAGCAACCGTGTTCTATATGTTTGCATGAGGTGTGTTATAAGTGATTATGCATAAGTTTAAGGATGCCTAGAACGGTTCTTTCATCCAGTCTTTGCATTCCTCTCATATCAACCTAATGACTGGGGCTCAATGCCCTTCCCTTTCCCCTTGACAACTAATGTCCTTTGCCCACTTTTTGTGTCATCATCCCAGTAATAGAAATTGTGGGGAAGCTAGGGATAACATCACTGCTAAACCCCCCCACCCCTCTTCTTCTTCTTCTTCCTTTTTTTTTTTTTTTTTTTTCATGGATACCGTTGGTAGCTAGGGAAGATGATTTATGTGAATTCAATCCATTTTTATTTTACTACGTCATGTTCAATAACATTATGATTGTAAAGGCTATTTTGTTAAATCCAAGTTAGATGTTTTTCCCTTTTTTCTCTATAATGAATGGTGTGTAAAACATTATTTGAGTTGGAATGTGATTTACTTGTTTGACCCAAAAATCGACCTGTTTACTTGTATTGGGCCTGTTGCCATTATGTGGTTGAAGAACGTTCTATTTGTTTCTAAATTACCATACTATTAATATATTGTGATTTTGCTCTCAGGATTCCTTGTTGTGTCTATTATATTTGCTTTCTTCATTTTTGGATAATCTATGAAGCCGGGATGTTTAAAATAATATCTGTGGTTTTAATACTCACACACACACATACTTCTAATTTGTAGAGAAATTGACAAATAAGCATACTATTAGGTGGCTACTTTAGTTTTTGATAGTGCAAATTTCAGATATCGAGAATTGAACCTAGTACTTTAGTTTATATCATGATAAACTGATATCATATTTTTTTTTTTTACTTGAGATTGATGAGTGTTAAGAATCTCTATGATGTAAGGATTCTAAGGTTATACTTATAAAAAAAATAAATAAATAAAAAAAAATAAAAAAAAGATTCTAAGGTTATGGATATTGATTTGTCCAACTGAAAAACTTAGGCTCATTGTCTTTCTAGTACTCAATCACATCAATTGAGTTGTATGGGACAAGAAAATCTCAGCAACTTCTGAAATGAATGAGGTAGCATATTGGGTGAAAGTATACTTCATACTGTGGAAATTTATGATGAGGAAGAACTTAAAAAACAATAGCAAACGATCATGAAACAATTTTAGATATAATATTGACATTTGTTTCATCATCTTATTCTCTCCTGCCAAAGCCTAGAACCCATTGGGTTGGCCCATGTTTTTAGTCCTTTTTGTTCAGGGTCATAGACTTGTCACCTCTCTAGTTAACACTTCAAGATAGCCTCAGTACTCACTCTCTAGTTAACACTTCAAGATAGCCTCAGTACTCACTCTCATCAAGTCCACTACAACAGGTTTAGTGGTTGGTTGTAGTGGACTTGATCTGGTGAGCTGGCCAGCTAGGCCAGTGCAGCAGGCTGATCCCAACCACACTGAAAGTGGAAGTACACCTTCTGTTTTTGCATGGATCAATCATGAAGATAAAATCACTTTCACCCTTTTGCTGTTTCCATCTTCTAAATTGCTTTTGCCTAAAAATTTTGGAACTGATTCATATGAGTTTATTAATGGTGCATTTGCCTAACTTTGTATCTCATACCTGCCACAACTTTAGTTTTTCTTCTACTCTCTCTTTGAAGAAAAAACACTTGGGCATGCATCTAAAGAGAGTTGATTGTTGATCATCTTAATGAATAGGTAAAGCAACTGGTAGTGGCCACGCTTGCTGAATCTGGAAGGAATCTTTCAGATGATGTGATAGAAAGCATACTTGATAAGGTACTTCCTTTCTCTTTTTTTAATTCAATTCACATTTCAGTTCTTAATGATATTGATCATTGCTATATATGTTTTTGATCAAGTCCATGTGTTTTGACTTATATTGGCTGTCAGTATTATATGTTTCCTGTCCAAGTTGCCAATGAGCTATAGCTGAATAGGCACTTTCTCCTGCCATAATAATGGGATGCAGGGTGAGATTTTGGGTTTAGGGCCCACTGTGTATGTGTGTGTGTAACCAATTAAAAACAAAAATGTTTCCATTAGGTTAAAGCCCGCTCGGGTTTCGTTTTTGGTTTGGTAGGTATAAGAAAAAGAAGCGTGTGTGTTGTCTTTATTTGTGATTGGTCAATTTGACGGAAAAAGCCACTTTGCTTCTTCGAAATTACTGAACCCCATTTCCATTTGGGTTTCCCGGTTTCCGGTGCCTCCAGCTGCTGCATTTTTAAGCTCGATCCTTAAAAGTTGGCCTATGATGTTAAGAGGTCTAGTTTAGTGTTTACAATAAAAAAAAAGGCTCACATTCCATGGGCAAACCGAACTTGAATTTTCATTTTTAACAATATCTATTTTAAATTGAGAGATTACAATAAAAAAAAAGGCTCACAGTCTCTCTTTAATTAAAGTGTAATTTAAAAAGTGGCATGTTGTGTTAAACTAAACCATAAACTAGATATATTTAAATTGAGAGATTACTTAGAAAAAGGCTCACATTCCATGGGCAAACCGTGACCATATGTAACCAAATTCTCGGAACCTTAATGTTAATTGTTAAAATATATCTTCACCCATCCCAATAAAGGAAGTCTAATGAACAAAATTGTGGTCCAATTGTGGTGGATCGAATATTAGACCTTTTCTTTGGGAGAGGTTAGATGGTACCGCTCGATTATTAAGCTTGTTCATACGAGTTATGTATATTGTTTATTTGAACAATTGGAATCTTAAGTCTATATCAGAAGGTAGCACTATTAAAATATTCTTAGATTGAAAAGAATTGTGCTAACTGTTCAAACTAAATACTACAAATTCAAAGTGTATCAAGTTTCATGTTATTTAAAAATTTTAAATGATGCGGCATTTTAAAGACGGTCTAACTCCGTCGATATAAAATTTTAACAATGACATAAAGTCTCTAGACTCTCTACAATTTAAGTGAAATTGACATGTGATGAATATTGTGCTAATAAAAAAAAATTCTATGTGCTTCAATGTAACAATTAATACTCAATAGAACTTACCACTGAGACCTTACTTGTACAACATTGCATCATGCACTTAAGAGTCCCAGCCATGGTTTTCTTGGGGAACCCCTCTCTACCTATTTAAGAACAGAAAAACTAAACAAATTATAAGTCTAGAAGTTTGTAATTTCATTTTGTTAAATTGAACCCAAAAAAAGTTTACATTTGAGACAATACATTGTGGGCTTAAAAATAGAGCAAAAAAATCCATGTGACTTTTCACGGCTTCAACTTTTACAATCTAGAACAATTCATCCTCATGTTCATTGACTATTGGACAAAAAGCCCCTTAAAGCACTCCATAATTGACCACAGTTTGTGTGTGTGTGTGTGTGAGAATAATTGAACCTTTGCATAATGCTTAAGCCAAAAAAGTCCAAGGTTTTACCTGTTGAGAGAGAGAGAGAGTACCAGAGTATGAACTAGAATAGCTTTTCAGACTCTGAAAATACCCTCCTTTCGACCAAGTTGGCTAGTCCAATTTGAAGAACGGTTCAACTGAAACTGAAAATTTGTGACTGTGTCTTTGTGTGTTTGGATGGGTCTACCTGGGAAAAACATAAAAGGTGTGGCAGAAAATTCAAGTTGTGGCCATTGTTGTTGTGGACAAAATGTAAGACTTGGAAGTGGTCTCTCTACACTCTTTGGATAAAATGAAAGCGAGAGGTGAACCAACAGGGGCTCGCTGCCATTCTAAAGATGAGAGCCTTTTTTTAAATTAAAGTGTAATTTAAAAAGTGGCATGTTGTGTTAAACTAAACCATAAACTAGATATATTTTAAATTGAGAGATTACTTAGAAAAAGGCTCACATTCCATGGGCAAACCGTGACCATATGTAACCAACTTCTAGGAACCTTAATGTGTCTAGAGTATGTTTGAAGACTATTTCAAGATCAAGCCAAGTAACAGGTTGAAGCAGCAAGGAGACTCAAGTTTCCTTGCTTCTCAACTTCAATTCAATCCCTACTCAACCAATTGAGCTTTACTTAACTCAACCCAGTCCATATATAACAGAGTTATTGTAGAAACTTTTCAAGTGGTGATGTTGAAGACTTGAAGTCGTGAGTGGGAGTTAGGTTCACGTTCAACAAAGTCTAGAATAAAAGAGTTCATAGATTTGGACTTATATGTGGTTACGCTAGTAAGTACTACATGAGAAAGTAGTAGATTTAGGGTTAAGTCTATTGTATAAACTTCGATTCGATTCTATTGACAGGTCTTACTTTGTGACAATTGTTCTATTGCTTTTCTTAGGTTAACATATTGTATCATTTGTATGTTCTAGGCTTCCATATCTTGTTTGATATGGTGTATGTTCATACTATTTAACACTCAAGCATAATTGGACTAATAATGAATAATCTAATTGGTTTTACAATTGGTACTTTGGCACTACCGGGATCTAAATCTCTAACAAAAACTACTTTAAAAAGTTGTACATATATCAAAAAAGTTAAGGCATACAAGTTCTAAAACCACCTTAAACTTATGAAACGTTACTGTAGTATAATTGAAGATTATAGTTACTGACACACAAAAAAAAATAATAATAAATTACTTAAGTTCAGGTCTCTTTCAATAGTCACCAACCTTTGAGTTTTTAAAAATAAAAAAAGATAACTCAGACAAAAAAAAAACCTAGGGATTGCGTTGTTGGGGGGGCCTTATATTATTCCTAACCAACTTTTATTTTATACCTTATAAGGAAAGAGGATGAAAACCAGAGACCTTTTTAAAAAAAAGTTATAAATCTCTCAAGCTATATCATAAAACTTTAATCTGGATCAATCTTTAGTTGCATTACTTTGTTCTTTCTTTTAACTGTAGCATTGCACTCCTAGCGTTTGACATAACATTCATTCACCTATGCCATGACTGAATGAATTGCATATATATATAAAGGTTCATCTTTCTTATTTATGTAGCTTGTGTTCTAATTTTGTTCCCACTAGAAATTTTCTCATATATGGGTCATCTCTAAGTGGAGAACAAAATAATTAGTGTTTGAAGGTGAGTGAAATGAGCATGTGATGACAACACCTCTAAGTCAAGATTTAGACTTAATACTTTTCAACAAGATATATACATATATGTGTTCACCTTCCAATCATACAGCGGGTCTAATTAATTCCCCTCTCAAATTTTTTATTTTTAGATTTATGAAATATGTGTTGTGTAACTAGAGTGCACTTCTCAAATTCACTTGTTAGAGTAGCATTTAAAAATAAAGTCCTAATCTCTTTTATGAGATCTTTCTTTTTTTTAAGATAATTGTAAATATGAAACATCATGATATTTTTCTTTACACTACAAGATGTTGGAAAGACAACTCCTATTCATTGAATGCAATAATCTCATATTTTTCTTGTCCTAAGGATGGCTAAACTAAAATTAAAAAAAAAAACACAAAAAAAAATTTTCCAGCATGAAATGCCCCTTTTTGATGCACCATGAGCCGCATGTTCTTCTGTTAGGCATGGGCTTTTAATCCTCACTCACTCTCTTTTGACTTTACACCCCAATTGTGAGTGCATGATTATAGTTGTGTTCATTATACACAATCTACTACATAATTTTATATACATGTCATTTTTGAATTGAAATCGTGAGTTTAAACTTCAAAATCGTGACTTTAAGTCAGTTTCAATTCAAAAATTGTATGCATGTGAAACTATGTATAACAATTTGTGTGCAATAAATATTACCCTAATGATTAACCTCGCTTTTTGGCCTAATAAATATCTCCATCCAATCATACTGGACTACACTCATACACGCAAGCTCTCTATCTGTCCCTGTCTCTTTTATATAAAGGCTGCTTCTCTTTCTTGCATATGTCGCAAAGTAGCTAGCCAGGCACTTGCTATCTTAAATAGGTAGAATCTCTGTTTTTTCTTCTTTTAAGTTACAATTAGGAGGGCTAGCCGGTTTCTGTTGCAACTTCTTTATTTATTCAAATTGTTTAGCTTGTCCTAGTCGCTTTAACTAGTTTTCCCTTTTCTATCCCAACAAAGAGATCTTCCCCTGTCCTATGAAAGTACACGTCAACGTCTTCATCTTTGTATATTGCCATGCAAGTAATCTTTCACTCTCCATCTAGCCCATCTTTGAAGTTCACCCTCTTGCATATCACTAACCAAAATTTGCTGAAATTTTAATATTCTTTACTTTTTTGGCAGAACTGATCAGTACCATCAAAGCTCCCATTGTTGATGTGCATTGCAGATTAGAAGTCCGGAACCTTGTTGGAGACTCTAAAACAGGTAAACTTTAAAGAAAATTTGATCATCAATTTAAGCATGTATACTTTGTTATGTAGCCAGGAAAATTTTTGCATCTATAAGCTTCTAATGACCAAGATCAAATGATTGGTCTAATTAATGGTTCTCTGCTTCATGTAATCCATAGAGTTCCGGGCTCAAATCTTCTAATCAATACCTTAGACCATTCCTCCTTGTAATTATATGATGTGTATATGTCAAACATACTGCACTGACTGAGATTGGTCAGGTGCTTTAAGAACCCATGACACTCACGTGAGAGAGAGGGAGAGAGAGATAGAGATTGCTATATGGACCAATGGTCCGAATAAAACATGCTTTTCACAACAATTTTTCTTAAGAGTTACACCCACCGGAATGGAACATTCACTTGTTTTCATGTTATGTTTTGGACCAGGTAAAACCATTTTGGAGAGTTACGACTGCTCTTAGGACAGGTTAATTTTCCTAAACTCGTTTCCTATGGGTTGGGTATGTTTCTAAACTCATTCTTAACTCTGTTTTTTGAGTCTTTGTTCATATGATACTTGATTTATTGCTTGATTCTAGAATGGCCCGAGTTAACTAAGTCAGAAACTTCATAGTTTGAGTAAAACTTGTAAGTGTGTTGGATCTAATTGGTGATATTGGTTAATGGGCTTGGACTTCAACTTTGTTAAACAAAGCTTTGGGCCCGGTATGAAATACAAATGACGGTTTGGGTACCCATAGCTTTTAGCTTATATGTTAAATATTTGACAAAATATATGGTTTATGTTAAATATTTAAATGTTTATGTACTTTCTAGCTTAATTTCAGAAATTCTTATTCAGTTTTTTTTTTTTTTTTAATCATAAGATAAAAAGAAAAATGCTACCGAAAACTACGTGATATTTACAAAATCTGCTGGTTCATATTCAGAACCAAAAGAAAATCAAGTCTAATGAAGCTTATAGAAGTTACAGAATTACAGTTCTTGTTTTTACAAAGGAAACACTGCCCTTTGCTCAAATAAGGGCAGTGTTTTTCTGAATATTAGTGTTTAGTATGCTGAACATTTTGTTTAAATATATACTTTTTCATATTTAATATTTAGAGAAAATCAAGACTATGCGGCTTGGCCTAATGAGTGTAATATTTAAACGACACTGTAAACACAATTAAGGGGTAGTTTGGTACACCTATTGTGTATTCCAGGTGCTATATGATGGGTTATTTATATATTTTCAATATAATATTTTTACTTAAAATAAAAAATAACAGTGATGATTAATTCTGTTTATGAAGTAAAAGACTTTTGTATCCAGTTAACATGTTCCTTACATATTTTTCACAGGTGATTTTGTCCTCCTATATACGGTGACATTGCAGGCAGAAAGATTCCGGGTCACTGTGCAAGACAATTCAGACACGTCTCGAAAGCTATTCATCTTCATTGTCTATCATTTTGTCTTGGTACCCCAATTCCCATGCCTTTCCTATGTTGTGTTTACTATATTTCTTCATTTGATGCATACTAGCATCTTTGTAAGTCTTTTTTTTTTCCCTTTTAATTACATACATTCAGATTTGTATCATAGGCTGTATCATAATTTGATGGCTCTCCTTTTTTTCTAAGACATATGTAGGCCGTATCAATCGACCTATTTTCAAAAAAATTTTGTAAAACAAACACAGTTGGGACATACCCAAACTGCAGTACTGTATTGGAAATAGCAAGGTGTGTTATATTTGACAAAGGGTGAATTTCTCGCTCTTCAAATTGCATGAAGCGACGCCTGAACTTCAGTGTGTGTCTGTGTATAGACTATAGTATACCTAAATTGTTTATCACTTCATACATCTTCTCTTTTGACTAACTTATTTCATAAATAAAATAAAGTTTCATAAATTACATTAATTTTAACCCTTCATACAACTTCCTTCTTATACTCCATAAGAAAATGTGACAATTGACTCGAGGCCAATTCCTAATTACATGGATGCATTAGGTTCTTCCACGCTAATAGAATCAACAAATCTTATCGATTTTTCGAGGCAACTTAGACCAACTTTTGGAACTTGAAAGCAGTGGTCCAACCCTCAAATCTGTTTCTTGAAATAACTAATTTGTTATTTTTCTTGTAAAGAATATTTATAAGCCAAAGTAGAGGCTTTCAATCTATTTGGTGTGGGCAGTAGATTTTGTCCGGCAAGTGATCTGGCTAAGCTTGTGATAACTATTTTCTTACATCATTTTCTCCTTAACTACAAGTGAGTTCCCTCAAACCTTTTACAACATAGGCAACGTCTCTACTTATTTTGGAAATTAAATATCATCATACATGGTATTATTGTCCATGTGCTCTTTTAAAATTCTATAGAGCCTCAACGAAATAAGCAAGATAACCCTTTTCGTATTCTATTTTGTCATTAACCAAAAATGACAACCCTAAAAATGAGTTCCAATAAAATAACTATTACTGATTCTTGTTGAGGTCAGCGGTGACATAAGTATGTATGTAGTTGCATATTTTGATTACATTTTACAATAAAATTACTCATAGTTGGTGTGTAATATAATATTTAGTTTTCTTATACATCTTACATGTGTACATGATTGTACTACATTGTGTACATGTGGTCCAATCTTCTACATCTGATCGTACTTTTTGTTTACTTTTGCTTCGTAATGGGGGTTTCAAGTAGGAAGACACTGAGCCACTTGTGATTCATCATCTTCCACTGCTTGCTAAATATAAGGTAGCTTCCTTTTCAGCTCTCTCCTTATGTGAAATGCACTTGGGTGTAATATATGATTACAAATATTAGAAAGAGTAGTCCCTAATCTAGCTATAGTTGCTCTATAGCCACGTTTGTTATATATGCCGCTAAAACCCACCACCTATACTGTGTTTTTCAAAACGTAGCTATAGGTCCCCTCTGTAAGAAGTAATAAGTTTCACATGATCATAGCTGCATTTATGTTAACTGTCTTACTTGTTTAAAAATACAACTCTAGTTACAATAAGCGAGGCTTTAAAAAACTTACATCTTTTGTTGGTGACAATCAATTTACATTCTAATCTTAAACAAATTTGTTTAAATAACTACCTTAGAATATGAGGAGAAATCGGTTAGGCGTTTACTATTTTGTAGCTAGAACATGAACTCACAAACGATACATCCTCGATCTTTATCAACCACGTGAAAATAAACTTTATAATACTATGTTTATTGCAAACCCATAATCCAAAATCACATTCTATATAACAATTTGACAATAACCTAAATGCACCACCATGTTTTCGCTGGAAAATCTTGCTTCGAAATGTTAAGTTCGAATAGGTATCACTCAGTAAACAAGATAATGCAATAGTTGGATCCTTGAACTCTTTATTTGTAGTAATAACTGGCTTGTAGATTGAAGTGCCTGAGTAGGGTTGTATATAGGTCTCAAATCACCTATTATAGTAATTTGAAGGTTTATTGCCTATGCATTACCAAATGTTGTAGGGCAGATTTTGGAAATCTTGTATAGCAATGGATAAAAGTTGGATGAAGATGCGGAGGGGTTCGAAGGAATATATTGAAGGGGTACTTCAATTTGTGGAATTTGCATCTTTACATGCGCAGGATGGGAAAATCTTTTGTCCTTGTACCAAATGTGTGAATTTGAGTTTGGTACCGCCAGGGGTGGCACGGGAACATCTGTGGAGGAAGGGGATGCTTCAAAGTTACACACATTGGAAATGGCACGGGGAATCGGCAGCTGCGCCAACGGCCACCGAATGTGGGAGTAGTCATGTGCAAGACTCCTTAGAACAATACGGTGACTTTCGTGGGATGTTGCATGATTTGTGTCCCACGCATGAAATGCCACCCGAACCAATGGACCAAGGTGAAACTGTGCAACAACCGGCTGAAGGTCCGAACGATGGTGCACAAAAGTTTTACAAAATGATAGATGATGTGGACAAACCTTTATATGCTGGTTGTACAAAATTTAGCATATTCTCAGCCATCGTTGTGTTGTTCCAGTTGAAGACTCTTTGTGGTTGGACGAACAAGTCATTTACTATGTTGCTACAAGTCCTGATGGATATGCTTCCTTCGGACGCCAAGTTGCCAAAGGACCATTACGAGGCTAAGAAGATAGTCCGAGATTTGGGTTTGGGTTATGAGAAGATCCATGCTTGTCCCAATGATTGTATCCTATTTTGGAAGGAGAATGATAGCCTCGAGGCGTGTCCTTGTTGCAAAGTTTCAAGGTGGAAAACGAATGAGGCATCTGTTACAAGTAATACTGCCTCATCCAGTAAGGGAAAGAAGAAAGCTGCAAAGATCCTACGGTGGTTCCCCTTAAAGCCAAGACTGCAGCGACTATTTTTGGCACCCGACTTGGCTAGTTCTATGAAATGGCATGTTAATGGCCGTACAGATGACGGGGTAATGCGGCATCCTGCTGACTCGGATGCATGGAAAATGTTTGACAGAACGCATTTACAGTTCTCGTCTGAGCCTCGTAATGTCAGACTTGGATTAGCTACGGATGGGTTCAACCCTTTCGGAATTCTAAGTACTACTCACAGCACTTGGCCTGTCATGCTCATCCCTTACAATCTTCCACCTTGGCTGTGCATGAAACGGTCATCTTTGATTCTATCACTTGCTATTCCTGGTCCTAAATCGCCAGGGGCTGCGATAGATGTGTACTTGCAACCCCTAGTAGAAGAATTGAGGGAATTATGGGATGATGGAGTAGAAGCATACGATGCATCTTCGAAAAAAGTATTCCAATTGCGTGCAGCATTGATGTGGACTGTGCATGATTTTCCAGCATACGCAGATGTGTCGGGTTGGAGTACGAAGGGTAAGTATGCGTGTCCTTGTTGTGCCTTGGAGACTGACTCTCGATATTTAAAAAATGGCCACAAATTTTGTTACATGGGACATAGGCGATGGTTGGGTAGTGACCATGAATTTCGGAGAGAAGATACATTATTTGATGGATCTACTGATATACGAGTGGCTCCTGTGCAACCAGTTGCGTCAGACATAATTGTGGACACAGAAAGTATAGTTGGACGTTGTCTAGGAAAGAAATGTCAAGAAAAAAACAACAAAAGAAAGAGAGGTGAGGCACAGCAGTGTGTTTGGAAGAAGAGAAGTATTTTTTTTAGCTTGCCTTATTGGGAGGATCACAAGTTGCGACACAATCTTGATGTGATGCATATAGAGAAGAATGTGATGGACAATATACTTGGCACAGTGCTGAACTTGAAGGACTGGACAAAGGACAATTACAAGGCACGACTTGACTTGGCGGACATGGGAATAAGAAGTGAACTCCACCTACGGCAAAAAGGTGATGATAAGTATACGATACCGCCTGCGTGTTTTCATATGACTGCATTGGAGAAAGACGGTTTCTTGCAAGTTTTGCGGGACGTAAGAGTGCCTGATGGATATGCTTCCAACATCTCCCGCTGTGTCAATCTGAAAGAACGTAAGATTTTTGGTTTAAAGAGTCATGATAATCACATCCTGATGCAACAACTCCTTCCAATTGCTTTACGAGGATCTTTGCCATCGCACGTGACTAGACCTTTGATAAAGTTAGCTTCATTCTTTAGGATAATTTGTTCAAAAACTCTTACGGTTTCAGATATTGCAAGTGCTGAGGCAGACATTGCAGTGACGATGTGTGAATTGGAAATGATATTTCCTCCATCTTTCTTCACTGTGATGGTACATTTGGTCATGCACTTGGCTACTGAAGCCAAGATTGGTGGTCCAGTTCAGTATCGTTGGATGTACCCCATTGAGAGGTAAGTCTTGTGTAATACATGTACAATATGAGCTTAGTGTCAAGTACTAACCTTTTCATGTGCATTGAAGGTACCTCTCACGCCTTAAGTCTTACGTAAGAAATAGGGCTGCTCCAGAAGGGTGTATTGCCGAAGGATATATCGTGGAGGAATGCTTAACGTTTTGTTCACGGTATATGGAAGGAGTTGAAACTATATTCAATCGACCCACGAGGATGATGGAGGAGTCCACAGGGGCGGTCTCAAGTGTGGTACTAGACAATAGGGAGTTGACCCAAGCTCATCGCTACGTGCTATTCAATTCCGAGAACATTGTCCAGTTTCGTGAGTAAGTACTACAGACACCAATATTTTGTTTTCCGGTCCAATGTTCACTATTTGTATTAAGACGACTACAATTGTCATTGCATGTAGGATGCATAAAAGTTTGATGGAGGACGAACTTCGAAGGGGCCATTGTCGTATATCCAATGCTATTATTCATAAGCATCACATGGAGAAGTTCTGTGGCTGGTTTAGATCTCACGTATGTGTCACATCTTCAAGTACTGCTTAAGCTTGCAACTTTCCCATAAGTAGAATGACTGTACTAATTAAAATAAGTTTGTTTGGTTATATTAGGTGATGTCAATGACTGATGCTGATAGAGAAAGTACTGCACTTACTGATACACTTATCACACTTTCGAAAGGGCCATATACATCAGTAAATCGGCTGAAACATTATGTCATAAATGGGTTAAAATTTAGGAGTTCGAATGTTGAGGCAAATAGAAAAACGCAGAATAGTGGAGTTAGTGTCGCCACTGAAGGTGGCATTACGTACTATGGTGTGTTGACAGATATTATTGAGTTGAATTATTCAGGCAATATCAAACATGTGTTATTCAAGTGTACATGGGTTGATGATCAAAATAGGAGGGGATATAAGATTGATGAGTTTGGGTTTCCTATGGTGAATTTTACTCACTCCATACATGGTGGGGAGGAAATGGTGCATGAACCATATGTCTTAGCATCTCAAGCTACACAAGTTTTTTACGTTGAAGATAAACGGCAGAAAGATTGGTA
Source organism: Lithocarpus polystachyus (assembly GCA_033629205.1). Lineage (NCBI taxonomy): Eukaryota > Viridiplantae > Streptophyta > Magnoliopsida > Fagales > Fagaceae > Lithocarpus > Lithocarpus polystachyus. The sequence continues at coordinate 106,929,635 of CM066163.1, read as the reverse complement.
TGTTGTCGTTAAAACAAAAGCTAGAGATGTGTTTGATGCCGGTATTGGCCCCCCTTGTGACGAGGATGACACGGATGGGTTTTATGAGAACATTCCGTACAATATAACTGGTAATGATGTTGGTAGGGATGACCTTCGTTGGAGTCGAGATGATGTGGAGGGCATGACAATTGATGCCTCTATCATTGGCGAAAGACATCTTCCTGAAATGGACAACTTCGATGATTGTGAGTTAATTGATGATGAGTCGAGCGATGAAGATGACAATGAAGTGGAGTACATCAATGATGAGTAGTGTAATAGGATACTGCTATTGTATGTGTAATTATTTGATAGTCAATCATACAGCAATTATAAGTATAATTTGTAAGGGTCTATTACGGGCAAAGTTTGACAATGTTGCATATATATGTTACAACTATTATTCTGAACATTCTGTTAACAAATAACAGTTTTAACATGTATAATTATCTTTAACACTGTTATTTATTCATGTTCTTATTTGTTGATGTGATTTCTTGTTGCTATATAATTATCTTTTTGTTTGTGTTGTAAAGGTAGTGGACGCAAGAATGGCGAGAAAACGTCAATTGCCATTGCTTTATGTTGGGCAAGGATCGTCGCATTCCCGACAGAGGGTGGAGGCAGCAGATGAGGAAGCCCATATTTCTGAGGAGGCACGACCGGTGGCAAGTGATGACGATGAGACACAGGCCCCAGGTAGTTAATATGTCTTCAAATGTAAAGTTTGATGTTTATTATTAGATGTGTCATTTAGTTGTAATAGCTATAGCTATAGGAAGCATCCATAATAAAATATAAGTATCATATTTACATAAAAACATGAAGTTAATTTTTATTTTATCTTTAATTTGTGGTTTAATGAAAATTAATAAAATTTATTAGAATAAAAACCTTAGAATATGCTATAGCTTTTTATGAAAACATGTATATCATTTCCATATAGTGTGAAAATAGCTATTAAAAACAAGTTTAGTATTGAACAAATTTACAACTTGTTATACCATTTATCTTATTTTTTTGGTAACTAAAAAAGGAAGCTCATATTTGTGCTCATTGCCTTTGCCCACTCAAACCTTGTCTTGCATGGCATGAAATCGCCTGAGTAATAACGAAACTTGGCAGTACTCAAATCCACAACTAATAAGGTATGAGACTGCTTGAGTAATAGTTGGGTTTGCTACTACTCAAATCCATGACTGTTGGACACGTAAGTATGATGAGTCATAAAGACTTCCTACCATTAAGTCATACCATTGGGTAATAGTTATGTTGTTTAGATGTTAGACAAGTTACAAATAAATTAAAACTTATTCAAAATTCAATTGATATTTAATTTAATAGAAATTGAGAATAAAGTTTAGCAAATTTTATAATTTGTAGTGAGATGTATTTTCAATAAATATAATAACATAAAATTTTCCATAATTACTTTTTTTTTTTACATATTGACATTTTTTTATTATAATTTTTTTTTTTATAATTGATACATGATAAAATTGATATCATCAAATACTATATTATATAATAAAATTTATAAGTTGTAGTTGTGCCAAATGATATTGTACCAAATTGCAGCGACCAAAATGATGACTTAATTATTCTTATCAATAATTTTAATGAGAACTTATTTGCTCTTATCTATCAACTTATTTTTTTTTCTTATCAACTTCTTGTTTTCTTTTTTTTTTTTAAATTTTTTCGCAACTTATTTTTAAAAAGAAAATGTTAAATGTTCTCTAACAACGTTCAACTTTTTATTATTATTTGCATTTATATAAAATTATGTGCATGACAACGAAATAAGAAAAAAAGAGTCAATATTTATCTCCAATATAACAGTTACTTTAGATTAGATAAGACTTAAGAAGATATAACTTTACATTAGATAAGAAGAGATACATGTTGTCCTGCTTCTTTGAATAGGCAAATGCAGACATCATGGAATAAGTGTGATATAGGAATTATTACTTATCATGCTTCCTTGAAATTCTGGCAAGTATATAATATTAATGATAATCAGACAAAAATTTCCAGAGGGGTATAAACTATTTCATGGAAGAATGACACTAGTGTTTAGCGTATTAGTCACAATTTATTTATGTGATAAAGGTTCTAATTTGTTTAACGTAGTTTACATGAGCCTATTACTAAAAGTATTTTTGGTAACTTGTTATGTAATAAGTTTTGAAAAAGTAATTAGTGTCATATAGTTTTTTCTCAAGTATTTACCCCACAAACTAGGCAATTGAAATGATACCTCAAATAATCTATAGTACCTAAATAGTATTTAAAATTTGTTGTTACTATGCTCTTATTGAGCTACAGTAGCATAGCATTTCGGTCCACTTTGGTCCATCCAGTATATTTATTCCACTGCGGTCCGTTTGGTCCATTCATATCCCTTGGGTCGAATATGGTTGACTTTGGTCTATTCGGTCCAATTTGGTCTACTCAGTCTATTCATTTCCCTTGGGTCCAAATTGGTCTACGTCGGTCCTTTAGGTCCACTATGGTCCAGTCAATCACTTTGGTCCAATTCCATCCACTTTGGTCCATTGTAGTACATATTGGTCCATTCAATGCACTTAAGAATTATCAAGATAAGTTTGGCTTGAAATTATATATTCTAAATCGAAATTTATTAACTTCAAATGAAGGCAACCCAAACGTAGTAGTAGCTCATCTTGTCAAAAGCTAGGTAAGTGCATGCTTGTTTAAAGATTTAAAATTAACCGAAATCAAAATACACTCACAAAATGTTGTCATAGGAAGAGGTAATAACTTGATCTCATGGATTATTTGGTTATATGGGATAAGACATAGTTTTGGTAAAATGCCCTTCTTTGTAGGCCAACTTACAACCATTCTATGGGACTTATAAGTTAGTATTAAGGAGAACTGGTTGCGGGTTGTCATATATTTGTTAATGCGTTACAAAATGTGTTGATGTCCAATATAATGGGGGAACAAGTTGAATGGTCGATTACTCACAGTGCCAATAGGCATCTAGGTTCATTACTAACGGTTCGAAGAAGTCCCATACATGTATGAAGTCACAGAATTAAGAATAATTACCGGTCATTCTAATTATAATGCAAGTCAACATATGTTCTCAACAATTAACTTGGCCACATGAATGTGTGGCATAAAGGCCTCAATTTACTCATGGTTTGTTTAAATGAAATCATAAACTTTATTATTTAAGTTTGTAGATGCATAATATTTGCGTGGCCATGACGTTTTTCATTAGTTGTGAGCTTTGATAAATCAGTCCTAATATTGGTGCTTTTGTATATACAGATGATTATGTTCAAACCCCAGCATTGGTACAAAATCCAGTTCCGATACAAAATTCAGCTCCGGTACAAAATCCAACACCAGAAAATAGGCGCAAAAGCCGTGGGAAAACCAAGTTGGCTGACATATGGGCAATGACTGGTGAGTACAAAATCCAGCTGCCATTAAATGATGAAGGCCAACCTATTGGCAAGGACGGGTCATTGTTCGTTCGGTGGTTGGGCACGTTTTGTGAGAATGGCATGCTATGCCCACTTACACCTGCCGGGTGGCCAAGCGTCGCTGCCAAGTTTAAACAAGATTGTTGGGCGGAGATTGAGGTAGTATTTGACTAACATATAAGTTACTACATTTACAACAACTTTGGAGTTAATTAAATGGTACTTTTAGACTGCTGTCCTAATGATGTTACTAGCATTTGCTAACTCGCCTTTTGATTTCAGATGCGGTATATAATTGACCCCAACATTGTCGCACCACCCAACCAAATGGCATGGGCAATGCATCTACTAGGGGAACTAAGGAGAAACCGGAGGACGAAGTTGAAGAAGGCTCACGTCAAAATTGGGTTGACACGTGAACAGGTATTGGCTAGCCATCCGCCAACGGTTATAAAAGCGCAATGGATAGAGATGGTTGACTATTGGTTCAATCGAAAAACAGTGGTACCGTTACTTTCTTCAGCTATCTCATATTCGTGGTAATTTAGTGAAGAGATGCTATGTGAAGTAATATTTGTTTTTGTTTTTTATGGTAATGTGATTGCAGACATTAAGTGACAAAAACAAGGCGAGTCGAGATAAACAAGACGAAATATCAAGGTCTGGGGCCAAAAGTTTGGCACAAATATCTGATGAAATGGTAAGAACTGAACTTAGAATGAAAGAACGCCTACATTAATTTATTCGTTAGGCGTTTACCTATTTATGGTTTTAACCTCATTGCATTTGTTTTAGGAATAAGGATAAGTTAGTTACATTATAGGTAATGTTGTCAGTAAAAACGACAATAAATAACTTTATGCATCCTCTTAGTATACAGGGATGACTTTCATAATCCTCGTAATATATAGATATTAAATTGCCACTTACGGAGAATAATTATCTTCACATGATCCTAGCATAATTATGCATGGCTATAAAAATTTAGCCGCTGTTAATGACAATTCTAATGTTAAATAATCCCAAATTCCCAATTGAATGATTGATAATCATCTCGAAGGAAGTATCTTTTGTCTGGTTCTAGTAACTTTGTTTAGTTCATCACTTGTATACATGTGGATATTCCACTTAAGAATAATAGTCATTGCTAATGAGATATAGGAAAATAGATTGAGCCAACAAAAGAAAAGGAAATTGAAAGACTTGCACTCACTTCACTTGAACATCCAAATGATGTAATCAACAGTTAGTCTAATACAACTCATTTTGCCAAAAGACTTTTTCCAAGTGATTCTGACGTGGTTACATGGCAATTTCTATCATTCTAAGAGCAAGAATATTAAAAAGTTTATTTGGTGATTCCTCACCTTCATCATTTTAATCCTAGTCTTGTTGAACTATTTAAATATTGGATTACTTCGAAATTCATCAATCATGACATGTTTAGGGATCCTAAGCTTAAACCTAGGAAGCTAAATGGTTGGTAGACCTGTGACATATTGTACGAAGGTTGTAAACAAAGTCGTATTATTATTATTATTATTATTATTATTTTGGATAAAAAGTTAGAAGCTCTTATGTGTAAGTGATTTTTTTTAAAAAATTGTATATAACCCAAAATAAGCTCAATAAGAAAGAGAAACCAACCACGTACTAAAGTCATTTATTTGCCTAATATTAGCGTCTTAACTGTACCCCACTATATTGTATAAGGAGTGGCCCTCCATATATGTTATATTACAATCTCAATTGGAATGATGGTCCTCTCTGTCTTATTAAAATCTTAATTGGAATCTTTCTAAAAAGAAAAGTTTTGGATTAAGTAATGCCTTTCTATATTACATTAAAGTCTTAAATGAAGTCTCCTCAATGTATTTTATCTTTAACACATACAAATTATAAATTGAGATAAGCTCTCTAGTACCAGTGAAGGATTGCAGATGTAGAGATACTTTTAGAGGAAATTGATACTGATTGTGGAAAAGAACGACTTTGAGGTGTGTTGAAACATTTTCTTTAAGGTGATAATTGCCTCCACTGAAAAGAGTTTGAGATCAAGTTAAGAGATGGCTTCTACGAGTTATGACAAGTGTACATGCATTCTCTCAATTATTTTATTAGATAGTGTTTGTGGTATTTTAGATCAATGAAAACTTTTGTGAACATTTAATAAGGATCAAGCCTTAAAACCCAGACCCAATTCCTTCATTCCCATCTTCATTGTTTATAAGATAGATTTTAACAATACTAAGTAACAAGGGGACAAGAGGTGTCCCATATATATGATATGTCCTCCTATATACGGTTCATTGTGATTATTTATACTTTCAAGTGGCCTTGTTAATGATTAGCAAGTCCTCCATTGAATTATCTATTCCTTCTTTTACAGATTCTTTATTCCAACTATTTTTCTTCATCTTCAATAGTTGCTTCTACTTTGCTTGCTGCACGAAGAGCATTAGTAAAACAGTGAGGGAACATGCACAAATGCTGCATATTTACTTTCAAATTACTTAATTTGAGCATACTTTAAGTGACTTTCGAATAGGCACTTTAAAGTAGCTCATAAGCAAAGGTTAAACATGCACCGATACTGCATATTTAAAATGAGAAAAATAATTGTTGAATGAACTTTGCAAACATGAAAGCAATTATATATGCCTTAAGTTTCATTTCCTAGCAACAACCAGAAAACTGACAGGAAAATATGAAACGCTTCAATCTATATTCAACCACATAAATTTGTAATCCAATTAATCTATAACAGTGATGATATCTCACATCACATGCTTAATTGCTTTCATAGTGGGGAATATGATTATAGCGAGTTAAGGAATGAAATAAAAAAGGATTTGTAGAATAGGAATTAAAACTAAGGGGAAGCTTTGTAATTGAGTAAATATGGTATTTATTTGGGAATTTTTTGAATTGATTTGAGCAAGAATGTGGGCATTATTTGGGAATGTATTTTATGGACATATATTTGTGTTATCTTTTGAAAATTGTTTGGAGTAAGTATAAGAAAAGCGTAATCATGAAAAGGAATTTATGGCTATGCAATGACTATTTACTACTCTCTCAACTGAGGTGCTCCTCTATGTTAGTTACTACTCTCTCAGCTTTATCTTTATTTGACTAACTTCGCTATGTTATGACTATGTCATTGCGGTTTTGTTCATCTTGTAGGCAAAAGCTAAAGGGTCAGCAGTTGAGCGTGCTGAGGTGTATCAGCGAGTATATCGCACCAAAGATGGGGTTCCTATTAGTACCCATGCAGAAGAGAACATGGTAAGCACAATTTTATCGAATCGAATTTTAATGTAGTTTGTGTTTGTATGGTGTATGGTGTGTAATACATTGTTTGGTTCTTGTGGGAAAACAGAATAGGATGACAGAACTTTTGAATGATTCGAGCATACGACTACAAGGAGAGATTGGTAGGGGAATCCTTTGGTCCAACGACGATGTGTATGCTCGGGTGATGGGTCGTCCAGAGCGCCCAGGACGTGTGCGTGGGGTAGGTTTTGGAATCACCCCATCAGGAAGAAATGCGACGAACCTTTCACAGTTTGCCTCAACTCCGTCGTCAAGCCAAACGACCCTAAGGATTTCAGAGTTGCAGACGAGTTATGAACAGCTTAAGGAGCAAGTGGCTCAATCTGATGCGAGGCATAGGGAGGAACTAGCTCAATCTGAGGCGAGGCATAGGGAGGAACTAGCTCAATCTGAGGCAAGGCACCAACAACAGATGGCTGGTGTGATGGCGACGGTGAGAGACATGCTCAGCCAAATTAGCCAGGGTGCACGTGATGTTTCTACTCAGGTAGCAAACGAGTGTAATATTTAGCAGAATACTACTTTTTATATTACATGTTATGTGATATTAATACGAGGCTTTTAATATGTTTTAGGGTGGCATGTTTTGATGGGTGGCAGTGCTTGGTAAGTAAATTCTCAGAGTTTAATATATTATGAGCTGTTTAAATAAGGAATGCTGGTCCATATATGTAAACATTAAAGGTAATGGTCTAATTGGCAAATAAACAAACATTGTGTGACTGCTAAAATAATTATTTGTCTATTTGTTACTATTTCTCAAATTTAAGTGTTTACATTAAAAAATAAGGGCGTTAAACATCTTTGTTTCAAGTGTCATATTGAAGCATTGACGTTTCTACAGAGTCAACTAACACTAATAAAACTTTCTTTTGCTTTTGACTCTTGAGAAATAATAATAAAAAGCATTTTGGTCCTCAAGGGGTTTAAACCTCTTTATCTTGATTGCCATAAGCTTTGTGACATTGAACATTATAGCCCATTGCATATTTACCACTTGGCAATAAACAACTCGGTTATGTAGACTTTTCTCCCTTCTGTGTTGTTCTATATCAACTAGGAAGAATGGTACTGTACTGTAACATGTGTTTTGCCCCAATATTCTTCTAGGGCATTGACTGAGGAAGACTTCTCTTTTCTTGGTTAATTTGTATAATTTGATCATGAGTTATAGGTGAGTGTTAAAGCTTGGAAAATCTGCATGTGCATTGGATTTTTGAAAAGTTGGGTATGGTGGGTGGTGGATTCTAAAGGCAGCAAGAAACTAAGAAAGTCTTGGTTCTATGATCATTTCTATTTTTTACTAGTATTACTGTGTATCTCGTTCATTTTCATTTTTTGTTCCTTACCTTGGTGGCAATAATAATGTAATGAGCTCATCTTCTGGTTATTTGTAAACAGTGCTTCTATGGATATGGCTTTTGTCATAATTTCTTGATACGGACGATTATAATAAGTGGTGAACAATCCCAGCCATGAACATACAGTTGATTACTTCAAGAAATTGTGACAAAATTTATGTCTTTAGAACTTTTCATTTGTAAATTTGCTCTTTAAAAACTTTCATCAAAGAGCAATAAAGAAAAAGGCAAACGATCAGTATTATATAGTTGCTAAAAAATAAGATTGGATGTTATGACATGGTTTCCCTATAACATTATTCTGCCAAATTGCTCCATGATCATGATAGTATGATCATAATTTGTAACATGGCTATATCCTAATTTGTGCAGCTTTACCATGAAGTGGACAATGGAAACAAATGAAACTGAGGCCTCACAACCTAGTGGACATTCTAAGCATGCTGTACAGTTTTTTTGTGAGTAGACATGAACAAACGTTTGTATATTTTTTGTTAAACAAGGTTAGTGAGGTTGTTGCTTGTATATTTTTTGTGATGAACAAAAATATTGTATATACCTTATAATTATCTTTTTGTTGGGAACTTGTATATATTTTGGATATGGAACTTGTGTTGTTGGAGGTTAGTTGTGAATTTGTGATGTTGGGAGGTTGGGAACTTGTGAATTTGTGATGTTGGGAGGTTGTGATGTTGGATGTGATTGTAAATGTGAAGTTGTAATGTTTGGATGTTATCATGAAGTTGTGATGTTGAAATTTTTGGATGTTATTATGAAGTTGTGATGTAAGTTTTGGATGTGTAAACAAGGCAGAAAGCTTGTGATATTTTGTAACAGCAGGAAAATTTGGTAACAGCAGGAAGCTGTGGTATCAGGGAAAAAAGAAAAAAAAAAAAAAAAAAAAGCAAAACCTATGGCCGCGTTTCTAAACGCGGCTATAGGTCCTGGCAACACCAGAAAGCGTTGCTGGAAGCATGCCTATAGCCGCGTTTATATCAGAAGAAACGCGGCTATAGGCCGCCCTTTAGCCGCGGTTACGGACGCGGCTCTAACTTGGTATACAGCCGCGTTTTTAAAAACGCGGCTATAGGTGTGAGCCGCGGTTACAAACGCAGCTGTAACTGGGTCTATAGCCGCGTTTTTAAAACGCGGCTATAGGTAGACGGCATTGGAAGGGTCTATAGCCGCGGTTATCACCGCGGCTTAAATCAGGTTTTTAGCCGCGTTTTCAAGAAACGCAGCTATAGGCTCCAAGCTTATAGCCGCGTTTTTAACCGCGGCTATAGGTTGGGTCTATAGCCGCGGTTTAAAAACGCGGCTACAGACCCGCTGGGGCTTTTGCTGCGGGGCATAAGCTGGGGTCGAAAACGCGGCTATAGGAAACGCGGCTATATCCTATAGCCGCGTTTTTAGGGTCTATAGCCGCGTTTTACAAACGCGGCTTTAGACCCCATATTTTGTAGTGATGTCTAATGGGTTTCCTTTTTACTTGGTTTTGAAAACAGGTCCTACGTTTGGAGAGGCCTCTCTCAACAATGCTTTAGAAAAGTCACTGTTGCTCCTCCCTGTACAGCGGATAACTGTATCACGGCCTGCAAAAAAGCACACCAACATATTTTATATCCTAATTGCATTTCCAACACCGCTTGCTGTTGCGGCTTCATAAGCAGCAATGAAACTAAGTAGACTTGGAAATGCAACCTTATGAGTTATGTAGACATGTTGAAATGAATTTCAAGGAATAAAAAAAATTCAAAAGAAAATTCATATTGAATGAAATGAGGCTCATTTATTCATTAAATTGCTCCCATTTATATATTTAGGTGTTATTTAATTAATGAGGTTCATTTATTAGGAAATAACATTGATGCATTAAAAGCAAAAAAAAAAAAAAAAATGCGCGCACGCGCTCGCACACACACACACACTTATATAGATAAGATAAAAATTTTACTCTAATCTAATCTAAGAGTATATTTGGTACACTGAACAAGGATTACCACAAGAATTGTAAAGTTTATTATTGAGAATATAATGTGTTGTAATGTAATAACTAAATCTATTCAAAAGCTTGGTTGTAAGTTATAAGATTAAAAAAAATTTTAAGATTTATTTTAGGAACTATCTTACTCATACAATTATATTTCCATAAATGGTTATTTTTTAAAATTTGAGACAAATATGTGTTATTTTTTTATTTTTATAATTGTTACATAAATATAGAAAAAAAATTTTATTCCAAAATATATTAATTTTAGAAATTATTGTACTTACTAAGAAATAACTAATACAACAATTTTAGAGATGACTAGTTATTTCTCATTTTGAAGAATAGTTATTAATACGGAATGATTATTCCTTGTAATAAAAATACTACCAAACTAAAGAATAGCTAAACCATAAGAATAATTAATATATTACAGTGCCTATTACAATTTACTAAACATGCCCTAAGCATATGTGTGTGAATTTCTTTCCTGGAGACTTGAACTCTAGCCCTTACTCCCTCACACCCCATAAGAACTTTTTACTTCTAGAGTGGCTATTATGTCAAGGATGCATAGTGGTAAATTATTAGAAACATATATAACATTATTTTAAGGAAAATTACTGAATACTCTAGGAATACTATAAATGCGTACTTCGGCTCCCACATCAATTGTGAGTCTTACTCCCTCACACTCCACAAGAGCTTTTTACTTCTAGAGTGACTATTATGTCAAGGATGCATAGTGGTAAATTATTAGAAACATATATAACATTATTTTAAGGAAAATTATTGAATACTCTAGAAGTACTATAAATGTGTACTTCACCTCCCACATCAATTGTGAGTCTTACCATGAATTTAATTAGTGAAACCCACTTTTTTTATGAAAGGAGAGAGTATACATTTAAAGTATTCACGAAATAGTTTATTTAATTACTCTATTTTATATGCAGAACATTTAAAGTACTCTAGGAATATTTTATAATTACTCTATTTTATATGTAGAACATTTATTATTTTATTTTAGGTATCATGATTCATGATATTTATGCAGTTTAATCTTTAATGTGGCACCATCTGATTTTATGTTGTATTTTTTGAAAATTACTACATCTACAACATTTTTCATAACATTTTCACTATAAATTATAAATGATAAGTTGTTATTGGTTCTAATTTAGAACTTATCACTGAAATTACTTTGTTGTCCACAAGTAACAATCTGTCATTTAAGATTTGTTGTAAAAGTGTTTTGAAAATATTGTGAACATAGAGAAATGCTATGTTCACAACATTTTCAAAACACTAGCTATTTAATGCTTGTTGGAAAAAAAAAAGTATGGAGAGGGGGGAATTTAAGGAGACAGCAAAACAACCATTTAATGCTTGTGGGAAAGAAAATCTGGAATTAGAAGTATATTTTTAAAAAATTTAAATTATTTACATTATTAAAAATATACACTTATTAATATTATTGAAGGTATACACATAATTATTAGCCAATTTTTTACACGTTTAAAATTTTTAAAATTATTTATCAAATTATTTATGACGTCACTAGTTCGACTATTGTTTTAATCACAAACAGTTGTAAGATCTTGCCAATTCAAAGAAGTAAATCGATGGAGATGGTGAAGATTGCTTCAAGGGTAATCAACCTCCTAGATATAAAGAAGAAGAGAGAGATTGGAATTTGGTCTCTCTCTCTCTCTCTCTCTCTCTCTCTCTCTCTCTCTCTCTCACACACACACATAGTTTGGTAAATTACAATAAAAAGTGAATTAAAGTTTGGATTTATAAAATTATAGTCAAGTGAGACCTATAATGCAACCCTAAGGGCATGTTTGGTACACTGTAATGATTATTACATAAAAATAGAAATAAGTATTACAAAAAATACATTAAGTTAGAATGTAATAAATATTACTATTCATTAGTTTGGGACCATTTAGGAATAGAATTCTGAATATGCATACATAATTTATTAAAGTATAAATAGAAGGTGTAATTAAATCATTTTTAAGTCAAATTTCCTAAAATACACTTATTTTAGGGTGTTCAAAATAGAGCTAATAATTAACAACAAGGAAAATTTATTTTCTTTCCTTTTAAATATGTGGCAACTAATGGCTTTTTAAGAAATTTTTTAAAAAAGTTATTACATAAGGTAAAAGAATAGATATTTAGTACTTTTGATAAGGAATAATTATTCCTCATTTTGAAGAATAGCTATTCATAAAGAATAACTATTCATTGTAATAAAAACATAACCAAACAACCGAATAGTTATGTCATAGAAATATCTATTACATTACAGCGTCTATTACAGTCTACCAAACATGCTTTAAATCTTTCTTAGAATATGCTACTATCAGCTGCTTGGGTAATTGTAAAATTAACTAATGGTCTAATACAAACCCTAAATATAAAAGTCTTCATTTGCTATATTTTAGTCAGGAATTAAAAAACGTGGGTGTATTACATTTTACATATCTGACTAATGGGTTTTTACTTTTCTACTTGGACACGTTTGGTAAACTGTAATAGGAATTGTAATGTAACAACTATTTTTATGATTTATTTATTCAATAGTTTGGTTATGTTTTTATTATAGGGAATAGTCATTTTTTATGAATAGTTATTATTTAAAATAAGGAATAACTATTCATTTGTAAAAGGGTTGTAATAGCTAATCCTTAGTAGATTTAATAATTTCTAACATTAATATATTTTCAAATAAATAAACTTCATATCTACCTAACAATTATGGAAATAAAAAATCATCAAAAAATAATTCATCTCTCTAAAATTTAAAATATATTATTTTCTAGGAAATACAATTGTATGAGTGAGATATTTCTTAAAATAGATCATATGTTTTATTCTAATGTTACAACTCGCAACCAAACTAATGAATAGGTTTAGTTATTCTATTACAATGCATTTTATTCCTTGTAATAAAGATTACCGTTCCTATTGTAATCCACATTCAGTGTACCAAACATAATATTGATTTTGAAAATAGGTCATACATTATACGAACAATGCAAATATGCAACCTAATCGTCGCTCCTTGCATCGCACAGCCATACAACTATTTCACTTGCTGCTACAGCCCTTGAAAGTAGCATGAAATGAATATCATGGAATGAAAAAAGTTTGTATAAATAAAAGAATCTTTGAAAAAAAATTATTTTGTTTATGAGCTGAGTTTTCTGTTGATAATTTATTGATGGCAAAACCCTTGTTTAAAATAGGAAAATGCTAAAATTACTACAAATTTTATTACAAAAAATTTACAAATTGATGGGGGCTATAATATGATTGATGTTACTCAAATAAGATAATGAGTAATGGTTTGGATTACTTTTTTGAAATTGGTGACACTTTAATTTGTAAAGTTTATGTAAAAAATTCTATAATATCTCTAACAACCTTGACGGGAATCAATTCTCAAGGAGTAATGCTCCATTCTCTCATATAAATAATGGACCGTATTGTAATTTTAATCCAATATTATGTAAGAGAACGGATACTTACTCTCTTGAGTACTAAAAAATTAGACACTAAAAAAGAGTTTTTTTTTTTTGTCTTTATCTTGGCAATGTGAATAGAGATCCATAACTCTAATTTTATGAAAAGCTTAAAGATCTTCATATAATAATTCAGAGATTGCAATAGAATAAAAGAGGGGACTATTTAAAACAAAGAAACTAATAATGTAAATCTTATATTGTTAGTACAATGTAAACTAAGAATTTTGCTAGTACAATGTAAACTAAGAATTTTCCTAGCGTTTAAATGTTTCACAAAGGATAGTTAATAGGTGCAACAAAGTTTTGGATATATAAATCATGAATAGTAAATCATAAAGCTTATATAATTTCATCAATTTTCAACTTTAATCTTAAAATTGTTTTCAGCTTTTAAAGACCCCTTAAAACTCTTCAATATTTTTTGAAAATTACTACATCCACAACATTTTTCACAACATTTTCACTATAAATCATAAATGATAAGTTGTTACTAGTTCTAATTTAGAATTCACCACTAAAATTACTTTGTTGTCCACGAGTAACAATCTGTCATTTAAAATTTGTTAAGAAACTCTTCAGTAAAATTGCCAAACATATGATAATTTCAATAATAATAAAAATAAAGGCTTTAACCCCCTTTTAAACACTTTTTACCTTGTCCAACATTAGGATAGGTCGCATTAGATTAGGACTCTAATTTCCTTTTCATATTTAGATTCATCTACTTTGTTAGTCAAATTAGATTAGATAAGATTTGTCAATTTACATATGTCATGTTAGATTTAGATCGGATTAGCCAAATCAAATTATAATAACTAGCATGTAGTCCGTGCTTACACATGGAAATATTAACAATTGTGATAATAAGATGTTTATCTTAGAAGATTCAGTTTCCACATTGAGCTTGGAATCTTCTTGGAGGCGTCAATGAAGCGGTAATGTATGAGAGTGTGAAGCAAGGAAGAGTGGAATTAAACATTGTGTTTGAACCCGGCCTTGTTCTTAAAAATCTGAAAGAAGGAGGAGAGGGTAGTGTGTAGATCTAGTTGGTAAAGGTTGAGAGAGGAGGAGACATGGGATGACTATATGACATTAGGAGGAGATGATGTTTTACTTTTATAGTCTTTTTCGTTGGACTCCTTAGTTCTGGTAGTGGGTATGTGAGATGTTCACGCATAAAAGTGTGCAGATGAGATATTCTTGCTTAGGCCAATGAGCATTATCATTGTGGTTTTCTTGGCTTCTGTGTTAGATGTTAATGCATCATTTATTTGGGCACAAAAATTAGAAAATTTAGATAAGATACATAATACAAAATTGGAATCCAATTTATAATCTAATTAGATTTTTCTTTTTCTTTTTCTTTTTTTTTTGAGTTTTGGTTAGGATAAGTGACGCAAAATTGAAAATCCAAATCTAGACACGTGGCACAAAATTGAAACTCTAATTTGAAATTCTATTTGAGTTCCTCTTTGCTTCACCTATTATTATATATATATATATATATATATATATTCGATTTGCCTAATTTGGCAAAATTCATAAGTATTACTTCTATGGCTTAAATTAGCATTGGCTTATAAATAACAAGTTTCTTGGGCTTGAAATTTGAAAATCTGCATAATACCGAGGTCCATTTCTTGCTTAAGATGAAGTGCTTTTCGCCTTTCGCTTTGTTCAATGTGTTTCTAATAGTCTTTTCAAGTAGTAGTAAGTCGATTCTCACTTCCTCTCGTTTTAACAAACGAAGTTCCTTCTTCTTCTTCTTCTTCTTCTTCTTCTCCTTTTTTCCGCCAAGAACAAACGAAGTTACTTCTAATTTGAAGTTTGGGGTGTAAAATATTTTTCATCTACATATAATCATTAATAACTCAAAATTTATTATTATTTTAAAAAAAAAAAAACTCCTATTTAAATAGTTAATAATGTTTTAACTGTAAATATGTCACAGTATTTTCTTTTTCTTTTTCTTTTTCTTTTCTTTTCCTTCAAAGCTATCCAATTTTTTTTTCATTGTGCTTATTTGTCATCCTGGTAGAAAGTATAATTTGTCATTTGGTCGTCACCTCCCTGTCTTTCCTTGAGATCCAAGGTTCAAAAATATGCTACTTTTTTTTATCTATTTGGCTTATTGTAAAATTCATTAAGGTTGCATTTAGATACTTGAATTTGGATTTGGATTTAAATTTTAAAGTGAAGGATTTGAAATATCTTAATTCCAAATCCATAAATATTTACGCTCTATTTGTTTCAACGTAAAATATTTACAAAAGTAAAATATTTTACATGAAAAATATTTTACTGAAAATATTTTCATTTTACGGTGTTTGGTTTGTATTCTTGAAAATGCAAAAAATGTATGTTTCAGCGCAATGAAATTTTTTTAACAATCTCCCAACCACCACCTAATCCGGCAAAAACCAACCCACCACCATCCACCAACCCCCAGACCACCACCACACAAACCCACCCACCACCACCCTAACACTCAACTGACCATTCAAATCCACAAATTGGAGGGAAAAAAAAAAAAAAAAAAAGCCAAAGCCAGCCAACCACCAACCATAACCCACAAACCCAGCCCTTACCATGGCCTACAAACCATTCCAGTCACCCAAAAACTCAGTCATCACCATGACACAAACCATCCCAGCCACCCACCACAACCCATAAACCAACCAAAAAGCCCAAATCAATAAACCCATGCAGTGGCAAAAAAACCCAAATTTGAGAATTGGTGGGTGAGTTGATAACGGTGGAGGTAGAATCAGTGGGTGTATGGTCGGACCAAGAATCGGTGGGTGTATGGTCAGATCTAAGAAGCGGTGGGGTGTATGGTCAAATCAAAAAAAGAATCAACGGATTTGAGTGGTCGAACCAAGAATCGGTGAGTGGAGATGTGGAGCTGATGATGGCAAAGGTGGAGCTGGCGTGAGAGTCGCCGGAGATGGGTGGCGTCGTGAACCAAGAGTCAGAGGTGTCGAACCAAGAATCAGTGAGTGGAGGTGTGGAGCTGATGATGGCAGAGGTGGAGTTGGCGTGAGAATCGCCAGAGATGGGTGGCGCCGTGAACCTGAGTGGCTTGGTGGCTCTGGTATGTGGGGATGGAGAAGTTGAGAGTGAGAAGGGAGAGAGTCATGGGAGGTATATGAGAGAGAGCAAGCGTGAAAGTGACTGAGGCATCTGAGGGAGAGAGTGTGTGTGAGAGGAACTGAGGCTTGAGGAAGTGAAGTATCGGGGTGAGAAGGGAGAGAATAAATGTAAAATGTTTTACCAAAATTTCAAGTGTAAAATATTTTACATAAATTTGTCTAATTGATTTGGTTGACCGAAAATATTTTACTTTTGACCAAATATTTTACTGTAAAACAAACACAGTAAAATGAGAAAATATTTTCCTGAAAATATTTTACGCCAAAACAAACGGAGCGTTAAATACGTCATATATATGGATTTCTAAAATTCTATGGGTTTAGAAATTATTTCATATTCAAGGATTTTGAAGTTTAAAATTCTTGGTAACTTTGTCAAATCTAAATCCTTAACCCTTTGTAAATTATCCAAACAAGATATTTGGATTTTAATAATTAACTCAAATCCCGCTATTCAAACACACCAAAGTGATATAGTACATAGACTGCGTAAATCTTCATTTGCTCTATATTTGTGTAGAATTTGAAAACATGAGTGTACATGTCTAATGGGTTTCCTTTTTACTTGGTTTTGAAAACAGGTCCTACGTTCGGAGGGGGCCTCCTTGGACCATGCAGAGATTTCATCACTATTGCTGCTCCCTGTACAATTAAGAGTGCGTTCGTTTGGAAGGAAAATAGGGAGGATAGAAAATAAAGGGTGAAAAATAGGGTGGAAAATGCTGTTTTTCACTGTTCATTTGGAGAAGGAAAATAGGGAGGATGGAAAACTCGAGAAAAAGTTTTCTCTCCAGACCCACTTTTTTTTTCCTTCCAAATCGGAAGGAAAATCTGGAGAGAAAAGTTCAATAGTAGCACTTTTACAAAAATACCCTCTTTTTACCTATTTTTTTCAACGTTTTTTTTTTTCTTTTTTTTTTCTTTTTCTTTCAATGTTGACATGAAAGTTTTTTTTTTTTTCTTTTCAACGTTAACAACAACAACGTTGTTGTTAACGTTGGTTTTTTTTTCGTTTTACTAAACAACGTTGTTCAGTGAACAACGTTGGTCCTTTTTTTTTTTTTTTTCAACATTACTGAACAATGATGTTTTTTTTCTTTTCTTTTCTTTTCAACTTTACTGAACAATGTTGTTTTTTTTTTTTTTTCTTTTCAACATTACTAAATGTTTTTTTTTTTTCAATGTGACTTGATCTAATTTTTACATTATAATAATATAAATTTATATATATGATATGATAAATTTTATATTATTTAATGATTAAAAATAAATCTATTTCTTACATATTATGTAATAAGAGTATAATAGTCAATTTATATAAATTACATTTTCTATCCTTTACTTTTTCTCTTCAACCGAACACAAGAGTTTTCCATCCTTCCACTTTTCCACTCCCCCAACCGAACACACAAAACTAAATATTTTCCATCCTCCCACTTTTTCATCCTCTCACTTTTTCACTCCTCCAACCGAACAGATCCTAAGAGATGTGAAGAAGCCTGCACTAATGCACGTAAACCACTTTTTTTTCCTGGTTGCTATCCCGATCTTAGCAACACCAGATGCTGTTGCCACTATGGATAAATAATGAGCAAATGCAACTATAAATAAAGCAACCAATGTGGTCATGTTGAAATGAATTTCAGGGAATAAAACAACTTCAAAAAAAAAAAATTTATATTTTGTTTGTGCGTGGAGTTGTCAGTTGATAATTCTTGATAGTCATATAGCCCCACCAAAAAATATAAATAATTAAAATAAATAAATAAGGAAAATTACTCTCATGCGACATTGGTGATTTCTCTCGTATCATTTTGGGTCTCACCATTTAAGACCTATTATTATGTAAAATAAGCACTAACTCGAACAAAACCCCCCACAATGCTTATAAGTTCTAATAACATTAAGCGGTGGACCTCCTAAGCAAACTAAATATCACATTCCTTGGTATCAAAATTATGATGAGATTATTCGATGTACTCAATGTACTACTTTTTTTCTTTTGCATAAAGGTGAATTTTATATGTAAGTAACATGTATAAGATTAACGTATATTTGTGTGAAAGGAAGATATAATATACTAGTATACGTAATAATTAAAGTAAAGGAGGACACATAAGACCAGCCCATTGTCATTAAAAATAATAATTGTACTTAATTTATAGATTTTATTATTATTATTATTATTATTATATAAAAACAACTCAAAATGATGGGGTAGAGAGAATCATAGCATTTGAAGTACTTATCTCATTGAGACCACACCAATGTTCCAAGTTCCAACTAGTTGAAAAATTACTATTATGCAAAACCCGCCTCAAACGGGTCAAGTGTCAGGTTCCCCCACTTATGAATACAACAAAATCAACTCGTCCAAGCGTAGTTGTGTATCTCACGATTTCTCTACCCATATATAGCGGAGATATGGTGTTCTCCAACTAGATCTGGCAAAAATTTTAAGATCTCCAACCAAATCTTGTGGAAACCAATCTCTGTCTCATCCCGTTGCTTCTACTCTTTATTTCCACCGTTATTCGGTTTTGACCAAATCTAACTATCACACATGAATAATTGCAAGTCAAGATGTTGTTTCTAATTAATCAACAGTACGTTTTGTTCCTTTTGGACACTCCTAGTTTGGGATTAAAATGGTAATTAAACCACTTTTAATTATTATTATTGCTAACGTGTATAGTGTTGTGGGCTTTAGGCTCAACTAGTTTTCTTGTAGAGCACACTAGATTACTTGTACAGCACACATCTTGTATTACACTCCTACTTGTACTGCACTCATATGCCTCCTATATAAAGGCACACTCATGTATATTCCTTATTGAGAAATACAACACAATTATTTTATTCAGTATTTCTAACATAGTATCAGAGTCACTGCTCTAATTTTCTTGTGTCTTGCAGTCTTGTTTTGTCGGTATTTTCCGCTGCCTCAGCTTCTGTGGTCAGTAAACCCTCAGGGTTCAATTTCCACTGCCAGAAGCTCCTCCTCCGCTGCCAGCACCACTGCCATCATCGAATCTATCACCTGTGACCTCCGATTAGGACATAAGACATATCATCGTGTAGCTTTTCATTCACTCTACACATCTCCGCCAGAAACATCTATATCTGACCATCCACGCGCCGCCACGCACCGGTCAAAGTTTCTGCCGAGCACTTCCACGCGCCTCACGCGCCACCAGGGTTGCTCCGATCTTGTTGCTACCGACACCATCAAAATCGTCTTCCTCCGATCTGCATCTTTGGAAAAGAACTGACTTCATCAGACAATCTACGCGCCCTCACGCGTCGCCCAAAGCTTCGGCGAAGTTCATCCACGCGCCTCACGCCTATTGTGAGGCTTCCACTAACCGTTTATGGCAGATTACAATGAAAGAGGAACTTGATGCATTATCTAAAAACCATACTTGGGATTTGGTGACTCTCCCCCCTAGGAAATCAGTGGTTGGTTGTAAGTGGATCTACAAGATTAAGACTCGCTCTGATGGGTCCATTGAGTGCTACAAAGCTCGTCTTGTTGCAAAAAGCTTTACACAGGAGTATAGGATTGATTATGAAAAGACATTTGCTCCGGTTGCACGTATCTCATCTGTTCATGTCCTTTTAGCTATTGCTACTGTCAGTAAATGAGACCTTTTCCAGATGGATGTTAAAAATGCATTCCTTAATGGGGATTTAAGTGAGGAAGTTTATATAAAACCTCCTCCTAGTCTCTCTATTGAATCAAATAAGGTTTGTCACCTTCGACGTGCACTTTATGGACTTAAACAAGCTCCACGAGCTTGGTTTGCCAAATTCAGCTCTACCATCCCTCGCTTGGGTTACATGGCCTGTCATTATATTTCTGCCTTATTTCTTCGTCGCACTGACAAAGGCACTATTTTACTTCTTCTGTATGTGGATGATATGATCATAATTGGTGATGACCTCAATGGCATTCAAGAACTCAAGGATTTTCTCAGTCAGCAATTTGAGATGAAAGATCTTGGACATCTCAACTACTTCTTAGGCCTTGAAATCACTTATTCTACAGATGAACTTTATATTACTTAAGCCAAGTATGCCTTCTGAACTCTTGTCTCGAGCTGGACTCACTGATAGCAAGACTGTTGACACTCCAGTTGAGCTTAATGTGCATCTGACTCCCTCAGGAGGGAAACCATTGTCTAATCCCTCTCTTTACAAACGCTTGGTTGGCAGCCTAGTTTATCTCACTGTCACTCGTCCAGACATCTCCTATGCTGTTCACCAGGTGAGCCAGTATCTGTCTACTCCACGATCGACTCACTATGCTGCTATTCTGCGCATTCTTCGATACTTAAAAGGTACTCTCTTCCATGGTCTTTTCTACTCTGCTCAATCTCCTCTTATTCTCCGTGCATTTTCTGATGCTGATTGGGCAGGAGATTCCACTAATCGCAAGTCCACTACTGGTTATTGCTTTCTTCTTGGTTCTTCTTTGATTTCTTGGCGAAGCAATAAACAAACTTATGTGGCCCGCTCCAATACTGAAACAGAATATCGTGCCCTTGCTAATACCATATTTGAGCTCCTTTGGTTACGATGGCTTTTTAAAGACTTAGGTGTGTTCACATCCTCTGCTACTTCTCTTTATTGTGACAACCAGAGAGCCATTCATATTGCTCACAATGATGTCTTCCATGAACGGACTAAACACATCGAGATTGATTGTCATTTTATCCGTTATCATCTTGTCCATAGTGCTCTCCAGCTCTTCTCCGTCTCCTCCAAAGATCAACTTGCAGATATCTTCACCAAGTCACATCCTAAAAGACGCCTTCGTGATTTAGTTGACAACCTCAAGCTGGTCTCACATCCACCTTGAGTTTGAGGGGGGCTGTTAACATGTATAGTGTTGTAGACTTTAGGCCCAACTAGTTTACTTGTAGAGCACACTAGATTACTTGTACAGCACACATCTTGTACTACACTCCTACTTGTACTGCACTCATATGCCTCCTATATAAAAGGTACACTCATGTATATTTCTTACTGAAAAATACAATACAATTATTCAGTATTTCTAAGTATTATTATTATTATAAGCAAATTATTTTTATTTTTTATTTCTCTATTTTGTATTTAAAACGTCACTAATTTTTGTCTATCGTTCTAGTAAACTCTCACTTTAACTCCCGCTCCAAAACATATATATATATATAAAACACTTTTGAAAACACAAACAACGTTGTTGCTCAGATTTATCAGAGGTACTCTTACTCTTTTCTCACTCTCTCTCTCTCTCTCTCTCAATATTGTGTAAATTTTTGCTATATGATAATTGATTAACAAACGCCTGTCATTCTCGTTTTCTGACAGACCAACTGGGTTTTTCAATAACATCTAAAAAATACTTAAATTTTAGATTTTCTTCACCATTAATAAAAACCCAAATCCGATATTAGTTATGAAGTTATGATAATCATTCTAAATTTAATTCTTTTTTTTTCTTTTGTTTTTATAAATGTTTCAGACTTGTTTTTAGGGTTTCTTTGCTTTCTATTCCGTGTTTGTTTCGACGGAAAATAGTTTCTTGGGAAAAAAAAAAATTCACTTCAAGGGTTTATACTTTATAGAAGTTATAATTTTATTGATTTATGAAGTGGGTTCAGCGAAAGTTTGTCTTTTTAAAAATTTTCCTACTTCAAATGAAAAAATTTACATATTGGGTTTTTTTTGGGGGGTTGGGGTTTTGGGGGTTTAAGAATTTGTTCTATATTCTTCTTTTGTGGTGTGAAAAGTTTCTTTATTGAATTTTAACTTCTCTTGGAAAAAACCAAAAAAAAAAAAAAAAAAAAAAAAAGAAAGACGAAAGAAAGAATCCTGTCAAATAAATATAGTTTCTTGGAAAAGTGTTATTTTTTAGAATCTGGGTTTAGTTTTTCTCTGAAGAATCAGTTTTTGTTCAAATGAAATAAAAGGAGAAGGTTTTTCAATTCAACTCCTTGTTTGGTTGCTTGTAATTTAGAAGACTTTTCTGTTTCTTTTTTGGGTTATGAAATTGGAGCTGGGGGTTACATGGTAAATATGCAGAATATTTGATTGCAGGTATAATGAATATGTAATTTTTGAGCTTATTTCTTTTTAGAATCTGGGTTTAATTTACTTCAAAAGAACTGGTTTTTGCTCAACTAATCAATAGGATAACTGTTATAATGATGCTCAATGTTTGGTGGCATGTAATATAGAAGAAAGTCATTTTTCTTTTTCTTTTTTGGGTTATGAAATTGGAGCTAGGAATCCAATGTTAAAATATGCATATAATGAATGTGTAATCTTTGGACTTCTTTATATATATATATATATATATATATAATCTGGTTTGCACAGCTTTTCTTCTAATTTCTTTCCTGAAATCAGTGTGCCCTGTTGTAATGTGACATGGAATGCTATTATTTTTGTAGTGAAACTTATTGTTGGATGATGTTAGTGTAGTAAACAATAAATTACATTTGGGGTTAGAATATGAAGCGTAAGCGAGGGCACAAGAAAGGAAAACCAAAAGGGGCTCCTGTGGTGAGTAAGAATGAGGTATCCATAAATTTGGTGAGTGTAAATACGGAAGATAATTCGGGTTTGGATGGTTTTGGGAATGATAACAAATATGAATCTGGAATGGAGGTTGATACACCTTCTTCAACGGGGACTGACCAGCCGTACAATGTTGCAAGTATTAATCCCGATGGTTCCATTGATAAGGCAATGGGGAAGTCAGTTGGGCGTGTGAAAGTGAAACTGAGGACAAGTAAGATGTTGGAATCTCAACATACTTCTTCTGATGCACCCACGCACAGTGACACTGATAAGAGTAGCCAGCAAATGGGTTTTGAAAGGCAAGGTGTGGGTGTGGAGAGAATGGAAGATAGTGCAAACTCATTGCCTATTGGTGTTTCAGGAAATCCAGCTAAGAAAGCTGGTAGTATCAAGATTAAATCGTCGATGATCTTGGGTAATTCAAGTGTTTATCAAAGTGGTGGTAGTGCTGCTGTGGCTCAGGGTGAGAGTCCACACCAGAAAGAACTAAAGGTACCTCATCAGGATGCTCAATTTAGTAAGCAAGAACTTGATGATTGCTTGACGGTATGTTGGAAAGTTTAAGATGAATCTTTGTTTAAACTTATGATTATGTAAAATTTGTAATATCTTGTTGCTATTTTCTTGTTTAAATATCTGCATATGAGCATATTCTTGTCTTCATTTATCCTTCCACAGGTGATAAAGAAGGTAATGAAAATGGATGCAGCTGAACCCTTCAATGTCCCTGTGGATCCTGTAGCTCTGGGAATTCCTGTAAGTATGAATATGCACAAATACAGTATTTAGTTAGGGTTAAACACTAAAATTATATATAGCCCACAATGTTTGATAATTTCTTAGGTTATACCATCATGTTGCCGTACCTTATCTCTTTTATCTGACTAATAAAATTCTTCCCTTGGGGTGGGTGGTGTTTGTTTGGAACCAGGATTACTTTGATGTCATAGATACACCAATGGATTTTGGAACGATATGTGGCAATCTTGAAAATGGTGTGAAGTATATGAACTCGGAGGATGTTTATAAGGATGTACAGTACATTTGGGAGAACTGCAATAAGTATAACAATAAAGGTGACTATATTTTGGACCTTATGAAGCGGGTGAAGAAGAATTTTATGAAGTATTGGACAGCTGCTGGGTTATACAGTGAACAACAATGGGGAACTAAGGGTGAGACTTTTGTGGTTATGCTCTCTTCCAGTTAATTCCTTTCAATTTTCTTCATCAAGCAGAATTTGGTTTGTGCATTTCTTATTCTGTGAGTCTAGTGAATATAGATAAGAATTTGATGAGCAATGCTATTGATGAGTTTTCCTTATCATGTGGGTTATGATTGTGGTCATTGGCAAAAATTCTGCCCTTGTTTTATGAATATCCTTTCCTTCTCTTGGGTATTCAGGAACTAGTTGGCTTGAAATATGTGTTGAATTATGTACATCCAAATTTCTTGCATGGTCTATCCTTCAATAGTGATCTTAAAGTTGTTGTTCTTAGACTTTTTTGATAAATAGAAGCTTTATTACAAAAAGGGCACACTCAAGTACACAGGAAGCATACAGGAGCATTGCTTAAAAATTGTAGTTTAAAATTCACAGAGTCAAGAAAATCAAGTGAGGAAGAAGAAAAACTGTTGATAATTAAGGCAAAGTGTTTATGACTAGGTTTGCACACAGCTGATAGGTACTTTTTTCTTGCAGTTAGCCTCTGCTGATTTTTTTATGCATATATGTTCTTGCTGATGCATATGGTATCCGTTTTTCATACTATGCTGTGATGTAGTTATTTTCTTGCCAAGTTAATATGAACTTTAGAGTTATGTATATTGGTGGGTTCCAATTAGCTCAAATGGTAAAGCCTCTTGTTGTCAAAAAAGAAATCTAGAGTTTGAACCCTGCCTACGCCAAAAAGCAACTGGTGTCTTGGTGTGATGATAATGAGCAATCATCATGGAGTAGATGTCATAAGTTGAAATTCTATCTATAAAAAAAAAAGAGTTATGTATATTGAATAATGGCCCACTGTGCAATCATGTTGCCTTTTATTGTTAGTGTTAAGATGCTAGCTTTCATTTTTCCTGACAGCAGTCTGAGCATTATTTATGTCCTTTGTTTTAGGGGCTGAAAGCATTCAAGTGGAGGATGTTTGTGTGTCCAGTCAGGGAAAAGTGCATGTAAAAGGCGGTCAACCAAAGCAGAAGACTGGAAAACGTCATGGGTATTTTTATGCCTATAACTTCTTGTATTAAGTTGCTATTATATTCATATGGGAATGCTCCCCAGATACTCCCTGGTCCAAGGGTAAATTTCTATATGGAGTAAATAGTAGAATAGCAGCATAGAAACACCGTAAATGGAACAATGCAATAAATAATATTTGGGTCTTTTTGACAATTTTGGTTGTAGGGCCTGTCTACGGCCAAAATCATCAGCATGGGTATCATATGGTTTATTGAGCAAAAAGCAGAGTTAATGTTAGGATGCATATTTGATAAAGGATATCATTTCTGGTAGTTTTTAGGTTGTATTTGTGCAAAAGCAAATGAACAGGAATTTCAGATAAGTGATGGAAATTTGAAGGGGTGGAGCACTTTATAATAATTTACAGCCCACCTAGGTCAAATTGAAAATCAATTGATAACTCATAGCTTTCCACCAAATCATCAACTAACTTAGATACTGAATACCCCAAATTATACTCTACAGAATCAGTAAAATTATCAAATGTGCCCCTTATCTTCAGATTTTAATATTTTTTTTACACTGTTAGTACTTTGTCAATTTATAAAAAACCAGAGGAAATAATATTTATTATTGTGTGACATCTACACTAGGACCTATGGGTTGCCAGCAGGCCCCATATAGGACCTTTCTTTTTTTTCTTGACAATGGATAGTGTGAGGACAGGAATTTAGTTTGTTTTTGTGTATTTTTCCTGTAATTACTTTTTCCTAAAAATTACATGTTTATATATATATATATATATATATATATATTATGCATGTAATTAAAAATGATAATTCAGTAAGGAAACTGGGGATTTACTTCTTTGGGTTTTGAGAGTGAATACTTCATCTCATTGTCAAAATACCAAGAAGTGATCCCAATGAGACAACCCCAAGAACAAGTAAAGGCTTGTGACAAGCACTGTAAAGCGTAGCAGGTATCATTGTCATCATTTTTTACAATTGCTTTAAGATGCTTGACGGTGATATCAGGTGCATCCGGATGCTCTCAATTGCTTTTTATAGTGAGTTGATAAAAGAGTGGCTTGAAACTTAAGTGGGAGTGTGTGTGTGTGTGTGTGTGTCATTGGAGTTCTGTGCAGGTGCCTGTGCGCATCATTAGAGTGCTGTGTGTGTGCTCACATGCACATGTATTTTCCTATGTGGCAATGTTTTTTCACGAGTGCATGGACATTGGAGAGTTTTGCCTTATTATTCTTACAAAAATGGTTCAAAAACTTTTCTTATATTGTGAAGTTCTCATTTGCAGAAGGCGCCATAAAAATGATTGTTTATGTGCAATATGTGTTCTAAAGCGTCGTAGGAGGGAGCGTGAGGAGAATGCTCGTCTTGCTAAAGGCCATATGGGAGCTACTGATAATAATTATACTGAGGAGACCCAACAAGAGGTACAATGAGTTTGACTAATGACTTATTCCAACTTTTCCTTGACTGTGATTGGATTTTCACTTTGTAGTCTTGCAAATGTTATATATGTAGGTGTAGAGAAGTTTTTACTTATTATACATACATGCAGTATAGGTATACATATTTTGAAAGGGATCCCTGGAAATAGCAACTTTTGGGGTATCAAATATTTTGACAGATCTGATGTGCTCTTTTATGACTACGAGGTTTCTGATTTTTGAAAAATTTAACGGAGGCAACACATATGAAAGCTTTATGTTTTTCTTTTTATTTTTTTCAATAGATGTATTATTATTATTTTAGTTATTGTATAACATTATGAACTTTTTTTTTGCATTGGCTGTAAAAGGAAGGTCAACATGTGGAAAGTCCTAGTGCTGAAGATTCATCATCAAATGATGAATCACTAGACCCAGATGCTGATGCTGAGGTACAACAGAAAGTAGATGAGGTGAAATTGGATGTTCCTGAGGAGCAGCATGGCCCTTTAGAGGAGAAGCAAGGGGAGGAGGAAGAGGAGGAGGAAGAAGAAGAAGAAGAGGAGGAGGATGATGAGGAAGAGAATGAGTTAGAGACTCAAAAGAAACACGAGACTGAAACTCCAGAGCAGCCACAGTTTGGTGATAGATCAGAGGAGGAGCATGAGAGACAGCCTAAGCTAAGAATTGTGGAGAAGTCAGGTGTTGGAGTCCGAGTTGATACTCAGAAAGAGGATTTATTAATGAGGCAGGAAGCCAAAACTGCTGCAGTTCAACAACAAAAACATAAGGTATTTTGAATAATTGTTTTGGCATCAATTGTGTGGTCTTTAATTTAAATATACATAACGACTTGTTCTGCAAATTCATCATGGAGAATGGCATAGCCAGCCTTCATTTTACCACCAATTTACCTTGCCACTAACGTGTTATTTCAAAAGTACAGAATTAAACTATAAGAGGTATCATCATTAAATCATTTCAATGTTGGTGCGTATATATCAGGATGTGCCTTATAATTATTGGGTAATCTTCGAGCTTATCAGGCATGCTTAAAAAATAAGCATGTATTTGCTGTTAGCTAAATGTACCTTACATTAATCCTAATTTAGGTGCTGAACCTTTTAAATGCTGGACACTTGTATATGCAAGTTTTACTTACAGTTTGATTTAGTCACAGGAATTACAAGAAAAGCACAAAAAAGCTAAGGTGTATAAGAACCTCGAGCTTGAAAATCCCATGCTTTTGGACTTATGCGGAATTCTCTTTCCTGACAACCATAAGTCTGTCTGGAGTGGACCCCATTCACTGAATCAGCATCATCGTTCTGCTCGTACTAGTTCCATCCATGCAGCTATTGCAACTTTCATGAAATAAGTTCTTATGCATGTACATTGGTTGCATAGATCTGAGGTGTTGTTTTGTTTTCCTTTTTATATTCCTAAATATTTTGTTGTATAGTTATTACCTAGTACAGGATCAAAGCGAAATTGAAAAACTGCTGAATGACATGGATGCCCTTTTTGCAGTGTTTGATGCCGAAGTTTACTTCTCCTTGCACTTACTATAGGATGCATGTTGTGTCAAAGGAGAATGAGCATGCACAGCTGGATGCTTGTCTTAGAATTATTTCTCTCACAAAAGCGGCTGGACAAATGATTTCAAAAGTAGTTTCGAGTCATCAATGTAATGGTTTTTAGGAGTTACTTGGAGGAGGGACATAATATTACATGTGAGATTGTACATGATCTAGCAAGATTCAAGAATTTGGTTCTTCACCGTGAATCTGCAAATGAAAATTCTAATTTGTAAAAGCACATTTTCAGTTTATGTTTAATGATGAGTTAGATTGCAAATGGTTTATGGCAATGCTTGGATCCTGCGCTTTTTCCATAGTCTGTACCTGACAACCAGGCTAACTAATGTCGCTTTTAGAATAGTGTTGTAGTGAAACAGTCACGCAAACAGCTTGTACCTAAAATCAAGTCAAAACGTATGTCAGCCAATACCTCTATTTAGATATATGGTCTCCCCATGCAAACAGTTTGTAAGCAGAAGCTCTTTGTGCGTGCTAATTCTTTCTAACAGTGTCGTGTTCACTTTTGATTATAATCCATTCTTCCGTATAAATTAAACTAGCATGCAATATAGATTTTTATTATATAATCATTTTATAAACTTAGTTTTAAGTGTATTCTTTTTTATTTTTTTAGTCTAACAAAAATAAATAAATAATACAATGCACAGGTTTAAAACGAACTAAGATTAGTTTTCAATCAATGTCATTCATTTTCAAGATCCAACCCTCTATAAATAAAATGGGCACATCCAGGCAGTTAAAAATTCCAGACAATTACATTGCAGTACAGATGCTCTTCTCATGCCTCAGTGACCAATCTGTCATAGCACAAGTGCAAATAAATGATTATACATCTGTAAGCTGTCTTCATCCTATGTCAATCACCGCATGTGTATGGCAATGTTGCAGATGGAAAATTTGCTGTACTGTATATTCTGGTGACACAGAAGTTCATGGCATGTTTTGATGAAACCACAAATCCATTATAATATCAGGGCAGATCATATTTCACATGACCAAGATAGAGACCGCATGCAGGGGCCATGGGACTTGCAGCAGTCACAGTCTTTGCATTTAGGATTCTCTCAACTGAAATTATTCGGTACAAAGAAAGACAAAAAATTCAGTCCAAATGAAGAAAGCAAACAGTTTTCAATCTGTAATAAAATAAGCAAAATAAAGAGAGCTATAGAAAGGTAGATCACCATCTGCAATTGTCAACTTTCTAGTTCCAACAGCTTTTAGAACACCAACAAGCAGTCTAACCTGGGAAAAATTACACAGTTTCAGATGGACCAGTCATGAATAACCTAACTACCACTAGAAAGTTTGGAGACTATAGTCAGTAAGACAACTTGTTTGAAATTTTTCTAAATGCCAAAATCCTTCTATAGCTAGTGGCATTACCTTGTCTCCTCCATGAGGAGAAGCAGGGTTCAAATGCCCTGAGCTATAAAAGGCTTTTGGCTTTTAAAAAGCCTTATAGATGCTATCTCAAACAATTAAAATTTGGATGCCAAAGGATATCTTGCAATGCATGAACTAATTGACAAAGGGGTAATACATTTTAGAGAAGGACGTAAGTACAAACTTAAGTGTTGGAATACTGAAATTTTGAGACTATTTAAGTCCATAAGAATAACAACACATGAACAATTAACTAAAAGCATTGAATTAAGAAATCCTGAGCATATAAACAGCACACCAAATATAATAACATGTGGAAAAGGTGGATAACCTGGTGGTAAAGAAAAGAGCGTGAACGTGTCTTTACTACAAAGCAACGATGCCTTCTTCTTATGCCAAATCCAAGATCAGTTCCACTATCGAAGCCTCTTGCCTTATCATCAATTGAAATAGAACTTAGAGGCAGGTCAGTCTCAGATGTGTTGGAGCTTGCATGAAGATCTTCCTGGGTTTGATCGTTTTGTCTCCTTTCAATTATTGACGGGAAATATGGATTTGAAACTACCTCAGAAACATCTAGTTCATCTAAAGTTCTCATTGGTGATTTAGCCTGAAAATTGAAGTGTCATTTTACAGCTGTTAAGATAGGCAGGAGAAATTTATATTGAAAGAATATTCCAAAAAAAAAAAAGAAAAAAATCAAGTATTTGCCAACTATTATCCTTGTAGATTAGGAACAACCTGACAACCAGCTGCTCTAAAGGAACTAAAATCATGATGTCCAACAAGAATTTTGCATGCTTCCTGCAAGATTAATAATTTAATAAAAAAAAAAACAAACAAACAAACAATAGGGTATAACTTGGCAAACATAATCTATTGACATTTGTTAACAACCTGCATAGCAAGAAAATCTAACTCCTCAGGAACATGCCATGCTCGGTCTCTCTCAAAAGTTGACAAAGACTCTGGCCCAGAGAGCAAACGGTAAAAGTACCTAAACAAGATGTTTAGCAATAATCCAAATAGTTAGTTCAAGTTTTAAAAATAATCAAACACCAAAATATAAAAACATGTATTTAAACAAAGTGAAACCACAGGTGCACTTCTGACAGTACTCCAGAGTTGAATATTAGTATATAAAAAATCCTAATCACAATCAAATAACTGGAACATATACAGCTGAAAAATTCCAACCTAAGCAATCCCTCTCTGGTTGATACCATTGTTATGTTCAATATGGCAGCCAGATGCAACACAGGGTATACATCCAACAGACTACTGTAAAAGCTAAAGCTTAGTTGGAAGTAACGTAAAATTGTAAATGTCCACTTTATTAGCTGCAGTTTTGTATCAACATATTTCAGATTAATGAGTACCTACGTGCGCTCTTTAGCTTTGAACCTAGCATGAAAATCAGCTGGAACACATCGAACATCAATCACCGTTACATCACCTTCATTCTTCTGCCATTAAAAATAAATAAAAAAATAAAAATGAAAAATGAGTCAGGATCCTGATCCTATAAACAATGATGCAAGAGATGGGCAAAATGACCCCAATTCATAAATTAAACTTGAAGTATATACCACAAAATCATATACACACACCCAGATGCAGAAGGTTATATCAAAACAGATTAAATGGTTTCTTGTGTTCCGCAACCTAAGAAGATATCTAGCAAGTCGAGACCTTCATCACAGATTAAGGCAGTTCAATGAATACGATACTTTGAAACAGAATCATCCACATCCTAACCGCTAGGATTTAAACAATGGTTTGGACCGCACTAAAAATAACAGAGCATAATGAGAGTGAAGTTAGAATGACATTCAATAAAATTTGAACAAAATATATTGTAACAGCCACAACAAGCTTCAGCACCTCACTGCTAAAAATTTTATGGTGTAGAACAAATTGTGTAATGTGATTCTTGGTACTGTAAAATTTTAAGAGATTAGTATAATTTGGCCAACTTTTTATAAAGAAAAATCCTAAAATTAAGAGCATACAAAAACTCCATGAAATTTATTGATGTTTAGACAATTCCAGGGATAATCAATTCATAGCTGTAGAAGTATATCTTCCTGAGAAAATCCAAGATATGACACATAAATTAAAATAGGGAAATGACGGTGATGCAAACAGGAAATCTCCTTGTGATTTTGTTTGCTTATAATGTGAAAAGCGAAGAAGGTCAACCAAGGCCTGTGGCAAAGAGAATACAGAAGATGCATGCAGCCACAATTCTTGAAAAATTGCTAGATGTAAGAAACCACACCTGTAAGAAATGGTTCACAGCTTTTTTGACCACTGTAGGTTCATGAGGTGGTAACTGCATTTGAAAAGGAATGAAATAACAGTTCAGAAATTTAATTGAACAGCAGAACTCACGCAAAAATCAAAATTTGTGTGTGTTACAGAGAGCTTAAAAGAAGGTGTTAATATTTCATGTAAATAAAGCATCATTAAGTTATGATGTTATTGACTTCAAAAATTTAAAAATCAATGTTCATTTTTATCAACCCAAGTAACAAAAACAAAAACTAGATTACAGTAAATACTAGAAACTTTAAAGTGCTTTGAAACACGTGCGCATGTGCACACACAACTCTAAAATAGTCCTACATAGACTTAAGAGTAATTTTTTTCCTATTCATTGCTATATGAAAAGCACAAACAGGAGTTCACTTCAAGTTATATTGGCACCATGAGCATATCACATGTTCTCTAGAAAGAGACTTAAATAATAACTAATAGTTGGCATACCACTTCACCTGGCTTTCTTTTGCTTATGCGTTCAACATCTACATGACAAACATTTGATAAGGCATGCACTCCTGCATCCTGCAGTAATGAGAAAGAGAACATCCCTGCACATCATGTCCTAGATAAAAATAGCACAAGCTAAAAGATAACTAACACATGCTCATTTATTTTGAAACAACCCAAAAGGGAAGGCATAGCACATATTGTAGTGTGGAAGGAGTATTACAAAGATGAAGAGAATATTTCTGCTGCATGCAAATGCATTACTTCAAGCAAGCAAACGATAACACCAATCAATAGACAAAGAAGTGACAAACATAATAAAGTGAGTCTTTAGATTTTTTTTTTTTTTTAAATAAAAAATAAATGATTTGACTACTATGAAGCAAATTATCATACCAGCTCCAAAAATTTATTATTACGAGGTTAGATGTAAAAATATTTTTTATCTATGTACTGACTTCTATCAACGGATCCAAAGTCTTAGTAGAACCCCACAAAAAATGGTTGCAGATAAAATTATAGACAAAGGAGCAAAGCAATTCACGTTGCATAGAACATTTATATTGATATATTTTTCTTTATACTGTGTTACAGCCAGGTACATTTTTACGGAAAATGACTCGTTTGCTGTGTTTGGATGCAACCTTAAGAATGAAAGAAAGAATTGGAAAGAAAAGTGTACACTTACTGTTCGACTAGAACAAAAAATTGAAACTGGCTGGCCAATAAATTTATGAAAAGCTTCCTACACAAACCATAAAACGACCCAGATT
The DNA here is from genome assembly GCA_033629205.1 of Lithocarpus polystachyus. Taxonomy (NCBI): domain Eukaryota; kingdom Viridiplantae; phylum Streptophyta; class Magnoliopsida; order Fagales; family Fagaceae; genus Lithocarpus; species Lithocarpus polystachyus. The sequence continues at coordinate 106,896,044 of CM066163.1, read as the reverse complement.
AGCCAAACAACCAATATGAAACTAAAACTAGCATTCTCATCTCATCCAAGAATATCCGTGAAAACTAAAAACGCAAGAACTCCACCAATTAATAACAACAAATTACTCAACTTTTGCTTGCTACCAGGGCAATAAAAAATAGAAATAACAGATAATAAGAAATAAACAAAGAAAAAGGTTATGCCTACAATATTTCCACAAGTGGCAGATTGTTATTGGTTGTTACTGTGGATAAAAAAGTAATTTCATTGGTGGGTTCAAATTAGAACCAGTAGCAACTCACCACCACAACATAGTACTTCTCATAAACAAAAGATAGGACATTTTATATTTCTGGACACCAAAACTACTTAAGTTATGAAACTCAAAGTTTCTATTTTCCTTTGTTTTCTTCTGATTTCTGAACATCCAAACATAATAAAAGAAGCAACCAAGCCCAATTGAACTAATCTAAAAACTCATTTAATCCACTTTCTTCAATGTGATACCTTCATTTAATTCCAAAAAGAAAAAGACTCACTTTAACTCCATTTTCTCAACAATCAAACAGAGACTTATTAGTGCAATTTTAGCAATCAGGAACTAACACATTGGTCCTTAATCATAGACTCAAAATTTCTTTGGCTCCAAAGAACTAAAAAAAAACAAAAACAAAAAATACAAAATACAAAATTTTAAAATAAGTAAATACCTGAAGAACCCCAACGACTGTACGGCAATTGAGCTGTTGCTGGGACCCAGAGAATCGAGTCCCAATATACTCTATTGCGACCAGGTACCGTTGCATTCTAGGATTTGGATTCGTGGGCTTTACCGATTGTTCTTGTTGTTGTTGTTGTTCCTCTTCGTCTTCGGACTCGGTGGTGGTTTTTGCTATTTTGGAGGGTCGTTGAGGGGCCTCGGAGGTGGTGTCTAGCAAGTGCTTTGGACTTTCCGTCATGGGTCACTATTCTTTTTCTCTCTTGCTTTCCCAGCTTCCAAACAGTACCGTAGTAGGGGTTATTCTGGTTCTGAAATATTGAGGGCATTGGGTTTAAGGGTTTTAGCTGGTGTTTGGGTGCACGGTTCTGTTGTTCCCAACCTGGATTGGAATGAATATTACCATATTAGTATATTACTCTGAGGCTTTGAGCAATGCTACAAACACAAAACGTTTCACGATATTTTTAATAACAATTGAATTGGCAAACTTTTACTAGTTCTTACTTGAATGGTGTCCGCAAGTCAGATTTGTACCAAACATAGACTCGACCTAACCAATTCAAGTGGGGAAGAACGAAACCTACTGTTGACCATGAAGGAATGTCGAATCAGACCTCATCAAGTGAAAGGTGGGTATCGATTAGATTTAAGTTTGTGGCAGTAGAGTAAATTTCACCAAATTGGCCAAACTTTCATTAGATCTAGGCATCTAGCCAAGATCTCCTTATATCGATGGAGAGAGAAATCTAAAACTTATTGAAATAGAGGCAAAATCTGATTGGAATATTGTGGAGGATGGCAAAAAGACCCTTATATGGATGAAGAACAAGTCGAAAAAGGGTGGGAGATATGAGTTTTAGGCGAGTTGAGTTTGTCGGGTTTGAATCTCTTTCACCTGTCACTTAAACCAACCTTGTCGGATCTTCAGCTTCTAAACTACCACCAACCACCATGCTTATCGGATCAGTTGAGTTTGGGTTGGATGGCAGTGGATTGGACGATTCCAACAGGTTCAGTTGGTATGTGGACACCATTGACATCGCTTTTTTTTTTACCTACTACTAACAATCTATCACATCAATAGTTGTAAATTTTTTGTGTCTATAAACTTTCTCTATTACTTGTATTGGGGGGACTAGAGAGGAGGAGGTGGGTCCAACCAAAAAGAATAAAGAGGAGTAGGCATGATCATGGTCAATTGTCAATCATGCTCCTAAAGGGGGGGTTTGAGTTTTGACATGATCCTTTCAACGTGCAAATTCTCCCACTCATTATTGATCGACAGATTGGATGAAACTACTTGTAACCCATTTTTGGGTGGATGGTGATGGGTCATGAAAACACTTTTCTTGGGACTAAAGTAGGGAGGTGAGTTTGACTCACCACACATGAGACACAGGGACAAGGATCATATGATCATGGGTTGGTCAATGCTCAAGTTGGGGTTTAAACCAATACTCAACCAAATCCCTCCAAGTGACAAATTCTCCCACTTGTTGCCAACTAACAAAGTGAACAAAACTGTCTGTTACCCACCTTCGGGTGGGCAATCAGGCTCGTTGAATTGATCTTGAACCTATTATTTTCCACAACTTCTTCATATGAATCACATGATGTAGCCTATTATTTTCCACAACTTCTTCATATGAATCACATGATGTAGCCACCCTCTACCCTTATGCCAACCAACCCTCTCTCTACTCTATGACCACCCTTTAATCTTAAGCCAAACTAACCAAACGCCTCTTCTGATTTCTTGAGCAAACAGTCAACCGCTTGTTTTGACTATTCAAATCTGTCATGTATTGTCTTTAATTTCAGTTTTGACTCATGGTGTTGATAGTCAGCTTAGCTGTAACTATTAGTTATTTCTTAGTAGTTAGAGATTATAAATAGACTTTTTTTTTTTTTTTTAATGAATAGACCTGTTATGTAAGAGAATAATCAAAATTGTTTTCATTTTTTTTTAATGCAACTTTATCTTAGTTTTGACTTCTCAAATCTGGACAAATTGTTTCTCCAGTTTTGATCACTCTTATGAACGAGTGGGTGTCATCAGACTAAAAACAAATTGATTAGAATGAATCTTAGTCACCTCTCACCCGATTATATTCTTATAGAGCATTATTTAAAGCATACATTTTCAAATAAAAATACATCAATTCCAAATAAGTGTTTTTATTTTTTCAAATTAAGTAAATAGTATGGTAGTATATATGTATATTTTGAAAACCAAATTTGTTGGCTTTTTCAAAGTGTACAACATTTGTTACATATCTTAAGAGAAGCTCGTGTCAATTTTAAGTCAAACCTTTCTAGCGATCATTTACCATCATGTCAAGGGAATTCATACCATTTCAAATCTACTATGAAGATAGATTATGGATTTGTTGATTTCTCCAGTAAATAACATAAGACAATTTTAATGATTTTGTAAATTACTTGGATCTGGGTTTTGGTCTACATTTTTTTTTTCTTTTTATTACCATTTTTGTTTAACACTTGAGCCACTTTTTTGTATCCCCTTGAATCGGATAGCACTATGTTATTTCCTATGTTTGTATTAGGCATATTTACTTTCTTCGTTGGGTCCATAGGAATCCCTTTTAATCAATTCAATCAACAAAGAGTGGATTTGGATATATTATCCAAATTGTTTCAAGTCTTCAACAGATATATTTAGATTTCTAGTTAAAAAATTATGGTCAGTCTTCTCCTTTAATGAGTTTACCCTGAAATTTCAAATTGATAACAATTAGATATTTATTAAGCAAATGTCCTGGTCCATGAGTTCGTAATTCCACATTCCATCCTCTGGGGGCAAACGGTATAATTTAATTAAAATTTGACGTGGGTAAAATCCATCACCCATATGAAATTAGCAAATGTTTGATGAATTAGCAGCTCGCTAACAGCATTTTGTTACAGGAAATCAGGTTTTCTGAATACCTCTCTCTTCCAGCCTATTAAGTAAAGTAACTGGAACCTCATCACATGGTCTTTGAGCCTACTGAAAAATAGAAATGCTAAAACTCTGATAAACTGGAATCAAGCACAAAACTGTAAAATCAATATCTGACACCAAACTCCAACTAAACCAGAAACAGAAACATCAAACCAGGACTCAATAACCTGAACAATAAACTAAGAAAATAAACACACAAACCAACTTAGGAATAGAATAAAAATTGACATATAGAAGGGAGGGATAAAGACATCAAAAGAGATGGAGAGAGGGGGGGGGGGGGGGGGGGGGGGGGGGGGGGGGGGGGGGCGCGCTCTAACCTAATAACCTAGAAACTCTAAAATGCTGATGTTGTGGAATTTCCTATAGGATTCTTTACAGAACTACTCTTCAGAGGGGAACCATTGAGGGAAAGATTTTTAGTGAGATGGATAAGAGTATTGGGATCGGTAGTTGTAGTTCTCTTGGCAGCCCCTAATTCCACCTCAATTTTCCTTTCTCCTGCTGTGTTATCCTGCCGAAAACAAAAAAAAAAGGGGGTGAGATTGGTGCAACAGATTTTCAAAGGGAGCCAAAACACTAGATAATAGAAGGAATTGAAAAGGAAAAGAGAAGAAAAAGAACCATCAAAGGTAACCATCATTAATGCTAGTAATAGTAACATGAATAAGAGGATCTGCAAACTATAACATGTACTACATAAACTTGCAGTGAAAATTTTAGCCTTCACAATGGATTCTACACAAAATTGCTAACCACCAGGAAATGGCATGAAAGAATTAAGCAGAAATATTAAACAAAGTCACTACCTCTAATTCAGTAGCCAATAATTAATAACATGCAATAAATTACTAAGTGCACAATATACTAATCTCCACATAAGCCAATACCACCTAATTATGTGCAATAAACATAAGTATCCAAATACAGAGAAAATCAAGCCTGGTTACAGTTAGTTGATTTCAATATGGTGGCTTTGAAGGCAAGTAAAGCAAACACCATTTATATTCTCAAGGTCCCAGTTCAAGAAACAAAGTCACCATTTCTCAAAAAAAAAAAACAAAAGGTCCCAGTTCAGGAAACTATGTTGGGTGTATTTTACAGAGAAAGAAAAAATGAATTACTTATAAATAATCATAGAAACTATCAATTAGAGCAGAAGTTTTGTATAATAGAAAAGGTAGTTCCGTTCCATAGGAATAGAAATTTTTAAATTAATAGCGAAGAAGGAATTGAAACTTACAGGAATATCACCGTTACTGTACATTTCCATTTGTGGAGTTGGAGGCTTGTTGCTTTTGGAAAGAAGAGACTTCTCTCTATTTTCATAAAATTTAAAATCATCTAACAATGATGATTTTGCTGTGTAACTTTTAAAAATACTCAGCATTTCCAAACCTTGCTTCAGCCCAACCTGCAAAGTATAATAATAAAAACAAATGTCTCATTAATGATTCCAACAAACAGAAAATATGGACAATTCTCTTGATCCTAATTGTCACAAGAAAAAAAAAAACCAAAATAGAAACCAAAATTCAAGATTAAAATAATAAAGATACTATGAAATGACATTTGATAACAGAACCTCCACCCGACACTTGGGTAAATTCTACATTTTAGGTAAAACCACAAATGTAATAATCTTTTCTTTTTTTTTTTAAAAAACAACTTAACTCTAAACTAAGCCTTGATTTCAGAAAAAGCAAAAATCTAATCAGCCTTAGTTTAAATTAAGTTGAGCTCAGCATTATGCATAATCTTAATAATGATTAAAAAAAAACATAAAATACCAACATACAGTTTATTTCAAAATTTAAATAGTAATGATTCACATCAATGTCTGAGTTTACAAATGGAGCAAGGACAATGGAGGTTCATTGTACTTTCTTTGCTGTTAAGTGACACTCAAAGAACATTACATATCAAGAAATGACAAATAATTCCATTCTAGGGGGATGAAGCAGTTTTTTGTTTCTATTTTTTAACACATGCAACACCAACTTAACACAACTTTTCAAAAAAAAAAAAAATACTAAAAGACAAAAATTATATATATCATAGATCAGTAGATCAGGTTCACTGCTAAACTAGTAAGTACAAATGGAGTGCTGTCAACAATGAAAGGAAGTGATACCTCTTGAGTGTCCCGGGTAAAAGTTACAGGCCTATTCTCATTGTTTTCTAGGATAATGTGCCGCAGCTGAGTGTTAGGAACATCTTTTACTATATGCCATTTTACTGGAAAGAATCCATTCCACTTGTCAAGTTGCCAAAATTCCATGTCTTTATTAAAGTCCACCTGTCCAATCATCTCAGCAACGCCCACAAACTGTCCACTTCCATTAACCTGGAAAATGGGAGTGATTGTTATAGAAGGATACACCACATGTTTGGTTATATAACTTTAGAACATGCTGTACAGCATAATAATTAATAGACTACACAGATGCCCACTCCCACAGTCGATGTCTGCTAACAGTAACACAAGTACATAGATAAATGATCACAAACTGATTTTCCCTAACCATGGCCATAAAATTGATAGTTGAACATGCTGCCACATTAATCTAGCCAGCTATTAGAAAATAATTCTCCAAAGAAATTAAAATCAAGTAAAACTGCAAAAGCATAAAGCTAGCTTATTTATGCACTCTAGTTTACAACATTAGATAATTTTGGAGGGGGAGAAGGGGGGGGGGGGGGGGATTTTAATAAGATCATCTTTAACATGTATTTTAACCTATGAGAATGACAAAACACGTAATTTACCTAACAAAAAAAATATAATTTTGACTCACCGAGAAGAAGAGGAACATTGGACACTTCGAATTTTTCTCAGTTGCTTTTGCTTCAACATCACGGAATGCTGCATCTAACTTCTTATTTCCATTAGGAGTACTGGACCAAACATTATATTTAATACTCTTGTGAATATCATCTTCACTGTAGGACTTGATGATGTAAAATTTTGCATTTTCATACTCAGTCGGGAAATCTTGAAGGTTGTATTCGTCACTATGAACTGCGAGCCCCAAATCCACAATCTCGCCGGATGAGTCTGAAGAAGCACTCTTGTTGTATGCCCTAGGTCCACGAGTTAATTCAGTTGAGTTTTCGAATTCTCCATTCCTGTTGTATTTGTCTCTCAACTTACTTCTATCATTTACATTCCATGCTCTCCCATTTGGTCGGTAATTCACTTGACTATTCTGAGGGAACAGACCTTGTTTTTGGTAAGTAAACGACGACAACTTCCCCATTGGGTTGTAACTTTTGAAAAGGCCTTTTGAGAAGTCAGAACTTAAATGAGGCACCTGTAACATTATAAATTCACATAATCAAAACAATTATACCAGGTAAGAGAGCCCATGAGTAACGTTAACACCTTAACAGATCAATTCAAACAAAGTATTTCCTCCCTACACATTTAAAAGATTCTATAATGACAAACAGGTATGGCAAATAGTAGTACAATAAAATTATTGAACTGCAACTGAAAAGGCAGATTCAAATTTAAAGAACAAACCCCTCAAATTTTAGATAGACATAGTGCAGTAATGCAATTACTATAATCTTAAGTCTTATCTCTTCTTACGGAACACTTTGCTCAAACAATATCATGATATCAAAATTACTATGCTCTTCAAACAAGGGTTGCTTCAAACATTAAGTACCTTGTTAAATGTTCTGACAGGTTGTGTATGAGGAATAGGCTTTGAAAATTTGCTAGCAACATTGCCATTTGTTCTCATTGAGTAGGAGCTATTAGACTTTGCAAAAGTGGTTGAACCTGGGGTAGATTTCCCATTAGCAAAACCAGCAGAGCTTCCATTTGGAGCATCCCCAACATATGGTGAATCCCATGAATAACAAGGCATTGCTTCAGATCCATAGGGAACAGGTTGCTGAAGATATCCTGAGGAAGCCAAATATTGCTGTTGTCCAGCACACTGCCCATCAGCACCCACAAGAGTCCCTGAAGGATATGGGTAGCCAGGCAGATAATAGACCATTGAAGCATTGTCAGATTGCATACCCTGGAGCAACATCCAATGACGGAACAGACACCAATTTCAATTAGTAATGCCAAATTCGCAGGTCAATTTCATCAGTAATTTCCACAAAACATGGAACAGAACATACCGTATGAGAACCATCCGCTTGAAGATTATAATGATCACCTAGCTGATTATAGGATCCATTAAATCCTGCAAAATGACAAAATAAACAAAATTTCCCCAATAAGAATGGATAGAACAGCTGATTAATTAAAAAATGCCATCTTTTTTTTAGCAAAGGCTCTACATGGAACTATTAATTAAACTGCAAACTGAACAATAAAAAATGGAACTATCAAGCAAAGTTCCATGCTTTTATATAAAACTTCCTTAGTAAAGAATGAGGAACAAAGAGAGAAAATTTTCTTTCTACACATGTATAAGGGTTTCAGATGTTTTTGGGTCAAGTATCTAGCTAGATATGGTATTACCACACAAGTGTCAAATTAATCAAGAAAATCACTCAATAAAACTAATCAGCATAACCAGTTCATTCCTTCAGCATAGGGCAACCAAAGCCACGTAGCAAATCATACTTACAACATCACCATAAACACAACTGCAACATTATCAACTTCACCAATTCAGCAACACCTATTCAAAGGTCAATTCCCATCAGCGAAGATTTTCATTTTGGGACCTAGCCTATCTCTCCGACCTTAACTTCAATATTAAAGTATCCTTGTTGGCAATCCAAGTCGGGTTCAAACATTAGAATAACTTTCCTACCAGATTAACCAGTCCATACCACAAACTTGACACTAATGTTTTCTTTGCTAAACACGCCTTCAAATTGCCCATGAATAGAAAGATACACACCATTACATTTTTCACCATTACAATTTTTCAACTTTAGAGGACATCTAAGAACCTTTTTTTTTTTTTGGTAAGTTGGAGGACATCAGAAACTTGACTTCACCAAATCATGACAAGATGATAATTTAAGGCATCAAAGCCTTGACTACATAAAATTGGTTTTAACCATTCATACTAGAAGACATCAGGGTCTCCTTATAGGAAATCTTTTTAGGCATTCCTTTCCACTTGATCACTATCCACAACTAAATTAGCCCTTCTCAGAACAATGCATGTCCAGCAATAAATCCTATAAGCTATGCTAAAATAGGGTCAACAAACAGAACATTACTGTCACCAATCAAAGGATCTACTCTTTAATTTAGCTGAGAAATGGCAGTGGGTAGGATCCTCAGTCACAGATACCCATTTACTAATTTTTTTTTAATTTTCAACAATTGTCATGATTTTCTGCTGAATCAATTTTAGTTCTATTAATAGTGTTTGTGGACAAAGAACCATTTTAACATCTAACCTGGGAAATAATAATTGTAACAGCTAGTAGGTGGATGGTATTCACCATGCTCTCCAACTGATTTGTGATCAGTCTCACCTTTGGTGCTAGAGGTAGCATCCATAGTAGAGGAGACGTAGGAGGTAGAATCAGATGGAATCCCATCTTTCCCAGATGCCTGCAAGATACATTAAAACAATGTCCAATTGAATTTCAAGAGTGATAGAAAGAAAGGTGATGTTAAATAAACCAAGAAACCCCCCCTTGAATAAAAATCAAAACCCTAACCCCAGCCAAATAGAAAACCAGAAATAGGTTACTGCATTAAAACATCTCGTATGCACAGACTACGAAAGTCTAACGCAGTGTACTACTACTAAACAAAAAAAAAAGCATGAATGCATGATCTCATTGCGTTACAAAACATCCAAATTACACACAGATTGATGCATAAGCTCGTAAATATGACTGATACAATGAACAAACTAATTTTGGCTTCAGTGATACACAGCAACATCATTCTACCTGCTCAAGAAAGAAGAGCATTAAATTATTGTAATATTAAATACACAAACTCTACAACCTGAAAGCTCCATATCTCATTGTACAAAGAAACATCTTGGACTAACAATATAACATGCTGCCAACTCAATGATTTAAGGCTTTGAACTCCAATGGCATTCAAAACCACCCCCCAAAACACCAACATGAACTAGAAGCAAACATAAACAACAAAGGGGGAAATAAAGAATTGCTAACTCTGACTTACCGCATCTTGCTCATTCAATTCAGCAACAGATTCTGGCTTCATTCCTGCAGCCAAAAGCTCAGCTGGAATTCACGGTTAAGTAAAACATCCAGTAACAGCCCAAATAAATCTTATCCTTAAAACTAAAAAATGACCCTAGTATGTTATCAATCCAAAGAATCAAACCCATATAAGCCATTCAGACAATCAAATCCAACACAGTGGTTACTTTGATACTTAAAAAAAATAATCACTATTCCCACTAAGTAACCCCTGAACTCACAAACTTGATGCAATTTTCAATCTACACATAAAAAAATTCAATCTTTAAGCACTAACTAGCTATAATTGTTATAATAAAGCAAATTCTATTGCAAAACAAACAAAACCCAGATCATATTTATCGATTTAATTCACAAAAACAAGAACTTTAAAACTATTTGCACCACATATTCCAATAAAACAACACAAACCCACATACACATACTACTTCAAAAGCACAAAACAGATTAAAAAGGATACGTTTCTCCAATATCTTCTCTCCAGCCATTGTTTCAATCTTCGAAAAAATAAATCACAACTCACCTACAGTCCAACAATGAATAAGAAAAAGACGAAAAGGGTTAGTCTAAGTTTTTATACAAAGTCAAGCTGTATTTTCTAATAAAGGAAATACTACTATTTTTTTTATTTTTTTTACTTAAACCCTAAGGAAACCTTAAACAAAACAAAAACAAAAAAACATTAATTTCTTAAATAGAAAAATCCAACATTCTCTTCCAACATCGACAGCGACTTATGCGTTTCATATTTTTTCATTCTTAAAAAAACATAACCTTTAAAAAATTTCTCACCAGGAAAATTTAATAAAATAAATTAAAAAATAATAATCAATTTAGATATTTTATAAATTAAAAAAAAAAAACATCGAATTTAGATATTTTCTAAGCTCTATTCTCATATTTTTTCCCGAAACCTATACATAAAGCGAAAGAATTTAAACAAAAAAAGCGAATTTGCAAAGAGAGAGCGAAACGTTTCAATTTACGAACAAAAAAAAAAACGTATCCTAAGCTTCTGATATAAATTTATTATATAAAAAATAAAAAAATAAGTGTTTCACACAGTAGACTTCACTCACACACAAACAAACATAGAGAGAGAGAGAGAGAGAGAGAGAGTGTGTAACCGAAACGAACCTAAAAAACAGAATTGGGAAAAAAAAAAAAAACGCGTATCGAATCGGCAGGGACCGATCTGAAAGAATCGGAAAACCGCTTCGGTTGCGAAAAGCGGTTTTCCAAATAATAAATATTTTATATATATAAATAAATAAATAAAGAGAGAGAGAGAGTGAAGACGAAGACTAAGAAGAAGGAGAAGAATTGGGTTAGAAAAGAGAGAAACCCTTAAACGGTGGAATGGACGGTTAGGATTTTTTCCTACTGTTGAGTACAAAGGATGTGGGCCGTTCGATGAGAATGGGCCAAAATAAGCGCAGGACCTATCAGCCTATATGTGTTGTTGTTGGGATGGAATGGGGGGTTTTATGTTTTTCTTTTCTTTTTTTTCTTTTTTTGGATAAAATAAATAAATATTGTGAGTACTTTGAATTTTTTTTAAAATTAATTATAATCACTTGACTCCAACACAATAGGTAAATACAAAATTATGATATGTTATTAAAATAATTAAATATAAATCTTAAATTTTATTTTAAGTTTCTTCAAATTTTTTTTGCAATAGAATTTTAGTCACCGAACAATTTTAAATCTCTTTAACTTAAATAATAGAGTTTTGTTTAAATCAAAATATCCGAAAAAATTAAAAGGAAAAATATAATTTTAGTTGAAATCAAAATTTTAATTTCTTTAACTTAGATAATAGAGTTTTAGCTACATTAAACTATGCTAATAAGATATATAAAAATAATTTAACAATTAATGAGGGCGAAATCACTTATCATAGAAAGAAGATAGTCCCTTGAAGCAACTAAATTTTTTAAGACCCAACTCTATTATATAGGATATAGTATACAAACTAATTAATATAAAATTAAAATAAGTAATAGACTTTATTTTAAATTATTTTATAATTTATTTTATGTAATAATATTATAGTTGAAGTAGATAACTACTCTTTATCATCTAATCAATATATTAATTAGTTTTGTTTTAAAAAAATATCAATTAGATTTTGGTATACACAAAATTTGAACCGATTAATTCAAAAATTTGTACCCATTGCCCATTGGTAGGATTCCAAATTTCCAATCCATTTTCGACATTCAACCACCAAAAAAAAAAAATGTAATGATTGAAATTGAACTAACTAGAATCTAATAAAGTAGATTATTCTAAAAATTAATAAATCACTTGATATTTTGGTGATAGATCAATAGTCTTGTAATGCAACTAGCACCTCCTAGTATTTTCAATGAAGACATTCATAACTCAAATTCTCATTTCCCTAACTATTATTATTATTATTATTATTATTATTATTATTCGTAATTGAGTGCAATATGGTAAACTGTTGCAAAAATTAATGATAAAGGTTCAAGTGACCGCATGGTGATAATAGTATCATTCATGGTGTTGTATGTATGTGGCTTAGACAAAATCTTAAAAACTCGAAATTTTATGAGTGCATATTTATTTTTTATTATTTTTTTATTTTGAACCATTAAAGTGAAAATTTCAATATATATTTATATATATAAAATATATTGAAATTTTTACCCCTAAATTTTAGGATAATTTTAATTTTGCTTTCTAAAATTTCAAATTTTGGATCTATACCTCTAATATTATGAATCCAAATCTTCTATCTCACTTTTCCTGCTCCACTTTATACTCCATCAATAAATACTTGCCACGTATTAACTTAATTAATTAAATATTATCATTAATTAATAATGATAATATTAATAAGTCAGTAATGATAGTATTTAATTAATTTAGTTAACACGTAACAAACATTTATTGGTGGAGTATAAAATGAAGCAGAAAAAGTGGGACAGAAGATTTGGACTCTAATATTATATATGATTTGGATTTAAGTCTCTACATCAATGCGTTGTGATGAGGTGTCTGTTAAACGTGCTAAGTTCAAAATAATGCCATCCTTTTATTCAAAACTACATCGTTCTAATCATTAGTTTACAATTTACGCCTTTAAATTTTGGACAAATTTGGAATTGCCTAGTAGAAATTTCAAATGATTTGTTCAGACTCACTAATAGCATGTTTGGGAGTTTAAAAAAGGAGAGGGAGTAGAGTAGAGGGAGGGAAAGTAATTCAATTACCTTGTTTGGAAGTTTTTTAAGGAAGGAGGAGGGAGATTTGGAGGGGTTTGGAGGGGTTTCAACTTCCTCTTACCCATCATTTTTAATTCTTCCAAATTGGAGAAATTTGGAGGGAGAGTAGAATAAATAAGTTATTAGCCAAATAAATTCCCTAATTTACCATTTCTAAATTAACAAAATTACTCTTTCTAAAGGCCTAATTACCTCCTTCCCCCTCCCTAATTTTAAAAACATCCAAACAATGTAAAGGAGAATCATTCTCCTCTACTCTCCTCCCCACTACTCTCCTTCCCTTTACTCCCCTCTACTCTCCTCTCTCTCTAAACTTCCAAATAAGCCATAAAAGTAAGGAAAGTGTTACAATTGCTAAAAAGTAAAAACTAAAAAGAACCAATTAATTAGGTACCACTTGGCCAGTTGACTGTGCTCGTCATTCCTAGTCACGTGGTAAAAAATCAGAACAAAAAACCTTAAAGGGTTGAATTGAAATTTGGACAAAGTTAGATGGCATGATTTGTAATTTAGTCAAATTTTGACTAAGACAAAAATGAAGCTAATCTTAAAGCTAGAGACCAAAAATATATTTAAGTGTAATTTTTATTATACATTTTATTATTCAATTTAAAATATTTTATTAGTTTGCATTTTTTTTTTTTGTGAAACAAACATGCACACAAGAGAGAGAGAGATTCTAAATTTCTAATACAAAAGAACACAACAAACTCCATTTAAAAGCCACGGTAAATTTTAAGAAAGTGTATTGCATGTAGCATATGTTTTGAATATCGGATTTTATTTAAATTGAGCACTATGTGGATTAACATATACGTCAATAACTTTTTATTTGTTTGAGAAGAAGTATCAAAGCAAACATCATTCCATAAAAAAATAAAAATAAATAAATAAACCATTTACAGCGTACTTTCACCGTGGTAGACTACTACTCTCCTAGACTATGGCTAAATTTAAATTGTTAACATAAATTTGCTCTAAGTGCAATTCTATAACCAATGTTTCAAGACATCTATCTTTTTTTTATATAGAAGAATTGGGGGGAAAAAAAAGTATTCGTAGTGTAGGCTACTCCATCAATAATTAAAACTCAAAACATAGCACACAATATGGTTTCATTTGAACTAGTTTTATTTTTTCATATTCATTTCGACTTAACAACATGGAAAAATTATTAGATACTCCTGGAGTACCATAAATGCGTAGTCCTTCCTCTCACATAAACGGTGGATCTCACTAGTTAATAATTGGATCCACTATTCATGTGAGAGGAAGAAGTACACATTTATGGTACTTCGGGAATACATAATAATTTCCCAACAACATGAGGTAGGATTTTTATCTCATCTTAATAGTTTCATATCCTCTATATATGGTAATGGCAACAACAAGTGTCTTTATCGATGCAATAACCAGAAAAACTTTCACCAATTTGTGCAGTGCAGTTAGTGATGCAATCGTTAACGTGCCTTGGACAGTTCACAATCTTGACAATAACATCGGAAGGGCATTCCTGGCCCTGCACCTCTCTCACAGGACCTGTTTTCAAAACCAAGATAAAAGGAAAGCCCATTAAATTGGTACACACATGTTTTCAAAATCCAGATTTATATATATATATATATATATATATATTTGTTTTTTTGATGGGCCAAATAAAATTTAAGAAAATGAAGTTTTATGTAGGCTTTGTACTAAACCATTAGGTAATTTAACAATCAGCCAAAAAGTAGCATATTCTAAGCAAAGAAAAATTAATACTATACATTATAGGTTTGACTTGATGGTAATTTACAAGTATGAACGAAATCCCATAAATTTTTTTTTTTTTTTGATGGGCATAATTTTATTGTTTAACTCAAAAAATGTGTTCAATTCTATATGGTTTTGTCATGTAAAGGGAAGCTCTCTTAACTAAAAAATTTTCTCTCTCAAAAAAAAAAAAAAAAAAAAAACTTTTAGTTAAAATTATTAAATGCAAATTCTTAAAGCTGAATAAATTATTCATGCTTTATAAATTTAAGACTATAATGCAATTTTACTATAATTTGCCAAATACTCAAAACTAGGGCTGTCCAAGCAAACCGGTCATCCAACGAAACTTACCAAATCGACTGCCAGTGGCCTAATCCAATACATTCGTCGGTCGGCTACAAGTCCAGTCTCTCAGAAACCCACTTTGGCGAGTCAAGTGGTGGGTGTCCACCAAAACCCAAGCTACCGGACCTAACCGAAAAACGAACCCTCGTGACTACTGGATTCTACCTAGATCTAACGATTTTTGAACCTTCTCCATTTAGATCCCGCCACGTTTGGCCTTTCTTTGCTTAGATTCGTTCAGATTCAACGATTTTTTCTTAGATATGCTTAGATCCAGCGACGTTTGGCTGGCTTAGATTTAGTGAGGTTTAGCACAGATCCACAAAAAATCTAGCCAAGTCTTTCTCTCCTCTGCTTAGATCCAATGAAGATCTACCACCACCACCGCTCCATTGGTTCAACCAAACCGACCGATCATCTGCTAGATCCCGATTTGACTCGACCTACAATGGTTGCAAATCGTCACTTCTTCCACTCGATCTGAGCGGGTCAAGTGGCAGGTTGATCTCAAACCCGATTCACCTAACCCGTGGACAGTCCTACTCAAAACACTAAATAACTTTTTACATAAAACTCTATTTCTCAAAAGCTTTATAATAAAATCTCTACTTTGTTACAGAAAATATGTCAAATGGACGCAATGAAGACAATGGATTGCCTAGAAAACAAAAATAAAATAAAATTTTAACATCCTTACACTCCAAACATTTTCTTTCTTATTTATTTAAATGTTAGACCTGTTTTCTAAATTTTGACTTGTCCACAATCATATATAGACTATAAAATATTACCACCCAACACTTCAAAAATAGAAAGAACTTCCTTTGCCAAAATGAGAGACTGAGAAATGAATTACCATTTGAACAAAGTAAGAAAAACACCATAAGAAGAGAGAAAACTGAAAACCACTTCATCTTGAATTTTTTTTTTTTTTTTTCAAATGCACCTTAGTGTTTTGCAAGCTTTCAACCTCAACAATCTCATTATTTATAAGTCAATGCTAATTAATTTCATTTATGTGGTATTTTTCAATTATGGCATCTTGTTTTAAAATTTCTCAACTAATTTATTGTCAAGCTTGGACTATTATGGCCAAATTAGGTGGCAAATTTAATATAATCTTAATACATCATTTTTTTAATAAATAAGATATAAAGTAATGCTAGAAATACAAATTTTTTTTACAAATTATTGATACAGTGAGTGTTTATTCATAAATGATAAAGTGATAGTAGTTATTGGTCTAGATGAAAACCAATAAGAAGTTGGCCACAACAACATTTTGTAAAAATGCTGTAAAATAGTTTGTAATTAAAAGTGCTACGTCCATAACATTTTCATAACAAATCATAGGTTATTAATTGTTATTGGTTCTAATTTGAACTTATCATTGAAATTACTATTTTGCCTCACCACTAATAATATGTAACAATCTGTCACTTAAAATTTGTTGTGAAAGAAATCAGAAAATGCTAAGCATTATCCAATTTTATCATTGAATTGAATCATATACTTCTAATCTACGCTTGAATTGGATTGTATTAGCTAGTTCCATTTGAAGCCCAAATATCCGATATTAACAATAATATAACCCAAGCAGACACAAGCTATAACAAATAATTTTAGCTTATGGGGGACTCAATTATGTATCAGTGATTTTTTTGGGTATATTACATTTTGAATCCTATATTTTAAGGACAGTTATTTGTTATTGGCTCTCATCTAAATCCATTATTGACTTCACATTTTACCTATTACTAATAATTTATCACTTAATATTTGTTGTAAAAATGTTGTATCCTTAACTTTATTCATTCATTTTACAGATTATGAGGATCTAAACTCCCAAAACAACATGGACTTTATTGAATAAATTAAACACGTTTGGCAAACTTATGTGGTACCTAATGAAAAATTCAAACAGAGAGGCTCCTTATGCAAATGAAATATAATTTTAAGAAGTCAAATTCAAATTCTGAAATTTTATAATGAAAAATACAAAAACTCCCATAAGTCTTGCAGCAAGTTCTAAAATTTCTTGAACAGCATATCTCGTAGAATTTCAAAATAAATTAAAGGAAAATGTTAACGAGAGCTGTACAGCATTTGTTAATAATCTATTTTAAGAAAATTTTGATACCACTTTTATAAGAAATGAAAAGAGCTGTCAAAATATTAATTACTTTTTTTTCATTTCTCATAAAAACTTTCTTTAAATGAATTATTAACAAGTGATGTACAACACTCGTTAACAGTACCCTAAATTAAAACATCCCTAGTAAATATTTATGTGGTTAAATTTGTTTCAGTAACTTGTGCAAATGATACAATTATAACCATAAAAAAAATGATCTTTTAAGTATGGATTAATTTTCCCTTTTTTTTTGGGATATCTAAAAGACAAAAATTTCCTTTCTAGTAATCTAGTGTGGGTTACAATTTACATCATGAATAATTACTAACTGAAAAATCAGCACACTTACGAAATGTATTTATTTTATTCATTTGATCTTTTTTTTCCCCAAATATTTATTTCAAATTAAAAGTCTAAAAGAGGTAGGATTTCCATCTCTATATAGTTTCACTTTTACACAGCAACTTTGCAACAGCAATGGAGCAAGGAAGAGGGCAAGCAACAACTATCGGTGTATTTTGGAGACTGCTCAGAGCATTTTTTGGAACATTTCTTAGGTGTACAGGGAGGAATGACATTGAAAGTATCTGCATCTGAGCATACTGGAGGAACTGTTTTCAAAACCAAGTAAAAAGGAAACCATTAGATACGTACATAAATGTTTTCAAATTCCAAACAAAAATGTAATAAATGAAGATTTATGTTGGCTTTGTACTAAACCAGTAATTAATTTAACAATCAGCCAAACAAAGAGAAAAGTAACCCATTCTATGAAAATTTAATTTTGCATTATAGGCTTGACTTGATAGTAATTTTATTAATTTGCAACTATGAAGGGAATCCCACAACTTTATGGTTTGATCCAAAAATGAAGTGATAATTAGATTTTGAGGTTTGTTTGTTTTTGCTTTTAGAGTGGTCAAAAGACTCAAAACCTGCTTTATCCTATAATTTTTTTTTTTTTTGCACTAAAGAACTTTAAGGGGTCATTGATGCTGAAAAAAGTATTAAGACATTTTTTGTAGAAGAAATATATTACGTCATAAAATATCAAGGGAGACTGTTCATATCATCTTGAAGTATAGAAAAAACGTTAGGTAGAACATCTTCCATTCAGACTACCAAATGAGAAGTAAAAAATAGCTCTTCATGCTAGTAAATGTGCAGTTGTATTACAAAGCCTACTTACAATATTAAGACCAAAGTTAAAATTAAGAGTTTTTATGACGACACTTT
The DNA here is from genome assembly GCA_033629205.1 of Lithocarpus polystachyus. Taxonomy (NCBI): domain Eukaryota; kingdom Viridiplantae; phylum Streptophyta; class Magnoliopsida; order Fagales; family Fagaceae; genus Lithocarpus; species Lithocarpus polystachyus. Next base: position 106,877,473 of record CM066163.1, on the reverse strand, counting down.
ATAATATAATGTTCATGATTTATAAATTCATAACTTCAATATACTATCCATCATAATCTACCAAATATTCACTATATATCCTTTTAGTTATAACTTAATTTCACAAAAGCTATACTAATAAAACTCACTAATTATAATTATAATTCCTATAACAATGCAACATAAGAACAAAGAAGACGAAGAGACTCCTTTAAAAACAAAACCAGAAGAAAAAACTAAAACTTGTTTACACTCCGAACATTTTCTTTTTTATTTTTTTAATTGTTAGGTTTGTTTCTAAAATTTTATTTATATATAATCATAGGGACTATAAAATATGGAAAAAGTTTAGCTACAAATTTGGTTGTAATCTAACACTACAACCTTACTCAATATCTTTTTATTGGAGGTGAATTTTGACAAATCCACTATTTGATTATATTTTCTTCTTATGTTCTCCATGCTTGTGAAATTTCAAGAAATTTAATGATCAATAGTTATGTCATAAATAAATTGTTTAAATTGCAAGTTTTTATAGTTTAAAATTATGCAAAAAATATAAACTTATAGATCATGTGGGGGCAAAGGGCCCAACATCAGATCCTGGGCCGTGGGCCTGTCCGAGGAGACCTACACCTTTGAAGACTACACCTCATGAAGCATTTGCCCGGCTTAACCCGATTCCGAGGTGTGAATCCCGTAGGAGAAAGCCTTATCCGAGGAGGCCCTCTGCTCGGACTGTTAAAAAGGCGTCCCAGATCAGTGCACCAGTCTCAATCTTATCTCTTCCAGAGAACCCCTCGCTCTGTGTTAACCGTAAAGACAGATAGCGGAAATCAGATGTAAGCAAAAAGGCTGCTGCCACCGCATTTATGACCCTGCAGCTAACATCATGGCCGCATTAATGAGAAAAGACTCCTGAACAGTGACCTCCTCCTTTACAGCTGCCCCAGGAAGGCTCGAGAAAGGGGCGGATGGGATAAGAATAAAGAAAAAAGGGCACATGCAGGAGGGAGGGCATATAAATAGAAAAAAAAAAAAGAGAACTAGAAAAAAAAGGAGGAGAGAGGGAACAAAAAAGAGGAAAAAAGAAAGAGAGAGAAGAAGTTCTAACAATACTTGTACTGATATTCTCCTCGGACAGTGTTGAAAAGAGCATTGTAACCCTTGACTATCTTATTAATACACATCTGTTCACTACCCTATTTGGGCTTTCAACCCATGCGTGTCCAATCCAATAATCTTCAACCCACTTTCTTTACAAATGCATTGTTGGGGTATTAAATATATTCTGGGCCTCCAGCCATCCTGCTAGCCAGCCCAATCACCGTTACATTTGTGCCCTTACAATTGGCGCCGTCTGTGGGAAGATTACTGTTGTACCTGTGTGTTATAGCTTGAACTATGGTTAGATCAGACAGAGCAGAATCCGCTGATTCTCAGCATATCGACCATTTTTTGCACCTCGAGCGCCAGAAGGATCGCGAAGGGAGAGTGCATACGAACCATACTGCAAGGAGTCAACGCCGGAACGGTGGTGGCCGGACTCATAAGGCCATGCAACGCAAAATTGATCATCTCGAGAGGAAGCTGCGCCGTGCACAGAGGAGACGCAGTCCGTCTAGCAGTCCATCTGACACGGATGGTTCTTACGGTGATGAGGAGGATGATAGTTATAGACCCCGCTCCAGGACGCCACCAAGCGAGTCTTTCTCCTACGAGGAAGAGCATCACCATGACCGCAGGAGCAGAAATACGTACTCGAGGGGCACCGGGAGTGATACCATGACAAGGGCGCTCAATCGAATTTCAAGGTCGCCCTTTACGCGCAGCATCGAAGGAGGGAGCCTTCCTCGGCGTTTCACTCAACCTACCTTCACCGCATACAACGGACGGACAGACCCCGTGGAGCATGTGAGTCATTTTAATCAAAAAATGGCTGTCCATTCTCGGAACGAGACTCTCATGTGCAAAGTGTTCCCTTCCAGCCTGGGGCCTGCGGCTATGAGATGGTTCAATGGTCTCGCAGCAAATTCTATTGGATCCTATCAGGCGCTCACTAGAGCCTTCTACTCTCGGTTCGTGACAAACACCAGGGTCCCTCGGCCTTTAGACTCCTTGCTATCCATGTCCATGCGCGAAGGAGAGACGCTAAAGACCTACTCAGACAGGTACTGGGAGATGTTTAATGAGATCGAAGGAAGTTTCGATGATGTCGCTGTAAGGACGTTCAAGGTCGGTTTGCCAGCCGAGCACGACCTAAGGAAGTCTCTGACCAAGAAACCTGTGAGGAGCGTGCGCCGACTGATGGATCGCATAGATGAATACAAGCGGGTCGAAGAGGATCAAATATTTGGAAAGGGAAAGGTAAAGGCTGTCCCTCAAGAGAGGAGGGACTTCAGGACGGACCGATACAACAATAGCAAGCCGCGGAGAGATTATAGTGGGCAGTCCGGGTCTGCTGTATCGCAAGCTGTTCATACCATATTCCGAGAGCCCATTCATCAGATTCTAGAGAAAATCCAGAACGAGCCATACTTCAAATGGCCGAACAAGATAGGAGGAGATCCCCTGAGGCGCAACCAGAGCCTTTATTGCCAGTATCATCAAGAGCGTGGGCACACCACCGAGGACTGCAGAACGTTGAAATTCCATTTGGAACAACTTGCGAGAGAGGGAAAGTTGCAGCAGTTCGTCTACCGGTCAGACAACCAAGGAGATTATGTTAGGCCAGGGGCTTCGGCGACCGCCTCGTCAAGGCCCCCTTTGGACACGATTAACATTATCTTCGTGACCCCTGGGAGAACTGGATCTTGCCCCTCCAGAGTGATGTCTATCTTAGGGACGTCCGCCAAGGCAGATAATCATGAGGCGAAACGTGCAAGAATGGAGGCCAGGCCAGCATTAAGCTTCTCAGATGAGGACAAGACGGGGACAATACAACCCCACGACGACGCCTTAGTCATCACCCTCAGAATAGGAGGGTACGATGTGAAGAGGGTAATGGTCGACCAAGGGAGTGGAGCCGAGATTATGTATCCTGACCTGTACAGGGGGTTGGGCCTACGGCTTGAAGACCTAACTGCGTATGAATCGCCCCTACTCAGTTTTGATGGGAAAACCGTCATCCCTAAGGGTCAAATTAGGCTGCCTGTACAGGCAGGGTCCGAGATAGTTGACGTTGACTTCATCGTCGTGGATGCATATTCCCCCTACACGGCCATCGTGGCCAAACCTTGGCTCCATGCCTTGGGGGCCGTTTCTTCGACGTTGCACCTAAAGGTCAAGTTCCCGTCTGGAGGATGAGTAGAGGAGATAAAAGGAAGCCAGCCTATGGCAAGGCAATGCCTTATAGCTGCCATTTCACATCAACAGGATGCCGAGTTGATGACCACCTCAGTTGGGCATTCATAGCAATCAACGTTTTCGGTTCCCCCTAGAGCCGAGGATCTGCCCGAGGAGCAATGTGAAAAGTTGGAGAGAGTCGTTATCGGACAAGATCCAGACAAGTTTTTCCAGATTGGGGGTCAGCTACCCCCTCGGGAAAGGGAAGAGTTGTTGTCTTTCCTTAGGAGTAACGTGGATGTGTTCGCCTGGAATTCTTACGAAGCCCCGGGGGTAGATCCCGGGTTCATCTGTCATCATCTCAATGTGAGCCCAGCTGCACAACCCAAAAGGCAGCCACCTCGGCGCTCATCCAGAGAACACTCTGACGCTGTCAAGGATGAGGTGAATAAACTCAAGCAGGCTAGGGCTATCAGGGAGGTGTTCTACCCTGAGTGGCTGGCTAACACAGTGGTGGTGAAGAAGAAGAATGGGAAATGGCGCGTATGCGTGGACTTTACTGATCTGAACCGAGCCTGTCCAAAGGACCCTTTCCCTATGCCGCGGATCGATTAATTGGTGGATGCAACCGTAGGGCATTCACGAATGAGCTTCTTGGATGCCTTCCAGGGATACCACCAGATCCCTCTGGCCCTAAATGATCAAGAGAAAACAGCCTTTGTGACTCCCATTGGGAACTACCATTACAAGGTGATGCCGTTTGGTCTAAAGAACGCAGGCTCCACTTACCAGCGAATGATGACCAAAATGTTTGAACCACTGCTAGGGAGGTGCATTGAGATCTACATTGATGACATGGTGGTCAAAAGTAAGCTTGAAGTCGACCACATTGGGGACCTGGGGAGCATCTTTGAGATCTTGAGGAAACACAAATTGCGCCTCAACGCTTCGAAGTGTTCTTTCGACGTTGGGTCAGGGAAGTTCCTGGGATATATGGTCACTCATCGGGGAATCGAGGTGAACCCCGATCAAATAAAGGCAATCAACAGTCTGCAGCCTCCTCGGAACCCAAAGGAAGTGCAGAAGTTGACTGGGATGACTGCCGCTCTCAACCGGTTCATCTCCAGATCCGCGAAGAGATGTCGGCCTTTCTTCCAGCTGCTTAATAAGTGGAAGGGATTCGAGTGAAATGAAGAGTGTATTCTAGCTTTTCAACAGCTGAAAGAATACCTAGCTCGGCCACCAATCATGTCTAGCCCTTCAACGGACGAGGTCCTATTCGCCTACATTGCGGTAGCCACACATGCTGTGAGTCTAGTACTTGTCCGAGTCGACAATGGAGTCCAGAAGCCTGTCTACTATGTGAGTAAATCTCTTCATGAGGCCGAGGTCCGCTACCTGCCACTTGAGAAGGCAATCTTTGCAATAATTCATGCCACTCGCAAGCTCCCACATTATTTCCAATCACATACGGTTGTGGTCCTTACCCAGCTTCCACTCAGGTCGCTGCTCAGGAGTGCAGATTACACGGGAAGGATTGCTAAATGGGGTACCATACTGGGGGCTTTCGACATAAAGTACATGCCTCGCACCTCGATCAAGGGGCAGGTACTAGCCGACCTGTTGGCCAAGTTTGCTGAGCCTGTGTTAGAAGGGACAAATGGAGCAATGTCCATGGATGAAAATTCAGTTGGTCTCGTCGCTGTGCAAGACTCCGAGTCATGGAAACTATATGTGGACGGTGCAGTCAATCAACGAGGTTCAGGAGTAGGGCTAGTTTTTATATCTCCCGCGGACGTTGTCATCGAAAAATCATTAAGACTAAACTTCTCGGCAACTAATAACGAGGCAGAGTACGAAGCATTGCTGATCGGAGTGGCTATGGTCAGGAGAATGGGGGGTAACATCCTAGAAGTGTTCTCGGACTCAGCTTTGGTCGTTGGCCAAGTTCGAGGAGAATTAGAAGCTCGCGACAAAAGAATGCAGAAATACCTGAAGCAGGTCCAACAGCTGCAATTGCGGTTCAAGTCATTCAATTTGCAACATGTTCCTCGGAGTGGTAACACGCACGCGGATTCTTTGGCGACTCTCGCAACCACCTCGGCACAGGGGCTACCCCGGCTTATCTTGGTGGAAGATATACAGAGGCATTCGGAAGTAGTTGAAGGGCCTAGTATCTGTCAGGCCAGTGTAGGAACGAGTTGGATGGACCCTATGGTGTCTTATCTCCGAGAAGATGTCTTGCCGGCAGACAAGGCTGAAGCCGACAAGGTGAGGAGAAAGGCCCCTCGATTCTGGCTCTCAGAGGACAATAAGCTATACAAGCGTTCTTTTTCCGGACCCTATATGTTATGTGTACACCCTGATGCCACAGAGTTGCTCCTTGAGGAGCTACATGAGGGAATTTGTGGCAGTCACACTGGAGGAAGGTCCCTAGCACACAGGGCCTTAACTCAGGGGTACTGGTGGCCGAATATGCAAAGAGAATCACAGGCGTACGTGAAGAAGTGCGATCAGTGCCAGAGATTTGCCCCCAATATACATCAACCGGGAGGAGTTTTGAATCCTCTGTCAAGTCCTTGGCCTTTCGCTCAGTGGGGCCTAGACATTGTTGGTCCTTTCCCTAAGGCAATCGGAAGTAAGAAATATTTGGTCGTTGCAACAGACTACTTCACCAAATGGGTTGAAGCCGAGCCGTTAGCCAACATCAGGGATGTTGATGTCCAGAAGTTTGTATGGAAGAGTATCGTTATACGGTTTGGGGTGCCGCACACCCTCATCTCGGACAATGGCCTTCAGTTCGACAGCAAAGCATTTAGAAATTTCTGTGGTGGATTAGGCATCACTAACAGGTACTCCACCCCTGCATATCCCCAAGGAAACGGCCAAGCTGAGGCAGTCAACAAAGTCATAGTAAGCGGCCTCAAGAAGAGGTTGGACGATGCCAAAGGAAAATGGGTAGAGGAATTACCACATGTGCTTTGGACTTACAGGACTACTCCTCAGAGGTCTACCGGAGAAACTCCTTTTGCCCTGACGTATGGCGCTGAGGCTGTCATCCCCATAGAGACTGGGTTCCCCACACTTAGAACCAGTTCATTCTCCTCGGACAACAATGACGAACAGCTGAAGAGCAATTTGGATTTGATCGCCGAGCGTAGGGAAAATGCCGCAGTGCAATTAGCCTATTATCAGCACAAGCTCAAGCAGAGTTATGATGCCAATGTCAAACTAAGACCTTTAGCCCCTGGAGATTTGGTTTTACGAAAAGTAGTGGGCACTGCAAGGAATCCGGCCTGGGGAAAGTTAGGACCTAACTGGGAAGGCCCCTACCGTATTCTATCAGTAGCTGGGATAGGGGCTTTTTATTTAGAAGATTTGGATGAAAGGGCTGTCCCACACCCTTAGAATGTAAATAACCTCAAAAGGTACTACTACTAAATGAAAGTTTCAATTCTCTTATTACAGTTTCTCATATTGTTTACTATTAAGTGTTAAACAGAACCTTGGTCAGGCCTGGCTCCTCGGACCACCTACCTTGGGTAAATTAACACCCTTAAGTATTAAACAGAACCTTGGTCGTGCCTGGTCCCTCGGACCACACACCTTGGGTAAATTAATACTATTAAGTGTTAAACAGAACCTTGGTCAGGCCTGGCTCCTCGGACCACCTACCTTGGGTAAATTAACACCCTTAAGTATTAAACAGAACCTTGGTCGTGCCTGGTCCCTCAGACCACACACCTTGGGTAAATTAATACTATTAAGTGTTAAACAGAACCTTGGTCAGGCCTGGCTCCTCGGACCACCTACCTTGGGTAAATTAACACCTTTAAGTATTAAACAGAACCTTGGTCGTGCCTGGTCCCTCAGACCACACACCTTGGGTAAATTAATACTATTAAGTGTTAAACAGAACCTTGGTCAGGCCTGGCTCCTCGGACCACCTACCTTGGGTAAATTAACACCCTTAAGTATTAAACAGAACCTTGGTCGTGCCTGGTCCCTCAGACCACACACCTTGGGTAAATTAATACTATTAAGTGTTAAACAGAACCTTGGTCAGGCCTAGCTCCTCGGACCACCTACCTTGGGTAAATTAACACCCTTAAGCGTTAAACAGAACCTTGGTCAGGCCTGGCTCCTCGGACCACCTACCTTGGGTAAATTAACACCACTAAGTATTAAACAAAACCTTGGTCGTGCCTGGTCTACCCGACCACACACCTTGGGTAAATTAATATTACTGAGTATTAAACAAAACCTAAGGCACCTTAAGGCTCCTAAATATTAAGCGTAATCCTTGTCAGGCCTAACCTCTCGGATCAACCATTTTTGGGTTAATGATCACTTTCCCCTCATTCCTTTAAAGGTGATACGAAATCGCAGACGAGTCTGCCCTCTCCATATTTATTTAGGCCGCATGCCTTAAGCACTTATTCTTACTTCATTTAATGAGTCAATGGTATGACAGCTAAGTGTGCTCACTCAAATTCCTTATCATTCGTTAAGTTAAACTTTGAGCATTCCTTATCACTCAAATTCCTTATCATTCCTTATCATTCCTCTCCATATTCATAAACTTTGAGTAAATAAACAAACAGAATTGAAAACAATTGAAGTTGGGCAAAATAGTTTCATTAAATCACAGAATTGAAATACAATATTTTCATATGCGCCCTACTCGCTAAATACAAAATGAGACCTATTCGTAGAAGCAACTAAGAGCCCTAAAAGCCTAACTCTAAGCTTGTCCGGCCTGGGAAGGGATGTGGCCGTCATCGCTTGGCATGGCCGCTGAGGGAGCCGTGTCCTCGGTCCGATCAGGGTCCGCGGACACTGGTGTTTCACCCGGAGCATCCTTTTCTTTTGGAACCTCCTGAGCCGCTCCAGGAAGAATCACCGCTTGGCTCGCCTGTTCCGGGGCACAAGGAGAAGAGGAAGAGGGGCCAGCCGGCATCAAGGCCAGATCCGGGTGGAAATATGTCTTCCCCGGCTGCCTAAGTTCTGAGTCAGCAGGGACTCCAGCCATGTTTAAAGCCTCCTCCCACGTGGATTGGCAGTAGTCCCTGCAGACTTCAGTAACCTCCTCTGCAAGCCTCTTCTCTGTCTCCTCAATGCCGCGGAGGTATGCAGCATCCTTCTCGGCCTCTGCCGCCCTCAGTGCCGTCTTGGCTTCTTTCTCAGCTTTCTCGGCCTTTTCGGCTCGGGTGCGAAGGTCCAAAACCAGTTGCCTCGCAGTGGCCAGCTCTATCTCGGTCATGTGTAGCTTCTTCCGCTGGTCCTCGGCCTGGTCTTGGGCACTCTGCAAACCAGCCTGAGCACTCCTTCTTTCCCTTTCTTCCTTTATTAGCTTGTTGGACGGCTCAAGTTTTTGATGCTTCAGCTCCCCCAAGGTTTCTCCACTTCCTTGCGGGATTGGGTCTCGGCCCTGGCCAGATTGCGGGCGTCCCGGACCCAATCCTCAGCGACATAGACCTGCTGAGTAAGCTGCAAAACAAGAAACATCAAATTATACCATCACAAAGATAATGGAAATGTATAACTTAGACATGAACAAACCTTATATATACAATAGAGATCATGGACTTACCATGGCTAAGTCCCTCTTCATGGACAAAAAGAGGTCGGCCTGCCTCCAGGCCCTCACTGTGTCCATGTCCCGAGGGAGAAGCAAGGGACGTTCCAGGGCCTCAGCGATGTATCCTGAATGGCCACTCTGGAACTCCCGTATGGACGCGTTAACGGTGATCGGAGCCCCATCCAGGTCCAGCCGAGGAGACCAGACTTGTGGCTGCTGAACCTCCCGGGAATGGGGATCACTTCGGGACCTTATCGGTGAGGCCCTCCTATCTTCCTTCTTTTGTTGCTTCCCACCTCTTTGCTGCCGAGGAGACACCTCGCCTTCCTCGGCGTCCAGATCTACAACTCTCTTCTTCCTCTTCAAATCAGGAATAGGAAGAAGACCGGTTGTAGTGGAGGGTGGAGGCGGAGGAGGGAGCTTGTCAGTCGCCTTTTCTTTAGGGGCCTCCTTGGAGGATGCCCCCTCGTTCCGCCCTGCTATCATGGCCTTCAATCCCCTCCTCGGCTGTAAAGACATCTCTTCTATGTCTTCGGAGGTTTCAGAATGTTGTGTGCCGAGAGGTTCGGTTTGTACTTCTTCCTCCCCTTCAAAGTGGAATTGGTCTATCTCCGCCCCCAACGATGGTAGAGTTGAAGTGGAGCTTTCCCTTTGTGCAACTTCTTGGGGAGCGACTTGCTGAAGCGGCCAAGGGACTGGGGGAAGATCCTTGTTCGCCAAGAATCCCTGCCGAGATACGTCTATCCGGTTAATCCTCTTGTCCCTAGCTCGGATAGAGTCCCCGACGTCTTGGAAGCTGTCCGATATTGGAGTAAAATCCAATATCAAATGAGCGGCACGCAGCTGGCCGTCCGAGTGGACAAATACCTCCGAGCGCAACAGGTAATTCAACCCGTGTACGTTCACGAGATTGGGATTGGGGGAGACGAACCGCCTATCTGTAATGACAATAAAAAAAAAACACACGAAATCAGTCATCACACTCCCGAGGCTAAACGTATATACAGTAAAATAAAGTCAAATCTAAATTGTAATCCCTACGATTATCTTAATCTAATCCCAAAGTGCCCCACCTGGCTCTCCCTCAGTGGTCGGACAGTGGTGGCCGTCATGCCACGCCCCCGAGACGATGACGTAATCGTCCTTCATGCCTTTGTTGGATTTTGGGAGGCACGATATCATTTTTACTACCGGAGATCGGGACTTCAGGTAGTATCCCCCCTCCTTCAGGGAATGACATTCGTACATGTGTACGACGTCATGCCAGGTGAGTCTTAGGCCCATCATTTCATTAAGGGCGTCCACACACCCCAAAATCCTAAACACATTGGCAGCACATTGGTGTGGACACAATCTATGATTCCTAAGGTATTCCCTAGTGACGTCGCCCATAGGAATGGACATTCCCCCTTCTAGGAAGGCAATCACAGGGATGACCACCTCCCCGGTCCTCCTAGAAACTAAAATGTCCTCCGGTGAACAGTAACGGAGGCTAACCCCCTCGGGAATATTATACTTCGCCTTAAAACGCTCTATGGCTACGGGGGTATCAACTAAGTTCTTGAACCTACCCATATCGAAATCTAAGGGTAAAGGTTTGTTAAGAAACTCCCTTAAAGGCGAAGATGGAAAGAAGGAAGAAGGAGGCCGAGGTACTCAACCAAGATGGAATGACTAAAGAAGAGAATACTTACGAAGGAGGATGGTATTGTAAGTTCGAAATCTCTTAGAAACCTAGGAATCTTTATAAAAGTCTCCTCGGAATGACTAAAATGATGTAACGAGTGCCGGTAGGGTGTATTGGAGTGTTAGATGCTTAAACGAATGCAAAGTGAAGAAACCCACCTTCTCACGGCCTTTTTATATATATGGCATGCGAAAGTGGTGGGATCTATCCCGCTCAAATTTTCATAGGAAAATCCCAGCCGTACGATCTACCTCCAGCCGTTGATCGAGGGGATAGAGCGCCACCCAGAGTAATAAAGGATGCGCTACAACTTCCAAAGCGTCTTTGGAAAGTGGAAGTCTCGCGAAACGTCACATCCACGTGGATTTGTTGGAGCGCTTGATGGGTTTCAGCCTTGTTGAAATCAAAGTCCCACCTTTCTCCTCGGATACAAGGAGAACACTGGAACTTTGAGGGGCTATTGTGGGGGCAAAGGGCCCAACATCAGATCCTGGGCCGTGGGCCTGTCCGAGGAGACCTACACCTTTGAAGACTACACCTCATGAAGCATTTGCCCGGCCTAACCCGATTCCGAGGTGTGAATCCCATAGGAGAAAGCCTTATCCGAGGAGGCCCTCTGCTCGGACTGTTAAAAAGGCGTCCTAGATCAATGCACCAGTCTCAATCTTATCTCTTCCAGAGAACCCCTCGCTCTGTGTTAACCGTAAAGACAGATGGCGGAAATCAGATGTAAGCAAAAAGGCTGCTGCCACCGCATTTATGACCCTGCAGCTAACATCATGGCCGCATTAATGAGAAAAGACTCCTGAACAGTGACCTCCTCCTTTACAGCTGCCCCAGGAAGGCTCGAGAAAGGGGCGGATGGGATAAGAATAAAGAAAAAAGGGCACATGCAGGAGGGAGGGCATATAAATAGAAAAAAAAAGAGAACTAGAAAAAAAAGGAGGAGAGAGGGAACAAAAAAGAGGAAAAAAGAAAGAGAGAGAAGAAGTTCTAACAATACTTGTACTGATATTCTCCTCGGACAGTGTTGAAAAGAGCATTGTAACCCTTGACTATCTTATTAATACACATCTGTTCACTACCCTATTTGGGCTTTCAACCCATGCGTGTCCAATCCAATAATCTTCAACCCACTCTCTTTACAAATGCATTGTTGGGGTATTAAATATATTCTGGGCCTCCAGCCATCCTGCTAGCCAGCCCAATCACCGTTACATTTGTGCCCTTACAGATCATATAGTAAATAATATTTGATTGGCACAAAATTTGACATATGTATTATGAGTGTAAAGAACATGCAATCTAATAGTTAGATTTTCGAAATATATTGTAATGTTAATGATATTGAGTAAGACTGTACCCTTAAGATACAGCAAATTTTATAGCTAAATTTTAATTATAAAATATTATAACCATAAAATATTATAACCCCACATTTATATATCTATATTAATTGGCAAAATTAAGAGAAAATTCAATCAAATTCTAAATTAAAGTATAATTTTACGCTATGTGTCTTATCTAATTTTTAGATTTGTGTGTCAAGTGAATTATTAGGTGCAAAAATCAAAAAGTCTAAATTCAATTCAATTCTAAATTGAAATTCAATTTTGCGCCATATGTCCTATCAAATTTTTTAATTTTTGTGGCAACTAAATTATTGAGTACAAAAATCGAAGAGCCTAGATTCAATTATATTCTATACAAAAAAATGTACGGATAACTTCTACTTACAACAAACTGCGGCATTGGGAACTGGATTGCCACTTGAAAAGGCGAGAACCGTACTACCACTTGAAAAAACTAAGAAAAACACCATAAGAGCATCACCAACAGATGTTGTATCGGGGTTTTTTGGAGAATTTATGCTACTATTCACGCTCCAATGGCTTTGCCAAACACAAAACTTTTCCAAATTTTTTTTGAAGTTGCTACAGTAATTCTCTTAATCTAGAGAATACTGTAGCAACTCCAAATCAATTTTTCTGCTTAAAAAATTCATACATCTCAATAAAAAAAACAATTCTTTCTCTCTCCTCTCATAGCTGCAATCACAACGGCTACAATCACAACAATCTTTCTCTCAAACATCTCTAAACTCAAGCATAATCAAATTATCAGAATACAAACTCAAAAACACAATTTTAAAATTATTCAAATCATAACAATAAAAGCAAAAAAAAAAAAAAAAGTCAGAAGACAGAAGCCATTCGATCCATCTGGACTACGTTAGGGACGAAGATGAGTGATGGCTCCAGGCTGGGCCAACCGCTTTGGGACGAAGATGATCCATCTGGACTGCGTTGGGGACGAATGTTCTCTGGAATTAAGTAAAAAAAAAAAAAAGAGCCAAGAGAGCTCGAGAAAAAAAAGAGAGAAGGAGAGCTGGAATGTTCTTGAATGTTCTCTGGAATCAAGTAAAAAATAAAAAAAGAGCCGAGGGAGCAAGAGAAAAAAAAGAGAGAAGGAGAGTTGGAATGTTCTTAAATGAGGTAGAAAAAGAAAATAAAAGAGGGACGGGATAGAGATAGGACAACGTGTGGAGGAGAAAAACAAGAAAAAAGAAAAAGAAAAAAGAAAAAGAAAACGTATGGATAAAATGAAATGGGAGAAAGGAGAAATAATATAAAAAATAAAAAATCCTAATTGAGAAATGTTACCACAATATTTTCACAATAAATTTTAAGAACAGATTATTATTAGTTAATATTAGTGAGTAAAAAAATAAATTCAATGGTGGGTTCAAATTAGAACTAGTAACAACTTTTAACATAAATTTTGTTATGAAAGTATTATGAAAAATGTTGTGGACGTAATACTTTTCATTGAAAAATATAGTTGTTGGGAATTAATATAGGAAGAATAAATGATGATAAAAAAAAGAATAAAGAATGAATGAAGAAATAATATTTAAATGAGATAGAGAATGGGATAGAGAATCTGTTGGAAAATGTATTTGAAAAAGTGGGTAGTTAAAAGGTAAAAGGTAAAAGTCATTGTTCTTTCTCCAAACAGTACAAAAATTTGAAGAATCTACTGGTGATGCCGTAAGAAGTGGGAAAGCAAAACAACACTTCATTTTGATAAAGAAAATTGTAAGAAGTGGGAAACCAAAAGAACACTTCATTTTGATAAAGAAAATTAAAAAATGCACCTATGTGTTATGCAGGCTTTCAACCTCAATAATTTATAAGTCAATGCTAATTCCTTTAAGAAAAAAAAAATCAGTGCTAATCCATTGTATGTAAATAGTACATGTCAATTTTGTCATTTTTTTGTTAAATTTCCCAACTAATTAATTACTAATAATTCTACAATATTTTGGAAATACGTACAATAATGGTTTATTCATCTTATATTAAAGTGTTATCGACAAATTTGAGCTATTATTATTGCCAAATTAGGACAAATCAAATGTATCTTGATACGTATACGTAGAAATATATCATGAAACTCTTAATATATAAACAACAAAATTGGTCCAAAAATATTATTAAAAGAATGTGGACTCTTCCATTTGGTATATTTGGTGCTTCCAATTCACAAGTAGAAAATTCCTCATGAGTGATACTACAAATTACTTCATAATTGGATATTTCTTTCCAATTATTGTCACCAATTACAAAAATTTACTTACTTTTTTCTTAAAAAAAAAAAAGTCTTACAACAAATTATTGTCACCAATTATAAAAATTTTATTCATATATTTATTTTTTAGTTGTTGAAGTGGAACCAATCACATTCATTATTATGTTAGTTTGTAAGGTTTTTATAATAAACTCTAGTTTGTAGAGGTATTTGCATTTTCCAGTTTCTCATTTTGTTTAGAATGATATAACTTACCAATGCCAAATGTCAAACAACAATTTGTACACATCACACATTTGGTGTCTATTAGGTTTATAAGTCTTGTTAACATGTGTTTTTAGGGCATCTTTTAATGGGTTATTTGAGAAAATTTTTGATATCACGATTATGGAAAATATAAAAAGTTATGAAAAATAATCAGTTGTCTTTTTTATTTTTCCATAAAATGTTTTTAAATATATTTAATAAACTAATGCCCTTGGGGCATTTTTTAACTTTTCCCTAGGTTTATTGCTTATAGCCCATGGGTAGCTCTAGGTATAGTCCAAGGGGTTCGAATGAACCCCCTAAGTTAGGCCAAAAAAAAAAAAAATTATATAATTTTTTATTTGACCATCTTAAAATAAAATTTTGAACCCTTGAACCTATTTTTTTTTAAGCCCAATTGAAATAAACTTGAATATAATCATCTTGACAATATTTTGGTCTTTTTAAAAAAAAAAAAAAAAAACCCCACAACAAACCAATTTGATCTAAAATATGAGAAAAAAATAGTAAACCTAACAACAAAAGTATAAATTTGTTCATCTTAAATCTTAAAAAAAAAAACCATTTAGATCCCGCTTGGAGTTCACTTAATAACACTAATTAAAAGATTTATTGCATTTAAAAACAATAGATAATTTCAATGATTTAATCTTAGTAATAATAATAAGTATGTTTATTGTATTAAGAAACAATATGCAATGAACTTATAGTTTATCTTATATGAGAAACGCTATATTTACAATACTTTTACAACAAATTTTAAGTGACATATTATTATTAATAGACAAAAAATAATTTCAGTAGGAGGTTTAAATTAAAACTAATAACAACTTATCACCTAAGATTTACTAGAAAAGTATTGTGAAAATTTTGTGAAAATTTTGTGAACACAACACTTCATATCTTTTATTCTTTTACTAGTACCTCCTACTATGGACAAATTTATAATAAGAAAATCAAATAAACCACATGATTCATTTTTTTACCCAAAATGCATCTTCTTACTGGCCCTAAGGATGGTAATTTTGCCCCGCCTCGCTTAACCTGCCCCTCCCTACTTAGCCTCACGTGAGTTTTTCCACCTTGCAAAGGTGGTGGGGCAGGGATGGAGTGTGATTTTAGTCCCGCACCACGGGATGGGACAGGGATGGATTTAGGCCCAACTCGCCCCGCCCCATCCTTGACCTGCCCTGCCCCACATTGATAAGGGTTAAATTGTAAATTTTTCATACCCTAAAACCCTACAATTTAAACAAATATATCATCAGCTTATTTTATTCTTCCCAACAAGGCTTTCTGCCTCTTTTTTTTTTTCTCTAGCAAAGTTAGAAATAAGGTACAAATTTAATATTTTCTTGTCTTTATTATAAACAAATTTATATACTATTGAATCAATGATTTTGTATTATAAAATTTTTGTTTTTGTTATGATATTATCTTGTTAAACGCTTTAATAATATTGATACGACATAGAATCAGTAGGCTGAATGCTCCAACTTCGATGGACTAATGGTTGTTGCGAAGACCTGCAAGGATGAACACACTATCAAAAGGCGACTGGGGTGGACCGGCCAAGTCCCCTCCGACGACTAAGTTAGTTTCTCTATTGAAAATCAAGTTCCAACTTTTGGGGAGTAATGTAAAAAAAAACTTACCTTGATTTGATGCAGGCCGGTCTTTATATAGAGAACCTTGGAGTGGTTATTGTTTAGTAACTTCCCCAGGATTTGCGGAAATTAGTGAGTTCTGACATAACTTCCTCAATGGCTGTAGAAGTTACAACCGCTGAAGGAAGTTGAGCATTTGTGACGAATTTGTGGTAATGAATATGGGTTTGATTCCCGCTCTAGAATTCTGTGGTTCGAATACTCAAGACACGTGAGTAGATTCATACTTAAGAATTTCGTAAGTGTCATGTGGTTGTCCGTGCGCTTTGCCTATGGACGACTCCTTTGTCTATAGACGACCTACTTGAATATTTGGCCTTTGGCTCATGGACGACCCCTATGGACGACCCAGAGATGATAATTTTTGGCTATCCCATCAAATATTATTCAATATTTGCTAAAAATTGTTTTGATTTGATGGGATAAATTTATTTGTAATTTCAAGCATATATTTATTAACAAAACAAGATTTATTAAAAATAATTGTAATAGTTGTGGGCAAATTAACAAGAAGTAGAGTTTTACGGAGTAGGGTGGGGTTTCGTGGGGCCCCAAGGGGTGGGGATGGGGCAAGAAAATTTTCTCTATCATGTGGGGCAGGGCGGGGATGGGGTAAGACAAAACCATATGGGGCGGGGGTGAATATCCCATCCTTTGGACCCACCCTGCCTCATTAATTGCCATCCCTAATTGACCCCTCCTAAAAATATATCTTGAAGCCGCACCATTGTTATAGCCTTATATATTTACATTTAATGATATAATAAATGAGCTTGATTAATGAATTCCTAAATAAATGGGAGTTAATTATACAATAAATAAGCCTCATTAACTCCTCCCTTCTATTAATTTTTCACACCGTCACACAATTTTATATGGACAATGTTTAGTTACAAAATTAGTTGTAACTTTAAGCTACAACCTTATTCAATATCTTTTTATTGGAGATGAATTTTGATAAATCCACTATTGGATGACATCTTCTTTTTATATTCTTTATGCTTGCAAAATTTATAGAAAATTAAAAATTAATAGCTACATTAACAATAAATTATTTAATATGCAAGTTCTTATAGTTTAAAATTAATCATAAAATATAAGCTTATGAATAATATAGTAAATTGTAGGGGTGAAGGGCCCAATATCAGGTAATGGGCCACGGCCCGTCCAAGGAGACCTGTACATCCGAGGACAACAAATCTTGATGGGTTTGCCCAGCCTAACTCAATTCTGAAGTGTAAGTCATGTGGAAAAATTACTTGTCCGAGGAGCCTGGCCTGTTCGGACTGTCAAAAGGGTGTCCCAAACGAATGCTCCTACATTAATCCTAGCTCCCCCGAAGAATCCCCTAATCTCTATGGACAAAAGGACAGGTGGCGAAGATCAGAGATTAAGCAAAAGGCTATGCCACCGCATTTATGATCCTGCAGCTAACATCATGGCCGCATTAATGGGAAAAGACACCTGAACAGTGACCTCCATCCTTTGCAGCTACCGGATGAAGACTCCAGATGGGGGTTGATGGGACAAGTATCAAGAAAAGCCCACGTAATAGAGGAGGGGCATATAAATAGAAGAAGAAAGAAAGAAAAGAGGGGGAGAGGGAAAAAGAGAGAGAAAAACAGAGAAATATTTAGAGCATTTGTATAAGCATACTCCTCGGACAATGCCGAGAAGAACATTGTAACAATCAAATATCTTATTAATACAAATTTGGTCATAATCATACTTGGGCCTCCAACTCATACGAATTCAGTCAAGTATTCTTCAACCCACTCTCTTTACAAATTCATTTTAAAAAATACCATACATAGCTTGGGCCTCAACTTATTCTGTTCAAAGGCCTAATCCATGATTTGTGTCCCAATAATTGGTGCCGTCTGTGGGAAGATTACTATTGTATCTGTGAGTTGAAGCTTGAACCATGGTTAGATCAGACAAAGCGGAATCGGGTGACTCTCAGCATATTGACCATTTTTTGCACCTTGAGCGTGAAAGAGACCGCGAAGGGAGTGTGCACACAAATCGTACTGCGAGGAGTCGACGTAGAAACGATAGTGACGAGTCTCATGAGGGCATGTAACGCAAAATTGATCGCCTCAAGAAGAAGTTGCGCCGTACGTGAAGGAGGCACAGTCCGTCTAGCAGTCCATCCATCACAGACGATTCTTATGATGATGATGATGATGATGCCAGTTATAAACGCCGCTCCAGGACACCTCCAAGCGAGCCTTTCTCCCACGAGGAAGAGCATTACCATGACCGCAGGAGTAGAAACACCTACTCAAGGGGCACTGGAAGTGATGCCATGACAAGGGCACTCAACCAAATTTCCAGGTTGCCCTTTACACGCAGCATCGAAGGAGGGAGCCTTACTCGGCGTTTTACTCAACCTACCTTCACTGCATACAACGGACGGACTGACCCCGTCGAGCATGTGAGCCATTTCAATCAGAAAATGGCTGTCTATTCCCGGAACGAGACTCTCATGTGCAAGGTGTTCCCTTCCAGTCTGGGGCCTGTGGCCATGAGGTGGTTTGATGGCCTCGCCGCGAATTCTATCGGATACTTCCGGGCGCTCACTAAGGCTTTCTGCTCTCGGTTTGTGACGAACACTAGGGTCCCCCGGCCATTGGATTCCTTACTGTCCATGTCCATGCGGGAGAGAGAGACGCTGAAAACATACTCAGACAGGTACTGGGAGATGTTTAACGAGATCGAAGGGAGTTTCGATGATGTAGCTGTGAGAACCTTCAAGGTTGGCCTACCAGCCGAGCACGACCTGAGGAAGTCTTTAACCAAGAAGCCTGTGAGAAGTGTGCGCCGACTAATGGATCGCATCGACGAGTATAAGTGGGTCGAGGAGGATTAGCTGCTCGGAAAGGGAAAGGTAAAGGTTATCCCTCAAGAAAGGAGGGATTTTAGGTCGGACAGGTATAGCAATAGCAGGCCGCGGAGGGACTACAGTGTGCAGTCCGGGTCTGCTGTATCACAGACAGTCCATGCCGTATTCCGAGAGCCAATTCACAGGATTCTGGAGAAAATTCAGAACGACCCATACTTCAACTGGCCTAACAAGATGGGGGGAGACCCCATGAAGCGCAACCAGAGCCTCCATTGCCAGTATCATCAGGAGAGGGGGCATACCACTGAGGATTGCAGGACTTTGAAGAGCCACTTGGAACAACTTGCGAGGGAAGGAAAGCTACAGTAGTTCACCTGTCGACCAGGCAACCAGGGAGACCATGCCAGGCCAGGGGCTTCGGGGATTGCCTCGTCAAGGCCCCCTTTGGGCACGATTACCGTTATCTTCGCTGCTCCCGGAAGAATTGGATCCTGCCCTTCTAGAGTAATGTCCATTTCTAGGACACCCGCCGAGGAGGCCAGCCAAGAGATAAAACGGGCGAGGATGGAGGCCCGACCAGTCTTAAGCTTCTCGGACGAGGATAAATTGGGGACAATACAGCCCTATGACGACGCTCTAGTCATCACCCTTAGAATAAGAGGGTACGATGTGAAGAGGGTGATGGTTGATCAAGGGAGTGGGGCCGAGATCATGTATCCAGACCTATACAAAGGACTGGGCTTACGGTCTGAAGACCTGACGGCATATGATTCACCCTTAGTCAACTTTGATGGGAAGACTGTCATCCCTAAGGGTCAGATAAGGCTACCCGTATAGGCAAGGTCTGAGGTGGTCGAGGTGGACTTCATTGTCGTGGACGCATACTCTCCTTACACGGCCATTGTGGCCAGACCTTGGCTCCACGCCCTGGGGGCTGTTTCATCAACCTTGCATCTAAAGGTCAAATTCCCATCCGAGGGACGGGTGGAAGAGATTGTTGGCAGCCAATCCGCGGCAAGACAATGCCTCATTGCTGCCATTACACATCAGCATGCTGCTGAGCTGGTAAACACCTCGGTCGGACAGTCGTAGCAACCAAAGTTCCCGATTCCTCCCAAAGCCGTAGAGCCGGACGAGGAGCAATGCGAAAGACTAGAAAAAGTTGTCATCGGGCAGGACCCAGATAAGTTCTTCCAGATAGGGGCTCTGCTACCTCCTCAAGAGAAGGAAGAGCTGCTGGTGTTCCTTAGGAGAAATATTGACGTGTTCGCCTGGAACTCTTACGAGGCCTCAGGAGTGGATCCCGGGTTCATCTGCCATCATCTTAATGTAAGTCCAGCTGCCCTTCCCAAAAGGCAGCCACCTCAGCACTCGTCCAGGGAACATTCTGACGCTGTCAGGGATGAAGTAAACAAACTAAAGCAGGCAGGGGCTATCAAGGAGATCTTCTACCCAGAATGGCTGGCCAACACAGTGGTGGTGAAGAAGAAGAACGGCAAATGGCGTGTATGTGTGGACTTTACGGACTTGAACAGAGCCTGTCCAAAAGACCCCTTCCCCATGCCACAGATTGATCAACTGGTGGATGCCACCGTAGGGCACCCGCGAATGAGTTTCCTGGATGCCTTCCAAGGATATCATCAAATTCCCTTAGCCCTGGATGATCAAGAGAAAATAGCCTTCGTAACTCCCATTGGGAACTACCACTATAAGGTTATGCCATTTGGTCTGAAGAATGCAGGCTCCACATATCAGAGAATGATGACAAAAATGTTCGGACCACAATTTGGGAAATGCATTGAGATTTATATTGATGATATGGTGGTCAAGAGCAAGCTGGAGTCCGACCACGTCAGAGACCTCGGAATCATCTTTGAAATCTTAAGGAAACACAAATTGCGACTCAATGCTTCGAAGTGCTCCTTCGGCGTTGGGTCAGAAAAGTTTCTGGGCTATATGGTCACTCATCGCGGAATTGAAATCAACCCCGACCAGATTAAGGCAATTAACAACCTCCAGCCTCCTCGGAACCCAAAAGAGATCCAGAAGTTGACCGGAATGACGGCCGCTCTCAATCGATTCATCTCCAAATCCGCAGAGAGATGTCGGCTTTTCTTCCAGCTGCTGAACAAGTGGAAGGGGTTCGAGTGGAATGAGGAATGTGTTCTAGGTTTCCAGCAACTGAAGGAATACTTAGCTCGACCTCCCATCATGTCCAGTCCTGCAACGGACGAGGTCTTGTTTGCCTACATTGCTGTAGCCACCCATGCTGTGAGTCTAGTACTTATACGAGTTGACAATTGGGTCCAGAAGCCTGTTTACTACGTGAGTAAATCCCTTCACGAGGCCGAGGTCCGTTATCTGCCACTCGAGAAGGCTATCTTTGCAGTATTTCATGCCACTCGTAAACTCCCTCACTACTTCCAATCACATACGGTTGTGGTCCTCACCCCACTCCCGCTTAGATCACTGCTTCGGAGTGCAAACTATACGGGAAGGATTGCCAAATGGGGTACCATACTAGGGGCTTTTGACATAAAGTACATGCCTCGCACCTCGATCAAGGGGCAGATACTGGCTGATCTAGTGGCCGAGTTCGCTGAACCTGTGTTGGATGAGATAACCGAGACAACGCCCATGGATGGAAATTCAGTTAGCCTTGTCTCTGTGCAAGATTTCGCATCTTGGAAATTATATGTGGACGGTGCAGCCAATCAAAGAGGTTCAGGAGTGGGGCTAGTTTTAATATCTCCCGAGAACGTTGTCATCAAAAAATTCCTCAGACTAAACTTCTCAGCAACTAATAATAAGGCTGAATACGAAGCATTGCTTGTCGGAATGACCATGGTCAAAAGTATGGGAGGGAGCACTGTAGAGGCATTCTCGGACTCAGCTCTGGTCGTCGGCCAAGTTAGGGGAGAATTGGAAGCTCGTGATGAAAGAATGCAGAAATATCTAAGGCAGGTTAAGCGACTGCAATCACGGTTCAAATCATTCAATTTGCAACACGTTCCTCGGAGTGGTAATGCGCACGCGGACTCCTTGGCTACTCTTTCAACCACCTCGGCTCAGGGACTACCTCAGTTTATCCTGGTGAAAGATGTACAAAGACATGCCGAGGAAAAGGAAGGGCTCAACATATATCAAGTTCGAGTAGGGCCGAGCTGGATGGACCCCATGGTGACCTACCTTAAGGACGACGTCTTACCAACGGACAAGGTCGAAGCTGACAAGGGGCGGAGAAAAGCCCCTCGATTCTGGCTGTCAGGAGACCGTAAGCTATACAAACGTTCTTTCACTGGTCCATACTTATTGTGCGTACATCCTGAAGCCACAGAACTACTTCTGGAAGAGCTGCATGAAGGGATTTGTGGCAGCCACATAGGGGGAAGATCTCTAGCACACAGGGCTTTAACTCAGGGCTACTGGTGGCCAAATATGCAAAGGGAATCACAGGCATACGTGAAGAAGTGTGACCAATGCCAGAGGTTTGCGCCGAATATACATCAACCAGGAGGAGTGCTAAATCCATTATCAAGTCCATGGCCTTTCGCTCAGTGGGGCCTGGACATTGTAGGCCCTTTTCCTAAAGCAGCCGGGAGTAAGAAATATCTAGTCGTCGCAACAGACTACTTCATCAAATGGGTTGAGGTCGAGCCATTGGTAAACATCAGGGATGTAGATGTCCAGAAGTTTGTATGGAAAAATATCGTGATACGATTTGGTGTACCACATACCCTCATCTTGGACAATGGCCTTCAGTTTGACAGTAAAGCATTCAGAAGATTCTGTTGTGGGCTTGGCATCACGAATAAATACTCCACCCCTGCATACCCTCAAGGCAATGACCAAGCTGAAGCAGTTAATAAAGTCATAGTAAGTGGTCTTAAGAAGAGATTGGATGATGCCAAAGGAAAATGGGTGGAAGAGCTACCACACGTACTCTGGACCTACAAGATAACTCCTCGGAGGTTTACCGGGGAGACCCCCTTTGTAATGACCTACGGTGCTGAGGCTGTTATCCCCATAGAAACTGGGTTCCCCACACTTAGAACCAGTTCGTTTACCTCGGCGGATAATGACCAATTGCTTGAGGACAATCTAAACCTAATTGCCGAGCGAAGAGAAAACGCTGCGGTTCAGCTAGCCTACTATCAGCATAAACTCAAGCAAATGTATGATGCCAATGTCAAACTGAGACCACTTGCACCAGGAGACCTAGTCTTGCGAAAGGTCGTCGACACTGCGAAGAACCTGGCCTAGGGGAAGCTGGGACCTAATTGGGAAAGCCCCTATCGTATCCTATCGGTAGCTGGGATAGGAGCCTTTTATTTAGAAGATTTAGATGAAAAGGCTGTACCACACCCCTGGAATGTAAATAACCTAAAAAGGTACTATTACTAATGAAAACTTCCATTCTCTCATTAAAGTCTATTATGTTACTTATTTACTAAGTATTAAACAGAACATTGATCGTGCCTGGTTTCTCGAACCACACACCTTGGGTAAATTAATACTACTAAGTATTAAACAGAACCTTGGTTGTGCCTGGTTCTTCGGACCATACACCTTGGGTAAATTAATACTACTAAGTATTAAACAGAACCTTGGTCGTGCCTAGTTCCTCGGACCACACGCCTTGGGTAAATTAATACTACTAAGTGTTAAATAGAACCTTGGTCAGCCTGGTCCCTCAGACCACCTACCTTGGGTAAATTAACACCCCTAAGTATTAAACAGAACCTTGGTCGTGCCTGGTTCTTCGGACCACACACCTTGAGTAAATTAATACTACTAAGTATTAAACAGAACCTTGGTCGTGCCTGATTTCTCGGACCACACACCTTGGGTAAATTAATACTATTAAGTGTTAAACAGAACCTTGGTCAGGCCTGGTCCCTCAGACCACCTACCTTGGGTAAATTAACACCCCTAAGTATTAAACAGAACCTTGGTCGTGCTTGGTTCTTCAGACCACACACCTTGGGTAAATTAATACTACTAAGTATTAAACAGAACCTTGGTCGTGCCTGGTTCCTTGGACCACACACCTTGGGTAAATTAATACTACTAAGTGTTAAACAGAATCTTGGTCAAGCCTGGTCCCTCGGACCACCTACCTTAGGTAAATTAACACCCCTAAGTATTAAATAGAACCTTGGTCGTGTCTGGTTTCTCGGACCACATGCCTTGGGTAAATTAATACTACTAAGTGTTAAACAGCACCTTGGACAGGCCTGAAAAATTAATACTACTATGCGGAAGCTTAATTTTCCATATTTGCTCAGATTGCGCACTTTAAGTTGCTGTTCTTACGCAATTTAACAGGTCAACAATACGACAGTTAATTATGCTTGTTTGAATTCATATTCGTTTGTTGAGATAAAGCTAAATTAATTAAAGGCCTCTGATGTAAACCTTAAAGTTTTGTGTTTCTATTTTAGTCTATAGACTTAAACTTTTCACAAGCAAATAAACAGAAAAGAAAACAGTTGAAGCTAAGTAAAATATTTTCACTGAATCATGAAATTGAAATACATTAGTTCAACGTACAAAATACTTGCTACATAAAAAAAAAAGAAAAAAAAAAGAAAAGAAGAACTAGTACTACAGCAACTAACACTCCTAATCCTAAACCTATCTTGTCTAAGAGGGAGGGTTTCCAGATCCACTTGGCTCTACTGTTGGTATGTCGGCCTCGACCTCCAATGCAGCTGCGTCCTTGGCCATACTGGCATCCACAACGGCAGAGGAAACCTCCAAAGCTACTCGCACCGTTGGGGCAACTTGTCCCTCCTCAACCTCCTCGGCGGCCTCATGAGGAACAAGTGCCAGGCTTGTTTGCTCCGGAGCTTGAGAAGATAGGGGGGCGGGGTCAGCCGGGGTCAAACTTATGTGAGGATGATAGTATATCCTCCCGGATGCCTCAGGTCCGAGTCAGCTGGGACTCCTGCCAGGTTCAAGGCCTCATCCCATGTGAACTAGCAGTAGTCCCTGCATACCTCAGAGACCTCCTCCGCCAGCCTTATGTTTGTCTCCTCGATGCCGCGGAGATACTTTGCCTCCTTCTCGGCCTCAGCAGGCAAAAGGGCCTCCCGGGCTTCTTTTTCCCCTTCCTTGGCCTTCTCAAGGCTGGCCTTGAGCTCCAGGACCAGTTGCCTTTAAGTTGCCAGCTCTATTTCTGTTGTATACAACTTTTTCCACTGGTCCTCGGCCTGATCCTCGGTGCCCTTGAGGCCAGCCTTGGCACTTCGTCTCTCCCTCTCCTCCACAGTTAGCTTCTTGGCTAACTCTTGTTTTTCTTTCTTTAGAGCCTCCATGTCTCTCTCCACTTGAAGGCGAGACTGGGTCTCGGTCCTAGCCAAGCTTCGGGCGTCCCTGACCCAGTCCTCGGCCACGTAGACTTGTTGTGTGAGCTGCACAGAAAGACGGACAAAATTATATCGTTAACTATACAAAGGAAATACAAAGTACGCAACTAACTTAATCAAAAACTTACCATGGCCAGGTCCTTCTTCATCGACATGAACAGGTCGGCTTGCCTCCACGACCTCACTGTGTCCATGTCCTTGGGCAGAAGGAGAGGGCGCTCTAGTGCCTCAGCGATGTAGCCAGAGCGCCCCCTCTGGAATTCCCTAATGGAGGCCGTGGAGGGAATGGGCACGCCATCCAAGTCTAGCCTTGGAGCCCAGGCTGGTGGCTGTTGGTCTTCGACGGCACGAGTGTCTCCTCTCTGCTCGGACGAGGAGGACCTCTTGTCATCTCTTCCCCCTTTTTGTTGTTTTGCCCCTTTTTGTTGTGGAGGGGGCAATTCACCCTCCTCGGTGTCAAGCTCCATGACTGACCTCTTCCTCTTAAGATCGGGCATGGGGAGGAGGCCGAGCCCAGTTGTGGGAGGAGAAGGAGGTGGGGGTAGATGAGCAGGCTCTTTCTCTTTGGGTGCCTCCTTGGAGGAAGCCCCTTTTTTCCTGCCGGCGATAAGGTCTTTTAACCTCGCCCTTTGCTTTAGCGGCATATCATCCTCTTCTTCTTCGGAAGTCTCGGACACTGGGGTACCTTTAGGCTTGCCCTGTACCTCCTCTTCACCGCTAAAGTGGAAGCCGTCTATCTCTTCCTCCAAAGATTGCAAGGATGAAGTAGAATCTTCCCTTTGAACAGCGGGCTGAGGAGCAGAGTGTCGGATTGGCCACTCAACAGGTGGCAAGTCTTTCTTGGCCAGAAAGCCTGGGATTGATACGTCAATCCTGCTGATTCTTTTGTCGCCCGCTCGGATGGAATTGCCGACGTCCAAAAAGCTATCCGACAGCGGGGTGCAGTCCAATATGAGGTGGACCGCACGAAGTTGGCCGTCCGTGTGCACGCACAGCTCGGACCTCAGAAGCTTGTTAAGCCCCGGCATGTTCACGAGACTGAGATGGGGAGCGACGAGCTTCCTATCTGTGACCACAACAACCAAATATTGAGTTAGTTACGTTATTCCAAAGCCTGGCGGTAAAACAACACACAAAAATGAAGCCTAGAACCTAGATTCTAGGCTAACTCAATCTAATCCTAAAGTAGCCCACCTAGTTTTCCTTCCTTGATCAGGCAATGGTGACCGTCATGCCACGCCCCCGAGACAATGACGTAGTCATCCTTCATACCCTTGTTGGACTTCGGAAGGCACGACACCATTTTAACGACCGGAGATCGGGATTTTAGGTAGTATCACCCGTCGGCCTGAGAATGGCATTCGTACATATGTACGATGTCGTGCCAGGTGAGCTGCAAGTCCATCATCTGGTTAAGGGCATCGACGCTGCCTAAAACCCTGAACATATTGGCCGTGCACTGATGCGGGCACAACCTATGGTTTCTAAGGTAGTCCCTAGTTATGGAGCCCATGGGAATGGTCATCCCCCCCTCCAAAAAAGCGATTACAGGGATGACCACTTCACCGGTTCGCCTATCAGTCAGGATATTTTTCGGCGGACAGTATCGAAGACCAACCCCCTCAGGGATATGGTACTTCGCCTTGAAAAGCTCTATGGCTATAGGTGTATCAACGAGACTCTTAAATCTACCCATTAGACTGTGTGAAGAAGACGCTAAGGAGTTTCCCTAAAGTAAAACAAAAAAAGTGAGAGAGAGGAAAGGCCAAAGTGCTCGGCTGAGGTGGAATGATTAAGGGAACCAAGAACTTACAAAATGAGTTGGTGTTTTTGGATCAGAAACTCCTTAGACACCTAGAGATCTTTGTTAGTACGTTGTCGGACTACTTAAAATCAGTGAGCGTATGGTAGTAAGAATACTTAAGAGTGTTGGAGTGCTTGAACATATACGAAATAAGGGGAACTACCTCCTAAGAGCCCTTTTTATAGTAGGCGAAGATGAGTGGGAGTTATCCCGCTTGAAATTTCATGAAGAAATCTCAACCGCACGTTTTGCATTTCGCCGTTGATCAAGGAGACAGAGCGCCACCCAGAGCAATAAATGAGGCGTTACGATTTCCGAAGCGGCTTTAGAAATCGAAAGTCTCGCGAGACAACGCCTCCACATGGATTAGTTAAGGTGTTTGACAAATTTCACCCCTGCAGAAGTCAAAATCCCGCCCTTCTCCTCGGATGGGAGGGAAGGTCAGAATTTTGAGGGGCTATTGTAGGGGTGAAGGGCCCAATATCAGGTAATGGGCCACGGCCCGTCCGAGGAGACCTGTACATCCGAGGACAACAAATCTTGATGGGTTTGCATAGCCTAACTCAATTCTGAAGTATAAGTCATGTGGAAAAATTACCTGTCTGAGGAGCCTGGCCTGTTCGGACTGTCAAAAGGGTGTCCCAAACGAATGCTCCTATATCAATCCTAGCTCCCCCGAAGAATCCCCTGATCTCTATGGACAAAAAGGACAGGTGGCGAAGATCAGATATTAAGCAAAAGGCTGCTGCCACTGCATTTATGATCCTGCAGCTAACATCATGGCCGCATTAATGGAAAAAGACACCTGAACAGTGACCTCCATCCTTTGCAGCTGCCGGATGAAGACTCCAGATGGGGGTTAATGGGACAAGTATCAAGAAAAGCCCACGTAATAGAGGAGGGGCATATAAATAGAAGAAAAAAGAAAGAAAAGAGAGGGAGAGGGAAAAAGAGAGAGAAAAAGAGAGAAATATTCAGAGCATTTGTATAAGCATACTCCTCGGACAATGCCGAGAAGAACATTGTAACAATCAAATATCTTATTAATACAAATTTGGTCATAATCATACTTGGGCCTCCAACTCATACGAATTCAGTCAAGTATTCTTCAGCCCACTCTCTTTACAAATTCATTTTAAGGATACCATACATAGCTTGGGCCTCAACTTATTCTGTTCAAAGGCCCAATCCACGATTTGTGTCCCGACATAAATAATATCCAATTGATAAAAAATTTGACATTTTTATTAAGTGTGTAATGAACATGCAATTCAATAATTAGATTTTCAAAATATGTAGTAATGTTTATTTTATTGAGTAAAGTTGTATCCTTAGGTTATAACCCATTTTGTAGCTAAATTATGTCCATTTTATATTATTAGCAGTATTTTTTTGGTGTGGAAGCAGCTATTGAAACTTATTGTTACATCGATGCAACCACATTCCCCAAAATTATCAAATGCAAATTCTTAAACTAAATTAACTATTTATGCTTTATAAATCCAAAACTATAATGCAGTTTCATTATAACTTGCCAAATACTCAAAAGACTTAAAATTTTTTTTGCTTAAAACTATTTCTCAAAAGCTTTATAATAAAAGCTCAACTTTTTATTTTTTATTTTTTTATTACAGAAATGTCAAATGGGTAAGTAAAAGACAAATGGATTGCCTATAAAACAAAAATAAAAACTAAAGTATGCTTACACTCCAAACATTTTCTTTCTTATATTTATTTAAATGTTCAACCTATTTTCCAAATTTCTAAGTTACCAACAACTATACATAGATGATAGACTATAAAATATTACAACCCAACACTTCAAAAATAGAAAGAATTTCGTTTGCCAAAATGAGAGAATGAGAAATGAATTACTATTTGAACAAAATAAGAAAAACACCATAAGGAGAGAGAAAACTGAAAAGCACTTCATCTTGAAAAATCACCTCAAGTATCAATACTTGTGGGGTGTGGGAGGAGGAGGAGGGGGGGCAAAGATCAGGGTTTAAGTTTCTAGAAAGGAGCTTTATACACATATACACTTAGATTAGGTTATAGTAGATGTAAGGACACAATATTGAAGGCTAGGCCCACGAGCAGGATGGACTCAGGCCCAGAGAGTCCTAGCAATGAATTTATAGAGTGTGGGCTAGAAAAATTGGGTTTTAAGTAAGTTCAAGAATTATCCAGGCGTATTTAATAAGCAGGAAGACAGAAATAGGGTAGTGATGTTATAGAAAACCGTCCTCGGCTCGGTCTGAGGAGGATAGTTATATAATTTCTTGTATGTTTACAACTTTGTGTCTATTTTTCTCTCTCTACAACTACTGTTTTTCTCCTAGGATTCTTCGATCCCTCCTTTCATTGCCTCCCTCTCTCTTTATACTCCCTTTTCTCCCACGTGCCGATTAGATGAATTTTCTTTGATACTTGTCCCATCAACCTTGCCTTGAAGTCTTCAGACGGCAGCTGTAAAGGTTAAAAATCACTGTTCAGACATCTTTTCCTCATTAATGCGGCCAGAGGGTTAGCTGCAGGGTAATTAATGCAGTGGTAGCAACTTTCTCTATAGTATTCTTCTGCTTCTACCTGTCCTATGTGCTTACAAGATGCTCCTTTACTAGAAGAATCCCCTAACATATCATAATAAATGCCAGAATGCATATCCTAGCTCTCTCTTTGACTATTCGAGGATGTAATCCCCCTTAGACAACTCTTCTCTGTTTACTCACTTGCCAAATACTTGCAAGGCTTGCAGTTATGCATTTGCTTCGTTATTTACTGTCCTCGGATAGTTGTGCCTCCTCGGACAAGTTCACGGCCCAATATCTATATTTGGGCCTTTGGTCCCTACAATAGAATTTCTATCTTGTATTTAAAAAAAAAAAAATTCAACAACTTCATTATTTGTAAGGCAATGCTAATTAATTTCATATATGTGGTATTTACCAATTATATATGACATATTGTTTTTACATTTCTCAACTAATTTATTGTCAAATTTGGACTATTATGGCCAAATTAGGCAAATCAAATCTAATTTGATTTGATTTCTCAAAAAAAAAAAAAAAATCTAATTTGATTTGGCAGATCTAATATAATCTTAATACATCTGTTTTTTTAATAAAGAAGATATAATTTTAACCTATGATTAGGCTAAGACACCATATCATGTATCATACATTATAAAATATAAGTTGTGTTTAGAAGTTGTGGTTGCGGCAAGTGAATATCATGATAAATTGATAAATGGTTGCACCAAATTGCAAAGAATTTTTCTCTTCTTAATTATCAATTCTATGGATAGAAGCAAAAACTTAATTGTTGATATAAAAAGAAAAAAATCTACGCTTATTTTATCCTACCACATGGGTATATTGCTTCTAAAAATAATTCTTATGATTAATTTTTCATTAACATTCTTTGAACAAAGTTTTTTTTTTTTTTTTGTTCATATCAACTTTTATCTTCTTTCTTTAAAATTTTTTTATTTTTGAATATAAGATAGAAATTCTACTTTAACCTAATCTAAGTATATATTTGTATAAAGTTTTCTCCTAAAAACTAGAATCCCAGCTTTTGCCCCCTACACCCTACAAGTGCTTATACTTGTGGAGTGATCATTGCACCAATGGTGCACGGTGGTAAATTTTAACAGAGTGCTCATTGGGAACTTTTTTATTGAGATAAATGGAAGATTGTTCCGGTTAAAAAATCAGAAAATGCTAAGCTCCATTTTAAGTCCATTTTTTGATTGAATTGTATAGCTAAGTTCCATTTTAAGCACCAATATCCAATATTAATGGTCTATTTGGTACCTGCTTATTTTGCTGAAACTGAAAAGTTTTTGCTAAAAGTACTGTATATAAAGATAAAAGTTAACTGAAATAGTACAGTAGAACCCATGAATAGTACCAAAAAGTACAGTGGGACTCATGAATAATAACAAAAATAAATTGAATAGTTAAATAAGTTGGTTTTTTTTATTATTTTTGCCAAATAGACACTAACAATAATAAAACCTGCGCGGGCACAAGCTATAACAAATAAATTTAGCCTATGAAGGACTCAACTCAAGGCTGGTTGTCTCTTTTCAACCTTGCGATTATGAATCAGTGATATTTTTGGGTATACATTTTAAATCTTGTATCTTAAGGGTGGTTTTCAAATTAAAACCTACAATTTCAAAAAATTTCAGACTATTAGTAATTAAGAGCCTGTTTGGATGAAAAATTTTCATCACTCAATTTCCGTCACTCAATTTCCATCACTCATCACTCATCACTTATCACCTATCACCTATCACTCATCACTCATCACTCTAAAATATCACACCCAAACAACATTATCACTCAGTTACATCACTCAATATTTTTTACACTATTTATGGACCCCACACCTGACACTTGGGCAGAGCAATGTTGTTTTGTTACTCGCGAAAGGCTTTCATCCCCATCAGCCTTCTCTTTTCTCATTTCCCCTTCCCCTTTCAGCCCTGTCACTCTCCCAAAACACAAACCCAAACCCATAAAATTTTCTCAAGCACCGTCGCCTCGCCAGGACCATCACCGGTGAACAACACCTATCTCTCCGACGTGTAAGGCGGCACGATCTCCTCCGTCGTGACCTAGCGACGCCGGACGAGCATAAAGAAAAGTGACCCATTTCCCCATTTTGTCATGGACGATCTCCTCCGACCCAAGACGGTGCTACCTCATCCATTTCTGTACTCTCTCACATTGTTTATTTGTCTGATTTGTGTGTTTTGCATTTGGGTTTTGAGAAAAATGTTAGGTTTTAGCTTGTACTCTGTTTGCCTTTGTTTTTCCCTGATGTTTGGTTGGTGAGAAAATAATAAAGGAGAAGTTTTTATGGTTTTTTTTTTTTTTGTTTATATGATAATACCTGTGCTTACCCATTGCTGGTTTGCTTCAATGGTTCGAAGTATGCAAAAGGGTTTTACTCTAAATAACCCATTTTCCCATTGTCTTTCTTTTCTGCTCTCTCTCTCTGTTTTGCTTGGTTCTTGAGAAACTATAGGAAAAGTTAAAAAAAAAAAAAATTTGAACTTGATAAATTCTTTCTACAATTTTCTCAGTGACCCAGGAGTTTGTTTGCTCTTTTCTTTCATTTCCTCTGGTTTCGGACTGCCCAGAAGTGGGATTTGTGTTTTTTCTATGAATTGAGATTGTGCATGATCAATGTTGTTCTTTGTATTTTTAGTTTTAGTTTTGGGATACTTTTAAAGTTTTATTTATGCTTGTTAACTTTTGTTTTTGTTTTGCAATGCTTCTTTTGAGTGATATGTGGATGTGTTTGTTTATGTCTCAGTAGCTAGTATAATTTTCCTTTGGAGAGAAACCAATATGCTTTAAGTACCATAGTGCCCCTTCAGCTGCATGCTTTGCTGCGTCTTTCTTTTTCAATCGGGGGGCACCAAAACACTCCAAAACCGTAGTTGAGGCTTCTTTTATTTCAACAATAACCTTGTAGGTGAACCTGCTTAGAACAATATATTAGTCAATAACAATGTATGCTTCCTTGGAAGTAATAGTCTATCATATACCAGTTATTGCTAATTAAATATGCTTTCACTCTTAGTTTCGATGTAAGCACCACAATGGGTACAAGATACCCATGTGACATTCTTCAAAATTTAGGACATCATACACGGGAGCACCAGTAATTGTCATCTCATACAGATTGTGCTCATTTTCATTTTAAAAGATAAAAAAGGTAATAAAAGACAATATATTAACAATACAACCAATTAATTTCACCCATTTTCTTCACATAGAGAGAGTTTGTGAGAGAGGGAGAGAAAAACTAGATAAAAAATAATGAAGTATTTGCTGTATCTGGAGTATCTATATTGGATACATATCCGTTATGGATATAACTACTAGTTTGAACCCCCCCCCCCCAAAAAAAAAAAAAAACCAGTTTGAAGTATTTGCTTTTTCTAAACTTAATGGCTCCCTTCTACTAAAGATTAGATTTTAGTTGCAACTCCTAGCATTTCTTAGTTTCTTTTTCTTCTAGGACAAGTAGTATGTTGTAAACACTTTCATTCATGAATTTTCCCAATATGTCAGCATTGCTTATGGCAGTATTGATGCTAAATAAGACTAAACTTTAATTCTAGAATTAATCACATTATAGTATAATTTGAAACCATTCTCGCATGATTTTGGATTTGTGTTTTCAGATAACAAATGTTAAACATACATTTTTGCATGGCTTGGCCCTTCTTCTTTGCAGCATTCAAATAAGGGCAGTTTCCAATAGTTTGCAGCACAGATCTCATACAATTGTGATTTTGACTGTACCTTCTTTGTAGCAGCTACACTGATTAAGAAAGAACATAACAATTTCCATTTTAACTGATTGAAATGCTCCTTTAGAGGCAACTTTAAGAGAATTCATTATTCCAAAGAACACTATTTCATAGATACCTTAAGCATACCTATAAAAACAACACCACAGAAAAATGTGAATGGACATATATGATCACCAACATAACACATGTTCTGTGCACATGCAGAGCAATAGTGGACCAATGTGAATGGACATATATGCTTACATTTGTTAATAGTGGACCATTATTTAGGGACAATCCTAAAAGAAAATGTAAAAATTATTATGTAGAGACAGGGAGTAGCATGTAGTTATGTTCGATGCTCCATTTGCATGTTTCTTTGATTGACATCATAAACTGATCATGTGCAAGATATGGGAGAGTGTTTAAGATGGTAATGGTAGCATCATAAACTGTTCTTTAGTTTCCTAATAAGCAGCATACTCAAGATATTGGACTTATTGCTTGCGTTTCATTTACTCAGCAGTATAATGTCTTCTGCCACTACTTATGAGTCCACTTCTAGCGGACATATGTGCAATATGGATCGGTGTGTGGAAAGGACCTCCCTATCTATTCATAATTTCGGTAGAAGGTTCTATGGATGTCAACAGTGGTCGTCGGTTAGTATTACATTATTTTATTATCGTTATGTATTTGATTTGTCATTTTCTTACCATCTTTGCTGACCATCTTATATATGCCTTCAATGTTGTATGCAGGACTCTATTCAGGCATGTAACTTCTTCAAATGGTTGGACAATAACACATGCCCACGTGGACGTGCAACAGCACCACTTGTACATGAAAGGTTTACAAGATATAAAACTGAGGCTGTAGCTGCAAGAAATGAAAGGGATGAGGCTTATGTAAGGGAAGCAGAAACACGGGAGCTCCTAAGGATAGCAAAGCGCAAAGCTGAAAAATCTAAGCTCGCACTTCGGATTGCTGAAGACAAGGTCTACAAGTATAGGCTAGCTGTATTTTTGTCTTGGACTGTACTTGGAGTTTATTTTGTATTCTCTACTGTTTTGGGGGGCCATGGCCATACACAACTGCGTTTGCCATGACCCATTGACAGTCATATGTGTAATGTACATGTAGAGAGACAAGGTCATACTACCAAAAACATTGGTCTATGGACTTAAAATCATATTTTAAGAAAAACACAATTCACTGGTTGTTTATGATAGCATGTAAGCTTTGGTTTAGGGACCTAGTTGGCATGGAAGCTTTTATATATTCCAAAAAAAAAATAGAGATTCTATTGGAGTTTTTATTAATTAATTAATTTTTACCTTGATGCAAAAGTTAGTTCAAAACAATGTGGAAAAGAAGTGTGTTACAATTAGTGATGCCATAAAGTCTGTGAAGATGATGCTTGGAACTTAGCTAAGCTTCATCTGTCTGACCGTATACAATGACTTCAAATTGATGTTATACTTAACCTTTAATATATATATATATATATATATATATATATAAATGCCTCAAGATTTTCGCAAGGGCTTTGATGTAATATTATATTAATATAGCTTGTCTTAAATACTCAACACATATATGATATATCTATTGATTTGTCTGTTCTTTTTTCTTTCTTACTTTTCTTTTTCAGTCTTCTGAAGTTGGTGTGGATAGCGTGGAGATTTGCAGCACACACTATTTTAACTGGCCTGGTTGACTTGTGAGGGGTTATCTTGATAAAGTAGATGCTATGACTCAGATCTAAGTGGAAAAAAATGGATAACATTTCCAAGATCATTTAGCCTAATCAAATTTGGTCATTATACAATAGCCATGAATCAAAATCAACATGCTAAACATACAATTGAAATATATTGCACTTGATATTTTTCCCATTTTCAATCTCTAAGGCTTAAAGTTTTGATATAAGAAAACCCATCCTCTCTAAAAAAAAAAAAAACGTGTTTCTGTCCATATCAATTACATCCAACTGAACAATCAACATCACTAACACCCATCTTCTCTAAAAAAAAAAATAATAATCACTAACACCCTTTTTGGTTTTTTTACTGAATACAAGAAAACATGTTTCTGCCCATATCAATTGCATTCAAAGAGATGTAAAATAAGAGAACTCAGTATATTGCACAAATTGCCAATTATGGGTGAACCATAATAGATCTAAGTACATAGTTTTAACTACATAGTTTCTGCCCATAACATCATATTGCAAATTCATTATAGATCTAAGTACATAGTTTTAAAAGTAATCAGAAGGATAAGAGCAAAACCATCCTTCCACAACCCAAATTAGGAAAATTGGACAGTTCCAAATGCAAAAGAATTCTCCCCACTGGCTTCAGAGTCATCCACCAAGTAACTTCAACAATCCTATTGTTTATAACAAAGAAACAATTATGCTGCAATCCTTCAACATATAATCATCTCACATTGCCACGGGCAACATAATCATCCCACATTGCGTCAGTGATATTGTCCCTAAATTGGCCCATCGATCTCTTTGATGCACTTGACATTTCTAGTACTTGCCTTTGGGTCGCTGAGCTTGTTGATGGTCCAGCATCACCACTGCTGACCCTAGTGGTCACACTACCTTCGCCAACACTCTCCCCTATTGTTCTGAACAATTCATCACTCTGACTGTTCATGCGTATGAAATTATGTAGAGCGCAGCACACAACAATCACGTAACGCTGCCTAATTGGCTTGAAGTTTGGCATTAAATTTAGAATGGGGAAACGGGTCTTCAGCACTCCAAAAGACCGCTCAATAACCATCCGCAAGGACGAGTGCCTGTAGTTGTACAACTCTTTCTTTGATGTTATCCGTTTACCGCTTGAGTGGAATTCCTGCGCATGGTACCTAGTTGACTTGTGAGGGGGGAGAAAACTAGTGCCAATTGGTAAACCTAAATCCACCATGTAGTACGACCTTACAGACACACACAAAACTAGTGTCAGCACGTAATTAAGTTGTTCATAATATACTACTTAGATGTGGAGGATAAAATAACTTTAGTTAAAGTCACAGTAATGTATAGTACCTGTTGGTGGCCATGGGAATCCATGCTTCTAGTCACTGATCGCTTCCTCGAAAACCCTTGAGTCATTCGCACTGCCCTCCCACCCAGAATGGACAAATGTGGACTGCATGTCCATGTTACACACACACAGCACATTAGTTGTGATAAGGCTCTTGCGGTCCCTGTGTGGTTGAGTCGCATTTGCAGGAGGTCGGGCACTCACATGCGTTCCATCAATTGCTCCTACACATCTCTACACATGAAAGTTTTCATTAATCTTAGCAAGCACATATCAAATACCATATTACTTTTACTGTTATACTACTTTTATTGTTATACGAAGTTAGTTAAGTAAGGGAATATTTTGTACCTCAAACCATGGCCAGTACTTGTTCACTTGAAAATGTTCGGGGAGGCCTGTGACATTCTGATCAGGTTTAATTACATGCTTCGCGTAGTGGTGGACAGCCCGCAACGCCTTACGAAAATGCCAGCATACGGTTTCTGTTGACTGCTGAAACCTGTCTGCTACACATCTATAGCGGGTGTTGTGTCCAAGTATGTACAATAACATGGCCATGGCCTGAGTGGCATTCACCCCACCAAGTCCGTCCACCAAGTAACCATGTTGAGGCAACTCGTCCATTAAATGTAACAGTAATTCAGGTGTCATGCGGAACATCTCGTAACACTTAGCTGGATTACCTTCAGTGACCTCATCAATATACGCCTTGCCTGTCAACGCACTTGTTCGCATTGGTTGTTTATCATAATGCCGCTGCATGTACGCATACATTTCCCCGACTATAGGATTCACTAAATTAAACTCTGCTTCTTCTTCACGTTCGGACTCCGAATCGGTCCAATCATCATCATTATCTTCATAGTCATTGCTGGAACCAATGTCGTTGAAGTATGCATCATCGAAGTCATACTCTTCGACCGCTCGTATCCAGTCATTTCCAGACGCCATAAGTGACCTACAGATTAGCACAAACACACTATTCATGTAGGTTATGTAAAGAGAGATATAAAAGTAAATATATTATTCTTAACACTCTACACCTCAGCCTGTAATCCAGCAAAGTGATGAGACCATCAACAAAGGAAATAAAAACCTATCAAATAGTCCTACTAATAATATCAATCATAGATTATAATAAGACAATAAAAAATAATTAAAACAAGTACATCGCATAATATAAATGTATAATATAAACACCTAATTCAACAGTCACCATAATAAAACAACCCGAATAAAAACACCTAACTCAACGAACCCAAAATCCAAACCTGTCACGTAATATAAGTCAAACCATACAAACATCCCAAGTTCATAAATAACAGAAACCTTCATATTATCCATAGGAATAAAAACAAGTAAATAAAACAACCCGAATCCATAGTACATAAAAACCAAATAGCTTAGACTTAATGCAATACTGCTCTCCCTTAATCCTCCTCTGGGGTTAGAATGTCCTCAATCCAAGACTTCCTCCTATGCTCTGGCATACACATAAACACTACCCTATTATCCTTTTGCTGCAAAACCTTTGACATCTTGATATAGGCCTTGTTACTCAGATCCGCATACGAATTAAGCACTGCCATTGCCTTATTGAGTGAACAAGGATCACCCGCTATGGCGGATTGAGCAAATTGGTCGGTTGAACCGCTACACCTGCCGAGTTTACCACTGAACCTATCCTTCGTCATTGTGGTGTACTCCTTTAGGGCCACAGTCATTTCACTTACCCTATCTGACTT
The DNA here is from genome assembly GCA_033629205.1 of Lithocarpus polystachyus. NCBI lineage: Eukaryota > Viridiplantae > Streptophyta > Magnoliopsida > Fagales > Fagaceae > Lithocarpus > Lithocarpus polystachyus. Next base: position 106,839,264 of record CM066163.1, on the reverse strand, counting down.
CTTCGCAACCTTCTTACCCTTGCCACTTGCATCTTGCACAGGACGTTTTCCCGCCCGTTGGGTTACCTCTTCAACCTCAGCATCCTCTACACCTTGTGGGAAACTCTCAAAGTTAGGGGTGTAACAGTCATCGTCCAGATGGGTAGGTGCACTTGCATTGGCATTGGCAAGCTCTTCCTCTAAGGCATGCTCCTCGTCACTATTCAGGGGAGGAGTGTTTGAGGAGATCTGCAGGTTCCCAGTCGTAGTACTAGGGGCGAACAACTGCTGCAATGATGGGTAGTTTGGGCATCCCTGTTTCCTTAAGTTAGCTGCACCTTGATTGCCCTGCAATGTCCTTGGAAACATTAGCACACTAAACACAGCAATTCATGTATTACCAACTTGGAGGCAAATTGCATAAATGAATAATTGCAATCAGTTATATAATTAATAAACAATAGTAAACATACCGCAATCACATTCTGCCACACCTCGTCAGAACAAGTCACTGTTTGGGTAAGCTCGTCCCACCCCAACCCTATGTGTCTTAGCAACTGGCTCCACTTGCGTTGTTTGAGTCGGAGCCTATTGTGCTTTTGTTGAACTTGCTTAGAGAGAAAGTCTTTCCTGGTCCTTTGGTTAAGTTCAGCTGTAATTGCTGCCCACGTAGGACCCTTGAACACACCATTTGGCATGTTACCCTTCAGTTGTTCCTCCAACATGATGTCAATAAAAATATGTTCTACATGGGGAGGCCACTTTTTCTCATCCGCCTCTTGTGATTCATGTGCCATCTATTCGAAATATCTCATGTAGTAAGCTCATGAAAAATAATAATTTTAAGACTTGATTAATAGGACTATAAAGATTCATGTGCCATGTAGGTTTATGGGGTCCAAAAAATGAAAAATATTCCACAGTTCAATCAAGCCGGATAAGAAAAGGCACGCACGGAATGTAAGAAACAGTGGTAATATATAAGAAACAGTGGTAACATATAAATCCTTCATCGAGGTTTAACATATATACAATGTGACCATTTTTACAAAAGATGGAAGATCGAAGCAATGAGTTAGTAAACTGAATAAGTGGTCACATATACAACTAGGTTAGTGCATGGTTAAGTACATGGTAATCCATAAGAAAGTACACTACTGAACATAAAGGGAACAAAATATGTCAGCAGTATATCAAAAAGGACATGCACTAAATTTCTTCGACTATGCATCCGTCTCTTACTGAGGTGGATCATCAGACAATTAGTCAGGAGAGGCCACTGGGGGAACGTAGGGCCGATGACTTCTCGTCCTATGGACCCCTATTGCTCTGCGATAATTCTGTCGAATATGCTTCCACTTCGTAATTACCCGCCTCTTGGTAAAGGCCTTCCCCGTGCAAGCATTAAGATTGGCTGTGATCTGCTCCCACACTTGCGCATTGGCAGAATAAGGACGCAAATTCCCAAGCACATAGTGAGAAAATATAGAGTCACACAACAGATCCTCACAATTGGCATCCCATGTTCTCAACTTCGCAGCCATCTTAAAGAACAACACACACATCTCATACACAATCATATCACAAGTACATGAAAGAAATCCCAGTATTTTTAGAGGGACAAATATTGAGCATAGGATCCATATTAATATGTATATATTACCGCATTAAAGATATAAGCATGTCAATACCCTAACAAAAAGTTCTCAATTTGGTACATCGGTAAGAAAGAAAGAAGTGCGAGTTAATAGGATAAAATGCACAAGTGGTATTCAACTATTCTCAACTGACATTAGGATAGAGACAATAAACAGAAAAGCAATTTATAACTTAGACCAATTATTTCATGCAAATCTTGCACAAAACAGATGTTAAACATTTGACTTGATTCTGTTGCAGGTACAACAAGGTATATCTGAGTAAACATCTCTATCTTTCCCCATGTAATTAGTTCCCAATTCCATAACCCCTCACACAAATAAACTGGTCCAGGTGAAAGCCTGTATCTCTACTCTTTACTACCAGAAACTTAATGGAGGGAATTGTGATAACAAATTCCCAAAAAGTCAAAGAATTTATCACACATTTCTTACACTATGAAGACCTTTGTTCCATAAATTATTCAAAAAAAAAAAAAACCCATAACCGTGGGTTTGAATAGATAAATCAGATGCCTTACCCAAACATCAAACAAAGAAAAAAAAAAAAAAAAAAAACAGAGAAGCACAGGTTCACCACGAGTTGAAAACCCATAACCACCAATTTCAATAGATCAAATCAAATGCTTACCCAAACATCAAACAAAGAAAAAAAAGAAAAAACAAAAACAATGTAGCATAGGTTCACCATGGGTTGAAAACCCATAACCACCAGTTTCAATAGATCAAATCAGATGCTTACCCAAACATCAAACAAAGAAAAAAAAGCAGAGAAGCAAACTTTCATCACCATGGGTTCATACAGTTAAAGCAGATGTGGAAACCCAAACATCAAACAAAGAAAAAAAAGGAAAAAAAAAACAGAGAAGCAAACTTCTCATCACCAATCCTTGATTCGAGCTTGTTGAGGTCAAATGCCTTGCTATTACCAACAAATCAGATACATAAACAGCTCAAATGTAAAGAATACCTTCAGATTTCTGTCAAAAAAGCTGAGAAAGAGGTCGGGGAGATTGGCATTGGTTGGCGCGTGAAGCACTGCGTGACCGTGACACGGCGGTGCGGGTTGGCTGAGCTCGGATCGGTGAAATAGTGCGTGCGAGAGGTCTGGTCTGAGATGAGAGCTTCTTCTTCTGGTTTGACGAAATGGAGATGAGAGAGGTCTGAAATGAGAGGCTTTACTGAAGAGAGCCGTTGATGAGAGCATTAAAAGGAGTGCCAAAGGAGTTATTGCTCTGACTGTGGGACCGGATATGTGTTTTTATTTACGGAAATACCATTGAGTTATGAGTTATAAGAACTGAAAACAGCTAAAATGTGTTTTCAGTTTCCATAACTCATCACTCAAAAATCAAAGAATTGAGTGATGGAAATAGAGTTATTTGCTCCCAAACGGACTTCTCGTTATGGGTTCCACAATTTTTGAGTTATGAGTTATGGAAACTGAGAATTGAGTTATGGAAACAAGTGAACCAAACAGCCTCTAAACCTTTTTTTTTTTTGAAGCGAACTACGTCAATTTATTAAGAAGAAGAAGAAAACATCACATCATGGGACACTAACCGCTCAACCTTAGTAATTAATCCTTTTAGTTTCATTAGTTTCAAATTTATTCCAAAATAGATAGGGAATAAATTAATATGATTTTAACACTACATGATTTTATTTGAAACTAAAGAAACTATTAGAGTTTAATTTATAAGAGCATTCGTAGCAGATGTGCTAAATGTGCCAAATGCCAAATATTTGGCACATTTAGCACACCAAATACTTAAAAACACCCTTTATCAGATGTTGCAAATCCGAAAATTTATGCAACATGCTACAGTACCGTCACAAATATGTGACGGTACTGTAGCATGTTGCATAATTATTTTATCCCTTTTTATTCTCTTTTCTCTCTCTTCTCTCTCTTGTTGATGTTAATTTGGGGAGGGGGTAATATATTATTTTAATAGATAGTAAATATTATTTTAATGTGTAGAATTGAATTATAGAACATCTGATAAATGAGATGTTGTAAAATAATGTGGTAAAATAATAAAGTAGGGTTTTGATGTTACAAAATGACATTTTTTTTGCAACATCTGCTACGGATGCTCTAAGAAAGTTAACCTTCACATTACTGACATCATTTTTCACCTACTACTAATAATTTACCACCAAATATGTTTTGTGAAAATGTTGTATCCTTAACTTTATTCGTTCCTTTTATTTACTATGATGCTGCTCTAAACTCCAAAATCAACATGGGTTTTATTGGGCAAATTAAATATATGTGGCAAACTTATTTGGTACTTAATGAAAAATTCAAACAGAAGAGCTACTTATGCAAATGAAATATAAATTTAGGTTTGATAAAAAAAAAATTAGGAAGTAAAATTCAAATTCTAAAATTTCATAATGTAAAATACAAAAACTCCTAAAATTATAATTTGCACTTTAGCCTAATTTTATTTTTTGAATGCCCACTTTCACCTAAATTTTTTTATGGGGGCATGGAGGAAAAAAATATTTGCTCTTTTTTTTTTTTTGAAAGTGAACTCAGATTTCATTCAATTATCGAGATAAAGAGTATCAACATACAAAGCATCAACTACTGGTTGTGGATCAACTTCCAGCCAAACTACTTCATCCTCCACTTGTCTAGCATATTTAGCCAACATGTGGGCCACATTATTCGCACAACGTTTAACAAGACTAACCTCGAAACTTCGAAGACTAGCTGCTATACACTATATATCCTCATAAATATGACCCAACCATAACCCATTATGTTTAAAGGAATTAATAGCCTTAAGGACCGTGCTGTTGTCACCCTCCAGGACCACGTCTATGAACCCAGCCTCCACCACGAACTCCATAGCTCTCCTGCATGCCAAAGCCTCGGCTTCCTCGCTATCCTGCACCGGTGGTCCTTTAGCTGAAAGTGATGCCATGGCTTCTCCCTTGTCGTTGCGCACAACCACTCCAACACCTGATGCCTCCTCTTCCATAAATACCGTCGCGTCAAAGTTTACCTTGTAGTTTAAACCCACTGGAGGTTCCCAATTCTGCACCAAGCTTGTAGTGTGTTGAACGGTCAGTAGTTCCCTAGTTCCTCTGTACTCCTCCAGAAAATCCTTTGCACGCTTAACAAGCCAAGAAGGGTCCTGAAGCACACCCCTATGTATGACCAAGTTCCTTTGGCACCAAATCACCCAGCACTGCACTAGAAATAGTTCAAGCTCCTCCATCTCTAGTTTGTCTATCATCTCCTCAAACAGTTGGATAAAATTAGTTTGGCATCCCGTCCTTTTTTGTATTCTTCCTAAAATTCGTCTGCGAGCTAGATTTTCATTCGTCGGCAAAATTTCCTGACATGCCCTCCACCCAAACACCTTTATTTTACTTGGTAAATGGAGCTTCCACAACCTTGGCCATATTGGTCCTCTGTTTCTCACACCTGAGCACTCCTCTATACCATGCATCTCCTTTGATAGTCCACTTGCTATAAAATAACTTGACTTAACCGTATACACTCCCTCCTTATTAGGCAGCCATACAAGTGAGTTAGGTATGGTTCTTCTGCTCAAAGGAATTTTGAGAATAGCCTCCGCATCCCCCCTATGGAATTTCCCTGCAATCAGACCCCGGTCCCAACCATGTCCATCCCAATCCATCAGCTCACTCACCCTCCAATCCTCCTTTGCCTCTAATGGAGGATGAAGTACCTGATTCGTTGGATAATTTGGAATCCATTTATCATGCAAGACCCGAATAGACCTACCATCACCAACCCTCCAACAACCCCCTTTCTTCAAGATATGTTATGCTGTAAGCAGACTCTTCCACACAAAAGAACTATTAGGCACATCAGTTGCTTCCAAGAAACATCCTCATGGAAAATACTTAGCCTTAAAACACCAATAAAGCAAAAAGTCTATCTCATGTAATAACCTCCATCCTTGTTTGGCCAACATTGCTAGGTTGAAAGTTCTTAAGTCACGGAAACCCATTCCACCATCTTTCTTAGATTGAGTTAACACCTTCCAACCCTTCCAATGGATCTTCCTCTCATTGCCAATTTGCCCCCACCAGAATAATCTTGCGCACATAGCATTAAGCTCATCACATAGCTTCACTGGCAACAGAAACAACCCCATAGTATAAGTAGAAATAGATTGCGCCACTGCCTTTATAAGAATTTCTATTCTGGCCCTAGACAATAATTGTCCCTTCCAATCCTGAATTTTCTTCCAAACCCTATCCTTAAGAAAAGAAAAAGTTTGGTATTTGGCTCGACCAACCAAAGTAGGCAGCCCCAAATAGGATTCAAACCACTCCACCTCCCTTACCCTCAACATCTTCTTAATTCTATTCCTATCCTCCAGTGCTGTATTACTGCTAAAATAGACCGATGATTTCTCAAAGTTAATGCATTGACCTGATGACGCTGCATATGTCTATAACACATCTGTAATACCCTACACCTCCTCTTGGTTAGCCTTACAAAAAAAGAATGAATCATCCGCAAATAATAAATGTGAAATGCATGGCGTCCTTCTACAAGTCGCAACACCATGGAGCCTCCCTTCCTCTTGTGCTTTGTCTAGCATAGAAGACAACCCTTCTGCACATAAGAGAAAAAGGTAAGGTGATAATGGATCTCCTTGACGAAGCCCACGAGATGGTCGAATATTGCCATATGCCTTCCCATTAATACGAACAGAGAAAGAAGTGAATGTTACACAAGTCATAAATCTATTAACCCAACCATCAGGCAATCCCAATTTAGTCATAATTCCCCTCAGGAAACACCATTCCACCCTGTCATAAGCTTTACTAATATCCAATTTCAAGGCCATATAACCCCTTCTACCTGCTCTCCTGTTATGTATAGCATGCAAAGTTTCATATGCCACCAACACATTATCTATAATTAAACGACTAGGTACAAAGACACTTTGGGATGGGGAGATAAGCTTAGGAAGGATCAGTTTCAATCTGTTGGCAAGAATCTTAGAAATAATTTTATAAATTACATTGCAAAGGCTTATAGGTCTATAATCTGAAATTCTCTTTGGGGACTTAACTTTCGGAATAAGGATAATATGAGTATAATTTATATCTGGTAGCATAATACCAGAATTCAAAAAATCTAACACAGCAGCTGTCACATCGTTACCAACAATATGCCAAAATTTTTGGTAAAATAAAGCATTCATACCATCTGGTCTAGGAGCCTTGGTTGGTCCCATCTGAAACAACGCTGCTTTGATTTTTTCCGCACTATAGTCACTGGACAATGTATCTACCATATCAGCATTCACTTTGCAAGGCACTGTGTCAAGGCATTCCTCCATCCGGTTGCTACCACCTGAACTATAAATGGACTCAAAATATGTAGTTGCTACTCCAGCAATCTCTTCAACCTTCTCCACCCAATTTTGCTGTTGATCCCTTATGCCATAAATAAAGTTTCTCCGTCTTCGTTGTGAGGCCTTGGAGTGGAAAATTTTAGTATTTTTGTCCCCATATTTAAGCCAAGAGATTCGGGAACGTTGGTGCCAGTAAATTTCCTGTCGAAGAATTAAATCATCTAGTTTCTTGCTAGCTTCCAAAAACTCCGCCTTTGTCTTTTCAGTAGGATCACAGACACTTAAGAACTTTACTCTGTTTTGAAGTCTTCTAATTTCTTCACTATCCGGGTTTGTTCTTGATGATCCCCAAGCAAAAAGTTCTTCCCCACAATTCAAAATTTTCTCGTTAACTTTAGCCAAGGCCAAAACACCAGCCACCCATCTATCATTCCATGCCTCATTCACCTTCCCCTCACAATCATCATTCAAAAGCCATGCCTCCTCAAACTTAAAACCACAAACCCTTTTTGCTCTCACATCGCAGTCATTCCTAGTTTGTAGCATGAGAGGCCGGTGATCTAATGCATGAGAAAATAGGTGAACAACTGTACTTGCCGGGTATTTTTCTCTCCAAGCCGAGTTGGCCATTGCCCTATCTAGCCGTTCTTTAGTATTGGCTCTCCCTGGACGTTTATTATTCCACGTGAATGGGTAACCATGAAAACCCAAGTGAGCCAGATTACATGAGTCCAAGGCCAACCCAAACTCGTCCATTTGCTTGTACGGTGGAGGATGCATGCTTTTCTTTTCAGAGGAGTATAATATTGCATTAAAGTCCCCTATACAACACCAAGGTCCATCAAAAAAACTTAGTAAGTGAGATAATAGTGCCCATGACTTCTGTTTTTGACTTGCCTCAGCCTAACCATAGAAGCCCGTTAGGTACCACACGTATCCATCCTCTTCCACAACTTTAACCAAAACATGATGCTCCGTATAATTGACTACATCTAACTTCACATTTGATTTCCAAAGTAGTGCCAATCCCTTTCCAATATTCGGTTTCTTAACTATAAGTTTATTCTTGAACAGTAAATCTTTACAATGTATGTCAAAACCCTCCTTATCCAAGCGAGTTTCCATTAAAAAGCATACCATGGGAGCTTGATCTCTCACAATCTTACGAAGGCTTCAAATTGTCCAAGGGTCCCAAGCCTTTGATAGTTCCAACTCAAAATCCTCATTGCACTTGGCAAGGGTGATCATGCACCACCGCCACTTCATAATCGTTAACACCCTCCTGTTTCTTCTCACGCTTACTCATCATCCTTTCTGAGTCATCCTCACTGTCTTCCTCTTTCTGCTTCAGCCCCCGTTTGCCCATGATCGTGTTGGGCTCAGCTAAACTTGATTTTTTTATGTTCCTCATTCATACGGGCCAACCTTGTCCATGTGGGCCTTATTTTAGTTTCCTTAGGCCCAACACAAGCCTTATCTTCCACGTACACACCTGAAGCCTTTCCCACATTCAACACGTTATTCTCTGCATGCAGCCTTAAATCATCCTTAATTGCAGTATTATTCGGCCTACATTCCGCAGAAACATTACTATTGCATCCCATTGCTAGCCAATCCATAACCGATTTAGCATTCACTACAATCTTGGCCCCATTACTTCCCGCCTCTTGAATATCTCCGGATTTTTCGGGCATTCCTTTTCCGTTACCTTCTTGCTCACTAGGGTTTCCATGATTGAGACTAACCGCCGCCGCCTCCTTTTGATCGTTGGAATTCGTACCTCCATCTTCAACCACCATCTCATGCCGAGAATTCTTCGCCGGGCTAGACCACCTCCGTACTCCACTTGCTTTCAACCACACTCCATATTGGAAGGAAGATTCCCGGCCAGTTTTTGTTAATGCAAAGTACTGCGCACAGTGCTTAGTATCATGCCCCAACAGCCCACAATAATGACAAAAAATTGGGAGTCTCTCATACTTGAACGTAGTCAAAACTTTTTCCCCATCTGAACCCGCTAGGAAGTCCCCACGCCGCAATGGTTTGGATACTGGGATAGCCACCTTAACCCTCAAGAATAGGCTTTGTTGATCTTGCTTTCTTCTCCTTTCGACTTCCTCCACTTCTCCCAACCTCTTTCCAACCTCCACAGCCACTTTGGGATAGACCATATCAAACGGTGCTCCCCAAATTTGCACCTATAGTGAAACGGTTTCAAACGTAACATTCTTCGCTGTCATCCCTGATTGCCACTTACGCATCATAAGGACTTGATTATCAAAAGTCCAAGGACCACCTTTCCATACCTTCTCCAACTCAAACTCTGATTTGAATTTAAATTGGAAAAGGTTTGACCCCACTTCACTGATATGCAACCCCTCACTCAGCCCCCAGGCTCTTCTCAACGTGTTTAGAGCTGTTTTCTTGTTAAAAGGCTTGCACGTGAGAAATTTCCCAACTAAGCTTAGCGTGCAGCTTTCAATTTCTTCCTCATAACCCTCCTCTGAGATTGAAATTACCTCTTCTTCATTTGCAGTTAGCTTCATACTTTCCAAACTATTGATGACCTCCTCCGCCATTGTAACAAAGGTCGTTAAAATAACAACCAAGGCAAAAACAGATCCCCAGGAGAACTGAGGGAGGGAGAAATCTCATATTCACACGAGAGAGAGAGAGCTCCTAGTAAAGGAGAGTTTTTTTGGTTAAAAAAAAAACATTTGCTCTTTAAGTATGGATTAATTTTGTTTCTCAAAAAAAAAGTATGGATTAATTTTGGCTCTTTTTTTTGGGATATCTAAATAACAAAAATCACCTCTTTAGTGTGAGTTGCGTCATCAATAATTACCAAACAAATCAGCACACATACGAAATGTATTTTTGTTTCATTCATGTTTATTTCCCCTGATATTCATTTCAAAGTAATCAAAAGTTTAAAAGAGGTAGGATTTCCATCTCTATATAGTTTCACTTGACATAGCAAATTAAAATTTGCAACAGCAATCGAATAAGGAAAAGCAGCAACCATCGACAGGTTCTCCAGCCATTTTAGTGCAACGTTGGGAACAATACTTATTTGAACAGGGAGGAAGGACAATAAAATGATTTGGATCTGAGCATGTTGGAGGATCTGTTTTCAAAACCAAGTAAAAAGGAAACCATTAGATATGTACATAAATTTTTTAAAATTCCAAATCAAAATGTAACAAATGAAGATTTATATATGTTGGCTTTGTACTAAACCACTAGTTAATTCAACAATCAGCCAAAAAAGAAAAGTAGCCTATTCTATGAAAAATTGATACTGCATTATAAGCTTGACTTGATAATAATAATAATAACAAATTTTTTATTTTTTTATTTTTATAAATTTGCAACTATGAAGGGAATCTCACAACTTTATGGTTTGACACAAAAATGAAGTGATATATAGATTTTGAGGTCTATTTGATTTTGCTTTTAGAGTGGTCAAAAATTGCTTTATAGCTTTTAAAATGGTTTATTTGAGATTCGCTTATTTTGCTGAAATTGAAAATTTTTTGTTGAAAATACTGTAGATAAAGGTAAAAGTTAACTAAAATAGTACAGTAAGACCCATGAATAGTACCAAAAAGTGCAGTAGAGTTCATGAATAGTAGGAAAAATAAGTTGAATAATAAAATAAGCTGGCATTTTAATTTGGAGCCAAACACATATAAGATTCACTATATATCTTTTTAGTTATAACTATATTTCACAAAAGCTATACTGCTAAAACTCACTAATTAAAATTATATATTCTTCCAACAACAATGCAACATGAGCACAAAGAAGACAAAGGGATTCCATAAAAACAAAAACCAGAAGAAAAAACCTATAACTTGTTTACACTCCAAACATTTTCTTTTTCATTTGTTTAAATTTTATGTTTGTTTTCAAAAATTTAATTTGATCTATAAATAATCGTATAGGGGCTATAAAATATTATAACCCCACATTAAAAAATGCAAAGAATTTTCCTCTTCTTCATTGTCAATTCTATGGATAGAAGCAAAGGCTTAATTGTTGATATCAAAAAAAAAAAAAAAAAAAACTACACTTATTTAAATCTACCACTTGGGTATATTGCTTTTAAGAATAATTTTAAGAATAATTTTTCATTAACATTCTTTAAAAAAAGTTTTTTCATTTTTTTTTTTTTTGTTCATATCTACTTTTGTCTTCTTTCTTTTAAATTTTAACAGAGTGCTCATCGATAACTTTTTTATTGAAATAGATGGAAGATTGTTTTGGTTAAGAAATCAGAAAATGCTAAGCATTATCCAATTTTATCATTGAATTGAATTATATACTTCTAATCTACGCTTGAATTGGATTATATTAGCTAAGTTCCATTTCAAGCCCCAAATATATCCAATATTAACAATAATATAACCCAAGCAGACACAAGCTATAACAAATAATTTTAGCTTATGAGGGACTCAATTATGTATCAGTGATTTTTTTGGGTATATTACATTTTAAATCCTATAGTTTAAGGATAGTTTTCAAATTAGAACCTACAATTTGAAAAAAAAAAAAATCAGACTATTACTAATTAAACCTTTTAGTTTCATTAGTTTCAAATTTATTCCAAAATAGATAGGATATAAATTAATATGATTTTAAAAGTACTGATTTTATTTAAAATTAAAGAAACTATAGAGATTAATTTATAAGAAAGTTAAACTTCAATGTTTAATAGTAGTTCTACATCCCAACATTTTCACAGCAAAGTTTAGACGGCAATTTGTTATTGACTCTCATCTAAATCCATTATTGACTTCACATTTTACCTACTACTAATAATTTATCATTTAATATTTGTTGTAAAAATGTTGTATCCTTAACTTTATTCGTTCATTTTATTGTCCATGAGGATCTAAACTCCCAAATCAACATGGACTTTATTGAATGAATTAAACATGTGCGGCAAACTTATGTAGTACTTAATGAAAAATTCAAATAGAGAGGCTCCTTATGCAAATGAAATATAATTTTAATTTTGATTGTTAAAATAGTTTAGCAATAAAAATATATTAGAAAAGATGTAAATGTTAGGTTTAAATATTTACAAAACCTAGATTTTTGATCTTATTTTTTCTTGATTTTTTAGTTTTTTTATGTTTTGAGATGAGAGAGACATAACAGAGTAATAAAAATACAAATTTATCACTATTTTTAACAGAGGTGAGTAACGGGAGACAAACGGCATTAACCTCAGGTGAGTAAAATGTCAATTTTTAAACCACAGATAGGCAAAATGTTTTTTAGATAAACCACAGGTAGGTAAAGTGTAATTTCTCCAATAATAATTTAAGGGAAAAAATTTATGGAGTACTTAAATGAGGAAATAGTGGATATTCAAAGTATCGGCAAATTTATAATGCACATTTAATGATTTTTTTATTTTAAATTCTTCTATTATTGACACGAACAATGCTAGAGATATATATTATTTTACAAAAAAAATTACAAACTGATGTGATGAGTAATTATTAATAAATAAAAAAGTGATATTAATAGTGGGCTAGATGAAAAGGAATAAGAGATTGGCCACATCAACATCATCAACATCTTGTAAAAATATTGTAAAATAGTTTGTGGATGTAACATTACTCCACACTTCACATGGCAAAAAGATTGACATGTACAAATAATTGTCTGACACGTGGAACTATTTTTCCATGTAGATGAAGGAATATAAAAAGATAATGTGTCACTGTTTTAAGCATTCTTAAAAGAACACGAATCACCATTTTGTGCATCCACCAATTTATGGATCCAACTTTTATATTATATTATTGTTTTAAGTATTCTTAAAAGGACATGAGTCACTATTTTGTGCATCCACCCATTTATGGATCTAACTTTTATCTTTATATGTTTTCAAAAAAAAAAAAAAACTTTTATTTTTATATATTAAGAGGATAACCAGACTTTTTTTTACTCCCTAAAATACCCTTAATATTCCTCACTTAACATTATTTTTCACAAACAAAAAAACAATGGTATAAAAGTAATTGATAAAAATTTTGTTTAAAAGTCATAAACTCAAGTACAGCAGAACAAGAATAAAAATCCAAAAAGAAAACTTCCCAACCTATGTAAAACTCCTAAATTTTAGGACATTATCTCTGTAATAACATTTTAGGACATTATCCGTGTCTGAATTACAACTCACATGATGGTTACCATTTAATAGTTCTGCAAAATGTTCCACTTCCTACGGCACCAAAAATTCATTCCTCTTATGCCCTCCCCCTCACAGAAGAAAGGCCCAATGGCTTCCATCAAAATTGCCTTTCTTACCAAGGTTTTGTTGTAAATATCATTCGTTTCTCTCCTACTGGTAAGAACCTACCTATGTTTTTCATAAATGTGAGTTTGGTTAAAAATTTAAAACGTGGATAATTAGCATAATATGTATTGCAATTGTATCAGACTGGTGACTGTTGAATGCAAACTACAGTTATCATGAAATACATTACGTGTCGAGTTTTATGTTTGTAAATCTTTTTTTTTTTTCCAGTCAAATATTTACTGCAAGTTGAAGAATTATAATCATGCCAAAGGTCTTCTAGGTTGAATGGGTTTTCTTTATGATTTTCTTTCTATTTTGTGGATTCTAATCATTCTTTGTATTATTTTTTTCATTTGTTTATTTGTTCTCTGATGTGAGTTCATTCTTTATTTCTAATTCTTTGTTTTTAAGAGAGTTGTAGGACTTCCTCATATCCCATCAAATTGTGATAAATGAAAAACTATGACACTAAACTTCAACAAAAAAAGAGTTTTATCGCATGCGCTAAGCGTGTGTGATGAGGCTAGTATTATATTATTATATTAAGCATTCTTAAAAGGACATGTGTCACCATTTTGTACATACACCAATTTATGAATCCAACTTTTATATTATATCATAGATGGGCATAATTTTTTTTGTTTTTGAAAGTTCATATGGGCAGGGTTAGTGAAAATATTTCATGATTGAGAATTAAGTCAAAATTTATATATATTTTAGCGATAAAGCTCACTCATAAGGTATGAAAGCGGAATAATAAGCACAAAACAAATCAAACAATGTTACAAGCATGTATGAGGATATAAAATAATAAAATTCTCAATTATCAAGGACAACTCATAAAGGGAATATCTCAAGAGGTGTCTTAAGACCAAAGCGGAAAAATGAAACATATAGTGTATAAGGTCCAACTTACCTCACAAACGATGTAATCACACCGAATCAGGACCAGTGATCGAGACTTCGAACCTAAATCAATGAAATCAATTATAAAATATTTATTTTGGTTTTTTTAATAAATAAAATAGAATTTTAACTCATAGTATTTGTTCCACAATAATTATTCTTTATTATCAAGTTAAGATACTAATTGATTTCTAGTATAAGTACTATATATAAGAGATTTTTTTACCAATTAAACTAACTAGAATCCACTATTAAAGATAACACCTAATATATCAAGTCAAACTTTAACAACAATATTCTATAATTCCACGAGATCCATTAATCCTAGAATCAACTAAAGCAACATAAATAAAGGGAAAATAACTTCAAAAAAAAAAAATATTAGGTCCAAGAACATATCTAGGACATTAAAAAGAAATTAGTCACTAATTTGTATAATGTACAAGAAAATTTAACAAAATATATAAATATATATTTCTTGTCTCACATTGGATGTTCACTTCATGCTCCACCAATTACAACTTGCTACATATCATTCCCCTCCTCTATATAAAGTAGCCACAAATCATTTATATATAACATATGTTTAATTAATAAGTATTAACAACTAGAAGGTCAAATTAGAGAATTTGTAGGAAAAAACTTACATAATTTAATTAGAATTTGTTTAGAGGAGATCAAACCTCATTAATTAGAATTTATTTAATGTTGGGTTACTTTATAAAAAACCAAAGTGAGTTGCACTAACATAGTTTATGACTATTTGTAAATTTTAAAGCCAAATTAAAAAAAAAAATATATACATTAAAATGATGGCCTAGAAAAAAAAAATGAGATGTCAAAAGTCAAAAGTATATGTGATAATATGAGAAGAAAACAACAACATTAAAGCCTTCCATTATATATATATATATATATATATATATATATATATATTATAGATTTTACTAAAAGATGGGTGGGCTAGATTCAGGCAAGTGGGATGTTTATTTGGCAAAGCCAACAAATTTGATTGCAACAATTGTCGAGGAAGGGTTGCAATGACCACGAGAAGGGCGTTGGGATTTGGTAGAATGGAAGTGCCTTGAATTTATATGACCAATGGAAATGTGGTGATTTTTCGGGTGATTGGGCTAACACTAGCTTGGAAAATAATTGCACAAAATCTTTTGCTAATTACACAGGTTCCTTGGCATTGGGCATGACTAGGAATGTATGAACACTTCATTTGGAATGTCGTATTCGTGTTGTAATAGTGTTCAATCTGCAATATTGTGTTATAATTTTTCAAAATTTGTTCATTATCGTATCGTATCGTAGCCGTATCCATACTTGTACCCGTGTTCATGTCTGTGCATCCTGTGTTCTTTTTTCCTTTTAAATTACCAAATGATTTGAAACTTATGGTCTCATTGATATTATCTGAGTTCAAAACATAAAATTCTACCATATATCATCCTTTCTATTTAAGAAAAAAAATTCAGTGTCACACTTACTGCTCGTCTTTTTTGGCTGGCTGAGAATCTTTCTTCTTGTGATCAACTGGAGCTTCGATATTACTTCCCATGAAGTGAAGCGTTACAAGAATGGTGTAATGACTAATGAACTGGAACACAGGATGGGGCCGCCCCATTGGGAATATCAACATGATATAATTTGTAGAAAGAAAGGTAATGAAGGTGATTCCCAAGACCAGAACAAGAGTGGCAAGCCAAGTAACTTTGCTTATTACTACATATACAGCGGCCATGAATGCCAAGGACGTCGCAAAGAGAGCTATCCCGAGAAAAAATAGAGCGCAGCGAAAGGCAGTATATGCTACGTGATCGTCACCCAGTTGTGCCCACATGAGGATGAAAGTACCGATGATGGAGCAATACATACCTATGGTATCACAGACTATGAAAACCTCGAACATCTCTCTATGTACCAGGGTTGCCATGCCTTGATCTATTTTATGATCAGAGGAATCAGAGCTATTGAAACCACCAGGCACAGTTAAGCCAGCAGCAAAGGTCACAGTGGCCACTAATATTGTTACCAAGGAAAGCAAATTGACCATGTCCTTAATCCGATTTAGTTTCGGTGGAATCCTTCTTCGTCGCAAGATTCTCTTCCCTATAGGAGTTAAGGGTGTATTCGCTGAGAATAAGGCCCAAACTGTATATCTCTGCATTGAAAATTGAAAATTAGGAAAATACACAAAACGGCATGTAGTTTTCCCCTACAATATGGAACCCACTCGAGGATTTGTATGTAACACTTAATCATAATATTGTTTTATGCGTAAACCTTTAATACTTTGAGGTTTTTGAGTGCAACAAAAAATTCCCAGAGAATCTGGTTCATTGAAGCGGACGAGTCGCTCATGAGGGATCCATATAAGAAGTTCCAAGTTCTAAAACTGCAGTGGGTTGCATCAGTGAGTTATTTACTGAGATTGTAGAGCCTAGGTACAAAATTAACTACAAATGTTAATTTATTGCCTAAAGTTGGATAGGTTACCTTGTATGGATTTTTCTTTGGAAAGTTCTCTATCAAGTTTTCCACTTATCATGATCAAAAAAAAAAAAAAAAAAAAGTTTTCCACTTATCACCATATTGTGTGTCTCCTGCTTTTATATTGATTTTATTATCTTGTTTTACGATATGGCTTGTTGCTATTTTGTGGGTTTCAAAAATAATATTGTGGAACACATAATAGAGTTACAGTAGTAATTAACTAATAATTCCACTGCATATTTAACAAAGGGTCTAAATCAGATTTAACATTAATAATCTACCATAAGTTTTTCTTTTAATAACAGTAGTTGGGACATACGAATCATGCTTGCACTATGTGGTCACTATAAATATTACAAGTTGTATCATGTGACTCGTTAGTCGTTATAAGTATATTATTAAAATTATTAAGGTAGTTTAATTTAAGTGAAACTCTATTATCAAGTTTATTTATTTATAGTTTCTCAAAATAAAAAAAGTTTATTTATTTATTTATTTTTTATAAAATAAAAATAAAACACCCTTCAAAATTCAATTATAAAAATTTTCAAGATATGTAAAAGCTATGATGCACAGGTAAGGATACGGGTATGGGTATGATACAAGTACAGGTATGGGGATACAATGTTTTTTGAAAAACTTAGGATACGATACGTCAAGGATACGTGTATTAATAACTTATTAAATATATTTTATTTATATTGTTAAGAATTTATTTATATATTGTTTTTTTTATACAAGATAGAATTCTACCCTAATCTAATCTAAGTGTATATGTCTATGAAACTCCCTCCTAATCTAAGTGTATGGGTACGATACAAGTACAGGTATGGGAATACAATGTTTTTTGAAAAACTTAGGATACGATACGTCAAGGATACGTGTATTAATAACTTATTAAATATATTTTATTTATATTGTTAAGAATTTATTTATATATTGTTTTTTTTTATATACAAGATAGAATTCTATCATAATCTAATCTAAGTGTATATGTCTGTGAAACTCCCTCCTAGAGACTTGAACCCTGGTCTTTGCCCCCCACACCCCACATCCTACAAGCACTTATACTTTTGAAGTGACCATCGCACTAAAGGTGTGTGGTAGTTATATATTGTTAAATATATATCAATTTAACAACAATAATTAATAATAAAGTGAATCCATGACCATTAAATGATGTTTAGAACACAAACCAAGATTTAAAAGAGAAAATAACTAAAAAACTAGGTAAGTATTCAACATTTAAGACAATGTATAAAACATATAAATAAAAATTATTAAAAGTTTGGGCTATCTCTCATTATCAGGGGGTTGGGTTAATTAGAACAATATCCAAGTCATATCATTGGTATATCCTAGATGAATTGATATATTTTTATTTATTTATTTATTTTTTAAATGACTAGGTATGTATCTTAGATGTATTTGGTACGATATCCAAATCATATCACTAGTATATCCTAGATGAATTGATATTTGATTTTTTTTTAAATGACTGGGTAAGTATCTTAGATGTATTTAATACGATACCTGTACAATACGTATCGGATATGGGTACGTGAGCATAAAATGGAGTATCCGTGCATTCTAGTTTAAAAGGAATCTTATTATTTGTTTCCAGTTGTATAATTTATATTTGGTTTTTGACAACAACTTAGACTTATAGTGCATTTATCATTAATTGAAAATATAGTTTTCTTTCTTTTCTTTTTAGTTTTGCTAATTATTCTATTATACAAATTTAATCATATAAATATTATTGAAATGTTTTGTTTAATTTACCTATACTTCTTTATTAAGCAGTGCATCATGAGCATAACACTAGTAATAAATAAAATTTTTAATTATCAATGTTTGGTATGTCGTAATAGGTCCAGTGATAGAATAACTATTTATGTGGAATAGTTATTAGGTTATTTTGTTGAATTTTAATTACAAGTAATAATTATTCTTTAGGAATAACTATTCCTCAAATTGAGGAATAATTATTCCTTTCTAGAAGGTTTTATTCCTTAGTAGGTGTAATAATTTCTACAATTAATATATTTCAAAAAAATACACAATTTTAATATACACATAACAATTATCAAAATAAAAAATAATCTCTTTCTCTCTCAAATTAATTTTTTTTTAAGGAAATACAACTGTATAAGTAAGATGTTTCATAAATATAGAACTTGAGTTTTATTCCAATGACAGTTGTAGTTACTCAATTACAACATGAAAAAGATTACGATTCCTATTATAATCCCATTCAGTGTACCAAACTTGCACTTAAAAATAAGACGGTCACTCCGCAAGTATAAGTGCTTGTGGTTACTTGAGTTTTATTCCAATGACAGTTGTAGTTACTCAATTACAACATGATAAAGATTACTGTTCCTATTATAATCCCATTCAGTGTACCAAACTTGCACTTAAAAATAAGACGGTCACTCCGCAAGTATAAGTGCTTGTGGGGGGTAAGGGTTGAGGTTCAAGCCTAAGAGGGAGCTTTACACACATATATACTTAAATTATGTTAAAGTAGAATTTCTATATTGTGTATATATATATATATATATATATATATATATATATATATAAAGACGGGCGAATGAGGCACACTATACATGATCTTAATATGCATTCACTTCACCATTTTGTTAGGCCCGTTTAGAAAAACCAATTTTTTTTGTAGGACTATAATACAATTTATTGTATTTTATGTAAAACAGGCACAAGTTGTCAAAACTATTATCTTAGGTGAAAGAATAGTATTAACTTTTTAAATAAAAGGGAAAGATATGTCAAGAGAGTTATTTATTGACTTTTCACAAATAACTTCATTTTGAGACATTCCAATATACAATAAAGGACTAATAGCTTGGGAGAAGGGAGTATCATTTATCCTATTTTAAAAAAAGAATAATGCTAGGGACAATAATTCTACAATATTTTTAATTTAGCATGTCAACTTACACATGAGACTACCGCAATCCCAAATTTAATTTTTTTAATGACATGGATAATAAAAAATTGTTACCTATTTTAATTTGAACTCATCACTTGAATTATTTTCTTATCTACTAATAATAGTCGATAACAACTTGCCACTTAGTATTTGTTGTGAAATATTGTGTACATAGTATTTCTCAAAATAATATGTATTTTTAACTCCAAACAATTATGACTATTTGCTCTTTATAGAAGCCATACCTCTGCTAATGTAGTGGGCGGTATACTCCCACAATCTGCAAGAACATCCAAAGCAGTCAAGCCTTCCATATTTGTGAGTTCTAAGTCAATTCTCTTGTCCCAAGTGAGAGAAACCACAACTTTAGGATGCAGGTTCATCGATGCCACATGCAAAGCTGTGTTTCCATCATTGTCTTTTGCATTTAAAAGCTTCTCAAGCTTTGGGTTTCTTAGTATGTTCTTTACCACAACGTCTTTTCCACTCTTAGCTGCAACGTGAAGAATATTTTGGCCCTCTTTGTTTAGCAACTCCGTTGGATCAGGCCACTGTTTTTCAAGCAACACGTTGACTACATTTACATGTCCATTTTTACATGCTGCGTGAATTGGAAAGTCACCCTTTGTACTCCTTTCAAGGGTGCTTTGCCTAGAATAGTCTAGCAGAAATTGAACACCCTCAAGATAACCTTTGGATGCTGCAAAATATAGCGGAGTCTTCCCTTTTTCATCTCTTATGTGGAATAGAACTTGATTCGTCCTGGCTATTTCTTCCAACATATCTAAATTAAAAATAAAATAAAATAATTATTTTAGTGAAAAAAAAATTTAAAAGACTAATTAAAATAGAAGCATAATGCCATGGGTACAACATTTTTTACGACTGTTGTTGTGGTTGGAGCAATATCTTTTCTCTTTTGGATTCATCATTGAGTCATTGACACCAATTTTATTATGCATCAATTATAACATGTCATAGCAATAATTGTAAAAAAAAAGTTATGAAAACTATTATATCATCTTATTGAAAATAGAATAGCAAGTACTAATTGATAATGCTCGAGCCGACAGTACCTAAACTTCTTTGCAAAATGATAGCATAAATGGGGGATTCTCTTCGAGGCCTGCCAATCAACTTCTCATTTCCATCTAGAAGCTCTAGTAGACGCCGAAGAATATTTTTATTGCCAGTTTCAGCAGCGAGACAAAATGGAGATACACCTTCTTCATTCAAAAAGTATGCCGTTTCTGAATCTTTCGAGAGCAAATATTCCACCTCAGCCAGGCCATCAGCAATGACAGCCTCATGTAGGGCTGTGTTTCCGACCTGATTCTGCATTCGTAGTAACTGCATATCATCATTATATTCATAAGCAAGACTAGGCCCTTCTAAAGGGTTTCCGGATGTTTGTTTGCCAGAATTAACTGTGAGAACTTCTAGTATGTCAAGTTTTCCACATTTGGCAGCAACATGAAGTGCAGTGTCACCTATGATGTTTCTCCTCGTAAGAAGGGAGGGATGGTGATCAATGATGTCTTTAGCTATCTTTTTGCTACCAAAGCTTGCCGCCTCGTGAAGCAATGAATTTCCTGACGGGCTCGTTCGATCTAAAATAAATTGATCCAGAATGTCTTTTTCTCTTGAAATCCGTTGCAGTGTATTTCTGAAGGCATCCATATCATCTTCTTTTACAGCTTCATACAAGGTAGGATCCATCAAATTATATGCCCCATAATCCGGAACCACCTTCTTAAGATCAATGGGATGTTTCAGTTGCACCTTTGTGGAATGTTCCGGTCGTTTGAAGTAATGGGAGACGTATTCGAAGACGTCTGGGCAGGCGAAGCAGCAGCAGCTCAGGACTATTGTATAGCAAAAAATGCACCCTTGCCAGATGTCAACCAAGCATTTAAATATGGAACCCAAGCATCGGAAGATGTAACGGGGCCAGCCTGTTTCTCTCCTAGATCCTCGCTCAATTAACTTTGTCATAAAATTAGAAGGCTCTGTAATTGCAGCACACCCCATGAAACCTGCAAGTCTCTCCTTAAATCAATTGAACTCATACGGGATTTTGCTTATACTGTGCAAGTGTGTACTGTATAGTGCTATAAGGTATCTGATGCCTCGGCCCGGTAATGCTAGCCAATCTCCCAGCGATAGCAACCCCTTCCGAATTTTCTCCCAGCAATACCCAGTTCCATTATGTAGAACTTTTGCTTCACGCGCGCTCGCACATATACGCACACGCAGATATAGATATACTTGTTTTAATAGTTATAAGAAATTATATATAGTTGAACGATATAAAAGAAAAGAAAACTCTTATGGTCCGTTTGGTTGGAATGGTAAAAAAGTAAAACGATAGAAAATATAGTTTGTATAAATTTACTGTCATGCTTCTAATAGATAAAAAAAAGTAACAAATTAGACAAGGACAAAAAACTAAAGAAGCTAGGAAATTAAAAAAGAAAAAGAAAAGGAAACAGTTGACATGTAACAAGAAAATGACGACGTGTATCAAAAAAATAAATGAAAAAACGGAAAAGAGAGCAAAGAAAAGGGAGGAAAAAAAAAAGAAAAAAGAAAGAAGAAACTATGAATAGTAAAACACCCAGCACGTTAGCATGGGGGTTGTTTTTGTCCAAACATTTTCTTTCATGTTTTCTCCTCAATTTGGAAAGAAACCAATTTGGTGGGTCTGGAGAGAAAATACTCAGACTTTACCAAATTTTTTTCCTCTCCTTCTTCCAACCCACTAAAAACATCATCTCTCCACTTTTCTCTCCTTTTTTTGTCCATGCTCCCTAAAATCATCCCAATCAAACATACCCTTAACTCGCTTCCTCCTTCCTTTGCTTATTAAAACTGCTCCCTATAGGTTTGGTCCCATTAAATTTTCAATATAAAATTCCAAGATTATCTTTATCTCTTGCATTCAATTCTTAGGATTCTATTATTACTTGATGCTTAATGCTTATTGTAATTAATTAAGAAATTTCATGGAATTATGCAAAAAATAATTGGGTATTGAAAGCAAATATAAATGTAGGGTTTGATAAACCCAATATACCTAATAGGTTTGGGAATTTTAATTAGCAATATACTCAATTGATTTGGGAATTTTAATTAGCTAATTGGACAATTGATTGGAGGTTTATATCATGAAGTATTAAGGGGTTAATGGTTGGTTTTGGGGTCGTAACTTTGAAGTGCCAAAAACCCTAATTTTAAAATAGGGAATTTTCATTTTGTACTTTTAAAACATTTTGTACTTATATATGATTGGGTGGAACCTATTTGGATAAATTATTATTATTATTGAGTAGTTAGAAATATTTACATATTATATATGTTACTCCTGCAACTCGAACCTACTCCTCTAAACACTTATGGCTTGTTTGGTAGCCAAGCTTAAACAACAATTTTCAACGTTTAAACATTGAAAATTGTGGGGCAAAAACAAAAGAAAAAAAAAAACAGAAAACGTTTTTGGTATGAGTGTTTTATTATGTGTGTTTGAGTCACAGTTATCAAATTAAGGTGTTTGAAACATGTATTTTGAATACTCATCCATACCGGTTTTTAATTTTCAAGTAACATTACTAAATGGCATTTTTGTAAATAAGTAGAAATCTATGGGACTTATCTAACAAGACCTAACATAACTACAACTCTCTCTCTCTCTCTCTCTCTCTCTCTCTCTCTCTCTCTCTCAACATGCCTCATCTTTTTTTTTTCTTTCTTTCTTTTTCTCCCATCTCTTTCACACTTCCTTCTCTCTTCACTTTCAGATTTCTTCATCTCTCTCTTCACCTCCATTACTTCTCTTCTCTCTCTCTCTCTCTCTCTCTCTCTCTCTCTCTCTCCTAATCACAGCAAGATCATTAGGAAAAACCAAAGTAGATCAAAGAAAATACAACATCACCAATTAGGAAAAAAAACAAGCCCAAATTTCTTCACATCTCTCTTTCTCTCTCTCTCTCTCTCTCTCTCTCTCTCTCACAATTTCTCTCTTCCTGTTTGTTTTTTTTTTTTTTTAAAGGATTCGTTGGTTTTTTGGAAGAGTAAGGAGAGTGGGTTCCTGGGTTTTTTTTTAAGCAAATGATTGTGTTTTTTTTTATTTTTTATTTTATATATATAATTTTTTTTGAAGAGGAGGAAAAATGAATTTTCTAGAAAGGAAGAAGAGAGCAGAGGAAGAAGAAGAACCGAAGAAGACCAAACGAAAATAGCATGGGAAATTACTCTCTCTCTCTCTCTCACAATTTCTCTCTTCCTGTTTGTTTGTTTTTTTTTTTTTAAGGATTCGTTAGTTTTTTGGAAGAGTAAGGAGAGTGGGTTCCTGGGTTTTTTTTTTAAGCAAATGATTGTGTTTTTATTTATTTATTTTTTTTATATATAATTTTTTTTGAAGAGGAGGAAAAATGAATTTTCTAGAAAGGAAGAAGAGAGCAGAGGAAGAAGAAGAACCGAAGAAGACCAAACGAAAATAGCATGGGAAATTACCTCTCCTCTAATAGATATTAATAAAAAAAAATTGTATATGTCAGAAAGTTACCACTTAAAAAAAAATACATACACATACCAAATACAAAATTATGTTTTTTCACATTTTAAAATATGTTTTTGAAACATAGTGCCAAACATTTTTTTTTTTTTTTTTGCATTTTGAATACTTTAAACACGTATTTTCATAATATTTTTTAAACTACAGTTTTTACATCATTTTGAACAACAATACTTGAAAACTATTACCAAACATGCTAAGTGCTTAAGAATATTTAATTTAAACTTTAAACTTTCAAAATCCATGTAAACCTCAAAGTTTTTAGAAGTCTCATTTAGCCCTCTTAGTTTCATATAATTCTATTTAAACCTAGAGTTTCATTTAAGGTTGAAATGAAACAGTTTAAAACCAGCTAGTCATGTTAAACATCACTTGACTAGTTAGTTTGACCCTGTTTCTCCACCAAACCCTCTCTCTCTCTCTCTCTCTCTCTCTCTCTCTCATGCACCGATCCACATATATTGGCAATGGTGGTGTTTTGATTTAGTGGTTATGATTGTTTGATTTATAGGTGATGCAATCTAGTGTTTTTGGTGGTGTTGTGATTCGATGTTTAGTGGCAGTTTGATCTTGTGTTTCTAGTGGCAGTGTGATATGGTGTTTCTAGTGGTGTACAATTTGGTGGTTCTAGCGGTATGTGATTTGGTAATTATGGTGGTTGGTGTGTTTGACTTTTTGTCTCCTAAGCAACTAGTCTTCTCTCTCTTGATGATGTTGTCGTTGACGACGTTATGTCGGTGGAGGGTGTGGCAGCAGAGAAAAAGGTGGAGGGGTGAGTGTTGAGGTTTGGGGAAAATTAGGTGAAGAGAAAGGGAGAGAAAATTGGGAAATGATTGTGTGGAAGAAAAAGATACTTGAAGAGAGAAAATAATATTTAAATAGATTAGTAATAGAGTATTATGACTATTGTAGTTGTTTATAAATAGTAGGTGAATTAAACTAACAAAAGTAAGGTTTTTAGACTAAATTTGGCTAAAAATGCATTGAGGGTAATGGAAATGCTCTAAGAAACCAAAACTATGCATGATTGTGGTTAAAACTTAAGAATTTTTAAAAGCTTCTTTGATAAAATATTTCAAGAGTATAAATATGATGTTAAATGGGCTTGATGGCTTTGGTCATAATTTATTAGGGTTCCTTAAAATAAATAATAATAAAAAATCAAATATAGGTTTACAATTGGGGTAAAGGTTGAGTCCAGTGCACTTATGCATCAAACCCAAGCCAGTTCCCTAAATTTGGGGTAATATTTGTGGGGGTCAGATACCAACAAATGAGAATATGAATGTCACAATTAATTATTAAAATGGGGTGGTTGTCTACAATGGGAGAGCTCGAATGAAAATAAACCTTGGAAGAACTAATAGACAACTAAGTTACGAACAAACTGGATCTTATTATTTACTTCACCTTGGCCGAGATACAAGTTCTTACAATAGAATAAAATTCTCTCTCTCTCTCTCTCTCTCTCTCTCTCTCTCTCTCTCTCTCTCTCTCTCTCTCTCTCTCTCTCGTTTTTCTCCTTTTTCTTAGACCATTTCTTAGTGGAGGGAGGTCCTATTTATACTAGTAACCCCCCTCCCTTTGTAAGTGGAATCATGTGGTGGAGATCATAAGATACTTGTCCCATCAAGTGTCTCTTCCACCTTTTAAGGGAGGTGAGTGGATTTTTGGAGAAGAAGCACTTTTCATGCCAGTCATTTAGTAATGAGATGTGCTACGTCTACAACATTTTTTACAACAAATTATAGGTGGTAAGTTGTTATTGATTTTAATTTGAATCCATGACTTAAATTACTTTTTTCTCACTTGTAACAACTGAACCTGCTATTTAAGATTTGTTGTGAAAATATTGTGGACATAGTATATCTCTTCAACAATAAATGGAGCCTAGGTAGGTGGAGCAACTATTTAATGCAAAGGTGGTTGTTGCTAAAATTAGACTTTATTCCCTCTGATTTGTTGGCCATATCTTTGTTAGACCACGGCTCTTCCACTAGCTCTTCCGCGGTTTGATTATACCATTGGTCATATTCCAAGGTAAAGAGTCTCTTGGGCCGAATACCAGATTGTATTGGATGTTCATATTCGATGTCGGGATCCACGATCTTAGAGTGGATTTAGGTCTTGCGGGCCCACGGTGTTGGGTTAGTTCCTCGAGCTGATATCTTGAGCTGGGCCATACTTTTCTCCTCTGTGTCATTCCTCGTGGGCTTAAGGTCAATGGGCCTTCATGTAAATGATAAATGTCGACCTCCCACAGTATCGATAATGAAAAAGGAAAGGTTCAAAGATTAAGAGGGTGAAAGAAAGCAAAGTATTCAGGGAGAAAACTGTTTCTATTACTTAACTTTAGAAGAATGGCTTATCTCCCTTTATGCACTAAAACGGTAAAACCTGTCTGTTTATACTACACTCACTGTATAGCTGTAAACGAAGAACAAAATAAACAAACTAATATATAGTTTCCTAACGAATTTTATAATTCTAAATAACCACACGTTAATAAATAAAATTGATGATGCGAAAAATCACCAAGTTGAGGACCTCGTCTCACTAGATGGATGATCCCGTGATTGGTTGTGTCTCCGATGAAAACTTGCAAGAAAGCTTGGGAAAGAAGTGTAATACACTGGTGTGGTGTTTGCCAAAAACACTCTAATACTTAAGTCAGAAAGGGAGAAAATTGTTTAGAGAGAAATTCACTTAAAGTGGTTTTTGGATAAGTATTTATGTGTACCTTTGGATTCTATTGTTCCTTTCTTTTATAGTTGTTCCTCACCTTAATGGACAATGAATGTCCGTATTTATGCTCAACGGCTAGTATGTTATCAATGAGAGCTCTGAAGTGCACAACTCACTTGTTACCATTGCTCCATCCGTTACGTTTCATCATCAATGTGCATAATAAATGTGTAATGCTTATTAAGATTGTCATTAATGGGAATGACGATCCCATGTTATTTTTTGACTCATCAGCTGTCCCTTGTTCGTATTCTTGTCTTTGAGACAAGATAAGAACATAACCATCCGTCGCTTTGTGTTCCGCGTTCAGTGCATTTATTGCAAATTGATATCTTATCTGCTGTGCGCCACGTGTACAGTTAGGATGTCTTCTTTATGTAAGCAAATCTCAGCTTTCCTGCGCATGATCTTCCATTTATTTTGCCTTTTCCCCTCTTTTTTTTTTCTTTCCATTTTCGGCTTCATTGTTTCCTTCTTCGTGGCGTTTCAACTGCTCTGGAGCCTTCTTTTTCCTTGAGCCTCCCTTGTTCCCCTCTCATCTTCTAGTAAGTCTTTCACGTTTTCTTTCTCTGTTTTCGTTCTTTAATGGTAAACTATTTTATGGCTAGGTCAGATTGTCACATAATTTCTTTTTTCTTTGCCTGCTTGAGTAGTTTGCTTAAGTTTGTAGGTAGACGATGCCCCGAGGATGGACTTTTCGTGGGTAGAGATTATTCCTTTAGGTTCGCCTTGCGTTTTCTTTTTCCTTTGGTTCATCATTCTATAGGGATTGTCCAATCTTTGATAATGTTTGGAGAGGGTGAGGTTATGTCTAGTGAACTTGAGATAGGTTTGTCCTCGTCTGAGGACCGTAAGGCTCTTGAGGTCACTTCTCCATTAACTCCTTATAAAGCTTGGGATATTTGCTGTGCTTTGAAAAGGAGAAACGAGGGTAGAATTAGGAATAGTTTCAATTCCCTTCGTTGGTCAAGGTTAGGATCCCCAATGGCGATGATAGAACTTGCCATTCTTACATTGATGAGGTGTGCTTCTACGAGGCTAACTTTGTTAGTGGTCTTCGCTTTCCCATCCACCCCTTTCTTAGGGAGCTTTTCAGCCATTTGTAGCTTGCTCCTACCCAACTAGTCCCCAACTCGTGGAGGATTGTTATTTGCTGTATGGTGGTGTGGATGTCAGTAAATGACGGAGACACCATTAGGATAGATGAATTTTTGCACTTATACCGACTGAGACGCTCCAAGGATCTTGGTTATTGGGAGTTCAAACCTTGAGATAGGAGCTCAAGTCTGATTCTTGATTCCCTTTCTTCCCTTCGAAATTAGAAGACGAGCTTTTTCTTCATCTCTGGTGAAGGTTGGGAGACTGTACCTATTGAGGATCTGAATGAAGCTCCTAAGTTGCTTCATAGTTAAGGGACTCCTGTGTATGGTGTGTCCTTTATTCGTACTTGCGTTTACGTGCTTCTATGCTCGTGTATTTTTTGTTGCTTTCTGAATCTATTGTTTGCTGTTTATTGGTGTAGATAAAGTTTGTCCCTGACTGAAGAGGCGATATCACACCTGTCTAGAGAAGGTTAAGGAGTATTTGGAGACCATTAAGGATTTTGATGAGCTCATCTCTCCTCAGTCTTTATTTTTACACTTTCTTGGTCCAAACCCTTCCAGCAAAGTTCAAAAGAACATAAAGACTGTCAAAAAGAGTAAGCACACCATATATATATTTCTCTTTTTTTTTTTAGGAGTCATCGTTTCCTTCTTCTTTTTCAAGAAAGACGACTAGATTTAGCAAAGCAAAACTCACCGAGGTTAAAGAGAAAAAAGCCAAGGCTGATTTGACTAGTGGCCTTCTATCGAGGAAACGTCAGAGGGAGAATGAACCATCTAAGGAAGATACTGTGGTGACTTCTTTGGTGGCTAAGTCCTAAGATCGTTGTCCTGCCTTGCTTACTTCTTCTTTGGAACTGATCGTCTCTTTGGGTGGTGGCTCTAAGGCCAAAGCCACGAGCAAGGCCTTGATTGCCTCTTTTTGGGAAGATGCAAGGACTGCGGCACAGAAGGCTCATGACATAGTCTCCATGGAGGAATTAGAGCCTTTGATGGGAAAACCTTCCTCTAAGCTGATGTCGTCACATGTCCATAAGCTTATGCAGGTATACGCCCTTATCTCTTTATGCCCACCCTTGTTTTCTTCTTTCTTCTTCTTCTTCTTCTTATTATTATTTTTTTTAAAGTGTCACCTATTTGTCATTGTAGGTGCTGGGAGAGTCCTTGTACATCTTAGGAAAGTACCTGGACTATGACAAGAAGTGGGTTGAGGCTCAATCTAGGATTGCTTCTCTTTCTATCGAGAATGAGTCACTGTCGATCTAGATTTTCGCTTTTGCTGACGAGGCCAAGAAGGACAAAGATTGTTTGAAGAATTTGGAGAAGAATATCGACACTGAGAAGGCGTTTTTGAAACTGAAGGATAAGCAAATTGACGAGGCCCTTAAGAATGTCAAGAAGGCGGGTCTTACTGCGGTGGAGAAGTTCAAGGCTTCGGATGAGTTCTTGGACAAGCTCTATAAGTACTATGTGGATGGTTTCGAACTCTTTCGTAAGTACCTGGCTAGACATCACCCTGAGATGGACTTCTCCAAGCTCGACATGGAAGAAGTGGAAAGGGAAATCTTAGTGGATCGTCCTACTGAGGCCGCGGCTGAGAATGAGGTTGTGCTGGATGCCGCTGAGAATGTCCCAACTAATCCGTCCCCTTCTAGTGTTCATTGAAACTGTTGTTCCTCTTTTCTTTATTATGTTTTTATTTATTTATTTATTTCTTTCTTTCTCTTTTACAAGAGAAAAACACTGTTCTTCTTTGGGCTCGTTGTTTTGAGCATGTTTGCTTGTTTTTCTTCTTTGAAAATCCTTAGGATTCGCCCATTTCTAGCATACAATTTATGAATATTTTACCCTTGAATTTGTTTGGCTACTACTTTTATGCCATGTATGAATGAAGATGCTATCGCGTGTTGATGAAGTCTCGCCTGAGTGGCGATTGAGTTATGTGTTAACAACTCCAAATTTTTCCAAGTCATATGATGACTCGCGTGTTGATGAAGTCCCACCTGAGTGGAAATTGAGTTATGTGTTAACAACTCCAACTTTTCCAAGTCGTATGATGACTCGCGTGTTGATGAAGTCCCTGATAACGCCTTAAAATGTATACTTGTTATATATTTATATGGGTTTTATCTCCTTATTACTATGTTTAATTTGTATAATTAAGCCATGATTTGCATTAGTTTCTATTATTTATCTTTACATAATTTCTTGAATAAGATGTCACTCATTGTGTGTAATTTTCTACTTTCAGGAAATCACGTGAGAAAGATGAGTTTATAGGAATTTGTGAGAAAATGGAGGCCAAAATAGAATTAAAGTGGAGCTAAAGGACCATGCTTAAATGTCTAAGGAGGTGCAGCCAGAGTGCTTGGGTCATCTACCATGTTTGGAAGCTTCAAATAAGGAAAGCAACCAAAGAGGTAGAAACTGAAACGGAAAAATCAGATTTGAGCACTGATCAGTAATTTTGGCATATCTCTCTCCTTAAAAATCCAATTGATACAAGGCTAAATGGGTTGGAACCGTGACTTAAATATCTACAACTTTCCAGTTTTGAGTTTTACAAAATTCTCAATTTTTAAAAGCTGAAATTAACTCACAAGTTACTGCTGTAAACCTGGACGAAAATTAAAATAGTAAAAGTTACTTTTTCTTGGGACACTTAGACGTTAGGGTTTTGAAGGGAGGCTATGTAGAACGAACTTGGCGGAGAAAAACTTGTATTTTACTTTCTCTAATGGCAGCCTAAACTCTTTGCTAGGGCTAGGGGTTATGATTTTTCTATACGGTATGAATATTCAATATGATTCTTTCTAGGATTTTATCAACAACATATTTGATTGTTCAATTAGATTTCTTTTGATGTATTAGTTCTTCCATACTTTCAATAAGTTCAATCATGTTTTTCTTATTGTTTAGATGAATTTCTAATAGTTTCAAATAGAAATCAGGTTTTAAAGTGAATGAGTTTTTCTGAAAACTTTTCTAAATGCATTATAAATCTAGGTTATCATGCGTTCTTGAATTGTTTCAGTTCAACCGAATCATAAGTATTTAATTGTATAAGAAAAATCAATTATGAAATATATAATTTCTTAGATCACAAAGAATTTCATATCGATATAGGGGAATACCTCGATGCCCTAGTATTTACATTATTGACTTAAATCAGTTATCACTGTTATTCTTGTTTACAATTACCAGGCAACAATTATTCTTCATCTTCACCAATATTTTTTTTTTATTAAATTTTCTTTGAATTTACCCCGCTCCTTGTGGTTCGACCTCGGTACTCCGAGAATTATATTGCTACAATCTCCTGCACTTAGGAGTGAGCAAGCAATCTTGCCTGAGTGGCGATTGAGATATGTGTTAATAACTCCAACTTTTTCCAAGTCGTATGATGACGTGGTTATATATTTATAGCCATGTATGAATGACGGTGTGGTTATGCGTTAAATAACTTCCCTTCAAGTCTATGAACGACGACTTAGTTATGTATTAATAACTTTTATTGAGCAATGTATGAATGATGAAGTTGTTATGTATTAATAACTTTCATTAATTCATGTATAAATGACGATGTTGTTATGTATTAATAACTTTATTAAGTCATGTATAGATGACAATGTTGTTATGTATTAATAAATTTTATTAAGTCTTGTATAAATGACGATTCTGTTATGTATTAAGAACTTTTATTAAGTAATGTATAAATGACGATGTTGTTATGTATTAATAACTTTTCTCATGCATGAATGGTGTTTATTATTACGTATTAATACTTTTCCTACGTCATGTATCAATGACGATTTGGCCAATAATACATAATGGGAAAAAATATGTTGCGCATAACTCCTAAATCGTACTTCTGCTCATTTTTCATTAATAGAGAGATAAAATATTCTTTTGTCTATGGAAGAAAAACAATAATAAAAAGGGAAAATACATCTAAATAAAAGTAAGCATTTTGAAATCACCTATGTTGATTTTAAAAAGGGGATTCTTATTGATTGTATCTCTTTAAGTGTTCTATGTTCCATGGACGAGGTAGTTCTTGGCCGTCCAAGGTCTTCAAGTAGTATGATCCTTCTCTGGAGTGAATTACTTGGTAGGATCCTTTCCATGCTAGACTTAACTTCCCTTGGGACAAATCCTTTGTGGCCTGCGAGACTTTTCTAAGGATGAGATCGCCTATGTTGAATCTTCTCACCTTCACCTTCTTGCTGTAGTATCTGACCATTGCTCCCTTGTACTTTGTCATCCTCTTTATGGCTTCGTCTCTTACCTCATCGATCAGGTCCAAATTGTTATTGAGTTCTTGTTGGTTCTTTTACTCTTCATATGCTTTGATCCAAATGTTCGTCAGTCCTACTTCCACTGGTATAACGGCTTTAGTTCTGAACGTTAGTCTGAATGGTGTTTCTCCTGTTGGCACTCTTGTGGTTGTCCTGTACGCCCATAAAGCATTAGGTAGCTCTTCAGGCCATGCACCATTTTCCTCCTCAAGCTAAGTTTTGATAATTTTGAGCAGGCTTCTGTTCGTCACTTCGGTTTGACCATTAGCTTAAGGGTGTCTTGGAGAAGAGTAGTGGTTCTTGATGCCTAAGTCTTGGCAAAATTTTCGAAACTTGGGATTGTCAAATTGCCTCCCATTTTCTGATATGATTACGTTAGGAATCCCAAATCTGCAGATTATGTTCTTCCATACAAAGCTAGTAATCTTGGCTTCTATGATTGTCGTTGCTGGCTTAGCTTCCACCCATTTTGTAAAGTAGTCGATTTTGACGATGACGAACTTATATTGCTTCCTTCCTATAGGGAGTGGTCCCATTATGTCGATCCCCCATTGGGCCTTTAGCAAAAGGCCAAGGCGCGATGTAAACACCGCATTTTGTACCCCTTTACGACTAAGGCCCCCGTTCCCTATTGATGCTCAAACTCTAAGGCCCAAGGCCAATTTAGAGCCTAATTAGATGTTAAATTGACTTGAGGAGTGTTAAAATGGAAAATATAACATTTTTAATGAGAAAAAAAAATCTATTTTTGGAAATAAATTGACTAAAGTACCCCTCGGCTTGCGTACGTGGGTCGCGGCTTGCGTACGCGAGCCAATGCATGGGCATGCAGACACGTTCTCACATACGCAGCTAGGGTTTTAGAAGCATAAGAAAGACAAGTTTTTTGCAATAATGGCTGAGGTTTGGAACAAATCTCACATCATCTAAGAGCCGCTCCAAACCCCATTTTTTCCACTATAAAAAGTCTTACATAATACATTTTCAAGACACACAAAAATCCCACAGAAAAAAACCTAAGATTCACTAAAAAATAGTAAATCAAAAGAGAGTTTTTCATAAAACACCGTTAAGTCATTTTTATTTGATGGAGACATTTTCTGGCCCAAATCCTTCGAGTTTAAGATTATTAATCACTATTTTATTGAATTTTAATAGATTTGACAGAGGGAAACAGTCAAAAATCAAGCATAGGAGCTTTTGCTTTAAGGTATGCCTTAAAACTTTTCTTTTTCTTTTCTACCTTAATCTTTGTTTTAATCTATTTCTCATGTTTAGTTTATGCTTACACGTTTTTTTAGGTTAGTTTTAGGTTTTTTTTTTTTTTTTTTTAATTTTTTTATGTCTTTAAGCTTATTAGGTTGCTAGATTTTACGTTTTATGCCTTGTGTGTTTGTTGCTTTGTTTTTGTGTTGATTAAGTTTTCTAGGCAAGGATCTGCGTACGCATGATCTAGCCTGCGCATGCAGGCTGAACTCATGCGTATGCAGACTTGTTCTAGTGTGCGTGATGTCGTTATCCAGAAACCTTAATTTTTTGTTTGTTTTGATTCTATCTACACATGTTTGTTTACGTAGCCTCCTTTTCATATGATTCAAGCCCTATAATTGTCTGTTTACCTCTTAACATGTTTATTTGTTATCACATGTCTAGATTAGGGTTTAGTTTAGGGTTTCTTAGTTCTAATGTCATTCATTTACATGTTCATGCATTGATGCCATAGGTGTGGTGCTGCTGAGAGGTAAGTAAAGGGTAAGCCATGCATTGACAATGTTCATGCATTTGTGTTAGGGTTTTTAGATGTATGATTAGGGTTTCTAGTATGTTAACGTTTTGTCTTTTTTTTTTTTGATATGTTTTGTTTGATGATATGCTTGCTGCCATGTTTGAGTTGGGATTCTTTTTGTTTGGCTCCCTTTTGTTTAAATAGATGGATATGTATGTGTTTAGGGTTAAAGATGCTATGTTGTTTGTTAGATGCATGTTAGCGTGTGTATGAGTCTAGAATACAAGTATTTAAATAATTTTTAATAGGGTTAAGATATAGGATACAATGATGGGAGGCCAACCTTAGAGTTGGACGATCTTGAGTGCCTAACACCTTCCCAAGAACATACCTAAACTCCGAATCCAAACTCTGGTAGTAAGATCAAAGGTCCTTCCTCAAAAGGACGTTATATCCATGGTTCCTAGACCATATAACTAGGTGGTGACTCCATTGACCCTTTCTCCCTTGTGCCCACATGTGGTTATTGGCGTTACGGGCTCCCCAAGTTGTGTCTAAACATTTGCAAAGCGTTAGCACTGGTCATATGCATCCTTCTATAATGTTGGCTAATAATAACCTAATTTGAGTACTTTTCCAGCATGAGACCTTGCTCCCATGTGCTTATCGCAAATTCTTTCGCGTATCTCTCGAAGTACATAGTTGGCCTCTTTCTTGTTAGCACAACGAAGATAGGGGAGAGAGTGTCCTCATCTGTATAAGGCATCGTCAATAATGACAAAGTGGGCATCTTTAATTTGTTCCTTCTGTGCTTTATTCCTGTCTTCTAGAAGTTTTCCTTCTTTGAAGTAACAGACGATGGGATTTATCCATTCATCTTGTTTATGTATCTTCATCACTTGTTCTCCCTCAATACTGGGTTGTCCCCTTGTTTCCATGCATAACTTAGGGGATATGCCATGTTCGTTAGACGAGGCTAGTTGTGCTAAGAAATCATCTTCAACATTCTTCGCATGAGGGATTTGTTGGAACTCGACAGTATCGAAGTACTGTAGGAGTTCTTGGACGATCTTCTGATACTTCTGGATTTTTTCTTCCTTCACTTCATAATCTCCTTTTACCTGGCCAATTATAAGTTGATAGTCGGCTGGGATGATAAGGGTCTTGGCTTCAAGTACTCTTGGAAGACTCAATCCTATAAGAAGTGCTTCATACTCGGCTTCATTGTTAGTTGCTAGGAGTTGCAATTTGACCGCGTACTTCAGGATGTCTCCTTTTGGTGATATGAGGACCACACCTGCTCCTCCGGCTTTCCTAGTGGTGGACCCATTTGTCTGGACCGTCCATGCCTTCTTTTGGGGTTCTTCTTCTACTTGATGATAAGTAAATTCTGCAATGAAATCAGCGAGGACCTGGAATTTGATTGCTACTTAAGGCCGATATTATATGTTGAACTGTCCAAGCTCTATAGCCCATTGGACGAGACGCTCTGTTGCATCTATCTTGTTCACCATCTTTCTTATTGGTTGATCTGTCATGACGACGATGGGATGTGCTTGAAAGTAATGGCGCAGTTTTCTGGAGGCGATTACTAGAGCGAAGGTGGTCTTCTCTAGCCTTGGGTAATTCGCTTCAGCTTCTTGAAATGCTTAGATGATATAGTACACCGGCCTTTACACATCTTCCTCTTTCCTGATCAGTGCCGAGCTTACTGCCATATTGGATACTGCCAAATAGAGATATAGCTTCTCTCCTATTACTAAAGCGCGTAACAATGATGGCTGTGCTAGGTATTCTTTTAGCTTTATCAGGGCTTCTTCACATTTGTTAGTCCACTGAAAGACTTTCTTCAAGACTTTGAAAAATGGTAGGCACTTGTCTGTCGCTCGAAAGATGAATCTGTTCAGGGCTGCAACTTTTACTGTTAAGCTCTGTACTTCCTTAACTGTCTTTGGGGATTTTATGTCCATTATTGCCTTTATTTTGTCTGGATTAGCCTCTATGCCCCGTTGAGATACCATGAATCCCAAGAACTTCCCTGATGGAATAGCAAAAACACACTTTGTTGGGTTTAGCTTCATTTTATACTTATGTAGTGTGTCAAAGGTTTCCCTCGGTGGTTTGCCTCGTCATTACTCTTCACCAGCATATCATCTACATATACTTCCACATTTCTTCCTATCTGATGAGAGAACATATGGTTCATCAACCTCTGGTATGTGGCCCCAACATTCTTTAGTCCGAAAGGCATCACCTTATAATAGTATAACCATTGGCTAGTGATGAATGCAGTCTTCTCTTGATCTTCTTCATCCATCATGATTTGATTGTAGCCAGAGAAGGCGTCCATGAAGCTTAAGAGCTTATGTCTGGCAGTTGAATCTACTAGTTGGTCGATCCTAGGTAAGGGGAAGCTATCATATGGGCATGACTTGTGGAGATTTGTGAAGCCGACACACATCCTCCACTTACTGTTATTCTTCTTTACCATCACTACGTTGGCTAGCCACTCAAGGTAGAACACTTCCTTTATGAAAGCTTGCCTTTAGGAATTTTTCAACCTCTTCTGCTACTGCCTTATTGCGTTCAAGTACAAATATTCTTTGTCTCTGCTACATTGATCTGCACTCCAGATTAACATTGAGACGATGCTGGATGACTCTTCTTTCGATTCCTAGCATATCCTCGTATTTCCAAGAAAAACATCTTGGTTCTCTCTTAGGAAGTTTGTTATCTTCGTCTTCTCTGAGGCTGAAAGTGTTGAACCCATCTTCAAGACTTTGGACGGATCTCCAAGGATGACCTCAACTTCTTGTGGCACCTCTGAAGATTCGGGGATTGGTTCAAGTTCGTCTATCATCCACATGTGGTTTTCCCCTAATGCCAGGGTAGCCTGATAGCACTCTCTTGCAAGGATTTGGTCTCCTCTGATTTCCCCTATACCATGGACTGTAGGGAATTTCACCTTTAAATATTAGGTCAACATCGTCACTTTCAACTTGTTGAGCATTGGTCGTCTAAGGATGACGTTGTATGTCGATGGGCAATCTACCATGAGGAAATCAATCTCTTTGGAGACT
Organism: Lithocarpus polystachyus; assembly: GCA_033629205.1. Lineage (NCBI taxonomy): Eukaryota > Viridiplantae > Streptophyta > Magnoliopsida > Fagales > Fagaceae > Lithocarpus > Lithocarpus polystachyus. The sequence goes on along the minus strand of CM066163.1, from coordinate 106,802,059 downwards.
TGTGCTGGATAAGTGCCTACAATTATGGTTAGCTTAACATGCCTTTGGGAATAATCCTGTCCTCGGTGAAACTTACCAATGGGGAAGTGAATGGTCGAAGCCTTTCTTTGTTCAACTTCATTTGTTGGAAGGGTGACAGATATATGATGTCTGCCGAGCTTCCATTGTCTACTAGTACCCAATACATGTTGAATTCTTCCATCCTAAGCATTATAACCAATGAATCATCATGGGGCTGTCTAACGTCCTTCTCGGAAAAGACGATGTCCGGTTTGCTACATCTAAGCACTTTTGAAGATAGGAACCGCGAGTGTACGCCTGTTCACTTCTCTTGCATACGCCCTCTTCAGTGATTTGGAGGATCCTCCCGCTACCAATGCTTATGAGATCATCTTTATTTCTCCTGTGGGGCCTTTATTGCCCTCTGTCTCTGGCTCCTTTTCTTCTCGTCCCTTTGTTGTCTTCTATACGGCTCCGTTCTTCGTACAAACTTCTGTAATTTTCCCTGACGGATTAGGGTCTCTACTTGATCCTTTAGATGCCTGCATTCATCAGTGCGATGCTTGTGGTCCTAGTGGAATTTACAGTACTTGCTTTTATCTCTTACTTCTGCTGGAGTGTAAATGGGTCTAGGCCAATGCAAAGAAGGTTCGTCTTTTATCTACATTAATACTTGCTCGACGGGCATCACTAGAGGAGTGAAGCGAATAAACTTAGGCCTTTGATCTGGAAGGTTCTTCTTTTTGTCCAATGCATGCCCAGTGCCTCGTGTCTCATTCTTCCTGTCAGGGTTGTGATTGGTTCCTTCGTCTTGTTTCCTTTTGGTCGTCACACCTTTAGCAGTCACAGCATCCTCTGCATTCATATACTTCTGGGCCTTGTGAAGTAGTTTTGCCACTGTTTTTGGCGGACTCTTAGTGATTGAGAAGAAGAAATAACCTGATAGCAACCTTGCTTGGAAGGTCATCAGGATGACTTGATCTTCTACTTCGTCCACCTACAGCAATTCTTTACTGAAGCGCGTCACATATTGCTTCAGCGATTCTCCCTCTGCTTGGCGTATGTTGAGAAGATGCCCAGTAGGCTTCTTGTGTCGTTGTCCTCTAATGAAATAACGAACAAAACATTTGCTAAGTTGCTCGAAGTTGGCAATGGTGCCTGAGGGTAGCTTGCCAAACCACACCCTAGTTGCGCCTTTCAACGTTATTGGGAAGGCCCTGCACATTACTTCGTCTGGGGTCATCTGCAAAAGCATCAAAGTTTTGAATGACTCGATGTGATCCAAGAGATCTCTTGAGCCGTCAAAGGATTCCAGCTGGGGAAGGCAAAACTTTGGTGGGAGTGAACGGTTCAACACTTTTGTGGTAAATGGTGAATCCGTCCTTCGAATAATTCCATCTAAGTTCTCTACAACTCTATCTTTTACTACATTCCTAGGCTCGTCCATCTCCCTCCTCATGCTCAGAAGCTCGCTCTCCATTCTGGACGAATTTTCTTCTTACGTTCTCGTCCTCCTTTTGGCCTGGCTTTCTGATCCTTCCTCATTATGATTTCCTTCGATCCTCCAATGCTCTTCTTCATTCTGATTCTCTATAGTCCGTTGTCATTCCTCATTCTGGGATTTAGTGGCTTTCCTTAGTTCGTCATTCTGGCAAGTCACTTCTTATAAGCTGGTTGTCAAGGCTTGAATTTTTTGTGCGGCTTGTTCGGCATCCATCTTGTGCTACGAGGTTCTTTTTTGTCACTTAGGGAAGATGGCTTGAATGATCAGCGTTTCCCACGGATGGCGCCAAACTGATGATGCAAAAAATCACCAAGTTGAGGACCTCGTCTCACTGGATAGGCGATCTCGTGGTTGGTCGTGTCTTCGGTGAAAACCTGCAAGAAAGCTTGGGAAAGAAGTGTAATACACCGGTATGATGTTTGCCAAAAACACTACGATACTTAAGTGAGAAAGGGAGAAAATTTTTCAAAGAGAAATTCAATTGGAGTGGTTTTTAAATGAGTATTTATGTATACCTTTGGATTCTGTTGTTCCTTTCTTTTATTGTTGTTCCTCGCCTTAATAGACAATGAATGTCCGTATTTATGCTCAACGGCGTATTTTATCAATAAGAGCTTTTGAAGTGCATAGCTCACTTATTACTGTTGCTCCATCCATTACATTTTATTATCAATGCGCGTAATAATCGTATAATGCTTACTGAGATCGTCATTAATGGGAATGACTATCCCATGTTATTTTTTGACTCATGAAAAACCATGTGTTGAAATCTGTTGTGTTATCAATATCATCCCCTGCAAACTCATGGTCAGAGGAACTGGGCACGAGTTTATGCCAAATAGAAGAAATCGAGGTGAAGGAAGTGGTTTGGTGAGAAGATCTGCAATCTGATCCGGGTAGGAAATAAAATGCAACGAAAGATCTCCACGAATAACTATTTTTTCTCGAATAAAATGATAGTCACAGCTTGGTGCAACTGTGAAAGATAGGATTAAAAGCAAGAGCCAGAGCACTGGTACTATCACACCAGAAAACAGGAGGTATAGGAAGAAAAATACCAAGATCTTTGAGAATTTGATGAATCCAGGCAAGTTCAGCAACACCTGTATCAAGAGACCAATATTCGGACTCCGTGGGCGTGGAGGACCGGGAAACAGTGTGCTGTTTCTTTAAAAGCCACGTGATTGGATTGTGACCCAAGGAAGACAATAAGCACTGCAGTGGAATGACGATGATCACGAGGATCATCAGCCCTGGTCAGCATCATTGAAAGCAGAGAGTCGAACTGGGTCAGTGACGTCAGTCTGAGAAAAAGATGCCGTGATCAATAGTACCCCGAAGGTGGTGAAGAACGCGTTTAGAAGCAACTAAGTGAGAATTAAGCACAGGGAACATGCATATACTGGCAGAGGAAATTGACAGCGTAGGCATGCACTATCAGTTTAGTAAATGTGGCGTATTGATTTGAAGGGCACCCATTAAGTTCCAGTAGAACGCAGGATTGGAAAGAGATTCTGACCCGATAGAGATTGTTTGGAGGAGGTAGCATAAGGAGTGGAGCCAGGGCTTCGAAGTTCGAATCTTACACATAGAAACGATCAAGCGATGTTGTAAATCAATCAGTATCAGTGAGGCATTTGCGTTAATGGACAAAAAGGCCATTGGGCTTATTGTCAATTTGTAGCCCAAGAAAATAGTTTAGGGGCCCAAATCCTCTATATTAAATGGAGGGAAGCTAGTGATTAACACAGTAACGGCAGTTGGTGAGTAAACTAGTCAAGTTAGAGATAATGTCATCCACGTAGAACGGTAAAACAGAAACGTAGAGCCACGGCGAAATATAAACAGAGATGAGTTTGCCACCGACACAGTGAAACCAAGGGAAGTAAGATGAATAGTGAAGCGCTCGAACCAGGCACATGGTGCCTGTTTCAGGCGCAAGTGACATGATGAGGCCCCTGAAGGATCAACGAAACCCTGAGCCATGAACACTTCTGCGCGAAGAATACCATGCAAAAAAACGCATTACTAAGGTCGAGTTGCCGTAGACGCCATTGTATGTTGCTGCAAATTCTTAAGGGAAATCACAATTTACCCGTGTTTTGTCTCTATCACAATTTCGTTCACAAATTTTCTATTGTTACATTGTATTTGGACTAAAATGAAATCATTAAGATGTCCTTCCAAAGACTTGTTAACAAATTTCATTTTAATCCGAACTTTAGCAGAACAAAATGTGGCGATTGAAAATTTTGTGAGATTAAATTGTGATAGGGGATAGTTGTAATTTTCCCTCTTTTATTTAATAAATTCTCTCCTTCCAAATCTAATCACATAAATAGTTCAGAAGATTCGGTCCAATATATAAGTGTGTATATCTCAATGGTCTGTGTTTGTATTTGAGGGTACTCTGTGGGTGAGTGGAGAATCTGTGGGTACGAAATTTACTGTGTGTGTGGGTGTGGCTGTGAATCACGTATAAAATGGTAAGAGTTAACGGCACAGAGAATACTTAAACACAAACCGTGATTATTAGGTGATGTCATATGAGCAGAGAAATGGTGAGCGGTTTCGAGTTTACCCATGTATTCTGTTTGGGTCTTCTTGGCTGGATTTTCTGGTTTTGTTCCTCTGTTCTCGATCTTTGCTGCTGCTGTGACTGCTGAAGTTCCTGTTCTTCTTGGCTGCTCTGGTTCTCGGTGGTGGTGATGTGATTGTGTAGTTGCTGCTTGCTGATTGTGAATCTGCTGCTTTTTATTTTTCTGATCTTTGGCTAAAGGAGATGATGGGTTTTCTTGGGGGGAAGAGGTTTGACAGTGTGGTTGTCGTTCTTGATAGATGGTGAGAATGGAGGATTTGTACTTTGTAGTGAGTTTTCTGGTTTTTGGTCATAGTTGAGGGAGATTCTGCGGGTTTCTTTCTCTACATTGGCCGGGTAAAGTATTACCTGTACAACACAGTCAACATTATCTATCCCTGTATGAAGCGGTGGAGCTAGGATTTTAGTTAAAGTAGAGCAAGATTAAAATAATATTAAAAAGATATTAAGTATTTTTTTTTACAAATAATTATGTGTTATTTATGAGGACCACTAATTGAATTGCCATGAAAAAAATGTAATAAGCAAGATTTTCACAATACTTTCATAACAAATTATAAGTGATAAGTAGTTACTAGTTCAAATTTCAACCCATTACTGAAATTAATTTTTTGCTCACCAATAACAACCATTAACAATCTGTTACTTAAGATTTATTGTAACATGTTGTTAAAATGTTATGGACATAGAATTTCTCAAAACTAAAACGATTATAAATTTTACTGTAAAAAGCTCACAAATTAATGTGACAAGAATATATGACACTTAAATAATATAATAAATAAATGTTTGAATGAATTTTTTTATAATTGATAATAAGTCAATTTGTAAAATTTGTAGTATTCATAGCATTATTTCATAAGAAAAGTGTTGTGAATAGTAAACTGAAAATAATAATTGAGAAAAAAATGAACAATGAAATGGGTGAAGATGTCGTGATGAGATAAAACTAATAAGAATAGTAAATTTGGTGAAAAAATGATATGATTTGGTATGTGGGAGAAGATTGTTTTCCCTAACCTTTTTTGTGTTAAACGTTTGTGCATGTATTAAAGTGGGAGTCTTTTTTTTGTCTGGGTAAAGTACAAAAGAATAGTTCATACTAGACTTCAAGGATTTTTTTTCAATGAGCCAGGGGGGGGGGGGGGGGGGGGGGTTCCCCCCCCCCCCCCCCCCCCTTTGCCTCTGCTTAGAAGAATTTTAATTAAATTCAATTATGAGTGTGTTTGGATGCCGTTTATTTTACTGAATAATTTTACTAAAAAATTATTGCTAAAAGTACTGTAGATAAATATAAAAGTTAATTAAAATAGTACAGTGTGGCCCATAAATAGTGTCAAAAAGTACAGTAAAGTTCATAAATAATAGCAAAAATAAGCTGAATAGTAAAATAATTTTAATTTTTCATTTCAATCCAAATGCATGCTATGTGTATCAATTTAACTAGGAAACCTATTGTCTTTCAATTAAGAAATTTGTATATAAGTTTTTCCTTCATTTCTAATTATTTTGATCACGTATTTATGTAATTGATTTTATTACAATCTTAATACATATTACATTCTACCCCAAATAAATAAATAAATAATTTGTTGTAATCATAAAGTATCTCACATGTGATTTTAGAAAATATGTATAAATAGTTAAAGTTTCGTGCGTTGCACGATTTTGTTCATAAACTTATATAATTTGTATATATATATATATATTTTTTCAATAAAAATATAATTAACATAATATATATAAATAATAATGATATCATCATAGAGTTAAAATCCTGTCATATATATTAAAAAATATTGCAATTTTTTGCTTTATAGATAAAGTGTGGGTTAAAAAAAAAAAAAAAAAAGGCTGGTATAAGGCAAGTTTTGCCGCTTTTTTTCCTATCGTTTGTGGGGTTCGCGTGGGTTCTACAAAGAAGTTTATTTATTATTTATTTTTTTATGCTTCAAATTGCTTAATTGCTCAAATATACCGTTTGCGGGTCCTATTAAAATGTTTTTGGTCAGAAAGTCAGAGAACAAATATTTGGTATTTTTTTTTTTTAATTGGTGGTCTTAGAGCATCTCCGATAGGCTTTTTAAAGCCAATTATAGAGTACTAGCTAGCCTCTGAGCACGCGCGTGAGGCTCTTCTATTTTTTGGGTAAGAGTTAATTTAGAACATTTATTATAATTTGGGATTATTACATTTTCCAATCACAAAAAAAAAAAAAAAAAACCTAGGGGTGTGATGAAAAATTATTTCACCACACATAATACTCATCACACCCCTAGGTTTTTTTTTTTTTTTTTTTTTTTTTTTTGTGATTGGAAAATGTAGTAATCCCAAATTATAATAAATATTCTAAATTAACTCTTACCCAAAAAATAGAAGAGCCTCTGAGCACGCGTGTGAGCGCGTGCTCAGAGGCTAGTACATATATAAGAAATATATATACATATGTGTGTTACAATTGGTTTTGTTCTTTGCTTTGTGGTAATGGGTGCACTACTTTATCCAAAAAAAAAAAAAAGGTTTACTACTGTACAACAATGGTGTGGGTTTCGAAAATGCCCTTAGAGTCCGTTGTTTATTACGTAACTTTATCATTTTTCCGTTTGGTTTACAAATTGGAGAGCAACCCTTTAAACTCTTCACTTATTTTTATATTGAGTGCGAATTTTAAAAATTTAATTGTTGGATTATGAGACATTCTCATGAAGCCTCTCTCCTACAATATGTGTGGGTTTCCTATACTGTCGTTACATATCTCCCACAAACCCACTTAAAATGTTTTTCCTTTTGATATGTTTATAGTCATTTTGTCTGGAATTTTTTTATTTATAAAAACTTCATAAAATTTATTTGTTACTAAAATTTAAATCCGCCTTATGTTTTTCTTTTTCACGATCTCCCTACTAAAATGTTTGGATAATCAAATTTAATGGTTACTAAAATATACTCAGAATTATCTATATCCTAACTTGCACTATCAAATGACAAAAAATAAAAAAGGGAATAATATAAAAAATAAAAAATCAAGAATATAATGCAACATAAAAAAATGAAAAGAATTTGTTTCTCAAAAAAAAAAAAAATTGAAAAGAATTCTTAAATGAAAGAAAGAAAATAATCAAACAAAACGGTATATGCCATTCAGTTAGTAAAATGTAAACAAAATGATTTCGAAAATTTGTTTGTGCCCTCTACTAAGTCCACAATCAAAAGGTAGTTTCTCAATAAGACGAATAAATGGTAAAAAAATAGTCAGCTACTTACAATACATAATATTTACTTGAAAAAAAATACATCTCTCTTGGATCCAAAGGCAGGACAGTCAATTGCTCTCCCGTCTTGCTAATATCCTCATGTTCTTTGCACATGTACATAACATCTGCAAGAAAAAAAATATGGTAAGACCAATGGGCTCCACACAAAGCACAAAATGGTGTTGCAGAGTAGAGGCCAAAGATGCAAATGTTCAATCCGAATTCACGTGGAATCATATTGGCTAGAAAAAGAAGTCAAAAAATAAAAAGAACAACTACACCATCAAGAAGCTATCTACACGAAACTACATGGGCAAAAAAAAAAAAAAAAAAAAAAAATCAATCCTTCATTAACTTTGGAAGAGTTTGTGTTTTAATACATGACTGATAAACCTAAGAAACTGATAAACCATCCACGGGAAATTAAAAAAACTATCTAAACTTATGCTATTAAAAAAAGTCAGTCCTCAATTCGTTAACTTTGGAAGAGTTTGTGTTTTAATACATGACTGATAAACCTAAGAAACTGATAAAACCATCCACGGGAAATTAAACCAAGTATTTATATTACATTTAAAAAAAGAAAAAGAAAAAAAAAAAGAGAATTAACGTGATACATATAAAAAAAAGAAAAGAAAAAGTAAAACTCAAACAAAGTCAATCACAAAGGAAAAAAAAATTACAAAGAGGAACTTGCATTTAAAAAAAAAAAAAAAAAATGTCTAACGTGATACGCATAAAAAAAGAAAAGAAAATATGTAACTCAAACAAAGTCGATCATAAACAAAAGAAAAGAAAATAAAGAGGAACTTGCAAAAGTTAGAACTTGAAAATTTGTTGAAACCTCTGACAGTAAATGTCTTCAATCTGAAGAAGAAGAAAGGAGAATGTAGAGCTAAACTAAATGTCTTCAATCTGGAGAAGAATGAGAATGTCTTCAACCACGAGATTCTTCTTCTTCAACCACGAGTGTGTAATCTTGTTTTGATGGTAAAAATTCTTCTATCTACCAAAATCATTTTAGAGCATCAAGGACTATTCGCCTAAAGTATTTCAGAGTGTGTAATCTTGTTTTAATGGGTTTAGTTATTCAGAGTGTTAGGCCTAACCACTTTAGTAAAGAGTTACTAAAGTTTATATTTTATGAAATTAGATTTCATAAAATATATATAAATAACTTAAAAGATTAAACTGGGTACTTAAGGATCAAGAGGTAGTAATTTACAAAGTGACAGTTACACATTATGACTTTGTATTACTACGAATATTTTCATGAAGGGGTTAAATGTTTAATAAATTCTTGAGATATAATTTATTAATAAGGCCTAGAGTGCAATTATATTTTTATAGTGGTATTAAATATAATTAATGGTAACTTTGGGCTTGCCAAGAGTTGACAGATAAGTTTAAAGCCCATTGGAGCTAGAGCTTTATTTGTCCCTTTTGGTCCCACTCCAAGCCACACACTAAAGCCCAGTTAGGCTAGCCCAAAAGGCTAATCCAATTAGATAATCAATTATTTATTTAATAAGAGTTATTAAATAAAGGTAACTGCCCAAGTGCAAAATATATATGTGTGATTAAAAAGAAGAAAGAATAAGACTTCTTCTCAAGATAGACACTTGATTATTCTCTTGAAAGATCGCATGTAGAATTGATTGAGAGATCACACATTTTGGGCACATTGTGATCTCTCTCTCTCTCGGCGATATTTGTGGGACGATTTCTCTGATCTTTTTTCTCTCTCTGTGTTTGACAAAGAGAAGCTGATATAACCCAATCCGGTTGCATGCACAGAGTCCTCGAACCAAAAGCATGCACCCATGTCTTTGAAAACATTCTTGATTTACCATTGGAACCTGGAAAACCCGACAAAACCAGAGCTCCAAAACTACCCAATCGATCTGAAATACTTTAGGCGAATAGTCCTTGATGCTCTAAAATGATTTTGGTAGATAGAAGAATTTTTACCATCAAAACAAGATTACACACTCGTGGTTGAAGAAGAAGAATCTCGTGGTTGACAAAGAATAATCGACTGGAGAAGAAAAGCCAAAGACACATATTTTCTCTCTCTGATGATAATGTGAAAAATAAATGGTGGAGGAAGTAGTACTGTAGTAGTACATAGCTATAAAATGTGGTTTGTCTATGTTTAACTCCAAAAAAATAAAAGATTAAAAAATAATAAAGAGAATAAAATAATAAATGAAGAAATAATATTTAAATCAAATAAAGTAAGGATAGAAAGTTGGTTGGAAAGTATATTTAAAAGCTAAAAGTAACTGTTTATTTCTTAAACAGTACAAAAATTTGGAGAGACTGTTGGAGATGCTCTAACTCTACTCTTTCTTTTGCTACAATATTTTTAACAAAAACAAAATCTAACGATTTTATCTAACTTTTAGTTTTTATCAATCATACTTTTACTTTTAGTTTTTATCTATCATACTTTTAGCAAGAAGTCAAAAAAGAAAAAAGAAAAGATAAACTATTCCCTAACAAATACATAAATGATTATATATAATTTATAAAAGAGTAATGTTATAGATACAAACTATTTTACAACATTTTTACAAATTGCTGATGTGATTTTATCATTTTCCAAATAGTTATTGTAAAGGTGCGTTTGTGTAGCGGCTGAGTTTGTTTGCGTAGGTTGCATTTTTTTTGGTTGGTCCCATGGCATTGTTCATGGACTAGCCAAGTGATAAAAACGTGTGAATAGTAATTTGTAGCAATAAAAAAATTATTTAGCTACAGTATTTTTAGCAAAAAGTTTTTAGTTTTTAGCAAAATAAGTGGTATCCAAATGCACACTAAGTAAAAATGTGATGTTAGTAATGAGCTCATATTAAAATTGTAAGAATTTATCATATCAGCAATTTATAAAAATATTATAAAATAATTTATGTAGGTAGTATTACTCTTTATAAAAAATTATACACTTATACCATTAAGATTACTTGCAGCCCACCCAAAAGAGAACTTCCTAACTCCGCCAGTGGAGTTTGATGTGTAGGAAATATAAAAAATAAAGTATTTATATATTTGTATATTTAACTTTATTTTTATATTAATTTGTAATTGATTATAAATTATTTTTGTCTTATTGTTATTGCCTCATTGGTAATAAATGTTTTTCACGTGTAATGTTATTCACGTGTAGTGAGAGGGTGAGATCCGGATCTGGCGCGCAGTGAAAGAAAGAAAAAGACAAAGACAGAAAAGAAAAGAAAAGAAAATTAAAGATAAGTGGGGCCCGGTTCCAAAAAAAATAAGAAAGAAAGAAAAGTAAGGCCAAGGATTAATCTGACGTGGTTCGTCAAATCAAGTAAACGGGCATATCAACTGGAAGGAGAGTAAAGCATTAAAATGAAAAATAAACAATCCTCGGGCATCAAAAAAGGAGCGTAAAGCATTGCCTTATTCAGCATTCAAGGAAAAAAAAAGAAAAAAAAAAAAAAAAAAGGAAAAGAAAAAGAAAGAAAGAAGGAAGGGGCGTAAAGCATTAAAAAGGAAAAAAAAAAAAAACAATCCTTGTCCAACTTGTATTGGAAATGTGTCGGGGATATTAACATAAAAGAAAAGTTACTGCCCGACAGATTCCAAATCTTTTTTTTTTTTTTAAAGGAATGTGTTGAGCAGTAACTTTTTTTTTTTTAATAAAGGATTTAGGTTATATATAGAAACCTTTGAAACTATCATAATTTTTTACGTTAGCATAATATCTAAATAAAATTAATTAAAATTTTTTTTTGGTGTGTAACGTACTAAAATTAGGGGTGTCAATGTTTGACCTAACCCGCGAATACGACACGAACCCGACATAGATTTTTTCGGTTAGGGTTGGACCTAAATGGGTTTGGGTCATAAACTGGTCGACCCAAAAGCGACACAATAAGAAACGTGTCATAAATGGGTCAACCCGCATAACTCGCAATAGACACATTTGACACGCCAATTTATTTGTGTTAATCCGAAATGACTCACTTAACACAACTCGTTTAACTCGTATAACAAATAAATATTTATTTTATTTTAGATTTGTCAAATACCTTTTATATCCAACATATATTTTAAATTTAAAAAGAAAAGTAAGTAATTACAAAAATTTATAAGGGATATAATTGAAAATTGAAACTTTACAGAGCCTAGAACTATTAATATATATATGTATATATTGGCATAGAACTTGCACAAATGAAATTGGATGAGCTTGTGAAAAATGTTATGAATTTGGACATTAACAAAGAGTCTATGGATGATAATCGTGATCATAGTCAGGATTAGTCTACTGTTTGCTCAAATTCTTTCGATACTGATACTTAGCATTTGGCGAATTCTAAGGATATTATATGTTTGTTGAACTATGTTATTTTATTTTTGTTAAACTTTGTTATTTTGAATTTGGGTTGAAGTGTATGCACTTCTTTTGAAGTGTAAAGAACTTATTTCTAAATGAATGTTATATTTTTGTTGAACTATATTATTTTAAATGTGGGTTAAAGACTCGAAGTGTATGCATTGCTTTTTGGGATGTAAACAAAATTATTTCTAGATGGATGTTATATTTAATATTATGCAAGTTGAAATGGGTTGTGTTACATTTGTGTCAACCCAACACGACTCGTTTATTAAGCGTGCCAAATGAGTTGGGTCAGGTCAACCCGCCTTATTAACAGGTCAGGTTTGGGTTGAAGGATTATGACATGATTATTAAATGGGTCGGGTTAGGGTTGAGCCATTTAGTCGAATACTCCTACCTCGACATGACACGAACCTGACACGCTAACTCGAATTGACACCCCTAACTAAAATCCTTTTGAAACAAAGTTACTAGAAATCCATATAAAATACTTTTGCTGACTTAAGCAATCCAAGTCTTACTTGGATGCTTATTAAAAAAGTCCTACTTAGATTCTGTAATTATGCTCCACGGCACAAACTAGCCTTATATATATATATATGATGAAGCAGGAATTTGCCTCGTCAGTATGCTCTTCGTCACTATGATAGACGACTTGAAAATCTTGTGTCATAGAAAGCACTCAACAGATAAGGGCACCAGTTTATGGCTTGCCAAGGACCCTTTGATGCTGAAGTTAGCTTATTCTATTGAAAAAAATTGTAATTTGTATAGCAATGTGTGTTCATGTCCTTTTACCTGTCTTTCTTGGCTTTATATAGCCTTAGGCTAAGTTAATACTCAGTATACTGTTATGTTGCAGTTGGGTAATTAGTGCTTAATGATTGCACATTAACTCCAACATTTTTTGTTCGTAACTGGTCCTTAGTTCCATATTATTGGACGATGGTAATGGTTTCGTGCTATTCATTGCTTGATCATTGATTGTCGTTTGGAATTAATGCACTTACGCTCGTCTATACCCTTACTCATCACTGTAGTGGACGGTTTGCAAGTAATAGACGACCATTTATATGCTATTCGTCAGTCCCGCCCGTATCCTTTGTCGTCTATCCTTTGGACGAGCTAAGGAATATGGAAAGTCTGTCTTGGGCAGATTGCCTTGTTCGTGGCCCGAGATTCTCATCCCGTCATATTTATTGTGGGGTGACATTTTCGTCAGCTGATTGCCATGGTCCATGTTTGTGTTGGCTGCATGTGTGTGTTTTCCTTGAGTTTCTTGCGCATTGAATTCATTTCCTGTTATTTATTTATTTTTTATATCAAAAAGCCTTCTCATATTCTTCTTCTTCTTCGTTATACACTAAGGTTGGAGTCTAAAACTAAAAGAGAGTTCATGCACCTTTTGTACAGTTTGACTCCTTTTCCTCCCTTAAGGGTTGATTTTGATTTCTTTAAGAAGGAAACTCCCTCCATTTTGTTTTTCTTTGCTAGGTTAGGAGTGTTTCTTAAGTCTTCTGGTGGGTATCATCCCCATGTTGGTTTATTTGTACCTTGAGATTGTGGGGCTTTTAGGCCTGTTTTGATTAGCCTTTACCCTTTGCTTCGTCAATCTTTAATCGCCCATCATCTAGAGATGACTGCCATAGAGTAGAGAGACAGCGACGTTAGGTCCAGTGAGTTAGAAACCAGTTTGTTGTTAAGTGGTGAGTCCATAGATAAAGATTTTGAAATTGTAGTGTCAAAACCTCCCATCGTCTTCAAAACCCTCCTCTTCTTCAAAAATTTCTTCATCTTTAATCCCCTTTCATGCTCTTCCGAGTCTTGCCCTTTAGAGTCGAGACATTTGATATGTATCGTAAAAGGTTTCAATTCCTAGAAGGGGTAGCTATAAGATTACCTCGTCCAAATGAAAAAGCGTGCACCTTTGCTCATGGCGAGGTGAGTTTTTACAAAACTACCTTTTCATGTGGCCTCCGTTTTCCTTTTCATTCATTTATCATGTAACTCCTTTCTGTTCTCAATGTTGCATTTGGTTAGCTTGTCCCCAACGCATGGAGGACGATTATTGGTTGTATGTTGATCTAGGTATCTATCCATGATGGGGACACGATTACCCTAAATGAATTTCTTTATGTGTACCGTTTGAAACCTTCCAGCCACTATGGGTATTTTGAACTTCTACCTTGGAATAAGGAGTCTAGAATCGTCCGTAGCTTCCCTACTTCCTTTCGTGACTGGAAGTCACGATATTTCTTCATTTCTAGATTTGGATGGGAAACCATATCTGATGACCTGATAGCGCCTTAAAATATATACTTGTTATATATTTATGTGGGCGTTATCTCCTTATTACTATACTTAATTGGTATAATTAAGCCATGATTTGCATTAGTCCCTATTATTTATCTTTACATAATTTCTTGAATAAGATGCCATTCATTGTGTGTAATTTTCTACTTTCAGGAAATCATGTGAGAAAGATGAGTTTACAGGAATTTGTGAGAGAATGGAGGCCAAACTAGAATTGAAGTGGAGTTAAAGGACCATGCTTAAATGTCTAAGGAGGTGTAACTGGAGTGCTTGGATTGTCTACCATGATTGGAAGCTTCAAATAAGGAAAGAAATCAAAGAGGCAGAATCTGAAAAGGAAAAATCTAATTTGAGCACTGATCAGTATTTTGGGCATATCACTCTCCTCAAAAATCCAATTGATACAAGGGTGGATGGGTTGGAACCATGACTTAAATATCTACAACTTTCCAGTTTTGAGTTTTTCAAAATTCTTAATTTTTGAAGGTCGAAATTAACTCACAAGTTACTGCTGTAAACCTGGATGAAAATTAAAATAGTAAAATTTTTATTTTCTTTAGACACTTGGACATTAGGGTTTGGAAGGGAGGTTGTGAGAATGAATTTTGGGCAGAGAAAAACTTGTATTTTCCTTTCTCTAATGGTAGCCTAAACTCTTTGCTAGGACTAGGGGTTATGTTTCTTCTATATGGTATGAATATTCAATTCACAAGTTACTGCTGTAAACCTGGATGAAAATTAAAATAGTAAAATTTTTATTTTCTTTAGACACTTGGACATTAGGGTTTGGAAGGGAGGTTGTGAGAATGAATTTTGGGCAGAGAAAAACTTGTATTTTCCTTTCTCTAATGGTAGCCTAAACTCTTTGCTAGGACTAGGGGTTATGTTTCTTCTATATGGTATGAATATTCAATGTGATTTTTTCTAGGATTTTATCAACGACATATTTGATTGTTCAATTAAATTTCTTTTGATGTATTAGTTTTTCCATGCTTTCAATAAGTTCAATCATGTTTTTCTTATTGTTTAGATGAATTTCTAATAGTTTTAAATAGAAATCAAGTTTTAAAATGAATGGGTTTTTCTGAAAACTTTTCTAATCGCATTATTAATCGAGGTTATCATGCGTTCTTGAATTGTCTCAGTTCAACCGAATTCTAAGTATTTAATTGTATAAGAACAATCAATTATGAAATATATAATTTCTTAGATCACAAAGAGTTTCATACCGATATAGGGAAACACCCCGATGCCCTGGTATTTACATTATTGATTTTAATCGGCTTTTATTATTATTCTTGTTAACAATCACTAAGCACAAATACTTTTCTTCTTCACTAAAATTGTTATTTAATTATATTGTCTTTGAATTTACCCTGCTCCTTGTGGTTCGACCTCGGTACTCTGAGAATTATATTGCTACGTTCTTCTGCACTTAGGAGTGAGCAAGAAATTTTAGCGCTGTTGCCAGGGAGTTGCTGCGTGTTCAGAGGCAATTTTTGGGAGCAAAGCACAACCGGTGGAAATTTTTCTATTGGTAACTTCGTTTCATTTTTTCCCCTTATTTTGTTTTTATTTTTCTGTTTGTTTTTATTATATTTTTTTTTATTGTGGATTCATAATTGCATGAGCATTTGGGTTAGAAACGAGAGAGGCAGACTAGAAATTTTTGAAACTTACTTTGGTAATCTTTTTGACACACCTTCACCTTCTTCATGAATCATGGGTGATGAAACATGTAATAATCATGAGGAGAATAGAAGAACTATGTATGAATTGTTGCATCCCACACAAAATTCTGTTTCTTTATGCATCATGTTTCCTCCTAATGCACCACATGTAGAATTGAAATAAGGTTTATTAGCAATACTTTCTGACTTTAGGGGACAAGAAATTGAAAATCCTTATGTCCATGTTAGAGCTTTTGAAGAGATAATTAGTAGTTTTTATGCACAAAATGTTGTTGAGACTGCTAGGTTATGTTTCTTTCCTTTTTCACTTAAGGATAAGGCAAGAAGTTGGCTTTACACCTTGAAACCTAGGTCTATAGGTAGTTGGGGGGAGATGGCCCAAGAGTTTTTTAAGAAACATTTTCCTCCCCACAAAGTCCAACAAGTAAAAAGAAGGATAGCTAGTTTTGTCCAAGGAGAAAATGAGACCTTATACCAAGCTTAGGAAAGGTACAAAGATCTTTTCAATTTCTGCCCAACTCATGGGTATGAAGATTGGAGGTTGGTTAGCTATTTTTATGAAGGACTTACACCTAGGGACCGACAGTTTGTTCAACTCTCATGCGGAGAGGACTTTTTACAAAAAGAACCCGAAGATGCAATGGATTATCTTGATGAGATAGCTGAAAACTCTAACACATGGACTGGACCTAGCTTAATGGACTCCACTGATAGGACTAGAACTAACACTACCACTTATAGTGGAAGTGTTTTCAAGTTAAGGGAAGATGATAACATGAGTACAAAAATCAGCATGTTTACTAAAGAAATTGGGGCACTCAAGATGAAAGGAAGTAAGAGTGTTAGTGCTAACTTTAGAGAGGACCCAATGGAGGTGTGTAAAATCTGTCATGTGATAAACCATGCTACAAATGAATGTGCATCACTTTCATCATTCTTAAATGTGCCAGAGGAACAAGTACATGCATTTACTTCATATTCTAACAATTATAACCCAAATATGCGAAACCATCTGTATTTGAGTTATAAGAGTGAGAATGTGTTGAATTCTCCTGCTCTAAGGAATTTTAATTCACCACATGCATCATCATCATCTAAACCTTCCTCAGAGGATGCACTTAATACTTTCATTCAAAGGCAAAGTGAGCAAAATCAAAAGTTTGAATCCATACTCACTAGGCTAGATGAAGAGGTAAGAGAGACCAAGAGTCATATAACTAGGCTTACAAATTCATTGAGTGGGATAGAGAGAGGGAAGCTTCCTTCCCAAACTCAACCCAATCCCATTAATCAAAATCTAAAAAATGGCTCTAAGGATAAACATGAGGAAGTAAAAGCTATGACCATTTTGAGGAGTAGTAACTAAGAAATCTAAGGAGACCCCAGTTGAAAAAGAGAAGGATGAAACTGAGTCGCTTGGATTTGATGAAATTGAACAATGCCCAATTCCTCCACCATTTCCACAAGCCTTAAAATTACCTAAGAAATTGGACACCACATCTGAGATATTAGAGCATTTGCATCAAGTCAAGATAAATTTTCCATTATTGCATGTTATCAAGCAAGTACTTGCATATGCCAAGGTAATTAAGGACCTATGCACCATCAAGAGAAAGCATCATCTGAAGAAGACCGTATTCCTAACAGAACTGGTAAGTGCAGTTATCCAACATAAGACCCCACCAAAGTATAAGGATCCATTATTGACTCTCATCTAAATCCATTATTGACTTCACATTTTACATATTACTAATAATTTATCACTTAATATTTGTTGTAAAAATGTTGTATCCTTAACTTTATTCATTCATTTTATAGATCATGAGGATCTAAACTCCCAAAACAACATGGACTTTATTGAATGAATTAAACACGTTCGGCAAACTTATGTGGTACTTAATGAATAATTCAAATAGAGAGGATCCTTATGCAAATGAAATATAATTTTAAGAAGTCAAATTCAAATTTTGAAATTTTATAATGTAAAATACAAAAACTCCCTTAAGTCTTGCAGCAAGTTCTAAAATTTCTTGAACAGCATATCTCGTAGAATTTCATAATAAATTAAAACATCCCTAGTAAATATTTATGTGGTTAAATTTGTTTCAGTAACTTGTGCAAATGATACAATTATAACCATAAAAAAAAAATGATCCTTTAAGTATGGATTAATTTTCCCCCTTTTTTTTTTTGAGATATCTAAAAGACAAAAATTTCCTTTCTAGTGTGGGTTACAATTTACATCATGAATAATTACCAACTGAAAAATCAGCACACTTACGAAATATATTTATTTTATTCATTTGATCTTTTTTTTTTTCCCCAAATATTTATTTCAAAGTAATTAAAAGTCTAAAAGAGGTAGGATTTCCATCTCTATATAGTTTCACTTTGACACAGCAACTTTGCAACAGCAATGGAACAAGGAAGAGGGCAAGCAACCACTATCGGTGTATTTTGGAGACTGCTCAGAGCATTTTTTGGAACATTCTTAGGTGTACAGGGAGGAATGACATTGAAAGTATCTGCATCTGAGCATACTGGAGGAACTGTTTTCAAAACCAAGTAAAAAGGAAACCATTAGATACGTACATACATGTTTTCAAATTCCAAACAAAAATGTAACAAATGAAGATTTATGTTGGCTTTGTACTAAACCAGTAATTAATTTAACAATCAGCCAAACAGAGAGAAAAGTAACCCATTCTATGAAAATTTAATTCTGCATTATAGGCTTGACTTGATAATAATTTTATTAATTTGCAACTATGAAGGGAATCCCACAACTTTATGGTTTGATCCAAAAATGAAGTGATAATTAGATTTTCAAAGGTTTGTTTGTTTTTGCTTTTAGAGTGGTCAAAAGACTCAAAACCTGCTTTAGCCTATAAATTTTTTTTTTTTTTTTTTTGTGCACTAAAGAACTTTAAGGGGTCATTGATGCTGAAAACAGTATTAAGACATTTTTTGTAGAAGAAATATATTACGTCATAAAATATCAAGGAATACTGTTCATATAATCTTGAAGTATAGAAAAAACGTCAGGTAGAATATCTTCCATTCAGACTACCAAATGAGAAGGAAAAAATAACTCTTCATGCTAGTAAATGTGCAATTGTATTACAAAGCCTATGTACAATATTAAGACCAAAGTTAAAATCAAGAGTTTTTAAGACGACACTTTATAATATAATGTTCATGATTTATAAATTCATAACTTCAATATACTATCCATCATAATCTACCAAATATTCACTATATATCCTTTTAGTTATAACTTAATTTCACAAAAGCTATACTAATAAAACTCACTAATTATAATTATAATTCCTATAACAATGCAACATAAGAACAAAGAAGACGAAGAGACTCCTTTAAAAACAAAACCAGAAGAAAAAACTAAAACTTTTTTACACTCCGAACATTTTATTTTTTATTTTTTTAAATGTTAGGTTTGTTTCTAAAATTTTATTTATATATAATCATAGGGACTATAAAATATGGACAAAGTTTAGTTACAAATTTGGTTGTAACAATATCTTTTTATTGGAGGTGAATTTTGACAAATCCACCATTTGATTATATTTTCTTCTTATGTTCTCCATGCTTGTGAAATTATTTAAATTGCAAGTTTTTGTAGTTTAAAATTATGCAAAAAATATAAACTTATAGATTATATAGTAAATAATATTCGATTGGCACAAAATTTGACATATGTATTATGAGCGTAAAGAATATTGAATTTAATAGTTAGATTTTCGCAATATATTGTAATGTTAATGATATTAAGTAAGGCTGTACCCTTAAGCTACAACAAATTTTATAGCTAAATTTTAACCATAAAATATTATAACCCCACATTTATATATCTATATTAATTGGCAAAACTAAGAGAAAATCCAATCAAATTCTAAACTAAAGTCTAATTTTACGCTACGTATCTTGTCTAATTTTTAGATTTGTGTGTCGAGTGAATTATTAAGTGCAAAAATCAAAAAGTCTAAATTCAATTCAATTCTAAATTGAAGTTCAATTTTGCGCCATATGTCCTATCAAATTTTTTAATTTTTGTGGCAACTGAATTATTGAGTACAAAAATCGAAGAGTCTAGATCTAATTATATTCTATAAAAAAATGTAAGAAACTTCTACTTACAGCAAACTACGGCATTGGGAACTGGATTGCCACTTGAAAAGGCAAGAACCCTACTACCACTTGAAAAAACTAAGAAAAACACCATAAGAACATCACTAGCAGCCTCTCCAAATTTTTGCTTGTTTGGAGAGTGAACAGTTCATTTTACCTTTTGCTCACTTACTTTTTCAAATACACTTTCCAATAGACTCTCTATCATTTTATCTATCCCATTTAAATATTATTTCTTTATTCTTTCTTTAATATTTCTTTTTCAATCTTTTTTCATTCATCTAATTTTAATGAGAAGTGCTACATTCTTAACATTTTACAATATTTTCACAATAAATCATATGTGATAAGTTATTACTGGTTTTAATTTGAACACATTACTTAAATATTTTTTTTTCATCTGTATTAGTTAATAACAACCCACCACGTAAGATTTAATATGAAGGTGATACCTGAACAATAATATTCAACCTTACAGCTATCCCCAAAAATTTCAGGAAGGTATTGATGGAACAAGGCTCAAAACCAACAACTTGATCTACATGTGGAAGACTGAAATGAAACAAAACATTACAAGGGCATCATCTGAGAATCTGTAGAAAAAACACTGTAGCAATAAGAACTATGACTGTAATTAAGTTTAAGAGAGATATATACAAGAACTATTCTTCTCGGACTTTGCCGAGGAAGATTTTCTTTGCACAAAACTTGTTTGTCTTTGTTTTCTTGTCATCTTTAACCCATTATGATTATTATCCAACTCATTGAAATCTAGCTTCCAGCTCACTCTTTACAAATTCATTGCATTGGGTTCTTTGGGTCTTAATCCTTTTATCTTTTAGGCTTAGGATCCAAAACGCGCCCTTACAATATAAGAATATGATTTCTTCTCTATTTAATTACAACAACTTTATTTTATTTTATTTTAGTGGGGGTTACTCCACCAATAATTATCAATTGACAACTTGAACATACAAACATAATATACTTCTAACAGTTTCAGTTAGCTCAATTAACAAAATATCTTATATCAATTAGTGTTTGGTCTGATGATAAAGAGCAATTATCAAAAGTGGATGTTATATGTTGAAATTTTTTAAAATAAAAACGTACGATACTTCTTTTATTCATTTGAAATTATCCTTTTATTATTATTATCATTATTTTTTGATAATTCAATAGTTACAACAAGTAGGAGAGATTTTTTTTTTTTTATTCTTTGAAACAGAAACTTTCAGTAAAACTGAATATGGGGAGAATCAAAATGCAATGCTTCCACAGCAGGGGAGGGAGATTTGAACTTGTGACATTCCTTGTTATTCTGTGCAACAACATATATTTTTACGGACGCAATTACCACTATCACCTCCACAGCGTGCATAACATTTATCCATGTCACATTTCTCAACATCATAACAACCTTCACCTGGTGTCTTATTTGCTTTCAAAACCAAATCAAAAAAGGGAACCCATTAGATATGTAATAGAACACGTAAAAATTGTAGCAAATGAAGATTTTTGTAGGCTTTGTTCTAGACCATTTGTTAATTTAACAATAAGTAGCATATATTCGGAGAAAAACTAATACAGTAACTGCATTATAGATCTTACTTGACTTGAGAGAATAATTTAAAACTCTGAAGCCAATTCCATATTTTATTTGGTTTGACCCAAAAAAGTGTTAAACAAAGACTCTAGGGGACTGTTTGGTTTTTCTTTTAGAAGAGTTTTAAGTTCTGTAGGTTTCAATGTAAAATATTTTACACTGATAATAGTTTCAGTGACAACATTTGCTTTTATGGTGTTTGGGAGTGCTCCTAAAAATGTTCTGTAAAACATTTTCAAATGTTTGGTTTAGTGCAAAAGCTTGTAAGGGGGGTTTAGGTTAAAGCTTTTTTAGGCTTTTAGAAGGGGTATATAAAGCTAAAACCAAATTCAACATTAAAACTAAAATTTAGAGCCTTGTAACTCACTTGGTATCAATAGAGACATTTAAGATTCAAATCTGTTTATCTCTCAGCAATTGATGTATGTAAAAATTTTATTTTTAAAGAAAAGGTAGAAGGAATTCCACTTACTTAAGATAACAGCAGTATTAGCACTGGAAAAAACCAAGAATAACACCATGAGTAGAGCGAAAGAAGAAAAGCACTTCATCTTGAAAAAGAAAAATACCCCTCCTGTGTGTTTCTTTTTCCTTTTTTTTTTTTTTTTTGAAAAATGCTGGATGCTTTCAACCTCAAGAATCTCGTTTTTATAAGCCAATCCTAATTTATGCCATACAAGTAATATGAAATATTAATTTTGCCAAATTAGGCAAATAAATAAACGAGATTTAATTAATATTTATCATGTTGATATGTATGCCATTATATTAGGATCTAGACCTAATTTTAAAATTTTGACAACCTTGAGTATGATATGTATGTTTATATTTTAATTCTTCTTTATGACCATTAATTTTTAATAATGTGTCATTTTCTTATTAATTTTTCTAGAATAATGCTACAGTTACAAATTATTTTACAAAATTTTTGTAACTGTTGATGTGGCCAGCTTCTTATTGGTTTTTATTTAGGAATAATGCTAGAGATACAAACTATTTAACAAATTTTTTTACAAATTGCTGATGTAGTGAGTGATTATTACCTACCATTAACATCACTTTTTTTTTTTTTACCAAAAACCACGTACACACCACATTAGCAGTTTATAAAAAGAAAAATACAGCTCAATGTTTTTTTTTTTAAGTCAAATCGAATCTATGTTGATATATGTAAAGTTGACTGTTTAGTTATGAACAAAGTTGAGCTACAAAATTGGTTGTACCATAAAATTACAACCTTACTTAATAAAATAAACATTCCTATAGATTTTGAAATCTTAACCGTTGAATTGCATGTTCTTTACGCTCTTAATAGACATGTAAAATTTTGTATCAATCAGATGCCATTTTCTATATAATTTAAAAGCTTATATTTTATGCATAATTTTAAACTACAAAAACTTGCAATTTAAAAAATTTATTGACAACATAGCTATTGATTTTTATTCTTCAAAAAATTTGTCAAGCACGGAGGATATAAGAGGGAGATGTAATCTAATGGTGGATTTGTTAAAATTTACCTCTTATAAAAAGTATTAAATAAGATTATAGTTTTAGATTTAACTAATTTTATATCTAAATTTTGTCATTTCGTTATTTATAAGCCAATGCTAATTTAATAGTACATATAAAATTAAATTAGGCAAATTAGGTAAAAATGACAAAAGAATTCATAAAGCCTGGTCCAAAACTGGGCCCAAGGTTGTAAGTGGGCAAGTAAATGACAATCATTGTTCAACGAAGTCAACTAATACATGGGCCTTTTCAACGAAACTACTGCAAGCCCACTTAACAAGCAAGGAAATTTTGGAATGCCCTATGCTGTCCTGTCAATACTCAATGTTCACATGGACCTCTTCTCAAAAAAAAAAAAAAAAAAAAAAAAAAAAAAGAAAAAAGAAAAAAGAAGAAGAAGTTCACATGGGCCTCTTCTTATTTGTCTAAGGATTCAAGGGTGGTTTAAAGGTCTCCTTCAACCTCCCAACTGTTAAGTAATGTAATAGTGATTTTTTTTGGTAAGTTACATTTTAAATCCTATGTTTTTTTGTTTTGTTTTTTTTTTTTTAATTTAAATTTTAAAAAGGGTAAACTATGTATTTGATTTATATTTTATATACCATATTTCAATTTGGTCCCCGACTTTTCAATTATGTTAATTTGGTTTTTAACCTTTCAGTATCGTATCAAATTAGTCCTTACTATTATCTTTTTGGATAAAAATTGATAACGCGTTTAATGGTCAAAATAAAAAATTAGCTTTCGTTGATTTGACAATACACTATTATTTATTTTGGCCATTTGATATGTCATCAATTTTCATTCAGGATATAACAACAGAGATTAAATTGACACAACACTAAAAGGTTATTGACTAAATTGACACAATTGAAAAGTTAAGGACTAAATTGAAAAATGTTGTATTATAAATAAACGATTATTTTTTTGAAAAGTTGGTTATATCCTGGATGACACAATTGTGTCAATTTAGTCCTTAAATACTGATTAAACCAATAATTCAAAAAAAAAAAAAAATCAAATGTATTTATATTTTAGTAATATTTATGTGTCATGTCTTTATTTACACCAAGTTCTTATAGAATTTAATCTCTTGATAATAATATATAGGAAATTAAATTTTGTAAGGATGTCTTTCTCAATTTTTTTTTTTTTTGGATAAGGATGTGGTGTAAAATTCATGTTTTACCCCATCTAATCTCAATATACCACATCTTCTTATCACATATTTAAAAATAAGCACAATTACACCCAATCAATTCTAATAGCCAGAAAAATTCCAACTAAATTAGGAGTTTATTGAGATGTTATTAGGTGTGGTATGATGTATTGAATTTTAAGTAAAATACTGATGTAGCAATCTCTTATTATATGGTGTAAAACATGAAAAATTATTGAATACTCAAGGAGTACCATAAATGCGTATTCCCCCCTCTCTCATGAATTGTGGATCCTACCATAAATTTAATTAGTGAGGCTTACAGTTATGTGAGAGGAGGGAGTATGCATTTATGGTACTCTGGAGTACCCAATCAATTCTAATAGCCAGAAAAATTCCAACCAAATTAGGAGTTTATTGAGATGTTATTAGGTGTGGTAGGATGTATTGAATTTTAAGTAAAATACTGATGTGGCAATCTCTTATTATATGGTGTAAAACATAAAAAATTATTGAATACTCAAGGAGTACCATAAATGCGTACTCCCCCCTCTCTCATGAATTGTGGATCTTACCATAAATTTAATTAGTGAGGCTTACAGTTATGTGAGAGGAGGGAGTATGCATTTATGGTACTCTGGAGTACCCAATAATTACCCGAAAAATATGAGTTTTACATCTCATTCTTACTAAATTTAGACTCTATATATAAATCAATAACACCTTGATGCTTAAAAAAAAAAAAAAAAACCTATTTACATTGATAATAAACACACAATTATTGTGCATAACAATAATTATAAAAAATGAAAATGTTAACAAATGCTCTAAGAACATTTCTTAGTGAACCATTTTAAGAAATTTATTATGAGAAAAGGAAAAAAAAAAGTTTTGACAACTTTTTCTATTTTACATAAAAGTAGTATCAAAACTTTTCTAAAATGATATCTTAACAATTGCTCTAAGGTACCAATTAACAAGACTCTTATAATAATATCAATATTAAAAATTAAAAAGAATTTGAAATTAGCTTCATTGGTATTAGAGCATTGAAGCTAATTTGGAATTCTTTTTATGTACACAACTGTGCTGTTTTCGGCTATTGCTTCTGATGCTCATCCAGCCCCATCCACAATTATCCAACTCCATCCGCGTGGTTTTAGTAGTAAATTTGCGCTTGGTAACATATTGAAAAAAAAAAAAAAAAAAAGGCAATTGAAAATTCCAAAGAGAAACTTGTAAAGCTTTTGGATGAGCCAGCGGGAATCATTAAAAAAATGTAAGCAGGGCCCACTCTCAATATGAGAAGGTTAATTATTTTTAGATGTCGCAGCTAATTGCAAGCGGTTTTGTAAAATCGTGTTTTGATTTAGTTATAATTGTGAAGTGATGTTTCAAAAACACGATTTTAGCTTGCATGTATGTACAGAATATGTGCGAAAATCACTTCTTATTGAAGATAATATCATAATATACTTTCTATTTTTTTTTCTTTCTTTATTATGGAAACATTCCTAATTCATCTTGATTGAATATTGTTACAGTACTCATACTAATGTGCACGCCAACCCCTCAATTTACATTGAGATAATTGCTGATATGGTCCTCTCTGACCAATGAATATTATTTATGCAAATGTATGTGTGAGCTTCCTAATCAGCACAAAGAATAAAAAATAAAGATTACTAGATGATGTCACATTTGCATATACAGTATTTTATTGATTAAAAGGTTAGAGAAGACCACATCATCAGTGCTCTTGGTGTACCTAATAATTTCGCCTCGACCGCATCTTCTCGACTCTTTGTGATTGAATAGTTTATTTATTCACAAATACCCGTGACAAATTCAAATTGATAAGATTTTAAGTCATCGATCCCCCTTAAGTCAGTAGAAATTTGGGCCAAAAGAATTAATATGATATGGCTTAAACGGGGCACAAAGTATTAAAGTGGGCATGCAAAAGGCAATTATTGGGATTTTTTTTTAAAATAACAATAAAATCCAAACTATATAGTTAGTAGATCAAGGTTTGAAACAAATTTGGTTTATAACAATTCGAGTGTCTTGGACTCGATTTCACTGTAGCAAATCGAGTTCAAGACACTCGATTTTACTGTTCATTCTTCCTTCACTTTTTTTTTTTTTTTGTTCCTCCATCTGATGCTATTTGTTCCTCCATCTGATACTACGGTTTTTTTTTTTTTTTTTTTTGTTCCTCCATCTGATGCTATTTGTTCCTCCATCTGATGCTACGGTCTGCAATGGAGGCGGAGGAGCAGCGACTGAGTTAGTTCACCGAGTCAATCACTTCCACTCGAAAACACAGATCGTGGACAAGGTGCAGATCGTGGTGGAGGAGCGGCGACTGAGTTAGCGCAACAAGGTGCAGATCGTGGCCGGAAAAGCGCAACAAGGTGCAGATTGTAGACTTGAAGATGATGAACAGTAGATCGTGGACTGAAGATGATGAACAGAAAAAAAAAAAAAAAAAAAAAAAAAAAAAAAAAAAAAAAAAAAGAGGTAGAAGATGATGAACAGTGAAATCGAGTCTTTAAAACTCGATTTCCATGTGGATCATACGGTCTGCTAAAATACAAAAATCGAGTGTCTTGAGCTCAATTTGCTACAGTGAAATCGAGTCCAAGACACTCGAATTGTTATAAATCAAATTTGTTTCAAATATTAGTCTACTAACTATATAGTTGGGATTTTATTGTTATTTTGAAAAAAAATCCCAATTATTGTTCAAAACTTCAATGCGTTCAACTGACACATGGGCCTTTCCTAAAACATAACCGGAAGGAAATTTTAGAATAGCCCGTGTAGTCAACACTCAATGTTCACTTGGATTTGGGCCTTTGTCATTTGTCTGAGGATTCAACCGTGATTTTAAAGTAATATTAGTAACACATAAAAAAGTATAACTTTATACCATCACTTGTCATGTGGCAAGTTGTGAGTAGTGAAAGCGTATTTTCACATGACCCATCATCACACATCCACCAATCACAACTCTCCACATGACGAGTTGTGGTATAAAATTATGTATTTTTATGTGTCCTTAGCATTACTCGTTGTTTAAAGGTTTTCTTAAACCTCTATCAACTTTTTTTTTTTTGGTTGTTATGTGGTGAGTTGTGAGTAGTGAAATATGTCCCCACATGACCCACTATCACATATCCACCAATCACAAAGTTATGCATTTTTATGTGTCCCTAACATTACTTGTGGTTTAAAGGTATTTTTAAACCTCTATAAGCTCTTCTATAACAATGGTTTTTTTTTTGGTTGGTAAATTTCATTTTAAATAATATACTTTACGGGCAATTTCAAATTTAAACATATAAATTCAAAAGTTTCGATTTTTTTTTTTTTTTTTTTGCTACGAAGTTTCGATTTAAAACTGTTACAAATTTAGACCTTATAGACTTATGGGCTCGTTGCATTCAAACTAAATCCTAAAATTTTAAATTATATCAATTTTAACCTTAAATATTTTGATATTGATTTTGGGGTTTGATTTAGGTTGAAATTGGATTCCGGCCATGTCTCTCCTTAGCTTTTGGTTTAGTCTATAGTGTGTTAATGTGATTACAGTGCAGCCTCATGGGAGAGATTGGGTGATGCCATTTTTGTATGGGACCTTATGGCATGGGTAGTCTAAGGAACTCCCAGTGGACACTATTATATGTATTTATAGATAATTTAATCTCTTTTTTAATTAATACATATAAAAAAAAAATTTAACTATCTCCCTTTCAACAAAAAAAAAAAAAAAAAAAAATCTTTAAAAAATATATAAAAAAAATGAGAGCGGGAAAACATGCACCGAACCTGACAAATTGTAAACCATTTATATATAAATCTGACCAAAAGTATAAGATAGAATCAAACCTGAATTTTATTTATTTTTTAAATTGAAAATCAAATTGAAATATTTTTTCTTTGAGAAGAAAACCATATTGAAATATG
Organism: Lithocarpus polystachyus; assembly: GCA_033629205.1. Lineage (NCBI taxonomy): Eukaryota > Viridiplantae > Streptophyta > Magnoliopsida > Fagales > Fagaceae > Lithocarpus > Lithocarpus polystachyus. Next base: position 106,773,928 of record CM066163.1, on the reverse strand, counting down.
TTCAATGCTTCCCATAGCGTAAATATTTCTCTTTATCCAGGGGCGAAAAGTCTTGTGCCATTGGAGGTACCATTTTGGCTTTAGCTTTCAAATAACACTCTGTGCATTTATATTTGGACGAGTTTGGCCCATTACATGAGCAACAAATTTCTTTTTTTGATGCTTGTTTTCCCTGTTGTGCTGCCTTCTCTCCTTCCTGCCTTTTTTTGTCCTTGGCTTTGGGCTTTTTTTTCTTTTGTTTTGATGAATTGAATGAAGGCTCAAATGATTTTGATGGTTTACTATCATTATAAAAACACCACCACCAAGAGTTAGACTGACCACTATTATCGTTCTGGTTGTTGCTGTTGACACTATTCTGCACAAAACCAACAGTAGCATATGGTCAACCAATCAAACAAAGGACATTGGTGGTATAAAAGAGATTAGATTAACATGGTTGGAGAGGCATTACTTGAGCTCCATGCAAAATTGATTTTTTTTTTTTTAAGGGGTCCAAAGGTACTTTGAGAGGATTAAAAACTCTTTAAGCTGATATTGTCAATTTCAATTAAAAAAAAAAATTTAAGCCATTAAATTGAAATTAAACATTTTTAAGATTAAAGTTGAAATTTGGAGCTTTAAAGAAAAGTGATCTGTAATTTATTATTCGAGTTTTATAAATCCAAAACTTGAAAACATTATTCACTATAATTTGTTGAATACTAAAAACCCTAAAGATAGAAACTATCTCGTTTTTCTTTTCAAGGGCTCAAAAAGTACTTTTAAGGGTTAACGCTCTTGTACTTTAAGGGCTAGCCCTTAAAGTAAAAGTACTTTTGACAATTTCGCTAAAGAGCTTTAAGGAGCTCTTTAAGATTGAAAACAATTTTTTAGTCTAAAGGAAAATTTTGAAACTCTTAAGAAAATTTCTACAATATTATTGTTCATGTTTTATATATCCTGAATTTTAATATGCTATATTAACACTATTTTGCCAAATCGCTAAAGATCTCCTCAAATTTAAGCTCTATCTAAAAAAAAAATAAAAAATTAATCTGTAGTGATTTCACACGTGTGCTTTGTTTTCAAAAATAAGGTTAGTGATCTATGTAAATTATGTATACAAATAATAAACAGAAGCACAAATACTCACTGAGTTTTCGCCACAACAATTCTCTTGATCACCACAACAACAACAACAAGAATCACATGAGCCACCGTCACAACTACAACCACAATTACTAGTACAGTCATCATCACTCATCTTGAAAGGACCTAGTTAAAGTTTCAAGAAAAATTCACACCTAGAGGAGAGACTGAGAGATCAGGGTCTTCAATCTTATATAAATCAACACAACTATGGCTTTTTAAGTTTTCTCTTCACGAGTTTTATTTGGAATTGGATTACTTGTTCTATGTGGACTATGGCATGCATCTTAAGGTATTTGGTTTTCCTAAATATTAGCACGGTGATAAAATATTAGCACAATGGGAGTCCATATTAAAGGAATAGAGAACACAGAGTTTTTGTTGGGTTGAAAAACCACACACAGTGAGGCGTGTCCTGCTTGGTATTAATACTGAAAGATTATAGACAAACTTCCCTAAATTGTAGAGAATATAATTGCAGCAAATTACAATTATAAAAAATCAGCTAAAGTCAAGGGATGTGCAACAGAGGAGAGAATCAAGGGAGTGATATTGGCTGACTTATGTTTGGCAAGTATCTGAATTTGAATTGGATTCTTTTATGGCAATATGTTTGGACTCTTGGCTGGCAATATTTGACTTTGAATTAAACACATCAACCTTCTGATTATCACATATCAGGTTTAACAAAAATAAAAACTAATTTAAAGAAAAAAAAAATTTAATAAATAAGAGACATGTATATAAAAATAATTACCTATGAATTAATGAGAGAAATGTATTGAATTTTTATATGGTGTGGTATCATTTTTACCCACAAATAAATGGGAGACACTTACTGGATTTTTATATGGTGAGTATCATTTAATGCAAAAAAAAAAAAAAAAAAAAAAAATTGGCAAGTGATGTCAACTTTTCCTTATTTCCAATATCATCCCTAATGATTAGTCTACACTTTTTCATTCAAAATTTTAAAACAATATCGGTTTCTTTTTGTGTGTGTGTGTGTGTGTGTGGAGATAGACTCCAGATTTTTTTTGATACAAAATAGAATTCTACTCTAACTTAATCTAAGTGTATATATGTGTGAAACTCCCTCCTAGAGACTTGTGGAGTAACCATCGCACCAAGAGTATACGGTGGTTAGACTCCAGATTTAAAACCAACAATTGTATATGTTTTTATTTATTTATTTATTTATTTCAGTTTTTTCTTCCTCCCCAATCCTTGCTACTCTCATTTCTCTCCCTTGATCCCCTTAACATCCCCACAAAAATTTTACCAAAATTCTTTGGGAATGGTGACTCAATATCTCCCATTTCAAAAAGGTACATTTCATTTAATATTATTGTAGAGAAATACAATTTTTTTGTTGAAAAATAAAGGAAGAGCTTTTGAACACACTCATGCGTGTGTTCAAATGCTAGTTAATGATTATAATAAAAGATTAAAATTATTTAAAATAAATAGTGATACTTCTTTCAAATTTCATAAAACTTTTTATAATAGAGTGTTTACATTTATTTTATGGGATATAATAGAGTTTTAGTCAAGTAAGTTTTTCAATTTCATGAAATTTTAGCGATAGACTTTTGATAAAAGAATTGTTGGAAAAGTATAATTTACTTTCCATTAAAGTGAAGACCAAATCAAGACATTGATAAGAAGATCATGAGATTAATCAATAAATCAAGGGATTGATTATTAGAGAAAATTATAGGATTGAGACCAAGGTGGTGGATATTGTATCGGTACTGGCTGTACCGGTCAGTGTATACCATACTGGTATTAAAATGCCAATGTTTCGTACTGATTTAAATACCGAGTGTACCAGCCATGTACTGGGCGTATCAGCCGATTTCGGGTGTATCAGGCGTGCCGGCCAGTACAGAAAAAAACTTTATTTATTTATTTTAATTTTGATTTTTTAAGGGTAGAATGGTAACTTATTTGCATTAACTTATTAGTATTATTTGTTTTCTTAGTATGTAATGAACAATTAAGTTTTCTGTTTTTATATATATATATTTTTTCTTTTTGTTGATGTTAAAGTCTAAAACCATGAATAATTTATTCTGAATTGAGGTAATGTTTTATGATAAACTTTCATATTTATTAATATATATATATATATATATAAAATAGCGGTAAACCCAAAACGGTACACCCGTATTGATCGGTACCGAAATATATCGTTCCATTAGTCAAACCGGTATAACCTCCGGTACGAGATTGACTCCTTTGGTTGAGACAATCAATATCCAATTCAAATTTAAAACATCATTTACTTTTACCCCTTTTTTTAAATAAAAGGAATTGCTGCTTTCATTATTATTTAAAAATCAGAATTATCATATACAAGCAAGAAATGCAGATTAAGAACAAGCTAGAGAAAAAGCCAGGGATATTAGCCTAGAATCAATCTATTAGCTAGCAATTTAGTACAAGCACAAGGTGAGTCTTCATCATGCCATAGCACCTTGTCTTCAATATAATGAGCATATTGGGCAATAGCATGGGAGAGTAATTCTTAGGTATTTTCGGAACACAGAGAATGATGCTCCCTTTTTTCAAATTCGTGGTGGACCCTATCATAAATTTAATAAGTGGACTCCACCACGAATATGAGAGGAGAAAGTATCATTTATCCATACTTTGGGAGTACTTAAGAATTTACCAGTATGGATACCTTATTTGCTTGCCTATTGGTATAGGAAACTTCAACTTTCTCCAGTTGTCTTATTTCTATCAAAATAATCTGGATAATTGCACCCGCACTATAAATTCTATTATAAATATGAATTCTATTGTAATGTACTATCAAGAAAATTGTATGAAAAAATGTAGCCTTTAACCTCTTGTCCCATGGATGTAGATTATAAAGCCAAAACCATGTAAAGTCATAAACTCTCATGTTTTCTCTTTTCTTTGTCTTATTAACTATGAAGACGTTGTATAAAAAAGAAAAAGAAAAAAGAAGAAGCAAGACTTAGGTGTAGTACTTAGGTGTTCCCCTTTTAAGATTCTGCCATGTGGATTTTTTCTCATAAGATGGAAGTGTATTTTTTAGTTAAGTAGTCACATGGCTAAATCTTAAGAAGAAAACCTAAGGAACAGCACTTAAAATACAGTACCTAAGTTTTGTCAAAAAAAAAAAAAAAAAAAACACTATGAAGGCGTGAATTGAAATAATTTGAAAAGTTCACTCTTTCAGTTAAAAAAGTTTTTTAATTTCTTTCTGAGAAGAAAGAACGCACGGCTTATTATTCATGGACTGGTAAATTAGTCAAAACTAAAGAGTTTAAATCCAGTAATACAGATTCCATATAGACTTCTAAAGGGAAAGAAATCCTTACTCTCTAGGCTAAGGCATGTGCAACTGCATTACATTGCCTAACAATATGAGAGAAAGAAAAATTTTGTAAAGAGATTGCATGAGTCAAAGTGTATTTTACAAGGTTACCAACATGGGATTGATCCATACCACCACTATGTAGAGAATTTATAATAGTATTTGAATCTCCTTTGAAGGAAGAATGGTGGAAACTTGTTTCAAGGGTGAATTCAACTACTCATCTTGCTGCCAACATCTCCAAAGTCACAACGAATATATCATTGCAATAACTAAATCTAAATTATTTTACAATTTATTGCAATGAAAAACATGAAACTGCACCGAAGATATCATTGCGATAATCTTATATCAATTATTTTACAATATAATACAATGACAAACATGAAACAATTATCTATTATAACCAAGATATCATTGCAATAACTTGACCTGAATGATTTTTGTCAATTATTTGAAATTTATTGCAATAAGATGTGTGATGTAATAGTCTATTGCTACTAGATATTCAAAGCAATAGATTGTTTATTGCAACAAAAAATATATCATTTTATCAAAGTTGTCATTAAAATATCTAGAGTTTATTGAAATGAAATTTTTGTTGCACAAAGCTATAATCTTAAATTTTAAGGTCCATATTCTACAACACTTCGTTCATCCTTACATGATTCATTTTCCCACTCCTCTTAAGCAAATACATGTTGATAATGTCATGTAATATGGTATGCCCTTTATCACATGCATCTCTAAACTCATTAGCATCATGAATAAAATCTTTAGGTTTCATTTGAGAGTTCATAAGGGAATGTAATGAAATGATCATAAGGGAACGGAAAGGAATGGAATGGAATTATCACAAGGGAATGGAAAGGAATGGAATGAAATAGAATGATCATAAGGGAATAAAAATGAATGGAATGTATTTAAGTAAGGGAAAGGAATGGAAAACAATGGAATGGAATGAAATTAAGTAACCTTGATTGGATGTTTTAAAATAAAGGAATAAAAATGAATGAAAATGAATGGAATGTAAGTAATTTTGTCTGGGAGTAACATCGAGGGAATGGAATGGAATCATTTTATGACAATATTATTATTAGACCCCTATTTTAAAATAAATGGTTGAATATATAGGGGTATTTTGAGAGTTTTAGTAAAAATTCATTAAATTTAATTTCATTCCCCCCCATTCCTCCCAATTTCGGGAGGAATGAAAATTTAAGGTTCTAAGGGAATAGAGAGGAATGAGTGTTTCCTCCTACCTATTCCATTCCCTTCTACTTAAACTCCCAAACAAGGGTATGGACTTTCGATTCCCTCCATTAAAACTCCCAAACAAGGGAAGGGAAGAATATTCTAAAATTATTCTTTTCATTCCTTTCCATTCCATTCTATTCTCTCCTCCTAAACAAGGCCTAAGGGAAAGGAATGAAAAAGAATGGAATGGAATGGAATTAAGTAACCTTGATTGGATGTTTTAAAATAAAGGAATAGAAATGAATGAAAATGAATGGAATGTAAGTAATCTTGTTTGGGAGTAACATGGAGGGAATGAAATAGAATCATTTTATGACAATATTACTATTAGACCCCTATTTTAAAATAAATGATTGAATATCTAGGCTATTTTGGGAGTTTTAGTAAAAAATTTATTAAATCTAACTGCATTCTCTCCCATTCCTCCCAATTTTGGGGGGAATAAAAATTTGAAGTTTTAAGGGAATAGAGAGGAATGAGCGTTCCCTCATACTCATTCCATTCCCTCTCACTTAAACTCCTAAAAAAGGGAAGGGAAGAATATTCTTAAATTATTCTTTTCATTGCTTTCTATTCTATTCCATTCCCTCCTCCTAAATGAGGCCTTAGGGAAAAATGCTCATACACCCCCCGAACTTTGAAGTAGTGGCCAAGACATTTCCTGAACTTTTTTATTGGTCAATTTACTCCATAAACTTTGAACATCTGCCAAATTAGTACCTCAATTAGTCTACTGTTAAAAAACTAACGGAATAGTCATGGTAGACACACGTGACTTTTGAAAAACAAACTCAGTCCTGTTAATTTGAAACTAGATAGGTTGAAGAATACAAAAGAGAGTTAGGTTTGACTGGAAAGAGAAGAGAGAAAGAGGTAGCCACCGCAGAACGTCGCCTGTCGTCTCGCCACCTGTGTCTTAACGTCACTTGATGTTTCTGCCACTTTGTTTGATAGCCACCACTTGTTTTTTTTTTTTTTTTTTTTTTTTTCTATGCAAGTATTGTTATTTAAATCCCCAAAGAGCTCTTTGTTTTACTGATCTGCTTGTGTGAATTTCTTGATTTGGTTTAATTTTTGGGGTTGGGTTTTTGTGAGCTTGTTTGTTTCATAGAAGTTAATGGAACTTACAAATGAAACAAACATTAAATTTGGGGTTGAAATTATAGTGTACATATTAGGTGAATGAATTATATTCTTTATATTGTTTTGCAATTGATGTTTTATGTGGCCAGTGCTCTAGTGAACATGTATTGCATTGCTGCTTTTGAGCGTGCTATACAACTGTTTGATGAAATGCCTGAGAGAGATATGACTACTGCTCTAATATAGCAGCTCTTTGATTTTGTTCTCTAGTAAAAGATTACACTTTGAAGTTACTTTTAATGGTTCAAAAAAAAAAATTTTTCAAGAAGAAAATTTGTAAAGGTAGTGATTATTTTACACAATTGTTTGATTGTATTTTGTAGAAAAATGGCTTTTTGGAGGTTGTTTGATTGTATTCTGCATTTATACTATTCAAAATACTGTTAAGTCTCTTGTCTTCTCATGTCTTGTATAATAATGTCTCAAATTTGAACGAGTAACATGTCTTGACAAACTGTACAAATTGATGTTAACTAGTGAAGGTCATATTAATTTTCAATGCCTTCAATTGCTGACTCATTTTTTCCTTTCTATCTCTTTTCGGTTGGTGGAATAAGAGAGAAGGACAACACAATTTAGAGTGCAGTTTAGCGACCTTGCCAAGAGTTGATATTTTAGCACTTGGTGTGTATATTGTTTGATGTGTTATCTAGTTGCTAATTATTTGACTCTTTATTGGTCATTGTAATGAATTATATTCTCCTTATTGTTTTCTTTAAATAAGTAGTTTTATTAAAATCACTAGCTTTAAGGGAACAATTTAGCTTATAAATAGGGAGTTGAGTGTATTTTTTTCCCCCATTTCTATATTGTTTTTCTTTTCCAGCTCTTTCTATTAATCTTCTTATTAATTTTTTTTTTTTTGTTGCAGTCATGGATGAAAATCCACTTTCACTCCCTACAAATGCACCTTCTATGCCAAATGTACCACCCCTTCAATCTCAATACGATTCTACTGAGGCTGAAGGCCAATTTGATTTGTTAATGTTCCAATTTGTGTGGAAGATGATGAGGATGATGAAGATTACAATATAAGTGACTCTGTTGAATTCGATGATGATATAATTGAAGATTTTGGTATGGGGGATGATAGAATTAGTAGGGAGATTTGGGGCAAGCAACTTGTGGGAGTTTGGAATGGTGAAGGAGATGATCATACTTGAATAGTAGAGATTTAGCTTTTTTTAATTATTTTTTTTTCTATGGGGATGTAAAAAATTGAATGTTTTTTTATTATATTTTTTCATATAAAGAAATTGAAGAGGACAATATCATTTTTGTATTTCTAATAAGATTTTGCCTTATTTTTTCTCCCCTGATGTTTCAATATGAGTAGAATGCTTTTTTTTTTTTTTTTTTTTTTTTTTGGCGATGACAACCTTTTATATAAAAAGCAAAGCACAAGCAACTGAGGCAAGAATCTTCTTCCAAATCTTACTAGACCAAAATCAAATTGAACATTACATACTTGTGAACATTTTTATATATTACTTTAAATTTAATCTAAATATATAGATATATTACATCACAAATCCTTTTTTTTTTTCCAACACTCCTACATCAATAGTCACTTCATTTTAAGATGACGTCTAACATTAAAACTCAATACTAAATAAAAGGCTACCACAATCCCCTGATGATCCAAGAAACCACCAAAAAACATTAAGCCACTTAAAAATCCTCTTATGCATTGCTGCTTTATTCTTAAGTCTTCGGTAGGTGTCCAATAGTCCGTTAATAACACTTTTGCTCCTTGGGGTGAATTCAATATCATGCCATTCAGAGTAGTAACATACGTTATGGTCTTACACAAGGAGAAAAAAATAATTAATTGTTAGGAATGGTGTTGGTGTTGTTGTAATGATAATGTATAGTGTATATCAGCAAACAATTAAGCAAGTGATTTAATGTAAGCGTGAGTGAGTGGCAATTGAATAGAGATTAGTGTTAGGAGTGGTAGTTAGTTGTGAGTTTACAGCTAGAGTGGGAGAGTTAGTTAGTAATTAAAACCTAGTTAGAGTGGGAAATGTGTATAAAGGGAAAGATATGGTTGTTGTATAGAATCAAGTAATGAGCAAGCACAATTCAATTCTATTCTTTCTTCTCTATCTCAATTCTTCTCTGGGAGGATCAGCTGGCCTCGAATTTAGCTAGAAACAGAACCACCAAAACTCTGTATTTAACATTATTAGACTATGCATAACTTATAAACCAAACACAGTTAATTGAAACCAAAACAAACAAATGAACACCTCGCACCTAGTGCTTGCACCAAAGGATTCAAAAAAAGAAAACAAAAATATGTAATACTTTGGATCAGAATGCATATGAAATAAAATCTCACCAATAACATGCTGCCTTAGTAATTCAAAAGATTTACAATAAACAAATGTGTCAAGCAGAACATTTGTGCAGCACTAGGTGCTCCTTTTTGTTATATTGCTTGTAGCAAGCAAAACATTTGTGATTGTAAACAAATGTGTCAAAAATCCTTAAATCATATGGAGCCAAGTCAATATATTACATAAGTAACATAAAAAATAAACCTCACAGAAATAACCTTCACTTGTTAGCATCAATTTGTACAGTTTGCCAAGACATGTTACTAGTTCAAATTTGAGACATTATTTAAACAAGACACGAGAAGATTGAAGACTGAACAATATTTTGAATAGTATCAATGCTGGGGAGTGTTGTAACGCAAGAAAAAAAGAATCAAAGAGTTGATATATTAGAGCAGTAGTCATATCTCTCTCATGCATTTCATCAAACAACTATATAGCAAACGTAAAAGCAATGATGCAATACACATTCACTAGATCACTGGCCACATAAAACATCAATTGCAAAACAATATAAAGAATATAATTCATTCACCCGATATGTATATTGCAATTTCAAACCCAAATTTAATGTTTTCCATTAACTTCTATGAAACAAACAAGTTCACAAATACCCAACCCCAAAAATTAAACCAAACCAAGAAATTCTTATAGAAATTCGCACAAGTATATTAGTAAAATAGAGAGCTCTCTGTGGATTTAAATAACAATACTTGCATTAGAAATTAAGAAAAAAAAGAAAGAAAGAAAGAAAAAAAAAAAAAAAAAAACCAAGTGGTGGCTGTCAAAAGGAGTGGCAGAACCACCAAGCGTCGTCGGGACACGGGCAGTGAGACGACGAGTGATGTTCTGCGGTGGCTGCCTCTTTCTCTCCTCTCTGGTTAGACCTAACTCCCTTTGGTTTTCTTCAATCCATCTAGTTTCAAATTAATAGGACTGAGTTTGTTTTTTAAAAGTCACGTGTTTCTCATATGACTATTTTGTTAGTTTTTTAATAGTAGACTAACTAGGGTATTGATTTGGCAGATCTGCAAAGTTTATGGAGTAAATTGGCTAATAAAAAAGTTCAAGGAGGTGTCTTGGCCACTACTTCAAAGTTTAAGGGGGTGTATGAGCATTTTTCCCAAATCTTTAACTCTCCAACATTTCAACAAATAATTTATATATATCTCACAGTTTTCAAGATATAATGCACTACACACACACACACACACACACACACACACACACACACACACACATATATATATATATATATATATATATATATTTTCATCACAATCTAAATCTTCATAACAAAACTTTAAAAACTCAATCAATTCATCCATGCCTTGGACTTTGACATTAGGCCATCTTTGCAAACTCCATAATCCATCACTCCATATATGGATGCTATCTTTTCTTCTAAAGGTGCTTGCTACCCTGTTTATCAAGAGTGGTAAACCGCACACTCATGAACATCTAAGTTAGCTATTAGTTAAATTCCTGGACGATTTACATTTCGACTGACTTTTTCCATGCATTAGAAATTTGTTTCAATTTAATCAACTTGTCACTTTCCATATCAAAACAATTGTCACGAAATCTAATCACTAACACTACCTTACTATCCTTTTGGTTGTCAAGGATCAAGAATATCCCAAACTTCATCCAAAAGAAGTAAATACCCTTTGCATTTCAACTCCTTAGATATTCTCTTGGAAATTTCATCAAGGTTAATGATGCATTCCATATTCAATTTTAGCTGATCTATAATTACACGTTGCAACTTTTCTAAATTCCATTCCTTTGATACATGGATGGACCCATATGACTATATCAAACATTTTAGCAACATTTTCTTTGTTATTTTAAGTTTTGCATTAATGTTGTGTTCCCGATTATTGACATTTTCCAAAGTCCAATTCTTCTAACATTACTCTCCTAAGAGTTCCAATATTTCTTCAACAACATAGTGGAGTGATGGCTTATCTTCTGTTTTGAGTGTGTGCATAGTTCTCACACACTAGCAATTTCTCAACCACTACTCCTATATCAAAATTTCCCTCTAACTAGAGGTTTTGTAGTTCATTAAACTTCCCTACAAAGCTTTTGTTAAGTTTTACATGTGAAAAATAATGAAACTGTCTCAATGTTCCCTTTTTCCTTTGTTCTTTCTTCACTACACCAAAATAAATTTATTACGTCAAATGCTAATACAAAAAAAATGTATAGTGGTATTAGGTACAATATTATATCATTACAACAAATTTGGCCTATGGTGACGAAATCTAGTAAGGAAGACAAATTTTGTCACCAAATAGCAACATTCAGTGAGAAAATAAAATATTTGTCACCAAAAAAAAAAAAAAAAACACATAAAAATGGTGACAAAATCATGTTTTCATCATTGAAAATATTACAATTGGTGAGAAAACTTCCTTTTGTCACTATAGGCCATGGAAAAAGCTGGCACCAATGAAATATTTAAGGCTAGATGTCAATGGTGATGAAATATTTCGTCACACAAAGTAGGATCTAGGGTGACGAAAATATTCGTCACCAAATATTAACAATAGGTGATGAAACACTAATTTCGTCACCCAATATAAAATATTTATTATCATTGGTGACGAAATGTTTTTTCGTCACCTATAAATCCCAAAAAAGTAAAATGGCAATCCAAAATGTTAACGCAAAAGGCAAAATTTGATGCCGCAAAACATTTAAATTAAACATATATAGTGACGATATCTAATTTCGTCACCATAGATTGCTACTAGGAGCACATATAGTTACAAAACCTATTTTCGTTACCTAAAGCAATATCAGAGGTATATAGCGACCATGGACGGAGGTAGACTTGGGTATTGGGGGGAAATAGCCCCCCTTAATTTTAAAAAAAAGTATATAAATAGCTACTAACTTTAACAATTTTGTTCTATAAAATTACACTTCGCCCCCCTTAATAATATCAATGATTCTTTTAAAAGTAATGCTTTAGTCACAAACTCCTTTACTACATTTTTACAAATTGTTGAGGTAGTAAATTCTTATTGGTTTATATATAAACCTATTACTTACATCATTTTTTTACTTATCAATAACTACTCACCGCATCAACAATTTATTAAAAAAAAAATTGTAACTATAGCATTTTCCTCTTCTAAAGGCCATAAAAAATTTATAGGTACAAGCTCAAAAAAATTAGCCCAACAACAAAAATTACCAATAGTAAAGCTAAAAAAATTAAGTTCTATTAATCAATTTTACCCAAAACAAACAATCTAACCCTTTAAAAAATTTTAAATAAGATAATTTTGTCCTTACCCAACAATAACGCAAACATCAAAAGCTGAAAAATATAAAAAATAAAAAATAAAAAATTCCTTAGCAATTAGTTAAGTAGCAGAGCTAGAGGCCAGAATTGCTGCACATAACCAACAACAAAGCCCCCCCCCCACTAACTCTAAGTCGTGACTCCATCCTGATAACGACAATACCGCCCCAACCCATTAAGAAAAAAAAAAAAAAAGTCATATTTTTAGACCCACGTGATCCCCACCACATAATCACAAATATCTTTCTCCCTCTCTCTTGGCCAGTCACACAATCACATACCTCTCTTTCTCTTCTCTTTTCTTTCCTTCATACAAGCACAAACACACTCATATATATATATATATATATATATATATATATATTTGGCATAATTGAAGTAACGTTCAAATATATATTGGTCACTGTGTACTTACATAATCTTAACCAGTCAATAAACAATGTTGTCTTATTTAATATATAATCATATTAAAAAAATGAACGTAAAAATGTTAGATAAATATGGTATATAGATATAAGATTAAAAAAAAAAAAAAAAAACCTATGCACAGAAAAATTCTTCAGCAATCAAATATAAGATGTATATATATAATATGAGATAGTATGATACAAACTACAAAGAGTTCCCTCAAAAAAAAAAAAAAAAAAAAACTACAAAGAGCGTGCATGATCCCCTTAACATAGCACGCTACCTACCTAAAAGTGCATCTCTTAAAAAGAAGTGCACCCATTAGTTATTCCTAACTCTATTTGTGGCCACCAAATCCCTATGCCTAAATCTAAGGAAAAAAAAAAAAAAAAAAGATTCACTTTGCAGATAGTAAGGCTATAACAAAATAAAAACCAATTTAAGGCACCATTAAACCTCAAAAAGAAAAAAGAAAAAAAAGTCACTTAAACCAAAAGATCTTGCTTCAATTTAGGGCAACTCCACTCTTTTTCAAGATTCTTTGTCTGTTGTTGTTGGACAATTGAAGATGATGATGATTGGTAATCTGGTGAGTGGCGAGGGAACTCTGAGAGCATTTGAACTACTTCTCTCATTGTTGGGCGTTCAACACTTTTTTCTTGGATACATAGCATTGCAATGAAGAACAAGTGCATTGCCTCATCTTTGGGCACCATTGTTAGCCTAGGATCAACAATGCACACAACCTCTTCTTTGCGACAATTGGTTATCTTTCTGGCCCATTGTACTATATCCACACCTTCCCCAAAATCACCAACTGGACGACGGCCTGTGAGAAGTTCGAGGAGAACAACTCCAAAACTATAAACATCACTCTTCTCGTCAACTCTCAATGTGTATGCATACTCTGCATTATATGATACACACCATATAAATTTCAAGTATATACAAAATAAACATACAAGACAAAGAATATCACAAGACATCATAATTGTGAATGGTAATAAATAAAAAAAGATTAGGTTAAGACAAAAAAGAGATTCAACTTGTTCAAAGAGAAGCAAAAGAGACCAAAAGGTCCAAAAGCACCAAAACGACTTTGCTTACTCAAAAATCTTAAAAAAAAAACAAAAACAAAAACAAGATATTTATTATATATGTGTGTAAATATGTGTGTGTGGGCTAGGCGTGTAAAAATAAACGTGCAAGATGTCGGTTAGCTTTCACGCCACTCAACGCCCTGTTACGTTAAACATCACTGTCAGAAACTCAACACAGCAGCCGCTGCCACAATTCTCAAATTGTTGTTGTTGTTGGGGTGTGTGTTTTTGAATGTGTTGTATGTGTTTTTGTGTCAGAGATTGATATGTCCGAATTCAGATGTTGACACAGAAAACTATGTGGGCCTCCACAATCCTCTCTTGTTTGTACAGTCTAAAAGTAAAAGGGGCACAGTAGTGAGTGTGTTGTTGAAAATTGTGGTTACCGAAAAAATTCTATGAATCTTCCTTGATTGTCTCCCTTTGTAGCTTAAAACTCGGGTTGTTTAAGTTTTTAACCTGTTACTTTAGCCTAGATCATAAAGCTAGAGTCTAGATTGGCTTTATCAGCATTGGTTTTCTAAGGATTCAAGAAGACCTTTGGATGTAGGGGATCATTTGATACTGGGAATGTCATACAAAACATCATTCGAGTTAGAAACTATTAACTATAAACCCTTTGTAAGTTGTGTACCGAGTTGTTATTATTACTCCTATGAGATTTTGTTTTGCTTAGCAGCAATTTTGATCTCATGCAAGACAGAATGCTATTTCCAAGTTTTGTGGCTATAGGTCAAGTATGTTATAAAATTTATTTTTAAGGAAATCAGAATACTATGACTCTGTTTAAAATGAGAAAGTATTTCATGCGTTAAATATATACTTTTTTTATTATTATATGTAATTATGAAACTCTCGTTTTATAAAAAGAAGAATGAATATATTTGATGCATAAGATAAATAAAATAAAGTATTGGTCTAATTAGGTAACAAGAGCAATAACACTTTCTTCTTTTTAATTTAAATTAAAAAAAAAAAACAGAACGAAAATTGAGGCAAAGTTTAATTAAATGAGAACTTTAGATCTCACTAAGCTCTACACAGAATGCCATGATTACATAGACATTATTGTCCACAATCATGATGACTTGTGAGGCCCAAACAAAGGGGGGGGGGGGGGGGGGGGGGGGTGGGGGTGGGGGAGGAAAAGGAAAATATGTACAAAAATAGTTTTTTATAGAACTCTGCCTATGTGCATATTCCAGGGATACCCTAGTACCATGTGCTAGCTCTAACATCAGGAAATTTATAAGCCAGTGAGAGTACCAGTAACCTACAATCTACAGTCTTCAACAATAAATGGCTGTGAATGACCATACAAGGACAACCCAATGGCAGTGACTAATAACATGGCCATTTAACTCACTTAACTAACAAAGAAACTACCAACCAAACTCTATAGTACTACAACACAAAAACAGAACATGTATTAACAAAGTAGAGGGCACATACCAGGAGCAATGTAGCCATAAGACCCTGCAATTGTTGACATGCATTCTGATACACCACCGTCAATCAAGAACTTGGCTAGCCCGAAATCAGCAACATGTGCTTCAAAATTGGAATCCAACAAGATGTTGTTGGATTTCACATCTCGGTGAAGAATCAATGGTGAACAATCATGGTGAAGGTAGCACAGGCCTTTAGCTGATTCAATGGCAATTTTGTACCTCAAATTCCAACTCAAGAATGCGCCCTTTTTCCCGTGCAGTGCTTCGCCAAGGCTACCATTTCTCATGTACTCATAAACGAGGAGATTGGTCTCCTTATTAGAACAGAATGCTAGCAGTCTCACAATGTTTCGATGCCTAATGTTGCCCAATGTTTGAATTTCAGCTCGAAAGCCACGGTCATGGCTATTTGTGCCAAATCGAAGAAGCTTTTTGACTGCAATTTCAACCCCATTTGGCATTTTTCCATGGTAAACAACCCCAGCTCCACCTCTTCCAATAACATTGCCATCTTTCACACATTCAAGGATGTCAAAGACCTTGAACTCAAGCTTTTGGAAAGCCGTCATTTTCCATGAATCTGGGCCATTTCTTTTGAATGACTTGGCCTTGATTATGGCAGCAACAGCAAACATTAGAGAACAAATCAAAAGGCCAAGCGCGAAGACTAGCTTGAAATATGCAGAGGATTTTCTGGGTGTGGTTGTAATTGTGGTGAAATTGCAAGGATTGTTAAGTAGAGGACCACAAAGTTGAGGATTACCCGCGAAAGATGAGGCGTTAAAGAAAGCAAATTGGCCAGATTCAGGTAGCTTACCGGAGAAATCATTGAAGGAGAAATCGGCATTCGTGAGGCTTTTCATGGTTCCAATGAATCTTGGAATTGTTTGGTTCAAGTGGTTTCTGGATAAGTTCAAGTAATTGAGTATAGGCATATTGGAAATTTCTGGTGGGATTGAGGCAGAGAGGTTGTTCTGGCTCATGTCAAGGTATGTCAAATGGTAACAGTATCCAATTTCGGGTGGGATTGGACCGGAGAGTGAATTTTGACTCAAATCAAGTTTTACTACTTGAGTGAGTTCTCCTATAGAAGGTGGGATTGGACCAGAGAATTGGTTGCCACTAAGGGAAAGGATTTGGATGGAAGAGAAATTTGAAAATGAATAAGGTAAAGGACCAGATAGGAGATTGTTTGATAAATCAAGTTGGCCTAACTTGATTGGTTTTGAAGAAGTATTGTCATTCTCTGACAATGTTCCTGATAGGTAATTGTTTTGCAACTCTACTAAGTTTAGTTGAGGCAAGTATAGGAAGCCATTTGGGATGCTACCATTCAAGTAATTGTGTGCCAACCTAACTCTAATAAGACTTGAACATGTTCCAAATCCTTGAGGAATAGGACCAAAGAGGAAGTTTTGCAAGAGAATTAGTATTGTAAGTTGATTTGACAAACACAGGTTCCAAGGGATTGTACCAGTGAGCTTATTTGTGGACAAATCCAGCTCTTGAAGCTTTCCATTTTGGCCAAGATTCTCGGGAATCACACCAGTGAAGTTGTTCCTCCACAAGCAAAGAGTTTCCAAATTGGGAAAGTCGGCAATGTAGTCCGGTATAGAGCCATGTAAGTTGTTCATGAAGAGGTTCAAGAGCTTGAGCTGTTTGAGATTGATGAACTCAGATGGGATTTCACCAGTGAGTGCATTGTTGGAAAGATCAAGGTTCACCAGGTTTGTCAAGTTGCCTAATTGCTTTGGAATTGAACCCAAAAGCAGATTGGCATACAAGTAGAGAGTGTCAAGAGCCTTCAAGTTCCCCAAATCACTTGGAATTGGTCCATCTAATTCACAATTAGAAATATCCATGTGAACTAGATTTACCAACTTTCCAACCTCCATAGGAATGCCACCTTCAAAAACATTGTAATAGCCCAAGTAAATCTCTCTTAAGCTAGTGAGATTGCCCAACTGACCAGGGATTTTTCCATGAAGATCATTTCCAGCTAGAGAAAGATACTCCAAGCTGACTAGATTTCCATAGCTTTCTGGGATTTTACCATAGAAATAATTGCCACCAAGATCCAAGTATCTGAGCTTCTTCAAGCTCAAAATCCCAAGTGGAAGAAAGGCAGTGAAGTTGTTGTTATAGGCATCAAACACTTCCAAGTTGGCGATGCTCAAGTAGTTCCAATGCAAGTCACCACTGAAATGGTTGTTTGAGATGTTTAGCCATTGAAGATTGCTCAAATTTGCAATCTCAATGATACCTGTGAAGTTATTTCCAGCAAGAGAGAGGTTGGTAAGCCTGTCAAGTTTGGAAATTTGAGGTGACACAGAACCATACAGATTCAAATCTGTTAAGTCCACTGAGACAACACGTCCTCTTAAGCATTGAATTCCAGCCCAAGAACAAACTGAGCTAGGACTTGAAGAATTCCAAGTACTTAGAATGGATTCAGAGAATTCAAAACCTTTTCTAAGTTTGACTAAGACATGGAAATCACTAACTAAAGAAGAAGCAGAAGAAGAAGAAGAAGAGATACTAAGAAGAGAGAAAAGTGTCAAAACAATGAAAGGGACCATGTTTGTTTTCTCAGAATATGTTCAAGAAAATTGAGTTTGGAAGTATTTGAAGCAAAGAGGAGAGGTTTTAAGCACTTGGGCAATAATGGATTTTATTGAAAAGGAAGGGAAAGTGAGAGGAATCTGAGAAGCTTCA
This sequence comes from Lithocarpus polystachyus, assembly GCA_033629205.1. NCBI lineage: Eukaryota > Viridiplantae > Streptophyta > Magnoliopsida > Fagales > Fagaceae > Lithocarpus > Lithocarpus polystachyus. Next base: position 106,755,710 of record CM066163.1, on the reverse strand, counting down.
AGTGAGCATGGGCTTAAGGAATCAAACATCTTCACAGAAAGAGTCTTCAAATACAAGGAAGAAGCTAAGCCTCTCCTTTTCTTTCTTCTCTTTTCTTTTCCTTTACCTTTCTTTGAGAGAAGAAGATTGAAATTCCGCTAGAAATGGTATGTGCTTGTTATCTGTATTTCTCTTTGTTAAGCTTCTTTAGGCAAAGCTAAAGAAAAAGAAAGGGAGAGAAGGTTTGTTGAAAATTTCTTTTGAAATAAAAAAAGAATAAAATAAAAAAGCCGTTGGATAACAGAAATTTAAAGTTTAGATTAGAGGGAGAAAAAGTAAAGCTTGATGCTGTCTTTCTTTATTCATATGACAAAAATGCCCTTTAGCTTTAATAAAAGGATGCTCTTTATTGCTTTGAACGAGAGAGGTAATGAAATTGCACCTTTCAATCATTCAAAATGGCTCAATTGTCCTGGTCCTTTGGTGGAATGACTATCATACAATCCTTATTTTCCAATCAATAAATGATGCAGAATTGAGAAAGAGAAATAAAAGCAATCAATGTTGCCACTATTATAATGTAGTTATGTTTATTGCTCTAGAATGTGACTCAAATCTCAAATTTTATATTGGATATTGGTTCTTTTGTTGAAAATTTATGTGGTGGAAGCCTTTTTTCTGCTAAATGTATGGTGCAAAAAATTGGACACCTTAACCAATAGAGTTGTCTTCTCTATCATGGCAAAGTCTTATCAATATAAAGCATGCTTGCAACTCCTCTTGTATTCTTCTGCTAATACAGAAGCTGCAGTACCCACTTTATATTTGAGACAATGAATTTGAAGCAGAGCATGGTTTCAATGACAAGAGAATTATTCCTCTTATAGTCTGAAATAGAGTTTGCAAGATGGCTTGCTTGTTATATTTCCCACTCTGCGTATATATTATCATCCAAGAGAACTTAAGAATCATGGTAAATTGTTTAGATAACTGTAGTAGAATAATTACACGTCATATTGAAGAGAAGATTTTGCATAAGTAACAGAACAGGTAATATATGTACTCTTTGCTATGATATTAAAAAACTCTAATATGCATGAAAAGCATATGAGCACCTTGATTATGCATGGTGGACCTGGTGGACCCATAAAAAGCTTTATGACTATCGTCTGTGGTCATGACACACTGCCCGAATCATACATGTCATTCATCAACTGGTCAGTTTATTTGAAAACATACGATTTTGTATTTTGATGCAACAGCGTTACAAACACAACAAATTTCACAACTTTTTATAACTTAGTGAATTGATAAATTGTGATTAGTGCAATATCGCTTTTGCATAGAACCACCACATATATCACTTTTTATTGTACACCAATCAAAATATGCCACCTCAATCCTTATGAAAAAAATTGTAAAATTTATCATGTCATTAGACTTAATGATTTTGAGGTATATAGTTCATATTCACATGTAAATTTTTCCATACTAAGAAACCAAAAGATCATAAGAAGGGTTATTTTAAACAAATACTGAGTTGGAAACATGTGCCTGCAACAAACAGATGTTGTAAGAAGTAAAAGATGATGATTATTAATATATCATTACCATGTTGTTCAAAAACCAATATATAATTATGTTGGATGAATAGGTTGCATGGAAGAAGGAACTAGTGGAAGCTTTCTTTCTTGAACTTTATTCCTTCGCCTTCCTTGCCCTACAGTGATGGGACCAAGTCTCTATGTAATGTGGTATTTGAGAGCTTTATTAGAAGATGGAATAGTCTTAAAGGGAGGGCTGAAAAGTAAAAGCAGAGATAATTTGCTTTTGATCTTCCACTTCAAAAGAAAAGCAAAAGAAAAATCCATGACCCCTCTTCCTCACATGGAAAAGAGTGCTCTTGTATTAACTTGAACTCATTCATAACCTTTCTCTCTCACTCAAAAGAAAAATCTATGATCCCTTATTCATAGGAAAGAGTGCTGTTGTATTAACTTGAACACGTCTCTCTCTCAAGTGGGCTTTGTCATAGAATAATGGTTGGCTCCACATATGTTCGATGCTCTCATGGCAAGTGATTTAGGCAAGGGGTGCTCTTTTGAGGCGTCTCTATCTGTGATATTGATGAGCAGGCCTGCCCTTTTGAAGGGTCACTGTCTATTGGCTTGGCTTTATCATGCGCTGAAACCCTTAAATGTGATTACATTATGTTTAGCTCAGTAATACCATACTTGGGAGTCATATGTACGTTACAGGAAAAATCCAAGAGGGAACATCTCAATTTCACTTTTGTCTAAATCTTTCATGCCCCATCAGACCAAGTCACGTTACACTACTTTGTAGTAATGTATTATTAAACTTTTATTTAAAATATCAAGGATAAGTAAGCTCAAAAAGAGGGTGCATTGATTGGTAATCCTAAGATTTTCATATGAAAAGAAAAGACATACATTGTTGTCACAAACGTCTTGCATTTTGTTGGTTTTTGTTAACAAAGTGCTGACTGCATAATAATCCAAAAAACCACGGGTCCATTGTCATATTGTGGTGAAATTATGGTATTAGATATACTTTTAATTCTGGCCAAAGAAATAGAGATAATATATTGTAAACAATAGTGTATATCTGCTAGGAGGTTTTTTTTTTTTTTTTTTTTACTTATCCTTTCAAATAAATTTTCTTTTTGCTGAGTTTCCATTCTGAAATTTCAAAGCCTGATACAAGGTAAGAAAGGCTTTATGATAGATAATCCAAATAGCTTTTAAAGGTCATATCTAGTGCACAAAAGTTCCATTTTTGCAAGGCCAAAGAGAGGTGATTAGTAAGCAATCTTTAACCCCAATTCGAGCTTTGCAATTCAAAAAAATCATGAAAATAAAGCCAGTAATTATAGTCATTGAAAACTTGGGAATATAGAGAAAAACTATTAAGAACTTAAATGGTCTGAAATATTCTGCATTAATATATTGAAGTAGTAAAGTAACCAAAATAGCTTGTGCTCTGTGAGAGCAGCACTTGGTATCTAAATTGACTTTCGTCAAAGCAACCACCCCTTTTGATTCCAGATCAAAAGATCATATTATCCTGTTAGGTTCTAAGGAATTAGGAACTAATATATTAGAACTTCATTTTGTACGGTTGACAACTCATGATCAAAACAGTTTTAGTCTTGTTTAAACTTGCTCAAAGTATGTGTTTTTTATGTAAAATTGGAATCGAGTTACTGCAGAAGTTACTGTGCAAATCTGCCAGGCTCGATCGATCGAGAATTAGACTCGATCGATCAAAAGTCGTGCAGATTATTTTTTCTGCAGAATTTCCAACTCAACCCAAGCCCGTTTGACGTGTAGGATTTTATGTTTTGCTCTAAGTATAAAAAAGAAAACCCTAGCCAAGTTTTCAGAGTTTTGAATGCTGTGTGTGTGAATTTTTTTGTGAGATCTAGAGGTGTTTGCCTTCACATACACTTAGGGGTTTCCAAATTCAAGATTAATGTCAAGAGCTTGGTGATCGTTCAGTTGCAGATTCAAGAACTTCAAGATATACAAGCAGGAGTACTTGTGCTTTGCTGTGAATTCAAGAAAGAAGTAGTCCGTGGACTCGGAGCTGTCTCATGATCGTGGTAGTAAGTTTCCTACTCGAAGTAGCAATAGGATGTTAGTAGTCTAAGTCGCTATTGTGTAAATTTCAATTCTTTCATAGTGAATTCTGTTTTACCTTGAGGATAGCTAGGTCAAATTCTCCCCAGGTTTTTTACTGGTTTGGTTTTCCTGGATTATCATATTGTGTGTTCTTTATTTTTCGCACTTTGCATGATGTGATATATTTGTGTTAACCTAGAACTGCTTAATTTACCTAAGTTAATCACTTGGCTAATTATCTAGGTTAATCTGTTTGAGTTTAAGGGGTCTAAACTTCTTACATATCCAATTAAGAAGATTATACAAGGATGGTGGGAAGAAATTATGTAAAATATTAAAAAAAAAAAAGAGGAAGAACGATTGCTGACTTTCTATTGCACTAACATCATAGTGTGCAAAGAGAGAGAACCAGATTCATTATCTTTCTCTCTTGAGGAATTAAAGAGTTAAAGCAGCTTTGGATGTCAATGTCATGCACAAGCTGTGCCATTCTTTCCTTGACATGGTATTATTGATCAAAGGTGAAAGAATATACATTTCCTCTTCCCATTTTTCTAACTTCAGAACTATTAAATCAAGATTACACCTTTTTAATTTAAAAAGCAGGGAATTCAACCATTTCGGTCGAATATTTAGTGAAAGTAATCAAAGTATACTTAATATAATTAAGTCTAACCTTTTCCTTTTTCCCAGCTTCCTATTTTTGTTCAAAGTTTAATAAATTTCCCATAATAGTTATATGCTAACTTGGTGAAATTGATTTGACTGCATGGGAGCCAGGCAGTATTCTTGCCATTGGAAAACTACAGAAAGACTACTTATGTTTTTTTTAACAGTAAGTCTACTCACACAACAATCTTCACAATCTTGTTCTCAACAGCTAAGGTTGTGATATTTATGATTGATGCTAATAAAGAAATAGCATTGCTCCAATTACCATTGTCACATCAATAGTTGTGAAAAAGATTTGTAAAAATTATTGTCCCTAACATTATTGGAATTGAACTAACCAAAATGTTATTGTACAAATCTAACAGGCTCTCTAAGCCCACTGTATTACTCATATTACTTGTATAGTACTCATATGTTTGCCTATATAAAGACACTTCTTTTTACATTTTTATTCATATCAATATACCAAGAATTCCTTCTCGATTCCAAACACAATATAAACATCATAACATCAAAAGTTTTGATGGGATTCGGTTATTTATTAGTAATGGTATGATCACACCCTTGTAACGTCAACAGTTAAGTCCGTGTAATTGACCTACATTTAGTATAATATGAAAAATATTGCAAGTAACCGTACCCTTCTTCCCTATCAATTATGTGGTGGTGTATTATTGCAGTGATAACGAAATGTGGCCAGAAAAGAGCTGCTACTGTCATCTTCAAAGACATAGAAGTAAATAAAAGTTTGCCGAATAAGATTTGCCCTTTCATCAGATATATATATATATATATATATATATATATGCATGTGGTACAAGATTGTCAGCCAGTCTTTTTTTGTACTACACTGTCCATTCAAGAAGTTTCCACTTACAAAATGATATATATCATAAACTCTAAACATAAGATACCACACATGCATGAGAAATGCATGGCGCGTGGGAGCCACGCTCCACTCATAGTGAAGGATGTGCATTACAACTATACAAGTCAGCTGGTCCAAACTCTTCATTGTGCCCATGGAGATTCTCTGACTACATACTGGAGACAAATGGATCCTCTATGTGACAATTATTTGTAGCATTTTGTCACTACAAATACAACCTGGGGTATATTGTTTGGTAGTATTTTTGTTGCATTAGCTTTGGTAGTTAGCTTAGTAGTTACCTTTCAAAAGAACTGCCAAAGAGCACCTGAATTATGATGTTTGCAAGATGATTTTTAGAACCCATAGTTATGATTATGAACCCTTTGAGAGTTTGGGTTGTTTGAGCTATATAACTTGAATAAGAACTAATCTAGCTTTATCATTACACAAGTTTACTTAATTCTATTAAAACCATACTTGACAGGGATATATAGGCCGTGCACAGTAGGGTCTACTCTCCTAGGTATATTGAACCTGGTGTTCAGTGTGTGAGAGGCAAGGCACATGGAACCACACGAGGCTTTCAATTATTTAGACCACAAGTACTCAACAAATAAATGACACCCATGTGCCCATCGTCAGTTAAGCCAGTAATTAGTGCACGACATCTAGGTCAAATGCCAACGATTACAAACCATTAATAACCACTCGAATGTAGCTCCCCATACCGGACTTGAGGAAGTGATGGGCATTACAACCTTAAAAAAGAGGTTAGCCTAAAGGAAAAAGGTTCAAACTTCAGCGATTTCATTCATTCACTAAAGAGGGTATCGGAATATCGGTGGCTAGACATCACATCGGTGTTTTAGACTTTCTTTCTTTATAACATCGGTGTTTCCATACTTTCTTTCTTTATTGATGTTTATGTAAGTGTGTAAATTTGTTTTGTGAGGTTTGATTAGCTGCATTTGTAATCCATGTCGTTGATAGTAGATTTTGGTTGGAATTTTTCATTGACATAAGTTTGGAGTTAGCCGAACTACCTTAAATGTTATTGTCTTGTATGATTTTTTTCTATTTTTTTATTTGCATCGATATACTTTGCAGTGCTACTAGTCCCAAATCAAAACAAAAACTTATCTTTATTGGTTAACATGGCAACTTGCTAAAAATCTGGTCTTTCCAATAATTTGTGGAGAAAAATATAAAAGTCTCTTGGCAAAATAACTTTTAATTTTAGTGATTAAATGACAAAGAACTACGGCGGGGTTTTTCTCTTGTAATTCTTGAGAAAATTCTTTTATTAATTGCATATAGATTTTTTATATAGAATAAATTGCATATGGAATTGGAGCTTAATATCTTTTACCATTATGTCCAAATCATTGGTATAATGAAAGTTAAAAAGGAAAATCAACCAGCACTCAGCTGAAAATCTTGAATTTCAAAGCTCATTGCTTTTTTTTTTTTTTTTCATCATTAGTTAATTAGTCTAATTATATAATATATAGTTAGTAATTTATTTTTTGAGAAAGAACTAAAATCATATATAAAGACTACAATATATACTTTTCAGCAGATTTTTAGACTATACTTTGTTGTGGTATATCTTTTTTTTTTTTTTTTTTTGAGAAACTTGTGGTAAATCTGTTGCATCGAATAACAACTTAATACTAATGGGCACAATAAATTAAACTTTCTTCTCAAATAAAAACCTGAGATAGAACCTCAATACTCTTAAAAATTAATCAAGCCGAAACTCAAAATTGAAATTCATTCAGCTATGCTTGAAGAGGCCAAGAACAAGTCGAATGCTACTCATTAAAAATCAATTACTTATGCTACTTTATATATCTAGTCAATTTGCATGTTTTATATTGGTAAAAGGATGACAAAACTGTGGATATAAAATAATCGTTAATTAAAATGGTCCAAACTAAAATATAAAAAAGGAAAGGCACTCACATAAATGGGCGCCACCCTAATCTAATTAAGGGTACTAGACAACATAATTATTATATCACAAATGAAGTCCATATGTGGATGAAAAGAACATTATGATTCTTTGACTAGGTATGAAAGCCAAGCAGGAGCCCAGCTAGAAAGGCACCCACATTATAAATCATATATGGGCGCCACACAAATACAAGGCATTCACGCTTGAATCCTTTGAAGTTTGAAAACCTTTGGTAAATGCCCCAAAGAGCTTTCCTTCAATAATCAAAAGATGGCTGCCTTATGTTTACTTAAAGGCCAAAGGTAGCATCTTTGGAAGGTGGCTATGATCCTTATTCTCATGCATCCGTTAATAAAGATAAGACCAAAAACTGAAAAAAGAAAGGGTATTATAAAAGGAAAAAAAAAAAAAAAAAAAAGAGGAGGAGAGAAGTGGGAACCTAAATTGGTTCCTAAGTAAAGCAGCTTCAGCTTGCCCCCACCACAATTATGAATAAGGCTTCATCCATTTCCTCCTTCACTCAATTAGTTAGTACACACACAAAAACTTACATACTTTGTGAGTATGCTCTCATTATTAAGGAGTGTGTTTGATGTTAGCTTTACATGGATTCAAAGCATTCTAGAGTCTTGAAACAGGCTTGGAACTCAAGCCTTGAAAATGAATATTAGGTATGTTCTACATCTTTAAAGAATGAATCAAATGTTGGCTTTTTAAGAAGAGGGTGAACTTTTAACGATATTTAATTCGTCTCACATTAAGGAGCAGATTGGTAATCCTAAGAACTTGGAACCTCACACATTCTAACCTTTAAGGCACTCTTGATAAATTTTATGGACTTTCTTTCTCCCATGTTCTTAACGACCAAAAAATAGAATTGAATGACACAAATTTCAGTCTTATATGACAGACCTTCTCACCCATGTTCTTAACTACCAAAAATATATGATGTAAATGACATACAAATTTTAGCCTTATATGATGGACTTTTTCTCAAAATGCTTATCATGTTTCATCACTCAATAACTTTCTATTACATATAAATATTGTTTTTACAATTCCACAATTGAATTACATTATCTCCTTATACTTACATGCTTAAATAATATCAAGATGATAAAAAATCTCTATCTTATCTATATGATGTTAATATTTATAGTTTTTTAAAACTCAAAATTGTAAACAAAATAGTTTTTTGAATTTCAAAACTATATACAAAACATGGGTTTATAGATTACATAGAAAATAACATCTAGTTAAAACAAAATTTGATATATATGTTAATTCAATAATGAAAATTTCAAATATTAATTCAATAAAAAAAATTATTGAATAACGTGACATTAACAAAAAGTTACAGAAAATGTAACAAAAAGTTCAACCTAAGCGCCTATTTCTGTGAAGATATTAATCATGGGAACTCAAACATAAGTGTACTATCAGTCTACCAAGTGTAGAGATTAATCATGGGAACAAAGTGTACTATCAGTCTACCATGCACCACCAATTCACCATGCATTTACTATGCCAAAAGTGACACCTTTAATATAGAAAAGTGAGTGTTTCACTCTTTGCAATAAGGATGAAGTACTTAGCCCCTTGATTAAAGTGTGCACAAACTACTCAGCAAAGCGACGTAGACTGCAGACACAAAAATGGAAGCGCTCCTCCCTAGTCTTGAATATAGCAGTGTCAAGTAGCTCTCATTGGAATCACACACAAAAAAATAAAGCTCCAAATCATGCTGCCCTTTACTATTTCTTCCTGTGGATTTTGGGGCACTTCCATGCTCAGTACTACACCACTTTTGTAAGTTAATTATCAGTCCAAAGCACCATAACTGTTACATGAGAAAAAAAGTGACGATCAGTCTCTCTCTCTGAACCAACCTTTTGCTTTGGCTGGGGTTCACTAAAAAAACATCACTTATCAAATACTCAATTATTGTTTTTTTTTTCTTTCTTTTTTATCATAGGTATTTTAATTTAACAATACAGCCCAAAAGATTTTTTTTTCTTTCCCTCAAATGGTTTTAGAAAGAATCTAATCAAACAGAACTTGGACGCATTCACAAAAGTTTTAAATACAAACAATTTTTAAGGTATATACCCTTTTAGTTTTGGACAAGTTTTTCTTTCATTTTTTTTTTCTGAGGTAAAAAGCTTTTTAAACTCTTATGCAATATTATACTGAGTAATGCTATGGACACAATTTTTCTCATAATTAGCTTAACTGGAGATCTAGAATTTCAATCCCTGCTTACATAAAAAATCGACTGATATCTTAGTTTGATGATAAAAAACTATTATCATGAACGAATGTCATAAGTTAAACCTCTCTCTCAAAAAAAAAAAAAAAAAAAAAACCTAGGGTCTATTAATTACTAATTTTTTTTATACACTAATTATAACATGTCAATAGGTGTGAAAAATATAATATACTTATACTTATTGCATCATCTTACGTTTGTTTTCTTTTGAGATTTCATTTTACTATCATGGGAAGCATCAATCATGACTCAAATCAGCCCCAAGACTAACGCCGAGGTCGGCAAGGTCCACAACGCAGCCACTGTTGACTAACAGCGAAAATGAATAGTGAAACAAACTTTGCAGTTATCAAGCTATAATCAAGACAAAGAGAATGAAACAAGGGAATGTTAGAGCAAATCTATGAAAAATAAAATCCAGAGATTTCATTATTATAATATAATAAAGAAGCAAATGTTTAATTCTTTCTAAACTCCCCCTTTTGCACCCTAATTATAATAAGACCCCATCATCTATAGAAAGAAAAATTATTAGTTACTCGAAGAATATAGCAACATGAAATTGCCCCTTTTAAATGAATGGTGGATTCCATTATGAGTATAATTAGTGGAATCTATTATTATGTTAATGAAACACTTATGCTCCGAGAGTAATAAATTTTTACTTGCGTAAAACATGATGCATGCAACCTGTTGTTTTTTTTTAAAATTTAATTTTCTATAGTTTTCTCATCTTTTAATGGTGGATTCTATTATGGGCTAAATTAGTGGAATATATTATTTTGTGAATGAAACACTTGTATTCGAGAGCAGTAAATTGTTACTCACGTAAAACAAACTGTGCGCAACCCATTTGCTTTTTTAAAAATTTATTTTAAAAAAAAAACTATTTTTATAGTTTTCTCACGTTCTCTATTTCCAATGTGTATATTATAATAACTAGTTTATAACCTCATATATATATGAATACACTTAAAAATATACAATAAAATGCATAATATAATTCTTATATATATAATTTAAATATTATTAATAACCATTCTTATATTTTGTTAATTCTTTAAAAAGTCTTGTAAGAATATTATTAAGTATAAAATATAAACTGTCCATATTTATTTATTTATTACTTCTTAATTTTTGTTATTGTGAAATTTTTTTTTATGATTAATTTTTTCTAGATTCTTTAATTTTTGTATTCAATAACTCATTTTGATTAATATTTATAATGTAGTTCCAAATTTGATTCTAAAATTAGGAAATAAAACTCTCTAGAAATAAATGATTTATGAAGACATGACAAATTTCTCAAAAAAAAAAAAATGACACATGATGCAAAATTGAACTTTAATTTAAAATTCTAATTGAACTCTCTCTCTCTCTCTCTCTCTCTCTCTCTCTCTCTCTCTCTCTCTCTCTCTCTAAGTGTGTGTGTAATTACGCCACAATAAACACTTTATTGCAACGATTTCCTCCACTGCGGCAATAAAAATGCTTCTCATTTATTTAATTTTTTGATGATACTGTAACATCTACAATATCCAAAACCTGCTCAATTCAATCTCATCTTGTTGTGACCAAGTATTACAAATCTTTAACCCTGACACACTTTAATCCTTATAGGGTTTTTTTTTTTTTTTTTTTTTTTTGGTGTTATACGAATTTATAAATGAAATTGTTATCTCAAAAGTACAAATCCACAAACATGGAACGATAAAACAAAATTAACGTCAGTGGGGATCTTTAGATTTTTGGATCAAATACATGCAAGCAATTATATAATTATAACCTCATCTATATGCAAAAGCTAGCTTAACCTTTTGATTGATTTCCAATATTTTAAAATCTTACGTTTTGTTTCATTGTAAATACTTCCAAGACCAGTATCACATTGGAAGATTATCTAGGATAGAGCGTTTTTCTTTAAGCAATATTTTTCTAACTAAAGTGTCTCTTGGAAAAAAAAAAGTAATAAATCTAGCCAGCAGGATCACCTTCTCAAAATACACGCAAAAAGAATTAAACCTCTTACATCTTTAAGTTTTTTTTTTTTTTTTTTGTCTTCATTTGGCTTGATAAGTTTTATAATTCTACCTTTATTTTTCTTTATTAACATTTCCAAGGCCAATAATACTTTGGAGGATTATTCGAAGTTTGTCTTAATTCGAGGTTTTTCTAACAAAGTTCCTAAATTAATTGCATGTCACGTGCTGGAAGAATACACAAAAACACCACCATTAAATCTGACATACAAATTAATGGAATTCCTACACCATACTATGTTTTCTTCCACAAACTTTTTTTTCTCCAGTATTGTATATATATATATAACATACTTTTATCATAAGCCAACATCGAAATCCACTATCTATTATTATACAGAAACGAAACAATGTGCATGCAAAGTATGCACCATTAGGTCCATTATTACTCAAATTCGGTCTTGTTTTTTATATAGATTAATTTATCGATCTAAAGAATAATGGTACATTGTCACTTAAAAAAAAACACTAAATTATGTTGTTTTCTTTTCGTTTTTTTGGATGAACCAAAAATTGACACCAAACTTTTTATATTGAGGAGTTATCAGTGCCGGCTTTACATGTGAAGCAATTAATGTGACCGCCTAAGGCCCCAAGCAGAAAAAAGGCCTCCAAATTTTAACCAATAAGGATTTTTTTTAATATTATAATAGTATTAATTAAGTCCAAATATTAGTCAATAAATAAAATAATATTTTTTATCAAATGAAAAACAAGGAAAAAAATGTTACACTCACAACATATTTCACAACACTTTCAGAATAAATCCTAAGTAGTAGGTTGTTACAGGATATTATTGACGACAAAAAATTAATTTCAGTGATGAGTTCAAATTAGAACCAGTAACAAATTAACACCTATGATTTATTGTGAAAATGTTATGAATGTAGCACTTCAAAAAAAGAGAGCAATACAAAAAAAATTCACAACATTTTTCACAAGTTGAGTTAACAAATTTTTACTAGTTTTTATCTAAATTCACTATTAACATCATTTTTTTACTTATTACTATCAATCTGTCACATCAACAAATGTGAAAAGTTGTCTATAAAATTTCAAAAAAATCTACATGGTTTATGTTAATTAGAAGTAATTTTGCATCTAAAACAAGATAATAGAGTATAAGTAATATTTAATTTTTTTAAAAATCATATTTAAATATATGAAAGGCCTCAATTTCAACTTTCGCCTTAGGCCCCCAAATACATTAAGCCGCCCCTGGGAGTTATGATGCATGGATGATTTCTACTAGCACTATAGGAGTAATGGTGGGACATAATATTTTCCAGGCTTCTTGTGATTATACTAATATAAGTTTTGTTTGCATTACACACCAACACAGCAGATACGTCAATAATTGTGAAAAGAGTGGTGAAAAAAAATACTATGTCCCTTGTTATCTTCTTGAAAAAGAAAGTTATAGTTTACCATCATGAGGTACTATACTTCAACTTTATTTTTTTTTTTATTGATAAATTACACACATTTCTAATTAAATTTTTGAACCCATAAAGCCAGGGGCGGCCCAACAAATTTGGAGGCTTAAGGCGATATATTTAAATAGGGCATTTTTGTTATCACTTAAATAATATTTAACTAGTATTTAATATCATAATTTCTTTATAACAAAAATCTATTCCTTTTATTTTGTAATATGCTTTTTTTTTGGAAAATTCTAAAATTATAACAAATTTTACTAAATTTTTTTTCAAACGATGTAGAAATGAATGCGATTAGTAACACTTCAAGAAGATAATAAACAAGTATTTGAATGAATGATATTAGGGATATTATAAATTTTATAACATGAGGCTTACAAAGATGTATCATTGATCACAAAAAATAATTCAAAAATGCATTTAATAGGTTATTGATGTCTACATATCATACTAATTTTCACATCAATTTGTAAACTTTTCAAGTAAAATTAATAATATTTTTAGCATTTTCCTATCTGAATTATTTCTTGCGATTAATGACATATATATTTATAAGGGAAAATGCTAGAGATACAAATTTTTTTACGAACTGATGATGTGGTGAATGATTATAGATAAATAGAAAAGTGATGTTATTGGTGGGCCCAGATGAGAACAAGTAAGCAGTTGACTACAATAACCGTTTGTAAAAATGTTTGTAAAATAGTTTGTAAAACTTTAGTATTACTCTATTTGTAAGACCCATGTATCTAAAGTTGTATTATCTCTAGCATTACTCAATACTTTGGAACTTCTTAAAACTAGAAGAAAATTATAAAACTAATTTTTTTTTTCTATATTCCTAATTTTTTTTTTAGATATATCAAATTTTGCCCCAAAATTTGGAGCCTTTTGTAGTAGGGGGCCTAGGCGATGGCCTAAGTGGCCTAGGCCTAGGGCCAGCCCTACCCTCATGTAAGTTTTTCCAAGTTGTCCCTCTTCTATATTTGTTAGACATTCAAATCCTACCTAAATTAAGCCACATATTTTCTTATAGTATTAGGGGTGTCCAACCCGGCCATCTACCCAACCAGCCAAATTCGTTCGTACTGACTTGCCGTCACTTGATCCGACTACTCCGGTGGTAGAACATGAGCACGACCTCCAAAAATCAAACACTGGCGGGTTGGTTACGGGTTTCCTCCTCCAAAATCCATGAAACCTGACCTAACTGAAATACATAGATTTTAGTGATTTCTTAAGCTTTCCAACAACTTTTTTAGTTTGATTTGATGGATTTCAATGAGCAACATAGCTAGATCTGGCAAAGATACACCAGATCTGGAAGAAATTCTTCAGATTTGACAAGTTCTTTGCACGATTTGGTAGAAATATTTTCAGATTCGATGAGATCTCTGCCAAATCTGGTTAGATCTCACCGGATCTTAGACGGATCTAGTGAGATCTTGCCGCTTTTTAGTGTTTTCGGTGGTTTTTGGCTTTACCTGAAGCCGATCACCACCTAATAGAAACCCGACACCCTTACAAGTCGATTGTGAGTTTGGAAACTCCCCACTAAATCCGATTGGGTTGGTTGCAGGTTGGGCGCAAACCTAACCCAAACTGACTCATGGACAGCCCTAACTTATACTATACTCTTTGAATAGCAAAAAAAGAGAGTGCATAATATATATTATGAAAATATACTAGTGAGTTTTAGTTAGCTAAAGTGGAATAATATCTTATTCTTGAATAAGCAATTTATGTTTAAATTCCACCTAAAAAAAAAATCACAATGGTATCTTATTGTCATATATATATATATATATATATCTTAAAAAAATTTTATTAATTATTTTTTATCACCAAAAATATTTTGAATTAAAACTAAGTTAAGTACTTATTGAACGGTCACCAAATCGCCCACAACCTAAAGGCCGGCCCAGTAACCCATCGAGCTAATAGGTGGCCCAGGTCGATACTATCGAGTCCTGTGGGACCATGGATAGCCTAGTAGTCTAGTGGGGCAGGCCATGACATGTTTTTCTGCCCATATATAGATGCCCACTAGGCTTGCTCATTTGCCCAACCCATTGGACAGGTATGTTAGCGCAGCTTATTAACCCATAATTTTTAAGAAAATAATTTGGGTGGGATGGAGGGTCGAATTTGAGACGTGACAGAGTAATACTAAAAAAACCACACATTTAACCACTATGATACTAAAAGTGATTCTGTTAAATTATATTTCTAAATATATATTTTGCTAGTAGCTTGATAACTTTTGAATAAGATGGACATTTTCTACTAACTATATAAAAAGAGTCAATGGCTCTAGCTACAGTACTCTTGGTTTATTCAACTTTTGTTTTTTTAACAAGCCAAAAAGGTGAGTTTAGGTGAGAAAGAAAAAATTTTAATATTAAAAAAAATATTATTTCTATAACATTTTCACAATAAATCGTAAGTAACAATTTAATTATTATTGACTATTATTGGTGACGAGGGTAAAATCCATTAGAGTGATAGACCTGAGTTTTGATTTACTAATATTGATGTTTGAAGTGGACGGATCCGTAGATGACGGGAACTTAGTGGACGGGTACACATGTCATCAATAGAAGTAACTTGCGTTACACGCACTGTTAGGATATGCAGAATCTCAATGGGAATAGAATCTCGATATAAAAGGGATTCCACAATGTTCGCCCAATCAATGACAAAGTTTTATATGGAAAAGACTTCTTACTCAAGGAAAGAAAGTCGGTTCTACACTACTATAAAAACTCCAAAGGCTCCCACAGAAAAGGTACGCATACTATTCCCCAACTCTGGCACTCTAGGGTTGTGAGCATCTATTAACTTAACCTTCGGAGGATCCTTGGCCTGTACCACACAGGTATTTTTTTCAAGGTTTTTCTTGTTTTGTGTTTGCAGGTGGTATAGGGCGTGAAGGAAGAGAGCTCTGCAACTTACTGGCGATAAATTGAGTTTCATCAGTTGGCGCCGTCTATGGGAAAGGCAAGGAAAAGTCATTACTTTATGCTTTCCGGACAAAAAGTTGCATGGTACTCACACGCTCGATGGCAACCACAATAAATGATCAAGGGAGACGCAAACAACAGCCCTCGAAAGGCAAGTTCAAACCCTAGCAGCAGCGGTAGAACGCCTTACGAAATGTAACAACGACCTAGAAAAAGAACTGCGACAGAGAGACGCAACACTCCATACCCAGGAGGAAGAACATGAGGCCAGCAGCGCCGAAAGGAGAACCCAGCACGGGCCGGAAGGGAGTAACGCCCATAGCAGGCCCGAACGACAAGATATAAATCGACCATCAACTGCGGAGCAGGTCCCGTCTAGCGTAGTGGCAAAGATGCAGATGATGAAAGAGCGCATGGATTTTATGATGAACGTTCTCAAAGGACGGGTATCTAATGACCTGGACGACCAAGTTCATCAAACGGATTCACCATTCATGGTGTCCATCAATTCATACCCTCTCCTTCAAAAGTTTCGCATGCCTCAGATCGAAAGCTATGACGGATCCAAAGACCCGTTGAATCATCTGGAGACCTTTAAGACGCTGATGCATCTACAGGAAGTAGCGGATGAAATTATGTGTAGGGATTTCCCTACAACATTAAGAGGTTCCGCAAGGGTCTGATTTAGCAGGTTAACACCTGGCTCCATCAGCACTTTTAAGGAGTTGAGCGCTCTTTTCACCTCGCATTTTATAGGAGGGCACAGATACAAGAAATCTACGGCGTGCTTGATGAATATTAGGCAATGGGAAGATGAAACGTTGAGGTCATACATTGACCGCTTTAACAAGGAAGCGCTTTCAATAGACGAAGAGGACGACAAAATACTGGTAGCCGGATTTACGAATGGACTGTGGAAGGGTAAATTCCTATTCTTCCTGTACAAGAACGACCCGAAGACCATGTCTGATGTACTATATAGGGCGACCAAATACATGAATGCGGAGGATGCACTCTCGGCCTGAGATGAGAAGCCTTCCAAGAAGAGAGAAAGACAGGATGACGTACATCAAGATAGGGGATGAAAAACGGCGAGGACAAGAGAGAAACGAGAAGAAAGGCGCCTTAAACCTCTAGTTGGGAGGTTTACACACTTCACACCGCTTACAGCCCCGATAGACCAAGTCTTGATGCAGATTAAAGACTAGGGAGCCCTCACTTTTCCAAGAAAGCTGAAGGGAGATCCCAATAAAAGGCCTCGGGACAAATACTGCCGCTTTCACAAAGACCACGGTTATGACATGGCGAACTACTATGACTTGAAGCAGTAGATAGAAGCACTCATACGGCAAGGGAAGTTACAAAGGTTCGTTAGCAGGGAGAGAACGGACCCACTACAAGTACAGATTCCACGACAAGAAAACGAGCGTCCAAGACCACCCCTAGGGCCCCTAGGGGACATAAGGATGATTGTAGGGGGCATGGCGACGTCTAGCTCGTCGAAAAAGGCTCGAAAAACTTATCTTAGAACGATCCAGAACGTTCAGATGACGAGTTTCATTCCTAGGAAAGAACAAGACGAAACACACATCATTGGGTTCTCAGAGAACAACGCTCGACGTCTTCACCACCCACACGACGACGCACTTGTAGTTAGCACACAAGTGGGAGACTACAATGTGCATCGGATCCTGATTGACAACGGAAACTCCGCTGATATCCTCTACTACCCGGCTTTCCAAAAGATGATGATTGGTAAAGAGTGGCTGACTCCAACAAATGCTCCCCTCGTTGGGTTCGGGGGAACCAAGGTATATCCCCTCGGTGCGATTACTTTACCCGTCACGATCGGTGATTACCCTCGGCAAATTACAAAAGACGTCACGTTTATCGTGGTCGATTGCTCGTCAGCGTACAATGCCATAATTGGACGTCCCACTCTTAATTCATGAAAGGCTATGACTTCAACCTACCACTTAATGCTCAAATTCCCCACTGAATACAGAATAGGAGAACTGCGTGGGGACCGGGTCGTCGCACGAGAATGTTACGTGGCGATGATGGAAATGGATGACTAGATGCAGGCCATGAACATCATCCATTTCCATCGAAGAACAGCAGACGTTGGCCGAACTTGTTGAAAAGCTTTAGGAAATACAATTAGATAACTCAATTCTGGAGCGAACGACCCGAATTGGCACCCGTGCTAGCCCAGCGATCCTGCAAGCACTAGAAGTGTTTCTTAAGGCAAACCGGGACGTTTTTGCATGGAGTCATGAAGACATGCTAGGGATTGATCCCTCCGTCATGGTCCACAAGTTGAATGTGTCTCCTACCTTTCCACCGGTTCGTCAGAAAAAGCGTGTTTTCGCGCGAGAAAGAAACCAAGCTATAGCAGAAGAAGTCCGTAAGCTGCAAGAAGTGAACTTCATCAAAGAAGTCTACTACCCCGATTGGCTGGCAAATGTCATGATGGTTAGAAAGGCCAACGGGAAATGGAGAATGTGCGTAGATTTCACAGACTTAAACAAAGTCTGTCCAAAAGACAGTTACCCTTTCCCAAGAATTGATACTCTAGTTGATTCAACTGTGCAACATCAGTTGCTGAGTTTCATGGATGCCTTCTCCGGGTACAATCAGATTAAGATGAACGAGACGGATCAGGAAAAGACCTCGTTCGTCACAAGTCAAGGTCTCTTTTGTTACAGAGTGATGCCGTTTGGCCTCAAGAATGCCGGAGCGACTTACCAGAGACTCATGAACAAAATGTTCGCAAAATAGATTGGAAGGAACGTCCAGGTGTACACAGACGATATGCTGGTTAAAAGTCGAAAGGAAGGAGATCATTTGGACAACTTCAAAGAAACTTTTGACACCCTTCGATCGTACAACATGAAGCTTAATCCAAGCAAATGCGCATTCGGGGTAACAGCTGGAAAATTCTTAGGGTTCATGGTGTCCCATAGGGGGATTGAAGCTAACCCGGATAAGATCCGCACGGTATTAGAAATGACACCCCCAAAGAATGTGAAAGAAGTACAGAGCCTTAACGGAAAGGTCACTGCGTTGAATAGATTCGTATCAAGAGCAACGGACAAATGCTTACCTTTCTTTCGAACATTGAAGAAATCCTTTGAGTGGATGGAAGAATGTCAACAGGCATTCGAAGATCTTAAAACCAACCTTTCTTCTCCTCCACTGCTGAGTCCAACAAGAGAAGGAGAAGAGTTGTTCTTATACCTGGCCGTGTCACCAGCTGCTATTAGCGCCGCCTTGATCAGAGAGGAAGACAAGATTCAAAAACCCCTGTACTATACGAGCCGTGCGCTTCATGGAGCGGAAGAAAGATACCCACTGATGGAAAAGCTCGCCTTTGCCTTGATCACGGCGGCCCGAAGACTTAAGCCCTACTTCCAGGCTCACACTATCATTGTCCTGACGGACAAACCATTAAGAAGAGCCTTGAGCAATCCCGAAGCGGCCGGAAGGATGGCACTATGGGCAATTGAGTTGAGCGAGTTTGATATACAATACCGTCCACGAACAGCCATGAAGGGACAAGCAGTGGCCGACTTTATTGCAGAATTTACAAATCCAGCAGACCAGGGGACAGAAGAGTATCCTCCATGGAATGTTTACTTTGACGGCTCGTCGAATAAGCAAGCTGGTGGAGTAGGCATCGTACTTCGATCTCCGGAAGGTGACGAAGTGGAATGCATGGTTCGCCTCAACTTTCCTACGATGATTAACGAAGCAGAGTATGAAGCTTTGATTGCAGGATTGGATCTAGCCAAAGCCGCCGGTGCCACCAATGCAGTTGTCCACTATGATTCACAGATAGTCACCAATTAGGTGATCGGCGAATATGAATGTAAGGGCACACGGATGAAGTTGTACCTGGACCAGGCAAAAAAGAAGATGTGCAACTTGCAGGCTCAGATAGTGCAAATCCCAAGAAAGGAGAATAAGCAGGCAGATCGGCTAGGCAAGGCCGCATCAGCAGAACATATGATCGTCCATGATAAGGAACTTTCCTTTGTTCAACTTTCACCTGCAATTGATAACATAGACGTACAGGAGATAGGTACTGAGAGTAATTGGACCACACCAATAATCACCTACCTGAAGGAAGGCATGCTACCGGACGTTAAAGAGGCTGCTAGGAAGATGAAGGTCCAAGCGGCGCAGTTCAAACTGATCAATGATGTCCTATACAAAAGAGGGTTCTCACGACCATACTTAAGATGCCTGGGTCCCAAGGAAGCGGATTATGTAATGAGGGAAGTACATGAAGGAGTCTGCGGGAACCATTCAGGGTCGCGGTCGTTAGTTCACAAGCTGATCCGAGCTGGATACTACTGGCCCACTATGCAAAAGAATGCCCAAGTATACATCAGGGCCTGCGACAAATGCTAGAGATTTGACAATTCGATAAGACAACCAACGGAGGAACTAACTCCGATAACTTCCCCACGGCCGTTCGCCCAATGGGGTTTAGATATAATGGGCCCCTTTCCCACTGCAGCCAAGTAGCTAAAGTTCCTAGTCATCGGCATCAATTACTTCACCAAATGGGTAGAAGCAGAAGCGCTGGCTACAATCACGGAAATGAATGTGCGCAACTTTGTATGGAGGAATATCATTTGCAGGTATGGCATACCAACGGTTCTGGTCTCGAACAACGGGAAGCAATTTGACAACAACTCTTTCAGAAATTTTTGCTCCGAGCTTGGGATCAAGAATCATTATTCATCCCCTACACACCCTTAAGCCAACGGTCAGGTTGAAGTTATGAACCGATTCTTGCTGAAGATTATCAAAACTCGGCTCGAGGGGGCAAAGGGTATATGGCCAGAAGAACTCCCTAGCGTGTTATGGGCATACAGGACGATGGCAAGAACTCCTACAGGCGAGACACCATTTCGTTTGGCGTACGGAAGCGAAGCAGTCATCCCTGCAGAAATTGGGCTCACCAGTTACAAGGTGAATAGCTACAATGAAGGAAGAAACGACGAGGCTATTTGTCTCCAGCACGACCTAATAGACGAAGTCAGAGCAACAGCTGAACAAAAGCTTGCAAGATAATAGGATCTCATGGCCAAGCACTACAATTCCAAAATCAAGCCCAGGGACTTCAAGGTCGGGGACCTTGTTTTAAGAAAGGTGATGAGCAATACTAGAGACCCGTCTCAGGGTAAGCTAGGTCCAAACTGGGAAGGCCCCTACAGAGTTATTTCATGGGTAAGGAAGGGCACCTACCACCTAGAGACCCTAGACGGACAAAGATTATCTCACCCGTGGAACACCGAACACCTCAAGAAGTACTACTAGTAGAAAATAGAGCAGTTAAGGATAACCGTAACATTATTTTTGTTTCCAAGATTTTAATTCTGTTTCCTAGTTTTTAATTCAATTGTCGTTTAAGAATTATTTAGTTTTTGCTACAATACTTTTAAGCCCAAGAGGCAAGGTTTCTACTTTTGCATGAGGAATTTATTCAGATATATGTTTTACCACATTAACTACGATGCCTTTGCAATGAACGGAAATAAGAGTGACATCCACTAAAGCTACTAAGTCCTTAATAGGACGAATACATCCCAAGAGGATGTAAAAGTTTAAGTCCTTAATAGGACGGATACATCTCAAGAGAATGTAAGTCCTTAATAGGACGGATACATTCCAAGAGGATGTAAAAATCTAAGTCCTTAATAGGACGGTTACACCCCAAGAGGATGTAAAAACCTAAGTCCTTAATAGGACAGATGCATCCCAATAGGATGTAAAAACCCAAGTCCTTAATAGGACGGATACATCTCAAGAGGATGTAAAATGCAAGTCCTTAAGAAGACGGATAGATCCCAAGAGGCTGAAAAAATAAAAGTTCTAAAGAGGACGGATACATCAAACAGGGTCATAAATATTAAAAAATACTCAAGAAGACAGACGAGGCAATTAAAATCCAAAAATATTATCAAGGAAAAATTTAAAAATAAAAAGTACATTAATGTAAATGCCTCTAAAGGCAAATTGTTCATGACAAATTGTTCATGACGGTTCAAAAATTAAATTTTCTACAAAAACAAAGTATAAAGCTATTGGACGGGGGAATCAACAATTTTTGCTTCAGCATCCATATCTTATGCCTGAGCCTGAACCTGGACGGCTGTCTCAGCTTCGTCATCTCTGTTCTCGTCACCCTTAACATCTTGATCTTCATCAAATAAACGATCTGTACTGTCGGAAGCAGCAGGGAGAACGGACGTTTGAGCTTGAGCCTCATCGATGCTCACATGGGAGAGATCCAGCTCTGGGTGAGAGGCCTTCACTTGACGGAGAGCATCGTCAAAACCGTCTACGAAGGTGCTGCCCAACTCCGTCAAATAAACTTCAGAGTCGCGATACTCTTTAATAGCGTCCTCCTTTGCCTGACGGAGTTAGTCCTTGACGGATATAATCTCTTTCTCTTTGTCGCCAAGAACTTTTTGCAGTACCTCCGTCTGCTTCTCTAATTCAACCCTTTCTTGCTCTGACATGGCTAGCTTCTTTTCAATAACTACCCTCCAGGCTTTAAATTGAGCTAGCTCGTCCTTCGTATCAGCCGCTTTACCCCGTACACGGCCCAAAGCCGTCTCATTGTGAACACAACGGTCTATAAGACCTTTCATCATAACGACGGCCTAGAATAGGAAAAGGTTACGTCAGACAGAACGGTAAAAAAAAAAAAAAAAAAAAAATTTTGAAGAATAATGTATTTACCTGGGCGAGGTTGAAGAGACCCGTTTCACCCATTGCCTCCGTCACATGGTTTCCAAGGTCTTCATAGTCGTCTGAAGTTATGATTGAAGACAGCTTCTCCAAGGCGTACTTGGAATCCTTGCGAAGGAGGACAGGTGACTTCTCTACATTAGGGGCTTTGCCACTTGTCATCAGGCCCTTTCCTTTGCCGTGTTTGACGGGGACTGTTTTCTTTGCCTCAGCCTCGAGATATACGACGGTTTCAGTCGTGACATTTGTCTTTTTAGTGTGACGGTCTGTCTCCTGGCCAGGTTTTCTTTTGTTGACGGGCAGCTTGGGGGCGTCAGTTCCACTCGTCTAGCCTCCCTTTTTCCTGGCAACTACCTGCTACTTAATAATTGCTCTCCTCTTAGCATTGTCCATTTCTGCAAAGGAAGACAGTATATAAGTTAATGACTTTGAAAATGAAACCAAGTGTAATACTTAAGTGAACGGATTTACGTGCTCGAATTTGTTTCTCGTATCGTATTGCTTCCTCAGACGGTTCAGGTCCGTCACAGTGCCAATGGATGGTTTCAAGGCTCACCAATTTAGCCCAAGATCTGTCTTCCAATTTAGTTTTTTGGAAAATCTTCTCCAAAAAACTCCACTGCTCAAGTGTAACTTGAGGACGGTCTTAAGCTGCAGAAAGAAGACAGTTAGAAATCAACAGCACATATGAAAACAAGGAAGAGGACGGATGCATACCAGACAGGGGTAATACACCCCATATTGTGTCAACCGGCATAAACTCAGTCTCACCAAGATGACACATCCACTCATTGCCGTCCATAAAAAAGTACCTAGACTTCCAATCCCTATTGGAATCTGGAGTATCACTCACTAGTCTTAGTAATGGACTCCTCGCTATAAAGCTATACATTCCTTTTGATTTTGTTATTTCAACTAGATAGTAACAATGGAGAAACTTTTCTACTATTAGTCTTTTTTTCCCCTTGGACATTGCTCCGTAAAGGACCTCTACTCCCAGGAAAACCCTCCACGCATTTGGGGAAACTTGGTTGACGGACAGTCCTAGGTAATGGAGGAGGTGACGGTGTAGTTGACTCAAGGGAAACCTCAACCCAGCTTTGAGCATTTGCTCATAAATCTCGACACCCTTGACACCGTAGTAATAACACTTCTCAGATTTATTGGGTAGACGGAGGGGTATGTTGACGGGTATCTGGTACTTATTCCTTAATGTTTTGAAGTGGGATTCCTTAATTGAGGATGTAAAGTCATTCACCGTTCATAGTGAAAGCATTATGAACTTCCTCATCCCATCAGAGTCTATGACGGATTGGATTTGTGGTTCGTTTTCCCCTAGACCGTCACTAAGGTTACTTTCTGTCCTATCACTACTTAAGGAAGAAGAGGTGGTAGATGAACTCTCTTCACTTGAAGTGTCAGGATCTCTTGGACCCAACGGGTGAACTTCATCGTAGCCCGCTCCGTCGCGGACAAACGACTGGTTACTGGACGCACTAGACATCTGTCACCTACATGTGACGAAAAATCCTACGTTTAACTAGTCTAAAGATATTTGACGGTGATAAAAATGAATGAATCAATAAAAAATACTTACCGCTTGCATTTGCTGTTGGAGAATGCAATTGACGGATGTACGAACGTGACAGACGAGCAGGATTGACGGATCAAACATTTTTTGGCTAGGTGAATGGATGCGCTCTGATCGTTTGATTTCAGTGAAAATGAAAAATGAGGAAGGAAAAGGGAGGCTTATATACGAGGAGTAGCGCGGAAGGCGAAGGGACGCCTCATTCTTGACGCACAATCATTAAATTGACGACACGTGTCCTACCTGATTAATTACTCAACATTAATTATCGTATGGCAACATATCGAGTCAGGTCTCTCTCATCGAAAATGAAACCATCATCCCCTTAGTCCGTCTCCAGTGGGGTCATGGACTAATGGGATGAAGGGGCAGCTGACGAGGGTAAAATCCATTAGGGTGATAGACCTAAGTTTTGATTTACTAATATTGATGTTTGAAATGGACGGATCCGTAGATGACGGGAACTTAGTGATGGGTACACGTGTCATCAATAGAAGTAACTTGCGTTACACGCACTGTTAGGATATGCAGAATCTCAATGGGAATAGAATCTAGATATAAAAGGAATTCCACAATGTTCGCCCAATCAATGACAAAGTTTTATATGGAAAAGACTTCTTACTCAAGGAAAGAAGGTCGGTTCTACACTACTATAAAAACCCCAAGGGCTCCCGCAGAAAAGGTACGCATACTATTCCCCAACTCTGGCACTCTAGGGTTGTGAGCATCTACTAACTTAACCTTCGGAGGATCCTTGACCGGTACCACACTGGTATTCTTTCAAGTTTTTTCTTGTTTTGTGTTTGCAGGTTGTATAGAGCGTGAAGGAAGAGAGCTCTGCAACTTACTGACGATAAATTGAGCTTCATCAATTGGTGAGGAAAAAATAATCTTAATGGTGGGTTAAAATTATAATCATTAATAACTTATCACCGAAAATTTGTTGTAAAAATATTATAGAAATATTGTAAACGTAACACTTAGTATTTAATACTATTACCTAAAGCATTAAATTAAGGAGAATTGGTGATCGCTCTTCTTCTTCTTCTTTTCTTTTTTCCCTTTAAGTAAGCTTACAGTGTAGAATGTAGACGTACAAAAAGTGGCAAATATTATACATGTTTGTAAAAAAAAAATGGTAAATATTGTACAAATTTTGCAAATGTTTATAGCATTTGCCAATTTTTGTGTCTACAATATAAATTTACATTGTAAGTACAATGTAAACATAAGGATATTGTGAAAATGTTATCACACATGTCAATTCCTTTTGGGTCAAACTAAAATATAATAAAATAATAAAATATCAAACTGAGATCTGGCACAACTAAAAATAAAGGTATTGTGTTGTGAAAATGTCGTGACATTTTGTTGTTATCACAATATTTTCACAACTATTGAGGTGTAAGTTCCTAGGTCAAAATATGATATTAAAATATTAGACTGTGAACCACCACAGTTGAAAATAGAGGTATTTTGAAAATTTTGTGATATTTTGTTGTGTTCTTAGATTTTTATTTTTATTTTTTTGATTTAGTCAAATTTGGTAAGCCAAAATTCACTTTTTCAAGCACAATTTTCTTGGGTTGATTTTTTTTTTTTTACACACTGTTTAAAATTTAAAGTAAAAAAAAAAAAGAAGGATTGTTTTACACCAAAAGTAAAATAATAATAATAATAATAATAATAATAATAATAATAATTGGGACCTTTAAGTTTGGGGTAATTTTATTCCTTACTAAACTTTAACACTGAGGAAATACCCCTAACTGTTACTCTCTTAATTAAACTATTTTGAAATCTTACAATTCTTAAAATGTTCTATTGTAGAGTGCCTAAAATACCCTTACTAAATTTTAATATCCCAACAATTTTTTCTGTGTATTTTGAGTTTTATGTAATAGTCATACTTAGAAAGTTGGAATGGTAATATATGGTGTTCTATTTGTTACCTAGTGAACATTAATTTTCCTAGGTTTAAATATTCTAGACTTAATTAAAATTTTATTTAATGGAAACTTCAATGACACATGCCTCTTGTTATCCTCCTCTCTTTTTTTTTTTCTTTTTTTAATTTTTTATCTTCTTACTTAAAACTGCGTTCATTAAAAATCATGCTAAATGTCATGGTTAGAATCATAAAATGTAAGATAATAGAAAATGAAATATGAATAACAAAATATTTTTTTTATAGAAAGAATAACATCTTTATTGTGGATAATTGCAAGTATTGATGAAGATTTTCAATTGTAGTATAAGACATCATTCATTGCGAAAATTTAAATATTGTGACAATGTCTTAGCAAAACTGAATTGTTTATTATCAGAAGAAAGTGATATCCATTATCACTCTTAGAAGTTTTTAGTGAATCGATAATGCATTTAGCAAATAGGTTCTAAGAAACTATCATAACAAATAAATACTCATATATTAAAATAATTACTCTAAGTTTAATTATATGGTTTCATTCTTCTTTAAATAGAAGTTCTATCTTAATTTTTTTACTCAAAGGGGTAGCACGTGCCTTGCTGCCCCTTTGTTTATTAAAAGATAGAAAAAGAAAAAGAAAATATTTAAAACCATAATTAAAAAAAAAAAGATAAAAAGATAAAGAGTAGGTGATTTGTGAGCTAGATTGATCACATAACTGTAACAAATATTTTTGTTTTCCCTACATAAAAGTGTGATAAATTATAGAGAAGACCACAAATCAATATCTTGACACTATAGGCCTTTTTTCTTTTTTCTTTTTTCTTTTTAATAAAAAAAATTTGGTTTATATAGCATTAGAGGCAACAGCAGAATAATATTTTACTACTAACGTAATTAAAAAGTGGGGTTTAATATTGAGTGGGTTGATTAGTGGATTTGTGTTTCTTTTTTAGTTCTTAATGTACATAATGCCGATCGAGCTAGTGAACTTTATGATCCCTTCGGTCAAAAAGCTTTAATTAAATATAATACATACCAAGAAAGATCGCTCAAATCAATATTTTCTTTTTGAGTAAGATTCTTTTAATTATTTAGAGTATTCTTTTTTAGTGTGTTTGTACTTAATGCCACCTCAACAAAATTAGTTAATTAATTAATATTCTAAGGTCAAGTCATGCGTCCAATAAGTTTAGGAACATAATTTTTTTCATACTTATAGACATAATTTATTGTGGTTGGTACATAATAAAAATTATTTCAAAAATAAACCCAGATAGAAGTTATTTTGCTCCGCTCATGGCAAATTATGTCAATAATTATAGACATAATTATGAAAAATGTTATACTACTGCTTGCTAGCATTACTCTTTCTTTGTCATAAAAGGGAAGGGGATTTGAAAAAACTATCTGTTACCTAATCTAGGAGAATCAAGTGTGATAATGGCTAGAAAAAAGTTACCAAAATAAGGGAAGACAAGGTGAGAGAGTGGATACTCCAATATATCCATGGTCTAAGCCTAGTTAGCTAAAGATAGTTCATGATCATGTGTGTTCTTTGACATTATGGGATTGACCTTTGAGTGTGTGGGGTTTCAAAACCCTAGCAATGGTGGAAATCCAGGTCATATTCAAATTGGGTTTGTCCACTCCTTGTCTTTTAGATATCATTATCACTCATAGGTCATAGCCTATCAAAATTTTAATAAGGATATTGATGCTCAAAGCATATATTCACTATTCACCTTTTATCATTATACTACCATATCCTGGTTGTAAGGCATCCATGGTCAGTACATGTATAGTGCAACATGATATGGATTATTTGTACCCGATGTCTCAACATCCATCCTGATTTCTCCTTTGAAAGTTTTTGCTAGTGGGGGCATCTCTCAATCAAAGCAATCTTTTGTATTTTGCATGTGGAATGAAAATCCTTATTTAATTGGGGTCAATGATTCACATAATGTGCATGCTTGTTGACTCGTGGAATTTTTTCGCATGACTAACTTATTCATTATTCCAAACAAAGGTTTTCCAGCTTTGCTTGATGAATAAATGGATTATTTATGACTCATAGATTCCAATTCACTCAAATCTTCCATAAGGGATGCCTGTTTCAAAAAGAAATCCATTGAGCTTTTAACTTGATAATAGAAAATAATTATCAAGAAACATTCAAATTCTATTATATATATATATATATATATATATATAAAATTATAAGCGGATCTCAAACTTGCCGATTATGAGGGGTGGTATAATTAATGCATTAAACTCAAAAACATTCATCATTTGAATCGGTTAACCTTTTACCTTCGAAAAAAAAATGATACAATTTATTCACTTTCTTCAGTTTGATCATAATATCCATGGTCATAAGCTCATAGCTTTCACTATTTATGTTGAGTCATTGCTCGTGTGGGCTAAGGGGGTCTCATTGTTGCATGATCTGTAGTGCACCAACAAAGGAAAACAAGTCTGGTTTGGGGGTGCCTAATCAACAGTTAAAGGAGAAACTATTCAAGCTTCAGCAGAGTACCATGATTTTTTTTCACAAACTTTGAAGTGACATATTGTGACTATTGTATAATAAAAGTGATGTCAGTGGTTGTCCCATATAAAGTATTATTGGTCTTACATGATAAAAGCATATTATATGACCAATAATTCTTTTGTTGACTGTTAAGACCAAATTTTTAATGGTAAAACAAAAAACTGTAGTAATTATAAAATTTTGAAATAATAATGAACTTAAATTAAAGTTCTAGAAAATTTTAATGAACAATATGTTAATCTTAGTAGTGTTTTTGAACTTAATAAACTTGGGCAATTAAGTGTCATTTAAATTACATAATATATTGTATTTTGCAATCTAATAAAGAACTGTTACAATTTTAAGAGACTTATAACTCAATTATCACATTTAGTTCTTTTAAAGAAAATGTATAGGATTCAAATATTCTTAGCCCCACCTATCAATTTATCAAAAACAACCATCACAAGTTTTGGGTTGGTTCATGACAACCAAATGTTTAGAATCACCTATGTTATGACTCTGGCCCAATAAATTGAAAATTCTATTTGCAATTATTGTTTACTTTCAAGTTTCAACGGAAGGAAATAGCTTAATAAAGGGGAATATATATAGATATATATATATATATATATTATCGATATTAGTCAAAGAAAATGGAAAGGATAATTCGTATCATGGATTTAAGATGTGACCCACTTGTTTCTACAAAAAAGAAAAAAAACAAGATGTGACCCACTTTCTGATGGGCTAATACTCGAACACACGTCAGCCCAAAAGCTTTTTCAGTTGATTATTCCTGGTGGAGTGTTTGGGATAAGAACAGTGACTGGTAGGCGGTAGATCTGGCTAGACAAATCTTTTTCTTCTTTCCATTTATATCTTTTCGACTTTTATGTCTTTCATTCTTTTGCTAAGCTTTTACACATTTGTGATTGAATTCTTTTACTTTCTTAACAAAAATCTTATCACATTTTCACTGACAAGTTAACAAGTTGAGGTGCTAGTTTGCCATAAATTAAAATAGAAGAATAAGAAAAAAAATAATAATTGAATTCACATTTTAAAACAAACTTAACGTGAGAATGACGTAATAATTTGTTGTGTTCTTAGACTTTCTCGTTATGCTAAGACAAAAAGCATTAGTCCATATATATTGGTAAAGTTTTGTGGTGTAATATAATCACATTGGCCCATATTCAAATTCAAATCTAGCCATGCTAAAAAAACTTTATTGTCAAAAACTTTATAGTTTAATTGACACTCTCATTTAGGGTTTAAATCTCCCTTCTTCAACTATCGATTTTTTTTTTTTTTTTGAGAGAACTATAGAATTATTAAAAAAAAAATACTTTGCTTAAAAGGAAAATCAATGTGTAATGCCCTTGCATGCATACAAGCATATTTAAGAAAAACAATAAATAATTCATATTAAATGTTCATGTCTAAGTTCTTTTAGGCGTTGGTGTCTAAGTTTAACGTTATCAGAGTTTATTTTTTAATTTTTGTCAATTCTGAAAAACCCATACAAAGATTTCATTTATGATATGCAAATTGCTCAATTGCTCACACATACTAAATAGTCACTGCATTTTTTTTTAATAAATTATGAAAATTCATTCATGAGTATACTACAAAGGTGTGGTAGCATGTCAACTTTTTCATTGAAGTTTATAATTAAATTAATGATAAATTTGATTAAAAACGTGGATTAGTTTCAAATAAGGTGAAAGTAATTTTATATTGGAGAGACACGGGTAATAAAACTAAAGTGGATTTGAAATCTAAATAGGATATTTGGCCTAGAGTTAAAGTAAATTAACTTAATGTATGTTTAGGAACATTTTATCTTTTTGCTAAAAGTGTATTAAAGTATATTTGGACCTTGAAAAAATTTAAAAAAAATGAGAAAAAGTTGGAAAATCAATAGGTTTTAGGAAGCTGTACAAACACTGAAAGCTAAAAACTAAAAGCTGAAACAGATGCCAAACAAACTTAATGTTTTTTTAACTTGCAGTATACTACCTAAAAATTATGACTTAAACGTTGTGATTTTGCCAAGTAGATTCACTTTCTTTATGCCACACAGATAATTCATTAAAGAAAGAATTATGAACCCAAAGAATTCTCAATCCACTTTAACAACAACAAAACTATCAATTTTTTTTTTCTTTGAGAAGGAAAGCTATCAAACTAATTCTACTGTAGTTGAAATTATATTTCCGATATTCAATGAAGTTTAAAATACTATTTTGATTTATAAAAATTTGAAATTAAAAAAGTCATTATTTGTTTTAAATTATTTTAATTATCCATCATAATTTTTTTATTAAAAAATTAGCTTCAATTATATGACTCAATTAAATTTTTTGCTTTATTTGTATTAATTATTTTATTTTTCTATTTCAGCAATATTTATGAAATCTTTTTCATTACATTGAATATGATTTTAAATTAAATTAAAAATTAAGTAATATTATTATATAGATTACACTTATGTATGACCGATAGATTAAAAGCACATCCAATGGAGGTGGAAAATGTACATTGAGCCTTCAATTTTTAATAAGTCCTTTCGATTATCAAAACTAAAAAAAAAAAAAAAATCCTTTTAAAAGTTTAAAATACTTATTCCAAACCCAGCCTTGTTTTGATAATTACGTACGGGTGTTTTTGGGCCTACACTTTGTAGAATGATGCCCAGGTCTTGAAAGCTGGACCCAATTGTCAGTTGGTCCAAGCCTATAGGCCTTATATTTTAGCATATAGGCTCAATATCCGTTGGATTTAAATAAATAAAAAAAATTTTAAGGAAAAAAAAAGTTCACTCTCAAATTACATAAGAAATTATCAAAACAAAGGAGACATCACTTTTATGGTCCTCTCTCTCCGGTCCAAGCCTAGGTTCGATCAATTGAGTAGGATATGCTCTAAGATTTAAAAGCTGTAACATGAGTTTTGAGTGATGTAGGGCCTTGAGTTTATAACGGTATATTTGCCCTATAAATTCTTAATATTTTTTTCCCTTGTTAGACTCTTATCTCTAGCAAATAAGTTGTGTGGAAACTGTTTTTTTTTCCAAGCCATGAGGGACTAGGGAAATGGTTCAGTTTCTTCAATAGAATGAATTAGTGTAAGGAAGAAAAAAAAAAAAAGTCAGTGCACAAAATTTGAACTTCTATAAGCCTAAGAGAGGTGATTGGTAAATAATTGTACTCTCAATTTTGTTTGGAGAGATTGATTCTCGGATTTAAATGCAAAATGTTTCTTTAAACGGAAAGCACTTGCCATTAATTGCTCACGTAGTATGCAGAAATAAATTAATAAATAAATTGATGACGGAAAACAATTCAATTTTTTCAACAGTATGAATTGTCCTCGAGCAACATGACTATGTGGAACACTGGGCAGCAAGAATTGATGGCTATAGGCGGAGCTATGGAGGGTGTCAAGGGGGGAAAATTTTTGTATGCACCAGACGCATGAGCCTTCCCCCTCACAGACAAGGGGGCCCCACAGGTGTGGGGCCAAGCTGTCTATAAGAGGGGTGTCTCATGCTCCTGGCGCATGAGATACCCCCTCGTCAAGGGGGCTATGGCTCCCTCTAGTTTTTGAAATTCTCCATTAATTTTATTTTATATATGGTAATAAATTTAAAAATTACACAAAAATGTATTCGCTAGTCCCCCTGAAAAAAACTTCTTGGCTCCGCCATAGTGATGGCTCTACGTGGAAAAAAAATCTGGTCTCTCAACGTCTCTTCCAAGGTTAGAACTTTCATTTGGCATGCTTGCTCCAATATCTCCCTACACAAGACAACCTGAGTAGAAGGAAAATGAGGATTGAGCCACAATGCGTAATTTGCTGCCAAGAGGCAGAAACAACTGGTCATCTCCAATGGTCATGCCCGCTAGCTCGAAATGTTTGGGCCCTTGCTCGTGGTAAGCTGCAAAAACTTCCAAATATGACACAAGATTTTTTCCTACTCTTTCAACAGCTGAATGCGAAGCTAGAGTTGAGGGATATGGAGAGATGGGCGATGATAAGTTGGGTCATTTGGAATGCTAGAAACTAACTGCACTTTGAGAAAACTCAGGTTCCACCAAAAGTGATCTTCGATGGAGCAGTTGGATTTTTGGAGGAATATCAGAAGCTGATGATTGCACAGGGCGTGACCCAAGCAATTTTTTCCCATTGTTTGTTTTCGGACTGGGCTATGCCTGGGTCTTTTATATGTGTACACTTTCTTCAATATTAATATACAATATCTCTTATCTAAAAAAAAAAAAAAAAAAAATCCCTTTGGAATTTTAACTTGTCTAGCAAAGCTGGCTTGATGATCATACTAAAAAACAGCTTTTGTCATAAATCAAATGACACTATTAAGGAGCCTTTTTCTTGAGTTTCTTACTTGCATTAAGATACTTAGTTAAATAGATTCAAGGGCTGGACAGCCATAGAGCTTAAGGGAAGCAAACACAAAAAACAACTATTACAGCGAAATATAACCAATTTCCAAGATAGTTCTTAAATTATTTCTTTGAGATTAAGGTGCACACACCAGTTAGTGCTGTCATAGGGTATAAATTAACAATAATTAAACTTAACAAAATTTTTAGTTACAACATGGTTTAGGCCATATCAAGATGACGCAAGTAATCCCTAAATCAAATGGCTATAAATCTTATTCAAGGGCTATCAAGAAAGCCATGAACATGATTCAGAGGCTAAGGATTTCTTTTTCAGAACATAAGACATTCAATATTTTAAATATCAAGAGGTTGTGGTGCTGGGCTTATAATTAGGAAACAATAAACATTACAAAACAAAGCTTAACAACCATCCAATGTACAAGTTGTCACTTACATGCCGAATTAGTGAAACTAGAGTAGGAACAACAGTTGTAATTAAATTAGAAATCATGGAATTAACTCAAGGATTGCATAAATAAATGCAAACAACATGGCTATAATGAGTTATAAATCATGAAGAGAATTCATAAACAAATTCTCAAACAAGAATTAGAATTCAATTCTAAATCATGTTCATGAAATGAAGTTTATGTAAATCAAAAGTTTATGTTCATGAAATTGAAGTTTCAGCCACTTAGTTAATTAAAGTATGTAGGTTCCTATCTCCCATCTGAGTGTATAGCCGAAATGGGCCGAAAATTCTCACCACAAGGAGCAATTACGTGGTTAAATGGTAAGTAAGAGGTGTAAAGAGCAAGCATGCAGGTGGCTATAAGGGATGCATAGTGAAATTAGGGTGGCATGAAGCAAGATGGTGGGTGTCAAGGTAAGGCAAGTATGAGGTGTTAAGGGCTGGATACAAAAGGCTTTGTTTGCAAATTGGTCCTCAAGTTTCTGCCTAGTTTGCCTAAACAATAGTTGATATAAGAGTTTGATTAAGCTTGAAACGTCAGTACTGACGAAAGCCTGTTGTCAACTTCATAAATTAAGAATTTCCGCTAGTTCCCGTAAATAAATAAATAAAAAAGAATTGCCGCTATGCTTGGCTAAGGCTTCCCAACGCACCTTGTCCGTAGGCCATGGCATTGAAAAAAATTGATTACAGTATTAAACCGGGGAACAAAAAGCGATGGAAACTTTTCTCAAAAAAAAAAAAAAAAAAGTGGTGGAAACGTACCCACGATCACAAACACCGACATTGGCAATGCATTAGTACGTCCACTATTTCTAGCAATAAAATTTAAAAAAAAAAAGAAAAGAAAAGAAAGTACGTCCCCTATTTCTATCAATAATAACAAAAAAAAAAAAAAAAATAGTATCCCCACTAAGTTCAAGAAGTCAAACCTATTTATGGCGCGCAGTGCAGCTGGTTGTTGGGGGTGGTTTACACCATACTTATGGTGCGGTTTTCCCTCGGGTTTGACCCCATCTTAACTGTAAAGGGTTGAGAATCGGTTTATACATGGTGTGGTTAGTTTGGTTATATTAGCTAAGCTTTGTAAAAAAAAAAAAAAAATCTACAAACAATAGTATGATAATAAACTGAAATCACAACAAGATAATCAAATAATAGGATAATTGTAGACATTATATTTGTACCTCTTACGACTTAGGCCTCTGTTTTTAAATGATGCTCAAACTCTAAAACTCAAGGCCAGTTTAGAGTCTAATTAAATATCGAATTGACTTAAAGAGTGTTAAAATGGAAAATATAATCTTTTAAATAAGCAAAAATCTATTCATATAAGAGTTTGATTAAGCATGAAACCTCAGTACTCACAAATGCATGTCGTCAAACTTCATAAACCAAGAATTTCTGCTAGTTTCCATAAATAAATAAATAAAATAAAATAAAAAAGAATTGCTGCTATGCTTTGCTTCCTAAAGCACCTTGTCCATAGGCCATGGCATTAAAAAAAATTTATTAAAGTATTAAACCAGAGAACAAAAAGCGATGGAAACTTTTCTCATAAAAAAAAAAAAAAAAAAAAGCGGTGGAAGCGTACCCACGATCACGGACATTGGCAATGCAATTAGTATTAGTAACTGTTTCTATCAATAAATTTTTTTTTTAAAAATAGTACGCCCACTATTTCTATCAATAAAAAAAAAAAAGATATCCCCACTAAATTAAAGAAGTCAAACTTATTCACGAGGTGCAGCTGGTTGTTGGGGGTGGTTTTCACCACACTTCAGAGTGTGGTTTTCCCTAAGAACTAGTATATATTTTTTTTGGTAATCAGGCATTAAACATTAAACAAAACTAACTTACAGATGCACTAGAGCAGGAACGCTCATACAAAGTTCCAGCCGCATCAAGACTGGCCAACAAAGCCACATCAGCTGGAGGAAATTGTAAAACAACAAAATCATTTGGACAAACAGCCCCTCTTCTAGCAAGCGCGTCGGCGCATTTATTAGCTTCCCTGAAGCAATGCTGAACTCTAACGAAAAACAAAATAAAATAACAAATTTCAATTTCAACGTAAATTTCTCTAGTCTCTAATCCGTAGTGGAACATTCAAAAAAGGAGAACTCCATATGAACTTGTTGATTAAGCAAATTGCAGGGCCAAAATGGCCAAATACCACCATTTTCAGAAATTTGTAGCAAAAAAACACTGTTTTGGAACTAAATAGGAAACTTCCACTTTTTCTAGAACTCGATTTTTAGAAACTCAAGTTCGAAATAGTACTCAAGTTTATGAAACTTGAGTTCCTCATTAGTTTTGCCACCGTGACAATGCTGAGCTGGAATTTGTGCGAATAAAAAAAATAATGTGGTGCTTGAGCTTGGTAAACTCGAGTTCCATGCAACACAGTACTCGAGTATACCAAGCTCGAGTATCTTCTATATATAAAATTATGTTTATGTTTATTTCTATGGTACTCGAGCTCACCAAACTCGAGTACGTTGTAAGGAACTCAAGTTTAATAAACTATAGTTCCTTATAACTTTTTTTTTTTTTGGATAATCGACAAATAAACATAAACATAAAAATAAGTAGTTTTTTTATGTTTTTATTTATTTAAATAGAAGCATTGTAAAATATAGAGATTTTAATTTCAAAATATGAATTAATTTCTACATTAATTAAAATTGTTTATTGTTTTCTCATAAAAATTATTCACTGTATTCTGTAAAAATTATTTCTACGATTTTGCATAAAATTATTTTCTGTTTAGCACTATTTAAAAAATTGTTCACTCTCTTTTCTGCATAAATTATTTTATGTTCACTATTTAAAAAATTATTCACTGTTTTCTCATAAAACACCTACAGAAATCGTGTTTTCTAAATTTAAACGCCAAATCTGAATGTTTTTTTATGCTTAAATTTCATAATAATCGAATTTATTTTTCTGCATTGATAAAATCTATTTCTACATTAATAAAATTTGCTTTTTGCACATTTTGTTTATTGTATATTCGAATCTGCTTACTGCATTCATAAAATATGTTTTCTGCATTAATTAAAATTGTTCATTATTTTCTCATAAATATTGTTCACTGTTTTCTTGGGAGTGATGACCTTAAAATCACCCGGTGGGGTTTTTGCCGTATTAGTTTTCCCCATTCGAAAACAAATCACTGTGTCAATTTAATTTCCGCTGCACTTAGTTTAATTGATGATTTGTTTGTGCTACCACGCGCTTTGCATGTTAATTTGATTAATTAATAAACTTGGCTAATTAATCAATTAATTAATCATTAGGAGTCAATACGTTTTTAGCCTATCAAATTTTGTTGAAAGTACAAAATCGTGAAAATTCAAGAGAAAATTGTGTACATTAGATGTACCAATTGTTCGAATTTGTAAAAAAAAAAATTTATTCGCTGAATGTATAAAATCTTGAAAGTACAAAATAAAATTGTGTAAATTAGATGTACAGATAGTCTGAATTTGTTGAAAAGTTTGGATTCGTTAAATGTACAAAACTGTGAAAATTAAATGGAAAACTATGTACTAATGTATTGATCATCCGAATTTGTTGAAAAATTCGAAATCGTTGAATGAACAAAATCGTGTAAACTCAATGGAAAATCAAAGAACATACCAAATCGTTGAGTAGCACATGCAGCACTGCGAATATCAGTGTAGCAATGGTAGACATAAACAGCAACGTCTAATGTTCGTAGGTAGAAATTTTTGGAAATTATCATTACTTGAATCAGAGAAGTCTGAAATATCTCTTTCATCATCTAATGCAGTAACTTCATTAATAGACTTGATGGCTTGCTCTTGCGCCTTCCCTTTTAGATGCTTCCTAGCTATTTTTATTGCATGAAAACGGTTTAATCGCCTTTGCATTTTATTGTTCTCTTGTTCAAGACAAGCAAGTATATTGGCAGGTTCATTTCTAGATAATTCGGCTGAGCGTGC
Source organism: Lithocarpus polystachyus (assembly GCA_033629205.1). Classification (NCBI taxonomy): domain Eukaryota; kingdom Viridiplantae; phylum Streptophyta; class Magnoliopsida; order Fagales; family Fagaceae; genus Lithocarpus; species Lithocarpus polystachyus. The sequence continues at coordinate 106,718,197 of CM066163.1, read as the reverse complement.
CTTAGGAACTCCTAACCCATGCCATTGACAATACACCTCCAACTCACACCTTTTCTCGTATAGGGTTAACCATGGTGGTTCTGCTACGGTTAACTCTATTGCGGTGGTATCTGTACTTAGTTTTGTAGGTTTGCCGACCATAATGTGCCCGACGCTTCTAAGACTCTCGTATGTGTATATTGGCATATTAAAGAAATCTCTCTTCTTTTCAACCCATTTCCCTCCATAGTGGTCTGTGTATGTCTATAGTTGATCTGCTGGAATTTGTAATAATCCATTTGCTAAAGTAGATCCAAACATATTTCGCATTGTACAATTTGATGTTGAGGCGTTGCGACTTTTAGCTTAGTCAATCTACGAAGTTAGTGGGGGTAGAAATAAGATCATTATTATGGTGCATTTATAACCTCATTTCATGTTCCAAGCATTATAATTTCAGTTATTAGGGTTTGTCATGTTAATACAGGCTGAAAAAACACTACATGAACATGATTTTAAATATTCCCAATGTCATAATGAGATTTGAAGATGTGGGCAATAGTTGCAGTGTTCTTTCACAGTGAGATTTGCTCTCTGCACATCATGTTTATTGTATATTTGAATCTGCTTATTGCATTCATAAAAACTGTTTTCTACATTAATTAAAAGTGTTCACTGTTTTGTCATAAAAATTGTTCACTGTTTTCTGCATAAACTATTTTTAGCATTCTGCATAAAATTATTTTCTGTTTAGTATTATTTGAAAAATTGTTCACTGTTTTTTCTGCATAAATTATTCACTGTTCATTAGGTGTTTTATGATCCAGATGCTCTAATAACAATGACTACCCAGCATGGTACTTAAACCCGGACCGGACCGTGCGGTCCGACTGGGAAACCCGCGAACCGGTCACATATCCGGTCGGTTTAAGGTAAGGAACCATTCCATGCGAAAAAAGCATGGAACCGTCTGGACCGCGGTTCGACCGGCCGGTTCTGTGAACCGTGACCGGTTCACACGGTTCAAGCGGGTGGCTTGATTCAAGCCGAAAACGACGTCGTTTCGTCCCTTGTTTTTTTTTTCTTTTTTTTCTTTTTTTTCCCCTCAAGCTGCGTCGTTTTGGCCTCTTGCACAAATGAATGAATGATGAAACCCTATCATTTTGGCCTCATTCACTCTCTGCCTCTCCCTCACTCTCTCATCGCCGAGCCTAGTCCAGTCCCTTACTCTCTCAATCTCGTCTCTGCCTCTCCCTCACTCTCTCAATCTCGTCTCTGCCTCTCTCCCTCGTCGCCAAGCCCAGTCCCTCAATCACTCTCTGCCTCTCTCTCTCACTCGCATCTCTGCCTCTTTCCCTCGTAGCCGTCGACGTCGCCGCTCACGTAAAGCCTCCTCGCCGTCGCTGCTCACGCAGAGCCTTGTTGCCGTCCTCGCTGTGGCAGCTCACACAGTCCCTCAATCACTTGCCCAGATTGCAAGGTACTCCATCCGTCCATCGCATCACTCTGTTTTTTTTTTTTTTTTTTTTTTATAAGATTGAAGTTAAATTCAACTGTTGGAAAATAATATTGGGCATATAATCCTCCCCTGCCATGATGTTAGGGTTGAAAGCATTTTTTTTTAATTACTCCATTAATCATGCTGTAGAGAATAAAAATCTACAACTAATTATTTTAAGAACCATGATGTTTTTTAGTTTAAGAACCATGATGTTTTTTAGTTTAATAGTTGTAGATTTTTTAGTTTAATAGTGGTTTAAGAACCATGATGTTTACTCTGTATACTGTGATTCTAGAAGAGTACTCCCCTCCCCTGCCGCCCTCTGCTTATGAATTTTACTCTGCATTTAGTTACTCTGCATTTAGTTCCTCTGTATACTGTGATTCTATTGATTTACATTGTGCAAATAATAGGATTAGAATTTTCCTTATCTGTGATTCTGTATTTCAAAAATTGATGGGTCTATGTGTGTTTGACTGGTTGTTTAGTCTTTTAGATTAAAATGGAAACAGAGACTGGGTCTACTCCATCACATGAAGTTGATTCTAATGTAGTGGAGTCTAGCTCAAGAGTAAGGGAAAAGGTTGATCCGGCTTGGGAACATTTTAGCCTTGGGGCGGATGAGAAGGGACGGAATACTTTTACATGTTTGTATTGTAGGCAAACATATAAAGGTGGGGATATTAATAGGATGAAACGACACCTTGCGGGGATAAAAGGTGATATTGGATCGTGTAAAAAGGTTTCTCATGATGTGAGATACCAAATGGTGGAATATTTGAAGGAGTTTGAGTTGAAGAAAAAAGCTGAGAAACAAAGAAAGGGTAGGGGGCCAGTGGATAATTACTTTGCTCCAAGAACTACTCCAGGAGCTCAACCTGGCCTTAAAAGTGTGTTTCAAAGCAAAGAAAAGGTGAGGCAAGCTGATATGGCTATTGCAAGGTGGATGTATGACAATTGCATTTCTTTTAATGCGGTGAATTCAGTGTACTACCAAAGGATGATTGATGCTATAGCTGCTGTTGGTCCTGGTTACAAAGGTCCATCTTATCATGCTGTACGAGTCCCTTTGTTGAGGGATCAAAAGAAAGAGGTTCAATTGTTGGTTGACTCACAACGCAGACATTGGGCAGAAGTTGGATGTACACTTATGGCTGATGGTTGGACAGATACTAGACATAGGTCATTGATTAATTTCCTTGTTTACTGTCCTAGGGGAATGGTATTTGTAAAATCAGTTGATGCCTCAGAGATTGTGAAGAGTACCAACAATTTGTTTAAATTGTTTGATGAAGTAGTTACATGGGTTGGTCCAAAAAACATAGTTCACATGGTTACTGATAATGCTTCCAATTATGTATCTGCTGGTAAATTGTTGTGTGAAAAGTATAAAACTATTAGTTGGTCTCCTTGTGCCGCACATTGCCTGAATCTTGTGTTGCAGGATATGGGAAGCATGCCTCATGTGGATAATCTCAAAAACCGTGCATCCAAAGTTACAATTTTTATTTATAATCATGTGGCTTTGATTGCTTGGTTGAGGAATAGACCTGGTTGGACAGATATTGTACGTCCAGGAGCAACAAGATTTGCTACTACTTTCCTTTCATTTGGAAGCATTCATGTGCATAAGCATGACTTGCAAGCCTTAGTGACTAGCAAATTCTTTGTGGACAATAGATTGGCAAGAGAGTCAAAGGCAAAAGAAGCAGTTGCTATCATTTTGGATAATTCTTTTTGGGATGATATTAATGTTCTTGTCAAGATTTCATCGCCACTCATTCGTTTATTGCAAATTGTTGATTCTGATCAAAGGCCTGCAATAGGATATGTGTATGAGGGCATGCATAGAGCACGGTTGGGAATCGAGAAGATCTTCCGAATGAGGAAGCACTTGTACAAGCCATACACCTCAATTATAAAAAACCGTTGGGATAAGCATTTGCGTAAAGATCTTCATGCTGCTGCATATTGGTTAAATCCCGCCTTTCAATATGATGAGGAGAATTTTTGTCGAAAACCAGCAGTAAATATGGCTGTTTTGGACTATATTGGGAAAAAATATGATGGTGACAAAGAAAAGGTAATTAAGGAAACCCAATATTTTCGAGACCGTCTTGGGAGCTTTGATAGAGATCTTGCATTGTCAACAAGCAAGACCACTCATCCAGGTAAGAAGTAATTAGTTTACTTGAAAGTTAGTTTTGTCACTATAGTTAGAATAACTAAAATGATTATTCAATTGAAAGTTTGTTTGTTTATGTTGATTAATATTAGATTACGTTGTGTTATGAAAAATCAGATGAATGGTGGAAGTTGTGGGGTGCTGATGCTCCAAACTTGCAAAAATTGGCAATTAGAATCCTTAGCCAAACTTCCGCTTCTTCTGGATGTGAGCGTTGTTGGAGTTTATTTGACCAAATACATTCTAAGAGGAGAAATAGGTTGGAGCATCAAAGGCTCAATGATCTTGTATTTGTTCATCATAACTTGCGATTGAAACATAGGTAACTAAATGCTATATCTTGTCATTATATTAATTTTTAAGAAGTCATTTATATAATGTAATTGTTAGTTACTAATTATGTTCAAATTCCAATAATGAGCATGACATTTTATGATGCAGGCTTTACAACAAAAAGTTTAATTTTGACCCCATTGATTATGCAAGTATCGACAAAACTGATTTTTGGGTGTTTGTGGAAGAGGAAGACCCATATCTTAATTATGAAGAGTTGGAGAATGCAATTTATGAAGAGGGTGCATATCCAGCAAGTGCAGAGCCTTCTTCTAATATGGAAGGTTAGTTTATATGTAAACAATTTGATAACTTATAGTGATTTTTCTTTTATTTTTTTCAAACTTGTGTAAACATTATAATGATTTTTCTTTTTATTTTGTTCAAACTTGTGTGTAGAATCTGTAGATGATAGCAGTGATAATGAAGGAATTGATTTGGGAACATTTGGACAACCTATTGGCCCTCCTCCTGGATTTTCAGGGAATGATGATGAGCATGAAAACTTTGATGACTTTGATGATTTATGATCATAATAATTCTATTTGAACGTTGAAGTTCTATTTTGTATTTTAGAGATAATTTCTATGTCTTTTTGTTAACTTGGACTTTGAAGTTTTATTATTGTTTTTTAGAAATAAGTTTTATGTATTTTTGTAAGAAACAATGTGTAGTTGTGTATTGTAAGTGTAACTTGGAGGCTTGTTTATGCATTTTTACTTTGTATTGTGCATAGGTGTGAATTGTGTGTACTATGCATAGGTGTGAATTGTGAAGTGGTTTATTTACCAGGCAAATTGATTTGGATAGCTGAAGGTCAAGACCAATAAGTGAATTTTGTCTATGTAGATGTGTGAATTGAGATTTAAGCACAAAGGTGTGTGTACTGTGTATAGGTGTGAATTGTGAAGTGGTTTACTTACCAAGCAAATTGATTTAGATAGCTGAAGGTCAAGACCAATAAGTGAATTTTGTCTATGTAGATGTGTGAATTGAGATTTAAGCACAAAGGTGTGAATTGTGTGTACTGTGCATATGTGTGAATTGTGAAGTGGTTTACTTACCAGGCATATGTGTGAATTGTGTGTAGATGTTTGCTAAGGATTTGACATTTGTTATTTGTCTAGAAAGTTATGATATAAAAAATATTTGAAAGATAGATTTCTAAATGAATTAGACTATTTTAATTAATTTTTCTATTTTTTTATTAATTTAATATTTATATTTATATTTAAAATAATTATTAAATTAATTATGACGTCATCACGGTTCAACCACGGTTCGACCTCGGTCGGACCTCAAAAACCTTGAACCTCTCCCTTTTACGGTTCAATGAACGGTCTGGGTTTGAAAACCTTGCTACCCAGGAGAGAGCACAGCAGTAATATGGAAGTATAAACAATGATAAAATAGATAATAAAGAGAGTAAATAGCAAAATAGATATATTCAAAATAAGGTTAAAATGGAGTATGGAATATGAAAACAGAAACTAGTAATATCTTACTTGAATAAAAACTTCAGTCTTTGATAAACTTGAAAAAAAACTGCTGTCTTTGATACAAATTTGAAAATAAAACTGTCTGAAGAGAAATGTTACAAGATTACAAAAGGGGGAGAGAGTACAAAAGTCTTTCTGAGGGAGAGGGAAGGCTATTACAAAAGGCTTTCTAAAACTTGGAACTTAAAAACTTAGAATCTTAAAAACTTAGAAACTTGTCTTCTGTCTTCATAGTCTGTCTCTTTTATAGGTGAAATGAACCATGGTAAAGTAACTTGAGTAGGTAAATTTAACTCAAGTTAATTTGTCGGTGGTTTGGAAATTAGTACTGATGATTAATAGTCTGTCTACGTCTATCTGGGAATCTTTCAAATCTCCAGAATCTATCAGATCTCGTTTTACGCATGCTAGTAAACAGTAGTAACTTTTGAACATCTGTCTGTATCTGTCTGGACTATCTTGATTTGTCTAGAAGCTATTCACGTGTGCAGGTGAATAGTGATCTGTCGCCAGTGAAATAGTGATTTGTCGCCAGTGAATAGTGATTTCTCGCTAGTGAATAGTGATCTATCTATATCATTTTATGATCCTTAACAATCTTTCTTTTCCCAAATAGCCTCCTTGTTGAAGGTATTGGACCATATATGGCTATCCTGTTCGTGTAACTATATAAGTAGAAGCCTCTGTCTAATTCTTTCTGTATCTCATAAATCTTATTACTCATGAAATAGATCATTCTTGAGCCAGAGCATCTGGATCATTAAGCGGTAAATAAGTATCTCCTGTATACCAGTTGTATTCAAGGATACAACCCTAATCATGAATAAGAACCAAAATGTGTGATGGCCGAGCTTCCATATAATAACTACTGTCTTAAGCTGGAAGAGTACTCCAGATAGTGATCTTCATATAATTAAGTTCTCCAATCTGTGCGTCTACTTCTTGGATGACTTTGGGAAATAAATTAATCTGAATTCCAGAAGTTTTGATTAATTTATTGATAAACCCTGCTTCTAGTATATTCTGTTGGGTTTCAGGGGGTAAGGTTCTAATGGCAAGTCTCGTTTTTTGCTGAATCTTAGGGTGGAGTTTTGAAAAGATTGTTCCCATAAGATAGCTTATAGGAGACTATGATTCTGTCTTTATGGAGCTTGAATCTTCAACCTCCTTGCCAGGGAGTTGACAACCAGATGCTTCAATAAATGCACTGGTGTTAACAAGATGTAATTTCAAAGCCATTCTGTCAATGTCCTTTCGTAAATTCCTTTTAAATTGTTTTATAAGAAAATTATCTTTAAAATTTAAAGCATATATGATAAAACAAATTTTTTTCTGTACACCTTTGTGCTCTTGCTGAGCAGTGGTATAAGAGTAGCCATGATGACCAGGGTGACTGGAATTCAAAAACTTTACAAATTCTACCATGATTCTATCTATGTGACAGTGAACAATTTTTAAATAGCGAACATAGAATAATTTATGCAGAAAAGAGAGTGAATAATTTTTTAAATAATGTTGAACAAAAAATAATTTTATGCAGAGTGCTAGAAATAGTTTATGCAGAAAACAGTGAACAATTTTTATGAGAAAACAATGAACAGTTTTAATTAATGTAGAAAATAGATTTTATGAATGCAGTAAGCATGTTTGAATATATGGTAAACATGATGTGCAGAAAGCAAATTTTATTAATGTAGAAATAGATTTTATCAATGCAGAAAAACAAATTCGATTATTATGAAATTTAAGCATGAAAAAGCATTCAGATTTGACGTTTAAATTTAGAAAACACAATTTCAGTAGGTGTTTTATGAGAAAACAATGAACAATTTTTTAAATAGTGAACAGAAAATAATTTAGGCAAAAAAGAGAGTGAACAATTTTTTAAATAATGCTGAACAAAAAATAATTTTATGCAAAATCATAGAAATAGTTTTTGCAGAAAACAGTGAACAATTTTTATGAGAAAACAATAAACAATTTTAATTAATGTAGAAATTAATTCATATTTTGAAATTAAAATCTTTATATTTTACAATGCTTCTATTTAAATAAATAAAAACATAAAAAAGCTACTTATTTTTATATTTATGTTTATTTGTCGATTATCAAAAAAAAAAAAAAGTTATAAGGAACTCGAGTTTGGTGAGCTCGAGTACCGTAGAAATAAACATAAACATAATTTTATTTATAAAAGGTACTCGAGCCTGGTATACTCGAGTATTGTGTTGCATGGAACTCGAGTTTGCCAAGCTCAAGTACCACATTATTTTTTTAATCGCAAAACTGATGAGAAACTCGAGTTTCATAAACTCGAGTTTTAGAAAAGTGGTATTTTCCTATTTAGTTCCGAAATAGTGCTTTTTTGCTACAAATTTCTAAAAATGGTGGTATTTGGCCATTTTGGCCCAAATTGCTGGGCATGGAATGATTTTTAACATGAATACATCAAGTGATTTAATGAAATAAGTTTTTTTTTTTTTTTGGCATACCTAGGTGTTTATAGGAACAAGGAAACCATTTTTTTGTACTGACATGAAGGGTACTTTGATACTTAGCGTGAGTTTGGATAGCGGCTAGCCGTGTGTCTTCAGCTTTTGCGTTTTTGGTTGGGTCCCACGACACTATTCATGACCTAGCCAAAAACACAAAAATGTGCATACCAATGCATTTTTTGGGTCTCACGACACTATTCACATAATTAAAAATTATTTTGCTACAATGTTTTCAGCAATAAGTTTTTAGTTTTTAGCAAATAAGCGGTATCCAAACACACATGCTTATTACTCATATACTCACCTTATTGGTAGTTGGGTGAGAGAGATTCATTGATCACAAGAAATTCATGGATCAAAAGGCATTGTCTCTAATCTTCACACTTTGACACTAATTGTCTTATTATACTACTTCCATCACTTCTAAATATGTATTGAAATTGTAGAATAACCTTTTAAAAATATTTTGGCCCTTTGCTATGTCTGTTTTTAATGGTGAATTCCTTGTTCTTGTTGTAGGGATGGACGACTTTGACTTTACAATTGCCCTTTACTATTGGGGTAAACTTAGGAATAATCCATACAAATAAGAAGAAGGAGAGGTAAAGATATATGAACATAATAATTCTGATGAAATGTCACCTGTTGAGATATGGTTGTTACAAGTGAGACATCCAGAAGAATTACAAAGTTCTATAAGAATGCAAAGTGCAGAAGTGAATGAAAATTCTTGTGGATAAATGTGCAGAAGTGAAGGCACTTGGGGAGATAATTGTGTATTTGAAGTGGATTGAATGCTTAAATATTTTTTTGTTATTATTTGAAACAATTCAAGGGAATTTAAACATGTTGAACGGTGGAATTTAATATGACGTTTATTGGAAACCTTTATGCAGTTGACTAGTCCTTGTTCACTATGATTTCCTTGTCTTGAAAACTTGTCTTGTAACCTTCGCTAAATATTTACTACTCAATAATGCTTATCTAATTTTATCAGTGGGAATGTAACAAACATGAAATGTGGACTGGTGTCCATCAGATATGTAGTGGCTTCATCAAAACCTTCTAAAAGTTGATGTTACAATATGTATACATGACTTTTAGAGTGACTATAACTCTGTATATATGACATTTAGAGAGATTTTTATTTGTTTCCGTATTGTCTGTGTTGGTGACGAACTTTTAACAACCATGATGGCTTCTCTATTGAATTAAGCTTCAATAAGTTTCTCATTCCACGAACTACTAATGCCAAATGCCACACGTATTGCTGAAAAATGGTCCATTATCAATTTACTTGAGATTATGATGCCCTATGTTGAACAAAAGACTGAACAAAAAGCTTTTTATTTAAAATTTACTCTTTAAATTACAATACTTTACAAGCACCACTGATATTACACTAGTGCACACACGGCACTCTTACGTTCACACACCATCCTCAAATACACTAGCACACACCTAACATCTTACACCTTACCTCTAGACACCTAGCTGTTACTAGGACACTTATTTTGACTTTGCTTGACTTCACACTCTACAACACTCGAAGCTTTATGGACTTCACTTCACACATTCACACTTCACCTACCACTTCTCTTCACATCACCACACTTCACACACACAGCTTGGTGCTTTATGACGCAGAAAAACTGAGAACCACTTCCATATTTAGTACCTATTTGTTTCCACTTTTTCAGCCCAAAAAAACCCGTTTTGAAGCCCGTTTGGTTAAGGTATAAAAGCAACTTTTTTTAAAAAGTTGCGTTTTGGGCTTGTGAAGAAAATGTGCATTTGCAAAAAGGAGCTCAGCGGTCCATTTTGGAAAAAAGCCTGTGCGCGTTAAACCTATCCGTTGGACTGTGTGGGGCAATTACCAAATTAACCTTGAATATCCTTGCTCCTTTGTTACAGACCAACACCGATCAAGAAATAATGAACCAAATACAAACATAGCACCACCCAACTATCACCGGTCTACCACCACAACCCATTTCAACATTTGATAATCCAAACACAAAATCAAACCAAAAATAACTCAAAATCAACACAAAACAACTTAAAATCAACTCAAAACCCATCCCAAACCCAACTCAAAATCAACCCAAAACAAAATCAACTCAAAATCTAACCCAAAATTCACAGAAAATCAACTTGAAATTAAACCATTAACTGAAAACCCATAACCCAAACCCAAAATCAAAATCAAATACAAACCCAATGGTGGCAGAGACTTAAGGGATCTGAGAATTAAGGAGAGAGATGAGGGATTTCCTTATGTTTCAATCATCTTCATCTTCTTCATCATCATCATCATCGTCATCTTCTCTCTTCCTTGTAGCTTTAGAACTGTCAAAAAAAAAAAAAAAAAGATGCAGAGACTTTGAGGGATGAGAGAAGGGCGGAGTTAAACTGAGATTATAAAAAAAAGTGTTTTGTAATAAAAAAGTAAGAGGCGGGTATTTTATGGGTTAGGTGGGAAATAATTAAAAAAAGTGAGAAAAAATATTATTTTAATAAAAAGTGTGTATAATAGATAAACTGATGTAAGTGTTTTGTAAAAGTGATAGTGTAAAATAGAAAAAGTAAGTTTTTTTGTGTAAAATAGACGGATTCTTTTAGATATACTGATGTGGTTGCTATTATATCTCTAAACTTTTTAAATTAGTACTTTTTTTTAGAAAAAAAAAATAGTGCTATTGACAGAATATTTTTATAATAATTTCATAATAATTAGTTGATAAGAAGTCATTAATAGTAATAACAAAGAATCATGACACTAAAAAGAACTAAACACAAACATTATTAAAATAATACCAATATATTATTATTATTAGTAAGTATATGAAGTAGTTGATTTAAGTATGAAATAAACTCTCTTATATGTACGTGATCCTTTTTGGTAATTTACCCCTCAAACTGCCACTTTTATAAGTGCTAGCCAAACACTCAGCTTTTTCAAAATACACTTTTTAACAGCTTTTACTAAACACTCAGCTTTTTGAAAAGACACTTTTTCATATTGCACTTTTTAAAGACTCTACTTTTTCAAAAATCTCAGTTTCAAAAAGCTGAACCAAGCTCACCCTTATACTTGTTCTATGTCGGTTAAGAAGCTTCTAGCTTCATCTTTTTAATGACAATAAAATATTATCTTTCACCAAGCTTCTAGATACTGCATAAAGTTGTGGCTGAAATTTATTTAGCCAAGGAAGTCTCTATGAAATTTCGAAAGAGAAAGAGAGAGAAAGACAGTGCTTGATGTTTAATAGTCCCCCTCAAGACGGACTCTCTCTCAATTCTACCTTGGTCACCATACCATCCCTTGGTGCTTGTTTCCCCCTGAAAAGTGCTTTTGTAGCTTACAGACATTGTCTAGCTAGGCTTTGCTCTCAAATCTCTTTGGTTGCTCCATGTAAACTTCTTGATCCAACTCTCCATGCAGGAAAGCATTCATTACATCATCCATTTGCTATAACTTCCAAGATTTACTTGCTGCAAGTGCTATTAGGACACGTATGGTGGTGATCTTTGCCACTAGGCTAAACATTTTGTAAGGTTGAATTTATTCAATCATTTTGGTGGCTTTATTTTGTGTCAAATTTGCTTGTAATTCAGAATTTAGAAATCCTATATTTAGGTGGGAATCATGTAAGGGTAGTGTGCAAGAGAGTGTGAAGAAAAACTCAAGAGTGTGCACTCAAGAAGAGCCTCGTAACTGGATCTCGCAACTGGCAAGTCGTCAGAATGGCACATATGTGAAGCATGTAAGGGGAGCTGAAGGGTCACGCTAGCTATTGCACTACAGGACAAAACTTCCAATCTGTCTAGGCAGTTAACTCGTGACTCAAACTTGCGATTCGTTCCAGTCACGAGCTCGAGTCGCCAGAATGCCCTGTTTGGTTGTAACTAACTCTTCACATTCCTCGCACACCCTACTATAAATACCCCTTATACCCACGAAATGTAGAGAACTTCCAGAAAGAATTTTGAGAGAGAAACCCTAGAGAAAAACAAGATTGACTCATCCATAATCTTCATCCTTGATTCTTCAAATTCCTCTACTCTCACTCTCTCCATTGACATATACTTGAGAGGTACATTTAACCAAATCCTTATCTCACCATACCCATATCAGTGAGAAGGTATTTTGGTTCTTGGGAAACAGTTTAGAAGGGACCAATTCATTTTGGTTGACGCAATGGGAGATTGTGGGATCCAATAAGCTAGAGAAGACAAAGTTCGGCATAACCCTGTTAGAGCAAAAAGCTTGGAGGGTTTAGGTGCACTGGGTAGATTAGGCTTAGAGGGTCTTATACTATTCATGTATCCCAACTTCATTCTCTAGTGGATTATTGATCGCTTTGAGGGTGGTGGAGAGGTTTTTTGCCGAGTACTTCGGTTTCCTCTTCAATAACACATCGCCGTGTTATCTTTATGTTTGCATCCTTCTACCCTTACTCTTTACCTTTTAATTACTGCTGTGATTGTGATTAAGTATGGTTTAGAGTGTTTTTACCAATTTGAGTTTAGCTTATATTCATATTCCGCACATATATTATTTGATTATAAGTTTTAGTTGGTAATTTGTAAATTGGGGTTCTAAACGTTCATAGGTGTTTCACACCCTATTTGAACTTTCACTTTTCATCATAATCTAGCCCATATTGTTGAGAGAATCCTCGAACTACCAAGCTAGCCTTCTTTCTTCCGATCCATCTGCGCGGGTCTTGACTTTATAGACCCATTTACAAGAAATGGGTTTCACATCCTTGGGCCTTGGCACAAGATCCCAGATTTGATTTTGCTTTAATGCTTGAATTTCTTCTTTCATTGTTTTTCTCCATTCTTATCTTTGAGATGCTTTCTTCATATGTCGATGGCTCTTTTGTGTTTCCATCTTCTGTGGCCGCTGCATTTGCATACTCGGGATTGGGTTTTCGTTTTGGCTCACTTTCATCTTCAAAAGATTGTAACTCATCAGTTTCCGTGAATTGATCTTTCCCAGACTGCTCTCCCATGCTCTCAGGCAATTTTTCTTTAGTTTCCTTTGAGACTGTTAGCATTGCTTCCTTTTCTACTGCTTCTTCAACTGACTCTATCATAGCCAGACATGATCCAACAGCCCATTCTTCTTCGCCATCATCTTCTAGGTTGCTGGACGTTGCTATATTTCCTTAAGCTATTCTCCACTTGAATCGACAGTCTTAAGCAAAGTGACCCATTTTTCTACACTTGAAACACTTGATATTACGACTTTTGGGACTCGTGGATTGTCATTCATTATTATCGCGACTTCCTCGAGCTCCTCCATCTTGAGAGCTCTCTTCATTTTCTTTGTCTTCATTATTTCTATTCTTAGAACCTGCATTAAATCTTCTCTTAGGTCGGTCTTTATATTGACTGTCGCATAACCTCAGAAGAAGTACATATTGACCAGTTAAAAAAATTTGACCTGCCTGAAGTCTTTAAAACCAGAGTCTATGACCACTATAGATATGGAATTTAAAATCTCAAAGAGCATTACAATCACATGTAAAAACTAGTCTAGAATAATCCAAGATTATTGTTACTCTCTACAAATCACAGTCCCTATGCATATATTTAGCTGATATTGTTCCACTACGAATTTTATTTTAATCGACACAAAAGAAGACCTCATGAATAAAACAAAATATCCAGTAGAGACCAAAGCAATGGAGCACACACTTACAAAATTCTTGTGCTCAATGTTGATTCCAAACATTCAGAGGATTATTCCAAACATGCTTAAAGTCGACACAAAAGAAAACCAAACAAGCTTAAAATCGACACAAAAGAAAACCTCATGAACCGTGGCAATGGCTGTCACTTGGAGAAGCAGGAGGCCAATGTCTCCAGTGGAGGGCGGCAGTGTCGTGGCAGCTGGGCTTGGGTCTATTCAATCCCTCTCTATCGTGGGTTTGTGAATCTTACATCAAATTGCAAATTGCAAATTGCAAATTGAAAAATTGAGTTTTGATTGGGAACCGGGCTAGGTCTTCTTTGTCTCTTATGTGTAAATTTAATTTTATAATTTTTTAATAAAGAGAAATGCCACATCATTAAAAAAATGTTAGGTCATTATTCCGTTAGCCACATAAGCAACACCGCCAATGGAAGTTAACAAAAAGACTTACATTACTCATTTTGAAAACTTGAGGAACCAATTGCACTTACTTGAAACTTAAGGGACCAATTGTGCTTGCAAAGTAAATTTGAGAGACTAACATTGTAGTTTTGCCAAAATTTTTTATTAAAGAATTAAACCGGGGAACAAAAAGTGGTGGAAACTTTTCTAAAAAAAAAAAAGCGGTGGACTTGGGCAATGCAATTAGTACGCCCACTATTTCCATCAATAAAAAAAATTAAAAAAAAAATAGTAGCCCCACTATTTCTAGCAATAAAATTAAAAAAAAAAAATAGTACCCACTATTTCTATCAATAAAAAAAAGAGTCTGGTTTATGTATGCTCTATGGGCACACAATAATATACCAATTTTGAAAAAAAATTTATCTGAAATTGAAAAGTTTTGACAGCTTTTTTAATTTTAAATAAATTTTTTTTCAAAAATAGATTTGTTAATGTATGAATTGGTATACTATTATGTGTTTTTAGGGTATACGTTAGTAAAATCCTAAAAAAAAATGGTATGCCTACTATTTCTATCAATAAAAAAAAATAGTATGCGCACTAAGTTAAAGAAGTCAAACTTGTTCAGTGTGCAATCCAGCTGGTTGTTGGGGGGTGGTTTACACCACACCTAAGGTGTGGTTTTCCTTCATGTTTGACTGCACCTCAACTGTAAATGGTTAAGAACCAGTTTATACATGACACGGTGCACCATATTGGTTCGGTGTGGTTAGTTTGATTATGTAAGCTTAGCTTTGAAAAAAAAAATTTCTAAAATGAGAATAGCATGATAATCAACTGAAATCACAACAAGATAATCATACAATAGGGCAATCAATAAATAAAATTACAATCTTTGAAACCTAGAAACAAAATCAAGTAGCAAACATTGCAACAATAGGCACAAGTGAACAAAAAAAAAATCCATAGAAACAAAATCAAACATCAAACAACAAGAGTGAACTAAAAAAACTCTAGAAGCAAAATCAAACACTTTGAAATCACAAAAACCCAAATGGAAAAAACAAAACCCAACCCATAAAAGATAAATCAAAACCTTCTCTTGAAACTTCTAGAGAATAGTTATGACGAAGGGAAGAGAGGAGAGGTGAAAACTCTAAGAATGATGGCATTTAGTGGTAGATGATGACGGTGGTAGCGGTGGAGGCTGAGGAGAGAAAGAGAAGACTAGTTGTTCTAGGCAGACTAGTGAATGATAGAGAGGGAAGATATAATAAATATAAGCTACGTCGTATAAGGTAGTGGCTTAAAGCTTAAAATGACATCGTTTAGTACCATTTAAAAAAAAAATGGAACGGTGTCATTTATTACATGTGATTTTTAAAAACTGAATCTGAAAGACTTGGAAGTTGGAACCGCAGCAATCCTAATTATATCTATTAGCCTCTGAGCACGCGCTAACGTGCGTGGTCAGAGGCTATTCTATTTTTTGGATGTGGATTAATAATTTGTATTTATTATAATTTGAGATTTCTACTTTTTGAATTACAAAAAAAAAAAAAAAAAAAAAAAAAACTAAGGGTGTGATGAAGTAAAAAAAAAAAAAAAAATAGAATACTTGGGGTGAGTTTTGTAGATTAGAGGAGTTTTAAAGAGTGATCCTATTTAGTAGGGAGTTAGTGAGTAAAAGTAGGAATTTAAATCAACATAAAAAGTAGAAGTTTATTAAAAGCAGGAAGACATTTCAACGTAAAAGTAGGAATTTATTATTTTTTTCAATATACTATTTTAATATCATTTTTAAGTTTTAGGTAGGGGTATTTTTGACAGTAAAAAAAGCAATAACTAACTTTCGTTTGCTAATTTACTATTTTAACCCCATTTTAAAGTTGTTGGTTAATTAATTTAGGGGTATTTTTGACAAAAAAAAAAAAAACTAACTTTCTGAATCTTCTTAATATATACAGATATATATATATATATATATATTATACAGTATTCGTGTGGTGTGGTTCTTATCAGTGTGCAAAACTCGTGCTTGGTTCACCAAACTACACTCTGCCGTTGGAACTCGAAAACACTGCCAGTCACCACGCCTATCACTTGCGATGGATGCTTGCGGCGAACAACTTGATTGGCTTTGGCTAGTTTTGTAGGTTGCTGGTGGCGCCTAAACACCCCTAAAAGAAGTGGAAAGGCAACTTTTTTTTTTTTAATGGGTAAATTCAATTAACATATTTTGGGGTTTGTGCTAATGTCTGTTAGTCATTTTTCTCAATGGTTCGTTTGGAAACAACTTATTTAGTTTTTTACTAAAAACTTTTTATTTAAAGTATACTAAAGTATACTTATACTTTGGAAAAATAAAAACTCAAAAATTTGTATATAAAAGCTCAAAAAACAAAATGTTTGCTTATAAGTTAGTTTCAAACACGCACAAAGTTTGTTTTAGGAATCAAATTGATTAGTTTTGATAAGTCTTGGACTTGATTAGCATTAACACAAGCCTCCAAGTATGGTAATGGAAGTTAGCCTTTTTTTATAATCAACAAAGAAAAAATAATAATAACCAAAGAAACAAGAGTCAAAAGTGATTTTTGAAATCTTAGGGATCAAAGCTATCGTGATATAATTTATTGGACAATCCAAATGGATTGTATTAAAGTTTCTCTATTTTTTAAAGATAATGAGTTTGGTACTTTTGTAATGGTTTTAAAAATCGGAATGGTCAAACAACTGGAAGAGTGAGTGGTTCTTAGTTTTTTGGTTCAACCGGAGTTAGACCAATAATCACCAGTGTTGTCATAAATAATAAATAAATCATTTTAAAAGACTAAAAAATGTTTTTCTAAAAAGTTTTTTAACTAAAATATTTAGTTAAAAAATATATAAAAATATTAAAAAAATAATGTGAGTTTGGTTTCTATGTATTAAATTTAGGAAATAAAAATATCAAAACGCACCACTCATATATAAAAAGTTTATAATTGCTTTGAGGCTCTTCTATTTTTTTTTTCTAAAGATTAATAATTTTCATTTATCATAATTCTAATTTGTTATGTTTTCCAATCACGCAAATACATAAAGGTGTGATGAGATTTATATATAAAAAAATTATTTCACCCACAAATGCATAAATCTCATCACACCTCTAAGTATTTTTATGATTAGAAACTATAGCAACTCGGAATTATGATAAATGAAAAATTTTAACCTTTAAAAAAAAAAGTGCTTCTTAACACATGCGTGAGCGTGTGCTCAGAAGCTAGTATCTAATTGAACACTATGTATTTGTCCAATGAGATTTTTAAATTTGCTAAAATATAGCAATATTTTTTGAGTAAACAGTAATATTTATTAGAACACACACGAAAATAATAATAGTGTTTTAAACTTCACATTGGTTGTGTGTGTCTAGTGTCCGCTGTTTATAACCCTAGTATACAACTACAAAGGTTAGGCCCTTTTGTAGTTATACTTTGATTATGTAATGTATTATAAACCCAGTTTAAAACACTATTATTATTTTTGTGTATGTTCTAATAGTGTCCGTTGTTTATAAACCCGGTTTAAAACACTAGTGTCCGCTGTTTATAACCCTAGTCTATAACTATAAAGGTTAGATCATTTTGTAGTTGTACTCTGGTTATGTAATGTATTATAAACCCGGTTTAAAACAATATTTTTATTTTCGTGTGTGTTCTAATAAATATTATTGTTTACTCAAAAAAGAAAAGAAAATAGGGATGTTTATCGCACATTGACTGTGTGTGTCTAGTGTCTATTATTTATAACCTTAGTCTGCAATTACAAAAATTATGCTCTTTTGTAGTTGTACTCTGGTTATGCAATGTATTCTAAAATATAGCAATATGAAAGATAAATTTGTAGCTGTTTAAAAAGAAAAGAAAACAGCATTATTGTAGTTGAATAAGTTAATGTATTATAAATGTATTTAGGAAATTTGAGCAATTATTTGGTAAGTTTTAATATCAATTTTATCTTATTGTAGTCCCAAATGGCCAAAAATCAGTACACCAAAATAACAACTTATATTACAGGGCGATAATAGTTTACTTGTAAGTTATATTGATTCTCTTGAAAGTTTTGCTACTGTAGAGGTGAGCTTTGAGAGACATTATTAAGGACACCCTATTTTATTTTCTTGTATGCTATAGATAAACACAAATATTTACTTATCAAAAAAAAAAAAAAACACAAATATTTAGGAATTTATGGGACACAATAAGATAATTTAAAGACCGTAGAATTATTCTTATAATAAAAAAAATTATAGAATTATATTATTATTATTATTATTATTATTATTATTATTATATATTTAATACTTATATATATATATATATATATATATATATATATATACACTGACATGGCCTTTTTAAAATTTTTTTGGGTAAATTTCACAAACATACCCTGAGGTTTGAGCTAATGCCAATCAAGTCCATAACATTTAAAAATTCACCATCTAAGTCCAATACCCCCAAACGGCTGTAACGCTGTTACTTATTATTTTTTTAGTTTCTCTTTTTTTTTTTTCTTTGAGTTCTTTCTTCCTCTGATCCTCTCACCTCTCTCTCGCTCTCCGATTTCTACTTTCTTTCTCTTCTCTTCTCTCTCTCTATTCCTCTGACCCTCTAGCCTCTTTCCTAGATTTCTATTTTCTCTTTCTTCCTCTAATCATCTCATTTCATAACCTCTGACTATCTTGTCTCTCTCTTCGTCTTTCTGGTGGCGTCATGGTGGTGGGTTTTGGTTTGGATCATTGGTTCTAGGTTTATTGTGGGGTGGTCGGTGGCGGATTATGAATTTTTGTTGATAACGGTGGTCTTTGGTCCCTTGTTTCTGGGGTTGTGGATGGGTTTATTGGGTCGCGTTTCAGGTCCAATCCAATCGCCCCGACTCCGAGACCGCTGATAGTCGTTATTAGCAGCCCCAGTGCCATCGGCAAGGACGCCGTCATCAACCGCCTGATGGAGCTCTGCCAAAACCTCCACTTCATTGTGACCGCCATGAGCTGCGCCAAGTGGTTCAGCGAGACCGTAGGGAAAGACTACTACTTCTTGACGAAGGAGCAGTTTCTAAGAATGGTGGGGCAGGACAAGCTGCTTGACCACGCGCTAGGTTTGTGGACGGGTTTTGCTGATGGGTTTATGGGTATCTTTAATGGTGTTTGTGGGTTTTGCTGATGCCATTGTTGTGTTTGTGGGTTTTGCTAATGCCATTGTTTTTTGCTGGGAATTAGTGGTCGCTGGGTTTGTGCGCATTGTTGCGTCGATGGTTAAGATTTTTTTTTCTTTTGTTTGTTTTACTGAGAAAGTTCAGGTTCTTCCATTTATTTTTTCTCTTCAGAGGAAGGGATGAGAGACTTGGGACGTGAGAGGAGAGATGTAACAGCGTTACAAGCCGTTAGGAGATAGGGACTAAGATGGTGAGTTTTTAAATGTTATAAACTTGATTAGTATTAATCCAAACTTTAAGGTATGTTTGTGAAATTTAACCAATTTTTTTTTTTTACCTTTTCCTTGTTAAAGCTGTAAGTCACTTTGCTTATTTGACGAAGTTGTAACGTGGGACGTGGTTCTCTAGGAGGAGAGACATTAGACAAGCATTGAAAAAAACAAAAAATAAAAGCCATTCTCCTTCATTATTACTTTACCTATCCATTCTTCTCCATTTCTCCTTTCAAACTTGTCACTTCGGAAGCTGAAGCCATTCTCTCCTCTTTTGTTTAACTTTGAAGTGTCTCACAATCTCACTCTCTCGGTCTCAAGTATTGTTTCTGCAAAAATAAAAAATTTCAGGTAGTTGATGCTGCTAAGGTAATTCACCTAAAAAATAATTGAGGATCACATTTTAATCTTTAGTTTTTTACCCCCTCTCTCTCTTTCCATTGAGTTTTTTACATCCCACGATCTTGAATCATCGTTCTAATGGGTTTTCTGGTTGGATTTGAAGGGAAACAATGCAACCTTTTGTCTTTTTGCTGTAAAATGCATATATTTAAACATTATTTTACAAAACCGGTTCAATCGCCTTGGTTCCTGGTTTTCAATGTTGAACCTCCGAATCCGATTACAGGGGTTTTATTTTTAATTTTTCCTTTTTCTTTAGTTTCCGATTTGTAACTATATCGGACATGATTAGTTGTTGATTCTCAGTTGATCTAGTCGGACTAGCTGGTCCGGTCTGGTTTTGAGAAGAAAATACATTGGAGACTCTAGTTTAATCTAAGCATATGGATATTTTTTTTTTTTAAATAATCAAATCCTTCGAACTATTTTATTAGTTACGCAAGATTTGAAACTATTTTGGTATCTAACAAATTGAGTTTGTTAAAGACGATTTTGCTCTTTGAAATTGCACTTGAAAATCGTCGAGTTTCAAACTCGAGTATAAAATACTTGATTTTTAAGTGCAATTTTGGAAACACTCGATTTTCAAGTGCAATTTTAAAGGACAAAATTGAGTCTAACAGACTCGATTTGTTAAATATCAAAATAGTTTCAAACCTTACCTAACTAATAAAATAATTTGAGTTTTATAGTTATTTTCAAAAAAAAAAATCTAGTATATGGGTATGAAACATCCTTCTAGAAACTTAAATCTTGGATTTTTCCTCCTACACCTCATTGCACTTATATTTATGGAGTGACAAATATAAAATGGAATATTTAGAAGCACTTCTTTTGTATTCGTTGCTTATATAAGGGAGAAAAAACATGGATAATTTAAACGTAAGTAATGGCGTCCTCTTTGTATCTTTTGAAATTTGTGTCCACACTTTCTTTCCTCTCACTACAAAAAACGGGGCCTTTAGGCCCCGTTTTTTTGGGCCGCGTTTGCAAAAACGTGGCCCAAAACGGACTGAAGCCGCGTTTTTTAAAACGCGGCTTAAGTCCACTCAATGGGCCGCGTTTTTGTAAACGCGGCCCACAATATCAGCTTGAGGCCGCGTTTTTCCAAACGCAGCCCACAATATTAGCTTGAGGCCGCGTTTGGAGACGCGGCCTCAGCGTTTTTCTGAAGGGTTTTCATGTTCCAAATTCATTTTTTGATGTTCCGAATTCATTTTTTGCTCATTACGCCTCCAAGCTTCCTCCAAGCCTCATCACGCCTCCAAGCCCTCCAAGCCTCGATCCGATCGGCCTCCATCTCCGATCTCCATCTCTGAGCCACGACGCCTCCATCTCCGAGCCACGACGCCTCCATCTCCGAGCCACGAAGCCTTGATCTCCATCTCCGATCTCCATCTCCGATCGGCCTCGATCTCCGATCCGATCGGAGATGGAGGCTTGGAGCTCCAAGCCTCCATCTCCGATCTCCGATCCGAGATCGAGGCTCGGAGATGGAGATGAAGGCGCTCCAAGCCTCAATCCGATCGGCCTCGATCTCCGAGCCACGAAGCCTCGATCTCCATCTCCGATCTGCCTCGATCTCCGATCCGATGGAGATGAAGGCGCTCCAAGCCTCGATCCGATCGGCCTCGATCTCCATCTCCGATATGTTCTTGTTCAAATACGTAATGTTTTATTGTTTAAATTTGCTGGGTTTTAATTTGTTTGTGTTTGTGTTTGTTTAAATATGTAATGTGTTTGTGTTCAAATTTTTTGCTGGATTTGTGTTTGTTCAAATATGTAATGTGTTTGTGTTCAAATTTTTTGCTGGGTTTGTGTTTGTTCAAATATGTAATGTGTTTGTGTTCAAATTTTTTGCTGGATTTGTGTTTGTTCAAATATGTAATGTGTTTGTGTTCAAATTTTTTGCTGGGTTTGTGTTTGTTCAAATATGTAATGTGTTTGTGTTCAAATTGTTTGCTGGATTTGTGTTTGTTCAAATTGCTGGGTTTGTGTTTGTTCAAATTGCTTGGTTTGTGTTTAATATAAATTGCATTTATATTTATTGTTTAATCTGAATTTTTTTTTTTTTTGAATATTTTTGAAAATATTCAGCATTATTTTTTTTGAATAAACCTTGGTCTTAGGCTGCGTTTTAAACGCGGCCATAGACCTTGGATTTAGGCCGCGTTTCTAAAAGTGCGGCCATAGACCCCGGAGGCCTATAGTTGCGGGGTTTAGGCCACATTTAAAAATGCGACCTAAAAAACCGCGGCTATAGGCATTTTGGGCCTATAGCCGCGTTTTTCGGACCTTAGGCCGCGTTTTAAAAACGTGGCCTAAAGTCCTTTTTTTTGTAGTGTCTCAACGTTACATCTCATGGCCCCTTGCTCGTTTTCCTCTATGCAGCCTCTTTGCCATGGTCACGAAAGGTCTTACTTGTTGCAATTTAAGGAAAGCTTTGTCATTGACAAAACTTCTTCCACTGATCCATTGACCTTTCCCAAGGTTGCATCATGGACATTAGAAGGAAACAACAGTGACTGTTGCTCATGGGATGGGGTAGAATGTGATGAGTTCACGGGTCATGTCATCGGTCTTGACCTCCATAGCAGCTGTCTCTACGGTTCTATTAACTCTAGCAGCAGCCTTTTCAATCTTGTTCATCTCCGAAGGCTTGATCTTGCTGATAATCATTTCAACAACTCTCAAATTCCATCCACAATTTCTAATCTATCCAAACTAACATACCTTAATCTCTCTAATTCTTCTTTTTCTAGTCAAATTCCAATAGAATTTTCACAACTGTCCCAAATGTCATCCCTCGATTTGTCTTTCAACCATGATTTGGAAATCAAGAAGCCAAGTCTAGGACGTCTAGTTGGAAATTTAACTCGCCTAGAAAAGCTTCATCTGAGTGGGGTGAGCATAATCTCCATTGTGCATAATATCTTGGCAAATTTGTCTTCTTTAACGTCCCTTTGTCTTAGTGACTGCAAATTGCATGGAGAATTTCCAGTAGGCATCTTTAAGCTTCCTAATTTACGAGTTCTTAATGTGCGGAAAAATAAAGGTCTCACCGGTTATCTACCTGACTTTCAATGGAGTAGTCCCCTTGAGGAAATGATCCTTGCAAACACAAGTTTCACAAGTAAGCTACCTACTTCAAAAGGAATGGCTCCTTGACTAAAATTGATGTGAATAGTTGCAACTTCTCTGGGTTCATTCCATCTTCACTTGGTAACCTCACGCATCTAAATTTTCTGCATCTTTTAATTAACACTTTCAAGGGCCACATTCCATCTGCCTTAGGAAAGCTCATCCAACTTTCTTTTCTACACCTTACCAATAATGTATTGACTGGTCCAATCCCTTTTGACACTATAAAAAACGGGGTCTATAGCCGCGTTTCAAAAATGAGGCTATAGACCCCAAAAACGCGGCTATAGGATATAGCCGCGTTTCCTATAGCTGCGTTTACAACCCAATGGGATTCTACAAATAGCTTCAGCATGCTCCCTTTGGAACAAATATAAAATAAGCTCACTTCTCCACCAATGTAACTCTGCGTCAATAAGATCTGAAACCAATGAATCACCAATATCCTCATTGACTAGAAAGAGGATTTTATTTGTTGGATGATTGGGGATCCATCTATCCTCCTAAACTCCGATTGAGGAGCCATTTCCCACTCTCCAAAAATATCCAGATTTCAATATAGGTAATGCATATGATAGGCCAAGAATATATTGACCTCTTTGGTAACTTAATCAATTAATTTAGATAAGTAAAATTAATTAGATTCAATTACATGTAATAAGCATGGTAGCACAAACAAATCACCAAATAACTAAATGTAGCAGAAAATAAATTTTGACACTGGTGATTTATTTACGAATGGGGAAAACCACCGAGGTAAAACCCCACTGGGTGAATTTAAGGTAACCACTCCCGAGAATCCATTATTATCAAAACAAGCGGTTATAAGTAAAAGGAATCCCAGTAATTAATACCAACCTATAGTTGAACCCTTATCACAATACCCAATTGGACTTGTAATGTAGTGACAATCTCTCCTTTCAATGCATGGCTCCCAGTACGTGACTAACCAATCGATGCACAGATCCAAATACGTGACTAACACACCAACTTGAGAAAGATGTTGGTTGTAAAGTTCTTCAGTTCATATAAACGATGAATATCAAGAAGTGCCTTGGTTACAAAACCTTTGGCGCAAAGACACAACAGCTTCTACATGGAATATGATGAATTAGGCCAAATTCTGTCTCCTGTCACAATTTGCATGCACAATCAATTTGTATTGAGTTGCATTTCTTTGCATCACCTTTGACGGCCCTTAAAATAATCTTTATATATGTCTAAGATTGTGAGAAAAAAAACCCTACACAAATACACTTGGATATGTGTGAAAACAGATCTGGAAATCTGAATTTCATAATTCTTAACAAATACAGCTTCTATCGAGAGTTGTCAAGCTTCAAGCATTAAACCTCTATAAATATTATCTGTCAAGTTTTAATAAACAACACTTCTTCACTTGTTTCTTGGACAGATTTGCATGGCTTCAATACTAAACTTGAATTCTTGTTCCTTGAAGTACTAAACTTATTCTAGATCTACCCAATTACATAACATATTTCTCTAATAATATCCACTATTAGGACATATGTGATTCATGTTAGGAACATATATCAATATTTTATGTAATTGGCTAATCCTTTGACAAAACGTACTTTACTTGTAATTGGGTAGATCTAGGATGTGTTTAATACTTCAAAAAGTCATGCAAGTTTGTCCAAGAATCAAGGAAGAAAAGTGTAGGATTTTAAAGCTCGACAGCTAGCATCTATCGAGATTTAAAAGCTGCTAAAGCCCATGGCTCGACAGCTAGCTTGATAGATAAAGTAGCTGTCAAGGTTTATGAAACTCAGTTTTTCAGGACTGTTTTTCACCCAATCCGTGATTGCATGTTTGGGCTTTCTTTTCTCACAACCTTAAACATATATAAGGATTATTTTAAAGGTCGTCAAAGGTCTCGCGAGTGTGAAGCAAAGTTTTGTTCATGCAAATTGTGATCGGAGACAAAATTTGCGCTAGTTCATCTTTCTTCTGAAGAAGCTGCTGTGTTTGTACACATTAGGGTTTTATGACCAAACAACTTCATAATCTTCATTTCATTATATGATGGACTGTAAAACTTTGCAGCCAACATCTTGCTCTAGTTGGTGATCAAGTCACATACTGGGATTCGCGCAATTGGTTAGTTACGTACTGGGAGCCGTCCATTGAAAAGGAGATATTGTCACTACAGAACAAGTCCAATTAGGTATTGGGTAACGGTTCAACTGTAGGTTGGTATAAGGTGCTGGGATTCCTTTATTTGTAACCGCTTGTTGTGATAATAGTGGATTCTCAGAAGTGGTGACCTTAAAATCACCTGGTGGGGTTTTTGCCATGTAAGTTTGCCTCATTCGTAAAAAAATCACCGTGTCAATTTATTTTCCACTACATACCTTAGTTAATTGGTGTTTTGTTTGTGCTACCACGCGCTTTGCATGTTAATTTGATTAATTAATAAACTTGGGTAATTAATCAATTAATTCATCACAAGGGGGCCAATACGTTTTTAGCCTGTCATCCACATATGTCCTAACAGCATATGTTGAAATAATCACATGTCATCTTTTTCTTTTAAGCATTTGTTGTTAATGGCATCATCACAGATGGGTGTTTGGTTTAAATTGAATTGTTTATGAAAATATACCATTTCAATTTGAAACTTCTTAGAGAGTGAGATTTAATTTAAAACCAACCATAATTATAGGTTTTTTTATGGAAAATATAAAACCTTGAGCATTGTTAGGACTTGTAAATGTGACACTTGACATAGACACAAACTTAATAGTTTTTTTTTTTCTTTTTTTTTTTTGAGAAAACAAACTTACTCGTATTTGTTGACTTTTCTGGTTTTTTTAACTTTAAAGAACTACAAAACGAATAAAAATAAATAATGTGAAGAATAAAATTTAGCTACAAAATTGGTTATAACCTTAAGTTATAACTTTACTCAATAAAATAAAAATTACAACATATTTTGAAAATCTAATTGTTGAATTGCATATTCTTTACTCTCTTAATACACATGTCAAATTTTGTGTCAATCAGATTTTATTTACTCTATAAACTTATATTTTTTGGATAATTTTAAATTACAAAAACATGCAATTTTAAACAATTTATTTATGATATAGCTATTAATCGTTAATTTCCTAAAAATTTTGCAAGCATAGAAATTATGAGAAAAAGATGTAATCCAATGGTGGATTTGTCAAAATTCACCTCTAATAAAAAGATTTTAAGCAAGATTGTAACCTTAGGTTACAAAAAATTTTGTAGCTAAATTTTGTCCACAGCGTGAATGAATTTCTAATCTTTTCTCTTTATAAAAAAATAAAGGAAATGAAATGAAACCTCTATAAGTAGGATACACATTTAGTGCGGCTAATACCCGTGTAGTAATAAGTCAATGGCAGAGATTGAAAAGAAAGAAAATTCACTTTTTTTTTTTTTTTGAATAGAAAGAAAATTCACTTTTAATTTCAGTGCTTAGATTAAATAAAAATTAAACTTTTAACTTTTTTACATTTTTGGTAATGTATAGGTTGATTTAATTAATTAACAATCAGTTTGATTTAGGCCTGCAGGGCAGGTAGGTCCAGTCCAGGATTTAACTGAGCCCAGCACACATTCTTTCAAAACCCTAAAATCAGATCCAACGGACAATATAAATCCTTATTACCATCCAAAAGCAATAAAGAATATAAGGGATTTGATCAAACATTGACATTCAAAAGTGCCAATTAATTTGGTAAATAAATTTTCTGGGCGATTGTACAATGGCCAGAAACTTATTACACGGAGAAAACACCTAATTTTCTCTTTATAGATAAATGTGCATGTTAATCTGTTTAACTATACATCTAAATTTCGCATGGGTCTCACATTTGTTTCTTTTACATGTACATCATTCTCTAAAGATTAAGAACAATAATATTGAGAGAGTTTCAACCTATTGGATCCATTTAAAAAAAAAAAACAATAATATTGGATCCGTCAAACAACAAAATTGAAGATTGTCAATTAACCTGCTTATAATCTTCCTAGTCAGATGTAAGTTGTAACTAATACTAAGATTAATTCATATCAGGATAATCCTTCAAAGTCTGTCTGTTATCATTACTCAGATATCAAAAACTATAAGTGTTTGTAATGCTTTAGTTAATTAGGAGTCGCAAGCCAGGAATAGCTACCATACCAAGCCCTGCCTGCTTCTATTTACACTTCAAGTTCACTATTTATTACTTTTTTTTCTAGGGAACCAAACAGAAAATAGTCTGAGAAAAATAATTAAAGAAATAAATTGTAAAATAAAATCTTACCTTGGACTTTGAGTTCCATAGTTGGAATCGAATTAAATTTGAGTTCCGTGGTTTGAATGTTGAATTGATTCCCAGAACTCAGCTATGAATCCAAAAGATATAAACTATGTCCAAAAAAGAGATGTACTAACTTATTTCTTTGATACATTTAGTTGGGGTTGGAAGATTTAAATCCTAAATACATTTGTTTGAAATATCAAGTAATGGCAATCAAGTGAGATGGCTTTTTTTTTTTCTTTTTTTTTTTTTGAGTTTCAACTTATTGGTGCGGGGATAGAGTTAGAATCACAAATTTTTTATTCAATGGCAATAAATTTTACTAGTAATGCTAACTGGAACTCATAAATAACAGTTGAATTATAAAGCATTTGGCAAGAAATTGACTAAATTGATACCGCTGGATTTAGGAAGAAAGGATCAAAAATAATATTTTGCCCAAACAGTAGTTGATAAGATACTGATTTAGGAAGAAACGTTATTCACAAATGGATGTCGTCCACTTCATCAACCAAGAAATTCCGCTAGTGCTTGCTTCATAAACCATGAAATTCCGCTAGTGCTTGCTTCCTCACGCACCAGTCCTTGGCCAAAAATGATATCTTGCCTAAACAATAGTTGATAAGAGTCTGATTAAGCAGGAAACGTTAATCACGAATGCATGTTGTCAACTTCATAAGCCAAGAATTTCCGCTAGTGCGCCTAACACTCCAGTCCTTGGCCTTGGCCATGGCCATAGCATTGAAAAACGTGGATTAAAGTATTAAACCGGGACGGAGTATATCCTGGAGTAGTATATAATAATTTTTCTTGTTAGTGTTACGCCGACAATTACTATTAATAAAAAAACAAAACACAAAAAATTTTACACCCACTAAGTTAAAGAAGAGAAAAGGCAACTTCACACCCCCCCCCCCCCCTTTTTTTTTCCTTCCTATAAGAACAAAAGAATCAAAAGCGACCTTTTGAAATCTTAGGGAAGCCAACTTTTCCAAAAGTGAATTAAAGCTATCAGTTCTTTAAAGTAAATGGATTGTGATGATGTCAAGAATCAAACCAGTGAGCTGCAGGGCCTACGCGTACTTCAGACTAACCTGCACAGGAAAGAAGAACCTCAAAGGGAGGTACCGGCGTGGTACCGGCCAACGACCCTCCGATGATTAAGTTAGTATTGTTTACAACTCCAGAGTGCCAGAGTCGGGTCTTAGTATGCGTACCTCGATTTTTGGAGGGCGTGGCGATATTTATAGTAGTAGTAGAGGTCTTTGGCCGAGGCGTACTGGAGAAGGTATCACTGTACCGGAATTGCCCCTGGGTAGCGTGCGGCGTAAGATACTCCTTGGGTCGCCAAGTGTGTTGGGCAAGACATCTCCTTTGGGGGAGGGAATCGTGCTACGTAAGATATCAGACCAAGTAGTAGCGTATGCGACAAGATTCAATTTCCCAGGGAAGCGTACGTGACAAGATGGGCTTCAGTGTCTGATGACAACGTCTGTCGACCTTCTCTCCGTCGACCTCTAGGAGTCAGGTCGTTAACATACGGTGTCCGTCATATATATCCGTCATCAGAGGTCGAGCCGTCAGGGCGTGCAAGCTCCCGTCGCTTGGTGGGAGTTTTACCCCTATCAGTTGCCCCCTCAGCCCATCAGTCCGGGAACCTTCAGAGGACGGACTAATGGGGTGACGGTTTCAATCCAAAACAAGGGTCGGGTAGACAGGCTGTCATCAGTAATTAATGTCGGGTAATAAATGCAGGACACGTGTCGTCAACCCGTAGACCGTGTGCTCGGAACGAGGCGTCCCTTCGTCTCCCGCAATACCTCCCATATAAAAGCCTCCCTTCTTTCCTCTCATTTTTCACTTTTTACTGAAAGCAAACGATCAGAGCGCATCCGTTCACCTAGCAGAAAAGCACCTGATCCGTCAACTTGTGAGACCGTCACATTCTCGCAACCGTCGATCACCTTTCATCAGCGCAAACAGTTGGTAAGCACTTATTACCGCTTGCTCATCTTTTCCACCGTCAGTGTCTTTAGGGCAGTTGAACTTAGGGTTTTCCGTCACATGTAGGTGACATGTCTAGTGCGTCCAGTAACCAATCGTTTGTCCGCGACGGAGCGGGCTACGATGAAGTCAATCCGTCGAGTCCGAAGGATCCTGCCGCAACAACTTCTTCAAGTGAAGAGAGCTCGTCCGCCACCTCTTCTTCTTCGAGTAGTGATAGGGCAGAGAGCAACCTTAGTGACGGTCTAGAGGGGGATGAACCTCAAGTCCAGTCCGTCGTGGGTAGTGACGGGATGAGGAAGTTCATCATGCTGTCTCTGTGGACGGTGAACGATTTTTTCTCCACAATCAAAGAATCACACTTTAAAACACTTAGGAGCAAATACCAAATACCTGCCAATATACCTCTCCGTCTGCCCCACCCAGGAGAGAAATGTTACTACCGTGGTGTTAGGGGTGTCGGGATCTACGAGCAAATGCTCAAGGCAGGGTTGAGGTTTCCACTGACCTAACTACACCGTCACCTCCTTCATTACCTAGGACTATCCGTCAGCCAAGTTTCCCCAAACGCCTGGAGGGTTTTTATTGGGGTGGAGGTGTTGTACGGGTCTATGTCAAAAGGGAAAAAGAGGTTGACGGTGAAGGAATTCTTCCATTGCTACCGTCCGGTGGAGATACAAAAATCTAGGGGGATGTATAGTTTTGTGGCGAGGAGTCCACTACTAAGGTTGGTGTGCGATACTCCAGATTCCAATAGGGACTGGAAGTCTAGGTACTTTTTTATGGACGGGGATGAGTGGATGGGTCATCCTGGCGAGACCGAGTTCATGCCCGTCGACACTACATGGGGTGTTTTACCCCCGTCTGGAATTCGTCCGTTTGCCTTTTCTTTCTTTTGTTTCCGCACCGTCAACTTCTAACCGTCTCTTTTCTTCAGTTCAAGACCGTCCACAAGTGTCAATAGAGGACTGGAGCTTCTTGGAGACAATTTTCCAGAAATCTGACTTGAAGGAGAGGTCTTGGGCCAGTTTGGTGAGCTTGAAGACCATCTGCTGGCATTGCGACGGACCCGAACCGTCCACAGAGGCCGAGAAGTACGAGATACAAGTCAGGAAACGTACGTCCGTTCACCTGAACTTTATGCTTGGCCATTTTTCTCTCCAATTTTTTATCAACTCATGTGCCGTCTTGTCTCGCAGAAATGGACGAAGCGAGGAGGAGGGCCATAATTAAGCAGCAAGCGGCTGCAAAGAAGAAAGAAGGCCAAGCGGCAGGGACGGGCGTGCCCAAGGTGCCCGTCGCCAAAAGGAAGCCTGACCAGGAGGGGGACCGTCTCCCCAAAAAGGCTAAAAACACCCCCGAGACCGTCATTGGCCTGGAGGCGGACGGAAAGAAGGTCCCCGTCAAACATGGTAGGGGGAAAGGCTTGATGACGGCTGGCCCAGGCTCTGATCCGAAGAAGCCACCCGTCCTTCTGCGTGAGGACTCCAAGTACGCTCTTGATAAGCTGTCATCCATACTGACGATAGATGACTACGAGGACCTTGGGAATCATGCGACGGAGGCGATGGGGGAGACGGGCCTGTTCAATCTTGCCCAGGTAAACACGCTACCCGTGCACTTCTCTCCGTTCTCAAGGAGGAGAGGTCCGAATATCAGAAGCAGACGGAGACGCTGCAGAAGCAGACGGAGACGCTGTAGAGAATACCGAGACTCTGATGCCTATCTGACGGAGCTGGGCAGCATATTTGCGGACGGTTTTTATGAAGCCGTCCGTCAGGTGAGAGCCATTTATCCGGAACTGGATCTCTCTCGAGTGTCCATTGACGGGGGCCAGGCACAAACGTTCGTCCTCCAGGCTGCTTCAGAGAGCACGGGTCGCCTCCTTGATGAAGTCCAGAACGATAAAGGCGACGGGACCCTTGACGACGAGGCCGAGACAGCCGTTCAGGCCAAAGTTCAGGCTGAAGATGAAGTAAACATAGTTGATT
Organism: Lithocarpus polystachyus; assembly: GCA_033629205.1. Lineage (NCBI taxonomy): Eukaryota > Viridiplantae > Streptophyta > Magnoliopsida > Fagales > Fagaceae > Lithocarpus > Lithocarpus polystachyus. Next base: position 106,686,783 of record CM066163.1, on the reverse strand, counting down.
CCCCCGTTCACTAGACTTGTAAATAATTTTTGTGGAGAATTTTTTGCTGATTTTTGTAGAACGGTCAATTTTTGAACCGTCGAGAACAATGTTGACTTTTGAAGCATTTGTGTTAATCTATATGCTATTTCAAATTTTGTTCTGTGTATATTGCTTGCTTGCATGGTTCCTTTTATATGTCGCTTATGCTTTGTGAAACCGTCAACTTAATAACCGTCAACTTTTATTCAAACTTAATGTCTGATTCCTTCATACAAAGAGCTTTGTGGAACCGTCAACATTATAGGCTTTTTAATCACTGTATATAACCGAGGACGATGTGGTCGGTTTTGGGCCGTCACCCTAGACTCCGTCGTTTATTAGTCTTGCGATTTTGGCTTTTACCCTTGTAGGATGACGCAGTTGGCTTTGAGCCGTCGCCGCTTATGCCGTCGTCTTTTAGGCTGGCTTTTGTTCTTAATCCTGGTAGGATAATGTAATTGGCTTTGAGCCGTCGCTGCTTATGTCGTCGTCTTTTGGACTTGGGCTTTTGGCTTTTATCCTTGTAAGATGACGTAGTCGGCTTTGAGCCGTCGCCATTTATACCGTCGACTTTTCGACTTTGGCTTTTTAGGTCGTCGGCTTCTAAGCCATCAGCTTTTATGCTTGACGCTTTTATGCCTTGTAAATTTTTTAGGTCGTTGGCTTCTAAGCCGTCAGCTTTTATGCTTGGCGCGTTTATGCCGTCGTTGACCGTAGGCCGTCGTCTTTTAGACTTTGGCTTTTTGGCTTTTCATTTAGGAAGATGTAGTGGCTTTTAATCCGTCAGCTTGGGTGCTTGACGCTTTTATGCCTGTAGATTTGTTAGGTCGTTCGCTTCTAAGCCGTCAGCTTTTATGCTTGACGCTTTTATGCCGTCGTCTTTTAGACTTTGGCTTTTTGGCTTTCCATTTAGGAAGATGTAGTGGCTTTTAAGCCGTCAGCTTGGGTGCTTGACGCTTTTATGCCTGTAGATTTGTTAGGTCATTGGCTTCTAAGCCGTCAGCTTTTATGCTTGACGCTTTTATGCCGTCGTCTATAGTAGGCTATCGTCTTTTAGACTTTGGCTTTTTGGCTTTCCATTTAGGAAGATGTAGTGGCTTTTAAGCCGTCAGCTTAGGTGCTTGACGCTTTTATACTTTGTAAGTTTCTGATGTTCAACACTTAATAGTAAGTAGAAGAGACTTTGAATAAACCTCTATATGCCTTGCATAATTTCTTAGGAGGAGGAAAACATGCCCTTTGAGCCCCAGGAATACATTAAAGTAGATCAATTACAGGCTAGTTACAAGTAGGGTGCTGTCATTCTATCTTACTGGTAGTACTTACATAGGTGCTCAGCGTTCCACGGGTGGTGCAGCTTTTGCCCCTCCAGTGTTTCCAGATGGTAGGTGCCCTTCCTTTGCCATGCTGTGATTCGGTAGGGCCCTTCCCAATTGGGGCCGAGCTTTCCTTGGGTTGGGTCTCATGCAGTGCCCATGATCCTTCTCAGGACGAGGTCACCGATCTGGAATTCCCTGTGTCTGACTCGGGAGTTGTAGTGTTTAGCCATGCGATCCTGATACCGGGCTAACCTTTGCTCTGCTGCTGCTCTGTCTTCGTCGATCAAGTCAAGCTGTAGGTGCAAGGCCTCGTTGTTCCAGCCTTCATTATGGGTGTTCACCCTGTAGGTTATGAGTCCCACTTCGGCCGGAATGACTGTCTCACTTCCGTAGGTTAGCCTGAACGGTGTTTCTCCTGTGGGGGTCCTTGCTGTCATTCTGTATGCCCACAGTACGCTTGGAAACTCCTCGGGCCATTTCCCCTTTGCCCCCTTGAGCCGAGTCTTGATAATCTTGAGCAAGGATCGGTTCGTTACTTCGACCTGACCGTTGGCTTGGGGGTGGGCGGGGGAAGAGTAATGATTTTTTATTCCCAGCTGCGCACAGAACTCCCGGAAGGGACCATTGTCAAACTGTTTGCCGTTGTCGGAGACTAATACCCTGGGTATTCCGAACCTGCATATAATAGACTTCCAGACGAAGCTTCGTATGTTCTTCTCTGTGATGGTGGCCAATGCTTCAGCTTCCACCCATTTCGTGAAGTAGTCTATGCCTACCACGAGGAACTTTAGCTGTCGCACCGCTGTTGGGAATGGGCCCATGATATCTAGTCCCCATTGAGCGAATGGCCATGGGGCCGTCATGGGGGTCAGCTCTTCGGGGGGTTGCCTGACGATGTTGCTGAACCTCTGGCACTTGTCGCAAGCCTTGACATAAGCCTGCGTGTCTTTTCTCATGGTCGGCCAGTAGTATCCTGCCCGGATCAGCTTATGCGCCAATAACCGCGACCCTGAATGGTTTCCGCATATCCGTTCGTGTACTTCCCTCATGACATAGTTTGCTTCTTCAGAACTCAGGCACCTTAAGTATGGGCGAGAGAAGCCCCTTTTGTATAGAATTTCTTCTATCAAGACGAACCTTAACGCTCGGACTTTCAATCTTCTGGCGGCTTCTCTTCCATCGGGCAAGACGCCATCTTTCAGGTACGAGACCAATGGCGTGGTCCAGTTGCTCTCCGAGCCTATTTCCTGCATTTCAACAGAGTCTACCAGTGGAGAAACCTGCACAAAATGGAGCACACCGTCAGTGCCGCTCTCCTGCTCCGACGAAGCAGCTTTGGCGAGGCGGTCGGCTTGCTCATTTTCATCTCGGGGGACTTGGATTATCTTTGCCTTGAGTTCATCCACCCTTCTCTTTGCATGATGGAGGCACTTCTTCATTCTGTCGCCTCTACACTCGTAGTTTCCGTTGACTTGGTTGACGACGACCTGGGAGTCGCAGGAGACGACCACTCGGGCCGCGCCTGCTGATTTGGCGAGGTCCAATCCGGCTATCAAGGCTTCGTACTCCGCCTCATTATTGGTGATGGGAAAGTCCAGCCGGATCATACAATCGATTTGGTCTCCTTCGAGGGAGCGGAGCACGACCCCAACGCCACCGGCTCGTCTAGTTGACGACCCGTCTGTATACACACTCCATGCCGGACATGCATCTGCCCCCTCGTCTTTCGTGCTGGTGAACTCGTCTATAAAATCAGCTACTGCCTGTCCTTTGATGGCGGTACGCGGGCTGTACCGAATGTCAAACTCAGTCAACTCTATTGCCCATAGGGCCAAACGACCTGCGGCTTCTGGGTTGTGCATTGCTCGCCGCAAGGGCTTGTCGGTTAGGACAACTATTGTGTGAGCTTGGAAGTAGGGCTTAAGCTTTCGAGCCGCGGTGACTAGGGCGAAGGCGAGTTTCTTCATGGGCGGGTACCTTCCTTCCGCTCCTTGGAACGCCCGGCTGGCGTAGTATACGGGTTTCTGCACCCCGTCCTCTTCTCTGATCAAGGCCGCGTTGACGGCTGTTGGGGAGACGGCCAAGTAGAGGAAGAGTTCTTCCCCTAGCTGTGAAGGACTCAGCAATGGAGGGGAGGAGAGATAAGCTTTTAACTCTTCGAATGCCTTTTGACACTCGTCCGTCCACTTGAACGTTTTCTTCAATGTGCGGAAGAAGGGAAGGCATTTGTCCGTTGCCCTCGATACAAATTTGTTTAGCGCGGCGACCTTCCCGTTTAAACTTTGAACCTCTTTTACATTCTTCAGGGGGCCCATCTCCATTATTGCCCTAATCTTGTCTGGGTTGGCCTCAATGCCCCTCTGAGAGACCATGTAGCCGAGGAATTTGCCTGCCGTCACGCCGAATGCACATTTTGACGGATTGAGCTTCATCTTGTAAGAACGTAGGGTTCCGAACGTTTCCTCGAGATCGCTTAAATGATCCTCCTCCTTCTGGCTTTTTACCAGCATGTCGTCGACGTATACTTGGACATTCCGCCCTATCTGGTTGGCAAACATTTTGTTCATGAGCCTCTGGTAAGTGGCACCTGCATTCTTCAGTCCGAACGGCATCACCTTGTAGCAGAAGAGTCCTTGGCTGGTGACGAACGAGGTTTTTTCCTGATCTGCCTCATCCATCCGGATCTGGTTGTACCCTGAGAAGGCATCCATGAAGCTCAGCAGCTAATGCCGGGCCGTAGAGTCTACCAGGGTGTCGACTCGAGGAAGGGGGTAGCTGTCTTTTGGGCATGCCTTATTCAGGTCCGTGAAGTCCACACACATCCGCCACTTCCCGCTGGCCTTTTTGACCATTACCACATTGGCCAACCAGTCAGGGTAGTATACTTCCTGGATGAATCCGGCTTCTCGTAGCTTGCCAACCTCCTCTGCCACTGCGCAGTCTCTCTCCGGAGCAAACACTCATTTCTTCTGTCTGACGGGCCGGAAGGAGGTTGCTACGTTCAGCCTATGTACCATGACTGAAGGGTCGATTCCCGGCATGTCTTCATGGCTCCAGGCGAATACATCTTGGTTTTCCTTGAGGAAAGTTACGAGCGCCTGGCGAGTCGTCGGGCTGTTGAGGGCTCCGATCCTGGTAGTTCTGTCAGGCTTGGATTCGTCGAGGATTACTTCTTCGAGCTCCTCCACAGGTTCTGCCCCCGTTCTCTGCTCTATGTTCATTATCTGTAGTTGGCTGTTCATTCCCACCATTGCGAAGTAGCATTCTCTTGCGGCCACTTGGTCTCCCCATAGCTCTCCTACCCCGTGCTCTGTGGGGAACTTGACCTTTAAGGCATAGGTCGAGGTTGCAGCCTTCTAGGTGTTGAGGGTAGGCCGTCCTATGATTGCATTGTATGCTGAGGAGCAATCAACGACTAGGAAGGTGACGTCCCTAGTGATCTGCCGAGGGTACTCCCCGACGGTGACGGGCAATGTGATCGAGCCAAGGGGGTATACTGTTGTCCCCCCGAAACCTGTGAGCGGTGCCTTGGTAGGGACCAGGCATTCTTTGTCGATCCGCATCTGCTGGAATGCGGAATAGTAGAGGATATCCGCGGAGCTTCCGTTGTCGATTAGGACCCGGTATATGTTGTAATCTCCTATTCGGATGTTAACGACAAGGGCATCGTCGTGCGGATGATGGAGGTGCCGGGCATCCTCTTCTGTGAATTCCATAGTGGGGCTGTTGATTCGCGGCTTCTTCTGGACGGAGCTCGCAGCTTGAACATTCTGAACTGCCCTGAGGTGGGATTTCAGAGCCTTCTTTGTTGAACCGGCGGCCGATGTACCACCCACAATCATCCTTATGTCCCCTATAGGTGGTCTGGGGCCTTCATTGTCCCAGTGGGGGACCTGTTCCTGTCGAGGTGTTTCTGCCTTTTCTTTGCTGACAAACCTCTGCAACTTCCCATGTCTAATCAGGGCTTCAATCTGCTGCTTCAAATCGTAGCAGTCGGCGGTATCGTGCCCGTGGTCTCGATGGAAGCGGCAATATTTGTCTTTGGGTCGTCTGTCCGGGTTCGATTTCAACTTTCCCGGAAACGTCAAGGATCCATCATCCTTGATCTGCATCAGGACCTGATCAACCGGAGCCGTCAATGGGGTGTAGCTTGTGAACTTCCCAGGATTAGGCTTTGGGCGTTTATTGTCTCGGCCTTCCCCTGTCCGAGGCGCCTTTCGCCCCTTATCTTGTCGGGTGTCTTCCTGCCTTTCCCTCTTCCTAAGGGGTTTCTCTTCCCGTGCTAGTAACGCATCTTCCGCGTTCATGTACTTGGTTGCCCTGTAAAACACATCTGACATTGTCTTCGGGTCATTTTTGTACAAAGAGAACAAGAATTTACCCTTCCGCAGCCCGTTTGTGAATGCGGCCACTTGTATCCTGTCGTCCGCTTCGTCAATCGACAGCGCTTCTCTGTTAAAACGGGCTATATAGGATCTCAGCGTTTCATCCTGCCACTGCCTAATGTTCATCAGGCATGCAGTGGATCTTTTGTGTCGGTGTCCTCCGATGAATTGGGAGGCGAACCGAGCACTCAGCTCCCTGAAGGTACCGATAGAACCGGGCGCCAGTCTGCCGAACCAGGTCCTCGCAGAGCCTTTCAGCGTTGCTGGGAAGGCCCGGCACATGATTTCGTCTGGTGCGCTGTGCAGGTGCATCAACGTCTTGAAGGACTCCAAGTGGTCCAGCGGATCTTTGGACCCGTCGTAGCTTTCCACCTGGGGCATGCGGAACTTCGGCGGCGTAGGGAACAGGATGACAGGTGTTGTAAATGGGGAGTCCGTGCGGTAGACGAGGTCGTCGAGGTCGCTGGACACTCGTCCTTTGAGGGCGTTCATCATGAAGTCCATGCGTTCCTTCATCATTCGCATTTCCACGGCCATGCTAGACTGTTCGTGGCCGTCTGCCGAAGGACGGTTTGGCTGCTGTCCTTCAGGCCGGCTCAAAGCATGGCTTCTCTCAGGACCTTCGTGGTTCCTCTCCTCGGCACTGCTCTCCTCCTGATTTTCTCCCTGGTTGTCACCCGTCGCATTCCTCCGCAGTAGCTGTTCTTCCAAGTCATTGTTGCGTTTTGTGAGGCGTTCCACCGCGGCCGCTAGTGTCTGGAACTGTCTCTCGAGGGACATGGTGCGTTGTTCATTGCCTTGGTCGTTCATGGTGGTCGTCCTTGAACGCGTGAGTACCATGCAACTCTTTGTCCGGGAAGCACATGACGGAATCTACGCACTCGCGCTTCCCACAGACGGCGCCAACTGATGATGTCAAGAATCAAACCAGTGAGCTGCAGGGCCTGCGCGTACTTCAGACTAACCTGCACAGGAAAGAAGAACCTCAAAGGGAGGTACCGGCGTGGTACCGGCCAACGACCCTCCGATGGTTAAGTTAGTATTGTTCACAACTCCAGAGTGCCAGAGTCGGGTCTTAGTATGCGTACCTCAATTTTTGGAGGGCGTGGCGGTATTTATAGTAGTAGTAGAGGTCTTTGGCCGAGGCGTACTGGAGAAGGTATCACTGTACCGGAATTGCCCCTGGGTAGCATGCGGCGTAAGATACTTCTTGGGTCGCCAAGTGTGTTGCGCAAGACATCTCCTTTGGGGGAGGGAATCGTGCTACGTAAGATATCAGGCCAACTAGTAGCGTATGCGACAAGATTCAATTTCCCAAGGAAGCGTACGTGACAAGATGGGCTTCAGTGTCTGATGACAACGTCCGTCGACCTTCTCTCCATCGACCTCTAGGAGTCAGGTCGTTAACATACGGCGTCCGTCATATATATCCGTCATCAGAGGTTGAGCAGTCAGGGCGTGCAAGCTCCCGTCGCTTGGTGGGAGTTTTACCCCTATCAGATTGTTTTAAAGTTTCTCAATTTTTTAATGATAATGGGTTTGGGACATTTGTTGAGGAGAATACGAAATCTTTAACAATCATTCCAACAGAAGGGAAGATTTGAACTAATAAAATTCTTCTTTTGCATTCCTTGCTTATATAAGAGCGAAAATACATGGTTAATTTAGACTTAAGTTATGGCATCCTCTTTGTATTGTTTAAAATTTGTGTACTTGCTTTCTTTCCTCTCAGCTATTCATCTTGTTGTCGTTCCCTCATTTTCCTTTGTGCAACCTCTTTGCCATGGTCAAGAAAGGTCTTATTTGTTGCAATTTAAGGAAAGCTTTGCCATCATCAACAACAAGAAGTCTATTTCCTTTGATCCATCAGCTTATCCCAAGGTTGCTTCCTGGACATTAGAAGGAAACAATAGTGACTGCTGCTCATGGGATGGGGTAGAGTGTGATAAGTCCAATGGCCATGTCATTGGTCTTGACCTCAATAGCAGCTGTCTCTACGGTTCAATTAACTCTAGCAGCAGCCTTTTCAATCTTGCTCATCTCCAAAGGCTTAATCTTGCTGACAATCATTTTAACCACTCTCAAATCCATCCACAGTTTCCAATCTATCCAAACTAACATATCTCAATCTCTCTAATTCTACTTTTTCTGGTCAAATCCCATTAGAATTTTCACAATTTCCCAAATGTCATCCCTTGATCTTTCTTACAACCATTTGGAAATCAAGAATCCAAGTCTAGGACATTTAGTTGAAAATTTAACCTGCCTAGAAAATCTTGATTTGAGTTTGGTGAGCATAATATCCATTGTGCCTAATATCTTGGCAAATTTGTCTTCTTTAACTTCCCTTCGTCTCTATGACTGCAAATTGCATGGGAAATTTCCAGTAGGCATTTTTAAACTTTCAAATTTACGAGTTCTTAATGTGCGGAAAAATAAAGATCTCACCGGTTATCTGCCTGACTTTCAATGGAAGAGTCCCCTAGAGGAAATGATCCTCGCAAACACAAGTTTCTCAGGTAAGCTACCTGCATCAGTAGGAAACCTTGGCTCTTTGACTGAAATTGATATGAGGAGGTGCAACTTTTCTGGGCTAATTCCATCTTCTCCTGGTAACCTCACAAATCTAAATTATCTGGATCTTTCACTTAACACTTTCGAGGGCCACATTCCATCTTCCTTTGGAAACCTCATCAAACTTTCTTTTCTGCACCTTGCCGAAAATGAACTGATTGGTACAATCCCTTTTGAGCTTGCAAACTTGACACAACTGACTCTCCTTTTTCTATATTATAATTATCTTTCAGGTCAAATCCCTTTTGGTCTTATGAACCTCACAAAATTATCTTCCTTGGGCCTTGCAGGCAACCACTTTGCAGGCCAAATTCCAAGCTCAATCTTTAACCTGAAAATCTTGAAGTTCTTGATCTTTCCGTAAACAACTTTGCTGGCAAAGTGGAGTTTGACGAGTTTGTTAAGCTCAGACCACCTAGCAAACCAAGATGAACTAAAATGGCTACACCTCAGGACCAACAACATTCATGGACAAGTATCGGAATGGTTTTGTGTTGTTACATGGCTTTTAATTTGGTCAAAGGAATTGACCAAGTCCTAGAACTAATAGGACTATGTTTTGCCGACTTAAGCAATTCTACTCCTAAGTGGAGTTTGTATTGTACTCCACCACAAAAGGTCCACATCTCTTTTATATATACACTAATTATGCAGCTATTGTTCTAAGGTGTGTATGAGCCGCATATAGTATAGAGTTCTAAGGCGTGACTTTGTTCTAGAGATTTTCAGGTTTCTCTAGTCACATGCTTCTGGTGATTAAGAGCTCTTTTGGGTGTATTTGGGGTTTGGGTTTTGTGAGAGTGCTTTGGTACCACCTTTGTAATCTCTTTCTTTTGTTAGTGAAACTTTCTCCTCAACGTCGCCCATGGACGTAGGCCAAAAGCCAAACCACATAAATCTTTGTGTTCCCGTGTGATTGTTTCTTTTGTCGTTCTATTTATATTTTGCATAAACCCACTGTTATTTGGATACACACATAATAAATAGATTTCATGCTTCTGCTATTCTCAACAAATTGGTATTAAAGCTTCTGCTTTTACAACAAATTGGTATCAGAGTCTTGGGTTCTTTGTTTTAAGTTGAGATTGTTCATCAGATCTATTTTGTTGTGTTGTTATTTGTTCACTGGGTTTTTTTGGTATGGCAACAAAGGCTTTGTCGACAACAAGATTTGAGATTGAAAAATTCAACGGGAAGAATAATTTCAGTTTATGGCGTGTCAAGATGCGTGCTTTGTTAGTGTAGCAAGGATTGTGGAAAGCACTAAAGGGCAAGAATGCTTTGCCAGCAACACTATCAGATGAGGAAAAAGAAGATCTCTTGGAACAGGCACATAGTGCAATTCTGTTGTCTCTTGGAGATGAGGTTCTGAGGGAGATTGTAGACGAAAAAATAGCTGCAAGATTGTGGCTTAAGTTGGAGAGTCGGTACATGACTAAGTCTCTTACAAATCACTTGTACATGAAGCAGCAGCTATACACCATTCGAATGAAAAAAGGTACACCTATTTCTGACCATCTTGATGAATTTAATAGGATTGTCATTGATTTGAAAAATATTGAATGCAAAGTAGAAGATGAGGACCAGGCTCTAATTTTGTTATGTTCATTGCCTCCTTCTTTTGAGCACTTTGTCGACACCATGTTGTATGGTTCTGGAAGAAATTCTATCTCAATGATGATGTCAAAGATGCATTGAATTCTAAGGAGTTGAAGAAGAAAGTTTTTGAAAATTGGGGCGATAATCAGGCTGATGGTCTTGTTACTAGAAGTAGATCCAATGAAAATGGATCTAGTAGTAATAGAGAAAAATCTAGATCAAAATCTTGATCTGGTAAGTATCACTACTGTAAAAAGGAAGGACACTGGAAAAAAGAATGCACACTACTCAAAAAGAAAAAGGAGAATGATAGTACTTCAAATACTAGTAATGTAGCTAGTGTTGCGGAGGTTAATTTTGTGGGTGATGATATAGTTCTATCAGTATCTACTGGTTGCTCCGGTGACGCTTGGGTTCTTGATTCAACTTGCTCCTATCATATGACTCCTAGAAGAGATTGGTTTACTACCTATCTATCAATTAGTGGTGTAGTTCTTATGGGAAATAATATGACTTGTAAGGTCTTGGGGATAGGAACCGTGAGAATTAAGATGTATGATGGTGTTGTTAGGACTTTGTCTAATGTTCGTCATGTGCCAGATTTGAGGAAAAATCTTCTATCTTTGGGTATATTCGATTCTCAAGGGTACAAATACACCAGTGAAGGTGGAGTTTTGAGAATTAGTAAGGGTGGTTTAGTTTTCATCAAGGGAAAATTGGTGAATGGTCTCTATATGCTACAGGGAAGCACAATTGTTGGTGTTCCAACAATATCTTCATCAGTGGATCCAGATTCAGATAATACTCATTTAGAGCATATGAGTGAGGTTGGCATGTTAATATTAAGCAAACAAGGTTTGTTGCTTGGTCAGAAAATTGGAAAGTTGGAATTTTGTGAACATTGTGTCTTTGGAAAACAGTGTAGGGTCAAGTTCAATATAGAATTTTTTGTGTATTTTCTGAAATACAAGAGTGATGTTTTTGTCACCTTGAAGCAATATAAGACACTTATTGAAAAGCAGACTTGTAAACGGATTAAGTGTCTCTAGATAGCTAATGGTTTGGATTATTGGTTTGGATTATTGCTTAGGTGAATTCGATGAATTCGGCAAGAATGGAGGTATAGTGAGACACCGCACTACTAGAAGAAAACCACAACAGATTGGGGTTGTAGAACGTATAAACAAAACTCTTTTGGAGAGGGCTCACTGTATGCTCTCAAAATTTGGTTTGTCTAAGGACTTTTGGGCTGAAGCAATAAATATGGCCTGCTATTTAGTAAATAAGTCTCGATCAACTATCATTGAATTTAAGACTCCTTTTGAGGTATGGATTGGTACTCTTGCTGATTACTCTATTTTAAGAGTATTTGGTTGTCCTATTTTTGCTCATGTGAATGATGGTAAACTTGAGCGGAGGGAAAATAGGTGCATATTTCTAGGCTATGCATTAGGGATAATTATCACAAAGATATGAAATTTAATAAGTCTGCTATTGTTGACCAGTCAAAAAAGAGTATTGAGATAGTCAAAGACCATGGTGTTGGTGAGCAGGTGGAGCTTAAGATTGAAGCTTTGTGGATTGTTGCTTTGGGTGAAGAGATTGTGTCTCTTCAATATTTGAAAGGTACTGCAAATGTTGACTTGGTATATTATAGGGATTCTACAGAGAGTAGTAGCATTGTTGGATTTATGGATTCTGATTTTATTGGTGATTTAGACAAGAAGAGATTTCTGACAAGTTATGTCTTCACATTTGGTTGTGCTATTAGTTGGGAGGTGACACTACAGTCGACGATTGTTTTGTCTACTATAGAGACAGAGTATGTGGCAGCGACGAAGGCAGTGAAAGTAGCTATTTGGCTGAAGGGTTTGGCTGGTGATCTGGGTTTACAGCAGGATGATATTGTTGTGTTTTGTGATAGTCAGAGCGCCATACATTTGACTAAAAATCATATGTATCATGAGATAACCAAACACATTGATGTCAGATATCACTTCATTAGTGAGATTATATCTCAAGGCACCGTTCCAGTCAGAAAGGTTGTTACATTGGATAATCCAGCAGATATGATGACCAAGCTAGTTCTTTTGGACAAGTTCAAGTATTGCTTGGACTTGATTTGTGTTTGCAGTTTGTGATAGCCCTTAGGGGCTTTTGTTTGGCGGTGGAGAAGTTTCGTTTTTGGGGCTTGACCAAATTCAAGCCAAGGTGGAGATTTGTTGTTACATGGCTTTTAATTTGGTCAAAGGAATTGACCTAGTCCTAGTACTAATAGGACTATGTTTTGCCGACTTAAGCAATTCTGAATTGACCTAGTCCTAGTACTAATAGGACTATGTTTTGCCGACTTAAGCAATTCTACTTCTAGGTAAAGTTTGTATTGTACTCCACCACAAAAGGCCCACATCTCTTCTATATATACACTAATTATGTAGCTATTGTTCTAAGGTGTGTATGAGCCGCATATAGTATAGAGTTCTAAGGCGTGACTTTGTTCTAGAGATTTTCAGGTTTCTCTAGTCACGTGCTTCTGGTGATTAAGAGCTATTTTGGGTGTATTTGGGGTTTGGGTTTTGTGAGAGTGTTTTAGTACCACTTTTGTAATCTTTTTCTTTTGTTAGTGAAACTTTCTCCTTGACGTCGCCCATGGACGTAGGCCAAAAGCCGAACCATGTAAATCTTTGTGTTCCGGTGTGATTGTTTCTTTTGTCGTTCTATTCCTATTTTGCATAAACCCACTGTTATTTGGATACACACACAATAAATAGATTTCATGCTTCTGCTATTCTCAACAAATTGGTATTAAAGCTTCCGCTTTTACAAAATTTTGGAACGTGAGTAAAGAAAATTTAGAGGTTATCGACCTTTCTGAAAACTTTCTTACAAGCTTCGGTCAATATCCAGTTCCTCTTCCTTGGACCCGTCTAGCCATTTTAGACATCACTTCTAACAGGCTCCATGGATCATTTCCAATTCCATCCTTCTCCACCTTGGAATATCATGTGTCAAACAATTCATTCACTGGAAAAATTTTAGAGTGTAGTCTATTCTTCTCTGCTTCAATCCTTTGAGTAGTCTCCTTTCTAAAAATATCTCTCCATATATATTGACTTAATATGCTTATATATATAGCTAGGGTTTCAGCCTTATTTTCTAAAAAGTCCTTATAATTATAAATTATAAAAATTGACCCCACAAAAGATTTACTTAAATACCCTTCCTGTTAATCCTTTTTTTTTTTTGGGTATTACACCGTACTTTGTATTTTTTTTCCTGATAATAGTGAAATTCCTGCAACTCCGTGGACGTAGGCAAATTGCCGAACCACGTAAATATTGTCTTGTGCATGTGATTGTTTTTCTTTAGCGTGTGTTTTCTCTATTTTTTGTTTCTCACAGGTTGGGAATTTCAGGTTTATTCCCTATAGAGTTCAAGTCTAGTATTGAAGCCATGCAAAGCTGTTCAAGAAACAAGTGAAAAAATGTTGATTCATTAAAGCTTGACAGCTGCTCGACAGCTGCTCGACAGATAGCTCTCTATCGAGGTATCTATCGAGAATTACGGAAATTAGTTTTTCAGATCTGATTTTCAGACCATGCTTATGTATTTGTGTAGGGTTTCTTTTCCCACAACCCTAGACATATATAAGACTTATTTTAGAGGCCGTCACATAAGAGAATACAAGGAGAACACATGCAAAAAGGTGACCAATGCCTTATTCTCTCTGAAAGAAGCTACTGTATCTCTACGCCTTAGGGTTTTGTAACCAAGTGCTTCTTGATCTTCATTGTTGATGAAGTGAAGAACTTTATAGCCAACATCTTCTTCAAGTTGGTGATTAAGTCGTGTACTAGGATCCGCGCAATTGATTAGTACATAATGGGATTCGTGCATCAAAGGGGCGGCGTTCATATATTGAAGAGTTCAGAGGTTTTGAAATGGTAGAAGGTTTTTACTGTAAGTTCATCTACGGGGATTGTAGAGTCTAGGAACAAAGGTTTTGTACTAGATCTGGAATTTCTCTTTACTATAGTAGATTGCTTTTCAGGAAGGTTTCCCCTTAGGTTTTTTATTGTGAAACTAGTTTGTTTTATTGGTTTTCCTGGGTCATCATATCTTGTCTTATTTATTTTTCCGCTGCATGATTTTGACATGATATTGATGTTTGTTTGTTTTAACAAATACTATAAAGATTAATCTGTTTCAGGATAATCTTTCAGAGTCTGTTGTTATCATTACACAGATAACAGAAAACTATTAGTTTCTGTAGTGCTTTAGAAAATAAAATGTAAAAGGGAAATGCTAACGAATGCCCTTAAGGCATTAGCTAAGAATCCATTTTAGGAAAGTTTTGACAACACTTTTATGAAAAATGAAAAAACCTATCAAAACATTAATTTTTTTTTCTCCATAAAAACTTTCTTTAACTGGATTCTTAACCAATGACCTAAGGGCACTCGTTAACATAATCCAATGTAAAAAATCAAAGGAAACAATGGCAGATTGGCAGGAGCTCCAAGTTTCATTTTGTTACTTCAAACTTCAAACTCATATTCAGAGAAACTTAATTACACTCCCAATATAGTTTCGGAAATTCTTTTAAATTTTAAGGGATAGGAGCCACAGGCCCACAAGCCAAGAATGGCTACCATACCAATCCCTGCCTGCTTCTATTTATTACATAAATTTTTTTCTAGGGAACCAAACAGAAAATTATTTGAGAAAAACAATTAAAGTAAAAAATTGTAAAATAAAATCTTACCTTGAAATTTTGGCATCCGTAGTTTGAATGTTGAAACGTTGGATTGATTCCCAGTAATCATACTTATGAATCCAAAAGATAAAAAATAAAATAAATAAAAAAATAAAATAAAAATGTCAAAAAGAAATGTACTAACTTATTTCTTTAATAAGTGACATTGGTTTTTTTTTTTTTTTTTTTTTTACTTTACCATCAAACCCAGACATCAATTGGACAAGAGATTTTACCAGTTGAATTAATTGGAACCTACAAGTGATATTTGAACTAGTGACATTTGAACTATAAGGTTTTTGGCAAAAAATTGACTAGACAATATTTTATGTACAGTTTTCTAAAACTTTATTTTTTTCTCACTTTTTTTTTTTTTTCATATTTTCTCACTTTTTCAAGGTACAAATATACTCTAACACATTTTTAACAAAATAATTTTAGCAAAAAATTAAATAAGTTGTTTCCAAAATGACACGTCGGCAACTCCACAAGCCTAGAATTTCCGCTGGTGCTTGCTTCCTAACGCACCTTGATGGCATTGAAAAGCGTGGTTTAAATTTCAAAGTATTAAACCGGGGACAAAGAAGAAGCGGTGGAAACTTACCCTGGAACACAGAAATTGACAATGCAATTAGTATGACCACGATTTCTATTGATAAAAAATCAAAAAATATTACGCCCACTAAGTTAAAGAAGTGGGAAGGGCAACCAATCGGAATGTATTAAAGTTTGTTTAATTTTTTTTTTTTTATTGAGATAATGGGTTTGGTACATTTTTTTTTTTTTTTTTTACAATTAATGGGTTCGGTATTTTTTTGCATTCCTTGCTTATATAAGAGCGAAAAAACAAGTTGATAGGAGAGATTATGGGTGTATTCGGGCAAGATTGGATAGAGTGGTGGCGACGACTGAATGGTGTGGAACGTTCCCACGGGCAAGGCTTTATCACCTAGCAAACTCGGCATCTGACCATTGTATTTTGCTGCTAAATCTCGAACAAACCACAAGACAGAAAAAAGGCAAGAAACTCTTTCGTTTTGAAGCAATGTGGCTTAAACATGAGCAATGTGCGGATATTGTTCAAGAAGCATGGGAAACAGGGACACACACGGGAAGGGAGAACACCTTGGAGCATTGCCTGGAGCACTGTAGGATAGCATTAACAACATGGAATTCACAAGTTTTTGGCCATGTTGGGAAGAATATAGAGCGTATGCAGGGGAAATTACAGTCTCTGGCAGCACATGCAGTGGGCCTCTCTAAGCAAGAACAAATAAGAGAGACAAGGATGGAATTGAACAAACTTTATGCCATCGAGGAGGACATGTGGCACCAGAGATCACGGAGTAATTGGGCAAAGTCAGCAGATAAAAACCCGCGATATTTCCATGAGAAGGCATCAAGTAGGAAACGAAAGAGCACTATCACGGGTTTAATGGATGAGTCCAATCAGTGGCAGGAGGACCCAAAGGTGGTAAAGGGAATTGCAGTAAGATATTATCAGAATCTATTTAATAGTAATCAAGGAGTTGTACAGGAAAAACTTCTTGAAGCTATAGAAGCCCGAGTGTCAGAGCCCATGAACTCACTATTGATCAGAGACTTCCAAGCAATAGAGGTGAGGAAAGCTCTCAAGCAAATGCACCCACTAAAAGCCCCAGAACCGAAAGGTATGAACCCTCTCTTTTATCAGCATTTTTGGCCTACTGTTGGTGACTATGTCACAAAGTGTGTACTGGATTTTCTGAATTTAGGTATTATACCACCAAATTTTAATGAAACACACATCACACTTATCCCTAAAGTTAAAAACCCTAAGAAAATCACGGAGTACCGGCCCATTAGTTTGAGTAATGTGGTCTCTAGGATTGCCTCAAAGTGTGTAGCTAATAGACTGAAGGTGGTCCTACCAACAAGTATTAGTGAGAACCAGAGTGCATTCATGGCAAATAGACTCATCACGGATAACGTTTTGGTAGCTTTTGAAGTTATGAACCACATTAGCCAAAGGAAGGGTGGTTTGAAAGGGGAAATGGCTTTGAAACTAGATATGAGTAAAGCATATGACAGAGTTGAATGGGGGGGGGGGGGGGTTTGGAGCAAATTATAAAGAGAATGGGTTTCCATCCAAGATGGATTAACATTATCATGCAGTGTATTTCATCAGTTACTTATTCTATACGGATAAATGGGGTTCCCTAAGGGTTTATAACTCCAACACGGGGCTTACGCCAAGGGGATCCTCTCTCTCCTTATTTGTTTCTGTTGTGTGCAGAGGGCTTATTGTCGTTGATCCGAAGGGCTGCCTTGGAGCAAAGAATTCATGGTGTCTCCATTTGTCAACGGGGTCCACAGCTCTCCCACTTGTTTTTTATGGACGATAGCTTGTTGTTTTGCCAAGCAACCCTAGGGGAATGTGAAGAGCTCCTATGCCTCCTCCAAGTATATGAGCTATCTACTGGCCAGCAACTAAACCGGGAGAAGACAGCCCTATTTTTTAGTAGAAATACTCCTTCGGATGCTCAAGATCACATTAAACAAATTTTTGGGGCTGAGGTTATAAAGCAGCACGAGAAATACCTTGGATTGCCTTCGTTGGTGGGTAGGTCGAAACGAAACACTTTCCAACAGCTAAAGGAGCGTCTGGCAAATAAACTATCTGGGTGGAAGGAGAAACTATTATCCAATGCAGGCAAGGAGGTGCTGATCAAGGCAGTGGCACAGGTCATTCTAGCACATACCATGAGCTGCTTCTTGTTACCTGCCAGTTTATGTGATGAGATGACGAGTATTGTCCGAAATTTTTGGTGGGGACAAAAAGGGGGGGAAAGGAAAATGGCGTGGAAGAATTGGGATAAGTTGTGTGAGCCAAAAAACAAGGGTGGTTTGGGGTTCAGGGACTTGAGGGCATTCAATCTTGGCCTATTGGCAAAACAAGGATGGCAACTCCAACAAGGAAGAAACTCTCTTTTCTATCGGGTCTATAAGAACAAGTACTTCCCGGATGATGATTTTATCCATGCCAAGAAAGGCCATCACCCATCCTTTGCTTGGAGAAGCATTTGGGCAGCCCGATCTTTAATCAGTGACGGGGTTAGGTGGCAGGTGGGGAATGGTGAGAGTATTAAGATATGGAAGGACAAATGGATTGCAAATCCGTCTACTTATTGCATAGTCTCACCGCAGAGAATCCTACCCATGGAAGCGAAGGTTTGTGTACTTATTGATGCAGAAAATGGAGAGTGAAAAGCTGATCTGATCTGGGATGTCTTCTTGGAGCATGAGGCTAACTCCATACTAAGCATCCCCTTAAGCACATTACTACCAGCTGATAAACTGGTATGGACAGCAGCTGCTAATGGGAAATTTAGTGTGAAGAGTGCATATAACTTAGCTAGAAGTGGAGAAAAAAAGGATAGGGGAGAGAGTTCAGATTCTTCAATCATGAAACGTTTTTAGCAGAAATTATGGAGAGCAAAGGTCCCAAATAAGGTTAGAGTTTTTGGATGGAAAGCTTGCCAAAACATTTTGCCTACAAAAATGAACTTATTCCACAGACAAGTAACTGATGACCCAATCTGTGATGAATGTGGCCTTGAACCCGAAACTGCCCTCCATGTGCTCTGCCAGTGCCCGAAGGCCAAAGAAGTTTGGACCCATTGTCGTCTGTTTCATCGAATTGAAGACAAAGGAGATTTTACTGATGTGCTGTTTTTTAATGGAATGAATCAGGATCAAGACTCTAACCTGATGCATATGATTTTGATGATTGCGTGTAGTATATGGCGAAATAGAAATGAAAGGAGGCATGGGGTAAAAAACCTTGCAGCTGCTGCAATATATGGGACAGCCATGACAATGTTGCAGCAATATTATGCAGCACAAGAAAATGTAAGCCAAACTCAGGATGTCTCGCCATGCCAAAATATATGGACACCTCCACCACCTGGATGGTACAAGGTGAATACAGATGGGGCAGTATTTCCAAAGAAAAAATGGGCTGGTATTGGAGTGATAGCAAGGGATGAGCAAGGAAGGGTGGTCGCAGCTATGAGCAAACGACTACAGCTCCTGTTGGGTGCATTGGAGATTAAGGCTAAGGCACTTGATGCTGCTGCTGTCTTTGCAAAAGATATTGGTGTCCAAAAGGTAATTTTTGAAAGCGATAGTATGGTAGTATGCTCTGCTATCTAGGGGACAATAGAGCCCCCCATAACTATTGCAAATACCATCTCAAGTACCATTCAGTTTATGCAGCAGATACGCCAGGTTGAAGTCCAACACACGCGAAGAGAAGGAAATAGAGCAGCTCACGGCCTTGCACAACATGCTCAAGTTATAAATGACTTTGTAACATGGATGGAGGAAACTCCAACCATTATAAACTCTGAAGTTATTTCGGATGTACACCAGTTTGTTCAAGCTTGAAATGAATTGAAGTACTAGTTTCTTATCAGAATAAAAAAAAAAAAAAAAGAGAGCGAAAAAACAAGGTTTATTTAGACAAAAGCTATGGCATCCTCTTTGTATCGTTTGAAATTTGTGTACTTGCTTTCTTTCCTCTCATCGTTTCATCTCGTAGCCACTCACTCATTTTCCTATCTGCAGCCTCTTTGCCATGGTCACGAAAGGTCCTACTTGTTGAAATTTAAGGAAAGCTTTGTTATCAACAACAAGAAGTCTATTTCCATTGATCCATGAGCTTATCCCAAGGTTGCTTCCTGGACATCAGAAGGAAACAACAGTGACTGCTACTCATGGGATGGGGTAGAGTGTGATGAGTTCAATGGCCATGTCATTGGTCTTGAGCTCCGTAGCAGCTATCTCCACAGTTCTATTAACTCTAGCGGAAGTCTTTTCAACCTTGTTCATCTCCAAAGGCTTAATCTTGCTGACAATCATTTTAAGGACTCTCAAATTCCATCCACAGTTTCCAATCTATCCAAACTAACATATCTCAATCTCTCCAATTCTGTGTTTTCTAGTCAAATCCCATTAGAATTTTCACAGTTGTCCCAAATGTCATCCCATGATCTGTCTTTGAACCATTTGGAATCAAGAAGCCAAGTCTAGGACATCTAGTTGAAAATTTAACCTGCCTAGAAAAGCTTGGTTTGAGTTGGGTGAGCATAATCTCCATTGTGCCTAATATCTTGGCAAATTTGTCTTCTTTAAGGTCCCTTCGTCTCCATGACTGCAAATTACATGGGGAATTTCCAGTAGGCATCTTTAAGCTTCCAAATTTACTAGTTCTTGATTTGCAATTCAATGAAGGTGTCACAGGTTATCTGCCTGACTTTCAACGGAGTAGTCCCCCTGATGAAATGATCCTTGCACACACAAGTATCTCAGGTAAAATACCTGCTTCAATGCGAAATTTTGGCTCTTCGACTAAAATTGATATGAGGAGGTGCAACTTCTCTGGGTTCCTTCCAACTTCACTTGGTAACCTCACGCATCTAAATTTTCTGCATCTTTCACTTAACACTTTCCGGGGCCACATTCCATCTTCACTTGGTAACCTCACGCATCTAAATATTCTGGATCTTTCAGTTAACACTTTCAAGGTCCACATTCCATCTTCACTTGGTAACCTCATGCATCTCAATATTCTAGATCTTCCATATAACACTTTCAAGGGTGACATTCCATCTTCCTTTGGAAACCTCATCCAACTTTCTTCTCTAAACCTTGCCCAAAATGAACTAACTGGTAAAATCCCTTTTGAACTTGCAAACCTAACGCAGCTGACTGCCCTTTTTCTATATCAAAATTTTACTAGTGACCAAATCCCTTTTAGACTTATGAACCTCACAAAATTATCTGTCTTGCACCTTGCAGGCAACCGCCTTGCAGACCAGATTCCAAGCTCAATCGTTAACCTTGAGAATCTTGAATTTCTTGATCTTTCCTTGAACAACTTTACTGGCAAAGTGGAGTCTGACAAGTTTGGTAAGCTCAAAAAACTGACTTCCTTGCATCTATCTGATTGTGGAGTATCATTAATTATAAGTGAAACTAGTGCCAATACAACTCTTCAAAAGTTCCAAAATTTAGGATTCTATTTGTGCAACTTGAGCAAGTTTCCAGACTTCCTAGCAGACCAAGATGAACTAGTATGGCTAGACCTAGGCACCAACCACATTCATGGTCAAGTATCGGAATGGTTTTGGAACATGAGTAAAGAAAATTTAGAGGTAGGCACCAACCAAACTCCAAGGATCACTTCCAATTCTATCCTTTTCCACCTTGGAATATCTTGTATCAAAAAATTCGTTCACTGGAAAAATTCCAGAGTTGATTTGTAACAAGAGTTCTATTCAGGTCCTTGATTTGTCAAATAACAACTTAAGTGGTTCACTTCCTCAATGCTTGCACAATTTTGGTGATTCTCTACTCATATTGGATTTACGAAGGAACGCATTCGAAGGAAGCATCCCACAAACTTGGACAAATGGAAGCAAATTAATGATAATTAACTTCAGTCAAAACAAGTTTCAAGGTTGGTTACCAAGATCTTTGGCCAAGTGTATAATGTTGAAGGCCCTTGATTTCAGTAATAACCAAATTCAATGATACTTTTCCCTCATGGTTAGGAAACCTTCCAAATTTAAAGATTCTCATTTTGAGGTCCAACAAATTCTATGGCCCAATAAAGACTCATAAAGCAAAATATAAGTTTCCCAGCTTGCAAATCTTTGACCTCTCATACAATAGTTTTATTGGAACTTTGCCATTAAAATTCTTTCAATATTCCAATTCTTCCAGATTTGATCATGCAAACCACTTAACATATATTCAAGTAAATTCATCCTTCATTTTACGAAACAGTTTTCACAGTTACTCATGGGGTCTTGAGTATGATTATGCAATGATGATGACAAACAAATGAGTGGTCACAGATTACAAGAAGGTTCAAGAATTGTTTACAGTCTTTGATTTCTCAAGTAATAGATTTTTTCGGAGATATTCCAGAATCCATTGGAAATTTAAATTTAAAAGACCTTCGTTTGCTCAATCTTTCCAATAATTTTCTCACTGGCCACATCCCACAAAGTTTAAGAAACCTTGTAGATTTGGAATCACTAAACCTTTCTCAAAACAAGTTTTTTGGGGAAATTCAACAACAATTAATGCAACTTACTTTCTTGGAATACTTCAATGTTTCTCATAATCATCTCGCGGGACCTATACCCCAAGAAAAACAATTTAATACTTTTCCAAGCAATTCATTTGGAGGAAATCCAGGATTGTGTGGAAGCCCATTGACAAAGAAATGTAAGAATTCTAAGGTTTCACTACCTTCACCTTCAACTCCTAAAGAGAGTCAAGATTTGCGGTCTCCATTTCAGTTTGGTTGGAAAATTGTTTTGATTGGGTATGGATTTGGACTAGTTGTTGGAGTGACTACTGGGCACACTGTTAGTGCAAGGAATCAAGATTGGTTAATGAAGACCTTCGGAATGAGAAAACTGGTGAGGGGATTGATTTAATTAGCTGAATAGATTTCCACCAAAGAATATACCTTCACCTTCAACTCCTAAAGAGAGTCAAGATTTGCGGTCTCCATTTCAGTTTGGTTGGAAAATTGTTTTGATTGGGTATGGATTTGGACTAGTTGTTGGAGTGACTACTGGGCACACTGTTAGTGCAAGGAATCAAGATTGGTTAATGAAGACCTTCGGAATGAGAAAACTGGTGAGGGGATTGATTTAATTAGCTGAATAGATTTCCACCAAAGAATATATATATATATATATATATATATATATATATGTACATGCATTTTTACTCTCTGCTTTTTTGAACTTTTTTTCCTTGTTGTGTGGGTAACGTAGTGTTCTACTACCGTTTTTCTTTCTTGTTTTGATGTAGGTTGGACTGGCTAGCAGCCTAGCATTAATGTATTGTATGTAAAAAGTAATGATGACTTTATTGAATTTTCTTTTTCAAATAGATTTCAGTTATTTATGTATGGAATAGAGTTCTTCAATGACCACAATTTTTTCTTTATAACTCACAATTAAACACTCTAAAATTATCATAGAATTTGTAAGACAAATTGTGTCAATTGATTTTCTCTATAAAATAATGAAGCTAATTAACTAAAGGTGAATGAATAGTTGCATCTTTGCCCTCTTAACTAAAGACGAGCAAGTGGATTTGGATTAGCAGGTTTCATCCGAAGTTTATGTTGTGTAGTTTATAAGATTATAGATACTTTGATATATGCCACACAAATGTATCAATAAGTATTAAATATGAACAAACCTTGATTGTTTTACACCGTACTGTATTCACTCTTTCACAATGTGTAAAGTGTGCACAATTTTAAAAAATGTGGACATTTTGTATGAACATTGTGTGAAGCAGTGTGAAACAATTATTTTCCTTTAGATAATACAGCCTTCTTTTCAATGGTTCATCAAGAAACATTTATGGTATCAGAGCTTTATAGTCAATGTCTTGCAATTGTTCTTTCTAATAACTAAGTTAAATTCTTGACACTGGCTGTCAATTCTCCCCCTTCATCTTCCACACCCATGTATCTTTATCTGCTATATATGTCATGCTCTCAACCCAATAAATGAGTTAGGCGCACTACAACGGTTACACACTTAAAAAAATTTAATTTTACAAATATGCAATGCCTTCTTACAAAATAGTAACTATTCTAAAAAAATATATTACATTAAATAAAATATTAAAAAACACCTAAATAATTCAATTACCAAAACACTCAATGTATCAATAAAAACAAAAATTGAAAAACGGTGTGCATAGAATACGAAGCAACACAATTATTAAATACTGAATCAGTGAATCTATTGACTTAAAGTTCACAGATGGAGTATAGGAAATTCCATAATAGACAATTGAGAGATGTGGGTTTCAGTTAGCTTAAGTAAAGTTCTTTATTGTTGAATAAGAAATCTAGGGTTCAATCTCCGCCAACTCAAAAAACTGATTAGTGTCTTGGTTTGATGATAAAGAACTATTATCAATAGCAGATGCCATAAGTTGAAATTTTCTAAGTAAATAAATAAAATAAAATAAAAGACAATTGAGAGATAAATTGGACTTCAATATTAAATTTCATTAAAGTTAATAGCAAAATATACAATAAGAGGTTAAGTGTAAGATAGTTTTTGTAGGGGCAGGTTTTGATCCTTTAGCCCAAAAGATGAAGGGATTAAAGCCCAAAGAGCCCAAAACAATGAATTTGTAGAGAGTGGGCTTGAAAGCTAGCTTCAATGGATCCACAGACGCATGTAGTGAGTCAAAGATAGCAAGAATAGTAAAGAAGAACAAGTTCTATGAAAAAAAAAAAAAAAAAAAAAAAAACCTTCCTCGGCCTAGTCCGAGGAAAACGATCTTGCAATATATTTCCTTTAGACTTGGATATTATTACAATTCTTGTTACTGTGGTGTTTTCTCACCCAATTCTCTGATCCTTGTCCTTGGAGGGTCTCTTACATTATATAGTTCCCTTTAGATGATTTTGGCTCTCCATTTGTTGATCATCCGACCCACTACTTGAGTGCTTGTCCCATCAGACTCTTTCCCAAACCCCTTGTGAGTTGCGGCAGCCAAGGAAGCACTGTTTAGGAGTCCTCTCTACATAAATGCAGTCAGGAGGTTTGGTGGGATGCATTAAATGGGGTGGCAACCACCATCTCGTCAGTCATGTCAGGGCCAATCCCTTCCCTGAAGCTCCATCTCTATAGTATGGCCTCCTCTGGTGACATGCCACTGACGTGGCCTTGTTGTCCGAGGGTGTGACCTCCTCAGCATGATGGTAGCCCTTCTCGGCCACGAGTATGACACATGACAAATTACTTTATTGAAATCATGTACCCCACAGTTTTAAATTGGGAAGTATCGATTATAAGTTTCAATAGTTTAGGAGGTTAAGTGTAATCAGATGCAATAGTTTATAGTAGAAAAATGTAATTTACCTAAAAATATTTTGAGTTGTTTTTATTATACAAAAAATTGGAAGGAGAAGAGGTTAAGCTCAAGGCTCAAGCCCATCTAGCATCATAAAATGAACCCAAGCCAAAAACCCATATCTTGGGCCACAACCTCACTCTAAATAGTTTAAAATAAACTTTAATTAAAAATTTAAAGTTATGAAATAAGATAATTTTGAAAATCTACCCTTAAGTAAAGGGCACATTAGAACAAAACATTTTCAAAACACCCTATATCAGATTATCTAGTTTACACTACAATTCATTAAATATCAATTTTTCTTAATTTTTTTAATTGTTCTTATTTCTTCACACACAACAAAGGAAGTCAATATTGGACTGAAGGCCATTTCATTTTGATCAAGAAAATGAAATATTTGCACCGATTAATACCCAACAAAAAAAAAATCGTTGTAATAATATTAGAGTGGCGTAAATGCACTTTTGGTCCTAACATTTTGGATCAATTCGCATTTTGGTCCCAAAATTGATTTCGTTCCTATTGTCGTCCCTATTTTTAAAAAATCGTTTATATTTTAATCCTTGCCGTTAGCCAAGTAACAGAACCCTATTACGTGGCAGATGGAGTGCCCTAGTTGCTAACATGGTGCTGACATGGCGCTAACATAGCATTATTATTAAAAAATTTATTTAGCATTTTTAATGCCACGTCAGAATTTTAATTTTTTTACTTTCATATTATTATTATTATTATTATTATTATTATTATTATTATTATTATTACTTTCATTATTTTTTTCCGTAAGAACATAACAACATGTTCTTCATGTTCTTCCCAAATTCAAGAAATAAACCCAGCAACCAATCCAATCTCTGACAAACCCAAATCCAAATCCAAATCCAAATCCAACAACCAAATCTAATCTCCATCAAATCTAGAAAAACAAGAAATAAAACCCAGAATCAAGAGCAAACCCAGAACAAATGCAAACGCAGAACAGTGGAAATAATTAAAATGCTAACATGGCATTGAAAAATGCCAAATAATTTTTTTAAATAATATTTTAATGTCATGTTAGTGCCACGTCAATGCCATGTCATCAGCCAGGGCACTCCGTATAGGGTTCCGTTACTTAGATGACGGCAGGAACTAAAATAGAAATGATTTTTTAAAAATAGGGACGACAATAGGAAGGAAATCAATTTTGAGACCAAAATGCGAATTGGTCCAAAATGTTGGGACCAAAAGTGCATTTATTAGAGTCATTACAATAGTTTATGCAAGGTGTTGCAATAAAATTTGAGGTAATAGGTTTTCACTACAAAAAATTTCGTTGTAATAAATTTTAAATATTTTAATGACAATTTTGATGTAATAATATATTTATTGTTGCAATAAAAAAATTTACTACTTCATATCTTGTAGCAATAGGCTATTATTTCACCAATTTTATTGTAGTAGATTGCAAATAATTGAATGAGAAAATTCTAACCAATTCTAATTCTAATTATGCACATGCTTAATAATTCCTGGACATGTCACATTGTAATCGCACTTAATTAGTTCAATGCACATCCAGCTTAGCACAGTACATGCCACAACATAACACTCACATCACTGCACATCACAACACATTTGACCAAGGACCCTAAAGCATTCTAATTTCTTAATTGATGACTGGGAGTACAAAAAAGTTGATCATATTTAATTTGTAAAACTTATAAAATTCAGTCATACTATTTTAGTTTTCTTGATTTAAGCTACTAGCAAGTACAAACATAAACTTCTAGGTTAATTGGCTTCTTCTCTACTGAGAAAGGAACGTTAAGGTTTTAACAATTGAGGTCTAATTCAAAATTGCGGTTCACCAGTTGTATTTTAGTTGTATGTATTTTTAATATTGATTTAAGTAGACATGACCACACTCTCGAGCTACTTGCAAATATATACTTATGCGACAATCACCACTAAGTTGTAATTCTAATTATCTTCATATTATAATTGTGTTATTATTAACATATTTAGTTCTCAACTGTGTCAAAGTACTTGTTGTTATAAAAACAATGGTATTGACAAATATATGTTTGAGCGTCTGTTTGGGGGTAGTGTTGGCCTTTTAGTATTGCTTATGGGAGGTTTTTGGATATATTGGGGCCTGAAAAGAAGAAGGCTCATCAAACTCAAAGAAAAAATTTTCCAACAAAATGGTGGCTTAGTGTTACAAGAGAAACTATCTAATTTCCAACGATCTACGCAACTGAGGGTCATTGACTATCCCTTACTCTTTTGGAACTACTCTTTTGGAACAAGGGAGGGTTGCTACTTCAATGAGTAATTCCTCATCGTTTGTTCCATTTGTTCCAATTCTTCAGGGACTTCAAAGCCACTTCTTCATAGTAGTAATAATACAAGGAATGAAAATGTACTTTCCATATCCTTAGACGGTGAGCTGAGAGTCTCCACATTTGTAGTTCAATAGTGCGACAACACATCATTTATTGAATTGAGACACAAATCATTTCAGCTCACCACATCAAAGTTTTTCATCTCGTT
Organism: Lithocarpus polystachyus; assembly: GCA_033629205.1. Taxonomy (NCBI): domain Eukaryota; kingdom Viridiplantae; phylum Streptophyta; class Magnoliopsida; order Fagales; family Fagaceae; genus Lithocarpus; species Lithocarpus polystachyus. The sequence goes on along the minus strand of CM066163.1, from coordinate 106,659,640 downwards.
TTAGAAGACTAAGTTCACAGCGGTCGGTTGTGACATCTATGTCGGTTTTAGTGGTTCAATCACTTATATGAACAATACTTCAATGATACAAACTTACAAAAGTGGATGCATATTGCATCTTGTAGCAGATTTGATGACATAGTAAATGGGTCATTCTCCAACATAGGCTGTTGCCAAACTTCTATCCCACCCGGTGTAACAAATATCAGTGTTGAAATTTGGGCCATTGGAGTGGAAATCTACAAGTACAATTCATGTTATACGACATTTCTGGTAGAATAAAATGCAAACAACTTTGAACTCTTTATAGATATTCGTGATGCAAGAAAAATAAAGACTGTTCCTGTGGTGCTTGATTGAGTAGTTGGCCATGACACATGTCAACATGTTCAAAAAAAATTGACAAGATATGCATGTAAGGCAATGCATAGTAAGTGTTACAATTCCAACAACAGTCCTGGATATTGTTGCAAGTGTTTCTATGGCTTTCAAGGAAACCCATACCTCCTTTATGGTTGACAAGGTACACTACAAAAAAAAATGTTTATTACAACAAAAAAAAAATTGTTGCAATAATATTAGAGTCATTGTAATACTTTATGCAAGGTGTTGCAATAAAATTTAAGGTAATAGGTTCGTGCTACAAAAAATTTCATTGCAATAAAGTCTCTCTCACATTTCTAAGTCTTTCCCTCTCACATTTCTTTTCCTCCTTAAAAACATGGCTTTGCTACTTCTGTTGGTAATCTTAGCCGCCAAAGTAGCAATAACATTTCAGGCTGATTCTAACTGCATTCGCAACTAAGGATCATTAACCATCCCTTACTCTTTTGGAACTATTCTTTTGGAACAAGAGAGGGTTGCTACTTCAATGGGCAATTCCTCATCATTTGTTCTAATTCTTCCTAGTAGTAATAATACAAGGAATGAAAATGTACTTTCCATATCCTTAGACAGTGAGCTAAAAGTCTCCACATTTGTAGTTCAATAGTGCGACAACACATCATTTATTGAATCAAAACACAAATCATTCGAGCTCACCACGTTAAAGTTTTTCATCTCGTTTTAGAAGAATAAGTTCACAGCGGTCGGTTGTGACATCTATGCCGGTTTTAGCGGTTCAATCACTTATATGAACAATACTTCAATGATACAAACTTACAAAAGTGGATGCATTGCATCTTGTAGCAGATTTGATGCCATAGTAAATGGGTCATTCTCCACCATAGGTTGTTGCCAAACTTCTATCCCACCCGGTGTAACAAATATTAGTGTTGAAATTTGAGCCATTAGAGTGGAAATCTACAAGCACAATTCATGTTATACGACTTTTTTGGTAGAACAAAATGCAAACAACTTTTTCTTTATAGATATTCATGATGAAAAAAAAAAATAAAGACTGTTCATGTAGTGCTTGATTGAGCAGTTGGCCATGAGACATGTCTACATGTTCAAAAAAATTTGACAAGATATGCATGTAAGGCAATGCGTAGTGAGTGTTACGATTCCAACAATGGTCTTGGATATTGTTGAAAGTGCTTCTATGGCTTTCAAGGAAACCCATACCTCCTTTATGGTTGTCAAGGTACGCTACCAAAAAAAAAAATTGTTGCAATAATATTAGAGTCATTGCAATAGTTTATGCAATGTGTTGCAATAAAATTTAAGATAATAGGTTTGTTCTACAAAAAATTTCGTTGCTATAAACTTTAAATATTTTAATGATAATTTTGATATAATAATATATTTGTTGTTGCAATAAAAAATTTACTACTTGGAATATCTTTTAGCAATAGGCTATTATTTCACCAATTTTATTGTAATAGATTGCAATAAATTGACCAAAATAATTTGGGTCAAGTTATTGCAACGATTTCTTCATTGTAATATATAATTGTTTCATATTTTTCATTACAATAGATTGTAAAATAATTTATATTAGATTATTGTAATATTATATTTGTTGCAAAATAATTGGTATCAAGTTATTATAACGATTTCTTCAAATTAAATTATTGTAAAAAGAATATCTTAATGCAACTTAGTATTAAAGCCACTATTGCAACTAAAAAGTATAAGTTATTGTAACTAATTATTATTAATGTAAACGAGATAAATAAAAAAAAAAAAAAAAAAAAAAAAAAAAAAAAGGCCACCAACGATTATGAGAAGAATAGAGTCCTTAGCGAAGGAGGCTTTGGAATTGATTACATAGGAGTGCTTCTAGATAATAGAGTGGTAGCCATTAAGAAGTCCAAAATTTATGATAAGAACCAAGTTGAGCAATTTATAAATGAAGTATTTGTGCTTACTCAAATTATCCATAGGAAAGTGGTTAAGTTATTGAGTATTCCGAACCTTTCTAGTGGTTGAGGTGTTATCAAGGACCATAGAGGCCTTTGGATATTGGGTTTTACTTGATCTATAGATGTGGTTTCTAGTGTCAATGAACTTTGGACTCTAAGAGATGGCCTTAACATGTGCATAAACCTTAATTTACTAGTGGTAGAAATATAAATTGATGCTAAAGCAGTCCTTGATTGGGTTACTGATACTTATAACAACACTTTATGCCATGTATCTCTCTTATCTTGAATTACGGGAACCTCTCATATAAATACTTCAGATTTATGAAGCATTGTTTTCGTGAGGCTAACCAATGAGCTGGCTAGAAAGTGACACTATCTTCAATAAGATCTAGTTGTTTTCAATAGTCCTCCCATGGATGTTTATATTTTGCTTTATTATGACATGGTGGGATACACATTTTGCTTTATTTTGCAAACGAAACAAAACCTTTATAAGTAGGATACACATTTAGTGTGGCTAATACACCGTGCAGTAGTAAATTAATGGCTGAGATCAAAAGTTAGAAAATTCACTTTTAATCTTAGTGCTTAGATAATAACCTTTTAACTTTTTTTTTTTTACCTTTTTGGTAATAGATAGGTTGATTTAGTTAATAAACAATATATCATTTTGATTTAGGCCTGCAGGGCAGGTAGGTTCAGTCCACTATTTAACTAAGCCCAACCTACATTCAATCAAAACCCTAGAATCGGATCCAATAGCAATAAAGAATAAAAAGGATTGATAAAACATTGATATTCAAAAGTGCCCATTAATTTGCTAAATAAATTTTCTGAGCGGTTGTACAATGGCCAGAGACTTATTACATGCATGGAGAAAGCACCTAATTTTCTCTTAACTAGTCTATAGCCCATGCAATGCACAATGATAATAATATAATATTTTCTTAATACTACATCTAATTATCTATATTACAATGTCATTGATAAGGCACAATCCAAAAAACATATCAATTACACTTTTCTATTTCCCTCTCTCTCAAATAAGAAACATAAAACCTAGAATGATAATGAAAAAATCAGTAAGTGTTTCAAGAAAAACAATGTAATAAAATTATCTATCATTTGTAACTAAATTATACACTTAACCTTCGAACCATAAATAGAAGTAATACTATTCATATTATTCTTGATGTAAACATTGGATACATACGTTGAAAGCAGTAAATGTGACATCTAGCCCTTGTTACTGTTCTTAAAATGTAAACCCATGGTTCTTTATCATCTTATCTACAATAGTGGCTTCCATCCTCTTGTTCTTCCCAATAACCTCTTCTTTATTATCCATAATACATCTTTAACTTTAAAAAGGAATCTCCTCTTTTGTAGTAGTTATCACCTTTGGTTAAAACTTTTTTCTTTTGCATTGTAAGAAGTCTTACATTCAACGATTGATAGATGATTGGCCAACAATGTATTGATCCCTTTGGTAAATTAATCAATTAATTATCCAAGTAAATTAATTAGATTCAATTACTTGCAATAAGCGCGGTAGCACAAACAAATCACTAACTAAGTTAAATGCAACGGAAAATAAATTTGACCCAAGTAAATTGTTTATGAATAGGGAAAACTACCAAGGAAAAACCCCACCGGGTGAATAAGGTCACCACTCCTAAAAATCCACTATATCAAAACAAGCAGTTATAAGTAAAAAGAATCCTAGTACCTAATATCAACCTACAGTTGAACCCTTACCCTAATACCCAATTAGACTTATAATGTAGCGGCAATCTCTCCTTTCAATGCATGGTTCCCAGTACGTGACTAACCAATGATGCACGGATTCCAGTACATGACTAACATACCAACTTGAGAAAGATGTTAGCTGTAAAGTTCTTCAGTTTATCCAACAATGAAGATCAGGAAGCTCCTTGATTACAAAACCCTTGGCGCAAAGACGCAATAGCTTCTATAATGAATATGATGAACTAGGGCAAGAATGTCTCCAATCACAATATGCGTATATGCTCCCTTTGCATCACTTTTCATCACTTGTGATGACCTTTAAAATAATCCTTATATATGTCTAGGATTGTGAAAAAAGAAACCCTACACAAATTCTCATGGATATGCATGTAATCAGATCTGAAAATTCTAGTTTCCTAATTCTCGACAGATTTAGCTTCTATCGAGCTTCCTTCATTAAGTCTCGATAGATACTATTTCTGTCGAGATATCTGTCGAGCTTTAATAAACAACACTTCTTCACTTGTTTCTTAGTCAGATTTGTATGGCTTTAATACTAAACTTGAATACTTGTTTTTTGAAATACTAAACTCATCCTAAATCTACCCAATTATATGTAAAGTACATTTTGTCAAAAAATTAATCAATTTACATAATATATGTTTCTAACAATTCCCACATATGTCCTAACAATGGAGAAGCGGCTGCATTATGGGCATTACCACTATTTAATTACATGCATATCAATTTGACTACGTAAGTGTTTCAAGCTAGGAGTAAGATCTAAAGTTTTCTTCAAGATATATATATATATATATATATATATATATATATATATGTTAAAGTCCATTTGTTCAATCCTTTTGTTATCAATGCCTCTATTCTTTATTCATTTATTAGTTTAAAATCATACCCAAGTTTTTGTTTGATATAACATTCTTGTTCATCCACAATGGTTCACAAATTTCACCTTCTATACCTTCATCGTTCACCCCACTATTCAATCGCTAAGAACAAACTTCTCACTCCCTCACTCTTTGTTCCTTCAAGCCAATAGTTAACATGCAATGAATCAGATCTATATTTTTTTTGTTCTAATACTTGCAAATTAAGGATTGTAACACAACATGAGCAGATTAGGGCTTTTAATCCTCAATATTATATTAGATCCATCAAATGGACCAATAAACCCCCCTCCCCCCCAAATTACTTATGAACAAAACCTCGACTAACTGCATATTTTGGTAAATTACAACCAATTAAATAGTAAAGGAAAAAAATAACGAAAAATTGTTACAAAATACAATTCCTTACCAGAGGGAATTTTAAAAAAGCAAAATGAGATGGCGTGAAGGGACAGAGTTTTGGTCTAACTTTGTACTGGATTTTTTTGAGAGAGAGCGAGAGAGATATTCTATTGGATTTTTTTTAAGGGAATGAACTCCTTAGTTAGTGGGCAAATGTTAACGATTCAATGAAATATTAAGGCAAACAAAGAGTCTTGACTATTCAATTACCTTATATCTCCGTTAAAGGCTAATGAGTATATAAAAGTTGATGTTAAAACTATTTTATTACGAACCAGTGTAATAAAATGGCCAACCAATTGGCCTGGCAGTGCCTTAAAAAGATATGACATATGAGTTACCAAAGATATTATAAAATTTTAAAAAAAAATACCATATGTGTTACAGGAAACAAATTATATTGATTCAGTATTATTATTACTAGTCGCTAACCCGTGCGATGCACGGGATAGTTAAATAAAAACTAAAAATACTTATTTTACTTAAAGGTATATGACTTAAATTTTAAAAATGTATAATTTGAAAATGAATGAAAATAACTAATTTGTTCAATATAATGATTTAGAAAAATTATTTTTCTTTCATATCATTGGTTTCACATAACACATTCCGACGTAGGCTATTTTATGGTGATAACTTCACGTAATACTCAACTGCAATTAAATCTACTATCCACTACCAATCTAATCTATGTTATCTTGATAGTAGATCTAGAAATTGCATTCTCATTTTTTTAGAGTTTGTCACATCATTATTATTATCTATATATAATGTAAAACCAAAAATTTTAACTTTTTGAAAGACTTACATTAGAATTATAATTAAAAAAATAATTATTTTTTTTTAATTAGACCTCACATTAGAATTTTTTTTTTTTTTTTTTTAAAGAACTCACTTTAGGTTTTTTTTTTTTTTTTTAAAGACTCATGTAAAAAAAAAAAACTTTAGGATTAAGGAAAAAAGAGAGAGAGAGACTCCTATAAGGACTCTCTCACTATGTAGTTTAAAAAATTAAAATTTTTTATAAATTAAAATGATGAGAAAAAGAGAGAGAGAGAGTCCTGTTAGGACTCTTTTACTATTTAGTTTTAAAAATTATTATCTATATATAATGCAAACCAAAAATTTTAACTTTTTGAAAGACTTACATTAGAATTATGATTAAAAAAATAATTATTATTTTTTTTAATTAGACCTCACATTAGAATTTTTGTTTTTTTAAAGAACTCACTTTAGGTTTTTTTTTTTTAAAAAAGACTCATGTAAAAAAAAAAACCTTTAGGATTAAGGAAAAAAGAGAGAGAGAAACTCCTATAAGGACTCTCTCACTATTTAGTTTAAAAAATTAAAAATTTTTATAAATTAAAATGATGAGAAAGAGAGAGAGAGAGAGAGAGAGAGAGAGAGAGAGATTCCTGTTAGGACTCTCTTACTATTTGTTTTTAAAAATTAAAAAAAATTATAAATTAAAATGATGATGTGAAAATTTGTGGGAGTTTCAGAAGTTTCGGTTTTATATATATATATATATATATAGATTTTTTTTTTTTAAATCCTAAAATTCAAATGAGAATGGCAATAAATAGTAGTGTGAAATAAAAAGTGGCACGTGTGGTGTAAGTGTATTTAAATAGAAAGCTTTTCTTGTCTCAAAAAAAAAAAAGTAAAACAACTGACAATTTTTTCCTTTATTTGATGTGTAATACAAAAGGACATGTATGATACTTACGAGTAATTCTATGGTACCCAAAAAAAAAAAAGAGGGGGTACGATATCCATTAGTTGGTAACCTGCTACATCAGGTTATTTTTTTCTCACATTTAATAGTTCCATCCTTATATTGTGCAGTTCCAACATCACATGTGACAGTACTTTTCTCACATTTGATGGTTCCCTTACTTTTTTCTCACATTTGACGGTTCCATCTTCACATTGTGCAGTTCCAACATCACATGTGACAGTTTTTTTTTTCTCACATTTGATGGTTCCCTTACTTTTTTCTCACATTTGACGGTTCCATCGTCACATTGTGCGGTTCCAACATTACATATGACAGTTCTTTTGTCAGATTAGGTGGTTCCCTTTCTTTTTTCTCACATATGACAGTTCTTTTGTCAGATTAGGTGGTTCCCTTTCTTTTTTCTCACATTTGATGGTTCCATCCTCACATTGTGCAGTTCTAACATCACATGTGACAGTTCTTTTCTCACATTTGGTGGTTCCCTTACTTTTTTTCTCACATTTGGTGGTTCCCTTACTTTTTTTTCTTACATTTGTACAGTTCCAACATCATATGTTACATTTTTTTTCCAACATTTGGTGGTTCCCTTATTTTTTTTCTCACATTTGACAGTTTCATCCTCAGATTGTGCGGTTCCAATATTACATATGACAGTTCTTTTTGTCACATTGGGTGGTTCCCTTATTTTTTTCTCACACTTGACTGTTCCATCCTCACATTGTGTAGTTCCAACATCACATATGATAGTTATTTTCTCACATTTGGTAGTTCTTTTACTTTTTTTTCTCACATTTGATGGTTCCATCTTCACATTGTGCAGTTTCAACATCACATATGACTCTATATTTGTCACATTCAGTGGTACCCTATTTTTTTATTCTCAAATTTGATCGTTCCATTATTACATTGGGCAGTACCAATATTACTTTTGATCGTACTTTTGTCACATTCGGTGGTACCCTATTTTTTTCCTTACAATTGACAGTTCAATTGTCACAGTAAGCACTACCAATATCACATCTGACCATAATTTTACATTTGGGCTTATCACTGAGGTCACTTTCTTACTTACTAATAATCGTTCATCACAATAGTAACTTTTTTAAAGTTATTAAAAATTTAAAATCGAAAACCAAAAAAAAAAAAAAAAAGAAGCATCCCATGAAATTAGCCCAACCACAATAAATACTCTTGTTCACAAAAAAAAAAAAAAAAATTAGCTGAAATTATCTTGGTTTCTTTCACAAATATTTGAATATACCAATTAACTTCCTACGTATCTCCCTTGGTAGCTTCCATCACATTTAGGGGCATACCTCCCTATAAAATAACATAGTGGAGGTCATTTTCTTGATGTTTATATTTTTATTATTTATTAGACCATCTCCAATTCGTTCATAGTGTCGTCCAAGAGCAGAAAAGTCATCCAAGTGCAAGAAGGTCGCCTAGCATGGAGTCACCTAGATGACCACCAAACACTTAGAAATTTTCAGAGTAAATCTATATCCAAAGTTTATGATTCAGACCATGTTCACTATTCTGAAGTAGAAGCAAAATTCTTATTCATCGCTCTAACTTCCCACTTAATTCTTAACTTCTGATGGTAGTTGTAGAAATTAAGTCTAAACCTTCTAACTTCCATCCACGTTGAGGAAGTTACTAAACAAGTAACCACTCCAGTTTGCTTTCTTTGTTTGCTATGATCTGTGTGTTAAATTGGGGTGGCTTACCATTTTGTTCCTATCTTTATTTTGATTCCCTAGCCTTGCAATGAAGCACTTGGTAAATAAATGAATATAGCTTTCTTCTGCAGCATTGCATAAGGGGTAATTATTCTCCCCCAAATTCCATTTTTGCTTTTAAAAGACCCAAACTATTTGGATTGACCTGTTTGAGATGTGTACAATGTAATGTGTAATTTTTTAGCAATAAAAAGATTGTCACATTACTTAAAAATATGTTATGTCAATGTCCTGTTAAACACATAGGCAATAAAACTAATGAAGGTCCAAACGTGCTCATTTTTTAAATTTCAGGGATTAAAAGGGCTTAGCAAACAAACTTTATAAACCATTAGTATATTTTTGCCAAAAAGGTAACTTACCTCAAAGCCCACTTTTTAAGGATTATGCATAATAATAATAATAACAATAATGTAAATGTCAATTCCCTTTTCACTTCACTTTCTTTGAGAATATATTTTCTTCAAGTAACTTTCTTCAGCATGCAGTAAAATTACAAACCAAACAAAGCCCAAAAGAGTTGTAGCAGACTTGTACAAGAATAGAAAGAGATAGAGAGGATGCAGGCTTTATTTGTTACAAAATTCAATTGGTTTTTTTTCTATGATTTAGTATATTATACACACCTATAATGGCAACACCACGTCAATTACACTACAAAGCCAAAAAGCAAGAGGCTAGGCCAGGGAGATGCTCATCTGAAATATGAAAAGATACAAAACCACTGCCATTGCCAAATGAAATGATTCTATATTGAATGTTAAAAAATGGATACAATGAAATGATGTTATCTATGGTTACAAAGTGGATTGAGGACCGAAGCATAGAAAACACTGGGCCTCCTAAAGCCGCCCTTATGTTTTAGATCTGGAGATCATCTATTGAAAGCTTGTGTGCTGTCAGCATCTTCAATTTCTGCAATCAAAAATGAACTTTTAAGGTTTAGTTGGTCGGGAAAATAAGAGGTGGAGCTGCTAAATCAAAGTTGGAACTGCAATTAATCACCGTAATAAATTGTGGAGGATCATCAATACTGGATGAGCCCAGAACAACTTCCCTCTTCAATTCAGTTGTAAGCTTGTGACAAACTCTAAGCTGAGGATCAATAAATTTTATGAGTACAAATAATCCAGAAATGCAATTGTCAAAACTGTACAAAATGCATAAAAAAGTTCATACCTCAGATCTAGTAGCTCCACCAATGATGAATACAAAAATCCGTTGGCCCATTCCCTTAAACTCACTAGATGCATGTCTTAGAATTGAATCATTTTAGACCAGGGAATAAAAAAACATTATGATGATGAGAATCTGCAGAAAAATATTAGAAAAGGCTCCTATCAATCTATGTCAGTTCCACCAATGCCTACTAGTCCTCTAAGCAAGTATCTAAATAGATCAAGATAACATAAAAATATAAGGCATCACTTTGTTAAGACAAACGACATATAGAAGATAACCATCAACATATTGGGGAAAGAGAAAGAAAGGAGGGGGTGGGTGGCTTGTATAGTGCAGGCTATTATTGAGTTTGTTGGACTACTCAGACCCACGTGAGGGAAGCATGAAAATAGCACCTTGAATACCCATCATCAGAGTTCCGAGGCCGAGCCCATTTATGTGTCCACTTTGATTGAGCTGGATTAGCAACTGAAGCATGATTTACTACAGCAATCTGAGACGTCCCATGAAAAGTTTGACTTGGGTCATTCAGACATGGATAATCATCTTTTGACAGTTCACCTTTGTGAAGTTTTTCAATAAGTTCCTCAAAGATGTCAAGAATTTGGGCCTAGTAAGCCATTGATTCCATATAGCTTTAATTCAAAGTTACAGGATAATTGAATTGATCACATTATGACAACGTAGAAAAGATATTGGTCACACATAAGTCCTCCATTGCCACATACTCTCAACGTAGCAAGATATATTTAAGACACGCAAACGTCAACTAATATGGTTTTTCTCTCAGGTCTAAAATCACTAACAAAAACAGACAACCTTAAGCAAATATAATAGTGGGAGCAAATTGTAAACATCACCATTAGCCAAAACAAGACCAAAAAGGTACTCCCAAATACAGGATATCTAATGATGAAAGGCATGTCCTTTATACATAGAACCATCTGAAAGGAAATTAGTGTTTATTTTACCTCAATCATGGGGTAAAAACATGATAGCTGCCATGTTTCTTCTTCACCAGTACGGTCTTTCTAGCACCGTGCTTTTTCTGACATTAGAAAAGTTCAGTTAGGCAAAAATCACCAACCAAGCTGCATTCAAAACTAACGTAAAGCAATTACCTTATGCATGTCAAATTTCGAAGAGAAACTTCCACAAGAGGGACTAAGAAAGTAATAAAACCTATGTTAATGTCTGCAATATATTATAGCGTTTGCTAGTTCATCAATGTTATTTAAAATTTTTATTCATTTTCTGAGAAAAATTGGAAAATTTTCACCATCAATACTAAAAAAGAAATGATATTTATATAAAGAATTCAGAATACCAAGTCAGAGGTTGGATTTCAAAACTTCAGGACTTCATGATTATAGGTGGACAAGGAACATGGTGAAAAAATATTCAATATCATACTTGGTCAACCATCGGAACTTTTCTTCCCACAACAAGCTCAAATTATTTTATACCATCAACCAACAGAGATTTATATATTTCACATCTACACTGTGAAAAATAGCAAACCACCTACATCAATCACTTCCCACAAGAAGCTCAAATTATTTGATACCATCAACCAACAGAGATTTCTACATTTCACATCTACTTCAAAATCAAATAAAACCAATTAATGAAGGGCCTCACTGAATAATGACAGAGCATGAAATCAGTATTAAACATACAATTAGAAGTTTTACTAATTCAAGTATATACAATAACTTATTCTCTCACCTGCTATGAACCAAAAGGAATAATAGATTGGTTTTGTTCCTAGCAACCCTGCGAAACCAAAAGGTAAACAAAAACAAAACAAAATTAATAACAATTCAGCCATACAGAGAACAAACGGCAACAGTTAAAAAACCCATGTGGAAAATTAAAGAATAAGGATGAGACGTACTGAGATTTTAGATTCGATAAACGGTGGAAACTTCGAATAAAAGGGTAGAGAGACGGAAGAAGCGCCGCTGAGTTGGATTGGATGTGGATTTGAGGTTGGATTGGAATAGAAGAAGCTAGAGGCAAACGTGATATTGTTATGAGATGAGATAGAGGAAAACGAGACAGAGCTGGAGAGGCTTTAGCGTTGAGACGAGACAAAGTAGAGAGGAAAACCAGAGGCGTTGTTGATACGCGAATGATTCTGCGTTCTTTTGCTTTGTTTGTTTTTTGGTTTATATATAAAACCAGTTTAGCCAGTAACCAGTATCCCTTAAAATTATACCAAAGGTCAGGATTTAAACAATATTATATCAACGGTTAAGATTAAGGTGGGTACCGTACCCCCCCCCCCCCCCTCTTTTTCTGGAGGGGTACGGTAGAATGACCCGATACTTACAAGTCATATTTAATTGTCCTAATTTAAACCCAAATCACCTTACATATGGTAGAACATTAATGAAATTAATTGTGAATATTTAAGAGCATTTAAGAGCAAATGTATTGATATGTATAAATAATTTTTTGACACGTGGCCTTATTCATCCATATCATATCAATTGAATATAGGAAGTTGACATGTGTCATTATAGTATGCTCTGAAAATAAATACATGTTATTGTAACATGTATCCACCAGTTTTGAAATCTAACTTTTATAATATATTATTATAGATATTATAAATAGATAGATAGATGTTAACATCTAAATTTGCATGGTCTCACATTTGTTTCTTTTACATCATTCATTAATGATTCAGAACAATAATATTGGATCGATCAAACAACAGAATTGAAGACTGTCAACTAACCTGCTGATAGTCTTCCTAGGCAGATGTAAGTTGTAACTAATACTATAAAGAATAATTTGTATCAGGATAATCTTTCAGAGTCTGACTGTTATCATTACTCAGATAACAGAAAACTATAAGTTTCTATAGTGCTTTAGAAAATAAAAAGTAAAAAATCGAAGGAAACAATGGCAAGAGCTTCAAGTTTCATTTTGTTACTTCAAATTTCAAACTCGTATTCAGAGAAATTCACACTCCCAATATAGTTTCGGAAATACTTTCAAAAGCTTAGTTAAGAGCCACAAGCCCTGCCTGCTTCAGTGCTTCTATTTACACTTCAAGTTCACTATTTATTACATAAATTTTTCAAGGGAACCAAACAGAAAATAGTCTGAAAAAATTAATCAAAGAAACAAATTGTAAAATTAAATCTTACCTTGGAATTTGAGTTCCGTAGTTTGAATGTTGAATTAATTCCAGTACTCACAGCTATGAATCCAAAAGATGAAAACAATTACCAAAAAAAAATGTACTAATTAAATTATTTCTTTGATATATCAAGTTAAGGTGGATAGATTTAAATCCTGAATATTTTTGTTTGAAACATTAAGAAGTAGCAATTAATTGAGCTACAAGGCGAGGGAGGAATTAAGTCTAGATATTTACTTTGGAAATTGTGAGAGGTGATAGTTTGTTGTTTTTGTTTTTTTTTTTTTTTTTTTTTTTTTTTTTGAGTTTCAACTTATCCGGGCAGGAATAAAATCTTAAATTTTTTTATTCGAAACAAAAAATTTTACCAATTAAACTAATTGAAATCCACAAATAATAACTGAATTACAAAACTTTTGGAAGAAATTGACTAAATTGATACCGCTGGATTTAGGAAGAAAGGACCAAAAATAATATTTTGCCTAAATAGTAGTTGGGTAAAACTGTAAAAGCCTTTTTTTTTTTTTTTTTTTTTTAAGAAGATGGTAAAAGTTTGACTTACCAAGAAACGTTATTCACATATGCATGTCGTCAACTTCATAAACCAAGAAATTCCGCAAGTGGTTTGCTTCCTAACGCGGCCACTAAGTTAAAGAAGTGGGACGGCACCGTTTTCTTTTTTGTGATACCAGGGACGGCAACGTTTTCAAAAGTGAATTAAAGTTATCAGTCTTTTCATAGTTAAAAGACCGTTTTACAGTTCATCAAAAAAGGACTGTTATATAGTTTCTCAGTTTTTTAAAGAATATGGGTTTGGTACGAGGTGAATATGAAATGTCTAACAGTCATTCCAATAGAAGGGAAGATTCAAACTAATAAAATCCTTCTTTTGCATTCCTTGCTTATATAAGAGCGAATAAACAAGGTTGATTTATAGTCATAAGTTATGGCGTCCTCTTTATATTGTTTAACATTTGTGTACTTGATCTCTTTCCTCTCAATGTTTCATCTCATAGCCTTTCACTCGTCTTCCTCAATGCAGCCTCTTTGCCATGGTCGCGAAAGGTCTTATTTGTTGCAATTTAAGGAAAGCTTTGTCATCATCAACAACGACAAGTCTATTTCCTTTGATCCTCGGGCTTATCCCAAGGTTGCATCCTGGACATTAGAAGGAAACAGCAGTGACTGCTGCACATGGGATGGGGTAGAGTGTGATGAGTTCACGGGCCATGTCATTGGTCTTGACCTCCATAGCAGCTATCTCTACGGCTCTATTAACTCTAGCAGCAGCCTTTTCAATCTTGTTCATCTCCAAAGGCTTAATCTTGCTGACAATCATTTTAACCACTCTCAAATTCCATCCACAGTTTCCAATCTATCCAAACTAACATATCTCAATCTCTCCAATTCTACTTTTTCTAGTCAAATCCCATTAGAACTTTCACAATTGTCCCAAATGTCATCCCTGGATCTTTCTTCCAATCATTTGGAAATCAAGAAGCCAAGTCTAGGACGTCTAGTTGAAAATTTAACCCGCCTAGAAAATCTTGATTTGAGTTTGGTGAGCATAATATCAACAGTGCCTAATATCTTGGCAAATTTGTCTTCTTTAACGTCCCTTCGTCTACGTGACTGCGAATTGCATGGGGAAATTCCAGTAGGCATCTTCAAGCATCCAAATTTACAAGTTCTTGATGTGCAACTCAATGAAGGTCTCACCGGTTATCTGCCTGACTTTCAATGGAGCAGTCCCCTTGAGGAAATGATTCTCTCTCGCACAAGTTTCTCAGGTAAACTACCTGCTTCAATAGGAAACCTTGGCTCTTTGACCAATCTTGATATAAGGAGATGCAACTTCTCTGGGCACATTCCATCTTCACTTGGTAACCTCACTCATCTAAATTTTCTGCTTCTTTCACTTAACACTTTCAAGGGCCACATTCCATCTTCCTTTGGAAACCTCATCCAACTTTCTTTTCTACACCTTAACGAAAATGAACTGACTGGTCCAATCCCTTTTGAGCTTGCAAACCTGACACAACTGACTCACCTTTTTCTATTTTATAATTTTATTAGTGGTCAGATTCCTTTTGGGCTTATGAACCTCACAAAATTATCTGTCTTGGAACTTGCGGGCAACCATCTTACAGGCCAGATTCCAAGCTCGATCTTTAATCTTGAGAATCTTGAATGTTTTGATCTTTCCATGAACAACTTTACTGGAAAAGTGGAGTTTGACAAGTTTGTTAAGCTCAGAAAATTAACTTCCTTGTATCTATCTGATTGTGGGGTTTCATTAATTATTAGTGAAAATACTGCACATCAAAAGTTCGAAAATTTAGGTTTCGATAGGTGCAACTTGAGCAAGTTTCCAGACTTCCTAGCAGACCAAGATGAACTAAAATGGCTAGAACTAGGCACCAACAACATTCATGGTCAAGTACCGGAATGGTTTTGGAACGTGAGTAAGGAAACTTTAGAGGTTATCGACCTTTCTGAAAACTTTCTTACAAGCCTCGGTCAACATCCAATTCCTCTTCCTTGGACCCGTCTAGCCGTTTTAGACCTCACGTCTAACAAGCTCCTAGGATCACTTCCAATTCCATCCTTCTCTACCTTGGAATATCATGTATCAAACAATTCATTCATTGGAAAAATTCCAGAGTTGATTTGTAACATGAGTTCTCTTCAGGTCCTTGATTTGTCAATTAACAACTTAAGTGGTTCACTTCCTCAATGCTTGCACAACTTTGGTGATTCTCTGCTCATATTGGATTTACGAAGGAACACAATCGAAGGAAGCATCCCACAAACTTGGACAAATGGAAGCAAATTATTGATGATTAGCTTCAGCCAGAACAAGTTTCAAGGGAGGTTACCAAGATCTTTGACCAAGTGTATAATGTTGAAGGCCCTGGATTTCAGTAATAACCAATTCAAGGATACTTTTCCGTCATGGTTAGGAAACCTTCCAAATTTAAAGATTCTCATTTTGCGGTCCAACAAATTCTATGGCCCAATAAGGACTCATGAAGAAAAGTATGAGTTTCCCAGCTTGCAAATCTTTGACCTCTCTAACAATAGTTTTACTGGAAGTTTGCCATTAAAATTCTTTCAGTATTCCAATTCTTCCAGATTTGATCATGCAAACCACTTAACATATATTGAAGTAACTTCATCCTTCATTTTGCAAAACAATTTTCTAAATCTTGAATGGGGTTTTGATTATAGTTACGCAATAATAATGACAAACAAAGGAGTGGTCACGATTTACATGAAGGTCCAAGAATTGTTCACAGCCCTTGATTTTTCAAGTAATAGATTTGTCGGAGATATTCCAGAATCTATTGGAAATTTAAATTTAAAAGGACTTCGTTTGCTCAATCTTTCCAATAACATTCTCACTGGCCACATCCCACAAAGTTTAAGAAACTTTGTAAATCTGGAATCCCTAGACCTTTCTCAAAACAAGCTCTTTGGGGAAATCCCACAACAATTAACGCAACTTACTTTCCTGGAATCCTTCAATGTTTCTAATAATCATCTCGTGGGACCTATACCGCAAGGAAAACAATTTAATACTTTTCCAAGCAATTCATTTGAAGGAAATCTAGGATTGTGTGGAAGCCCATTGACAAAGAAATGTAAGAATTATGAGGTTTCACTGCCATCACCTGCAACTCCTGAAGAGAGTCAAGATTCAGGGTCTCCATTTCAATTTGGTTGGAAAATTGTTTTGATTGGATATGGATTTGGACTAGTTGTTGGAGTGACAATTGGGCACATTGTGAGTCAAGGAATCCACATTGGTTAATAAAGACCTTCGAATGAGAAAACTGGTGAGGAGATTGATTTAAGTTGCTGGATAGATGTCTTCCGAGGATATGACATTTTTACATTATGCTCTTATCAACTTTTTTTCCTTGTTTAGTAATATTAGTGATTATGTTGTAACTTGCAAAGTCTCTTGTCATCGAATAAAAGATCTGGGGTTCTTGTAGTTTTTGTTGGGTTGAAAGTGAAGCAAATGCTTTTGCCCATGTTGTGACTAAAGTTGCTACCCTCAAATCCTTTTTCAATTGTAATAAGAACTCTATGCCTAAGTATGTTCAGGATGGGTGGAGGAAGGATGTAGTCTTTGTTTGTGCTTAATGAATTTGATGAGTAAAAAAAATAAAATAAAAAAATAAAAATTTCTTTGATGGTGTGCTCCTTCTGTTTTTCTTTATTGTTTTGATGTACGTTGGACCAACCAACATTAATGCATCATACGTAAAAAGTAACTATGACTGTATTGATTTTTCTTTTTCAGATAGACTTTAGTTATTTATTATGTATGGAATAGAATTGTTCAATGACCACAATTTTTCTCTATTACTCACAATCAATCACTCTAGAATTGTCATAAAATTTGTAGGGGTAATTGCATTAAAGCTACCTGTGATTTGGCCGATTTTAACAAAGCCTACTTGTGGTTTAAAAGTTATTACTTAACTTACTTGAGGTGCCCTTCTTTATACCACCTTAACTCACCTCTCTCATTTCACTGATAAAAACTAAAAAAAAAAATATAACAAAAAAAAAAATCATGATCTAAAAGTGATATTTGTAAGAACTGTAAGAGTTTTTATATTTTCACACAAGAACACTAAAAGCAAAACCTAGATTAACCCAAAACTGGATCTAGAACCCAACTTAAAACAAAAATTTTTTAAGACTCAAGGTCAAGGCCAAAACCCTCTGTCCAAGATCAGAGATTTAAAAAAAAAAATCACAAAATACTAAAAACCCAGGTCTTTTAAGGCTTGTAAAAATAACAAGCTCGTCTTCTTCTCTTTTTCCTTCCTCTAAAACCACCTTGATCTTTCAAGTATTCCATTCAAAACCAAAAACCCACATGCTTAATTAAATGCCCTCACAACCACAATTAATCCACCTTACACATTCAAATTCAAACCTCTTAACCCCAGTTTCAATTTCACATCAAATGGGTTTAAGTTGTTCTTTGTCAAATCCTCACAACCCACCCCTAATGCAAATTTCACCAGAAATTTTGTTGGATGAACTAACCATAGCTCTCTTCTCACTTCTGCCAAAATCAAAGGATGTGGTGTTGGAAGCCAAGGGTCATCATCGAACATGGTAGTAGAAAGTGGAGCAATGATGCTTGGAGTCATCAACGAAGAAAAGGGAGAAAGTGAGAGATAGAGAGAGTAGATGGAAAATTTAGCAAAATAAAAGAGAGAGAAATCAGATAGAGACAAAAAAAATTTCACAATTGTAAATCTAAATAAGCAGATATATAGGGATTAGAAAGAGACAAGGAAAATCGTATTAGAGAAAAAAGCGAAAAAAAAAAAGGAGTTAAGAAGGGAAAAAAGGGAGAGAGACCTAAAATATAATGAAAAAGACACATTTACTCTTATTTTTAACATTGAAAAGGGTGAGGTGGGTTACCGTTGTCTAACAAAGGGCACCTTAGGTAGGTATAGTTTTGAAATCTGGACCGTTCATTAAACAGTAAATGGGAGAAGTTCAAAGTTTTTGAAGTCGAACTGAGGTTGAACCAGAGTCGAACCATGATGATATCATAATTAATTTAATAATTATTTAAAATATAAATATTTATATTAAATTAGTATAAATATTTAAAAAAATTAACTAAAAATAATGCAATTAAATATAGAGATCTATTATTCCTTTATAGAAACAAAGAGATCTATCTTTCAAATGTATTTTCTATATCATAACTTTAAGAAATATTAAATCCTAGTATTTTTTATGTTGATTAGTTAAATTTGTGATACTATCTAATAATATAATAATTAGAATAAATATATATATATATATATAATCGTATTTGTGTAATTGTGTTGCGTGTCCACAACGTGGCACATATAAAATTACGAATGCATTAATTTTCTTTTTCTTTTTTTTAAAGTGATGAACAGATGGATGATATTTGTACTGCATTGCATGTCTACAGCATGGCCCAGTAGGAATATAATAATCAATTATTTTCTTTAAAATAAAAAGCAAAACATAAAAAGTTAAAAGCTTCAACCACTAGCAAAGCAAAACGTGGCAACTCTAATAAATTCTCCCACCGACCCCACCTACTACCATTTCTCTTTCTTTACTTTTGGCTGCTGAAGCCATAATTCATTATTCAATCAGTCTCCTTTTTGTTCTTCAGTGTTGAGCTCTCTCTCTCTCTCTCTCTCTCTCTCTCTCTCTCTCTCTCTCTCTCTCTCTCTGCAGCAAATTTGAAGATTGTGAATCGGTGAAGCTTAAGTACCTCCAAAAATTATCAGATCTCCTTCCAATCTTTGTTCTTCTTCATGTTCTTTCATTTCTTCTAGATCTGATCATAACTTAATACCGGTGTATTGGCTAAACTTCACCGGAAAAGCTAAAACAAAAAGAAACCGTCCGAACCTCAAAAACTAGTCACGGTTCTCAAAACCATACGGTCTGACCACGGTTCATACGGGTCCCTGCTTTTTTTCCATAAAGCGGTTCTTAAAGCTTAAAAAATCGCAAAACTGAGAGGTTCGTGGCTTTCCTAGTCAGACCGTACTGTCCAGTCCGGTTTCAAAACCATAAGTGATAACTTTAAACCATAGGTAGGCTTTGTTAAACCAACTAAACCACAGGTGAATTTATTGTAATTACTCCAAATTTGTAAGACAAATTGTATCACTCACAATTAACCACTCTAAAATTGTCATAAAATTTGTAAGACAAATTGTGTCAATCAATTTTCTCTATGAAATGATGCAGCTAACTAAAGGTCAATAAATAGTTGGATTTTGCCCACCACAAGTGTGTAAGATATGGATGAGCAACGCTTCAATGAATAGTTGGATTTTGCCCACCACAAGTGTGTAGGATATGGATTAGCCACACTTCATTGGAAGTTTATGTTGGGCAATTTATAAGACTATAGATACTTTTATTAGTTTTATATATGCCACACAAATGTATCAATAAGTACTAAATATGAACGAACCTTGATTGTTTTACCTTTGACAGTATTTACACTCTTTACAATATATGTAAAGTGTGCACACTTTTTAAAATGGTAAAACTTAGGTACAGTATTTTAGGTGTTGTTCCTTAGGTTCTCCACTTAAATTTTGGCCACATGTCCCATTAATTAAATTAGCACAAACGATGTAAAACACTTTAACGTCAAAAGAGAGGGAAAAAAAAAAAAGACCTTCAATTCTCTCGTTTTCGTTTCCAAAAAAAAAAAAAAACTCTTGTTCTCAATCTCCTCTCATCTATTGAAGACCATGGCTGAGAGATCCAAGCTTTGCCGTCCACCACTCATCGCTGCCAATGGTAGTGCCTTAGCATTATCTCAACCTCTCTTCTACCTTCTCTCCCTTTTTCTCTCTCTCTCTCTCTCTATCACTCTCTATTTGTCTCGATCTAAATAATCCTAAACTCCAAGATCGATTCAGATCTACCACCGCCACAACCAGCAATGGCTCCTGAAGTGAACTGGTGGCAAGGTCGATGGTGGATGCCTTTAAGCTTTCTTTCCAAACCATAAAAATGGGAGAAGTGGCCAACCACGAATGATGTGCTTAAAATAAAGATACAAGGAAATCCTTGCTGGCCTTTTTCCAAATCTAACTTGGATTTGTTACAGTGAACCTTACTTCTTAATCCTATCCTCTAGTTTTGAAATTATTTGCCGAGATGGTGATGTTCCCAGTTATATCATTTGCTGGATCTATTTTTTCTATCAAATACCTCTTGTTTTAATTGGATTTAAAACCAAGTGCCCCAAAGCGGTGGTGTTTTTTCGGCAATCTGAAAAAGATCGGTGAAGTACAACAAGAACACAATAAGCAGGGGTGTTTTTTATGGCCAAACTAGAAGTTATTAGTCCTTTCTCAAAAAAGAAAAAAAAAAGTGTCAGTCTAATGAATGGGTTTAACGGTGTTTGCTGATTTAATTAGTTAGACACTTGGCTAATATTTAAATAGGGACAGTACCTAAGGTACTGTACCTAAGTTTTGGCCCTTTTTAAAAATATGGACATTTTATGTCAACGTTGGGTGAAGTAGTGTACATGTAAGAATGTGGAACAATTATTTCCCTTT
Organism: Lithocarpus polystachyus; assembly: GCA_033629205.1. Lineage (NCBI taxonomy): Eukaryota > Viridiplantae > Streptophyta > Magnoliopsida > Fagales > Fagaceae > Lithocarpus > Lithocarpus polystachyus. The sequence goes on along the minus strand of CM066163.1, from coordinate 106,638,339 downwards.
AGGAAATATAGCCTCCTTTTCAATGGTTCATTAAAAATAAAAAAAATTATGGTATCAGAGCTTTACAGCCAATTTCTCGCAATTGCTCTTTCTAATAACCAAGTTAAATTTTCGTTAATAGCTATCGTCTATCGATTCTTCCTTCATCTTCTACAACAAAGTATCCTTATCTGCCATGTCATGCTCCCAACCCAATAAATGAGCTAGGCACACTACAACGATCACACTTACAAAGTTTTAACCTTACCAATGTGCAATGCTTTCTCAGTTCTTACAAATTACTCCACATTTAATAGATACATAAGTTGAAATTATCACATGCTATCGTTTTCTTTGAGCATTTGTTGTTAATGACATCACCATGGATGGGTGTATGGTTTAAAGTGAATTGTGTATGAAAATATTCCATTTTAATTTGAAACTTTTTTTTTTTTTTTTTGGGTTTTGATTTGAAACTTCCCAAGGAGTGAGATTTCATTCAAAACCAGCTCTAAACTACAGGTTTAAAATGTAATTTGCCCCATCCTCTTACTACTCCATATTTAAGTGTGTGGAGAATTAGAAAATCTAAGCATTGTTGAGACTATTTGACACTTAATAGTAACATACTAGTTTTTTTTTTTAGGTAAGATGATAGTTTTATTATAAAAAAAAAAGCCCAAAGGAAGGCACTGACAACAAAGGGGAAGAAAATCTTTCCATCAACATGCTTACAAAAGGCCCAAGAATAGATAAATGAGATGAGTTGGGGTCCCTCGTTGAACAAAAAGAAGCTAAATGAGCCAAGCCATTGGAAGACTTAGGGAAAAAAATAAATTTAACATTAGAGAAACAGAGGAGCAAGAGCTGTATATCGGCAATGATGGTCCTAAGATCCCATAAATGACTAGAGCTGGGGGGGGGGGAGGTTGTGTGGGGGCTTAGTTGAATTAGTAACAATCTTAGCATCACCTTCAAAAAGAGCCTGTATATGATCAAGGCTGGCTACAATGGAGACTACCAAGAGAGCCACATTAACTTCGGCCAAGGTTAGAAATGAGAAGTTCTCTTTTGCAATGGTACTAAGAAGAGTTGACTAGTTGAGTCATGACAAACTACTGAGAGGAAGGGAGTAGTAAGAGTGATGGCTGCATCAAAATTAAATATCACCCAACTTGAAGGAGGAGGTTCCCACGAGGGGGCATGAAGGTTTAATTTGAATTTCCAAACATCAAAATGGGAAAAGAAAACCCGATTGATATCAATAGCAAGCTCCATTGAAGAGGGGGGAGGGGGGAGGGGAGGAAATGTGTTAGGTTCTAAAAGTTTAGAACAATTGGCAAATCGTGAACACACAAGAACATACAACTGCAGGAAGAAGATTTCATAATTTGCCTGGTTCGACCAATCGAGAAACAGGCCCGACCAATCGAAAGTCGTATCTACAGAATTTTAATTAAGCCCAAACAGCAGTTCAAGCCCATTAAGGATTAGGGTTTCAAATCTACTTCTCCCACTATATAAAGGAAACCCTAAGCACGTTTTTATAAGGCTTTTTAGAGAGAGAAGTGTGTGCCTCTTTTGTATTTAGGGTTTTGTTCCTAAAAAGCTCTCTCATATCTTCAACCGGTTTTATTCCTTGAAGAATCTCAAGATCAGGTATTGTTGAAGTTGCCGCCTTCTCTAGTCATCAAAGGTGCTGATGATCTAAACCTTCAAGGGTGGTCTTGGAGTCACAAGGAGAGTTTGTGTTGCTAAACCTTTGAGTGGGATCTCAAAGTCACAAGCGTGGGTGTTTGTGTTTAGCAAAGGCCAAGGAAAGAAGTAGTCCGTGGACTCAGAGCTATCATGGGGTCGTGGTAGTCAATTTTCTACTCGAGGTAGCAATAAGATGTTAGTGGTCTAAGTCGCTATTGTATAAACTTCAATTCTTTCATAGTGGATTTCCTGTTTTACCTTGAGCATAGTTAGGTTAAATCCTCCCTAGGTTTTTTACCGGTTTGGTTTTCCTGGGTCATCATATCGTTATGTTATTTATTTTTCCGCTGCTTTACATGATATGATTTTTTTATTTTAACCTAAATCTGAATAATAAACCTAAGTATTCACTTGGTTAATTAATTAGGTTAAACAATCTAGTTTTACAGGGATCTAAATTCTTAAAGTGGTATCAGAGCGGATAACTCTTTTGTGTTAGATCTTTTGATCTAAGAGTTGATCATTGATCCCTATTATCATGAATAATTTGAAGTGTCTTTCTGCTCATGTTTGTGATGATTTGAATAAAAAGGACACTGTTGTTTCTGTTGATCTTTTTGATGTGTGTGAAACTCTTCGTAAGGAATTATTGAAAACTATGAGAATTGCTAAGAAATTCAAGGAAGAGTTAAAATTGGCTAATCTTGAAAAAGAGGAATTGATAATGAGATTAGATGAATCTAATAAAAAGAATGAATTTTTGAGAAATTAAATTTCCTCTCAAGATGAGAAGATGAAAAGCTTGGAACAAGATTTGGTTGAGTCTAAAGTTAAAATTGAAAACTTGACTAGTACCAAGCTTGCTGTTGATAATAGAAGTGTTTCTGTTTCTCTTAAACCTAAAGCTGAAAAAGTTTATATCCCTCCTTTCAAAAGAAATAATAAAGAAAATGCTTATTTTGCTAGGTTAGACAAAAGTAAAAGTTCTGATGTAGACGCTGAAATTTCTAAACCTAAGTCTAAACCTACTGTTAGAGAGCATAAGAAATTTGTTTTTGTGCCTACTTGTCACCTTTGTGGTGTTGTTGGTCATATTAGGCCAAATTATTCTTTGTTGAGGCAAAAACCAAAATCTGAGACTAGATTTGTTGTTAGGAATACTAATGTTCCTAAATTTGTTCCTGTTTGTCACTTTTGTGGTGTCTGCGGTCACATTCGTCCTAATTGTCAAAAATTGAAATTTAAACATTCTGTATTTCAATCTAGGATATGTGATGATATTTCTCCTGCCATAAGTCCAAATAAATTGTTTCATATGCTTTTGAAAAATTTAAGCTCGTTGGCTTGTGAAAGGAAATTACAGGATTTCAGTCTTTCTCAGAAGATTGGTGTAATCCCTCAAACACACTCTACTTTACATGGATTTTCACCTACAAAGCCGAAGACTCGTGCTATATAGGTGAGAAAAGATTCTCTAAAGTGAGTGTTGTTTATTTGTCCCTGATTTAATTCTTTCAATTGTTTGTGGACATGTTTTGTTTTTGTTTTTGGTTGTTTTTTTTTTTTTTTTAGGTTGTTTTTATTTAAAAAAAAATCCAAAAACATTGAAAATTTTCAAAAAGACAAAAATATTTTACTTTGTGTCTTGTTTTATTTGTTTTGAGGATTACATGAGTTATGATATTTCTCTTGATTTAGAACATGCTTGATATTGTAGAGAAACTTGAATAGCATGTGTTATATAAGTGATAAACTATTTTTGATTTTGTGTGAGTATGTACTAATTTGTATATGTACTCAAGGGTTAATTAAGAAATTGATATTTCTTGTTTGTGTACCCTCTATAACTTAGTTAAGCACTATCATGCATTGCATTTGCATTTTTAATCATTTAGCATAATGTGTGCTTTTAGTTTTGGTCATAAAATTTTTTTTAAAAACCAAAAAGAATTTTATGTGTTTTGTATTATATATCTTGGATTTATAATCAAGGCTGGTCATATTATTTTTACATAACATGTTTATGTACTTTGTTTAGTTTGGATGAGCTTATTTTATTGCACTTTACTAGTTTAAGCTTTGTAGTGCATGTTGTGTGGGAAGATGTTTATAGTTTTTGATCACTTTGTTCTGATCTTGAAGTCACATGCATTTGATTGTTGGACTTGAACTTATTGAGAAAGGCATAAATAATCATCTCACCACTGTTTACTAGCCAATCATGAACACCTTAGTGCATATCGTAAGATTTTGTACTCGAGAAAGTGTAGCACATGCACAAAAAGATCATAAGGTGTAACCTCGGTTAAAATGCTAAAATGGTGTGTACATTATTGGGCTATAATAATTTCACAATACATATAAAATTGGTGTGTACAATATCCAGGCTATTTTAAATAAATTTCTGATAATTTAAAATTGGTGTGTACATTATGAGGCAAATCAAGAAACTTACATGATTGCAAGCTTTTATTCTAGGAGATGTGAGAGTTATATGATGTAACTTTTTAGGTGATAGTCTCTCTCAAATGTATGTGATGAATTGTGTAGAAATTGTGATTGCTTACTATTCATATATCACCTCACATGCATCTCAAGCGTTTGCTAGTTGCACACACTACACAAGTTACTCTTTGCTAAATTTTATACATGATATTGTGTGTAATTTTGTTGTAGCCATCCAAAATTGAAAATTCTTTGATTTTAATGCAAAATTTGTTTTAATGGTTGAGTTTTGAGGACACATTGGTTGAAAAACTTTTTTTTTTTTTTGAAAGATCTGGGTTGAATTCAAGTGTTTTTGAAAAACTTTCAGTCTCATACTCATGCATTTCATTCATGAATCACTATGCTTTGAGGAGTTACTGCGTTAAATTGTTCTGTTTTTCAAAAATTTGGGTTTTCTAGAATTTCGACCGATCGAAGCTATTTCTTGACCGATCGAAATTGTGATAAAAATTTTGGTTTGAATCTGTCTAACTCGATTGGTATTCGATCGATACTCGATCAATCGAAACTGAAAAATTTTCAATTTTTAAGGTTTTGACCAAATTTTTTTTATGCATCATTTATGTTTCGGATTCACATGAATTGCATTATTTTTTTTGTATCCTTCTTGCAGTTTTGCAGTCATATCTCTCATTGTTTTTACACATAACATGCATACACTTTGCTAAATTGAGTATTTAACTTGATTTAAAAATTGATTGATTAATTAGTGAGTCCTTTGTACATTTTAGTATATGCTTTTTTTTTTTATGTGTGAACTGCAGAAAATATTTATCTTAAGAGATATGATGGATAATAATGTGCAAATATTTTCTCTACTTAAGCAACTATTATAGATCACATAGTGTCAAGTTTGCATTTATTGAAAGAGAGAATATTTTTCTTCATGTGTATCAATTTTTTTTGGTTTATGTGTTTTTTATTTATCCCCACCTCCTGGATTTTCCCCAAAACTGTTTTTCCCAAAACTTGTTTTGTTTTTCCTATTTTTATAGGGGGAGAAAAGTCTTTTTTAGTCTTTGTTGTTCATAGGGGGAGTTGTTGATCTTCATAAGGGGAGTTCTCTCTATTTTCTATAGAGCTAAACTGTTTATGTTCCCTTGGTTCTCCTTTTTCTCTCATATTTACTGTCACTCTACTCTTTGTTTGAGCTGTCTTTGTCATTACGTGACAAAAGGGGGAGAAATAGATGAAATATGGGAATCCTGTTTGTCTTGTTTAGGCGAAGAATATAAAAACTTTTTGATGTATCTAACTTAGGGGGAGAGTTAGAATTTATTTTTGTTTTTATATTTTTATTTCATATTATTGTTTATATATCTTGCTTTCCACACATGCGGTGATGTGTTTGTTGAGTGTTTCAAGAAAGACAGGTACATTCTGATCATGACCTTTTACCTCTTCTTGCAACTTCTAGGTTAAGAGTCTTAGATTGGGATTTGTGATGTAATTAGGCATTTTATTGTATTGGGTTGTTCTTGTATTTGAGCATTTCATATTGTATGTAAGTTTTGTCACGAATTGCCAAAGGGGGAGATTGTTAGGTTCTAAAAGTTTAGAACAATTGGCAAATCGTGAGCACACTAGAACATACAAGCTATAGGAAGAAGATTTCATAATTTGCCTGGTTCGATCGATCGAGAAACAGGCTCGACCGATCGAAAGTCGTATCTGCAGAATTTTAATTAAGCCCAAACAGCAATTCAATCCCATTAAGGATTAGGATTTCAGATTTACTTCTCCCACTATATAAAGGAAACTCTAAACACGTTTTTATAAGGCATTTTAGAGATAGAAGTGTGTGTCTCTTTTGTATTTAGGGTTTTGTTCCTAAAAAGCTCTCTCATATCTTTTACCGGTTTTATTCCTTAAAGAATCTCAAGATCAGGTATTGTTGAAGTTGCCGTCTTCTCTAGTCATCAAAGGTGCTGATGATCTAAACCTTCAAAGGTGGTCTTGTAGTCACTTACAGGAGAGTTTGTGTTGCTAAACCTTTGAGTGGAATCTCAAAGTCACAAGCGTGGGTGTTTGTGTTTTGCAAAGGCCAAGGAAAGAAGTAGTCCGTGGACTTGGAGCTATCATGGGGTCGTGGTAGTAAGTTTTCTACTCGAGGTAGCAATAAGATGTTAGTGGTCTAAGTTGCTATCGTATAAACTTCAATTCTTTCATAGTGGATTTGCAGTTTTACCTTGAGGATAGCTAGGTTAAATCCTCCCCAGGTTTTTTACCGGTTTGGTTTTCCTGGGTCATCATATCGTTGTGTTATTTATTTTTTCACTGCTTTACATGATATGATTGTTTTGTTTTAACCTAAATCTGAATAATAAACCTAAGTATTCACTTGATTAATTAATTAGGTTAAACAATCTAGTTTTACAGGGATCTAAATTCTTACAAAATGTTTTCAAAAGTTAACTTGTTCCCACTCCACCAAATTCGATTGCAAGTTATCATTGCCAAGAGAGAAAAAACATGTTCATGCAGAGTGTTTGTTCACCAAACCCTTTAAAATTCAAATAAATGAAATGATTTTATAGTCTTCTCTCTCTTTTCGAAAAGCTAAAGGAAATAAATAATGCTAGGATTTAGATCCAAAGCAATAGCTAAAGTGCAGTTCAATAATAAATGCCCGTTTGTTTGCACTTTCAGAAGGAAAAAAAACGCTTTTTGAAATAAAAAATAATATGAGCGTTTGGTTAGATTTTAAAAGCAACTTTAGCTAAAAATTGCATTTTGAAATTGTGAAGGAATAGCACTTTGGTAGTGGACAGCTCTTCGAAGCCTTTTGCAAAAGCTAATGTACGTTTCATCAATATTACCATTGGAGGCAGTGTTAAATTACCAAATTGCCCACCGTGCTGCTACAAAGGTCCTTTCCGTCCTGCTCTGCTACAGAACAAGCCTCTTCGTGCTGCTACAAAGGTCCTCTCAATGCTGCAAAGGTCCTCTTCGTTTAGCTACAAAGGTGCTCTTCGTGCTGCTCTGCTATAGAACTCACCTTAATTGATTTTTAATGAAATTAGAGAAAATGAGAAGCAAAAAGAAGATGAGAAGCAAAGAAAGAAGATAAGAATGGGAGAATATAAAGGTGGAAGAAGGCCCTCTTCGTGCTGCTCTGCTACAGAACTCACCTTAATTGATTTTTAATGAAATTAGAGACAATGAGAAGCAAAAAGAAAATGAGAAGCAAAGAAAGAAGATAAGGATGTGAGAATATAAAGGTGGAAGAAGATAAAGGTGAAAGGAAACGTGTGGTTGAGAAAAAAAAAAAAGTAAAAGGTTGAGTGGGATACATGTCCATGCAAGGAAATTTACAAAATGAAAATTACAACTGTATTAGGACACAACAAATTATCACAAAAGTTTCAAAACAGTTGAGGTATCAAATCTTTTATTAGACTAGGATTAACCACAACTAAAAACAAATAGTATTGTGAAAATATTGTCACATTTTGTTGTATCTCTGGACTTTTTAAATTAATGATATTTTCTTTAGAAAAAAAATAGTGTTATTGACACAATATTTTCATAATAATCTCATAATAAATTTTACACGGTAATTTGTTATTGGTTCTCATTTGGACCCACTAGTGATATTATTATTATTTTTATCTACAATTAACAACTTGTCATATAGACTTTATTATGAAATTTTTGTAAAAATGTTGTGTCCATAACTTGCATTAAGAATAATTAAAACAAAGAATTCTCTTTTTTATAAATATATATATATATATATATCTTGTCCTTTTTGGTAATTTACAATTCAAAACTCCACTTTTATAAATGCTAACTGATGAGATTGGCGAAATGACCATCTCCTGATCGTCCATAGGGGTGACCATCTCCTGATCGTCCATAGGGGTCGTCCATGAACCATTTGGAAAAATTCAAGTCCACCTTCCGTGAAGGAAGGAGCCGTCCATAAATGAAGCACCGACATAGACGAAGTGTACGGACGACCATATGACCCTTAGGAACTTTTGAGGTACAACTTCTACATGCCCAAGCGCAGAGTTCAGGAGAAAGAATCAGACCCGTGGATGTCGCCGCAATTACCTCAAACGCTTAACTCCCTTCAGCGGTTAATAACTTTCATAGCCGTTGAAGAAGTTATGTCGATGTCCACAAACCTTGGAGCAGTTATAAAGCGAATAACCGCTCTAAGGTTCACTATATAAAGACCGGCCTACTCCAAATGAAAGTAAGTTTTTAATAACGTCGCTTCCCTCCAAGTCTGAACATTTTTTCTAAGGAACTGACTTCACCATCGGAGGAGTTTTGGCCGGTCAACCCCGGTCACCCTTTGATTGTCTCCTTCCTTACAGGTCATTGCAAACACTGATCGCCACTGAAGCCGGAGCATTCAGCCTACTGATTCTCTACATCATCAGTTGGCGTCGTCTGTGGGAAGGATTGACTTCGAAACTTGTGTTTTCCTTCCTTTGACAAAAAGGCTGGATGGTCCGGACAAGATTAAGGGCCACAAGCCCAGGCCACCAGGGAAGTAGAATTGCATCGAGCGTTCCCAACCCTGAACGCCATACAGTGCCTATCGTGCAGCCGCCTTCCATCCAACACATGCATTCTATGGCCGCCGCCATGGCGGAGTTAACCCGCCAGAACCAAGAATTGACCAGAGAGATTGATAGAATGAGGCAGGCCTTCGAAAGACCCGTGGAAGGACAAGCCCAGAATCAAGAAGTTAGAGTGAACACCGAACCTGAGAACCAGTCTCGAGGTACCGCTTCGCGGAGGATGCCACACTTGGAGAAAGAGATGGATCAAATGAAGAAGGCTATGGACGAAATGAGAGAGAACATGAGAAGAGTGAATCCCGTAGATGACTTGGTTCATCATACGGACTCTCCTTTTGTGACTTCCATTAACAGTCACCCTCTGCCTACCAAATTCAAAATGCCTTCCTTGGATTTATACGACGGGACGCGCGATCCGTGTGATCACATCGCGACCTTCAAGACCACGATGCATCTCCAAGGAGTCCCGGACGAAATTATGTGCAGGGCCTTCCCTACAACCCTCAAGGGACCGGCACGGGTGTGGTTCAGTAAGATACCCCCAAATACGGTAAGTTCTTTTGAAGAATTAAGCAAGTTGTTTCTCAATAATTTCATTGGGGGGCAAAGACACAAACGTTCCTCGTCCAGCCTATTAACTATAGAACAAGGAGAGAATGAAAGCTTGCGGTCCTTCATCACTCGCTTTAACAAAGAAGCCTTGACTGTAGACGAGATGGATGATAAGCTACTATTGGCAGCCTTTCACAACGGGGTTCATTCGGATTTATTCATCCACAAGCTGTATGAGCAAGAGCCACAGACAATGGCTGAACTCGTCCACTTGGCCCAAAATTTCATGAATGCAGAAGACGCGATCATAGCCAAGAAAAGGAAAAGAGCTGAGAAAACAGATGCAAACCCTATGCGTCACCCCGAACAGGGTCCTCGTCCAAAGAAGGGTCGAATGGAAGAAAGGAAGGAGCGAGATAGCAAGAAGACAGTTTCGTCTTCAGGACGGCATCAGCAGTACACACCCCTAAATACCCCACTTGATCAGGTACTTATGCAAATCAAGGATGATCCTTCCTTGAAGTGGCCAGACAAGATGAAGGGAGACCCCAACAAACGCAACAAGAGCAAATATTGTCGCTTCCATAGGGACCATGGGCACGACACGGACGAGTGTTATGACTTGAAACAGCAGATAGAGAATCTAATCAGGCAAGGAAAGTTGAGACATTTCGTTGGAAGAGACCACAAAGATGAGAAGATGAAGGGAAAGATGGACGAGTTACCACGACCCCCACTTGGAGAAATAAGAGTTATCGTAGGGGGGACTTCAGCGGGAAACTCTTCCAAGTCAAAAAAGGCGTACCTGAAGGCGGTGCAGAACGTCCAGCTTTCTGGACGACCCGGAAGGACGAGTCCAGTAGACGAGCCAACCATTTCGTTCACGGACGAAGAAGCTGGAAGAATCCATCACCCGCATGACGATGCAATCGTCATAACTTTGCTCATCGCGGGGTACACCACCAGAAGGGTGTTGGTAGATAATGGAAGTTCGGCTGATATATTGTATTACCCCGCCTTCCAACAAATGAAGCTGGGACGGGAACGGCTTCGTCCAGTATGCTCACCATTGGTAGGATTTGGAGGAATGAAGGTACAACCTTTGGGCACCATTACTCTGCCAGTGGTAGTGGGAGCATACCCACAACAACTATACAAAGAAGTGAATTTCCTCGTGGTGGATTGCTCGTCTTCCTATAACGCCATCGTTGGAAGGCCAACTTTAAACAGTTGGAAGGCAGTAACATCTACCTACCATCTCTCAGTCAAATTCCCTACAGAGCATGGAATAGGACAGGTGCAGGGAGATCAATTAGCAGCGAGGGAGTGTTATTTAGCTTTATTGGCTATGGACGAGCACATGCAGACAATGAGTGTTGAGGAAAGCAGAGTTGCCGCAGAGCCAACCGAAGAGCTTCAAGACGTTCCTTTAGATGAAGGCAATCCCGAAAAGTTTACCAAGATCGGAACAAGTATGAAAGAGAAGACAAGAGAGGACCTCGTTCAGTTCCTCAGGAAGAGTATTGATGTTTTTGCATGGAGCCATCACGATATGCCGAGAATTGATCCAAGTGTGATTACTCACCGTTTGAATGTAGACCCCTCCTTTAAGCCTGTTCGTCAGAAGAAAAGAGTATTCGCCCCCGAGCGAGATAATGCTATCAAGGAAGAGGTCCAGAAGTTAACCACAGCAAAGTTTATCCGGGAAGTCTACTATCCGGATTGGTTGGCAAATGTCGTGATGGTGAAGAAGGCGAATGGCAAGTGGAGGATGTGCGTAGACTTCACTGACTTAAACAAGGCATGTCCTAAAGATAGCTATCCGTTGCCACGCATTGATCAGTTGGTTGATTCCACAGCTGGCCATCGGTTGCTAAGTTTCATGGACGCCTTCTCAGGATATAATCAGATAAAAATGGACGAGGCAGATCAAGAGAAGACCTCTTTTGTTACTAGTTAGGGTCTGTTCTGTTATAAGGTGATGCCCTTTGGTTTAAAGAATGCAGGAGCAACTTATCAAAGGTTGGTTAATCATATGTTCCGCCCACAGATAGGACGGAATGTGGAAGCGTATGTTGATGACATGCTTGTGAAGAGCTTGGATGAGGAAAGACACATGGACGACCTTCAAGAAACATTTGAAACACTCAGACGATATAACATGAAGCTGAATCCAACCAAGTGTGCATTTGGAGTATCTTCAGGAAAGTTTTTAGGGTTCATGGTCTCACAGAGGGGAATCGAAGCCAATCCGGATAAAATCCAAGCTATATTGGCCATGGAACCACCAAAAACTATCAAGGAAGTCTAGTCCCTCACAGGACGAGTTGCAGCATTGAATAGGTTTGTATCGAAAGCCACCGACAAGTGTTTACCCTTCTTCAAGGTCCTCAGGAAGGCGTTCGAATGGACGGACGAATGTCAGCAAGCCTTCCAAGATCTGAAGAACTATCTAACGACGGCTCCACTACTAAGTCCGTCCGTGATAGGAGAAGAACTGTATTTGTACCTGGCCGTGACCCCACATGCTGTGAGTTCAGCTTTAATCAGGGAAGAAGGGAAGGTACAGAAGCCAGTGTATTATACAAGTCGAGCACTTAGGGGAGCGGAAGGACGTTACCCGCTAATGGAGAAATTGGCTTTCGCTTTAATAACAGCTTCTAGAAAGATGAGGCATTATTTCCAAGCTCATGTCATCAACGTCATGACAGACCATCCACTCAAGAAGGCGATGAACAGGCTAGAAGCCGCAGGACGACTGATCCAATGGGCAGTTGAGCTCAGTGAATTCGACATTAGGTACAAACCAAGAACTGCCATAAAGGCTCAAGCCTTGGCAGATTTCATCGCAGAATTTACACCAAGCTACGAGGATGAAGGTGGAAAGGAAAAGGATAAGAAGTGGATCGTCCATGTAGACGGATCGTCTACACTGTATGCAGGGGGGATAGGAGTTATCCTCGAATCACCAGAAGGAGACAAACTGAAGCACAAGGTTCGCTTGCAGTATAGAACAACTAACAATGAAGTAGAGTATGAGGCCCTTCTTAAAGGACTAGAATTGGCTAAGTCCTTAGGTGCAGAGTCGATACTCGTCATGGGTGACTCTCAGTTAGTCATGGGCCAAGTGAATGGGATATATGAAGCCAAGGAAGATCGAATGAAGAGATATCTGAACAAAGTGATGCGCCTAGTGAAAAAGTTCAAAGACGCTGATTTCGTTCAAATCCCAAGGGAAGAGAACATCGAAGCAGATACTTTGGCGAAGGAAGCTTCAGCGAATGAAGTGATGGACGAAGTTGATGAAGTACAATATATGCCACGGATAGACATTCCGGAGGTATTGCAGATAGAAGGAGAAGAAAATTGGATGACCCCAATAGTAACATACCTGAGGGACGGAAGGCTTCCAGAAGGGAAGGACGAGGCCAGGAAACTGAGGATCAGATCAGCCAGGTACATCCTGATGGACGAGATGCTCTACAAAAGGGGTTTCTCTCCGCCTTATTTAAGATGTTTAGCTCCAGATGAAGCAAACTACGTATTGAGGGAGATTCATGAAGGCGCATGTGGCAACCACTCAGGAGCAAGATCACTCGTCCACAAAGTAGTACGGGCAGGCTATTATTGGCCGACTATCCAAGCTGATGCCAAGGCATATGTTAAGGTCTGTGATCAATGTCAACGTTACAGCAACATCCCGAGACAGCCATCAGAGTATCTTACCCCAATGATGGCCCCATGGCCTTTTGCACAATGGGGTTTGGATATATTAGGCCCCTTCCCAACAGGGGTTAGACAGATGAAGTTTTTGGTGGTGGGAATAGATTACTTCACCAAGTGGGTGGAAGCTGAACACTTAGCGAAAATTACTCAACAGAATGTGAAACATTTCGTCTGGAAGAGCATTGTATGCAGATTTGGAGTACCAAGAGTTCTTGTGTCAGACAACGGAAGGCAGTTCGACAACACACCCTTCAGGGAGTTTTGTGAACAACTGGGGATCAAAAACCATTATTCCTCCCCCGCCCACCCACAGGCCAACGGACAGGCAGAAGTGGCAAACCGCTCCTTGCTGAAAATCATCAAGACCCGGCTTGAGAGGGCAAAGGGAATATGGCCAGATGAGTTACCAGGTGTTTTATGGGCTTACAGAACAACAGTGAGGACCCCCACAGGAGAAACTCCTTTCAAACTAACTTATGGGAGTGAAGCAGTCATACCTGCAGAGGTGCACATGGCCAACCATAGGGTAGCGACGTACCAAGACGGAGAAAACGAGGAACAACTTCGTCTTAACCTTGATCTTGTGGACGAGGTGAGGATGGACGCGGAGCAGAGAACAGCAAGGTACAAAAACCTCATGGCGAAGCAGTACGATGCCATGGTCAAACCCCGACGTTTCGACATTGGGGATCTTGTCCTGAAAAGGGTTTCGTTGGCCACCAGAAACCCCGCCCACGGGAAGCTGGGTCCGAACTGGGAAGGACCTTATAGGGTTATCAACTTCAAGAGGCAAGGATCCTACTATCTGGAAGCCCTAGACGGACGGAAGCTGGAACATCCTTGGAATGTAGAGCACCTAAGAAAGTACTACCAGTGAAGAAAGATCATGGACGAAGTGCCGTAAGACGAAAGTCATGAACGCTTGATGTGATTCGTTTGCAGTAACTTTCTTATATTTGCTTACTATTACTATGTTTTGTTGAGTATATAAGCATGTTGTGTTATTCATGGACGACTTTGTGTTGTATTTTTAATTCTCTAAAGGCACTAACTCTCAAGTATGTGCCATGCCTATGGACGAGTGGATACGTTATGAATTTGCAGAATATATATGATGTATTTTCAGTACATGTATGATTGTATGGAAACCCTTCATTTCTGTGAATCCATTCAAAATAATCCACATAAGGCAACTGAGCAAAGACGAACAAAATTCCTTGGACGCAGGGATGTACCGTCTATAAAGTTTTCCTTAAAAAAAAAAAATGAGGAAAATAAAACCAAGGAAGACTCGTCTAAGACATGGACGTGTAATGTGCGTGCAACACCACAAGTCCATGGACGAGTCGAACCAGCATAACAATCCAGTGCATGGACGAGAAAATGTTGGGACGATTTTGAGATGGTTGAAATAATAATCATGCAGAACTTGAATAACAAATAGAACTCGCAAAGACGTCATTCGTGGACGAGTTATACTATTAAGAATAATATTAAGTTCGTTCATAAAGTCAAGACGAAATAAATGGACGAACCACAGTGCCATAAACATAATATGGACGATATTAACAAATTTAAAACACATGACAAATGAATTGAAGACATTCATTCATTTAAAGGGTGGACGACCAACGCCCAAAAACCCTTAAAGTTTGATGTAAATGGTTACACAAAGCTTGTTCATAAGCTTGGACGAGATAATTGTACTTGAATAAATTTAAAGAAAAGAGAGAAAAAGGAAGCAAAGCCCAAAACAACGGGCACTTCAAATAAACTAGAATGAAAAATTCCTTAAGTTAGATTCAATTGGATAAACCACTGGGGGCATTGCCCCCAGACTTGGGATCGTCCTGGGTCACCTCATTGTTGGCATCGTCCATCACATTGACGTCCTCGGAACTTGTTTGCAAGAGGGAGCTTTCTGTGACAAGAGGAAGCTTGAAGGAATCAAAGTCTAAGTCTGGGAAGACGTCCTTGGCGTCAGCACGGAAGTCCTCGTAACCAGCTGCATAGTGGCTGTCTAGACGATTCTTGTACTCGTCAGACCTCTTGAAGGCTGCAACGGCTTCCTCTCGTGCTTTCTCCAAAGACAAGCCAAACTCAGCAACTTGTCCCTCCAAGTGAGCAATGCGAGTATCTTTCTCAATAACATCAGCTCTAAGCTCCTCTGCCTCGTCCTTCAGCTTGGTCTCACTCACTTGCAAACGATTAAGGTCCTCAGTCAACCTAATCACCTCCTCCTTTTTCAACAAAACCTCAGTGGTCAGCTCCTGGGCCTTCTCCTTAGCCGTCTTAGCTTCCTCAGCAAGTTCCTTAGCCTGGCTGTTAGCTGTGTAAAACTTGGACATAGCCTGTGCATGGACGGAGAGAAGTTAGAATTTTTACTCAAAATTTGAATATGCTCAAGGACGAGTAAAATTGCTTACCTTGAAGAGGTCGTGAATGGCAGAACGCTCAAAATCTTTCACTGACATGTTATAGCACGAGTTCACCTCGTTGTCAGAAATGATTCCTTTGAACGTCCTCCAAGCATAACCCTCGTCCAGCACCAGGTTAGGAGGTCGCTCAGACGACTCGGAAGGATGAGGCCTGCGAGGAGTCTTGGTCGGGGGAGTAGGATCAGTCTGGACTGGTGGAATGACTTGGACGGGCACAACGTCGTCCAAAGGATCGTCCAAGTTGACCGTTGGAGGTGTAAACTTGGGAACTTTGGGAAGAGGAGTCGTACTTGACTTTTGTCTCTTAGAGCCTCGACGACTTGGAAGGTCACCAAGGTCCACTGAGCTGGAAATAGGCTTGGACTTCCTCTTTCCCCCAGGGACGACGTTCCCCTGGACAACTGGAGGAACATTAACCTCGTCATCCCCACTGGTTATGTTCTTCTCCCTATTCTCTCTCATTGTAGATATTCCTGCAACAAAGAAGGTTAAAAAGGACAAAATAGGAAAACATACGAAATATGAAAAGAGAAAGGACGACACTTACTTCGACGAGTTTTCTCTTCGTGTGCAAGATTCTCAACGGAAGGCACTGGTCCGAGACTCCACGAAGCTAGGCTACTGAGAGTAACTAGATCGTGGAAGGTTCTACCAGGGTAGGCACGAACCCTGTCAATGCGGTCCAAATGAAACTTGTCTAATCTTGGACGAACAACAGCTGCACACATAGACGAAAAGGGTTAGACGACAAAAAATGGATTATATAAACAATAAAAAATAAGATGAAGTAAATGTAAAGGAAACATACCCTCAGGACGAAGACGACCTAGAGGGGTGGTAAAAGGTGGAAAGGGGGCATTAGCCACGTCAATTGGGTCCCCAGCCCAATTTCCAGAAATAATAAAAAACTCTGTTTTCCACAGCCTGTCCGACGAGCTACGACCCTTAATCAAACTATAGGGGGAGCCTCTGGACGAGAACTGGTAAAAACCAGCAGACTTCTTGATTTCTGAGGGTTTATAACAGTAAAGGAACTCGTCCACTGTGATAGGACGGTCCCCTTCCAACGCCTCACGCCATAACACTTGCATGGCAACTATTGTTCTCCATCCATTAGGGTTGAGCTGGTTAGGTCTGTAACACCCGTCTCATTTAAATTTAATTTAATTGCTTCTAGAGAGTAGATTTGATAAATTGCTTAATTTGTTTTGGAGGAGATATTATTTTATATTGTGATTTCTATAATAATGATAATAATAATAATAATAATAATAATAATAATAATAATAATAATAATAATAATAATAATAATAATAATAATAAGGGGTAACGTGAATAATTATTTTGTGGTGTATTTAAATTTAACTTTTGGTCTCCTTATCAGTTAAGGAAAAGGATAAGAGACTAAAACCTACTTGGACTAGGAGTTTAATTGTTATTGGAATTCTTTAGGGTTTTAGCCTATTTAAAACAACCTTATAATGAGTTTAGTGGAAAGGTAGGTCCTGGAAGTTTATTTTAGTAGTAGTGGGCTTCTAAATTTTCAGCCCAAGTGAAATTAGCCTTAACCTGAAATAGGCTTCTGAAATTTCAGCCCAAGTGCAACAGCTTTAAAATGAAATAAAATTAGGGTTTCCTATGTGAAAGGTAGAGAAAGAGACCTTTGAAACTAGAAGCGGCTGTGAAAGAAATTCTGCCAAACTGACAAGACGACATCAAGGTAATTTTCAGCAACTGATATTCGATTTTGTGGTATTGAGATTGCTGAAATTGTGTTTTGCTGGAATTTCACATTCACGTTGTTGGCTGAAATAGTGATTTGTGCTATTAGATTTATATATAAGTATATATAGATATATATATATATATATATATTACAATTATTAGTGCATTTGATGGTTTGATTTATATTGATTTAACGTTTTCTTTATTGGGTTTTGATTTCTTCATCAAGACGGTGTTCATAAAAAGGGCACTAGAACAAGACACGCATAATATTATGTCTTGTGCTATTGGGTTCTTCGTTGTAGACTTATTGCAGGTGTGGAATTCTCGATTTTGTTTTTATTACTTTCTTTCTCTAACACGCACGCATGGACATTATGCAATAATGTTATGTTTCCTTCGTCTAATTTATCAGATTCATGGTCTTCTACTTCTTGTTGGTTTTGAAAGTAGTGCAATTGAATGTTTTCCAAATAGTTAGAGCTTGAAAATAAACTCATCGATTTTGACCTTTTCTTTTTCCCGTTTAATTTCTATAGAATTGCAATTTTGGGCAGCGTTACAATTAAATATAAGTTATGTGTATAGCTTTTGCGGGTGGCTGATTTTGTTAGTTTAGGGTTTGACCGAATTGAAAAGGTTTGCAATTGTGGGCAGCTTTACAATTAAATATATGAGTATTTTAGATGTTAGTTTAGGGAATGCTTTACAATTATTTTTAAACTGGAATCGGTTTGGGGGTATGTTAGAAATATATGTTAAATTTTTACCTTGCCGAATCTTCATAGTGGTTGAGGAATTGTTTTATCAAGAGGAATTTGTGGTTATTAGAGAACCTACCCTTATTGAATTGTTTAATTATTATTTAGGTTCTAGTTGACGTTGTTTCGAGCAATTGAAATGAAGCTTGGTTTAGCCGCTAGAGGTAAGTAGAGTTCAACACATGACGTCTCTCAAGACGTATATATTTTTATATATATATATATATATATATATAATTGTGGTAAAAATATATTTATATATATATACATACACATAATTGCAAAAGTGAAGTTTCAAAGACTTATACCATTGTTAGTGCTTTATACATACTCAAACTCTATTATTTATTGTATATTATTGTGAAACTGTATATGGCAAGAGTGTTTCAAATGGTCAACTAGACAGTCTGCAACCTTTGCCAACACAGGGTTAAGTGTTGGTCTTCGGCCGAAGTAGTGTTAGTGTGGTGTGGTGCAGTGTTATTGTTGCTCTTCAGAGTTAGTGTTGCCTCTTTGAGGTTAGTGTTATTGTTCCCATGGGAAATCACCCACCGAGTGTTTAGCAGCTTTTGTCTGTGTTTGACTAATATTTTTCATATTGAATTACTGTTTATTTACTACTGTTCTTTTAGGTGGAAAATTGCTTATTTTCAAAATAAAATTGTTTCTACCTATTTGGTGCATATTGGCATATAAATGTGGTCATTATTTTATTAATGTTTACAGTGTTATAGTGAAGTGTTTTATTTTAACAGCTTTATAGAATATATTATATTACAGTTTAAACTAATTTTAATTGTATCGTGATGACTATATTTTGTCAATGATATTATCGTTTTGTTTTGGAAGACATCCTCATGTTTGTAGTCTCTTATTGAGCCTTTAGCTCACCCCTTTTTCCATCCTTTCAGATTAGAGTTTTGGAGTGTCTTTTGGTGGTAGATCAGTGGGGCCTTAGATGGACGACTTCGTTTGGAGCTTGGTAGTTGCAGAATTGTTTTAGTAAAATTGTTTCAGGACAATGAGATTATTATTTTGGAACTATTTTGAGATGTTATTTGGAGATTTTACATTCAAGAATATTATTGTTGTTTTGTTTTTATGGATTGTTAAGGAAATTTGATGATATTCAAGAAGTTTATTTGAGGATAAATATTACGCTCTGTTCCATTATGTCATTGTTGATTATTTCTAAGACAGGTTATGCATCTAAATCCTTATTAAGGGTTTGGGATGTTACAAGGTCCAATACCCAACCTATGAAGAAGACCTCTACAAAACGAATTCAAAGGGAACCTAAGACCAGCTAAAAGGTAAGATGTGTATACCCCTAAACCAGAAGAAGGAGAGCAACACCATTCACCTTCCTGGGGTAGACGAGGTTGGAACTCCCTAGGTATCTGGTATCTATCTACAAGGGTTTTCAACTTAAAGGCGTCTAAAGTGGACGCTACTTCAGGAGCACAGCTATAGATTACATTCTCCTCCTCCTCCTCGTCTAGAGAAGGGCTCATTGGTTCTCTGGACGAGCTAGTCCCAGCCCCAGAGGCCTTCCTACGTTGCTGCTCCTGGAATTCCTCTAAAGGAATACCAGGGACCCCAGACAAGTAAGGCTCGTCTGAGGAAGTACTGCTATAGCTGGTACTTCCCTCACCACTCTCATAACTCCCTACCGAAACGTCCTGATACTCGTCTATCTCTTTCTCTAAACTACTGTTAGATGACGACATGACAAATGAAGGATTAAAAAACCTAAAGGAAAAAGGAATACCTGACAAATCTAGGACGAGTGCAAGACGAGACTCTTGGACGAGATAGCAGAAGAGATTATGAAAAAGGTGAGGGGCAAGAATGAGAATGTGCCTATTTATAGGCCCCAGAGGGGGGGGGTCAGCGAAGCGACGCCCACCATTCAAAAAAACGACACGTGGCAATTCCTTTGGGAAGAGCAATCGACGAAGCAGGTCAACCAATGACATATTTACACGTAGCCCTAAAAAAAAAAAAAAAAAAAAAAAAAAAAAAAAAAAAGACGTCCAACCAATGACGACCTTGGACGACCCCTGGACAAGGGGGCAACTGATGAGATTGGCGAAATGACCATCTCCTGATCGTCCATAGGGGTGACCATCTCCTGATCGTCCATAGGGGTCGTCCATGAACCATTTGGAAAAATTCAAGTCCACCTTCCGTGAAGGAAGGAGCCGTCCATAAATGAAGCACCGACATAGACGAAGTGTACGGACGACCATATGACCCTTAGGAACTTTTGAGGTACAACTTCTACATGCCCAAGCGCAGAGTTCAGGAGAAAGAATCAGACCCGTGGATGTCGCCGCAATTACCTCAAACGCTTAACTCCCTTCAGCGGTTAATAACTTTCATAGCCGTTGAAGAAGTTATGTCGATGTCCACAAACCTTGGAGCAGTTATAAAGCGAATAACCGCTCTAAGGTTCACTATATAAAGACCGGCCTACTCCAAATGAAAGTAAGTTTTTAATAACGTCGCTTCCCTCCAAGTCTGAACATTTTTTCTAAGGAACTGACTTCACCATCGGAGGAGTTTTGGCCGGTCAACCCCGGTCACCCTTTGATTGTCTCCTTCCTTACAGGTCATTGCAAACACTGATCGCCACCGAAGCCGGAGCATTCAGCCTACTGATTCTCTACATCATCACTAACCAAACACTCAGCTTTTTCAAAAAGTCCTGTTTCAAAAAACTGAACCAAACTCACTCTAAATCAATTGCTAAAAGTTGAAACTTAAAATTTACAATTCACTTTTAATGTTAATTTTTGTATTATTATCTATATATATATATTAAAAACCGAAGCCTCCGAAACTCCCACAATTTTCTACATCATCATTTTAATTTATAATTTTTTTTAATTTTTAAAACTAAATAGTGAGAGAGTCCTAACAGGAGTCTCTCTCCCTCTTTTTTCCTTATCATTTTAATTTATAAAAAATTTTAATTTGTTAAACTAAATAGTGAAATAATCCTAATAGGAATCTCTCTCTTTTTTCCTTAATCCTAATAGGAGTCTCTTTTTTTTTTTTTTTTTTTTTTCACGTGAGTCTTTTTTTTTTTAACCTAAAGTGAGCCTTTAAAAAAAAAAAAACTAACGTGAGGTCTAATTTAAAAAAAAAATATTTTTTAATCCTAATTCTAATATAAGTCTTTCAAAAAGTTAAAATTTTCAGTTTTATATTATATATAGATAATAACAATAATGTGGCAAACTCTAAGAATACGAGAATGCAATTTGTAGATCTACTATCAAGATAACATAGATTAGATTGGTAGTGAATAGTAGATATAATTGCAGTTGAATATTATGTAAAGTTATCACCATAGAATAGCCCACGTTGAAATGTGTTATATGAAACTAATGATATGAAAGAAAAAGAATTTTTCTAAATCATTATATTGAAGAAATTAGTTATTTTCATTCATTTTCAAATTATACATTTTTAAAATTTAAGTCATATACCTTTAAGTAAAATAAGTACTTTTAATTTTTATTTAACTATCTCATACATCACACGAGTTAGCGACTAGTTATTATTATTATTATTATTACCCTTTTTTAACAATTTATCCAACTCGTATTTACCTTTGATAGGGCCACTGGTATAAAGTATCCAATTAATAAATAATTGGATTTATTTAGGCGTGCAGGGAAGGTAGGTCTGGTCCAGAATTTAACAAAGCCCAGCCCGGTCATTCAAAACAATGGCACAAAACAACACTTGTTATCGTACACAAGGCAGGTGCAGTTTAGGGGAACGTCACATTACCATGGGCCATAATGGGAAATGCCTGAACGGAAAGATGATGTGTGGCTTGGTTAAAATAGAGTCCATATTTAATAGATATATGTAGTTTAGTTCATCAAAAAAAAAAAAAATATGTAGTTTAAATAATCACATGTTATTTTCTTTAAGCATTTATAACTCTAGTAATTTCCTCTTTTTAAAAAATATTAAAAAATTTATAAATTTAAAATCTAAAACAAAAAATACAAGCCCAAAAAATTTAGCCCAACAACGATCATTACCAATAATAAAGCTAAAAAAATTAAGCCTAATAAACTAATTTTACCCAAAACAAACAATTAAGTCCTTTAAAAAATTTTAAACAAAATAATTTTGTCATTATCCAATAGTAGATCTGTAAATGCATGCACTAAAGACACAAAAAAAAAAAAAAAAAAAAAAAAAAAAAAAAAAAAAACACACACACACAACCTCAGTTACTAAGCCGTTGTACACAACTAAAAATAGAGCTACCCCAACTCCAAGTTCTGACTATGTCTCTAACCATGAAGGGGTGGGTTTAAACTGAATCATTTACGAAAATATACCATTTTTTTTTTTTTTTGATTTGACACATCTTAAAGAGTGAGATTTCATTTAAAACCAGCTCTAAACAATAGATTTAAAATGTAATTTTCCACGTCCTCTTACTACTTCATATTAAAGTGTATGGAGAATTAGAAGACTTGAGTATTGTTGGGACTTGTATTTGGCACATGATAGTAACATATATATATATATATATATATATATATATGTTAATATATAAATGATAATTTAATTAAGAAGGCGCAAAGGACGACAAAAACAATAAAGGGAAAACATGTCCATTGACATCCTTATAAAAGGCTTAAGAAGGGATAAATGAGATAAATTGAGGTCCCCAAGTTGAACAAAAAAAGCCCAATAGGTAAGAGAATGAGCCAAGGCATTGGCAGATCTGGGGCAAAAATTAAAATTAACATCAAAGAAATGGGGGAGCAACCAGCCAGGAGCTATATATCAGCAATGATGGCCATGATATCCCGTAAAGGAGTAGAGCTGGGGGACTTAATTGGGTAAATAACAGTCTTAGCATCACTTTCAAAAATAGCTTGTATGAGATCAAGGTTAGTTGCAGTGGAAACTGCTAGAAGAGCCATTTTAGCTTCAGCAAGAAGGTCTCATTTGCATTTAACTGAGAGGAGCTAACCATTTGAGTAATGGAAGACTGCTGAGAGGAAGGAAGTAATAGGAGTGATGGTTGCATCAAAATTAAATTTCACCCAACCTAGAGGAGGAGGTTCTCAAGAGGGGGCATAAGGGTTTAATTTGGATTTCCAAGCATTTGAATGCGAAGAGAAAATCCAATTGATATCCATAGCAAGCGATGAGGAAATGTTTTCAAAATTTAGCTTGTTTCGACTCCACAAAATTTGATCACAAGTTATCACTGCCAAGAGATAAAAAGTATGTTCATCTTGAAAGTATTTGTTTACCAAACTATTTAATATTCAAATAAATAAAAGGTTAATCATTCATTTTAAGTAAGTTTTTATAAAAAATTGAAAAAACTATTAAAACAATTAATCGATTTTTTAGTGTTACTTTTACATACAAAGCTTCTTAAAATAGTTTACTAATGTATGACCTAAACCCTTAGGGCATACAGCTATAAAACCCATAAATGAAACAATTTTTTAATCTTTTAGCTTTTCCAAAACCTAAAGGAAATAAATGACACTAAGATTTAGATTGGGTGCAATACATACGTATCAATAGTAAATCAATTGCTAAAGGTTGAAAGTTACGATTCACTTTTAATCTTACTTTTTGCATTAATTTATTTACTTTTTAAAACTTTTTTTACAATTGATCCAGCTCGTTTTTTTACCTTTGATTGGGCCACCAGTACAAATGATCCAATTAATAAACAATCAGATTGATTTAGGCCTGCAGGTAAGGTAGGTCTGGTCCAGAATATAACTGAGCCCAGCCCACAGTCATTCAAAACCCTAGAATCACATCCAACGGACAATATAAACCCTGAGAAACCAATCGTGGCCGTTAAATCCGTATCGAAAGCACTATATAAACCCGTAGCTCTAAACCCTACCTTGTCACTTTGCACTGGCAGAGCGAGAGAAACAACTTTGCGGCTCTCAGCGCCTCTCTCTCTCTCTCTCTCGTTCATTTTCTCTCTCTTTCTCTTCGATCTTGAGGTAACATCGTTACTTTGGTTCTGATTCTGTATAATTCTGTATAATTCAATGCAATATATTTTTGGTTTCCGAGAAAATCTGTGAAATTTCTTTTCTTTTGAGCCCATTTTGGAAAATTTTATGAGTTTTTATGTAAAGAAGTGATTTTATGCCTTTGTTTGTGAGATCTTTGAGGTAGTTTTCTCAGTAAGCTGTTTGGATCCCGATAAACTGAAAATATGTTTTTTTTTTAGCTTTTTTTTTTTTTTTTTTTTGAATTATGTGATGGATATTTCTCTTAGTTTGATATTACTGGATCTGTATTTATAAGGAAAAAGATGTTAATTTTTGATGTATTTGTAAGCAAAATGTTTTAGAGCTTATAGAAAGCTTTGGATTTAGGTAATAAATTTTGATGCTTTAGTTAGTGTATTGTCTCTCGTTGAAATGAATTTGTTTGTGTATTGAATATTTGAATGTGTACATATTTTGATATGTATGCATGTGTTTGAATTTCAATCCATATGTATATTTGTTTGTAAGAATGCATAATTGTGTTTCATAGTTGAAGTATATGTTAATATGTATTTGTTTGTAAAGTTTTTTATTTTCCTGTAAAATATGTGTTTTATGTAAAGCCTTGATCAGGATTTTCATGATTTAAAGGTATTCTTGAGTATGCTATTTTGTGCCCTTGGCATTGTCAGCATTCTGATATTGCCCATCTCCCTTTGATGAATGGAATGACAAACCCTTAAAAATTTTGGTGAATAATCAAGGCTGGAGTCTCGAAGGGGCTCTTTTTTGCCAAAACCCTCAAATGGGTTTTTGTAAAGAAATACCAATGAGCCCGAGAATTGGCATATAAATGCCATAGGCCTTTGGTCTGGGATCATTCCTTCTCATTTGGCGGAGATTGTGGTAATATCATGTGTTTGCAGGTCTAAGGCTCATGATTTTTTCCATATTAGAAAAGAAAACTATACATGATTTGAATACTAATTTCAAATTTTTTTTTTGTTCGAAATTTTGAACTTTGGAATTTCTCTTTGAACAAAATGCAAATTAATTTGTTTTTATTGCATTTTTTGATTTTGTTTTTGTCATTTTGAAAATTTGTAAATTCTGAGGCTATGAATTGTGTGTGGATTTTGTACTGTTTACAGAATACGTTTTTTGTTACTCGTTTATTCAGCTTGCAAAACTTTAACAATCGTTAGATTTTCCATCCATTCTTGTATTTTATAGAGTATGGAGAGTTGTGATAGAGCTTAGAAGCAAGCCTGTTTGTTAATTCTAACGTGATATAGAAGAAACTATGATAGATTGCTGCATTTCCTTTCTTTTGTTGTTTTGTTAAAGTGTGTTTTTATTCTAACTAGATTAAATAGAATACATGTATATTCATATGATTCTGAGCTGTTGTTTGTACATTTAATTTTGTTGTGAAAATTTACAATTGAGTTAGTGAGTTTTGCAGAGTGTTACCAGAAAGAAACCATGTCTCATCGGAAATTTGAACACCCAAGACACGGTTCCCTTGGATTTCTTCCTAGGAAAAGAGCTGCCCGTCACAGAGGAAAAGGTTTGAGTTCTTTAAAATATAACGTGTCTTAATGTGATGCAGTATTCCAGTTTTTGGTTCTACCTGGATTGGAATATGAACTGTTTTGTTTATGCTTTATTGATTGTATTGTTCCATTCAAGATTTGTAAAATTTGTTAGACCCATATTATTCTTTTTGTTGGACCATTTATGTTAACTTGAATTAAATTTAAACATAGAATGTGTTATGTGAACATGGAACTATTTTTATATATGTCAAAATAGTTATAGGGGTAGGCTTTTGGGTTAACTGACATAGAATGTGTTGGTGTTACCTGCATCTTCTATTTGTTGATGGATTCCCACTATTTTCTGATGCAATGTTGATTTCTGTTACCTGATTAGATGTTTGATTTTAAAGCCTAGTGTTTAGTAGTGCAAAACCAGTTTCCTCTACATTTTTAACTTTGATATTTTTGTTATTAGTTCAATGCATGGTTTATTTGAATTCATTATATTTTCAGTGGTTGAGAAACTCGTCTTTTGTTTCTGATATTTTAATTTCCTTTTGCTTTTATGCAGTGAAGGCATTTCCCAAGGATGATCCAACAAAGCCCCCCAGATTGACTGCTTTCCTGGGGTACAAAGCTGGGATGACTCATATTGTTAGAGAAGTGGAAAAACCAGGGTCAAGTGAGTTTCCTTGTTGAATCTAGGTTTCTTCTTGATTAGGATTGTTACTTAGCATTATCCCAATGATTTTATCTGGATAATGTTTTAACTGTATATCAAAACATCAAAGTGGATTTGCTATAACGAAGTTCAAGAAGATTGCTGCAATGTTCTTATTTTTGTCAATACTTTGTATTGCATTAGCTCTTATTGATGAATGTCTTTTTCTCATTGTAGAGCTCCACAAGAAGGAAACATGTGAGGCAGTGACTATTATTGAAACACCACCCCTGGTTATTGTTGGCGTTGTTGGTTATGTGAAGACCCCACGTGGTCTCCGTTCACTGAACACTGTCTGGGCCCAGCATCTTAGTGAGGAGTTGAAGAGGAGGTTCTATAAGAACTGGTGCAAGTCTAAGAAGAAAGCTTTTACCAAGTATAGCCACAAGTATGATAGTGTGGAGGGGAAAAAGGACATTCAGTCACAGTTGGAGAAAATGAAGAAGTACTGCACTGTGATTCGTGTTTTGGCCCATACCCAGGTATTATATTTTGCCTATTTTTATCTGATGTGATGTTACGAATATTTTGCATGTGTCCATCTTTTCCTCACCCTATCAAGTTCTGTCTTTCTGCAATATTTTTCAGTAATGCAAGTTAACCAAGTCTGTATATAATGTTCGCATTGCCTTCCATGTTCTGATTTTGTAGATAAGGAAAATGAAGGGATTGAAGCAGAAGAAAGCCCATTTGATGGAGATTCAGGTGAATGGTGGGACTATTGCCGAGAAGGTGGACTTTGCTTATGGTTTCTTTGAGAAGCAGGTTCCTGTTGATGCTGTTTTCCAGAAAGATGAGATGATTGACATCATTGGTGTGACTAAGGGTAAGGGTTATGAGGGTGTTGTGACCCGTTGGGGTGTTACTCGTCTCCCCCGTAAGACCCATCGTGGTCTTCGCAAGGTTGCCTGTATTGGTGCCTGGCATCCTGCTAGGGTGTCTTTTACAGTTGCTAGGGCTGGGCAGAATGGTTACCATCACAGAACAGAGATGAACAAGAAAATTTACAAGCTGGGAAAGAGTGGCCAAGAGTCTCATTCTGCAATGACTGAGTTTGACAGGTTAGTCTTCATATTTTCTCATCTTTTCTGGTAACTTTAAAATCCAAACTAGGTTTGTTATTTATTTCTCTTTGTAAAACTGCAATCAATGTTCCTTGTGGTGACGTCTACTAATGGATTTTTTTAATGAACAGAACTGAAAAGGATATTACTCCAATGGGAGGGTTCCCTCACTACGGTATTGTGAAGGAGGACTATCTGCTTATTAAGGGTTGCTGTGTTGGTCCCAAGAAGCGTGTGGTCACCCTGAGGCAGTCACTCTTGAAGCAAACATCTAGGGTCGCCTTGGAGGATATCAAGCTCAAGTTCATTGATACATCCTCCAAATTTGGGCATGGTCGCTTCCAGACAGTTGGGGAGAAGGCTAAGTTCTACGGGCGGGTTAAGGCTTGATCTGCTTACTAGAAGAGATCTCAACATCGTTTTTGCATTTATTTTTTCCAAGAGTTTTATGCGGTTTTGTCCCTCTTCGGATTTATTTATGAACTTCTTTTTTATATGCATATGCATGTTGGATTTTGTGATACTCTGGAAAGAATTTGGTTTTTGACATTTAATTGGCTAAATTTATGGACCCCCCTAAAATCTATGGTGGTGTTGAGATTGTTTACTTATTTTCTATTTGATTTGATTCAAATCATACATGAACCCCCCCTAAAATCTTGATATGAGTTTGTGTACACAGTTGATACAAAGTTCTCATTCGTAAAACCTCATGTTTACTAGTAAAACATTGAACCCCCCAAAATTTCTGAAGATTGTTCCATTAAGGTCATGTATTTCTTTTGCTAATATAATAGAACCCGGGGATGATATTTGTTTGATTCCAGTCCATACTGCATGGTTCTGGCAATATGTGCTAAGGGAATTTTTCGAGGAACTTTTAATCACTCTTATTGTCTGTTTTTCAATTGAGTAAACAATAACAAAATCCTAGGTTCTGAGCCTAACTTCTCTATAGACCCATTCAAGGATGTTAGAGATGCGCTCCGCCCCCTTGGACGGTAAAAGATCTGCCAACTTATCTGAGTTCACTAATTTATTGCTCTGAATATGTTTTCGTAATTACCTTTGCGGATGACAATGGGTTCCAATTTGGAATTTCTTTTTTGCATCAAAAAAGTGGCTTGAGCCTCACCAGAATTCGTAAAACCAAACACTTGGGATCCAGTTCAGGCACGGCGTAGGTTACCCAGATTATCGAGGTGGAAGAGGGTTTGGGGGACTGGGGTTGCCCAAGACGTTGGTTTTAGTCTGAATTCCTCTTCCTAGGCCATGAGGTGTGCTTCGTATGTCTTGTTTATTTCCTTCCTACTATGCACTAGTCTGTTCCTCCCAACAAAAATGGTGAGCATGTATTCTCTTTATTCCTCTTTTCTTAATACCCAAGTATCAATTTGAGTATAGAATAGTTCTAATCCAGTCCAGGCAGTCCTCAATCAGCTTAGAGGGCATACCAGTGTCAGTAAAGTTGATTGGCCAAATTGAATTCCAAATTATGATTGAAAAGAGGCGTTTGAAGAATAGGTGCATCAAGGGCCCGTGTCATCTCCCCAGTATGGTGGATTCCAGCATTGAGTGTGGACTTGGTAAGGATAATATTCCTGGCTATTTTCCATAGGTTGAGTTCCAACCTTTCTTGGATTTTGAGCTTCCAAAGATTTTTCCATTCCTCCTTTTTAAGTACACTCTTGTGTTTGTGTAAGTTAATCTAGATCTCTTTACCTGATTTTACATTGAAATTTAATGATGAATTTTGGGACCACACATTTTTATCACATATTTTTTCACAACTATCTTATGTGGTAAGTTTCTATCACTTTCACATAAATCTATTACTTTCTCTTTAGTGCTTATAGCTTTGCTACATTAGAATTATGGCAAAGTTGTGGTCCTAGATTTTTTCTTCTTTTCAGGCGCTAGATCATTTTGTCCACTAAGGTAGAGCTAAGGAGCTAAATTTTGGGGATGATGTTTATTGTATTATCATAAAAAATGAGCTAGTTTGCTGCATTCCCATTGCTCACTTTGATGATTGATGATAAGCTCGTAGACCCAACTAACATACATGTATCATCACATGAACAACTTTAAATTTGGGTATGAATAATTCATTATTTATTTTCTTGAAAAATGTTAAAGCTATTATTAATTTAACAGTCAAAAAAGAACGTATAGACTCCAATGATTAAAATCGCTGATTGGTGAAATATTAATAATATAATTTTTTTTTTTTTTTTGTTTCATGTTTAAAAGTTGATTCAATAAGATTTATAACATGTTTAGTACTCTTATTTTGATAAATATTTAATGGCTTACACACAAAATAAGATCACATGAGAGTTCGGTGTTAATCTCAACTTTATGGATTGTGTTTTACAAAAAATTTGTAGAGAAGTTCTGTGCATTTTTTCTTGATGTAACTATCAGTGAACTGCATTTAATTATGATAGTATTTCAAACCTAGCATATGTTCCATGATGATTGCTCTTTATCATCGAGATATCAATTGATTTTTGGTGCGTTACCATTGCTCACTTTGATGATTAATGATAAGCTCATAGACCCAACTAACATACATGTATTATCACATGAACAACTTTAAATTTGGGTATGAGTAATTCATTATTTATTTTCTTGAAAAATGTTAAAGCTATTATTAATTTAACAGTCAAAAAAGAATATATTGACTCTAATGATTATGACCACTGATTGGTGAAATATTAATAATATAATAAATATAGATATATATATATATATATATATATATTCTTTTTTGTGTGTTTAAAAGTAGATTCAATAAGATTTATACCATGTTTAGTACTCTTATTTTGATAAATATTTAAAGGCTTACACACAAAATAACATCACAGGAGAGTTCAATGTTACTCTCAACTTCATGGATTGTGTTTTACGGAAAATTCTTTGAGAGAATTTGTGCATTTTTTCTTAATGTAATTATCAATGAATCGCATTTAAATATAATAGTATTTCAAACCTATAACATATATTCCTTGATGATTGCTCTTTATCATCAAGATATCAATTAATTTTTTGTGCAAGAAATGATTAGATCTCATATATATTTCTTAATCCACGACAAAAGATTTTTCTATGTTAATTCTTATATTCCCAACTGAGGGAATGTTGGTATAGTAGCCAGAGTACTCTTTGTGTGCATTATGGGGTGAAGCAATGAGCCAATGACAAGAATTTTGTTCGTCCATCGTTAGATGGTTCTTTTATGTCTGATTTGATTGTGCTGTAATTTTCTATTCTTCTGGCACGTTCACATCCATTAATGTAATGTACCAAACAGTCTTGTGGGGAACCCATGTCTTTTGTTTGAGCAGCTACTTCGTTGTTTTGAAACTCTAATTTCGTTTTCAACCTTTCATTATTACCTATATCCAAAGTAGGATAGCAATTTTTCTTGGTCTGCAACTATGCATAATTGACTAATTTATGTACAAGTTGGGGAGTGTCGTGCTTCATATTTATTAGCTTAAAAGATCCGGTATTATTGGGTTGTGTCGGGTCATATAATGGTTTTTTTTTTTTAATGGCAAATTAATAAACTATGAAATAATAATTGTTACAATTTCTCTCTATTGTGAAAATAGTCATAATTTTTTTTTTTTTTAGTTCGTAAACTTCGAAAGTTCAAATGTTTTAATTTTGAGTAAGGATGACAATAAGATGAGAGGGGTAAAGGCAAAGGCTATGGGATAGGAAAAATTTGTACAGAACAAGTTGGAGATATTTGATCAATCTCTAATGAGGTGGCTCTTTGGTATTGATAATACAGGGACGAGAGAGAGGGTGGAGGGGTGGTCATGAGTGTAAAGAGCATGACAAAATTTTTGAGATAATAGAATATGTACAAAAAATTAAATTATAAATTTGATATATATATATACACACACACACACACTAGCTTCTGAGCACGTGCATGCTCGAAGGCTCTTCCATTTTTTGGAATAAAAGTTAAAATTTTGCATAAATTATAATTTGAGATTAATATATTTTCCAATCACAAAAAAAATCTAAAGATGTGATAAGTGCTAAACATTTGTAGTGAAATAAAGTTGCTCAGAGGCTAGTTTTTTTTTAATTTTATGTGATGTGAGTAGTTTTTTTTTTTTTTTTTTGGTTCATTTTTTATGGAAGTTTTTTTTATTGGAACCGTTGGTAGTTTTTTTTTTTTTTTTTAATAGGAGCCGAAGGCGGGTAGTCTTTCTTTCTTATTTTTGGTTAGAAATGTGGGGTAGTGGGGTTAAGAAGTGGGAAGTGGGAAGTGGGAAGTAGGAAGTGTGAGGGTAATGGGAAAATTTTAGTTGATTTACCATCTTAACCTTATTTCTCTTTTTAAGGAATAAGAATAGATTAATTAAATTAAGGGTATTTCTGACAGTAAAAAAAACAATAACTAACTTTCTGAATCCTCTTAATATATACTAGCCTCTAAGCACGCGCTCACGCGCGTGCTCAGATGCTTTTTTATTTTTTGGGTAAAAATTAATAATTTGTATTTATTATAATTTAAGATTTTTATTTTGTCCAATCACAAAAAAAAAAAAAAAAAAAAAATACGTGGATGAGTTTTGTAAATTGGAGGAGTTTTAAAACTAACAAAAGAGTGATCCTATTTTGTAGGGAGTTAGTGAGTAGAAGTAGGAATTTAAATCAACATAAAAGTAGGAGTTTATTAGAAACATGAAGGCATTTCAATGTAGAAGTAGGAATTTATTATTTTTGTCAATTTACTATTTTAACCCTATTTTTAAGTTTTAGGTAGGGGTATTTTTGACAATAAAAAAAAACAATAACTATCTTTCTTTTGCCAATTTACTATTTTAACCCCATTTTTAAGTTATTAGTTAATTAATTTAGGGATATTTAATTTTTTATATGAAAAAAAGTAATAACTAACTTTCTGAATCCTCTTAATATATACAGATAGACTAACCTCTAAGCACACATTCATGCGCATGCTCAGATGCTCTTCTATTTTTTTGGGTAAAAGTTAATAATTTACATCTGTTATAATTTAGAAACATTTTTTTAAAACAAATAAAAAGGACAAATTTTAGAGATAAGCAGTAACTGTAATTTCTTTTTTGAACGTGAAGGGAAAAAAAATCTTAAATTTTAAGAGTTTTCTTTTTGAATTCAAAATGAATTTGTTATTTGACATTTATAACTATATTTCTAAATGAAATTACCCTTCATTAATAGGGGTATTTTTGAATTACATAAAAGTCCAATTGAAAGAGGGGAATTATATTTATATATATATATATATATATATTTATATATATAAACATTTGAGGTTGGTGAGTGGGGTGGCAAAAAGTGAAAAACCCCTAGCAAGATAATATACAAAGGCTGGACCAGTTGAGAGAGCCAAGCATTTTTGCCATCCCTACATGGAAGGCATTAGTGTTGCATATATAGCATGTTTGTATTAAAACCTAGGATGAAATTGTTGATTTGCATAAGAGCACAGCAAAAGGCTAGTGGAATAATGTAACTTTGATTTTAAAATGTTTATTACCAAAGAGCTGTGCAAGAAGTTGAACTCGTAGGCCACTTTGATCCGGTCGTTTTCCTGGTCTGTTGTGCCAACTTCAAGTTGTCGAATAATTCCATTTATACAGTAAAAGTTTTTGCTTAATGATATCTTTTTATTAACTTGTTAAATATACCCATTGGTCTTGAATTTACAATCTCAACCTATTGAAACTATAGGCTTATCGACAATTTTTGCTCAATGTGATTGGCATCCAAATTGAGTACACTTTATAGTGAACCCCAAGATTCCATTCTCTTTGAAGATATGATCAATGAATAAAATCCTTGTTGCGGAAAGAAACAAGGATTGAGTTTTCCATGTTGCTCATACCTTTACCATCTTAGCTTTTGTAGGACTCACGTGACTTACAACCAATTAATACATTTTACTAATCCTTGAGAAACTTTAACCTTTTTCTCTTTCCCTCTTCGACTGTTCATTACATGGTATCAACTATGTTCATGGTATCAACTATGAACATATTATATATAATCCTTCAGACATGTCATTGTCCCAAGGGACCACAGAAAAACCAGCACCAATATGACAACATATGAATACACGCAAAGGCACTCTTAACTCACTTTTATTTACACATTTTTACCCCGTAACTCTCTTTTTTCACATACTGTTGAACTTTGGAAATTTATTAGCTGCTCTCAAGATATGATGATTTGCTATTCCACACTAATGAATGCAAGTCATGTAATTTAAAAATATGAATAGACTTATAAAGTAATAAGTGCTTGTGGGATGTGGGGGGCAAAAGCCGGAGTTCAAGTCTCTCAAAAGGAGTTTCGCACATATATATACTAGATTAGACTAGAGTAAAATTTCTATCTTGTATATATAAAAAAAAAAATAAAAAAAAGTAATAGGCAAAAGCTAATTCTTGTATTAGATAGCTTGCATCTATTGATGGAAGTACCACATTAGTGTATTTTGAAAGTATTTAATAATTACATGTTAAACATGTCATATCGTGATCGAAATGTTAGGCTATGTGGAGCCTAGTTGTGTTTAATTCAGATTATGAAAGTGCTAAGGTTTTTAATAAAATATTTTCTAAGGCTTAGTCCATGAAGCGAAGGCTTAGGCCACGGCCACCCATGAGGAAAAATTTTAGCCCATTTTTAACCCATTGTGAATCCGCTATGCAAGATATAAATACCGTTGTTTTTAGATTAGAGTTTGGTGTGTTGTTTTGAGAGAAAAAATTGTACTGCAACCTTTTGTGTGTGTGTGTGTATATATATATATATATATATTTTTTTTTTTTTTCTATTTTTACATCTCACAAATCTAGGAATTTTATATATATTCCCTACAGGAAAATTATTAAATACTTTTAGATTACAATAACATGATACTCCACACTTATTCAATATAAAAATATGATATAGACTCAAAAAGTGATATGAAAAAAAAATTAATTCTTGTATTTGATGACCTGCACTTATTAGTTTGAAATACCTTATCATTTGTATTATGAAAGTACTTAATAATTGCTCTAATGTGATTGTTGCATAATAAAAATTGTATTAGCATAAATTTACGTGGAAGTAATATTATTCTATTTACTACTACTTATTACAGGTGGTGAAAAAGATATCGAAAATTTTTGCGGCTAACATCCCACCTTTTTCAATTGAGAATGAAGAGAGGAAAAGATTTAAAAACATTGAAGAGAAAACTAAAATTTACTGTAATCATTACAAAATCAACCAATATCTCATATTCCTATTTGTTCCAACCAAAGCCATAGATAAAAAAAAAAAAACAAAAATGGTTAAACAAATCCAAAACATTTCATTTTTTCTTTTATTCAATGATGGCCATCATGTCTTCAAGTAGAGCGCGCCAGAGAGAGTGAGAAAGAGAAAAGGCGGAGAAGAGGGGGAGGGGGGGGGGGGGGGGGGGGGGGGGCACATGCATGAAAAGTGTGGGGACACTGGTGAGTGAGCCAAAAGAGAAAAAGCAAAGCCATGAACGTGATAAAGAGGTAAGTAAATCATGGAGTTTTAATATTACTTCCATTCATTTTTTTCATGCAATATCATATCTTTGCTTCAATTTTCTTTTGCTTGGAACTATAACAAATTTGTTAGCTAAAAATGTTGGGAAAGTAAAAGGTTGCTTAAGGTGGAGACATGGTTGAAAAGAAAAAAAAAGGAGGGAGATGTATATGCTTCAATCAATCTATTTTCAACCTCTTCTTTAGTGTGCTTTCTTGTCATGGGGCCCTTCTCTTTTAGAAAATGTCTTACATGGATATGGGGGAACAATCATCTTTTCTTGAGGTGACTCTTGTGCATGAAATGGGTGCTGTTTATTCAAAAATAGATATAAAATATAGGTTCGTTATTTTTCTTGTAAATATATTTTTTGGTCCTATAAACTATTTTTCTATATGCAAGAAAAAAAAAATCAATCCTCTGAGTAAAAAAAAAAAATTTATTGTATTTTATTTGATTAGCGCATAATAAAAGTTGTGTCAGTAATATGTATCCAAGTATATCACAACTTACAAAAATTGTGTACAAAAATCAATACTTTTAATATGCTCCTTTTCCTTTAAAGTGAATTTGGAATTTTATTTTTATCCTTTGTTTGAGAGATCGCTAAAGACCGAAGCCATGAAGGAAGGGCCTCAATACTTTTTCTCTTTTTCTTATGCCTTTTTTTTTTTTGTGTTCTTGTGTTTTTGTGTTTTTGTGTTTTTTTTTTTTTTTTTTTTTTGGAGGGGGGAGGATAAAAGAGTGTGTTGAGTTGATTAATTGGTATTAATTATACTTTTTTGACTTTTAGGTTGTTAGTTTTCCCAACTTGATTATCATATTGATAGAGGAAATAGTGCATGGTTTTTGTAACATGAAATGCTATTCGGATGAAAATGATGTTCCTTTACAAAATGAAAGAACTTCTCTTTTGAGGTTAGTTCAAGAAGAGCTTTCATATCATTCTCAGACATGGTGATTGTCTTGTTGACAAAAGAATCTTACTCAATGCATTTTAGGCAAGGAGCACCCCCCCCCCCCCCCCCCTTCTCTCTCTCTCTCTCTCTCTGGTGTTTTAAGTGTTTACTGTTTTAAATCATTTTTGTTGTAATTATTGCACATTTCTTTTCTAGAATACAATTTTTTTTTGGTAAATGGTGCTGGCTTAATAGAAATTTTGGGGTGAGTGTGTGTGACAGTGGGAGAGAGAGATTGGTAGTATGGCTTCATGGTTAATTTGCTAGAATTGAATTTTGCAAATAGTAAAGCTATTGGCTTTAGTGTTTCTGACAAAAGCTATGGGTTCCCCTCAAGAGGTTATTTGAAAAGAAAAATGAGGAATAAATGTGGTCTACATCACACCCTTTTCTAGCTTCCTTCTTTTTGCCACAGACCCATTTCTTTCTTCTCTTGAATCATGGCTGTTCTGGTACTGCATAGCTGTAAGGTGTCCACCATTATTCATTCATTCATTCATTCTCTCTCTCTCTCTCTCTCTCCCCTTTTATATGTTTATTTTGTATTACTTTCTTGTGCTGCTGTGATTTCTTCGTCTTGTTATTTGTGTAGGTTTTTGATCCAATACCTATTTAATGCTAATGCCATTTAGTAATTCTTTTATATATGTGTGTGTGTGTGTGTATATATATATATAAAACATGCATTCACTATACCTTGCACTTGCAGCAGCCTTCGAGAATATTTTAGTGTAAACTTTATGCGGTAGCTTTTTATTTCTTGTCTTCTTTTCCTTGTGGTAGATTATATGAGATTATGTGAGATACTGCTACCTTTCCCATGATTACATCTGTATGGTAATGTTGGATATGAATTGGCTAGGCATTAATGCTATCAAAAAGACATTTAACCCTAATTTTGGCCAAAGTAACCCGTGTGTAGTCCCTCTTATATTATGTATTAATTCTTGTTAATGATAATTATAATCATATTTATTGTAAAAAAAAAAATAAAGTGGTAATGCTTAATTATGTTTTTCCTATATTTATCATAGAAATATTGTTCATTATGGAGTGGGATGAAAAATGATTACATGGGTTAATCCCTACCAAGAGCTGGATGGATTCATGTGATGGTTTGGGGCTATTTAAATTGCCACCTCAATGAAATTTAGCACTTAAAGGTGACAACTTTTAAAAGCACCAATAGGCCACTCTTGTTTTGGCTCCCCAGACAGCAAGGCCCATTCTTTTGATTTCTTTAAGTTTGCTTCTTCAGACAAGGTATAGTATTCATTAAGTTAGGCATCAGGATCATGAACATCAAAACACCAAAAAGAAAAGAGTACCACTGAGATTATCATATAACTTTGTCTTTACATTTTCTATTGGGGTATAAAGCTAGCTGGGTTGAGCTGAATTCTTTAAATAATGCATTGAGAAGTGTGTGTGTGTGTCTTGTTTTTCTATGGCAGGTAAGCTATAGAGTCGGAAGACTAAAATAATGGGTGCTCCTATGTCATAGGACCAAAATTAAAGGCTTTATAGCTCCTAGTAAAGGTTAGTTTGCATTGCCAAGGACTATGATATATAAACTCACTTGTTTCTTTGCACCAAGAGGATAGCATCATCCAGATTCCAGGGTCTCATTGCAAATTCTTGGTAAGTAATGGCATTGTGTTAATCATTTTCTTGTCTCTATCATTGGCATTCTAGTTCCTGCTTGTGATGAGTTTAAAATTAGTCCTCATCTTCTGCATTCAAGTTATTATCCTGTTACAAGTTCTGTATCCTATTGTTGCTTGTTCTATAGCATCTCAAAATACTAAGACAAACAACAACAACTAAGCCTTAATCTCAAAATATTGGGGTTGGCTATAGATCCTCAACAAACTAATTAGGATCGGCCACATGTATTCTTTTTTGCCATTCTATTTTAACTGGGAACAAATAGAGGAAAAATAACCATTGCCTTTCTCTATTTGTTGTCCTACTTCTACCAGACCAATCTTTTAGCTGGGATCTCATCTAAAGTCCATCATAGGAAAACGGCACTGCTCAAAGTGATTATGTCATTTGGAATCATTTAAACTTTCTGATCTTTTGCAACTTTTATTTGGTGGTGGATGACCTTATCTCTTGACATGTATGCAGACATCTTTGTTTGTAGAGCAGTATAGTTGATCAGAATAAATATGACCTCTATATGCCCTCAGTCTTTAGCAACAACAAAATTTCCTTTTGTGTGTGTGGTACACCAATTTTCATAAGTAGCAATTGTGGATATCACCTGGGAATGATTAAATGATCAATGAGTTCTAGTTAAAATGGCACTTCCTCCCCTTTTAAAAGTGGGATGGAAGGTGAGGTCCTAGATTGAAAATCTTCAAGAACCGATCAATTGATCACAATAAATTTGACACTTCTTTATCCTTCGAGCATTTGAAGTTCAAGCAATGAATTTGGCACACATTGTGATGATGGTCACATATTCTGTAGTGTTATGACTTTTGTACATTCAACAGCAAGTGGATAACATTGTGGTAAACTTTGAAATTTATGTGTTTACTTGATGTTTTCAAACTAGTAGAACTTGCTGCTTTCGTTTCTTCAATTCTGTGATTTAAAGATCCTTTAGGTTCTACTGATGCATCTATAGTTTTAGATATTTTAGTTGCACGGTACAGTTCAAAGTTGAGATTTCTTTGAACTTAATTTTGCACTAGAATCTGTGGCTAGTATTACACTTATTTGACCTCTTGATTTTGGTCATAATGTCCTCTGGAGAGTCAAGAAAAGAGACATGTGAAACACAAGTGGAGCATGTGACCCAAGTACATAGCAAGAGTGATAATAGGATAAGTCTTGAGTCTAGAGAAAACTATAAAAATCGCATGTCCTTTGTTTTCTAAGGAAAATTTTTCCCGACTCTATAAAAATATGGTGAAAGTCCCTTACTGAAAAATTTATGAACCATATGTTCAGGACTTGTTGGAAACTTAAATTAGCAATTTCCTCAGTTGCAAAATTTCATTTAATAGGAAATGCAGTTTCAGTTCTGATTGGTTTTTGCATTAGTTTCAGAATTGGGTTTCCAAGATGTGTGTGTCCAAGCTACCATGAGGGTCAAACTATTCCTTTTGAGGCAGGTCTGAGGCTCATGCCTCGAAGGCCTTTATCCACCCCTTCTTCTCACTTAGGAGAAAAAAAAGATACATCCTCTGGACATGTGATTATGCTTCATCTCAATTGTCCAACTCATTTGAGACTTATCCAAAAAAACAAATTCCTTAATAATTTTCCCCTACATTGCGTTTGACCTTGACATGAACAAATACAAAATTCATTCCATAACTTTTTTTTTGTTAATGTGGGTGTCCAGGGTTCTTCAAGCATTTGATTATTCCCTTGAGTGTATATAATATCCTTGTAACTTTATTCCAAAGAATATAATGAGAGGGGTATATGATATTGGATCATCTACATTTGTATCACCATTTCGAGAAGATGACTATATTTCCTCTGTATGAAATTCATTGTTGTCTTGAAATGCTAGGAGGATAAAGTGGTTGAGTAAAAAACAGTGGGAATTAATATGAAAAGCTATTTTTTTCTTGGGACACTCAAGTGGTCCCTTAACATCGATAGCGTCAAGGTTCTGTCTGTTCCTTGCTTTGGAATTCTTCCAGCATGTGTGATATATATTGTTTGTATATTATAGATGTTGACATGCTCTTTGTATTATTTGTTTCAGGACCAGCGACTATCAGCAAATGAGCCAAGATATTTCTATTGAAGAATAAGCAAGTTACAGACATGTTTAAAATAGCTTTAAGTATGTTTTAGACAAGTCTCAACAATTTGCTTCCTTATCTGTCTTCCCTGCCTACTTGTCTCCCTTCAGAAGAAAAAAAAGAATAAGAAACAGAAAACCCAGCACAGTTCAACTATGAGTGACTTTGGTTCTGAAAGATCAAAGCCTTGGAACATATATACAAGTTCAGACCCAAGCCCATCTCAAACAGGAGTGAATCAAGAAGCTCCATGGAAAAACTTTGGAACATCTATGAATGCCATTTCTTTTGGCTTTGTTGCCACAGCTATCTTGATATCTATGTTTCTTATCATGGCCATCTTTGAACATCTGTTCAGGCCAGGTCCTTCTTATTCTTCACCAGAAAATGTGGCCAATGGTTCTCGTGAATCCAGACCAATGAAGAAACTTGGCAAAGAAACAGTAAGCTTCTATTCTGTCATGTTCTCTAGTATATTTTCTGCTGAAGCATTTTATAATTTGGGTCTTTCATGGTGCATTCATGTTCTAATATGTCTATTTTACATAATCCTTGAATTAGATAAGATCTTTCGTAGTATATAATGTTAAATTCTGGTTAACTCCAGTTCCAAAATAACCAAGTGCTCTTGATGCTAATCAAAATACTAGTCATCCAGAAATTTTTTGTATTTCTCCCCATTGTTTAGATTCTTTAGAAAGCTACCAAGATGATGATAATGTAAATCAAGAGTTTACAACCTTTTTACTCTCATAAACTCTATAGATCAAAAAAATTGTTGGAGAGAAATCAGTTCCTTGCAAAAACATATAAGAATGCACCTTTCGTGCAAACCTCTTATTAGATTAGACAAAGAAAAGAGAGTTTTACAATTCCAATTCCCTCTTCAAGACTGAAATAGTAAAGATAATTTCGTATTATCCGTACAGTTTCTTAAATGTTGTACCTTAAATTCCTCAATTAAAATTAAACACGTGGCAGCATTGATCAACACAACCCAAACCATGTTTTCTTTTTTTCAAGGATAATTAAATTCAATACACTCAAGTATAATTTAATTGGAGAATTTAAGGTGGAATACCTAAAGACCTATATCTAAGTTTTACCTTTATTATTATTATTATTATTATTATTATTATTGATCTGATTTAAATTTGGTCATTTTTGTAACAGGTGTCAGCATCATATGCATCTGATTTCTCAGTGTTGATGCCAGGACAGCAATATCCCACCTACATTGCACAACCTGCACCTCTTCCCTGCCCAAGAGAAGGGATATATTGGCCTGCCCATGGCCATGAACATAATTTTGTACTTCCATAGTATATTAATATTATACCAGCACTGCAGCATCACAAAGGTTCTATGTATATTTACAGAATGATCAACTTTTTGTTGGTTCCTTAAGTATCTAAGTAGATATTGTATCTTGATTCTTGAAGCCTGTGCTTTTTGCGAGAATTCGCTATCCTGCAGGGTTTAACAAACCTTCTGAGAAATGAGAATTCGTCCTCATGTCTATGTCCTGGGTCTTCTTCTCATTAGTTTGGATGTTTTGCCTTTGCTTTTAATACCTTTGGAACGTTGAGTGATCCATAACAAAATGAAGAGCCAATAGGATGAAATTAAATGGCGCATGTGTGGTTTGCATTTTGTGTGTAGTATGCATCTAGTATGTCAGCCACATATCAAGTACAAGTTTTTTTGTGAACACAACTATGGTGACTGATGTGATCAACAAATGAGTCAGAGTGATAGATAATCATTTTCACATGAATCTACTATTTTTTCTCTATCACTCATAGTTAATTCCATCAAAATTTTGGCAAAAATTGTGATACAAATTGTGTGTTCACAAACTTTCTCATCAAGAATAAGCCATGACAAGAAATGTCGAGTTGCAAATGGCTATTACAAATGTAAATGGCTTTTAGTGTATGGTGCAAAAAGATTATAGCATATACAATACTGCTCTTAGAGCATCCGCACTGGGCATGCTAAATGTCATATCTAGAGCAATTTTACAATTTTCACACAAAAAGCAAGCTGCATCAGGGATTCTAAAATTTAACTATTGCAAATTTTTTTGCAATAGTGCTCCAGTGCAATTCTACCTTTAGAATTGCATTGTAGCACAATTCTAAACCAGAAACTAATATTCTATTCCATCAATTTCTCTCTCCGTCTCTCAATCTCTAATTCTCTCTCTCCTTTCAGTCCTCACTCAATCCCTCTCTTCAGACTCAAAACTCCATAGCCACCACATCATGGCCTGACCCACTGTCATCAGCCATGGCAAACAACTACCTACTCATTATTTCTCTTCTGTCTCTCGTTGTAGACGTGGAGATCAACGTTTGGGGTTTGGCGCAGAGATCGGTGTTGGGCGTTGGAAGGGAGATTGGTATTAGGTGTTGCCGTGAATAGAGAGATCGGCGTTGAAGTAGGTTTTGTTTGGGTTTGCCGTGGGTTGCGTGGAAGTGGGTTCGATTGATATCGGCGTTGGGTGTTGGAAGGGAGATCAGCATTGGGCGTTGCCGTGAATAGAGAGATCAGTGTTGGAAGGGAGAGATTGGCGTTGGGATGTGTTTTGTTTGGGTTTGCCGTGGGTTGCGTGGAAGTGGGTTTGATTGACATCGGCGTTGGAAGTGAGTGTGGAGATCGACGTTGGGCGTTGGAAGGGAAATCGACATTGGGCGTTGTTGTGAATAGAGAGATCGATGTAGGTGGTTTGGTTTCAGTGGTTTTTTTTTTGCAGTTGTGAGTTGGAAAGGAGGTTCATTTCTACAATTGGTTTTTTTTTTTTTTTTTTTTTTTTGGATGGTGGAGGTGGTTTGGTTTAAGTGGAAAGGAATAAAAATTAGAGAGGAGAGAGAGATGGGAGAGAATAGATATGATTTTGGGATATATTATTTTATTGGGTAGGTATATTATTTTAATGAGTAGAATATGAAAATAAAAATTAGGATGCTGAGAGTATTGTAAAACTGTATTGTATAATTGATAAAGTGACTTTTTGAAATGGTAAAATAAAGTAGAATTAAAATTTGGAATGCAAATGCTCTTAATCTATGTTTCGGTGGATATGGCATGCATATCAAAGTGATTCTTTTTTATAATTTCACAAGGGATGAGAATTTGAACCCAAACATTTATGTTGAACACACTATAAACTACTAATCAAATCTTGGCATATATCGAAGTGACGTTAAATATATACATTTCTAAACTTTTTCAAGGTGAAAATTGCATGGATTTAAAGAGTGGCATAAGTAGAAGGTCCTATCTTAATCTGTGAGTAGGGTAGAGCTTATAGATACTATTCTTTCTGTTCTGACTAAAACAGCTTTCTCGAAAGTCGTCACTCTCTATGGCAG
The DNA here is from genome assembly GCA_033629205.1 of Lithocarpus polystachyus. Lineage (NCBI taxonomy): Eukaryota > Viridiplantae > Streptophyta > Magnoliopsida > Fagales > Fagaceae > Lithocarpus > Lithocarpus polystachyus. Next base: position 106,595,375 of record CM066163.1, on the reverse strand, counting down.
AGCACAAGAACCAAAGCCCATAATATTGAAATTGAAGTTACAGTGGAAGCAGGCACCCTTCTCCTAAAAGAGATAAAGGGTCAGAGAGCAGTTGATGTTGATGCAACCATCAAAGATGCTTGCTCTAACATTATCGAGCAAAACAAGAAGCGTCGTCCTGAAGACATTTAATTGATTCTAAAGATGAAAGTGGACCTTGCTACCTGTCTGCTTTTACGCCTGTCCATGTTTTGGGGTGAGAGGATCGAACCAAAAAATAATAGGCCTAAGTGGCATCATACCCACCTCCTTCTTAGTATAGGACAGTGACAATGAACCCGGAGCTTTGAATCCCCTCCTTATCTAGCAGCCAAAAATAGAGACCTTGCAAAGCTAAGAGTCCGTTCGGTTAGAAGAATAGGAAAGTAAAAAAATGAAAAATTGTGAAATGATAAAAAAATATTTAATTTTTCTTCTTATGTGTTCGGTTAGAGGGGGTAAAAAAGTGAAAAAGTGAAAAACTCTTTTATTTGGTTGGAGAGAGAAAAAAAGAAGAAAAATGCTATGTCCACAACATTTCTCACAACATTCTCACAACAAATCCTAATTGACAAGTTGTTATTTGCTATTACTAGTGGGTAAGAAAGTAATTTCAGTGTTATACTTAAATTTAAAATCTGTAACAACCTGCCAACTAAGATTTGTTGTGAGAATGTTGTGAGAAATGTTGCGGACATATCATTTCTCAAAAAAGAAAGATGGAAAATATAATTTATATAAATTGACTATTATACCCTTGTTACATAATAGGTAAGAAAAAAATTTATTTGTACTCATTAAATAATATAAAATTTACCACATTATATATATATATATATATATATAATTTTTTTTATTATTATTATAATGTAAAAATAATGTCATACGGAAGAAAAAAAAACCCAAAAAATCAACAAGAAAAAAAAATAAATTAATGAAGAGTATAATAAGGACAATATGTCAGGTTACGTTTGGAAAAAAAAAAAAAAAACATCTATATATATCTAAAAGCTGAAGCGTAGCATTTATTGTTGCTATGCTCCAGTTGAGCCACATCAGCGTCCACATCATTATCCTATTTCTTTCCATTTTTTTTTTTTTACATTTACTCATTTTTTTTAATATTTAGACTTTGTCCAATCTTTCATCTTCCCACTACCCTCTCTTACCTTTTCATCTCCCCACTACTCCTTACTTTAATATCACTCTTCATCTTTCTTTTCATCTTCCCTCATTTTGTCTCTTTTTATTCACATCATTTTACTATAAATTTGTCACTCTCTTCCCTTATTTGCATAGTTTTTCCTCACAAATAAAAGGTTATTTCTCTCTCTCTCTCTCTCTCAATTTTTTGGTTGATTTTTTTATTTTTCTTGCATCTCTACTTTAGGTTGATAAATTTTTGTATTCTTTAGAACTCTACTTTTGGTTGATGCGCTGTAATTTTGTATTTAAGTTTTTTTTTTTTTTTTCTCTTTGATTGTAATCTAATCTATTATTATTTTTAAATAATTCTAATACATGAATTTAGTACAATAACAAATTTGAAAACAGCCTATGAATCAGAAAAGTATTAGAAGATTAATTGTAATTGTGTTGTTCTTGAGTTGCATTTTTTTTATAGTGAGTTAGTTTTAATGGGCAATGTGACGGGAAGTGTGGGAGTGAATACGTTGTCAATATTATGAGGTTTGCTATTTTTGGTTTTTGCTGGTTGTTTTCTTGATCATAGGATTAATGGGTGTCTCTGGTTTAGCCTTTTAGGTTCTTCTATGTTATTGTTGTTGTTGTTGTTGCTGCTGTTTTTTCCATTCTTTTTAATTAATTTGGTTGGCTGATTGGAATTAGATTTGGGAGTGCTGGTTGAAAACTTTGTAAATTGTTGTATCTTTGATTTTTTTTTTTCTCCCAAATTTGGTGGACTTTGCATATATGGGATTTGATTATTTATGCGTGAGTTTTACAGATGGAGAGGGGTTTACTAAAGAAGAACATCCAAGACTAACTTCTCTATGTCCATTGAAAAAAATCAAAGCAAACACTAAACTTTGATTCTCTACTCTACCCAAAAAAAAAAAAAAAAAAAAATCAAAGCAAACATTAAAAAGAAAAAAGTGAGCGCTGGATAGAGCTGAGAATTTTATTTGATACATGTAGAGAACTTTAAATTCTATTATTTTTCAAACTAGCCGGCTCCTCTCATGGATTTATACCATTTGACACTTTTGCAAAAAAGTGATAGAGGAATTATTTAGAACCTTAAAAAAAAAATGAAGGGTTGAGGAAACGGTAGAGAAAAAGGGGACGAAAAGAGACTATGAGAAATTGAGAGGGGCATTTATTGAAGTTAATGGGAAATACGAGATAAAACATTAATTTTATAAAATTGATGATATGGCCTGTAGTGTATTTTTAGACTTTGGATCTATTTTGAATTAATGGTATAAAAATAGTGTAACTTGAACTCATCTCATATATATGTAAATATATAACTCATTTATTCTTTCTTGCAAAATTTTACTTTAGGTTGATGAATCATTGTATTTTTTTTTATAATATTATTTTGGGTTAATACAATTTATAGTGTTTTTTTTTTTTCCAACACAAGTCTTCTCTCGCTCCCTCTGCTTCTAGCTTTTTTTTTATTTTATTTTTTTTACATAATACTTAGTTATTTTGAAAGTGAGATTTTGAATTTATATCAAAATATAATCTTGGCTATGTATTTGAATGTGATTATCGACTATTAAAACAACCCAAGATGAATATGTATAGACAATATTTTTATTTTTCATTGATTTATTATTTATTTATAACATCAAAATTAAAGCAAATGAATATTTAAAGTTAAAACGGCCTAAAATGAATTTGTAAGGTCAATATATTTATATATTTAATATTGTTAAAAAACTAAAAGCAAAAAATAAATAATAAAAAAGATAATAACGTGGAAGATGATGAAGCTCAACAAGAGCGTAGTAAAAGAATAAATGTATTATAAATGTCCAGTTGAAGGCAATTTAATAATTGAAAGTGAATGTAGTCAATTTTTATTTGTTTGATCACGTTCACTCTATATTGTTATACAAATTGTTTTCTTTCATTTCGATAGGTGAAATGTTCAATTTTTTTTTTTTTTTTTTTTTTTTTGGAGAGACTGAAATGTTCAATTTTAGATATAAAGTCCATTTTTTCTCTACATATTATTTTAAATATTTTTAGGGATGTCTAAGAAATATGCAATTCCAATCTCATGTATCTATATTAGTAAACAAAACCCAATTAATAGTTTGAAGCTACTACTAGGATAAGAAAAATTATAAATATAATAATCTTTTTTTAAGAAAATCAAAAATTTGAATAACATATTTGAAACTTAAACAGTTTAATTGTACAAAAAAAATTAAGAAAACATAATGCACAATAATATAATTTAGATAAATACGGACCTCCTAAAAATGAATAATATCAACTAAAAGAATCCAAATAATAAAATGATGATATATTTTTTGAGATAGATAAAAGAAATATACTTTTAGAAATTGTTTAATTTTTGGGGAGAAAAAACTATTTTTCACAAAATTTAGAGAGAACAAATTATATATTATACTATAATTATGAAATAATTATTTATTCTCACGCATCGCGTGGGTCTGCGACTAGTTTTTGTAAAAGTGCTACACTAGCACTTTTCTTTCCAGATTTTTCTCCTAATTTGGGAGGAAAAAAAAAATGTAAACCCAAAAAGAAAACTTTCTCCCAAGTTTTCTCTTCTTTCTTCCCCAACCGAACAGTAAAAAATAACATTTTACACCCTATTTTTCTCTTTCTATTTTCCATCCTCTCTATTTTTACCCCATTTCACCCCAAATGAACAGACCCTAAATGTGACCCTTTGACCAAAAATTCCATTTTGTTCAGTGCTATTCACATTGATTGGTGATTTTTACTTTTTCTTTTTTTTTTTTTTTCTTTTTTTTTTTTTACTTTCATTTAACAAACCTACCCACACGAACCTGGGCTTTAACAGACTCAATGAACACCAATGGCAGCAACTTTTGCAACACCCAGGATTGAACATTGAGCTGTTAAGCATGTTATAACGCCACTGCTATTGCAGTATGAATTTAGATTGAAAAGCCAACTCACATCATAGGTGGAAAAATTAAGACAAATACAGATTGATACAACAACTACCTCACCTGTCGACTTCCAACTTTCACGCTTTAACCCCTCCGCCTCACTTCTCTTGAACTCCATCTATTCTCACAATAAATGTTTTGGTTTCAATACATACTTGATACTACCTATGTTTCACTGTAACTCCATCTCTAAATCTCAAATCTTTTCATTTTATGCACCTTTGAATCCCAATCCCTTTTTTTGCTTTTCGAGGGAAGCCCAAAAAGGAAAAAATCGAAAAGAACAAAAGAATCAGCTATAGCTCCTCCACATCATCATCATCATCAGGTAATATAACAGTTAATAAAGAATACTTAACCCTGAGTGAAATCCTGCCCTTCTCTACAACAAGTCTAGCCCCAGAGACAACCCAATAGCCAGGAGTTTCTTGTGGCCCCCTTGTCATTTCTGTCGTATCAACAAATTTCAGAAGCTTGGGAGCTTGGACGGGTACTGGAGGGCCTCCTGGGTAAATGGCGGAGTTTATATTCACATCAGCTGGCCGCGGTGGTGGCTTCTGAACTGTAGTGAAATGATGACTGATTAGTGTTGAAATAAGTCCAGATTTAGGAGCCAACCCTGGAGATCCATCCCACTCAGGATGTTTCACAACTGTAGCTCCCAAAACATTCGAGAAACGGAGTCTCAGGAAGAGAATTTTTTTAAACCCATAGTTTTCAACCTGTAATTGGGCTCCAGTTACTATTGAAAGATCATCGTCGGATTCCACAGGAGCAGTGCAGATATGAGAGAAGTTCTTCCATTGAACTTTCTCATAGTATTTACGATCATTGGATACTTGGCGGAAGTTTCCACTGGGATCATCTTCAAGTTGGAAGATTTTGGGAAGAGATGAGAGGTGTTGCAAGTGGATAGCCAGACGGTTACTCCTTTTACCTTCTAGATAAAGGCGGAGACCAGTCACTGGCCTCTTACCTACATCAACCTACCATGCAATAAATAAAAAACTAGTTACAATTCAGCAGAAAACAAATGAAAGCATCCCAAACACTCATTTTATTGTCAGTACGTTACATGCTAAATATGAAGTAATGAATGAAAGAGGTCAATTAAGACTAGACAGCATTCTCTCTGAAAAAGAAATCTCAGAACAAAGTCATTTACTGCTTTGGGGAAGTCTAGGACTTGTTTCTAACCAAGTAGAGAGTAATATGGATTATTTATAACCATACTACTTTATTATCAAATAAGACAACAATCCAAATTTATTTCTTTTCTTGGATTTAAAGATAATTACAACTTGGAACTCAAAAGTTTATAGAGGGAATGATATTGCAAAAAATATGTACTTCCTGAAAGAAGATAGATGGCACGAAACCTATGAGCATAACACCTTTATAATCAAATTTTCAAACGCATCCAACAGAAAACAAGAAAACTTTCAAATGCATTACCGGTAAGGTGTTCACATAAAGCTTGGGGCCTAAAAAGCTAAACTGCAAAGATGCATTGCTCTGTTGTTTCCGTTGTGGACCAAGTGGAAGATCACTGAACACAGGTGCCCACTGCCTGGGCAGCTGAAATTCCAAAAATTGGTGGAGCTCCTCAATTGGAGGTTTATCTGCAAGAACAGAAGCCAGAGGATAAAACTAGGTAATCGAAACTACCACAAATATTTGAAAGGCAGAATTTACTGTACATTTGTATCATTGCGTGTCAGTTGCAAATCAAAATGTAAACTGTCAATTGTCAACCGAAAACATAATTGTTTAATTTAATAAAAGAACTGCAATGAATTTCTCGTTTAATTAAAAGTGTTTGTAGAAACCATCTGTAAGCATTTTCTTCACAACCTATATGTAGGGTTCCACCAAAGAAGTTTTGAGAGGTGGACTTCACTTCCAGAATGGTTAACAATAACGAAATTATTATGCCTTGCTCAATAATGGGACAGCATAAAGGATTAACGTGCCTTTTTCTTCTCAAAAAAAAAAAAAAAGTGCCTCGGTGTTGCTTCTGGCCCAAAAAAATGCTTCTATGGTAAGATGTGTAAAGATTCATCAGAGAGAACATTTCTTCTGATATAAAATTTACTTTCATATAATTTTTCCCCACCTATCTAAAAAAATAATAATAATAATCACCCCTTTTCTGGTTCATTCTGGTGCACTTCACCAACATGTTGAGCCAATCAACAATACATATGTCTAAGCCAAATATGTTCTCAGGAATATTTGATTGAGAGTCCAAATTCCACAGAAAAAATAAATTCCTAAAATTTTATACAGGAGCTTAAATCTCCCTTGTTACAAATATTATCATTTATAACTTGTAAATATTGGTCTAAAGGGCATTAAAGAAAACAAAATAAAATTTCTTAATGCCAATTCTCAATTTCTCTGCCTATTCTGTTTTTGAAAACCAGAGGCCTTTCCAAGGTTAAAGGTCAAAGCAAGACTGTGTTAAAAAGTTAAGGTAGGAACAAGATACAGCAGAGAGACCTACCTATGTAATTTTTTCCTGGATGTGTGTTGTGTACAAGAAAACTACAGTAGCAATTATATTATTAATCATTTATATACACAATGCTTGCTTTTCTAATAGTTTAAACTTTCAATAGAGGTTGGTGTTATGAATACCAGAGAAATGACATGGAATGATGAGATTCATCTAAAAAGCATTAATGCAATATATATATATATATATATATATATGCAAACATAGGAAGGATAATGCTCACATCGTAAATAAAGATTTATGGCATGGCTCAAGAATCCACTCCCTGAAATTCCATTCAATAGAGACGTAATTGGGATGAAGGACATTGAGATCACTTCAGGCTCAGACTGAACAGTTTGCAACCAATCATTATGAGGTAGGTGTCTATTATCACCTCCACCTCTCCTCTTGCATATGCTTACAATATCCTGAAATTAAACTAATTCAACAAATTTATACAATATCAAAAATAATATCGATTTTGAACCCTTTATCAGAGTTCTTTCAACTAGGCTATTAAGAACGGTATAAAATAACACACCTCCTTGTGTGAATATGAACTTGCTGGACTGATGCCTACAAACCTCAGCCGCTGCTCCCTGATTTCAAACTGAAACAAAAATGATTAGATAAGACACCTTAAATGAGAAATCTACAAAATAATCCTGTTTTACTCCCCCAAATGGTTCAAAAAGTAGTTTGCAAATGAATCAAACCACTTATTAGTAGGATTTAAAATGTCAAACAGAAAAATTCTAGCCACACGACAAACAATGTACATGAGCACAAAGCAACAAAGACCAAACTCCAATATCCAAAAATGATTCTATGTTATGACAATGAATATCCATATTTATATACATAATTCGAAAGCCTCCTCCCCCCCCCCCCCCCCCTTCCCCTTCCCCCCCTCTTGTTGTACTGATGATCATTCTGCATGTGAAAGATACACTGCCATTCCAATTTATTGTTAACAATGAACTTGTGTCCAGTGATTATTGGTCAAAGAGATTTTACCTCATCGAAGCCCGTTTTGTGGAAAGAGAATTAAATAATCAAGCATTTTGGACTAAGATAAACTTGTTTATTGTCTAAGCATGAGAAGTGAGACACCATAAGAAATCATCTGAATAATTTTTATTTAGTTTATTAAAGTTTCACAGAAAGGACTACAACCTTGTATACAAGTAGTATAAAAGCAAGCATCTCAAACGAGAAAAAAATGCAAAACTAAGATCTAAGAATGAAAGAAATTCTCTTCATAAATCTTAGCAACAATCCTAAACTTTATGCAGAATAACGGTCATAAATAAAATTCTGGGGATCTAAGGAAATAGAAATGATTTAACAAAACAATATAACAATTCAAATGCTCAAACATAAAATTTAGAGTTAAAATTACTAGCATGGGAAAAATTGTCACAAACCTTTTCATTCTGATAAACTTGTTCCATAGCCATGCCATTTTGCCCATTTGAATCTAAAAACCTTTTATCTGCCATCTCTTTCAATCTTTTCTGCACATCAGCAGGTTGAAGAGTTGATGAATGCTGCTGCTTCATATATATTACATCCTTCCCTCCCATCTTCACTCCAACAATAATATGGGTACCAAATGTCTCAATAAATCTGGAATGATGAAAAAAGATAAAAATAAAAAACTCAGTCCACGTACTAGCGTTTGGTGTATAAGATCAAATATAAATAAGCATAGATAATGTGTGATGTACATTGAACTTCTTATTATAGTGACAGCATCATGTCAAAAAATGCTAAGGTAAAAAAGGTGATGGAGCAAATTGATTACTCATATAAACTCTTGCTTGCAAGGAACTACAAATTCACAAAGGTGAAAAGTGAAATTTGAACTTGAATTGATACTAATTCAAAAAGTCCAGCATGAAATATATTGGAAACTTTAATTTTAAAACACAACCCAAAAGTTCTGTTTCCGCAAGAGATGGTTTTCAATGTAATAATGCTCTCTCTCTCCACTGAAAATGAAGCTCCAGAAAATTTAAAAACATTAAGGGCAGTAAAATATTTATTTTTAAAAGATTAAATTTTAAAAAATTATAAATATAATAATAATTATAAAAAATAAAAATAAAAACAATTTTGGGTTGTTTTTGAACAGGTGGGACAGTCAACTTCTTTTTTTTAATGGGAGAGTTCTGAGATAACACTTAACAGACCTCATTGATTTTTTCATGAAATAATAGTTGATCATGCAATCTACTACATATGGATAAATATATGGTTTCTTATTATTTCAGAAGAACTTTTCAAGATGGCATAAATCCAAAAAGAAAATTTTTTTTATTCCTCCATGTTATTGAGACCAACCAAAACCAATCATCAACTTGTTACAAATAAACACTTGGGACAGGCATATGGTACAACAATCTCCTGCTTAAAATGATACTAATGAAATTTTAACCATGCTGAATATCCTTCATAATCACTATAGAGAGAGGGAGCTGCAAAGTTGTTCTAACGTCTATGGATGCTGGACAGACACATGCTTTTTAAACAGTTCATGAAGACGAAACAAATTTCTAGAAAGGAAAACAATGAGTAACTTCATTGAGATTTCTCCTAACGAAGGAAAATATACTGTAAAACATATTCATGCTTTTTTGGTTTTGGCATTGTAAAGACCACAACCAAAAGGTAAAGGAAAAGCACACAGGGAAAAAAATATAGAATATTTGGACACTATGTATTAAGATCACACATATTGGACCACGGTTATTATTTAATGCTTTTTTTTTTCCTTTCCAAACATTTCTTCGAACTCTTACCCAGCCAAGAGCCCCGTAGCTCAACTAGCACTTCCTGTGTTTCCATGGAAACGTTCAGGGTTCAAATCGCCCCCTCCCACAGCTATTGAATTATCCAAAAAAAATAAAAACACTTTCCTAAGAATATAGTTGCACCACAGATAATACAATAGTTTCATCCTGAACGACCAGAAGTCAAGCACTAGTTCTCAGAGACAGAAAGCTGTCAAGATTGAGCTTGGCATCAGAACAACCACAATGTCATTGCTCAGTTGAAAACACATTTAGGGAAACTCTATATTTCACCTTGCCAGTGCAGCAGGTTCCCATGATGAAGGGACTGCTTTCTTAACATGATCACAGAGTACCATCTGAGATTTCTCCAATGCAACTGTATATAGCGTGATGAACACCCCATCAAAAGCAAGGGTCTTAGTGTTGGCTGCATCTTTCTGCCAACTACCTGAGAATTCAAACATGGTATTGAAGAGGCCCGAAGGAATTTTGCCAGTCAAATTCATTTCCTGGTTGAACTGCTCTGACATCTGAGGAACATAGTGAAAGCAAGTGATGTCAAAAGACCTTAAAATTAATAAGAAATTTGTTATACTTTATCATTATTATTGTTAGACAAATACACAAATGAAGATACAAAAATATTTTGTGGAGACAGTGAATAATTGATGAAGTAAACAGTATGCAATCCTAAAAATCCTCATCATTAAAAATATTTTTTAAATATTAAACGAATCCCGAACCCAGCCAATCAGAATCACAGGCAATAATGAGGTCAGGATTTTGCACTAAAGTTGAAAAGGGACTGGTTAATATGAATTGAGCTATCTACTGTTCTTTCCTGTGTCTGTTAACATTGTCATGCTATAAGTACATTACTTAGCATGAAGTTATTATTTTATAAGCCTGATGTTTTTAAATTTTGAAGTTTCTGACAGTAAACTTTGTCCCAAAAATTAAGTAAATGGGCTAATAATCCATATCAAGATTAGTTTACCCTAACAGTGACTTCCACAGGTCCTTTTTCCGTTATCATTATCAGAAACCCAATCTAAGTTGGAGAACTCTTACCCTTTAGGAATGTACAATATCAAGCTCACTGACAAATTTAGATTTTGGTAATAATATAATCAGGCTTCAAAATCTGAAAAGAATTTATGAGGAAGTAAAGTAAAACATGGAATTTTATACCATTTTTCTAGAATAATTACATGATATTGATACATTCTCAAAGAGTTTCCATCTGCGGTTTGGCCCAGCCTCACTAATTGGGACCAAGGTACCTCATCATTAATTACAAAAACTACTTACAAGCTATAATATATAGTCCAATAGACAAGAAAGAAACATGCATCCATGATCCATATAATGATCATGCTTAATAAGTTTTCTAAGGGATAGCTTCATTGGATAATTTTACTTGCCTTTTTCTGTGTCCTCCTGGCCCAACACAAATCATGATAAGAAATTTGTAGTAGTTTAAAAGGCTCACCCTCAAATTTTATAAATTACCACAACTCCCAAAAATTTTGAGCTGATGAAGTAGAATAATTAATCATTTAACACTCCCCTTCAGAAGGCATTGGTGTCGTAGTACTACCATTAAAGATCTTATGAGAATATCTTTTGGACAACAAGGCAAAGAAGTGATGTAACAGATTCTGAATTAACTAGCTCAACAATAATGCTACATACTTATCAAGAAGTTGGTAAAGAAATAATACCTGTTGGAAAGATAGGGCATCTGACTTGAACCGCGTGCGTTCCCCTTTATCGCATTTGATTGATTTGGAGACTTTTGGGATAAAAATCCCACCAGGCAAAACAATCTCGCGACCCTCATCTTCATCAATCTCAATCAACCGGGACTCCTTTGAATCCCCTTTGCAGTACTTAAGCCTTAGATCTTCTGATATATCGTACCCACGCCCAATGGACCCAATTGCAATCTCAGCAGCTTTAGGAGCTGGAACCTTTAACGCCATTTCTCTATCATCACTCTTCTTCACCCAAACCAGATGAAAACTCTACATATGGTTCACAGTTTGCTTACTTAGCAATAGCATCAATTAAAATCTTTCACACAGTTTCCACACTCAACAAAAAAAGTACCAAAAACTCTGCATAAACCTTAAACCAACTTTATTCAACTCCAATAACACAAATGTAAAACATTTTTCAACATAAAAGCATATCAAAACCATACATCAGAGTTCAAAACATTAAAATCTAGCTCAAATTTTGCAAATTTCATACAAGTTTCACAAGAGAAGCAGATCCAAACTCTCCAGAAAGTTTAAACTTTCATAGTCAGCTCAAATTATGCAAAATTCTTACAAAACAAAGCAGTTCCAAGTTGTATGCATAGTTCAATTATCACATATTTAGCCCAAACTATGCAAATTTCACACAATCATATTTAAACTCTTCTATACAGTCAAGAACATGCAAATTTAGCTCAAAACTTAAGCAAATTTCGAACATTTTTTTTCATGCGTAGGATTGAATCAGAACCTCAGTCCTTTCTCTCTGTAAATCTTAAAAATTACATATTTAGCTCAAACGAAGTAAATCAGATCTAAACTCTTCTACACAATCAAGAACATGCAAATTTAGCTCAAAACTTAAGCAAATTCCAAACATTTTTTCATGCGTATGATTGAATCAGAACCTCAATTCTTTCTCTCTGAAAATCTCAAAATCCGCATATTTAGCTCAAACTAAGTAAATTCCACACATTTTACAACGCATAAATCAGATCTAAACTCTTCTACGCAACCAAGCACGAGCTAATTTAGCTCAAAATGCAAGCAAATTTCGTACATTTTTTTTTCTTGCGTGTAATTGAATCGGTACCTTAATCCGTTCTCTCCGCGAATTCTCAGCTACAAACGCTGAGCTCAGGCAAAAATTGAGTAAAGCTCGCACAGAGTTCGGTCGAAGACGAAGCTCTCTCTTCGATCCGGAACTTCAGAGATTGCGATGCGAAGAATCTTCGAGAACCTAGCTCGAGGGACTGGAATTTTCGTGACGGTTTTAGAGAGAGAAAAACCCTAATATCTCAGAGAGAGAGAGAGAGAGAGAGGTTTGTGAAAAAAGGCACGAGTTGTGAATGACGGTGAGTGAAGTGAGTTTAGTGCGAGAGAGGGTAATGGGATATTTCATTTCTGAGAGTAATTAGGTTTGACCGGAGTTTGAAATAATAATTAGTTAATTAACAACATTAATAACGAACATTAATAAAGTCTAAGTCGGTTGGAGAAATTCCTTACATTCATTGCCTTGCAAATAGTAATTATTTATTTACATAAATTACATGTGTTTTTAATGATAACAAGTTAACAACTATCAAAAACCAAGTTAACAACTATCATCTTCTCCCCAAAAAATTAAAAAAAAAATAAAAAATAAATTTAACAACTATCCTAAAACTTAATTTTTTTTGATATACTTTGGCTTTAAAATTATTTGAAATTATCTTTTTCAACTTATTTCATGAGAAATTATAAAACAGTGTATCATTTAAACAAATCGCATAACTCATTAAAAAAATTAAGTGACTAAAACTACAATTGATCGTCTTTATAATTGCCATATAGTGGTTTTTTTTTTTAAGAAGGTGTCATATAATAGGTTTGAGCAACAATATAGCTTCAAATATGTTTGAAGCTAAAATTTTTTTAATTTATTATTGTTTTAATATATGGTTGGATTTGAAACTATTGGTGTTCACTATTTATAAATTATAGTCATTTTTTATCCACAGTAAATATTCTTTATTCACAAACTATTATCACAAAGTAGATTTGACACAAAGTCAACCTATATTATTAGTGGTCAACTTGGTTAACAGCCATTGAGGGCCGAGCTTGGGGCAACGTAGTTGCTGTAAGTAAGTTGTCCACCAGTACCCTCACCTAAATATAAGTGTCTACTGTCTACAAAACTCATTGCCTCTCGATTTAGCATTTTTTGCACCCATTTACCATTAATCATATTAGTTGATGCTATTTGATAGGATTCGCCCCTCTACAAGGGACAACAACTCATCCCTATCTCTTCTCAGCCTATTTAGAGAATGATGAGATGTTAGGCCTATTCTAGATTTGGGGGAGAGATTACAGATAACAGTATGCACAAAATACACTCCTAAAACTCTATTACTTTCTTCTCTGAAATACTCTCTAATTTAATCGTCAAAACCCCTTGACTAACCTCAATGGTTCATCCTTGAAGTGATTAGTAGGTTTCTTTTCAAATCTTTTCGGTTGTTAATTTTGGTGAATCAAGAGTGGCCAAGCACAATTCGTAATCAAAATCCTCATCACAATTCCATACAATCTAATTCATCACACCCACATATACATTCATTGTTGCCGGTGCCTGCTGGATTTGCAACCTTGTTTTAAAAATGAATTTGGCATTTAACAAATCCTGTTACCACGTTTTCAAAATGCAGCACACGTGCCACAACATGTGAAAATGAACCCCTTCAAGTTCAAGATGTGCATGCATTCTTTGTTGGGCAAACCAGAATTTTGCAACCTTGTTTTAAAAATGAATTTGGCATTTAACAAATCCTGTTACCACGTTTTCAAAATGCAGCACACATGTGCCACAACATGTGAAAATGAACCCCTTCAAGTTCAAGATGTGCATGCATTCTTTGTTGGGCAAACCAGAATTCAAATTTTCTATAAACAACTTTATTCAATGGAACCTTTTTCTTTGATTGGTCGTATAATTGAACATTCAATGATTCAAATAGAGAAAGTTACACCCTTTATTTGTCACATATGATGTGACACATAATCTAAGCAAGGACACGTGCATTATGACTCATTACTTTATTAGTTTAAAGTCAAAAAAAATGCAATTTTATTTATTTATTTACTTACTTTTTACTAAATGAAAATTTATGCTTCGTTTGTTTTGGTGTAAAATATTTTGAAGGAAATGTTTTCTTATTTTACTGGGTTTGTTTTACAGTAAAATATTTGGTCAAAAATAAAATATTTTCGGTTAACCAAATCAATTAGGCAAATTTATGTAAAATATTTTACACGTAAAATTTTGGTAAAACATTTTACATTTGCTCTCTCCTTTCTCACCCCGATACTTTACTCCCTCAAACCTCAATTCCTCTCACACACACTCTCTCCCTCAGATGCCTCAATCACTTTCATGCTTGCTCTCTCTCAGATACCTCCCATGACTCTCTCCCTTCTCACTCTCAACTTCTCCATCCCCACATACCAGAGCCACCAAGCCACTCAGGTTCATGGCGCCACCCATCTCCGGCGACTCTCACGCCAACTCCACCTCTGCCATCATCAGCTCCACACCTCCACTCACCGATTCTTGGTTCGACACCTCTAACTCTTGGTTCACGGCGCCACCCATCTCCCGCGACTCTCATGCCAGCTCCACCTCTGCCATCATCAGCTCCACACCTCCACTCACTAATTCTTGGTTCGACCACTCAAATCCACTGATTCTTTTTTTGATTTGACCATACACCCCACCGCTTCTTAGATCTGACCATACACCCACCGATTCTTGGTCCAACCATACACCCACTGATTCTATCTCCACTGTTATCAACTCATCCACGGGTTCTCAAATTTGGGTTTTTTTGCCACTGCATGGGTTTATTGATTTGGGCTTTTTGGTTGGTTTATGGGTTGTGATGGGTGGCTGGGATGGTTTGTGTCATGGTGATGACTGAGTTTTTGGGTGACTGAAATGGTTTGTAGGCTATGGTGAGGGTTGGGTTTGTGGGTTATAGTGGGTGGTTGGTTGGCTTTGGCTTTTTTTTTTTCCTCCAATTTGTGGATTTGAATGGTTAGTTGAGTGTCAGGGTGGTGGTGGGTGGGTTTGTGTGGTGGTGGTCTGGGGGTTGGTGGATGATGGTGGGTTGGTTTTTGCTAGATTAGGTGGTGGTTGGGAGATTGTTAAAAAAATTTCATTGCGGTGAAACATACATTTTTTGCATTTTCAAGAATGCAAACCAAACACCGTAAAATAAAAATATTTTCAATAAAATATTTTGCCTGTAAAATATTTTACTTTTGTAAATATTTTACGTTGAAACAAACAGAGCGTTAATACATACTCTGGTACACACTTTACGTGAAATTATATTTTTTTATAATTTTAATTGAAACTGTATTACTGTCTATAATAATAATGTTACAGTTTATAATAACAGAAATACAGCAAAAAGAAGCTGAGTTTAAGGCCCTGTTTGGTTTTTTTTTTTTTTCCTCACTCAACACTCCTCACTCAATTTCCATCACTCATCATTCAAAATTCTCTAACTCCCTACACTCCATCCATTTGGCACCATCACCCAGTTATCATTACTCAATATTTTTCAACTATTTGTGGGTCCCATACCTGTCACTCGGTACAGTGTTTTTTTTTTTTAGTACCCAAATCACCCGAGAAAGAAAAAAAAAAAAGCCCAGATCACCCAAACCCAGTGAAAAAAAAATACCAAAGAAGGAAACCCAGGTCATCGAACCCAATGAAAGAAGAAGGAAAAAAAAAAAAAAAAAAAGCTGAAACCCAGAAGACAAGCTGATCAGAAGAAAGGAAGGAAAAAAAAAAAAAAAAAAAAAAGGAAGAAGACGCAGACGTTGATCAGAAGAAAGGAAGAAAAAAAAAAGAATAAAGAAGACGCTGATCAAAAGAAAGGAAGAAAAAAAAAAAAAAGAAGGAAGAAGACGCTGATCAGAAGTAAGGAAGGAAAAAAAAAAAGAGGGAGAATGAGTCAAAAGTTACGGCTGATGGGTCCTTTTGTATATGTTTAATTACAAATGCTATTGAGTTATAAGTTATGGAAATTGAAAATAGCTAAAATATGTTTCAGTTTTCATAACTCATCACTCAAAAATCAGAGAATTCAAACAGAGTTATCAAAAATCAGAGAATTGAGTGATAGAAACTGAGTTATGAAAACAGAGTTATGAAAATTCAAACAGACTTCTCAGCCTTGGGTCCCACCATTTTTAAATTATAAGTTATGGAAACAGATTTATGAATTATGAAAACTCAAAATCCAAATAGCCTCTAAATCTCCTCCTCACTCATTCTAATCATGACAAGGAAAAATGTTAAGTCAATTTCATACTAATTTCTATTTTTTGGAGTTTGGCATATTTACATTTTCTATAAAAACATGTTAGTTTGGCCATCAACTTCAAGATTACTACACTTTAATAAGGAATCATATATTTTCTAAAAACAACAATTGGGTTTGGCCACCAATTTTCCGAAGGATAGTACACTTTTTTTTTTTTTTTTGATGAAGAAGGATATTACACTTAACCATGGGTCCTAGAGACACATTCAATGCCTTTAATTGGTCAAATTATCAACGATATGACATACTCTTTTGCCCTATATTTTGGACCACTCATTCATCCTTCCTGTCTCATCAAAAGGTTGTCTTATTATCCTACATGAGGTCTGCATCTCTGACTATTAATTGCCGTATGAAAAATCACTATGAAAAATCAGTATTTCTCTCATTATTTAGGGCTTGGATTGTTAATAATGATAAGGACAGCCAATTCTTGCCAATCACAATGTACATAATGCATAGGTAAACAAGATCTATCACAAGATTTTCATGCTTTTAACTCTTAATTTTTTTTAGCAAGGTAATTAATGTATTGTCAAATATTCAATATAATTTCACAAGAACATTGAATTAAAATAAAATTTCATTATAGAGTTTTGTAGTTAAACAACATAATAGGCTCTTTTTTTATTTTAAAAAATGACCAGATTCAAATCTCTCTCTTTCATTATACTATTAAATTATATATATATATATAAAAAAAGTAATCCTATTATTGTTTTATCACAAAATTAAAAGAAAAAAAAATGCATGCATCACATGGAATTTGAACCTAAGAGTTTACTTTCCTATCTCATTCCTAGGAAATGAAAATAAAAATCATTTAGAGTTACAATTTCTATGTTTAATAAATTTATCATAAAATAGATGTTATAGGTTTTAAATCCAATTATATATATATATATATATATATATATATATATAAAAGAAAAAGATGCTAAGACCCTTATATCCTCACTCTCTTTACAAATAAAAATTATGCACTGTATTCTTAATATTGCACTTTATAGTTATATTTCACTAATTGCGACATGTCATATATTTGATTTTTTTTTTTTCATTCAAAACTTTTTTTTGAGAAACTTTAATTACTTTAAAACTAAAGAAAATGGTCGTGTGTGGTAAGATAAAATTTGCGAGTATAAACTGTAAAATAAATTAATAATGTGAAATGCTCAATCTGGAATAAATTAATAATGTAAAATAAATTAATACGAACATTTTACATTTTACATGTCCATATCTGGAAACTTTATTTGTTATCCCCATATCCAAATCTACCAGTACTCATCAACAGCTTGTCTTTACTTTCTAACCCTTTTCATCTCACAAAATCCTATCAATGGCCCTCCTCATTGGGCCCTCATCAGTCTTTTGTATATATATATATATATATATATATATATATATATATATATATATAACCCTTTTCCACTTTCTCCAAGCTGTACCTCTGATTCTAAGTTCTCAATACTAGCATAGACATTGCTCCACCTAAAAAAGAAGAGAAAAAAAAAAAGGAAAAAAGAAAAGAAAAAGATGAATGGTTATGCAAAGATCAAAATCATTAACACCCACAACCCCAAATCAAGATCAGTAGATTTTTCAGCTGATAATGTTTCTTCATTCCCACAAACCCCAAAAGAACATACCAAAATCACTGACTCAGACCACACATCTAAAGCTCAAGAGAGCAATCAGATCAAAAGAACCAACACAAAGTACACCAAAGCAACCCAAGAGTCTTTACAAGATGAAGAATATGGGAATGGAGGGAGCTTTGGTATGGTACTGAAAAAAAGCCTCTCAGTTTCTTCAGCTACAGCTGGATTTCAGTCTGCAGTGAAAAAAGCATTCTCAATGACAAGATCTTCATCAATTTCAGAGAGTTATGGTAGGATCCATGATCAGTCTGTGACATTAGTATCTCCTAATGATGATTATGAATATGATGATGAAGAAGAAGTTGGGGACAATAGTAAGGGGACAAGAAGATCTGGGAAGAAGAAGTACAAGGGAGGCAAGATCCTTAAAGTTTGTAAGCGACTTTTTGGACTGTAACTTTTTTATGTGGTAATGTATTTAAGAGTGAATCTACCTTTTTTTTTTTTTTTTCCTCTGTTTCTATTTTTGTTAAGTAAGAGTGAAGTGAATCTACTTGGCTCTTTGTTGCACAAATGTCAGCTGGGTCAGGCTTTTTGTGTAATTTTTGTTAAGCCCAATCATAGGGTGCTTCAATGGTTTCCATTTTGGATTTTGATTGGGGTAAAAGTAAATTCTTGGATGCTTTCTTGTTCATGATTTTCTTTTTCCTATAAAAAAAGTAGGTCAGATTAATTTAGTTCGCTTTTTGTTGGAGGGATTTTTTTTTTTAATTTGCATTTTTATATTCTGTTTCAGATTGCAAGTATGTTTAGCAACACATATTCTATTGTAAAGGGATTTTACCTTTTCTTTTCCCTGTTTTGTTACATGGTATTTTGATAGGGCATCTTTAGGGCTGAAGAGGAAAATAAGAGAATAAATGCAAAAAAAGAGAGAATTCAAAATTTGGCCCAGATTTAAATCTAAAACTGATCAAATACCACTATATCCGAAATACTTGCTATTTGATTATATATGGCAAAATTAAACTTTGAAAATTTTTCTGTCACCTGTAATTCGCATTTTGAATGTATCCTATTGTATTCAAATATCTTATCCTGTGCTGTAAGTAATCTGCTTATATATGTATGAAAATAAATCTCTCTTTCTCAAAAAAAAAAAAAAAAAAAATCCCAATTTAGGTTCAATAAAGAAAAAGAAAAGAAAAGAAAAATGAAGGATATTCATACTTTTAATGAAATCATATGTGAATTCGAGGGATACTAAATAAGTAAATATATTATCGGCATAGAAAATGAGAAAATATATTATCCTAAATTAGAAATTTAGAATGAAATTAATCTCTTAACTTATTTTCATGAATTTATTTTAGCACAAAATTTAGTTATAAAATTGGTTGTAATTTAAGATTACAACCTTACTCAATATCTTTTTATTGAAGATGAATTTTGATAAATCTACTATTAGATTACATTTTCTTCTTATATCCATTATCCTTCATGCTTGCAAAATTTCTAGAAAATTAAAGATTAATAACTATGTCATCAATTAATTATTTAAATTGTAAGATTTTGTAATTTAAAATTTTTCATAAAATATAATCTAAAAAATCTTATGGTAAATAATATTTGATTGACACAAAATTTGATATGTATATTAAAAGTAGAGAAATAGTACGTCCACAATATTTTTCACAATATTTTCACAACAAATCCTAGTTGGCAAGTTGTTATTTGCTGTTACTAATGGGTAAGAAAGTAATTTCAGTATTGGATTTAAATTTAAAACTTGTAACAACCTGCCAACTAGGATTTGTTATAAAAATGTTGTGAAAAATGTTGTGGACGTAGCAGTTCTCTTAAAAGTATAAAGAATATACAATTTAACAGTTTGACTTTTGAAATATGTAGTAATGTTAACTATATTGAGTAAGATTGTTGCATTAAACTATAATCAATTTTGTAACTAAATTTTGTCATTTATTTTATTTAAAAATCAACTACGTAAAAGTATAACTGTATATAGGAAACGTAAAGCTTTAAAAAATTACACCAACTAACATTTTAAACTAAAACAAACAAATTCAAAGATTTATTGAGTTTATTAAATAACATTGATTGGTATGATGATATATGTAGTACCTAGGCGATTTTCTTTTAATATAATTTTGTGAGTGTATCTATGATGATGATGTCCCACGAAAGTATGATTAAGGAAGTAGTATTGAATAGAACCCATTTTGTAGGACATTATAGATTGTCCCTTGTGACTATAGGAAGCCAATTGTTCTTTTTATTTTTTAGGAAATTTGAATGTTTTGGCTAAAAAGTATCACTCAAACACTACATAAGCACCAAATAATTATAGGCACACACCCAATGGTATTTTTAATTTCACAGCTTACTGTTTTGTGTGTTTATGAGTGATGAACACTTTTTATCTACTATTAATTATATAAATTTACTACTTTTTGTCGTCACAATCTTATAAATCAGCAAATTATAAAATTAGATATAAAAAGTGGGACCTATAATTATATTAAAAAGAGTACATCAATGAAGGTTTTTTTTTTTTTGGGTTGGGGATCTCACCCCTCTCCAAACTTCTCTCTCTTTTTCTCTGGTTCACCAAGTATCAAGAAGAAAGCTCTCAACAATGGAAGTGAAACTTTAAGAAGGCGTTAAGGAAATTCGCAAACTCTGGTTAACAACCAAAATAATTACGCTCTGCTCTTATATACAAGAAGCAGGGATCAAAACAGAAACGAGGCTAATCCACATTATAAAGGAAGCAACTTGACAAACTAATGTACCAATGACCTGTTGACATCTGTCCTTTCTCACTAACAAGTAAAAAAGACTATACAAAGAATGAAACAAAGAACTACAAGTCGTTCTGTACAATAAAAATGCAGAAACAATAAACTACAGTAAACTTGCTTCTCTTAGTGTCTTGGACTTTCCTTTTCCTTCCCATAGAGAAAGGAACACATATGTTGCCATCACAGTTCACAGGTGATCGATCTCCCCGGACCGAAATCAGATATCGACAAGTTTGAGGAGTCATACATTTCTGTGTGTGTTTTCTTTTCAGCTCAATAGGTATGGAAGCCATCAAGCCAATTCTGTCTTATAATCATACACGAGTAAGATCTTTCTTATAGCTAATCTAAGCAGCTTCAAGACAGATTTTTTGACTTTACAAATTCACCAATAATTGCAATTCTTTCAAATTCAAGTCTGCACATTGTCACGGATATTTGCCAATCCTAAAGCAGCAAAACAAAAACCCCATTTGGATTATAAATCAGCCACTCTATCACACAAACCTCGGGACCCAATTGACCGATTCACGTATCTTATTTTGGTTATGTCATTGCTCCATTAGATGGCCTCCAATGGACCTTGACGGAAGGACTAAAAGTGATAACTTTAAGTTCGATAGTACTTAAAAATTTAAAAGAGTAAAATGGCTCATATGCTAAAGCTTAGGAACAAACAATTAATTTGCCAAATTATTTATTTAGTGGGGTGAATGTATAATGCATGCTGTTACTTGTAAGTTGTAACAATACAACTGATTTCCTAAAGGAAAAACCTGAAAAAGATTGACTTGGCATACTGGATTTTAACCATGTAAAGTATATACTAATTGAGAAGTGCTCTTTACACTTTTTCATACTTCATGTGTTAAATATGAATATTTAAAAAAAAAATATTAACATCTAATATGAAAGTGTGGACATTGTGTGTATGGACTATGGAGTGCTATACATCACAAAGAGTGAAATAATAATTTTCCTCTGTGTTTTAGTAAACATTAGCTAGATTATAACATAGTATGTGCCTACACTATGCGACTTGTTATTGTACTTTTTTTGTGTGTGGATACATTGGTAGTTAGAAATAGGGGGATTTGAATCTAGATAGGGTAATATGGGATAGTTCTGTTGTTGGAGTAATTAAAAATATTACTAATAGAATAAATACATTTATTTTGTTATATTAATTATTTTAATTGGTACATTAATTATTTAAGTTAATAAAATTATAGTGTCATTTTTCTAAGATTTACATAAAAAAATTGATTTGAAATATAGTTTTCTCTTGCTCAATTTTTGTTGCTTTTGCAACCATTGAAACAAAGTCCAACAAAAGAAAAAAATAATAATAATAATGATGCACAATCAAGAATGTGAAAAAAATAATTCAATGATATTTGAATTTTTAGTTAATCAAAACAATATTTGCATTCTTGAGTAGGTATGAAACATGCTTTTATATATATATATATATATATATATATATATATCAATCACTATATTATGCAATTTTCATATTTGTAAACACAATTAGCATAATCAAATCATTATACCACTCTTATTGTCCTTCTGTTTTGTCTAAAAAATAGAACACTAAAACTTACAATTTAATTTAACTAGAAAAATTATTAAAATATTGGAGGAAACTAATCAAATCCCACTATACCTAAATACTTTTTTTTTTCTATTTAATTATATGTGGAAAAAAATAAACTTAAAAAACTTTTCTGTTTTAATGATAGATATTACTTTTCAATTTAAAAGGTGATAATTGTTATTGAACTATAGTAGTTAAGATCAGATCGGTTCAAGATTAGCTAATAAATAGGAGCTCTCTTTTAAAAACAACTCTCATATCGCATCTTCAATTCATATTTTGAATGTATTCTGTTATATTCAAATATATCTAGAGATAATTTTTGAATAGGTAACCTGGCACCTCTAGATTCATTCTTTGTTATTGGTGGTGGACCAAGAATTGAACTTCTTGGAAGTTCATTCCATGATTTAGCCTTCTTACTAGCTTGCAAATACTCCTCTTGGATCTTGACAAGATCAAATGTTGCACACAAGTTTTCAGGGTTCAACTTTCTCACTTGAAACCTAATTTCATTTTTCAACCCACTCAAAAAACAACTTAATATGTGTTTTTCTGAGAGCCCCTGATTCTTTTGTATAATGTCTCAGATTGTGTTTGTAAACCATCACAGAACTCACGCTTAGTTAAGATCTCCATTGGGTCATCATAAGCTAATACCCCAAATTTGACATGTAAGCCTCCCAACTAGCGAACTATATGATTCTTCAGCATCTTGGAACCACACTAAGTGTGCGTTTGGATAGCAAACGCGTTTGGCGTTTGCATCCAAACCTGGGTCCCGTGCACTGTCCACGGGATCCACAAACTTCTTTTTTTCAGCAAAATTTTCATTAAAAATGGGTTTCACGGCACTATTTATACACTTAAAAATTATTTTGCTATAGTGTTTTCAGTTTTCAATTTTTAGCAATAAGCGGTATTTAAACAAACCTAAGTCTTCATCTCCATATAATATGAGGCCAAGAGAATTTTTTGATTGGATGGATTGTTGTATAGCAGAAAGAATTGATGAACTTTGTAAAGCCAATGAATTTTCTCCCTTAAATTTAGGAAATTCAAGGCGCACAGTTTTCGGAATGGTTGTTAAAACTAATTCTTGATGACTAGAATCATTTGAAGCAAGTTGTCTCACTGGAGAAGTAGGCCTCTATTGCCATTGTTGACTAGCATCTGCAAGATTCTGTATTGTCTCTGTCAAAGTTCTGCAATGCAGAAGTTATAATATCCAATTTTTGATAAATCTTATACAAATCTGGTTGGTGTAACTCACTTGTCTTCAAAATCAGATTGACCTTATTTGTTATAGCTGATATGGAACGAGTCTCTAATCCCTTTCCAAGAGTTTTGTAGTTTAATTTGAAGAGTTTTGTAGTTCAACTAATTCACACTTTTTTATATTTCCAAGATATCAAGGTTCAAATCTTTATAATTTAAATTTTGAATGCATTATTTTATTTTTAAATTTCTTATAAGTTGTAACAATAGAGATGATCTGTTTATATATATATATATATATATATATATGAAAACAAATCTCAATGTTTAATGCATGGGAATAGAAAGATATTATAAACAACATTATGTTGTTATAATTGTGCTATCTTATTTTATTTTACTTTCAAAATTTTATTGAGAATTGAACTCGTTTAGTTTCAGGAATGAAAAATGAAAGACTTTCGACTTTTGACTTTCGTTGGGTAACTTTATACGGTTATACCTTTTGATGAAATCATATTGTTGGGTAACCTTTTGATACTTTTCGATGAAATCATATTTGATTTTGAGGGATACTAAATGAGTAAATATATTATCCTAAATTAGAAATTTAGAATGAAATTAGTCTCTTAACTTATTTTCATGAATTTATTTTATTTAAAAAATCAACCATGTATAAGTATAACTGTATTCAGAAAATGTAAAGCTTTGAAATTTTTTACATAAACTAACATTTAAATTAAACAAACAAATTCTAAGGTGTGTTTATTAAATAAAAAATAACAATAATTGGTATGATGATATATGTAGTACCTTGGCAATTTTCTTTTAATATAATTTTTTTGTGAGTGTATCTATGATGATGATGTCCCGCGAAAGTATGGTTAAAAAAGTGTTATTGAATTGAACCCCATTTTTGTAGGAAATTATAGATTGTCCCTTGTGATTATAGGAAGCCAAATGTTCTTCTGATTTTTTAGGAAATTTGAATGTTTGGGCTAAAAAGCCTCGCTCAAAAATAACCAAAGGAGCAAATAATTATAAGGACGCTCAATGGTACTCTTAATTTTACAACATGTTAATTTGTGTGATTGTTAGTTGTGGACACTTTCTATCTATTATTGATTATATAGATCCACCACTTTTCATCAATTAATCGCAATCAAACAAGTTAACAAATTGTAAAATTAGATAAGAAAATAGGCGTGTTCATAGGCAAACTAGGACGTAGAATTAGCTAAAGAAAAGGTACAACGACGAAGTTTTTTTTGTTTTTTTGGGCTCCTACCTCTTTTTCCGCAAACTTTTCTCTCTTTTTCTATTGTTCACCGAGTATCAAGAAGAAAGCTCTGAACAACTAAGGCATCCGCACACCAATTCGTTTTCTTGAATACATATTTGATACCATGTAAGGTATCATTTGTAATAGAAAAAAAAAAAAAAAATCATCCAAATGGGCTCAAAGTGGGATGTACTTTAAGAAACCACAATAAGAAATATCCAATTCAATAAGGGCATTCGAAAGCCCCATAGAGGACCTAAGAAAAGTTAATTTATCTCTTCTAATATATTTATCTTCACTCTGTTCTTGGAGTGACATAAGTAGGTTCCAACATACATACAAAGTCTTTAGGATCCCTACCACAACTTAAATAATTTTAGAATAAAGTAGGGTCTTTAGTACATCTCTCTCTTTATCCACTTTAAAGGTGTGTTCACCAAATTCATTCACACTAATAATCATAGGTATGATTATTATGTATGTAGTCACTAGGCAAATTGATCTTTTCCGGGTTTGGTGTTAGTGTATAATCATTGAGTTTGTTCTCAGGCAATTATTGATGAGAACTTGTTATTGAAACTTTTTTATTTTTTTAAACAAATCTTGGAAATGCAATATTTAAGTGTGTTGGATAATATTATATTCTACAATGAAATTCATCGTAAAATATCTTTCTGCGGATCAAAATTTTGATCATTAGGCGCTTAAATATAGTGTGTACCTAGCTTTAGGCGCTTAAAATCCTTCAAAATAATAGAAAGTTTTTGACTGAGTTTATGGAACTGCACCATGGTGTGTACCTAGCTAGCTTTAGTTAAAATAGAAGAGAGTTTATGACGACAAAGTATATGGAAATGTCATATGGTGTGTAACTAGATTTTGGTGTCTAAAATCCTTCAAAATATTGGAGAATTTTTTCGACTTTGGTAGTTAACCAATAATAACTTTTGATTGTTTTTTTGGATGAAAATATTACTAACTTGTGTTACTTGAAATTAATCAGATACGTCAGAACCAATAGTACTAGCTAAAAACAGAGGAACTTCTTCTATCCACACTGATTCAAATGGCAAATAACACTTGAATTCGGTACTTACTTTGTAACTTAAACTAATTCATAAATGTATTAAAAATAACACAAATAAGTTGCAAAAAAAAAAAAAAAACATAATAATCAAATGGAAGCAGCATCTTATAAAGGCCGAGCCATAATGATAGAGGGGTGTTCGTGTGTTACTCATTAGTTCAATTTTAAACCCTTTTATCAACAAGCCTTTAACCCTTCTTTGTTTATTAATAACTAAAAAATGTTCTTCTGGAAGAAAACTTTCTTGAGTGTTGCAAAAGTGGCTAGCTGTGTCCTTGGTTTTACCCATCAAACCTATTGATGCTACGTCTACGAGGCTTTCGGCTCAAATAAAATCAATATTTGGTGCAAATTAACAAGGTGTCATATGCACAACATAGAGCACCAGTACTACCTTCTAGCCTTATGCTTGCAGTTACATCCCCAAAGCTGGTGGACATTACCATTAGTGAACACGGTGGAGAATTAGCTCTATTTTTGTGGAGTTCAAAATCACATGTAGTAGTTTTATTTAGGCTTGGTCCCTAAACTTTAGCCCATGAGTAAGTTTAAAGTAGTCACTTTTAGTCCTTAATAAACTTAAAAGTGATTAATTTTATTTCTTAATGTGTCTAACAGAGTGATGACGTGTTAGTTTTTAGTTTGATCACGTTATCGTTGCATTAAATGGCCTCTAATAGACATTATCAGAAGAACCAAAAATGACTACTTTAAGCTTGATGGAGACTAAAAGTATCTACTTTAAACTTCACTGGTCATTTCATGAAATAACATCTAACGATTATTGACGGAAGGACCAAAAGTGATCACTCAGTTTGATATGAACCGAGAGTGATCACTTTAAATTTTAAATATTAAAATCACTCATGGACTAAGGTTTAGGAAGAAACGACAGATTTTGCCAAATTCTTTTGTAGGGGAGTGAAAATATATAATACATACTGTCACTTGTAAGATTACAACTAATTTGCTGAAGCAAAAAGAATGATCGCAAATTCCAGATTTTTACCATGTAAAGCATAGACTCATAGAGAAAGGCTTTGATTTTTGTCACACTCTCTTCGTACACTCTTCATGTATTAAATGTGAACTGTTTAAAAAAAAGGTGGACTCTTGATATGAAAGTATAGACATTATATGTACGAAGTATGTATATATAGTATAAGGAAGTGTGAAACAACTTTCTCACAGAGAGTGCTATGTTTTAGCTAACATCATCAGCTAGATTATACATATAGGGGCGAAGACAAGATTTTTGTTTGGGGGGCTAAGTTGCAGCACTAATATATTTATCAAGACAACCTCCCACACACACATATATATACACGCTTTTTTTTATTATGTACACACACATATATACACACTTTTTTATTTGATAAGTTATATATATATATATATATATATATATATATATATAGACACACACACACATCCAACAACGAAAAAAAAAGTTTAGTATTTTCAATCAAAATTATGTTTGATGGCAATCTTTCATAAACTTAATAAAATTCATTTTTACCATTTTCATAATGAAATTCTTAAAAAGTTTCATTTTTTGTACAAATTATCAAATTTTATACTAATGTAAGTAAAAAATCATTCAATTACACTAATGAAATTTGCAAAAACATGAATGATTCAAAACTTGGAGAAACAAGTTAGGCTCTAAACATATTTAAAACTATCTTACTTTAATCCATTATGTGACAACTAAAAAGATATTTCATGTGTAGTTTTAGAGTTTTAGTGACAAGATTTTTTTAATGAGTCAATGATTTGTTAATCGCCACATAACGGGTTGAAAAAGATAAATTCAAACATGTTTGGTATCAAACTTTATCAAATATTTAACGGATATAAGAGCACATTTTACAATAAAAAATAGAATTGCGAAGAATAAAGTTGTCTCTATAAATATTAGACCAATTATTTTTTTTAAGAACATCATTGAACTAATTCAAATACTTGGAGGGGCCAACTCTTATTTTTGTAGACTAAAATTTGAAAATATTAAAATAATTATACATATATTTAAAAATATTTCAAAATTTTGGGGGCCATGGCCTTCCACCCTTCAACATAGCTCAGTCCCTGATTATATATATCCAATGTAGTAATGTGTCAGCGCTATGTTACTTGTTATTGTAATGTTTTGTTGTGGTGCTTGTATTTATTTAAGCACACAATTGGATATTGCGAGGTTTAATTAAACAATGGGCATGTGAATGGGGAAGTTGGTGTTACGCTTACGCAATCTAGGCTACTTAGCAGAGACACGTGGTTAACTTGTTGAATGTTGACCATGAAAAGTAAAATCAGATGAGATGATTTGCATTGTGGTTAAAATTAAATGGCTGACTACATGATCTGTCGGATGCGTTATATAATTTATCCAGGCCTAGAGAGAGGTTTTTCTGGAACAGAGTTCAAGCCCAATTTCTAGTCTTCTAGAAGTCGATCTCCTCCATGACCCAAGCCTAATCTTATTTTCTTCTCTTTTTCTTTTTCTTTTTCTTTTTCTTTATTTTAAATATGATAGAATATTTTTGATGATGCTAGAAATTGCTAGTAAATCACACAATCCTTACGTGCTCGAGAAAACACCTACGAAACAAAAAATAAGGAAGGCCTTGTAGAGAGCACCGGTGTGGTACCGGCCAATTACCCTCTGAATGTCAAGTTAGAGAACTTTCACAACTCTAGAGTGCCAGAGCTGGGAGAAATTATGCATACCTTGGTTTGTGAGTGATTTGGGGTTTTATAGTAGTATAGAGTTGACATTCGTTTCTTGGTAGAGAGAGTTTTTCCTTGAAGGAGAGGGTTTTTCCTTGTAGGAAAGATCCTCATTATTTTGCAGAATCCTTTCCTTATAGGGATTTTATGAATTAGGATTAATCATGGAGCGCAAGATATTTCCTTACATATTCCTTTACATATTCATGCATGGAGGCCAAACAAGGCCCCATCAGGCCCGTCAGGGGCCTCGTTTTCTCCGTCAGCTTCTTCCCATTGGCTTCCCATGTCGTCCCATACAGATGCCAAGATCTCAAGGTGGAGTCGTCAGCCTTGAGGTGGCGTTGTCTACACCTTTGAGTACCTAAGAAATGCTGACGAGTCCATTGAGGCCGCTGGCCCCCATCTTATGTAGACGAGTTCATCGTCCTTTTAGAATTATCCTCATCAGCTGCCTTCTACTCCATAGCTCCGTCGGCTCTAGCTGACAGGTTATGGAGTGTGATCTATAGCTTTTTTTTTATTATTTTTTATTTATTCAGGAAAAAGAGAAAGGTGTATTTATGATGATTTCTCGAGTAGCCATTATTAATTGCTTGAACACATGGTGTAAGCTAGTTCGCCTCGTTTCCGAACAAATACGTCACTTTGTCTTTCGTGCATTTTTCATCCTATATACATATATATATATATATATATATCTCACCTCTTCCTCTCATTTCTCTTATTTCATCCCTGTTGATTTTGAGAGAGAGCTTGTCATTTTCATCTTTGTTGCCTCCGTCAACTTGTTGATTTCGTCATCTTTGCTATCATTACTTGAGGTTGTCACTTCTCAACGAACCGTTTGCTCGACTTTGTAAGTCTTCTTTTCTTTTATTTCATTCTATCTTTTGTTCTTGTTTTTCTAATTGGTCGTTAATTCTTTAGAGAGACCGTCAACTTAGGTTCTTAAAATACCTCCATCGCTTGTAGGTGAATAGATGTCAGGAGATAGTGAAGTGACGTTGTCAGTCCGTGAAGGAGCGGGCTATGACGAGGTATTCTCGTCATGTTATGGGCTCGATGGGGGCTTATCTTGGTTGTCAGAGAGGGAACTGTCTACCTGTTCTCCTGCTGACGAGGAGGAAGACTTTGATGGAGAGGAAGTAGAGGGAAGAGAGGGAGATGAGGAGGAGTACGATGAGGGTGAAGAAGAGAATGAGGGGGAAACAGAGGGAGAATATGACAAGGGTGATGAAAGTGACGGGGGGACTTCCATGGAAGGAAAGCATAGGAAGCCCAGAGGACGGCCATACTTGTCCCTTTATCTTCCTGACGATATGGACCGTCAATGACTTTAGACCGACGATGACGACTAAAATATTTAATAACTTAAGGGAACGTTACCAAATACCTGATAACATTTCAATCCGTCTGCCTGGGAAGCACAAAAAATGCTACTTTGGGAAGACCGCAGACGTCGGCATGTATGACACCATGTTCGACGCAGGATTGAGGCTGCCTTTGACGACGCTACATCGTTAGCTAGCTAATTACCTTAGTCTGTCTGTAAGCCAAATCGCCTCGAATGCTTGGAAGATATTCATAAGGGCTGAAATCCTCTAGGGTCGTCTTAGTGGAGGGAGCCATCAGCTAACCTTGGATGAGTTATTTTGGTGTTACAAACCCCAGCACATTTCCTCGTCCAAGGGAATATACCATTTTGTAGCGAGGAAGAAGGAGCTCAACCTGGTGTCTGACATGCCCAATTCCAACCGAAATTGGAAGGGTAGATATTTTTTTTGTAAAAGGGACGAACTGGGTGTGCCGTCAGGAAAAGTGGGTGACGATGCTCCATGGTTTTGACAATACTTGGGGTATTGTCAAGGATTTAGGTCTTACACCGTCTGCATGTTCACTTTTCCTTTTTCTTTCATATATTTGCTTATGTTTGATGTCGACTGCATTTTCTTTCTTAGCTAGCTTCCGTCCACGCGTAACTGACGAGCATGAAGCTTTCATCCGTCAGGTACATGGGATATCTTCTGAAGAGAGGAGGTGCAGGGATTTGATTACCCTTGATACCTTGCACACTTATTGTGGTGGTCCCGAACCGACGCCTTCATCTCGTAGGCTAAACGCATATTCCAATCAGCGTAAGTTCGTATACTTTTACCCCATTTTTTTTTGTTCTTATTGTCGTCTGCTTCCTTAACGTTCGTTCCTTACTCTTGATAGAAATGGAGTTAGGGAGGCAAAAAACCTTGGTGAGGGCAGCGACTGCGGCAAGCAAGAAAGAAGAGGGGGTGTCTTCGTTGGCTCCCACGGCTACCGGCAAAGGGACGTCCAAATGGAAGAGCAACGAGAAGGACAACCGTCCGCTAAAGAAAGATCTGGGTGTTCCTACTACTGGAAAGCAGTCAAAGTTGTCGTAGCCCCCCAAGCCTAGCCATGGGGCCGGCAAAGGTCCAATGACGTTGGCCGGTCTCATCGTCCAGGGAAATGAGCCTCGTCTTTTTACTCACAAGGAGCATGCTGCCGAGATGATTGAATCAATTATCAAGGATATGGACATGGATTCTTGTGCAGATCAGTTGACTGAGGACCTAGGGGCGTCAAGTCTATTTGACCTAGCCAGGGTATGTTTCCTAATACTTTGATCCATTTTTGTATTTTCTCTTGTTGAAGGTTGTTTTTGCTTCTAGGCATCGGTGCGTATGAAGGCGCTCCATGAGTGGTGTGCTTCTAGTGAGGGAGTGATCCGTCGGCTTAGAATGCGTCAGGAAATCCAAAATAAGGAAATGGATCAGTACAAGGAGGCTGTTTGCACCCTTTAACAAGGAGTTGACAGACGTTAAGGAAAAGTTGAAGCAAGAATCCATCCTCCGAGACAAGGCGTAAGAGGTAACGGAAAAGCTTGAGGTGGAGCTGACGGCCATTTGTGGGCAGGTCGAGACGGCGAGAGCTGACGCTGTGACAGAGTTCAAGGCTTCATAGCCTTTCATTGATGCCTACACAACATACTATGGTGACGGGTTTGAGGACTACTTGAAATAGGTTAAGTTCGTCTACCCGGACTTGGATCTATCCAAGGTCACCATGGATGACCCAGTGCCGACGACCCTTGCACATGGCAACATCGTCAGTGAGGAGACTGAAGACTCTACTGAGTCTGAGCGGGATCCAAAAGATGACGGTGTGTTTCTTGCTCAGCCAGCTGTCGAAGGCCCCGTCACTCCCCTGGATTTGTCTACTAATGATACTCCTCTCATCCTTTCTGCACCTGACGCCCAAAACCTGGATGCCCAAGACGCCCCCGATTCTTCTGCCCAAATCCTAACTTCCTAGGACGCCCCGAATGTCTAGTTTTAATTCTTATTTTCTTGTGTATTTACTCTTATTTTCGAACAGTAGTAAATGCCTTTGTTTTCGAGCTTTGTTGTAAACACTTTATTTATGGCGTTTATTTTTATATCCGTTGCTTTTAGATTTTACATGTTGATCTTTATCTTGGGATGTGTGCATGCTTGTCCATCTTTTTGTCTATGTAAAAGGAAACTTAAACACTTGCAGATCTAATAACGAGTTCGTCCACTTTTGTACTCCGCAATGAACTTGCCCATTTAATGATGAGCTTGTTTGCTAACTCGTCTACTTATGGATTTTGCAATAAACTCATCCACTCTTGGACTTAGTGATTTCAAGGCATCCCTATGAACCCGTCAATTTGTGGTCTTTAATAATGAATTCGTCCACTTAAGGGTTCAGTAATAAGCTCGGCCACTTAAGAACTTAGTAAGGAGCTTGTCCACTTAAGAACTTATTAGTAAACTTGTCTACTTGGTAATTTATGTCATCCTGATAGGATGGATTTGTCCACTTGTGGACTTATAATGAACTCGTCCACCTGTGGACTTAATTTAAGGCATCCTCATGGGATGAACTCGTCCACTTTTGGACTTATAATGAACTCATTCATCTGTGGACTTAATTTAAGGCATCCTCTTGGGATGAACTCGTCCACATTTGGACTTACAATGAAATTCGTCCACTTGTGGACTTAATTTAAGGCATCCTCATAGGATGAACTCGTCCATTTTTGGATTTTATAATGAACTCGTCCACTTATGGACTTGTAACAAAAGTAGTTTAGTAGAGACAAATATATACACAGGTCATATTTGAATAACTCCTCTTATTATGATAAATGCGTGCATAAGTAAAAAATTTAGAAAGGATAAAAACCTGCCCTTTGGGCTTAAAAAGTACTGAAAGCAAAATTTAACTAAAAGAAATAAACTGGATATGAGGAGTGTCGCTTTTCCTGCTGTCCTCTACTGGTAGTATTTCCTGAGATATTTGGTGTTTCATGGATGGTGCAACTTCTGTCCGTCTAGTGTCTCTAGGTAGTAAGTGTCTTTCCTCTCCCATGAAGTGATCTTGTAGGGTCTTTCCCAGTTAGGATTGTGCTTTCCGTGGGTGGGATCTCTAGTGGCGCTTGTTACCTTCCTTAAAATGAGGTCTCCCACCTTGAAGTCCCTGTGTCTGACTCTGGAGTTGTAGTGCTTCGCCATAAGGTTCTGGTATCGTGCGAGTCTTTGTTCAGCTGTCGCTCTGACTTCGTCGACTAGATCGAGATGTAAATGCATAGCCTCGTCATTCTTTCTTTCGTCATGATTGTCCAACTTGTAGCTTGTGAGTTCGACCTCAGCTGGGATAACTGCCTCGCTCCCATACGCTAGTAGAAATGATGTCTCTCCTGTAGGTGTTTTTCCTATTGTCCTGTATGCCCATAGTATACTTGGTAGCTCTTTTGGCTATATACCCTTTGCCCCCTCGAGTCGAGTCTTGAGGATTTTAAGCAAGGACCAGTTCGTGACTTCAACCTATCCGTTGGCTTGAGGGTGTGCGAGGGAGGAGTAATGATTTTTAATTCCCAACTGTGAGCAAAAGTCCTTGTAGGAGTTGTTGTTGAACTTTTTCCCGTTATTTAAGACCAAGAATCTAGGGATCCCATACCTACAGACGATGTTTCTCCATACGAAACTTCTCATGTTCTTCTCTATGATGACGGCCAAGGCTTCGGCTGCTACCCATTTGGTGAAATAGTCTATGCCGACTATAAGAAACTTCAGCTGCCGCACTGCTATTGGGAACTGGTCCATGATATTCAGTTCCCATTAAGTGAATGGCCACGGGGCTGTCATTGGGATCAGTTCTTCCGTTGGTTGTCTGATGACGTTGCTGAACTTTTGACATTTGTTGCAAGTTTTGACATAAGTCTAGGCATCCTTTTGCATAGAAGGCAAGTAGTATCCGGCTCGAATCAATTTGTGTACCAACGACTGTGACCTTGAGTGGTTCCTGCAGATCCCTTCGTGGACTTTTCTCATGACATAATCCACTTCTTGGGAGCTTAAACACCTTAGGTATGGGTGGGAGAAGCCTCTCTTGTACAAGATGTCCTTCATCAGGACGAATCGTGCTGGTCGGACCTTTAACTTCCTTACAGCTTCCTTATCTTCTGGTAATGCGCCGTTTTTTAAATAGGAGACTAATGGTGTGGTCCAATTGCTTTCAGAGTCTATCTCCTGTACATCGACGTGATCTATTAATGGTGAAAACTGAACAAAGGAAAGTACATTGTCGGGGGTGATCATGTGTTCTGCTGATGTGGTCTTGGCAAAACGGTTGGCTTGCTCGTTCTCTCCTTTGGGTATTTGAACGATCTTGGCCTGTAGGTCGTCCACTCTTTTCTTTGCTTGCTCTAGGTACTTCTTCATCCCTTTGCCCTTGCATTCGTAATCGCCTTTTACTTTGTTTATGGTGACCTGGGAGTTGCAATGAATAACCACACTTGCGGCCCCTACCACCAGAGCCTCGTACTCCACTTCATTGTTGGTTGTAGAGAAGTCAAGACGAACCATGCATTTAATCTCGTCCCCTTCTGGAGAATGAAGTACAATACCCACTTCGCCGGCCTGTCTGTTCGACGATCCATCCATGTGTATAATCCATTAAGGATGCTCTTCTGCCTCTTGGCTTTCCACGTTAGTAAACTCCGCAATGAAGTCAGCAACCACCTGCCCCTTAATGGCAGTGCGCGGGTGGTACTGTATGTCAAATTCACTTAACTCTATTGCCTATAGTGCCATTCGTTCGGGAGGTTCAGAATTACTCATTGCTCGCCATAAGGGCTTGTCAGTTAGGACGATCATCATATGGGCTTGGAAGTATGACTTGAGCTCTCAGGTTGCTGTAACCAAAGCGAAGGCGAGCTTCTCCATCGAGAGGTACCTCTTTTCTGCACCACGAAGTGCCCGATTGGCGTAGTATACGGCTTTTGGACCTTGTCTTCTTCTTTGATCAAGGCTGCACTAACGGCGGTCAGGGATACAGCTAAGTAGAGGAACTATTCTTCCCCTAGCTTTGAGGGACTCAACAACAGTGGAGAAGAGAGGTAGGCCTTCAGATCCTCGAATGCCTGCTGACACTTGGCCGTCCACTAAAAAGATTTTTTCAACGTGCAGAAGAAAGGTAGATACTTATTCGTTGCCCTTGACACGAATCTATTCAGTGCAGCTACCTTGCTGTTGAGGCTTGTACTTCCTTCACGTTCTTTAGGGGTGCCATCTCTATTATGGCTTGGATCTTGTTCGGGTTGGCCTCAATGCCTCTCTAAGATACTATTCACCCTAAGAACTTTCCTGCCATCACCCCGAATGCACACTTGCTCGGATTGAGCTTCATGTTGTAAGAGCGTAGGGTGTAAGATTTCCCTGAGATCATCCAAATGATCTTTCTCCCTTTGGCTTTTTACCAGCATGTCATCCACGTAGACCTAGACATTCCTTCCAATCTGATGTGCGAACATCTTGTTTATGAGCCTCTAATATGTTGCGTTTGCGTTCTTGAGGCCGAACGACATCACTTTGTAGCAGAAGAGGCCCTGGCTAGTAACAAATGAGGTATTCTCCTGATCTGCTTTGTCCATTTTGATTTGGTTATAACCTGAAAAAGCGTCCATGAAGCATAATAATTGGTGTTGAGCCGTAGAGTCTACTAGGATGTCAACTCGCGGGAGGGGGTAGCTATCCTTAGGGCATGCTTTGTTTAGGTTGGTAAAGTTCACGCACGTTATCCATTTCTCGTTGGCTTTCTTGACCATCACCACATTCGCCAGCCAGTCGGGGTAGTAAACTTCCTTGATGAAGCTTGTCTTTTGTAACTTGCGGACTTCTTACACTATAGTTTGATTTCGTTCTTGGGCGAACACCCGTTTCTTCTGATGGATGGATGGAAATGAGGGTGACACATTCAACCAGTGCACCATGGCCAAAGGGTCAATTCTTGGCATGTCTTCATAGCTCTAGGCAAATACATCTTGGTTTTCTTTAAGAAAAAGTCATGAGTGCTTGGCGGAACATCAGGCTGGCGAGGGTGTCGATTCTTGTTGTTCGATCTGGCCTAGAGTTGTCGAGAAGTATCTCTTCAAGTCTCTTAACGGGTTCTGCCACCGTTCGCGGCTCTTCTATGTTCATTGTCTGCAGATGATTGTCCATCTCCAACATTGCAATATAACATTCGCGTGTAGCCACTTGATCTTCACGTACTTCTCCTACTTCGTACTCGATGGGGAATTTGATCATCAAGTGGTAGGTCAAAGTTACGGCCTTCCATGAGTTAAGGGTAGGTCATCTGAGGATGGTGTACACACAATTTTCGTAAAAGATAAATCACACGATTACGAAATAGTGTAACAAATAATCAACTTGTATTTGATTTGTATATATATGTGAGTACAATCCTCTGTATGAATCTTTACAATGAAAGAATACAATAAACTCCTCTGATTCGATCTCCAAGTGACTTTACAATCCAAGGGCTATGAAGCTTGATCTTGAATCGTACTTTGACGTCTCCAAGTTGAACGAATAGTTGAACGTGCTTGATTTAATGCGAGGGCCGTTGGCTTGATCTCGAACTAGGTTAAAGGAGAATCCCTACTTTGATTTGAAAAAGTAGGAATAGGTCTTGATGAACAATGGAATTCTTGTGAACTTTAGAGTTGACTCTCTATTTTGGCAGAGTGTCAGTAGTGTTTTCTCTCTAAAAATGTTCTCCTCTACATATGAGAAGCCCCTATTTATAGGTATCTCAATTGTATTTAATTTAGAATTTTCCCTCAGCATTTATTAGGAGTTGAATTATGAATTTAATTTGGCATTTCATTTAATAAGAACTTTCCATATAGGACTTTTCTTCTGATGCTGCCATATGGCTTTCTTCATTTGATGTTGCCACATGGCTTGCTTTCATTCGCTGATCATCCACATCATCAATTGGAGATTGATTTAATCACAATTATTTTATCATGAATAATCGGACGATTGTGAATACATCATAAAAATTTTAATGTCTACAGATGGCATTATAAGCAGACGAGTAGTCAACAACAAGGAATGTAACATATTTGGTGATTTACTGAGGATAATCACCAACCGTAACAGGCAGCGTGACTGCGCCGAGGGAGTATACTTTAGTTCCTCCGAACCTAACAAGTGTGGCGTTGGTCGAGACCAGCTGTTCTTTGTCAATCCTCATTTGCTGGAACGTCGGGTAGTAAAGGATGTCAACAGAGCTTCCGTTGTCGACTAGGACCCGTATGCTAATAATGAGTGCGTCATCATGCGGGTGGTGGAAACGTCAAGCATCTTCTTCTGAGAATTCGATAATGGGGTTGTCAATCCATGCCATCTTTAGGACGAAGCCCATTAGCTGGACATTCTGAATCATCCTAAGGTAAGTCCTACAGGCCTTTTTGGAAGAACCAGGGGCGGTAGTGCCTCCCACGATCATTCTTATATCTTTTATGGGTGGCCTAGGATGCTCGTTTTCCCGTCGGGAAACCTGCTCTTGTGGTGGGTTCATTCTTTCCTTGCTGACGAACCTCTGCAATTTTCCTTGTTTGATGAGAGCTTCTATTTGTTGCTTTAAATCATAGCAGTTGGCTGTGTCGTGACCGTGGTCATGGTGGAAGCGGCAGCACTTGTCTCTGGACCTTTTATTGGGATCTCCCTTCAGCTTGCTGGGAAATGTCAAGGCTCATTCGTCTTTGATTTGCATCAGGAGTTAGTCGATCGAGGCAATTAGTGGGGTGAAGCTTGTAAACCTCCCTATGGGGGGCTTAGAGCGCCATTCCTCTCGTCGTTCTCCTGTCCTAGCCATCTTTCGCCCCCTATCTTGTTACATGTCGTCTTGTCTTTCCCTCTTCTTAGGCTTTTCTTCTCGATCCAGTAGTGTGTCTTCCGCGTTCATGTACTTAGTAGCCCTGTAAAGCACATTCGACATGGTTTTTGGGTCGTTCTTATATAAAGAAAATAGAAACTTATCCTTCCGTAGCCATTCGTGAATGCAGCCACGAGTATCTTGTTGTTAACTTCATCTGTTGAAAGGGTCTCTTTGTTAAAGCGGGCTATGTAAGATCTTAGTGTCTTATCCTCCCGTTGCCAAAAGTTCATCAGGCATGCAGTGGACTTCTTATGCTTGTGTCTCCCGATAAAGTGTAAGGCAAACTAAGCACTTAACTCCCTAAAGGTATTGATGGAGTTGGGCATCAGCTTGTTGAACCAAATCCTTGTGGGGCCCTTCAGCGTAGGGGGGAAGGCTCTACATAATCTAGTCCGCCACTCCTTGCAGGTGCATCAAGGTCTTAGATCCATTGTAAGTCTCCACCTGCGGCATATGAAACTTCAGTGGAAGGGGGAATGAAGTGACGGATGCGGTGAATGGCGAGTCAATTCGATGGACCAAATCATCGAGGTCGCTAGACACCCATCCTCTGAGGGCGTTCATCATGAAGTCCATCCGTTCCTTCATCATTTGCATCTCTGTGACCATGTAAGGTGGAGCCATATTTGCGGCGGATGGACGGCTCGTGTCCTATCGCTCTGGTCTACTTGGGGTGTTGCTACCTTCTAGCCCCTCTTATTCCTTTCTCTTCGCGCTGGTACCTTCTTAGTCCTCCTCCTATGTGTTAAGCCCCGTGTTCTTTTGGCGCAACTACTCCTCTAGATCATGGTTTTGCTTGGTGAGGTGCTCTACGGCAGCAGCGAGAGTTTGAACCTACCTCTCGAGGGTGGAGGTGCGTGGTTCATCTCCTTGAATGTTGTTGGTGATCGCCATTGAGCGAGTAAGTACCATACAACTCTTTGTCTGGGAAGTGATAGTATGGCCTTCAAAAAGAACTTCCTATCCTGTTTCTCACAAACGACACCAACTGATGATGCTAAAAATTGCCAGTAAATTGCACAGTCCTCACGTGCTCGAGACAACACCTACGAAACAAAAAACAAGGAAGACCTTGTAGAGAGTACCGGTGTGGTACCGGCTAAATACCCTTCGAAGGTCAAGTTATAGAACTTTCTTAACTCTAGAATACCAGAGCTGGGAGAAATTATGCATACCTTGATTTCTGAGGGCTTTGGGGTTTTTATAGTAGTGTAGAATTGACATTCATTCCTTGGTGGAGAGGGTTTTTTCTTGTAAGGAAGATCTTCATTATTTTGCGGGATCCTTTACTTATAGGGATCTTATGAATTAGGATTGACCGTGGAGCACAAGATATTTCCTTACATATTTATGCATGGAGGTCAAGCAAGGCCCTACCAGGCCCGTTAGGGGCCTCGTTATCTCCATCAACTTCCTCTCGTCGGCTTCCCATGTCGTCCCATATAGATGTCAGGATCTCAAGGTGGAGTTGTCGGCCTTGAGGTGGTGTTGTCTACGCCTTTGAGTACCTAGAAAATGCTAACAAGTCCGTTGAGGCCGCTGGCCCCATCTTATGTAGACGAGTTTATTGTCCTTTTAGAATTATCCTCATCAATTTTATTGTCCATTATTTTTTGTGCTTACATTACTATCTAATTAAAAATTATTTAACAATTAAACAAATTAAAGTTATAAAGGAAAATTAAGAATTTTAAAGTTCAAATACAGAAAATTATCTTAGAATTTAAATTGTCAAAATATCCATGATAATGTAATTTGTATTATAATTGTAACTATGTAAAAAAAAAAAAAAAATCGAATTTAAAGCAGCTTAAAAAATTCCATATGAAAAGGCTTGCTCAATAGATCTGAAAAAAATAAAAAATTAGAGAAGACAAAGCAATATAAAAATGTGATTTTATTTATGAACTACCGTTTCAAGTGGCCATCCATTTCATTAGCTAATAATATTGAATACCCCTATATTAACATTCTTAGAAAGTGGTAGATTCCAGTTAGCTTAATTGGCAAATTTTCTAATAGTTTAATAAGAGATCTAGGGTTCAATTCCAGAAATTTACCTCTATATTGATTTTATTTGTTTTGGTATGATAATAAAGAGTTATTATTAGAAACAGACGCCGTATGATGAAACTCTTAAAAAAAAAAAGAGAAAAAACATTCTTAAAAAGTGACCCTTGCCTACTTATAGTCATAAGAAGTCGGTGAGTTAAAAAGAGATATTGTGAAGCAATTGATTTCAATTGGATGCTTTTTATTTATTTATTTATTTCTTGGTTGAGAAAAATATAAATTATATCAAGGGACAAAAAAATGGAACCGTTCCCATCTCTATCACAGTGACACACATAAATTGCTGGCATGCAATACTTGCCGAAGGGTTTAACATGTTTTTCACTTTTTAAATTATGATGCTTGTATGCACACAAATTTAAATAGAGGATATATTGCGAAATTAATAAAAAATAATGGGCATGTGACTGAGTTGGCAATCAGAGACCTCAAGTAAGTCACGCAAGCTGGGCTGAGTTAGCAGAGACATGTCGAAACACAAAGATAACTTTAAAGCGTTCAAAGTTCAAACTTCAAACAAGTGGTGAATAATCTCCCAACTACGTTGGCCTCAATGGTTTTGGAAACTTTCAAAGATATGTGTTGTTCTTGCCAATTGCAATTGGCCTTTACAGTTGGAGCAACCTTGGCTAGCCTAATTGCAGTCCCATTGGTACAGATAGGTGCATAATTTAATTTGTTGACCATTAACCTAAAAACCAGACGAGATGATTTGCTTCATCATGTAATTAAATGACTGACTGCATGAAAGAAAAACAAAAGTTAATTTTTATTTTATAAAGAAAAGTAGTGAAAAAAAAGTTACCACCTACTGTAATTCTAAAACACAATTAAATTTTTTTTTTTCTCACTTTTATGAACTTTCAAAAATAACGTTATTATCTGATTAATATTATTTAACAATAAGATCAATTAAGGCTATAAGATCAATTAATTCTAAAACACAATTAATTTTTTTTTCTCACTTTTATGAACTTTCAAAAATAACGTTATTATCTGATTAATATGATTTAACAATAAGATCAATTAAGGCTATAAAATTAGAATACACCTTTTATACTTTTAAAAGTATATATTTGTTGTTACAATTAATATATATATATATATATGGGTTGGGTTCAAGTTACACCTAGTGTAACTCTAAGCAATGTTACTCCATCCAATAACTTGTTATAGAATTCATATTTTGAAAATCTTACCGTTGAATTACATCTTTAATATATTTTTAACATTCTTGCCAATTTTCATGTCAATTTTCATGTTATCTACTATTCGATCCATAAACTCATTTTTTTATGCATTATTTTAAACTATAAAAATTTAAATTTAAACAATTGACTGATGACATGGCTATTAATTTTTTATCGTCATGAAAATTTGCAAGTATAAAGAATATACGAAGATAATATAATCTAACCGGTGGATTTATCAAAATTCGCATCCAATTAAAAAATATTGAGTGGTGTAATATTATTTAGAGTTACACCAGGTGTAACTTGAACATAACCCTCTCTCTCTCTGTCTCTCTCTCTCTCTCTCTCTCTCTCTGTCTCTCTCTCTCTCTCTATATATATATATTATATACACATATATTATAATTAAAAAAAGAAGAAGAATTTTACAATTTGAAGAACGGTGTATTATTATTATTATTATTATTACAATATGATACAAATTATGATAAGGCAACATTCTATGAAAGTTGATAGGATCAAACTATTTCTTTTTTTTTTTTTTTTTTTCTTTTTGGTATAATGGTGAACTAATAAAAAAACCCATTTAATGGGTCACCTTGCGTCAGGTCACGTTTTGGAGGAAAAAAAAATGGAGATTGGGGATCCATTGATAAAGATGCTGTAGGTTATTGTACGAAATTTGTTCCAATTCATTTTGGTTCTAATTTTAAAATAGACAAATTTATGTAGGAAGTGATTCAAATGATCTGATAATGACTAGACAAATATTCAATTTTTGATCCTTATAATTAATTTGCTTTTTAATCTTGGATTTTATTAACATGTGCCCTTAGGGCACACAATAGTAAACCATTTTAAAGCTTTTTCAATTACCGATAAAGCTTTTTAAATTATGGATGACTTAATGTGTGGTTTTAGGACACACATTAACTAGACTATTTAATCTTTTAGGACGTTAAGGAATCGATCATTCAGGGCCTTAGAGAAATGACGATGGCTACCTTGCTATTTATGTGCCACGTTGCACAAACTTATTGGACCAATGACATGCACATAATTTGAAGGCAGTAGGCGAGATCAAGTATTTAAAAGATGGACGAAGGAGCAAGAACAAACAGAGTACATCTTCACATCTTTCTTTCTCCATTAGCTAAAAAAATGTTCAAGAAAACTCTCTTCAATGTTGCCAAAGTTGTGATCCTTGCGTTCTTGATTTTCACAATCAAACCTCTTGAGGCTACCAGGCCTTTGGATGATAAGAAGGCCTCGAATGCTGCGAAGAAAATGTCATATCAAGAAAATAGAGCAGCGACTCCACCTTCTGGTCCCGATCCCTGCACATACATCCCCGGATCACCTGGTAATGGGCATTGCCATAGATGAACAAGCTTTAGCTTTGGTCTATGTGGATTCATAAGCCACAACTCACAATGCTGATTGTTAGCATATGTATGTTAACTTCTAGCTACTATGTAATGTATAAATAAATAATCATGGTTTTTGTTGTTGTTGTTGTTGTTGTTGAAGTGAATAGTAATGGGATGCTTATACATGGCTTCCTTTTGTCTTGTTGGATTTATTTTGGTAGATGTAAAATTATATATGCCTTCTTGCAGTAAAATATAATAGTTTTTATTTTATTTTGTTACGTATCAATTTCAGATTGCAATGAAGCTATGATGACTCATATGATGGCTGGAACAATTTCTATTGTTATGCAGTTTTAATTTTCCTTTTTCCTTGTCATGTCACGTTGGACCATTGGTTACCAATTGCCTGTCCACAAGGTGAACCTTGTTCAGCCGCAATTCATGACTAAGTCCACAAAAGAGAGGTTGGTGGGTTAAATCAAGTGCACTACAGCTAGAGTAAGCCACTAGTAAGTGACATGAATTGCAAAACAAATGCACAAGATTAAGGACCAAAACTAAATGCTAGAAAAACAAATGCCAGCCTCTCTGTGTGCATTTTCTTTTCAGCTCAATAGGTATGGAAGCCAATTCTCTCTCCTTCTCATTCACAAGTAGGATCTTTCTTATAGCAAATCTAAGCAGCTTCGAGACAGATTTTTTGACTTCACAAATTCATCTAGAATTACAATTCTTTCAAGTAATACATTGTCATGGATATTTTGCCAATTCAAATCCTAACAAAGAAAAACAAAAACTCCATTTGACCAATAAATCAGTTGATGTATCACACAAACTTTGGGACCCAATTGACATCTTTTACATGTAACATGTCATTTTTTTTTTTTGGTTATGTGATTGTTCCATTAGACGGTCTCTAATAGACCTTGATGGAAGGACTAAAAATGATTACTTTAAATTTGATAAGACTTAAAAACTTTAAAGAATAAAATCTTTCACACAAATCCTAACAAAGCAAAACAAAAACTCCATTTGACCAATAAATCAGCTGATCTATCACACAAACTTTGGGACCCAATTGACATCTTTTACATGTAACATGCCATTTTTTTTGGTTATGTATTGTTCCATTAGACGGTCTCTAATAGACCTTGATGGAAGGACTAAAAATGATAACTTTAAATTTTATAAGACTTAAAAACTTTAAAGAATAAAATCTTTCATATACTAAATTTTAGGAAAAAATAATATATTTTGCCAAATTATTTATTTAGGGGGTAAATATGTAATGCATATACTTACTTCCAAACAAAATTACTTACATTTCATTTCTTTATTTTAAAATATGAAAACAAGATTATTTAATTCTATTTTATTTCATTCTTTCCATCTAATATGACAATGTAGACATTTTGTGTATGGAGTGTACATTACGACATGTTAAATAATAGTTTCCCTCTATGTTTTAATCTAAATTAGCTAGATTATATTTATATTTTTTCTACATGCGAAATAAAAATTTTCCTCTATGTTTTAGTTAACATCAACTAGATTATATTTATTTATTTTAAATAGTAACCAATTGAGCTAGAAGGACTTTTTTCATTGTAGTATTTAATTATGGTGCTTGTATTTATTTACACACACGAATTTAAATTGAATATTGCCATAATTTATTTTGCAACATATATATGTGTGTGTGTGTTACGTGTGTGTGTGTGTGTGTGTGTGTGGATGTGGTGTTGTGTAGTTTTATTTTCTTATCATAAAATTGCACTCCGCACTACACAGTACGGTGTGGTTCACCATCACTTGTGGTATAGTGTGGTTATTCTATTTTGCAGGTGATTTTGGTTAGTTTGGATGCGGTTATGTGTTGTGAATGGTTTGGTAAACCCCTAAGCATGTGAATTGACAAACTGAGACCTAAAGTATGTGACGCAATCTATTAATTGTGCTTCCACTTAAGTTAATTAGTGAACTAGTTTAGTTACCAAAGACACGTAGAAACACTATGACAACTTCACTGAAGTCAATGTAATCAACTTTTAATTGATGTAGTATTAAGCAAGTAAAGCAAAGCATACTGTCCATTGGAACTTTCAAAG
The DNA here is from genome assembly GCA_033629205.1 of Lithocarpus polystachyus. Lineage (NCBI taxonomy): Eukaryota > Viridiplantae > Streptophyta > Magnoliopsida > Fagales > Fagaceae > Lithocarpus > Lithocarpus polystachyus. The sequence continues at coordinate 106,550,407 of CM066163.1, read as the reverse complement.
ACGTGTTGTTTTCTTATTGCAAGTTGCAATTGGCTTTACAAATTACAATTGGAGCGACCAACCACGTATTGTAATCTCGACCTAATATGTATTTTATTGGAAAGTAAAATGTATATGTACTGCATCATTTAGAAGAACAGCCTAGAGGAAATTAAAGCAGGGGTATCTAATTAATTTCAATCAATCCTCTCTCATCCATTATTATTATTATTATTATTATTATTATTATTATTATCAGGGGCGTAGCTATGTGCAAGGGTATGGGGACATGGCTCCCCCCAAAATTTTGAAATTTTTAAAAATATATATGTAATTATTTTAATGTTTTCAAATTTTAGTCTAAAAAAATAAGAGTTGACTCCCCCAAATGTTAAATTTAGTCCAATGATGCTCTTAAAAAAAATAATTGGTCCAATAGTAATAGTTATAGAGATATAACTTTATTTTTGCAATTCTATTTTTTATTGTAAAGTGTGCTTTTATATCTATTAAATATTTGATAAAGTTTAGGACCAATCATGCATGTTTGAATCTATATCTTTTTCAATCCATTATGTAGCAATTAACAAGTCATTGACTCATTAAAAAAAATATTATTACTAAAACTACATATGAAATGTCTCTTTCTTTGCCACATAATGGATTAGAGCAAAATAGTTTTAAATAAGTTTGGAGCCTAACTTATTCTTCCAAGTTTTGGATCATTCATGTTTTTGAAAATTTCATTAATTCAATTGAAAATGAATTTTATTTTATGAAAGATCGTCATCAAACTTAATTTTAATTGAAAATACTAAACTCTTTTATTTTTGTTGTGTGTGTGTGTATATATAACTTATCAAATAAAAAAGTGTGTGTATGTAATAAAAAAGTGAGTGTATATATGTGTAGGGGGGGTTGTCTTGATAAATATATTAGTGCTGCAACTTGGCCCCCCAAACAAAAATTCCTGGTTCCGCACTTGATTGTTATTATGGACAAAACTTAGGTACAGTACCTTAGGTGCTATTCTTTAAATTCCCCTCTTAAGATTCAACCATGTGACTACTTAATTAAAAAATAAACTTTCATTCCATGAGAAAAAATCCACATGGCAGAATCTTAAAAGAGGAACCTAAAGAACAGCACCTAAGTACAGTACCTAAGTCTTGCCCTATATATATATATATATATATATATATATAAAACCGAAACCTCTAAAACTCTCACAATTTTCCATACCAGCACAATATTTAAATAAAACTAATCGCACCTACCTATTTGTGAAATAGAGTAAAATAATTTTATAAAATCTTAAATTGATTAAAAAACTACTCCATTACATGATTTGCTCTTGTATGACTTTTATAAGGGTGGATTTTGGTTCTTAAGCCCAAAAGATCAGTGAATTAAGGCCCAAAGAGCCCAATACAATGAATTTGTAGAAAGCGGGCTTGAAAGCTAGGTTTCAATGGGTCCACAAATGCGTGTAGCAAATCAAAGATCGCAAGAAAGTAAAGAAGAAAAAGCTTGAAGTAAAGAAAACCTTCCTCGGCTAAGTCCGAGGAGAATGATCCCAGAATATATTTCTTTTAAACTTGGATATTATTACAGTTTTTGCTACTACAGTGTTTCCTCTACAGATTTTGTTTAAAAAAAATGATAAGTTTAAGTTTAAGTTTAAGTTGGACTTGTTAGAGAGATAAAGTTTCACTCATTGTTAAGTTTGGACTAAATAAAAATAATTTTATTTAAATAAAATGATAGTTTTATTTAAATATTGTGCTGACGTGAAAAAATGTGAGAACTTCAGAGGTTTTGGTAATATATATATATATATATATTATCATTTTATTTAAATAAAATTATTTTTGTTTAGTCAAAACTTAACAAGGGGTGAAACTCTATCTCTCTAACAAGTCCAATTTATACTCAGACTCATCATTATCATTTAAAAAAAAAAAATTATTTTTGTTTAATCCAAACCTAACAAGGAGTGAAACTTTATTTCTCTAACCAGTTCAACTTAAATACAATAATAATATTATTAGCAAAAAAAAAAATACAACAATAATATTTTTTAGTTATTACTTGTAATCCGCATTTTCTTTTTTACTCATAATCTAAAATCTTAACACGCAAAACTTCATGTTCAACACAATTTTTGGTGACCATGATTTTACGTTGAAACACAGCCTCTATGTTGGCTGTTAAGTTCACTAGGACTCTAAATCCTTCTTTGGTTGACAACTATGAATCATTTAGCTAGAAATATGAAATATTTTGCAAAAACTTAATGTTAAACAAAATTATTTTTGTTTAATCCAAGCTTAACAAGGAATAAAACTCTATCTCTCTAATAAGTCTAATTTAAACTCAAAATAAAACGTTGATAATATATATATATATATATATATATATAAAAATGAATTTTTGGTTGACCTCTCCACAATTTTACACATTAATATTATTTAAATAAATAAAAACAAAAATTTTGATAGGACTCAAAAAAAAAAAAAAAAAAAAGCCTCACATTGAAAATAGAGAGACTCACGTAACCAGAAAAAAAAGAGAGTTAGAATTTGGAAAAAAGAGAGAGAAGGACTCCTCTTAGGAGTCTCTTTTCCCTCCTCAAAACCTTAGTAATTATCACCTCAAAACTCTAAACTTAACTTTACTTAAGGATTTAAAAAAAGAAAAAGAAAAAGAAAAGAGACTAACGTAAAATAAAAAAATAAAAAAATAAAAACTCTAGCAATCTAATTCAACTTTCTTCTTTGATTAATGAATTTTATGTCAAATTTTTTATATCGTTATTATTAATAAAATTTCAATTCAACATATGTGAATATTTGTTTATATTGTTATTAATGAATTTTATATTTTATGTCTAATTTTTTATTTGCTTTCATGTGTGCCTGGGATTTTCTTTCTATCTTATTCTTTTGTTATGTTTAGAATTCTTTTGTTATGTTTAGAATTGATTTTCTTTAGAGTATTTGGGTTAATTTCCATATTTATATTGACATTGATTTCATGGATTTGGTTTTTGGATTGAAATTTCTGCTAATTATTTTTTTATATTGTACATGGTAGATAAAACATCTCTATTTTTTTAGAGAAAAATCAAAGCTGCAACCTATGTCTTCTAGCTTAGAAAATGATAAATTTTTATTTGGTATGTTATATATAAATTTGTTGAACTTGGTTTGGTTTTGAAGTAGAATTTAGTGATTCTATAAATTTTGAAATTTTAAGTCTTGGGGTTTTTGGTCTTCACCTTAAATGCTTTTTATTTGGGTTCATGCGATTTTTTGTTTTCCTATTAAAAGCTATGATTTTTAGTTGATTAATTATTTGTTTGTATTAATTTCAATTAATTATTTGTTTGGATTCAACATAAAAGATAATGGAATTAGGTATTATAATTTTGATATTGTTCCATGTTTTGAATTGTCTATATTGTTATTACTATAAGAAAGTCATGTTATTATTCAAATTTGAAACTTGGTGCGTCTTCCTCATATCATGATCTTTGTTTATATATTTGTAGTTTATATTAGTTTTGAGTATGTGTGTATATATAACTATTGAGAGTTTTGCTTTATTAATTTAAGAATTGTAAATTACTTTGTAGGTTTTGGTAACTATGCATTTGCAATTCAATAACGTTTAAAGTTAGACAACACTTCTAAACTATGGAAAAGAATATAAGTTAAATATTTCTTCTTTATAAAAAAAAAAGTACTAACTAGCAAAATGTCTATTTACTTGTTCTTGGATTTTTTTTCAAAGTCAATAGCTTTTCTGTACATCACACGGGTTATTGACTAATTATTATTATTATTATTATTATATGAGAGAAACTATGATAAGGCAACATCATATGAAAGTTGATAGAATCACGCCATTTGTTTTGACGAAAATCATTAAGGTCTGATACCTTGATATGCCTGTTGCACAAACTAAATTATGACCAAAGTAAACATTTTGTTTTAGGGAATCGGTCAAGGACCAAAGTAAACATGTAACAAAAAGTTCCATGCATGCAGCTTACCCCTCAGGGCCGGCCCTTCCCTTAGGCGAGTTAGGCAATCGCCTAAGGCCCCCAAGTGGAAGGGGGCCCCAAAATTTTAGAAAAAAACCGGTAGTAGGGGCAAAAAAAAAAAAAAAAAAAAAAATAATAATAATAATAATTAAGTTTCAGAATTACAAAATTTTGAAACATTCTTTTAACCAAAAAAACAAAATTATTGTCCAAAAATAACATTATTATCTTCTACACAAACCAAAAACCAACCGGATAAACTACAAATCCGGTCTAAGAGATTAACCACCAAACAATCACAAATTAAAACAAATAAAACAACTCAAAATCCTAAAAATTTTACCTCTCTCTGCTCTCCGCCTCTCTCTGTCTCTCATTTTCTCTGATTCATTTTTCTCCACTGTGCTCACTTGAGTGACTGAGTCACTTCTCATCTGCAGTCTGCAGCACTGCTCAACAGCTCAAGGCTCAAGTCAAGCAAGGCAGACCGCAGCAAGCTTCCTCCGCCTGGACCGCCGCTGCCCACTAGACTGCTCAATGCTCTCTGGCCTCTGCTCTTCAGTCTTCAGCCGTTCAGAACTTCAGCCTTCAGGTAAAAAACGTCTTTGAGACTTTGACTTGGCCTTCTTTTTTTTGGGTGAATCCGTGAAAATGACTTGGTAAAGTGAATGACTGAATCTCTTTATTGGTTCTTGTTATTTGTTAAGGAAAGGTAATTGCCATTGGGCCCGGGTTTTTTTTTTTACAGTTTTGGGCTTCAAATTTTTTTTTTTTTTAATAAAGCCTACCGTTTTTATTTTGGGGTTGTAGATAGGATTTGCTTTGTGTTTTTTTTTTGGGTGGGTCAAGCCTCGTATTATGGTTTTTTTTTTCTTGGGTTATAGATAGGATTTGTTTTGTGCTTTTAATTTTTTTTTTTAATTTTAATCTTGTGTTTTTATACATATATATATATATATATTTTAGTTAGTGGTAATATATTTAATAAGTCTTTATTTATGCAGGTTGAGATTGCTAAAAACTTGTTATTGTTCGGTGAAACTACAATAATACTTTTTATATAAATCAGGTTTTATTTCTCATTTGCTCTACACTTGAAAGTTATTGTTTTATTTTAGTCTTTATAAATATATTGTTTGATTAGAAATGTCTACTAGAAAATATGTATCTGGCTATGAAAAACTTAAAAAAATAAAAAAAGAAGAAAAATTAATTAAATCTCAAAAAGGATCAATGGATAAATTTGTTATTAGTAATAAACAAAATATAACACAAAATTTAGATGAAAATATCACAAATGAGCAAGAAATTCACTAAAAAGAGTTAGAAGATAATGAAATAATACAATTGCAAGATAACAATGATGTTCAATTTTGCAATACAACAAATCTTGATAATGAACTTCAAAATAATTTAGAAGAAAATGAAAATAATGATGACAATGTCACAAATGAACAAGTTCGCCATAATGATGTTCAACTAGAAGAAAATGAAAATAATAATGACATGATGAATTATATTCCTTCAAATATTTATGATCCAGGTAACTGGAAAAATATTGACACAAAATTAAGAGATTTATTAGTAGAAAGAGGTCCAATTAGAGACAATGATATAATTTTTCCTAGAGGTGATGACAGTAGACATTTTTCTACTATTTATTACACTTAAATATTATCAAATGGGGAGAAGCATGATAGAAAATGGCTAGTATATTCAAAAGATACGGACCAAGTATTTTGTTTTTGTTGCAAGTTGTTTGAGTCTAAATGTACTGGCTAACTATGTAATGAAGGAACTCAAGATTGGAAAAATATTAGTTCTAAAATTAGAAAGCATGAAACAACTAGAGAGCATATTACTAACATGAACACTTGGCTAGATTTGGAAATGAGATTGTCAAAAAATAAAACAATAGATAAAAATATCCAAGAACAAATTAACAAAGAGAAAGATCATTGGAAAAAGGTTTTATTAAGAATTATTGCTGTAGTAAAGAATCTTGGTAAAAATAATTTGGCATTCCGAGGAAAAAATGAAAAGATTTATGAAGAAAATAATGGAAATTTTTTAAGTCTAATTGAAATGATTGCAGAATTTGATCTAATTATGCAAGAACATATTAGACGTATTCAAGATGGTGGAATCCATAAACATTATCTTGGACATAAAATACAAAATGAATTGATACAACTGTTAGCAAATGAAATATATTATAATATAAAAATATTAAATAAACATTAATTTAATAAATATATAAGTATAAAAAAGGCTCCATTTTTAGTTCCCGCCTTAGGCCCCAAAATGTCTAGGGCCGGCCCTGATAGATTCTGCTTATATTATTAACCTCTGATAGCTACCGTCCTCAATTTGCTTCTTTCTTTAAGAGGTCAAAGAATACATCTTGGGCTTTAGAAGGTTGACAAGGACCTTCAAGGCAACCTTCCTATGACACAAACAATAGAACCAAGTAAACATGCACTTTCTTTGAAAGATTGGATGCAAGAGTTTCAATTTGCGTACTTTTTTAAAAGATTCTTGCATTCAATCTTCGCCTTCTATAAAAGATGGCCAAAGCTAGACTAAACAGAACATATCCCTACACATCTTTCTTTCTCCATTAATTAGCTAAAAAATGTGGAAGAGAACTCTCTTCAATGTTGCCAAAGTGGTGCTCCTTGCGTTCTTTATTTTCACCATCAAACCTCTTGTGGCTACCAGGCCTTTGGATAGTAAGAAGGCCTCGGATGATACAAAGAAGATGTCATTTCAAGAAGATAGAGCAGCGGTTCCAACTTCTGGCCCTAATCCTTGGACTGTTGGACACACATCCCCGGACCTAGCAATGGGCATTGAAATAAATGAACAAGCTTTAGCTGTGGTCTTTATGGAGTCATAACTCATAAGTCACAACTCACAATGCTGGTTCTTCTTAGTAAGTCTGTTAACTTTGTCGCGTGTACTCTGTGATATCAATATTGTACTATCTGTTTCATGTTATAATTTTTCAAAAATTACTCATATTTTTGTGTCATACCCAAACCCTTGTTCATGTCCATGCTTTCTAGCTAGGTGAATGATCATGGGGCTTTTTCATTAACGAGAATAATCATGGGATGCTTTTACAAGGCTTCGTTTTGTCTTCATGGATTTATTGTGATAGATGAAATTTATGGATGCTGTCTTGCTTGGAAGTATAACAGTTTATTTTATTTTATTGTGTTTGTTTCAGATTCCAAGCTATTATATAATGGCTAGTACAATTTCTATTGTTAAGTAGTTTTAGTTTCCATTTTTCATTATTAAATTACATCGGATATTGATGATGCAGTAATCGCTTAATTATAAGGAGAATTAGTGAATCCGTGGTGAGGGTGTGCACATGAAAGTATTGATGAGAACTTTTTATTGAAACAAGTTCTTCTTTTGACAAATTTTGAGAGAGACTGTTTTGTTCGTTGGAGAACATTGTTTACAATATTCGACATGTGAAACTTCGTTATTACGAGTTGTTGATGTCTACATCCTTCTTCTTCTTCTCCCTTGGGGTTGGGATTTCCGGGAAAAAGAATTGGGATGGAAAGTTGTGTGGTTAAAGAAAGAGAGATGAATTAGACTTCAAATCGGTTTTGAAAGAGTAATGCAAAGGTGAACATTGTTTTAGTTATATTTGATTGTGGCCCTAAAAATCATTCCAAAAACTTTTTTCATTTTGTTTTAAAATTGTTTATTCTTCATATAAAGCAAGAGAGAGAAACGTACCTTTAAGACTTGAGGATTTATTTATTTTTTATTGTTTATTTTTTATATAGAAGAAATTTTGTGTAATGTTAGAAAATATTTTACCCTTCTCAAAAACATTACATATTTTACCCCTCTTTTGAGTTATTTTTGTTGATTTCAAAAATGATTTTCAGTTTATCAAAATTTACATCAAGAACCAAAATTGTGTAGAACATTTTCCAGAAACTAAAACTAATCAAATCTCATATACCCTAAACACTTTCCAGAATTTACATAAACAGCAAGGTTTGAGTATAGTGTTCTTTTTGTGTTGGAGTCAAGCTTATAAGGAGCATTGAATCCAAGCCAATCATTTTCGTAAATTATTATGAAAGTTTGCTATATCATGTGTCCAACATAAAAAGTACAACTATACAAGGGAGGCAAGACCCTAAAAGTTTGTGAGCGACTTAATTTGGCATGTAACCTCAATGTGGTAATACATTTAAGTTTTTTTTTTTGGCTAAGTTGGTTAAGTAATAGTGAAGTGAATCTATTACTATTAGGCCCTTTGTGGCAAATATGTTAGCCACAAAGGGCCTAAGCAGTTCAAGTCCATTAAGGATTAGGGTTTCAGATCTACTTTTTCCAGTATATAAAGGAAACCCTAAGCATGTTTAAATGGGCTTTTCAAAGAGATTAGAGTGCATCTTGTGCCTCTTTTGTAGATCTAGGGTTTTGTACCCCAAAGCTCTCTAAGGTCTTTGATGTGTTGTGTGTTGAATCTTTTGTGAGATCTAGGTATTTACCTTTATACACACACATAGAGCTATCAAGATCAAGATTTGCATCAAGAACTTGATGGTGGTTTTAATTGCTACATAAAGAACTTTCAAGAAGATCCAAAATCTTTGAGTGAAGTCTCAAAGTCACAAGTAGGAAAAATTGTGGTTGCTGTAAATCAAAAAAAGAAGTAGTCAGTGGACTCGGAGCTGTCACGTGGTTATGGCAGTAAGTTTTCTACTCGAAATAGCAATAGAATGTTAATGGTCTAAGTTCTATTGTACAAACTTCAATTCTTTCGTAGTAGATCTGTTTTACCTTGAAAATAACTAGGTTAAATCCTCCCTAGATTTTTTATCGGTTAAGTTTTCCTGGGTTATCATATCATGTGTTGTTTATATTTTCGCATTATTTACATGATATGATTTTATTGTGTTAACCTAGATCTAAATCATTTATCTAAGTAATTACTTTGCTAAATAACTAGGTTAAACAACTTGTGTTAAGGGGTCTAAAAATGTACACACACACACACACACACACACACACGTATATATATATATATATATATATAAACATTTTTGTGTGGTTAAAGCTATGCATAGAATGAGAGGAAATTGCAAATTTATAGTAAGAGAATAAGAATAAGAATAAGAAGAGCAAAAAATAATGGTAGATAAAATGATAGAGGAAGGGTGATATTAAGGTAAATAGTAGTGGGGAGATGAAAAAGTAAAAAAGATGGGAGGTTAAAGAAAGTGTGACAATAAATTGGGAATTAAGTTTTGAAAATAAGTGGATAATATGGCTGCAGATGTGGCTCAACAGAAGTATAGCAACAATAAATGCTATACCTTAGTTTTTAGATATATATAGTTATAAATGTTTTCATCATGGAACTTGTATTTATTTGAGTGCACATATTTAAAACGAATATTGTGAAATTAATTAAACAATGGGCATGTGAGTTGGCAATGTGAGACCTCAAGGATGTCACGCAATCTATTAATTGTGCTTCACTTTTTTTTTTTTTTTTTTGGTAGCACATTGTGCTTCCACTTAGAGTTTAGTTAGCATAGACAAGTGGAAATACTAAGATTTACCAGAGTCAAAATAATAAACTCTTAATTGATGTAGTATTAAGCAAGTAAAGCTTTATTAAAGCATGTGGGAATTCAATTGTAAAGCATGTGGTATAATCAACTTTACCAAATTCAAGGCCGTGGGAGCGAGGGAGGGTCATCAATCGCTTGGTGGAATTCTTAGGGTAAAGCAAAGCGTATTGGGTGACAGTTCAGGACTTTCACTGGCCTAAATGGTTTTGGACCTGTCAAAGATGTGTGTTGTTCTCTTCTTGCAAGTTGCAATTGGCTTTACAATTGAGGGAGTGACCTATACCACGTGTTGTAATCTCGACCTTAATATGTATTTTATTGAGTAGTAAAATGTCTTGCATTGCATTACATCATCTACAACCACAGCCTCCAGGAATGACTGTCGGCATGTTTAGTGGGCTGCGTTTCAAATTTGTTCAGGCCTTGCTATGCGTGCGTCTTGCACAAACTTGTTGGACAAGTAAACATGCACTTTCTTTGGAAGGAATAGGCGAGTCAAGTGGTTAACAAAATGACAAGGAATTTTGGATTGGATGGCCTGTCAAAGAGAATCATGTAACAAGAAGAACACACTCTCATAGATTTTGCTTATATCATCAAACTTGATAATGATAGCTACCTCCTCAATTTCCCTTTGTTCTTTAGGAGACCAAGGAATCAATCAGAGGCAGTAATTAGAATTGACATTGACAAGTACCTTTAAGGTGACCTTGCTCTATAATGAACCAGGGGCTTTAATTAGAATTGACAGGTACCTTTTAGGCGACCTTGCTCTAGTGCATCTGTTGGAATTATTCTTGGTTTTAGACAAGGAATTTTAGCTTGCATAACAAGAATCCTTGCTTTAGTTAGATTTTCATCACTATAAAAGGATGGTCAAAGCAATAACAAACAAAGCATATCTGCATGTCCTTTCTCCATTAGCTAAAAGATGTGGCAGAAAACTCTCTTCAATGTTGCCAAAGTGGTGATCCTTCCGTTCTTGATTTTCACAATCAAACCTCTTGTGGCTACCAGGCCTTTGGATGATATGAACACCTCGATTGCTGCAAAGAAGATGTCATTTGAAGAAGATAGAGCAGCTGTTCCACCTTCAAGCCCTAATCCTTGCACATACATCCCCGGACCTGGTAATGGGCATTGCCATAAATGAACAAGCTTTAGCTTTAGTCTATGTGGAGTCATAAGTCTGTTAGCTTCTAGCTAGTATGTGATATAAGAGTGAATCTTAGATCCTTTTTAGCTGCAGACATGCTGGGGCTATTTTGTAAAAGTGGAACGGATCTTATTGGATTTATTGTGGGAGATGTAAAATTATGGATGCTTTCTTGCTAGGAAGTATAGTAGTTTTTTTATTTATTATGTATCAATTCCAGATTCCAAATAATGATATGAATCATATGATGACTGGCACAATTTCTATTGTAGCTCATAAACTTGCTAAACATGTTAGTGGTTTCTCTGTGTAGATAGAGGATGTTCCTCCACATATCCATAATATGAACTGTTTTTCTTCTAGAGAAAAAAAGTAGGTTTAATTTACATTTTTCCTTACTACGTTATATTGGATATTGATGAAGCATTAATTGCTATGCTAATAAGGAAAATTAGCGAATCCACAGTGAGAGTGTGCACACAAAAGTATTGATGAGAACTTGTCAAGCACTATTTCTTTTAAGTTTAACAAGAACTCTCTTCAAGACTTTTCTTTTCCTCCCCTAGAGAGCTCTTGACAAGCTCATTAGAAAAATTTTGTTCGTTTAGCATGTGCAAAAAAGGAATACATATGTTACCATCACAAGTGATCGATCTCCCCTGACAGAAATCAGATATCGACAAGCTTGAAGAGTGAATAGTGATACGTCCAACCATTGGTTATCAATTGCTTGTCCACAAGGTGAACCTTGTTCAGCCGCAATTCATGAATAAGTCCACAAAAGAGAGGGTTGTGGCCTTAATAAATTGCACTGCAGAATAAGCAACAAAGTGACATGAATTGCAAAACAAATGCACAAGATTAAGGACCAAAACTAAATGCTAGAAAAGCAAATGCTCAGCCTCTCTGTGTGCTTTCTTTTCAGCTAAATAGGTATGGTAGCCTATTCTCTCTTCTTCTCATACACGAGTAAGATTTTTCTTATAGCAAATCTAGGCAGCTTCAGGACAGATTTTTTGACTTCACAAATTCACCGAGAGTTACATTTTAAGTAACACATTGTCATGGATATTTCGCCAATTCAAATCCTAACACAGCAAAACAAAAGCCCCATTTGGCCAATAAATCAGCTAATCTATTGCACAAACCTTGGGACCCAATTGACATCTTTTACATGTAACATGTCATTTTTTTATTTTGGTTATGTCATCATTCCATTAGACGGTCTCTAATGGACCTAGATAGAAGGACAGAAAATGATAACTTTAAGTTTGATAAGACTTAAAACTTTAAAGAATAAAAATCCATCATATACTAAATTTTAGAAACAAAAAATATATTTTTTCAAATTATTTATGAGAAGTGTTACATCTATAATATTTTCACAACAAATCACAGGTGTTTAGTTGTTATTGATTTAAATTTAAACTTACCATTGAGATTATTTTTTTGCCTCACTAATAGTAACCAGAAACAACCTGCCACTTAGAATTTGTTATAAAAATATTATGAAAATATTGTAAATATAGAATTTTTATTTATTTATTTAGGGGGTGAATATATAATGCATTTAATTACTTCTAACAATAAAATTGATTCTGTTTGGAAGGAGAGAGATGAATGAAATGAAAATAATCATTTTGAAATATTCATTTCATTCTCTTGGTAGTTTTTATAGACCAAAACTAAATGATAGTGATAGAGAAGGATAATTGGAAGATAAAGAAAAGGTTCTCTTATATTGAGCTCAAAAGCTTAAATGAAATGGTCTCTCTAGTTTTGTCATTTACTGCTGGAGCTGGGGTCACCAAGGGAATCTCCCTGATCTTCAAGAGCAAATATCTCTCAAGCTCTAAATCCCAAGCTCTCTCTTTTCTACCTTGGGCGCAAATGGTTCGAGGGCCTTTTACCTCACTGCCCCTAGCTGTGCGAGAATAGCTCAGCCTTTTCAGCTCAATAAATAAGGAAGCCAATTCTCTCTTCTTCTCATACACGAGTAAGATCTTTCTTATAGCTAATCTAAGCAGCTTCAAGACAGATTTTTTGACTCCACAAATTCATCAAGAATTACTATTCTTTCAACTAATACATTGTCACGTATATTTCGCCAATTCAATTCCTAACACAGCAAAACAAAAACTCCATTTCGCCAATAAATCAGCCACTCTTTCACACAAACCTTGGGACCCAATTGACCTTTTTTAACATGTATCACTTGTCATTTTTTATTTTGGTCATGTCATCATTACATTAGACGGCCTCTAATAGATTTGATAAAAGGACCAAACATGATAACTTTAAGTTTGATAAGACTTAAAAACTTTAAAGAATAAAATTGCATATATAATAAAGTTTAGGAACAAAAATATAATTTGCCAAATTATTTATTTAGGGGGGTGAATATTGAATATGCAATGCATGTTGTTAATTTGCTTGTGACAATACAATTGATTTCGTTTGAAATGAGCGAAAGGAATAGAATGGAAAGAAAAGAATTATTTTGGAATTCATTGCATCCTCTTATTTGGTAGTTTTGTGGAGGAAATGAAAAAACCATCCCCTTATTTGAGAATTTAAGTGAGGGGAAATTAAATGAATAGGAAAGAACACTCATTAGTCATTCATCTCTTTTTTCTCGTAACTTCAAATTTTCATTCTCTCCAGAATGTGAATGTCTTTGTTAGAAATATTGAGAAGTGTCAACCAGTTGATTTATAAAACTCTTTGTCATTGTAGTGTTTAATTATGGTACTTGTATCTGTTTGAGCAAACACGAATTTAAGTTGAATATTGCGAAATTAATTAACCAATAGACGTGAATTGGCAATCCGAGACCTCAAGTATATATGTTACGCAATCTATTAATTGTGCTTCCACTTAAGTTAATTAGTGGGCTAGTTTAGTTACCAAAGGCACGTAGAAACACTATGACAACTTCACTAAAGTCAATTTAATCAATGTAGCATTAAGAAAGCAAAGCAAAGCATACTGGGTGACAGTTCAGGACTTTTACTAGCCTAAATGGTTTTGTAACTTTTTTTTTTTTTTTTGAGAATCATGTTTTGTAACTCTCAAAGATGTGTGTTCTTCTCTTCTTGCAAGTTGCAATTGGCTTTACAATTGGAAGGACCTACCACGAGTTGTAATGTCGACCTAATATGTATTTTATTGAGTAGTAAAACTAAAATATATATTGCATCATCTAGAAGAACAGCCTAGAGGAAATTAAAGCAGGGGTTTCAAAGTAAGGCACATTATCCACATGCTTGTCAGTCTGGCACAATACATGTCAGAAATGGCAACGATCAAGGATTCAAGGATTGATATTTGCATTATTAAAGAATAAGAGATAATTAGCAAACAAAAACTACAAACTTTCCATCAAAATGAGAAATGAAAAAGAAAAGCAAAGTTAATATTTTTTTTTTTTTGGGAAAAATAGTGAAGGAAAGTTATTATTTATTTAAATAATTAAAATAGAATTATTCATTGTCCACCATCGTGTATTTCTAAAAATATCCTTATTATGTAATTAAAAATGAGTTAACAATACAATAAATTAAGAAATTTAAAATTCAAAATCCATAAAATTTAAATACACATTTTACAATCATCAAAAAAAAAAAAAAAAAATACACATTTTACACTTAAACTATAACTATTTGCAGTAGTTACAATTAAAAATGTAATTTTCTTTTATTGAAAAAAAGGAGAAGAACCTTTGAAAACACATACTCTAGAAGAGATTGATTGCAATTATTATTATCATTAGAGCACTACCATCAGGTGTGCCAAATGTCAAATATTTGACATTTGACACACCAAACACCACTATTCAAGCTTCGTAAGGTGTTTGAAATATGTCAAAATTTTGCAACATGCTACAGTACCGTCTCAAATATGAGACAGTACGGACATCAATGCCAAAAATATTTTGGCTTATTTTATTGACTTTTCTCTCTCCTCCCATCACATCTCTCTCTCTCTCTCTCTCTCTCTCTTCGTCTATACACATCTCTCACTCTCTCTGTGTGTCTGGTTCTCTCCATCGTTGTCTCGCCATTGCCGATCTCGCCACGCCAATCTCGCCACGCCACTGACCACAAGCCTCTCTTCTTCTTCACTGATCCTCCCAATCGAACATCTCAGCCTCTCTTCCTCTTCCCAAATCTTGCTCATTCACTCTCTCTGCCTCACATCACCAGCCTCTCAGCCTCGCGCTGCCACCGACATCCAATCTCGCCTCCAATCTCACCACCAATCTCTCGTCTGAACTCATCACCGATTCGCCCAACCTCCTCTCCTCAAGATCTCGATTGTGGTGGTTGTGGTGTTGTGTGTGTGTGTGTGTGTGTTTTTTTTTTTTTTGGTGATGCGGCTGATATTGGTTGTGGTGGTTGTTGTTGTAGTGATTTGTTTTTTTGGGTTGTAGCAGTGGCTAATATTGGTGGTTGATCTTGTGGGGTGGCTGATATTGGTTGTGGTGGTTGTTGTTGTGGTGTTTTTTTTTTTTTTTTGGTTATAACAGTGGATGATATTTGTGCTGATATTGGTAGTCATTGGTTGATCTCGTGGGGGTGGTTGTTAGTTGTGGGCTACTGGGCTATGGTGGGGTGATCTGTGGCGGTGGGGTTTTAATGTGTAAGAGTTATTTTAGATTATTTTAATATGTTGTATATATTATTTTAATGTGTTGAAGGGAAGAATAAAATATCTAATAAACGATGTATTGTAAAATGGTGTATTAAAATAGAAAATAGGTTTTTATGTGGGAAAATGGCATTTGATATGCAATACCTGATGATAGTGCTCTTATTATTATATGAGAGAAACTATGATAAGGCAACATCCAATGAAAGTTGAAAGGATCACACTTTTTCTTTTAAGTTGAATAAAACCATTAAGGCTACCTTGCTATGCCTGTTGCACAAACTAAATTATTAGACCAAAGTAAACATTTTTTTGTTTTTGGAGAGCTTCTGAGTTCTGACACGTTACAAACTTACTGAACCAAAGTAAACATAATATCTTTACTTTTTTGAATGTCATGTGGTTGATCCTTGATACCATATTTGGATTGGGTGACAAGAAACCTTGCTCAAACAAATGTTGGATACTTAAGACGTTCACTTCTATAAAAGATGGCCAAAGCAAAAATAGACAGAGCATATCTCCAGTCTCTACACATATTTCTTTCTCCATTACCTAAAAAATGTGGAAGAAAACTGCAAGTTGATCTTTGGAGGAGACGGAGAAGAGCTGGAGAGCACTATGGACAAGATGAAAACGGATAAAATGACAATCAATCTCGATGTGTTTAGTCCGTTCATGGAAGACATCATTGTGAGCAATATGAATGTCACTCTGGTTGTCACAATAAAGAGGAGTAGCAGAGGATGTGGACATACCTAAGTCTTTAAGAAGCCATCGTAGCCAAAGGAGCTCAGATGTGGTATCAGCAAGGGCACAATATTTTGCTTCAGTACTGGAGTGGGCCACATGAGTTTGTTTCTTGCTTCGCCAAGAAATCAGAGAAGAACCAAGAAGAAAGCAATAACCAGTGGTGGACCTGCGATCAGTGGGATCTCCTGCCCAATCAGCATCAGAAAATGCACAGAGAATAAGAGGAGACTGAGCAGAGTAGAAAAGACCATGGAAGAGAGTGCTCTTTAGGTATCGAAAAATGCGCAGAACAGCAGCATAGTGAGTCGATCGTGGAGCAGACAAATACTGGCTCACCTGGTGAACATCATAGGAAATGTCTGGACGAGTGACAGTAAGATAAACTAGGCTGCCAACAAAGCGTCTGTAAAGGGAGGGATTAGGCAATGGTTTCCCTCCTGAAGGAGTCAAATGCGCATTAAGCTCAACTGGAGTGTCAACAGTCTTGCTATCAATAAGTCCAGCTCGAGACAAGAGTTCAGATACATACTTGGCTTGAGTAATATAAAGTCCATCTGTAGAATGAGTGATTTCAAGACCCAAGAAATAGCTGAGATGTCCAAGATCTTTCATCTCAAATTGCTGACTGAGAAAATCCTTGAGTTCTTGAATGCCACTAAGGTCATCACCAGTTATGATCATATCATCCACGTACAGAAGAAGTAGAATAGTGCCTTTGTCAGTGCGACGAAGAAATAAGGCAGAATCATAATGACTGGCCATGTAACCCAAGCGAGAGATGGTAGAGCTGAATTTAGCAAACCAAGCTCGTTGAGCTTGTTTAAGGCCATAAAGTGCACGTCGAAGGTGACAAATCTTGTTTGATTCAACAGAGAGACCAGGAGGAGGTTGCATATAAACTTCTTCACTTAAATCCCCATTAAGGAATGCATTTTTAACATCTATCTGAAAAAGGTCCCATTTACTGGCAGCAGTAACAGCTAAGAGGGTATGAACAGATAAGATACGTGCAACCGGAGCAAAGGTCTCTTCATAATCAATCCCATACTCCTGTGTAAAGCCTTTTGCAACAAGACGAGCCTTGTAGCGCTCATTAGACCCATCAAAGCAAGTCTTAATCTTGTAGATCCACTTACAACCAACCACAGATTTCCCAGGGGGGAGAGTTACCAAATCCCAAGTATGGTTTTTAGACAATGCATCAAGTTCCTCTTTCATTGCAATCTGCCACAAAGGGTTAGTGGAAGCCTCACGATAGGTGTGAGGCTCGTGCAGTGTAGCAAGGGCAGTGTAACAATGATAGTCAAGTAAATGTACAGGAATAGATCTTACCCGAGTTGAGTGACGAGGTGGAATGTCTTGTGAAATATCTTCAGGCGGAGCAAGAGCAGGGGACCCAAGTTCAAGGTTGGGATTGGGTTGCTCGTCTTCAACCTATTCATCTTCCACCTGTTCATTAAAGGGTGAACTAGGAAAGGGATCAATGATATCTGGTGGTTGGATAGAGAAGTCTACATGAGAATCAGGAGCAACTACAGGAGGATTAGGAGCAGTGACAGAAGGAATATGAGCCTTATCTGGAAAAAGATCTAAGACAGAGGAGGAAGATAGGGAGGCACGGAAGTGAGAGAGCTCGACAAAGAGGCGATGTTCCCAAAAGACAACATTGCGGGAGACACGAAGACGATGAGAAACAGGGTCATAACACCGATACCCCTTTTGAGTTTCGTCATAGCCAAAAAAACAACAAAGCCTTGACCGAGGTTCAAGTTTGTTATGCTCATGTGGCTGAAAAAGAACGAAACAGGCAGAACCGAAGGAGCGAAGGTGATGATAATCTGGAGATGACCCAAAAAGGCGTTCATATGGGTTTGATTTTGGATGATAGGACTGGGAATACGATTAATAGCATGAACAGCATAAAGTGCAGCTTCGCCCCAAAAAGGAGCGGGAACTTTGGCAAAGAGAAGGAGAGCACGAACAGTGTCAAGAATATGACGAAGTTTTCGTTTAGCTCTACCATTTTGCTGAGAGGTACCTGGACAAGTTAGTTGATGAACAGTGCCATAGGAATGCAAAACAGCTTGAAAAGCATATTGAGTGTACTCAAGAGCATTATCAGATCGAAAATTTTGATACGTTTGGAAAATTGAGTTTCAACCATTTTTGCAAAATTAGAATATACTTGCAATAATTCAGAACGATGTTTCATATGAAAAATCCAGCTATAACGGGAATAATCATCAACAAAGACAACAAAATATCGAGACCCACCAATACTAGAAACAGAGGAAGGTCCTCAAACATCAGAATGAATTAGGTCAAAGATATCAGTGGACACTGATTCTCTAGTATTGAAAGGTAAAGCTAGTTGTTTTCCTAATTGACATGAAACACAATCAAAACTTTCTGTGGACACTGAGCCTAACAAACCTCTAGAAGCCAAGTGTCGTACCTGAGAGGAAGATGCATGACCAAGTCGGGCATGCCAAAGTGCAAGGGAAGGAATAGAAGAAACTGCAACAGCTGCAGCAACAGAAATAGGAGCAACAAGTAAAAGACGAAAGTTGTTCACGGGAAACATACGTCCAACTCTAGGATCGGTCCCAAGTTCCTGTCCCGTCCTCGGATCCTGCACAATACATCCAGAATAATCAAAGATAATGCGATAACCCAACTCAGCTAATTGTCCCACAGAAAATAAATTGTAAGAAAGGTCAGAAACATTAAAGACCCTAGGAACTGAGAGGTTGGAGGTCGAAATAGAACCTATATTATGACCAGACATTATGGAACCATTTGCTGTGTGAATGTTAAGAGGGTGTGGTGCAGGTTGAAGTTCAGAAAATAAGGACGAGTGAGGTGTCATGTGATTGCAACAAGCAGAATCCATAAGCCAAGAGGAAGGAGACATACCAGATAAAGCTGAGAGAGAAGAGGAATAAGATGCATTACCAACCATACGAATGACATTAGCGATGATGTTTATAAGGTCATCTCTGGAAATGGTGAAAGTGGATCTAGAAGATTGAGACTGTGCAGTGACGGGAGCCATTGGTTGGACACTCTCAGTGGTAGCAACAGTAGCAGCAGAAAATGAAACAGCTGATTTGTTGCGTTGATAGCAAGTCTCAATATTATGGCCAAAACGTTTGCAAAAATTGCAAAAACGATTGTTGGATTTTCGGCGATGATTGTTGCAAAAGGAAGAAAACTTGTCCTTATTCTTCATTTAGAAGCAAAATATGCAAAAATAGACTGCAAAAATGAAATCTACGCGAAAAACTGAGCAAGGAGCACATGAACTGCAAAAAGTCAACGCTGATCAAAGTCAACGGTCAAGGTCACCGTCAAGGTCAACGGTCAGCGGAGATGACGTGGCCTGATGACATCACTAGGGCTAACGTGGCGTGAACGATGACGTCAGTGACGGGTGTTTTGGCGCGTGGCAGCGCGTGGAGGCGTGTGGTAGCGCGTGGAGAACAGAGGTGGTGCGTGGAGGCGCGTGAACTTACTGCCGAAAATTGTAGCGGCGCGTGGAGGTGCGTGACAGGTCCGATGAAGACGATTTTTTTTTTCACAGAAATGTAGATCGGAGTGATTCCTTTCTAATGGTACAATATGTGGTCTGATCGGAGAAGCGGAATTAGTGGTGGCGGCAAGGCAGTGGTCTTTGATGTACTAGAGTCGCGGTGGAGGCAGTGGTGGTGCACACAACGGCGATTGCAGTGGATGACACCCAAGAAGACAAGACTGCTTAAGAGCGGCACACCAGAGAATTAGAGCAATGGCTCTGATACCATGTCAGAAATACTGAATAATTATATTGTATTTCTCCATCTAAGAATATACATGAGTGTGCCTTTATATAGGAGGCATATGAGTACAGTACAAGTAGGAGTGTAGTACAAGATGTGTGTTGTACAAGTAATCTAATGTGCTCTACAAATAAACTAGTTGGACCTAAAGCCCACAACTCTATACACATTAACAAGACAGAGCATATCTCCAGTCTCTACACATCTTTCTTTCTCCATTAGCTAAAAAATGTGGAAGAAATTTCTCTTCACTGTTGCCAAAGTGGTGCTCCTTTCGTTCTTTATTTTCACAATCAAACCTCTTGAAGCTACAAGGCCTTTGGATGATAAGAACAGCTCGAATGTTGCAAAGAAGATGACATTTCAGGAAAATACTGCAGCGGTTCCACCTTCTGGCCCCAATCCGTGCACATACATCCCTGGACCTGGTAATGGGCATTGCAACAAATGAACAAGCTTTAGCTTTGGTCTATGTTAGTATTTGCACCGACTGTATGTATGTCTGTCAGGGCTATCCCTGATTTTGCTATTTTCCTTTAGCTTCTTTTAATGCAAATTCCAGTTTACCAAAAAAAAAAAAAAAAAACTTCTAGCTAGTATGCAATGTAAGCGTGTATAATCACGGGGCTTTTTTGTTAAAACGAATAATCGTTGGATACATTTACATGCGGCTTCCTAGATTTTTTTCTTATTGGATTTATTGTGGTAGATGTAAAATTCTGAATGCTTTCTTGCTTGGAAGTATTATTATTATTATTATTATTATTATTATTATTATTATTATTATTATTATTATTATTATTATTATGTGTTAATTTCAGATTCCAAGTTATGATATGACGGCTGGCACAATTTCTGTTGTTAATTTTCATTTTTCCTTCTTATATTATATCGGATATTGATGAGGCATTAATCACTTATAAGGAAAATTAATGAATTCTTGGAGAGGGTTTGCACAAGAAAGTATTGATGACAACTTGTTATTGAAACAAGTTATTCTCCTTACAAATCTTGAGAAAGACAGTATTTAGTTTGCTGGAGAACCTTGATTACATTCTACACATGAAAATTCGTTGCTACAAGTTGTGTTCATCCTTCTTCTTCTTCTTCTCCATATATTGGGGGTGGGGTTTCCGGGAAAAAGAATTAATTGGGATGAAAAGTTGTGTGGTTAAAGAAAGAGAGATGAATTAGTTTTTCAAATCGGTTTTAAAAGAGAATGAAAACATTGTTTAGCTATATTTGATTGTGGCCCTAAGAATCATTCCAAAAACTTTTTTCATTGTGTTGTAAAATTATGTATACTTCATATAAATAAAGCAAGAAAATAGAGAGAGAAACTCACCTTTTGAGACTTGAGAATTTTTTTATTGTTTATTTTGAACTAGAAGAAAATTAAAGTACAACTATACAACTCTACAAGGGAAGCAAGACCCTTAAAGTTTGTAAGCGACTTATTTTGGCTTGTAACATTAATGTGGTAATGTTATTTAAATATATATATATATATATATATATTTTAGCTAAGTAAGAGTGAAGTGAATTTACTAGGCCCTTTGTGGCAGATATGTCAGCTGGGTCAGGCTTTACATATGTAATTTTTGTTAAGCCCAAATCATTGGGTACTTTTATGGTTTTTTTATTGGATTTTTTTTAGTAAACAGTAATACTTATTAGAACACATAAGAAAATAATAATACTAATGCTTTAAATCGAGTTTATAATACATTACATAATTAGAGTACAACTATTATAATTTTTTATTTTCTCTTTTATATTCTGTTTCACTCTGCAAGTATGTTTGGCTAGCACAATTTTTGTTGTAAAGGGATTTTACTTTTTCTTTTTGCTGTATTGTTACATGGGATATTGATAGGGCATTCTTGAAGGGGAAAATTAGAGAATAAATGCCCCACCCCCTTCCCAACAAAAAAAGGAGAGAGAGAGAGAGAGAGAGAGAGATTTCCAAATCAAAATTTGGCAAATCAGAGAGAGAGAGAGACGCAAGTTTGAAGGTTATTAAATGAAAAAAATATATTTTCATAAATTGGAAATTTAGAATTAAATTAATCTCTTATCTTATTTACATTGATTTAAAGCTTTAAAAAAAGTACACAAACTAAAAATTTTTAAATTAAAACAAACAAATTCTAAGGTATGTTTACTGAGTTTATATTAAATAACAATCATTGGTATGGTGATATATTTAGTACCTACACAATTTTTTAAAATATAATTTTGATGTGAGTGTATCTATAATAAGGACGTCTTCTTGAAGGTATGGCGCCTGAGAAAGTGTTATTGAATTGAACCCATTTTTCTAGGAAATTATAGTTTGTCAATCGTGATTATAGGAAGAAAATTTTTCTTTGGACAAGCTTGAGGAGCGATACGTCCAACCATGCATGGTTTGTTGTTGCATAGCTTTGCCCACAAGCTGAATCTTGTTCTGCCGCAATTTATAACCAAATCCATAAAATAATAATAATAATAAAAAGGGTTGTGGAATTTTAATAAAGTGCAATACTGAGTAAGCCACCAAGTTACATGTGAGACCTCTCAAAATAGTCCTGAACAAAATCTAAACTCACCTTTTGTCTAGACTCGATTCATAAATGTTCTTGAAATATGCAACTAAGTTCCAAACTAAAAAGAGTGTCCATTCTAAATAAAAATAGGTGCATTGGATTTTAGTTTATGAAAGTTTTAACTTTTCTAGGTCAGTATTTTAATTCAATGTACTAAATTGTTAGTATATATTAGTCACAAACCAATTAGAATTTACCAATCATAACTTAGAAAACTAGTCAATGACTAAAAAAATTTTGCGGATCCTTATGTAGTTATTTCCTCCAAACTAGAAACTCTGGCGCTCTAAAGAAACTTCTTGAAGGTTTGACTACGGTGAATCTCACTCGATATTTAACTATACAGTCTTAAACTTACGAAAATGCTCTTGTGGTATTAAAAGAAGAGTGGGAAATGAAATGAGCATTTCATCATTGGTGTAGAATATATTATGATCTTGGCTATAACACGAGGGTTCCCGATATGATGTAATAGCTGCACTATGTAATAGTGAATTAATAGGTGAGACTGGGATTTAAAATTTACTTTTACTTTTAGCCATTCGATTAGAAAATTTTTTAACCTTTAATTTTGTACTTCCTTCACTTTTCTAACTTTTTCATCTCAACATTTATGATTGCATGGATTCAAATCCTAATATGGGATGGAAAACAAATGCACAACATCAAGGGCCAAAGCTAAATGAGATGGATACTTGGAAGCTAATGAAAAGGCTCTCTCAGGTAGCTTCACATTCGGCTCAAGAGCTTATAAATGAAATGCTTTCTAGTTTCTCAGTTACTGCTAGCTGTACCTGGGGTCACCAAGGAAGCTCTCTGATCTTCGAGAGCAAAATATCTCTCAAGCTCCAAACCCCAAGCTCTCTACCTTTCCTACCTTGGCCACAAATAGCTCAAGGAGCTTTTACCCAAATGCTAGCTCGCTGCCTCTAGCTGTGCGAGAATAGCTCAGCCTCTCTGTGTGTTTTCTTTTCAGCTCAATAAGTATGGAAGCCAATTCTCCCTTCTTCTCATACACAAGTAAGATCTTTCTTATAGCAAATCTAAGCAGCTTCAAGTCAGTTTTTTTAACTACACAAATTCTCCAAGAATTACAACCCTTTCAAGTGATAAATTGTCATAGATATTTGCCAATTTTCAAATCCTAACTCAGCAAAACAAAAACCCCATTTGGCCAATAAACTCTATTTCACTAACTTTGGGACCCAATTGACCTCTTTCAACAAGAGTCCATTAAAAGCTGCATTGGTTAGAGTTTCACCTATTTTGTTCCAAAACTTTTTATAAAAGATGGCCGGGGTCCATCTGTTAATAGGGCAAGACTACCCCTGGGTGAACAGTGTTTCCATACCAAGGCAATAATATCTGGAGTTTGGACACTGCATCAAGCCTGAACCATGCATGGAGGAAAAGCCTTTAACCCCAACCATCCCTTACCTAAAAAATGTGGAAGAAAACTCTCTTCAATGTTGCAAAAGTGGTGATCCTTGCGTTCTTGAGTTTCACAATCAACCCTCTTGAAGCTACGAGGCCTTTGGATGATATGAACACCTCAATATCTGCAAAGAAGATGTCATTTGAAGGAATAGAGCATTGGTACCACCTTCTGGCCCTGATCCTTGCACATACATCCCCGGACCTGGTTTTGGTAATTGCAACAAATGAACAAGCTTTAGCTTTGGTCTTTGTTGAGACCTAAGTCACAACTGATCAAAATGTTGGTTTTTAGTATGTTTACTTCTAGTTAATTAGATAGTATTTAAGAGTGAATATATTAGGCCCTTTTTTGATGCAGAAATTTCAAGCTGGGCCTGGGGTCAGGCTTTGTATTTTTCGTTAAAGCGAATCATGGGTTGCTTAATTTTATGGTTTCCTTTTTTCTTATTGTATTTATTGTAGCAGATGTAAAAAATTTGGATGCTTTCTTGCTAGGAAGGATAATTTCAGATTCCAACCCATTATAAGATGGTTGGCACTTCGCACAATTTTTATTGCGAAGTAGTTCAAATGTCTTTTTCCTAGCTAGTTATGTTACATTGCATTTTGATTAAGGCATTAATGGTTGATGAGGAAAATTAGTGAATCTATGATGCAGGTGTGGCCGAAACCAGTTATTAAATTTCAAGTTTTAACAATTCTTGAGAATTGAGAAAGACAGTTTTTTGTTTGTTATAGAATATTGATTACATTCTTGTTGTCTTAAACTGTTTCTGCTTTCAAAGGCTCAGCAGGACATGAATTGTTTTGGGGTTGAGTTTTAGGAAATATAGTTGAGTGGGAAAGCGATGTGTTTAAGGAAAGAGAGACGGATTAGATTCTGAATTGATTTTAAAAGAGTATTGAAACTACCAGAAATATAACATTTTTCACAAATTTTTTCGTAATCGTTAAGATGACTTACTTGGATATACAACTAAGGGTTTGTTCGGATATCGCTTATTACTGAAAATTGAAAACTAAAAACACTGTAACAAAATAATTTTTAAATGTGTGAATAGTGCCGTGAGACCCAATTTTAATGAAAATTTTGCTGAAAAAAGTACTTGTGAGTCCTGTGAATAATGCACGAGACCCACTCATTCAAACACAAATGCAGCTAAGTACTACTTTCAGCGACATCCAATCGGAGTCTAAATTCATTTTCATTATGCACCAATCATAACATATTATATCAACAACTAAACAATTAAGATAAAATTTGTGAAAAATGTGGTTTTCCTAGGTTTATTGGTTTAGGAAAAAATTAAAAAAAATTAAAAAAAAAAAAAAAAAGAGGAGGAGGAGATGGGTTACACAAATCCATGGAGCTTTCTAAATACAAAAAAATCTTTCTTTTGATAATACAAATAACCTTCAATAGTTCAGTTCACCCAACTCCAATTGCAACTAGACTAATGTACAATGTATGTAAGAGCATCCGCACTGGGAATTGCAATTCTACTCTATTTTATGATCTCAAAAAATCACTTTATCACTTATACCATACCATTTTACAATACCTCTAGCATCCCAAAACTCTATTATTTTATCATTTTATTAAAATATTATTTTTTAAGTCTAGAGGCAAACATAAAAAACATTTTTTTTTATTTGTGCTCTCTCATTTTTCTCATTCCTTCCTCTCTCTCTCTCTCTCTCTCTCTCTCTCTCTCTCTCTCTCTCTCTCTCTCTCTCTCTCTCTCTCTCTCTCTCTCTCTCACTTCTCTGTTACTTATTTGGGTTTAATTGTGCTCCGGTCTGTGCTCCAGGAATTGTGGGTCAGTGCTCTGGTTGTGGATCGTGGGTCTGTGCTCCAGTGGTGGGTTTTTGTTGGTTGTGCTCCGGTGGGTTTTTGTTGGTTATGGGGGTCAGATTTGTGGGTTTGGACGTGTTCGATGGCGTCGCTGTCGATTTGGCTGTAGGTTGTGGGTCGTGTCATCGTCGGTTTGGTGTCTGGCTACAGCGATGGTTGGTGTTTGATCTGTGGGTTGCGGTCTGGTGAAGCTCGATGGAGAGATAGAGATGAGAGATGAGAGAGATAGAGATAAAATATTAATATTTTCTTTAGCAATTGTGTTACAGTGCAATTCTACAATTGTAAAAAAAATTGTAATTGTTGGCTTTTACAATTCCAAATGCTGAGATTTTTGGGCTTGAAATGTTATATTTTTTTTGCATTTGGCATTTGGCCTTCCTAG
This sequence comes from Lithocarpus polystachyus, assembly GCA_033629205.1. Taxonomy (NCBI): domain Eukaryota; kingdom Viridiplantae; phylum Streptophyta; class Magnoliopsida; order Fagales; family Fagaceae; genus Lithocarpus; species Lithocarpus polystachyus. The sequence continues at coordinate 106,524,117 of CM066163.1, read as the reverse complement.
TGCAGACGCTCTAAAGATGATATAAGTGAAAAAGGGTGGGGAGTGTAGTGGAGTGGAGTGGACCCTATTGGGTATTTAAGAAAAGACAGGCTAGCTAAGGAAAAATTAACATTTGTGAGGTAGACTGTGAAATCAACCCAGAGTCAGTTTTTGTTTTTCAATTAGCTAGGACGATCGAGAAAGGAATTCAGTGGAGCATCATCAGTTGGCTAATAAAATGGGCTATGAAGAATGACTTCTTATAAAGCTGATTGCACATATTAGATTTTAATTTTGTAAAGTTTAAACTCAGAGAATATTGCTATGTTTTAGTTAACGTCATCTACTTTATATCCTAATTATAAACAATCAGGTGAATGTTAGGCAGTTTTCAATTCCACAGTTTTTCTCCTTGTTTTAATGCGAATTCTATTAGATGTCAACAACCAAGTAGACGCGCGCTCTCACACACACACACACACACACACACATTATATATATATATATATATATATATATTCTCAAAAAAAAAAGTAGACACATATATATGTCCTTGCAAACTCTGGGGATCGAGCAAGAATTTTATATTTTTGTTTCTTTTTTGACCTAAAATATTTTCAAGAAAAAAACTTGTTTAAAAGCTATGTTTGGATAGTTTGGTTCTGATCCTAAAAATCATTCCGAAAATCATTGTCATTCTTTGGCTCTCGAAGAAGATACATAAAATATTTGACCCTTCTTTTGAGTTATTTTTTTGTTAATTTCGGAAGAGGTTTTCTTTTGATCAAGATTTATATCAAACATTGAATATATGTATAAAATTTTAAAAATATATATATTTTACGTAGAAATAAACATAGAGTAAAGTTATTTTTGTCACCCATTGCATGGGATAGAGACAATTACTTTAAATAAATAAATAAATAATTGTGCCCTTTTCTTCCTTACAAATTAAAGAGGTTTTGTGCTTATGCTACTATTAAAGGCAAGAAAAACTTAATTTAACACTTACTTATAAGTTATTATGAAAGTATGCTATGTATAGTATGTCCAGAAAAATCTATAAGCACATACTACAAAACAAAACATATATTCAATTTCTCCTAAAAAAAAAAAAAATCTATCATTTCTTAGGAAAATGCAAAAAAAAAAAAAAAAAACTATAATTTTCACTTCATAATATTTACAAGTTGTAATTGTGGTTGTAATTATGATTGATGGATTTCAACAACATAATAAATAAATGTTGAAATACTTTTTTCTAATTTATGACACTTTAATTTGTGAAGAATTATGCAGTTGTAAAATTTATAGTATTTCTAGAATCACTCAATTTCTTAATTAACATGCAAAGAGAAATCTTCAACTTTTCTCCCTACTAATAAAAGGCATCTTGTTTTGGTACTAACTTGTAATCATGAATAAGAGGCTTTGTGAACTATGGAATCAAGTTCTTGTTCAATGGCAACTTTAACACTAATTCACTTAGGTTGCGTTTGATGCAGTGTAAAAAATTTTTGAGAAGAAGGAAAAAAAATTCAATGTTTGGTGTTTTTGCATGACGTACTTCCACTTAAGGAGGTTCAAGAACATCCTTGTATTGTTTTTCCTTAGGGCTCGTTCGGTTGGAGGAGTGGAAAGTGGGAGGATAGAAAATTGTGGAAAAATGAAAAAGTGGGAGGATGGAAAATATTTAGTTTTCCCTCTTGTGTGTTCGGTTGGGGGAGTGAAAAAGTGAGAGGATGGAAAATTCTTGTGTTCAGTTGGAGAGAAAAAGGGAAGGATGGAAAATATAATTTATATAAATTGACTATTATACTCTTGTTATATAATATGTAAGAAATAGATTTATTTCTAATAATTGAATAATATAAAATCTATCACATCATATATATAAATTTATATTATTATAATGTAAAAATTAGATTAAGTCACGTTGAAACAAAAAACAACATTCAGTACGTTGAAAAGGAAAAAAAAAACGTTCTTAGTAACTTTGAAAAGAAAAAAAAAAAAACACAAATGACTCAGTTCAATAACGTTATTGAGTTCAGTAACGTAGAAAAAAAAAAACATTACTAAACTCAATAACATTGAAAGAAAAAAAAAACGTTACTGAACTTAGTAACGTTGATAAGAAAAAAAAACGTTACTAAACTCAGGTAACGTTGAAAAGAAAAAAAAGAGCATGTTGAAAAAAAATAGGTGAAAAGAGGATATATTTGTAAAAATGCTACTATAGAACTTTTCTCTCCAGATTTTCCTTCCGTTTTGGAAGGAAAAAAAAAAAGTGGGCCTGAAGAGGAAAACTTTATCTCAAGTTTTCCATCCTTCCTATTTTTCCTTCCCCAAACGAACAGTGAAAAACAATATTTTCTATCATATTTTCTTCCTTTTGTTTTCCATTCTTCCTGTTTTCACTCCAAACGAACGGAGCCTTAAGTTATAAGTATAAATTGTAAAAAAAAAAAAAATATGTGAGAGAGAGGGAGAGAATAAAATAGTGTATTTGTAAATATAGAATAGTTAAAAGACTAATGTGAAAGGGTGTTGTGATGAATATTATATGGACTATTCATAACAATAATATTATATAATTATTGGTTACTAATAAGCCATAAAAGTCCAACAGCTAATTTACCCATTATTATCTAACTACTATTTTTTTCATAATTTCCTAAGACTATTTTATCCTTCGTTACCCAACGGTCCCAACAGTTAAAAAATATAAAATATTAAAAGTATATGGAACACCCAACAACTTTCATATTAATACCTTACATTTTTTCTAAATTTCATATGGTCGATGACTTTAAAATTGTTACAAAAGTGATCACTCTAGATTCTGTCTTACAAACAAAAATTATTTAGGCCCAACTTCAATGTACTTGAGCTAACACAATTCAAACACGTGTCCGCGTTATGTCGGCTCCATTTCATTGGACTATTGGAGGCAAATGCAAGCCATGTATGAGGATAAGTTTACCTATCCGGCTGTCGATTGCGGTGCATTCTTGCTAATTATTTCCCATGAACATTATTACGTGATCATTGATGGGTGGCCATTAATACTTAAAAGGGTCCCATGGAAAAGGCTGATGCTCGGCTCGGCTCGGCTCGGCTCTGCTGTCCTGTGTGTCCATCTACATCGTCCTCCGGCGATAGATGCGACGTTTATGCCACGTCATCAGTGAACAAGTACTATTTGTGGGACCCACGAAGAATTGGGAGGAGGCTTAGCCTATGTGGTACCCATAGGAAATGCATTCGTGGCTAAAAGCTAAAACAGTTTGCCAGGTGCTGTACTATATGTGTTCCAACATTTTAATGCAGTATTTGGCAGATTCCGACAAAGCGACGAAAAATTCGCTTTAGGCAATTAAGGAGAAGTAGAGTCTAATTTAGTAACTATACTATTTTCTATTTCTGCTTTTCTTCTCCAAATTACCAAAACGTACAGTAGTCACGAAAATTAATTAATTTACGTAGGACATGAATAAAATTATAAATATATTTTTAAAGTAAATTAATGAAGATATAAATATATAACCTCAATACATTCACATCCGAAAAATACAAAAAACAATACATTTTACATCATCAAAAAACCCACTTTTATTTATATATTGAATCATTTAGTGTTATCTTTTTTTTCTCCATACTCAAAAATTATGTAATTTTATGGCTCATACTCTAGTTTTTTTTTTTTTTTTTAAGAATTAGCTTATAACCTAGTTAAACATGCTAGATATATTAATGGTTTATTTATGTGAATAGAGAATATTTCTCCACAATTTACGGATATAGTTTTTGCTAATTATGGCTAATTCCTTTTAATAAAAGTTCATGTTATTTCTTTTATTAAAAAAAAAAAAACCAATTTTATCTATTTTGCACAATAGCTCTAACAACACATTCTTTATTTTACAATTCCCCTTATTAAAATTATACCATATTTTGACACCTACACACCAACAACAAATGTTTACGTGTTGCTATAGAAGAGGGGAGTTGGAATAAAAGAGAATAAAAAGCTTTTACATGTAATAATGAACATGTAAACATATAAGTTCACTGTTTTTTTTTTTTTTTTTTTTTTTTTTTTTTTTTTGCAAAATACCTCAACAAATGTAGGTTGTTTTTTGTGCTTTTTGGTGAATAGTATCATCTATTTAGCATTTTGATGGGATATGCCTCATCGGATGAGACTGCGTTCCTCTCAATTCCACCTAAAATAAATTAATTGCATTAGAAGCCACAAAAAAAAAAAAAAAAAATTCTTTGTCGGAATAAGTAGAATATAAAGTATAAACACTTGTCATGAGGACACAAGTACAACACTCTTTTCTTTTGGTTGTTGGAGGAGAGAATTTTTTCTTTTTTTAACATAAAAGAATAAGTTGATGATTTTGTATATCTTTAAGGGAAACCATGCGAGCCATTAAAAATATCTAAAAAACTTCTTTTATTGTGAACCTTTTTCAAGCATTTTTGTTCTTCATCGTTCACTTGTATAGGTCAGAGTGACCGATCGAATTTCTTTTCACCTAATTGATACCTTTATTATGGCACTAACAAGCTGATTTATTCTGTTTTTAAGGTTGAAGCCTTGAAGGGAACATTTTCTTTCGTTCTTAAAGAATTTCTCTTTTAAATAATTTTATTAAAAAAAATCAATGAAATGGTTAAATAATATAACTTCATATATAGGATGGAATTTTAGAAGCTTCTGAAGTGATTTCACTGATATGGTAAGAGTCTAGTGTAGTGTAGGTATCAATTACTTTAAATATTCTTTCTCCCAAAGCCAAAATGTACGTATGCTATTTTTTCATCATTCATTAAAAAAGAATCTACGTACGTAATCATCCAATAATTATGTGTCCCATATATATATATATATATATATATATATATAATTATCAAGATAAAACTCCTATTTTCCTTAATCACGTTGTCATTTTAAACAACTTTTAAACAAGGATGATAGTGCTATTGAATGTCCATAAACACCAGTTAACTATAAACATCTTCGTTTTCTTTAGTGCAAGCCAAATCCAAGGGTTACTACTTACTATACTTTTATAAACATGCAAGATTACGCACAGCTATTGACATACTTGCTAATGACAGTCGCAGCCATTAAGCAACCGAAAATAATGATATTTTAACGTTATTGACAATGCAACAGAAATTATTCGTAAATCATGAAACTAAATTCAATTATATTTTTAACAGATAATACTAGAAGATTAATGTTTAATTTGTCACAAATCTAATGCGCATGGGTTAATTATATTTAACAATTTTTAAGTGAAGAAACTTCAACCAAACTTTAAGGACAAAAAGTATATTTTAACAATTTATATATATATATATATATATATATATATAAAGAAGGCTAAAATCCCAAATTACACCCTTTAAACTTAGTAAATTATTATTCATTCCTATATATATCATTTATATATTTAGCATTTTAGTACTTAAACCTTTACAATTTTAGTCAAGTTTGTTTTCCCGTTTATAAAATTGCATGAATCACAACATGCCAACAATTTTATAAATTGCAATGGATGAAAGTTTAAGAACTAAAAGATCGAACAATTTATAGGTTAGAATTCTACCATATTTATAAAAAATGAAATAAAATAAAATGACAAAAAATAAACTTTAAAGAGGTAAATAAAGTTTTAGTGGAATATGGATTTTTGTAAAATATAATAATAATAATAATAATAAAAATTAAAAAGGTGCAAATTTTTAAGAAAAGAAAGAATAGGCTAATTTCGTAACTTCAACATAGTACAAACTACAAACATGTCGTCTTGTCCTACGAAAATATGGGACATAAAAAGGTGGGGGTGAGAGTGCAATTGCAATTCATTGAAAATACAGTGGCGGAGACATAGCGATAGACACAGAGAAAAACCAGAGGTGTGCGTGTCTCTCGCTCTATGTCTCTATGTCTTATGTGTGTCTCTGTGTGTGAAATTGTTGGTCTAAGCGTGGAACCAGTAAACCTTTTAGTTTTAGAATCTTCCAAACAAAACAAATCCCATCCTTTTTTTTTTTTTTTTTTTCATTTTTCTCAGAACTCCTATTTTCGGTTCCTCCGAAAAAAGCTTTTGAACAACCTTAAAACTCTCTCTCTCTCTCTCTTCCTTTATTTATGTTCTTCAATATCTTTCAAAATAGAACCCCAAAAAACAAAAAACCAAAAAAAAAAAAAAAAAAAAAAATTCCTCTGTTTTCTTCTTTGTCAATTTTATCATGTTTCATTATCTCTAATGCTTTGCTCTCACTCCTTCACGTACGTGTATTCAATATTTCATTCCTTTTTTTTTTAAACACATTCTTTGTTTGAATTATGTCATGTAATTTTGATAAATTTGTTTTGTTTTGATGGGTTATTTATTTATTTATTTATATTTCAGAGTTGATGTGCGAAACGGGACTGAGTTGGAGTGAGTTAGCTGGAGCGAGTTATATATATATATATATATATGATGGGAGGTGAGGTTGATAATAATAATAATAATAATAATAATAATAATAATAATAATAATAATAATGGTGGAGTGGTGGAAGAAACGACGTCGTCGTCACCGGTGAGCAGGGTAAAGTTCATGTGCAGCCATGGTGGGAGGATTGTCCCTAGGCCCACCGATGGTCAACTCAAGTACGTTGGTGGCGAGACACGTGTCATTGCTGTCCCTCGTGATATCAGCTTCTCAGGTTTTCTTCTTCTTCTTTTTTTTTTTTTTTTCTTTTTTCCTTTTTTTTTTTATTTTGAGATTCTTTAAGATTCATAAGAATAATTTCATGGTGGGCAATTTTTTAAACAGTTCATTATTAGATGAAGTGGATATAAGTGGCCTAAATTTTGGGCAACATCGTCAAGACTATGCTTTCTATGTAATAATAGATTTTATTGTCAATAGTCGTTTTGCTCGATTGATATTTTATGATATTTTTAATAAAAATGTCTAGAATTCAATTCTTTCTTTTTTTTATTGTAATGTCAAATTTTAAAAAATACTTTAGTAATTAAATTTATAATAGAACTCATAGTTTATAATAAAAAATAAAAAATAAAAAAAAAGAGAGAGCACTGTATTCAAATCATAGAATAATTTTTTAATAACTTAAGCATTGTTTAATAAAAATTTATAACCCAGTGAAAACTTGAATCCTCCATTATTTTTACGTGCAATCTTTGGAAATGAGCATGGACATGAACATGTGCATGTGTTCCATTGATGAAGAAATATTATGGAGGTGGAGGTTCAATAGAACTCCCAAAGTTTTCGAATTTCAATATGGAGATAATATTAATAAGTCAATTCAATAATAATTCTAGAATTTTCTATTGGAATTCAAATTTTTTGTATCATTTTATTAAAGTATAAAATGATCCCATATTAAGTGATGTAATTTAATAAAAAATTATAGGAATTAATTTGTGTTTGAATTTTTCCCATTCATTAATATTCAATTCATGTATAACACAATTTCGTAAACAAATGGACTCATATCCATTACATGAGATAATATCTTTTGTAATAGGATATTAAGTCTCTTGACTTGTGTAACAACCCAATAAGTAAGTGAATGTTAAGTAATTAATTTTATACTTTTTTGTCAGTGTTGAACCTACCAACCTTCCGCATTGCATTCATCAATTAGATTATTACACATTTTCTCAAAAAAAAAAAAAAAAAAGATTATTACACATGACTTGGTATTAACTGTTACAGCTTAAAAAATAAAAATAAAATTAAAATCCCTTCAACAAATTATAAACAAGTGGTGAATAGTATCTTTGGCTCAAGTCCTCTAGAGCATGTCGTTTTGAATGAACAAAAGTCATTGTGTTAGCAACTTCTTGTGTTGTGCATTGTGTCATTTAGAGTGCTGTCAATAAAAGTAGAAAATGTGTTTATGTTCCTTTTAATATTGAATAACATTGACTTTTGTAGTTTTGACCTCTTTGTTATTAACAGAGCTAATGAAGAAGCTAACTGCAACAATTGATAAGGACATGGTCCTCAAGTACCAAGTAATCCCAGAGGAACTTGATGCCTTGGTGTCTGTAAGATCAGATGAGGACCTTAAGCATATGCTTGATGAATATGACCGCCATGAAAGTGAAGGAAACCCGAAGCTCCGAGCCTTCTTGTTCCCATCCAATCCAATCATACTTGAGGACCAAGCAACCTCCATTGAACCCCATGTATTAGAGCAGCGCTATGTTGATGCCATCAATGGCATATTTCGTACAACTCCCCATCCTAAACTCACCTCTATCAATACAAATAAATTCACTTTCAGCATTTCTTCTGGTTGTTCTTCCCCCCATAGCAATTCCCCTGATGGCCAAAATGTTGATACTACTATGACTCATGAAAGCAACTTGTCAAATGTCAACCAAAATAGCAAGATTTCAGTGCATAGAGTTCAAAGCTCTCCTACCCTTTACTGCCTCAACAATTTCCAAAACCTTAGCAATAACCCTGGAAACCATCACCTTTACCAGCACCACCAACATTACCACTTAAACCATCAACACCACCTTCATCATGGCTATCATCCTAGACCAGTGGATTCTCACAGAGGTGATGTTGGCAGAGAAATGTTAACCCGAAATTGGTCGTTGGGCAGGGTTGATGGTGGGAGGAGCCTAATGGGTCGTGGTCTAAACCCCCATTACACATCAAATTGCCACCATGGAGAGTCTAGAGGCTGCATCAACTTTGGGTACCATGATGAGCATGGTGTCCTTGCATGTACTAGGCTAAGTAGATCTGGGAGTCTTTCTCGGAGTCCAAGAAGTCCAAGCAATGCCTTTTTGGAAAGCGAGAAGGCGTGAAGTTCTTCAAGCAATAATTACCTTACGTCTCATATATATTCTCTCTCACGTGAGACACCTCACATCGAATGGAGTCTCACCAGGACTTTCAACAATGGTATAGATGATTATTTTTTTCTTCCTTCTATACCTAATATTTGGTGTTGGTTTCGTTTGTTGTATATGGCTGTTGCATAGAATTGAATAGACTACATGAAGTCTGTGTTACCTGTAAATATAACGATTAATGACACATTTTATCTGGTATATGTTCCAGCAAAAAGCATCCACAGAAAGGGCCTAATCTAACCCACAAATCATGTGTATATATAATATTACACACAAAGCAAGCAAAATGGCAAGATGAACTTTCCTCTTATATCCATCATATTGCATTTTATAGTAGTTTTAAATGACGTACATGGGACTATAGTCACCCAGAGATTTTAATATCAATGGAAACTATTATAGTGGTTTTCAACTCTATTTCTAATAAAATGGCTAGAACTGTTAACCAAACAACAACCAAGTCTAATCCCGCAAAATCAATTCTTATACACATTAGAAAGGAAGAAAAAGGTGGCAAAAAAATATCAAATTTTTGCTATCTCACTTGCTGTCGGTGAAATCTGCATCTATAACATCTCCTTCAGGCCCCTTGCCTGATGATTCTGAAGTCCCAGATTCACCGCCAGGTGCAGGTCCAGACCCAGCACCAGCACCAGGCCCAGCACCAGGAGCACCTGGTTGGTTGTAAAGGGACTGACCTAGTTGCATGACTTCTTGATTGAGGGCTGCAATGGCATCCTTAATGGCTTGCGTTGAACCCCCTGAAATTGCTTCCTTAAGCTCTCCAAGCTTGGCCTCCACCTTCTCTTTCACTGGGGCAGGAACCTTGTCTCCCAGTTCCTTGAGCTGTTTCTCTGTCTGGTAGACAACAGAATCAGCTTGGTTCTTTGTGTCAATGGCATCTCTCTTCTCCTTGTCATCCTTTGCAAACTTCTCTGCTTCATTAACCATCCTTTGCACCTGCATATTTTGACACATTTAGCTTAGTTCCTTTTCAGCTTTTGATCTAATGCTACAAACTGAAATAAAGCTCAAACATTTATCCGAACCCTATATTATAACATACCTCATCACTTGGCAATGTACTAGCACCGGTAATGGTAATGTCTTGCTTCTTCCCTGTGCCCTTGTCAGCTGCAGTGACCGAAAGAATACCATTCGCATCAATGTCAAACTTCACTTCAATTTGAGGAACCCCACGAGGTGCAGGTGGGATACCATCCAAACGGAAGCTGCCAAGAGATTTGTTGTCCCTAACAAATTCTCTCTCTCCTTGGAGAACATTAATCTCAACACTAGTTTGCCCATCTGCAGCTGTGGAGAACACCTCTGACTTGGAGGTTGGCAAAGTAGTATTTCTTGGGATGATCTTTGTCATTACACCACCTAGGGTTTCGAGACCTAGTGACAATGGTGAAACATCCAAAAGCACAATATCACTGACATCCCCAGACAAAACACCGGCCTGAAAATAAATTGTCACACATGAATCAAACAAACAACAAAGTTATTTACACGATACCAGCAAGCATTTTGCAACTTAAAAGAATAGAGAAAAACATTAACTAGAGCAATTTTATATGAGTATATCACAACAATAATAATCAAAATTGTCACACAAGACAAAGGAGACGATATATTAGTTAAGGTGAAAGCATTCAGTAGGCCTCACCTGAACTGCAGCCCCAAGGGCAACAACTTCATCAGGATTAACTGTCACATTGGGGTCCTTTCCAGTCAACTTCTTCACAAGGTCCTGAACAGCTGGGATACGTGTTGATCCCCCAACAAGGATTACCTCATCTATATCTTTGAAGGAAAGTTTTGCATCCCTCAAGGAATTTTCAACTGGTGTTTTAAGCCTAATATGCAATAACAGACATGATATGTTATAGTCTGTATTATTCCACTTCAGTTGTCTTAAGGAGCTTAAGAATAGAAGTAACAAAAATCTGCTAGAAAAAACCCTTTCTAACCAATCCATAGATTACAAGGAACAGAAATAAAGTTACACCAGAAGACTAGGGAGAATTAAAAGAAGAGCATGCAATGATTAAGAATATAAAGCACCATTGGATGTCTGGAAGAATATTAAGTACCTGTCAAGAAGGTCAGAACACAATTCTTCAAACTTGGCCCTAGTGATGGTGGTCTCAATGTGCTTGGGGCCATCTGCAGTGGCAGTAATGAAAGGCAAACTAGAAGAAGACAATATTTTTATCAATATAAAATTTCAGTTGAACTTCTTGCAGACACCCATTTGCAATGTAAGAGAAAGAGAGAGAGTACTCAAGAAAACGTTCTGACAGATGCAAAATACCTAATGTTTGTCTGGGTTAGAGTTGAAAGCTCCATTTTAGCTTTCTCAGCTGTCTCTGTTAATCGCTGAAGTGCTTGTTTGTCCTTCAACAGATCAATTCCTTCATCTCTCTTGAAGCTTGCAGCAAGCCAATCAACAACTCTCTGCATGCATTGAGAAACACTTAGCACTTATTACTATATAATTCATCATACCCTCCTGCACCCACCCAAAAAGAGAAGAGAGAGAGAGGACAACAGAGTAAAAAAAAATTAAGTTGCTCATAATTGAACAGAACCGGAGGGGTAGAAAAAGAAAAAAGATTCAAACCTTGTCAAAGTCATCACCACCCAAATGAGTATCTCCAGAAGTAGAAAGAACCTCAAAAACTCCATCACCAACCTCAAGCACTACAATGTAAAAAGAAAAAATCAGTTATAGAAAGCCTATTTCAGGAATACAGTATGTCCAATATACAAACTGACAAAATGAACTAAATAATCACAATGTGCTAATGTACATGGCAAGGAGTTACATAAATCTAGAAACATATTTAGTACCTGACACATCAAAAGTACCACCACCAAGGTCAAATACCAAGATGGTCTCATTGTTCTTCTTTTCAAACCCATATGCTAAAGATGCGGCAGTAGGTTCGTTAATGATTCGAAGAACTTCTAAACCAGCAATTCTACCAGCATCCTTTGTTGCTGTCCTTTGGGAATCATTGAAGTAAGCAGGCACAGTAACAACAGCTTTTGTAACTTTGTCATTCAAAAACTTTGAAGCATCTTCTGTAAGCTTTCTCAAAACCTAATCCAGAAATAAATGAATTCAGAACCCACGTGCCAAAACAACACAATGAACTTTAAATTATAAACTTTCAACCATATAATGCCACCATTCAATCAAAACAGTACATATAATTAACTTCAATTGACTAGAATAAAATAACAAGAAAAGGGAACTAATGATGCATCCTTGGCAATAAAAACTAGCCTGCTGATGCCATGTAGCAACTGAAATGGAATAATCGAAAAGGGAGAGGGTGGAATAAAACCACCTGGCATAACTTTTTTAAGTTCAAACACAAACACCCAAGTTCCTAGCAACATGCACCATCTATCTGCAAGAATTGCAATATATTTCTAATCCAGGAAGTGAAAAACGTGTCAAGAATGAAGAAACACAATCTCTGCCTCCAATCAACTCTGAGAATTTAACAATCCAGCCCACACCTAACCAAAGCCTCCAATATCGAATACCTCAAAACTATCATTTCAGTTTTTTTCCCCCTTCATCTCCTCCTACTACATTTAGTAACCAACCAAACATAGCCCAAAAACAATAACTTCAATACGAGCCCATTACCAAAAACTAGAAACCAAAGCACAAATACCGCATTCACAAACCAAATACCGTCATATCAAACCAATAAAAACTAATTAATTAATAAAGCTCTCGCTTTAACAAAGACAAAAACTTTTAACAAACCCATTACCAAAAACACAAAGCAAACAAAACCCATCACCCCATTTCTAATTCCCTTCCTCTTAAACACCATTTCAATGTCACAATTTCCAAAAGGTAAAATCTTTCACAAACCCATTACCCAAAACACAAAACCAAACCAAACCCTACCCAGAACCCCATTTCTAATTCCCTTCCTCTAAACAATTTCAATGTCACAAATCACAAATTCCAAAACAACAAAAACTTTGACAAAAACCCATTACCAAAAACGCAAAACAAAACAAAACAAAACCCACAACCAATTCCCTCATACCTGAGCAGAAATCTCCTCAGCCGCAAACTGCCTCCCAATCGCCGGACAATCCAACTTCACATTTCCGTTCTCATCTCTCACAACTCTATACGAAACCTGCTTGCTCTCCTCATCCACCTCCGTCATCTTCCTCCCGATAAACCTCTTCACCGAAAAGAACGTGTTCTCCGGGTTCACAACGGCCTGTCGTTTCGCAATCTGACCCACCAACATATCACCATTTTTCGCATACGCCACCACAGACGGCGTCGTTCTCTGCCCCTCGGCGTTCGTCACTATCGTCGGCTTCCCACCTTCCATCGCCGCCACCGCCGAATTCGTCGTCCCCAAATCGATCCCAACCACTTTCTCGTTCACCACTCTCAAGGGCCCCACGCTCTTCGCTCTCAGCTTCGGGTAAAACGCCGTCGTTTTGTGAAGCTTCTGTCCGAAGAAGAACGCTTTGGAAGAAGCCAAATTGAGCTTCCCGGAATACCCACGAGGGCTGATTCCGAGGCCATGGATTTGGGCAGAGGTTGAAGACGCCATTGAAGAATTGAAAGGAAATTGAAAGAGATAAACCCTAACCCTAGAAATTTGAGGGACAGAGAGGTGTGAATTTGGGGTTAAGGGAAGAGATAAAAGTGAGAGAGAAGAGGGTTTATGTGTATGAGAGCTTAATAGTGAGTGAGGGTTAGGTAGTGACACGCGGAGAGTTCTAGAATTATCTACAGCTTTGCTTGGTAGAAGACAAGATGGGTTGATGAGGGAGTCTTGACCGTTGGATTGGATTTTGTATTTTTTTTTTTTTTTTTTTTAATTTCTTTGTGTTTGGTGAGGTTGTGGCCCAAGATATGGGTTTTTGGGTTGGGTTCATTTTATGATGCTAGATGGGCTTGAGCTTGAGCTTAAGCACTTCTCCTTTCAATTTTTTGTATAATAAAGTAATAAACAAAATTTTAAAAAATTTTGAGCAAAATTACATTTTTCCACTATAAACTATTGCATCTTATTACATTTAACCTTCTAAACTATTGAAACTTGAAATCAACTCCCCAATTTTAAAACTATGTTACACTTAACCTCTTGCTATCTATTTTGTCATTAACTTTAATGAAATTTATTATTGAAAGACCTATTTATCTCTCGATGGTCTATTTTGAGAGAATTATAGAATGGTAGATTGATCTTTCAATGCTAAATTTTGTTAGACTCAATAGCAAAATAAATGGGTATTTCAATAGTATAGAGGGTTAATTGTAATCAAAGACTCAGAGTAATAGTTTATGATGGAAAAATGTAATTTGCACGAAATTTTCATTGAAGATATATGGAGAAATGTTAATTTTTTTCCCCTGTAAATAGAGGATTGTCATATATTAAATAATTAAATTAGGCTAAGAGCCTTATAACTTAATTGGTATTTTCATGTGTTTTTAATGGAAAATTAGAAAGTACAAATCTCCTTTCCCCAACTATTGAATTAACCAAAAAAAAAAAAAAAAACAAAAAAAGATTTAGGACATGGCCTTTCATAGTATATACCCACCAAGTCATAATAAAAGCAAAATATAAACATTCACGAGAGGACTATTGAAAATAACTAAATCTTGTTGAAGATAATGTTACTTTCTAGCCAGCTCATTGGTTAGCCTCAAGAAAACAATGCTTCATAAATCCGAGGTACATAAACATATATATATATATATATATATATATATATATATGAGAGGTTCCCATAATTCAAGATAAGAGAGATACATGGCATAAGGTGTTGTTATAAGTATTGGTAACCCAATCAAGGACTGCTTTAACATCAATTTATATTTCCACCGCTTGTAAATTAAGGTTTATGCACATGTTACGGCCATCTCTTAGAGTCTAAAGTTCATTGACAATAGAAACCACACCTATAGATCAAGCAAAACCCAATATCCAAACGCCTCTCATGGTCCTTGATAACACCTCAACCACTAGATAGGTTGGCAGTACTCAATAACTTAACCACATTCCTATGGATAATTTGAGTAAGCACAAACACTTTATTTATAAATTGCTCAACTTGTTTCTTATTGTAATAGCCCGAACAAAAAAATGATTAAAAGAAATGTTATTTAAGTAAATTTGTTTATAGGGTCAATTTTATAATTAATTTTTCTAAGGGTTTTTTAGAAAATAAGGTTGAAACCCTAGTTATATAAGCTTATTATGTCAATGTATATGGAGAGATATTTTGAGAAAGGAGACTACTCAAAGGATTGAAGTAGAGAATGATTGACTATACTATTGAGGTAAGAGCCTAAGAATCTCTTTCTTGTCAAATCTAAGTTTTATTTAGAATAAAAATATTTTTTTTATATGGGTATTTTGGCCAGTAGTGAAACTATTTAAATGTACAAGAGTTTGAACAATGCATACAAAGAGAAGTTTAGTTTTATTTTTCAGTACACTGAACGATATACCTGCAAATTTTTCTAGGTTTTGAGATTTAATCTTTCTCTATAGTTTTGTTGCGTAATGCGAAGATAGGCTATAAACTTTTAGGCTTAATGGTCAGGGTTTTAGCATGGTTTTCTTTGATAAATAGTACCTGATGTGGACTTCTTAGGGTATATTGCTGAACCAAAGTGGCATTGGGGGAAATTTAGAAGTCTAGTAGTCTAGGCATGCTTGGAGGTCTGATATAGAGTCATGTGTGTAAAAAAAAAAAAATAAATAAAAACATTAAACAAAGCAGAGCTCAACTTCTTTCTTTCTTATTATTATTATTATTATTGTTGATCTTGGTAGAGGTGAATAGGAAAGTCAATGAGGTCTGACCAGATATTAAAAAAAAAAAAAAAAAGAAAGAAAGAAGAGAAACAAACAGAGGAAACAAAGGAACACAGGAAATTGAAGATGGTCCACGTGCCTACATAGTAATAGGAGTTACGGTCTTCTCTTTAGGGCTTTAGTTGTGGCAGAAGAAAAAAATAAATATATATATAAAGAAAAATATTATGATATGGAGAAATTTTGGTGTGAAATAACAGTAGATAGTTATTGGATATTTTTAGTAGTCTCTTTATTTGGCCGGGTACCATTATAAGTCCCTAATTATTTGATTATTGAGTAAGAATATTTGAAAATTGTTCTAGGTGATATCTAAAGATTTTAGAGGAATTGTTAAGTAAAAGTTTCTTTTGGAATAGCTTTTGGAAGTAAGTAACTTTATCCTAATTGGTTTTATTTTGCGTATTTTAATTACTGAAATTGTCTACAGTTATTACAATTTTATTTCTATTGTATTACTGATTTCAAGTAAAGAATTATTACAAATATATCTCATTACTGAATATATGATGTAATTTATGTAATTGCTTTTAGCTATACTGATTCAAAGTAAAGGGTAAAGAATTTTCACAAATGCATGTGAGCATTGAATATAAGATTTATTTTATTTAATGGTTTTATAGCTATAATGATTTAAAGTAGATAATATAGAAATATCACAAATAGATTTGAATATTGAATATATGATTATATAAATGTGTTTGAATAAGATATTTTTTTGTTAGAAACTATGATTTCATATATATGATTATGAACAATTTGACTATGAGTTTATTTTGATACCCAACCAACGGGGGTTATTCATTGGTACTCTGATACCCAACCAATGAAGATTATTCATTAGAACTCTGATATCCAGCCAATGGGGGTTATTCATTAGTATTCTAATACTCAAACCAATAGGAGTTATTCATTGGTACACTGATACCCAGCCAATGGAGGTTATTTATTGGTACTCTGATGCCCAGTCATGGGGATATAGCGTGATCATAGTCATAAGATTGTTAAGAATATGATTTACGTTTGAATATTTGAATTATTTTGAGTCCTTAAAACTACATATGTGATTTGAAAATGTTTGAATATTTAAACTATTTTAAGTCACTAAAACTGCTTATGTGTTTTTGAAACCTATTGTAAAGTTATAGTTTTGATATATAGAAAACTGATTACTTTCTAAACCATCTATGATATATTTGTCAGATTAAAGTATGTGATCTATTTGCAACTTATTATTTTAAAACTACGAAACTGCTTTAGTTATTTTGAAAACACATAGTATATTATAACTTGAAAAAAAAAAAAACACATATTACTTCTTTTCCTTTACAGATCTATTGCTTGATAGAATTTTTTTTAGGATTTTGGTTACTTTTTGAGTTGTCAACTCACCCCCCTTTTTCCCCCTCCAGTTTCAGATTGTGAAGAATATTGAGTTTTGGGAGTTTTGATGTTGTGTTGTGAGCAGGAAAAGAAACTTTGTGATATTGGGATTGGATGGTCTTCTAATAGTTTTATATTTATTGACCAATTGGCATTATGTACATGAGGTTTGGAATTTATTCCTATTAAATTATTGGAGAGCTATTCATAAAGAAATTGTTGAGGTATTTAGATTTATTTGATTTAAATTTTTGAAGATAAATTTTAGTTGCTAAAAAGGCCTTGCATACTTGTAGGTGCTCACTTTATAAGCGTGCGGCAGTTGTCATGTGCCTATCTTTATACTTGGATTCGAAGCGTGACACTTATTATAAATTTTGGACTTCTTAATGGCTACCAATCTATTATCTAGAAGCACTCCTATGTAATCAGTTCCGAAGCCTCCTTTGCCAAGGACTCTATTCTTCTCATAATTGTGGCCTTTTTTTTTTTTTTTATGTCATTTACATTAATAATAATTAGTTACAATAACTTATACTTTTTAGTTGCAATAGAGGCTTTAATACTAAGTTGCATCAAGAAATTCTTTTTGCAATAATTTAAATTAAAGAAATCGTTATAATAACTTTATACCAATTATTTTGCAACGAATATAATATTACAATAATCTAATACAATTTATTTTATAATCTATTGTAATGAAAAATATGAAACAATTATTTATTACAATGAAAATATCGTTGCAATAACATGACCCAAATTATTTTTGTCAATTATTTGCAATTTATTGCAATAAAATTGATGAAATAACAGCCTATTGCTACAAGATATTTGAAGTAGCAAATTTTTTATTGCAACAACAAATATATTATTACATCAAAATTGTCATTAAAATATTTAAAGTTTATTGCAACGAAATTTTTTGTATCACAAACCTATTACCATAAATTTTATTGCAATACCTTGCATAAATTATTGCAATGACTCTAGTATTATTGCAACAATTTTTTTTTTTTTTTGGTTGTAATAAAAATTTTTTTTTTTTGTAGTGTACCTTGACAACCATAAAGGAGGTATGGGTTTCCTTGAAAGCTATAGAAGCACTTGCAATAATATCCAGGGCCGCTGTTGGAATCGTAACACTCACTATTATAGTGGTTTTAAACTCTATTTCTAATAAAAATGGCTAGAACTATTGACCAAACAACAACCAAATTTGATTCCGCAAAATTAATTCCTATACACATTAGAAAAGAAAAAAAGGGTGGCATAAAAATATCGAATTTTTTCTATCTCACTTGCTATCGATGAAATCTGCATCTATAACATCTTCTTCAGGCTCCTTGCCTAATGATTCTGAAGGCCCGGATTCACCGTTGGGTGCAAGTCTAAGGACAGCACCAAAAGCACTTGGTTGGTTGTAAAGAAACTGACCTAGTTGCATGACTTCTTGATTGAGGGCTACAATGGCATCCTTGATAGCTTATTTTGACCCTCTTGAAATTATTACACTAATAATAATTAGTTACAATAACTTATACTTTTTAGTTGCAATAGAGGCTTAAATACAAAGTTGCATTAAGAAATTCTTTTTGCAATAATTTAAATTGAATAAATCGTTATAATAACTTTATACCAATTATTTTGCAACGAATATAATATTACAATAATCTAATACAAATTATTTTACAATCTATTGTAATGAAAATATGAAACGATTATCTATTACAATGAAGATATCGTTGCAACAACTTGACCCAAATTATTTTTGTCAATTATTTGCAATCTATTGCAATAAAATAGGTGAAATAATAGCCTATTGCTACAAGATATTTGAAGTAGTAAATTTTTTATTGCAACGACAAATATATTATTACATCAAAATTGTTGTTAAAATATTTAAAGTTTAGTACAACGAAATTTTTTGTAGCACAAACATATTACCTTAAAATTTTTTGCAATGACTCTAATATTATTATTACAACAATTTTTTTTTTTTTGGTTGTAATAAACATTTTATTTTGTAGTGTACCTTGACAACCATAAAGGAGGTATGGGTTTCCTTGAAAGCCATAGACACTTGCAATAATATCTAGGGTTGCTGTTGGAATCATAACATTTATTATTATAGTGGTTTTAAACTCTATTTCTAATAAAAATGGATAGAACTATTAACTAAACAACACCCAAATCAAATTCCGCAAAATCAATTCTTATACACATTAGAAAAGATGAAAAGGGTGGGATCTCACTTGCTATCGGTGAAATCTCCATCTATAAAATCTTTTTCAGGCCTCTTGCCTAATGATTCTGAAGGCCCGGATTCACCGCTAAGTGCAGGTCTAGGCCCAGCACCAGGAGCACCTGGTTGGTTGTAAAGGGACTAACCTTGTTGCATGACTTCTTGATTGAGGGCTGCAATGGCATCCTTGATGGCTTATGTTGACCCCCCTAAAATTATTACACTAATAATAATTAGTTACAATAACTTCTACTTTTTAGTTGCAATAGAGGCTTTAATACTAAGTTGCATTAAGAAATTCTTTTTGAAATAATTTAAATTGAAGAAATCGTTATAATAACTTTATACCAATTATTTTGCAACAAATATAATATTACAATAATCTAATACAAATTATTTTACAATATATTGTAATGAAAATATGAAACGATTATCTATTACAATGAAGATATCGTTGCAATAACTTGACCCAAAATATTTTTGTCAATTATTTGCAATCTATTGCAATAAAATTGGTGAAATAATAGCTTATTGCTACAAGATATTTGAAGTAGTAAATTTTTTATTGCAACAATAAATATACTATTACATCAAAATTGTCATTAAAATATTTAAAGTTTATTGCAACGAAATTTTTTGTAGCACAAACCTATTACCTTAAATTTTATTATAACACCTTGCATAAACTATTGCAATGACTCTAATATTATTACAACAATCATTTTTTTTGTTGTAATAAACATTTTTTTTTTGTAGTGTACCTTGACAACCATAAAGGAGGTATGGGTTTCCTTGAAAGCCGTAGAAGCACTTGTAAAAATATCCAGGGCCGCTATTGGAATTGTAACATTCACTATTATAGTGGTTTTAAATTCTATTTCTAATGAAAATGGCTAGAACTATTAACTAAAAAATAACCAAATCTAATTCCACGAAATCAGTTCTTATACACATTAGAAAAGATGAAAAGGGTGGCATAAAAATATTGAATTTTTGCTATCTCACTTGCTGTCGGTGAAATCTGCATCTATAACATCTTTTTCAGGCCCCTTGCCTAGTGATTCTGAAGGCCCGGATTCACTGCTAGGTGCAGGTCCAGGCCCAGCACTAGGAGCACCTGGTTGGTTGTAAAGGGACTGACCTAGTTGCATGACTTCTTGATTGAGGGCTGCAATGGCATCCTTGATGGCTTATGCTGACCCCCCCCTTAAATTATGACACTAATAATAATTAGTTACAATAACTTATACTTTTTAGTAGCAATAGAGGCTTTAATACTAAGTTGCATCAAGAAATTCTTTTTGCAATAATTTAAATTGAGGAAATCGTTATAATAACTTGATACCAATTATTTTGCAATGAATATAATATTACAATAGTCTAATACAAATTATTTTACAATCTGTTGTAATGAAAATATGAAACGATTATCTATTACAATGAAGATATCGTTGCAATAACTTGACCCAAAATATTTTTGTCAATTATTTGCAATCTATTGCAATAAAATTGGTGAAACGATAGCCTATTGCTACAAGATATTTGAAGTAGTAAATTTTTTATTGCAACAACAAATATATTATTACGTCAAAATTGTCATTTAAATATTTAAAGTTTATTACAACGAAATTTTTTGTAGCACTAACCTATTACCTCAAATTTTATTGCAACACCTTGTATAAACTATTGCAATGACTCCAAAATTATTGCAACGATTTTTTTTGTAGTGTACCTTGACAACCATAAAGGAGGTATGTGTTTTATTGATAGTCATAGAAGCACTTGCAACAATATCCAAGACTGTTGTTGGAATAGTAACATTCACTATGCATTGCCACGCCTAAGATCAAGTAAAACCCGCAATCTAAAGGCCTCTATGGTCGTTGATAACACCCCAACCACTAGATAGGTTGGTAGTACCTAATGAAGAGCCATCAATGTTTAGTTTCTACCAACCATTCTTAAGTTTAGTTTGTACCAAACTTTCTCAAGATTGGTCCATCTCACTCTAACTACCAGCTTATTCTTGCTCATTTGAGACAGAGCAGTGCAAAAGAAATATTATAAGGGATCGAATATATGCTTTAATTTCTCTAACAAGCTCAAGTTTCACAAGTTTAAAAATCATCTTTGTTTCTATGGAGCCAAATGTTTCAAATAGCCAAGGTAATGAAAATTTTTCCAAAGAATAAAATTCCCTGAGTCACATTTTAGCATAATTCCATATTAAAGAATATGGAATACGTTTCGCAATTTTTTTTTTTAATATGGTATACTTTTAATTAATACCTGATATTATAAAATACACTGTAGTATATCCGATGTATGTATGTTAACTTCACCAACCAGCTGATGTGCGTTGACCAATGCTACATATACATCTACGAAAATGTTTTGACAACAAACTACAGTTTCGCTGCTTCTAAAACTCTCTCACGGCAACATGGCAAAGCTACCTGTGAATTACTATGTGGTACCTCTCTCTATTCCTCTCTGTTATGTATGTGATATATATATATATATATATATATATGGGATTCTGAGTTGGGTTTTGGGTGCAGGTGGACGCGTTCACTGACTCAGCTTTCAAGGGAAACCCAGCAGCGGTGTGTTTATTAGAGGAAGAGAGAGATGAGAAATGGTTGCAAGCTGTGGCAGCTGAGTTCAATTTCTCTTGTTACTTGACTCGGCTATCTGGGTCCGACCCTCTTGACTCATCCAATCCTAGGTTTCGTCTCAGATGGTTCACTCCTGTTGCTGAGGTCTCACTTCTTAATTTCGAGAAATTATATCGTCCTCTGATGGACCACGTCATTTGTCCACCATTCTACTAAAAAACTTTCACTTGTTTAAAATTGCTGAATCAGTGTTTTAAAAAAATTTCTAACTCAGTAATTTTAAATAGGTGTGGATCCTTTAATGAAATAGTGGACCATGTCACTTATCCATCATGTGGACCTTATAATTTCTTTTCAATTTCACTTCCACTCTTAAAAAAACCATAATTTTAAAAAGGTAGAAATACTATTTTTGTCCCTATATTTTCACCTCATTTTCACTTTGGTCTTTACTTTTTAATTTTACCGCATTTAGTTCCTAAAATCAAAAATGCATTTTATTTTAGTCTCTACTATCATCTCACTAACGGAAATTATTTACGTGGCAAACGGAGTGTACAATTGGCACACAAAATGCCGACATCAACATTAAAATATAAAAAAAAATTATTTAGCATTTTAAAAATGCCATGTCATTTTTAAAAAATTAAAATATTAATTTATCAATTTTAATTAAATGAAAAAAAAAAACAGAAATAAAAACCAAAAATCATATAGATTGAGATATAGCTTGAGCTTGAGTAAGAACAATAAGAAGACAAACCCAAAAAATTCAAAACCAAAAACATCAGATAGTTATCTCAAAAAAAAAAAATTCAAATCTAGGTCAACACAAAATTAAACGCAAATAAATCCAAAATAGAACCCCTCACATGACACCAAAACATCATAGGCTGATCAATTTTTTTCTATTTTCACACCACACGGCCACACTTTCAGCTCAAACTTTATCTCTCTTAGCTCAAACTTTATCTCTCTAAGGTCTTGGGATCTTGGTTTGATGGGTTTGAATGGGTTAGAAAGAGAGAGGCTGAGTTGGTTTGATTTGGGTTAGAGAGAGATGTTGAGATCAGTTGCTATCATGGCATGGCTGGCCGCGACATGTGGGTTCAAGATCAACCAAATGGGGAGTGATTTAAGAACTGTGGTGGTTGGGTTCAGGGTTTCAAAGTGGTTATGGCGATTGAAGAAGTGTGGGTTTTTATTGGGTTCATTCAAAATATTGATCTAGTTTTTATTTCCCTGCTCAATTTGGGTTTTTTCTCTCATCTCACATTAGATGTTTTTGGGTTATGAATGTTTTGGGGTTTTGTTCTTGTCTGTTCTTCCTTAGTCTTTCTCTTTCTTTGACACACTCTCTCTTTGAAAGCTCTTTGTGGGGGTGTCAATGGGTCGAGCTGGTTCATTTCCTTTCCATCTCATATTCCTATTTTGTTTCTCATTTGCTTTCTCATCATTCAAGCTCTTCTTTTTGCTCTTACATATTTGATAAAGTTTCTATTTTTTTCATGGGGTAGATTATTATTTTTACTTTATAGGAAGCTGTAAGTTCAGATGTCATTCCTTACATGTTATCCACATTTTTTGCTTGAAAATAAGAAACCCCAAAAAATCAATCAATGAGAATGACTATGTTTTGAATGGCTAGTACGAGAGATTCGGGTTAATTGATATTGTTAAAAGGGTCTTGGAAAACATTGAGATGGTAAATGGTAATATTCATAAACTAAGAATTAAGAATTGTAGATCTGATGTTAATTTTCTAGGTTTTAAATTTTCCGAGTTTGTGTTCTTACTCAAATGTTTAATGTGTTCATATTTAATTTATCAATTTTATCTCGGTTTGTCAAAATTGTTGGCATGAATTCTAATGTGTTCATGTTTAATCTAATGTGAATCTGGAGTTTAATTTTGTGTTCTTATTTTCTGGGTTTGTGATTTTTGGTTTTTAATTTTGTATTCTTAGATCTGGGTTTGTGTTTTTGTTCAAAATAAACTTAGAGCTTAATTCATTTGATTTTTTTGTATTTAATTCTGTTTTTTTTTTGTATTTTTTATATAGTTAAAATTTAATAAATTAATTTTAAAAATTTAGATGCTGATGTGGTATCTTTTTAATGCCAAATAAAAATTATTATTATTATTTTAATGACCACGTCAGCATTTAATATGCCAACTGTACACTCCGTTTGTCATGTAGACAATTTCTATTAGTGAAGTGACGGTAGGGACTACAATAGAATGCGTTTTTTATTTTAGGGACTAAATGCTGTGAAATTAAAAAGTAGGGACTAAAGTGAAAATGAGGTGAAAATGAACGGACGAAAATAGTATTTTCGCCTTTTAAAAATGTTTCAAAGTGCTACCTTTTGAATTTTAATATTTGCCTTTGGGGGTGTTCTTAGTTCATCTTATTATATTTTAATTTTAGATCATTAGAATAATAGTTAAAAATTTTAAATTGGGTGCTTTCTATTAGCAGTGGCGACTCTAGGAATTTTTTTCAAGGTGTTCCTCAAGAAACATAAATTACACAATCTAATGAAAAGAAAATTTTATATATTGATGACGACAACAACAACAACAACAATTAAAAGACATGCAAATGCATAAAATTTTACAACATAAAGCTTGTGGAGTTAGTTGTGGTTGTTGTTAGTGTTGCTGAACAGGCTAGGGGCGTAGCCAAAAATACTTGGGGGGGCCAAATTGCAATATTGATAGAAAAATCATAATTCATAAATTTATAAATAAAAAATTATCAACTTTGATATATTTTCATATTCTTAAATATTAATGGAAGTACAAAAGACAATCTATTTTACCATACACATCAGTGGCCATTCCATCACACATATACAAAAATTTGCATACTATTATTTTAAGCACCATCAACCCATCATTATCCATAATATTGAAAATTTTCTTATTTTTAATGAATTATTTAGCTCCTAATTTCAAATTAAAAAAAATGATGATATAGAAAGAGATATAATATAGTATCATATAGCAATACAACAAATTGAACAACTTAATAAACAAAGCATATTCATAAAACTAAATGACCATTATCATATATATAAAAAGCATAAATCTAAATGCCCATATAATGTTGAAGAAACAAACAAACCTAAAATACTGAGACATAAGAAGAAGCTGAAACTGAAAGCAAATATGGATAGTTTTTTTCTTTTTTTAGATGAAAGGAGTTTATTTGATTTCTACCCTTGTTGAAAAGAGAGTTAATGTGTTTAGAGCAATCAACAATGACAGTAAAGAAACATGAGGCAGTGTGGGCTTGTTTCAGCAGTAGAAAAGTAGTAGAGATTACTTCTATTTTCTTTGAGAATTTCGTAGGTGGCTTCTTGAGATTAAGAATGATGAAAAAAAAAAAATTTTGTTTGAAAATGAGTAGTAAAAGACGATATTTTGAGGGTGTGGATTATTGTCTATCGGGTATTTGGATTGACAACAAATCATTTGGACAATTGGGAGAGCTAACTAGTATTTTATTTGAGGATTTTGAGTTATCTATTGGACTAAGTAGAAATCCTAGAAAGAATTGGGGGCCGGTCATTATTTTCTAGGGAGCCATAACCTTTTACTTAAAGCAAAAACTAAAAAGTAAAGCAATAGGTTTAAAAAAATATAAAAGTGCGTTGTTCTTTTTGCTTGAAAGACCCTAATATATTATTAAATTGCTCAAATTATGAACCAAAATTTAATTTTATTGACATTAAAAAAATTCAGGGTGTTTCCAAAAATTTTTTAAAAGATAAATGGCCAGGGTGTTCCCAGGAACACCCTGGCCATAAGGTGGCGTCGCCCCTGCCTATTAGCTTTTAGATCATGTAGTAGTTGATCGTGTTTTACAATTGGAAAATGGTAATGATATTGGCGTGCGGATGAATGAGATTGTTGCCACTTCAAAGATATGATAAATAAATATATCCATTACTTTTTTGTGATTACTAACATATCAGTTTGTAAGATTTATGTAAAAAATTAATTGTATATTTATTATTACTCTTTGGTCTTTAGAAATTCAAGGGGTGGGCCCTACATATTAAGGTGGAGCATGAGCCATATATGAGAGAAAGTGTTAGAAGAATATTCTATTGGACAATTCTATGAGTTTGGATTCTTTATAGTCTTCCTTAATTTTTTTCTTATTCCAACATTGTATTTAGAGCTATGTCTTGCTATTTCTAACAATGAGTTTGAGTTAAGATTGTTTATCACTTAAATTTCATACAAGTATTAATTACTTTTAAATGTACTTAAGATTTCTTATTTTCTTTCAAAATTGAACATCTTGCCATTATTTATTTACTTGTAAGTCTTTTAGCATTGAATTATTGATCAAATGAGTAATTGATACCTGGCCTTTTGCAGGTTAAGATATGTGGTCATGCTACATTAGCTGCTGCACATACACTCTTCACTTTTTGTTTGTTGAATTGTGATGTCATTGAGTTTGTCACAAAATCTGGAACATTAACTGCTAGAAAGGTTGCAGATATACAAACAATTGATGGTTCGAATATTCAGAATCATGAGTCACAAGAGAGTTTTCTTATTGAATTGGATTTTCCTACCATCCCATTTACTGATTTCAACTCTGCTGAGTTTTCAGTCATTTCCAAAGCCCTGAATGGTGCCTCTGTGATTGATATAAAGAGAACAGCAACTGAAGATGATCTCATTGTAACGTGTCCTAACATTTTCTCTTTGATTTAATTTTTCTTTCATACTTAACTTTCAAAGTTCATAACTATAGTAGTTATATATGCATTGAAAATCTTCAATAAAACATACTTAAAATGAAGGATATGAACTAACTTGTGTATGATTTGTAGACCTATTGGAATCATGGCTTGTTCTTATATAATTGTTGGGTTAGATGAATAATAGGTTGTAGTATGTCTATTAAATGTTGTGTGTCTAAGTGAATCTTAATGGAAAAAATGGCATCTTTTTGTCTGGTTTTAGAATATTTTTAAGCACCTTAAAGTAATGCCTATCATGTTTCTCCTAAGATTTTGTGGTAGGAAAAGCATTGGAATGGGAAAACTATAAGAGCAGAGATATGTACATTAGCCTTGGAAGCTGCTGTCTATCACATTTGGCAACAAAATGCTATCCTTCATGGTGGGGTTTAGAAACAGAATAAAGAATTATTCAATCCATTAAGAGAGAAGTCAAAGCATGAATTGAGGCTAGAGGGGGGGTATATGAATTCCATTCTGAATAGAGCTTTATGTAGTAAATGGGGAATTTCTCTATGTGTTCTAGTGTCCCCGTGGTCTAAGTGATAGTTAAAGTAAATGGCTGAAGGTCTGTAATGTGTTGTCTAGTTGGTTTTTCTCCTTTTATGTTTGGAGTTGATGTTTAAGCATTTGTATTTTGTAAGCTTATTCTGCTCATATGGTAGCATCCCTTCAGCTGCAAGTTTCAATTGTATTGAAAATTTCTATTTATTTCAATAATATATCTAATTCATCAAACCCTGACTAGTCTTTTGAGGATTCCTAACCGATCCCATAACTTTGGAACTAGCACTTGGTTGTTTCATTCATTGAAAAGCTTATCATGTTTTGTAGGTAGTACTCTCATCTGGAGAAACCGTCGTAGAACTTCAGCCACAGTTTGATTTGATATGTAAATGTCCTGGAAGGGGGATAATTATTTCAGGGCCTGCTCCCCTAGATTCTGGATATGACTATTACTATCGATTCTTTTGCCCAAAACTTCGGGTCAATGAGGTAAAATATGTTTGGCATTTGGTCTCAAACAATGTAATGTTATTCAAGAACTTGATATATTTTCAATCTCTGTTTGCTCTCTTTATTGCATTAATAACATGTTCTGATTAGAATGAACATTGAACATCTCTGGATACATGATTCAACAAGTCATGACGGACTTTTAAGGTTGACACAGTTTAATGCACTTATTAGAGCCTGCATAATGAATTGATTAATATTATTCGATTGCAAAAAACAAACAAATGAGAGATGTTATTAGACCTAAGTGATACCCTTCACTCAAACAAATTTTGCCATGTTAAAGGATACTTCTTCATGTGTTGAATAGCTGAGTAATTCTTGGATCTAATTTTTTTTATAATGACTTTGTACCTTGGATGATACTAGAATGCAGAAATAAAATGAGAAAAAAGAACCTCCCCTTCTTGTTATTGTCTAGAATTGAAATGAAATTAGTGCAATTTCCTCTTACCTGTTTCGCTTCTTTTCAGGATCATGTTTGTGGGAGTGCAAATTGTGCCTTAGCATTGCACTGGAGCAAAAGGCTAGGGAAGTGTGATCTTGTTGCATATGCGGTATTCTTGCCTATCTTTAGTAGAATACCTATCTTTAGTGCATGCAAACTCATCGTTGTAGTTGTTGTCTTCATCATATTAATTGACATTGTTGATTCTGTTCAGGCTTCAGCTAGAAGTGGAGTAGTAAATATTCATCTCGATGAACAAAACCAAAGAGTGCTACTGCGAGGAAAAGCTGTTACTATCATGGAAGGGTCTCTATCAGTTTAGACATTTGGAGTTAAAACACCATTTTGCATGTATTTTGCAATGAAATAATTCCCCTATGACTGGAATTGAAATTTTCAATCCATAGTTGATTTAAGGTAAAAGCAGTTTATTTTCATCATTAAAAAAAAAAAATCAAAAATAGTTGTAAGGCAATCTTTGGCCTTGAGTATATTTGGGACTATAGGTAAAAACAGTTGAACAAACTTTTTTTGGCAGAGTTATTAGAGGGACTAAAATCACAATTGATCCAAACTTAGATTGTATAATTTTTGTTTTAGTCTTAAAAAATTTTATTTTATGTAACACCTTGAGATAACGGGAAAAAAATTAATGATCCAAAGAAGTCTCGGATTAAAAAAAAAAAAAAGTATATATATATATATAAGTGAATAATATAAAGGAAGGCTTTTAAAGATCATAGCTTCGGATTTGTTTGTTTATTTAATGTAATTTTTCAGCATATGAATCGCTTAAAAATAAACATCATCTTATACTTCCAAGTATAAGTTATCAATACTATCTGTAAGAACTTGAAAATTGATGGCCCGAGCCCACTAAGAAAAGTAGTGTCTTGTCCTTCAAATCAAGCCCAAACAATAAAAGGTATATATGTAGAGAGAGGGAAGATAGTTCTGGTGTAATTCTAAGCTAAGTTCAGGTCTAACGCCGAAGAGCCAAAAGTAACAAAGGAAAATAATTCACGTTGTAATTGAGAATAAAGCTCTCCTCAGTTAGGTCCGAGGTTAAGTTCTTATATATGATCGATACAAGTTCTAAGTCAGGCAATGCATTGTTCACTTTCTTGTTTATCTTCTTCTTCCAGAATCATCCCCCTTTATCGAGAGGTTCCCCCCCCCCCCCCTGTTATATATCCTCCTTCCTTGCATCCTAACCCTCCACTTGTATGCCTCAAGGCTTTCCTCAAGATATTGTTCAAATTAGAGTTTTGCTGAAGGTGGTAGAAGGGGCTATTAGCTATGAAACTATTGTTCAAATGTCATTTCCTTATTAATGCAGCTGATAAGGTGTTGCAGAGCATTCAATGCGAAGGGGGAAGGTATACCCTTATAGGAAGTTCCCTTCCACCGTCTTGGCCCCTTCCCCAGGTCTTTTCCCTTCCAATTGGGCTCTCATAAAACGCTATCTCGCATCTCTATCCCTTCTTGGGTCGATGAAGTCCCCGGGCTGAATACACTTTTACGGGTGGGATGAGGTGTGATACTTCGCATTCATTCCTCTTTAGTCCTTGGACACCCTACATTAGCCCCCTAAAGCCTTACTATCTTGACCAAAGCGTTATTCTTTTTTTAAGAGAATGATTTTTTTTTTTTTTTTTTTTTGGCTGAGAAATACGTGAATTTTATTAAAGAGAGAGATAGATAGCATCTTGAACCACGGAGTTTTCAATACATGATAGGTTTCCTCTAACCAAGTAACAAAAGTGTCAATCCCTTTGCCATGCCACCTAACATGCAGTATCTGAGTTCTTCGGAAGTCACGTAGGGTGTGGTGAGTAACTCTAATGATGTCCTCAACAGTAACTGGTGTTGTGGATGAGCCAGTGAGAGCACCTGAGATGGTTGATGAGTCGGTCTCGAAGATAACATCCTATAGTTCGATATCTCTAGCGAAGTGAGTTACTTCTTCCGTGGCCTTAGCTTCAGCTGCAAGAGGTCCCAGCGGTAGTGGGAGACAAAGAATTTGTTAATTATAAAACAAGCCACTAAATTTATAAAAACACACACAAGCACACAAATAACAAGTTCTTGGCATCTGGCATTAGATTACAGTTGATATTTCTGGCTATTTGCTTTTTTCTAAGGAGAATAATCTACTTTAATAAATTTATGAAACATGAAAAGAAGGATTTATAAGTCAATAAAATTAGAGGCATAATTTTTTTTTCCAACCGTTAACATGAAGTATTGTAATTTGTGTACAAAATATGTGTTCTCAACGATGGACTTATGTAAAAGTACGTAATATTACTCAAATTGCAAGTTACAAACAGAAACCACTCTTTTAATGTTATATTATGGTTAAATTTTACAAAATAGTAGCATGATCAAAGCCTAAATATATATATATATATATATATATGATAATTCGATAGTTATTATTGATGTGATCATTTTGTTTGATTATTTATTGGTTTTGGCTAATGAACTTCAAGCTTGTGTTAATATTTTCACTCTCATTGCCAAACATACCTGTGAAACGTATTGCCCAAGAGATGTAGAAAGAATCAAGGTTTTGAAACCCGGGCCGGACCGTACGGTCCGACCGGAAAAACCTCGAACCGCTCATTTTTGCGGTTCTTTTAGCTTCAAGAACCGCTCTATGAGAAAAAAGCAGGGACCCGTGCGAACCGCGGTCGGACCTCACGGTTTTGAGAACCATGAACGGTTCTCGCGGTTCTCACAGTTCCTTTTTTTTTATAGCAAATACCCCCTGAAATTAACCAGCATGCACTTTGGACTTTTCTCAAATCTAGAACCAAAAGATTTGTGAGGAAAAAAAAAACTGAGAAGAAGAAGATGACAAAGTAGGGGCTGTGCGAAGTTAAAGCAATAAGCTAGCAACCTAGCACAGATCGCCAGTCACGGCCTTCATCTTCGTCTTCTGCTTCTATTTCTTCTTTGTTCTTCTTTTTCTCCTTCTTCTCTTTCTTCTTTCCGTCTCCACTGCTGTGGTTTCTGAGTTTCTCACCCTTCCCTCTGTTTGTGCTTTGAATTGTTCTTTATATTTCCAAAGCCCCTTCACGTGACTTGCATTGGAAAAGAAGACTTAGAAGACAACTTTTGATTTTTGAATTAAAGATGGAAAAATGTTCAGCCGTTTGATCTTTGAGCCCATGACGTGGCACTAGGCACTTCTTTGTATTTTTCCCAGCAATGGTACAATGAACAGAGCAAGCTTTTTTTTTTTTTTTTTGATGCTGCAGGTATAGTACATTGTGGACATGACTACACAGTGCACAAATGGCCAATACCAACGGAGTTGTTGAGTTTTGACCATTCAAACTTTTTTTTTTTTTTTGAGAAAAAGACCTTTCAAACTTTGCTACATCATAATTGTGACAAAAAAATTGTAAAATATTTTGTAACACTAAATTTTTTAGGTATAAAAAAAATTGTAAATATTAATTAAAAGTACTTATAATATTTTATTTGTTACATTTTTCATGTGTGTTCTAATAGTAATAAGTATTATTGTTTACTAAAAAAAAGTTTGAATAGGAAAGAAAAATAGTGACTTAACAGATACAATTAAGTATGTAATAATTATTAAATAATTATTTTAATTTAACATTACTAAGTATCCTAATTCTTATATTATTACAATATTACTATCACAAGTTTAACTAATCAACATATAAAGAAATATTATATTTATGTGCTTAGGATAAGATATTTCTTATTTGTCTTGTGAAATTATGACGTGAAAAGATACATTTGAAAGATAGATTTCTATATTTAATTGGGCCATTTAATTTAATTTTTCTATTTATACTAATACAATATATTTATTTATATTTAAATAATTGTTAAATTAATTATGACGTCATCACGGTTCGACCCCGGTTCAACCTCGGTTCGACCTTAAAAATCTTGAACCTCTTCTTTTTACGGTTTAATAAACGCTCCGAGTCTGAAAACCTTGGAAAGAATACATGATAGGAGTATATTCTATAAATTAAGATAAAGTGGAAAAAGAAAACTGTTGAAAACCTAATGGAAATAATATGCAATAAGTTTACCCTTGTTTTTAATCGCAACTACCTTTTATAAAAAATTAGATGATTGCATTAAAAGTGCCGGGTAATTTTTTTTAACTTTTTTTTTTTTGTAAATTTTATATTATTAAATGGATTATAAATAATTAAGATAGTAATTAGTATTTAGAGTGTGGACTATGAAGTGATTTATCTTTTTTTTTTGGTATGATACTTTACTTTTAAGAGATTAAATACTACGTAAATTTTTTTTTTCACTTTTTTTTTTTCTTTTGTAAATTTTATATTATTAAGTAGGTTATAAATATTTAACGTAGTAATTAGTATTTAGAGTGTGGATTGCAGAGTGAATTATCTTTTCTTTTTCTTTTTCTCTTTGTATAGTACTTTACTTTCAAGAAATCAAGTACTAGGTAGTTTTTTTCACTTTTTTTTATATATTTTATATAATTAAGTGGATTATAAATATTTAAGATAGTAATTAGTATTTAAATTGTGGACTGTGGAGTGATTTATCTTTATCTCTCTTTTTTTTTTCATTTTTTTGTATGGTACTTTACTTTTAAGAAATCAAATACTAGGAAAAAGAAAATTTTCACTTTTTTTTTCTTTTGTAAATTTTATATTATTAAGTGAATTATAAATATTTAAGATAGTAATTAGTATTAAGAGTATGGAATGCGGAGTGATTTATCTTTATCCATTGTTATTCTTTTTCTTTTTGCACATTACTTTATTTTCCAGAAATCAAGTACTAGGTAAATGTTTTTTTCTTTCACTTTTTTTTTCTTTTGTAAATTTTATATTATTAAGTGAATTATAAATATTTAAGATAGTAATTAGTATTTATATTGTGGGTTATGGAGTGATTTTTCTTTTTCTTTTTGTATTTTTTCACTTTTTTTTTCGTTTGAAAATTTTATATTATTAAGTGAATTATAAATATTTAAGATAGTAATTAGCATTTATATTGTGGGCTATGGAGTGATTTATCTTTTTCTTTTTATATGGTACTTTATTTTCAAGAAATCAAGTACTGGGTAAATTTTTTTTCACTTTTTTTTTCTTTTCTAAATTTTATATTATTAAGTGAATTATAAATATTTAGTATAGTAATTAGTATTTAGAGTATGGACTATGGGGTGATTTAACTTTATATATTTTTTCTTTCTGTATGGTACTTTACTTTCAAGAAATCAAGTATTGAGTAATTTTTTTTCTTGTTTAAATTTTATGTTATTAAATGAATTATAAATATTTAAGTTAATAATTAATATTTAGAGTGTGGACCTTGGAGTGATTTATCTTTTTCTTTTTCTTTTTCTTTTTCTTTTTTTCTTTTGTATGGTACTTTACTTTCAAGAAATCGAGTACTGGGTAAAAAAAAAAATTCACTTTTTTTTTCTTTTGTAAATTTTATATTATGAAGTGGATTATAAATATCTAAGTCATTTTTTAGGTCATAAGGGTATTTTGGTTACTTTTTAGGTTATAAGGTCATTTTAGTCATTTTTTTGTTTCAAGGTCATTTCGGTCAATTTCTAAATTTCAAGGTCATGTGGTCATTTTTTTTGTCCTAGGGGTATTTTGGTAATTTTTTAGGTGTCATTGTTATTTCGGTCATTTTTTTGGTTTTATGGTAATTTTGGTCCTTTTTTAATTTTTTAGGGTCACTTGGTCAATTTTTTCCTAAGGGTATTTTGGTCATTTTTTAAGTTTCATGGTTATTTCGGTCACTTTTTGGGTTTTATAGTAATTTTGGAATTTTTTTTTTTTTTGAGTTTTAGGGTGATTTTGTCATTTTTTAGGTTCTAAGGGTATTTCGGCCAGTTACGGAAAAATCTGAGGTGGCAAACAACATGTCCTACTTGCTGACATGCGCTGACGTGGATATTAAAATAAGTGGAAATACTATTTTCATCCCTACATTTTCACCTCATTTCTACTTTGGTACCTACTTTTTATTCTTACCACTTTTAGTTCTTATTTTGAAAAACACGTTTCGTTTTAGTCCCTACCGTCATTTCACTAACAGAAATATCCTATGTGGCAAACAGATTGCAGTGTTGACAAATGGATTGATGAGGTGGCCAATAAAATAATAATAAATTTTGTTACTTGGCATTTAAATAATGCCACGTCAGCATTTTAAATATTAAAAAAAGCCATGTCAGAAAACAATTAAAAAAAATTTAAAACTTGTGATTTTTCTGTGTTCAGCATTTTAAACGGATTGATGATTATTCTCAAAATAATTTATCAATTTCAACAAAAAAAGAAAATTATGAATATAAGCCCAGATTCATGAGATTTAAACATGAGATCTGTGTTCATCTTTAACAAGAACATGAGATTTAAATTATGAATATAAGCCCAGATCAATATGAATATAGATCTGTGTTCATCTTTAACAAGAACACTATATAACACAGACCCAAATTCATGAGATTTAAACATAAGAACATATGCCCAGATTTCTTAGCATTTTCTTGTCAACCAAACACAACCCCAATAAGAATACAAACACAAATCCAGCAGCAAATCTTTCTTGTCAACCAAACAAAAAAAAAAAGAAAAGAAAAAGAAAAACACAAACCCAAATATCAACAAGAATAGAAACACAAACCTGGCAACAACCCAATAACCAAATCCAAAACCTAAACCAAAAATATGGGTAACCGATTCTAGTGGAAGCAAAAACAGCATGGTCGATGTGGTGAATTACTTGGTGAAGAGGAAATCGAAGAGAGCAGAATCGATAGGACTGGCTTCAGAGAGAGCAAAATCTAGTCGAAGCAGAATCGGCGTGGTCAATATGGTGGATTTGGTGGATATTTTGATCAACACTGAAACTCGTCGATCAGTGAAACCCAAGTTTTCTCATGTTTTTAGAGAAACCAAACACAAAACCCACCACCAAACTAGATCCGAACCACCAAACCCAAATCCTAGATCCAAAACCCATCAATCAGTGATCAGAGAAACCCAAAAATTCGAAACCTCTAAACCCAAACATCCATTGATCAGTGACCTCCATTTGAGTGAGAGAGAGACCCACTGAAAAAGAAAAATTTAAGGAAAGTGAGAGAGAGTTTGGGGAAGACGTACTATGTGATTTTGCGTTTGACCCACTGTATTCTTGCTGGGCTTGTGTTTGGTTGACAAGAAAATGCTAAGAAATCTGGGCTTATATTCATAATTTTCTTTTTTCTTTTTTTTGTTAAAATTGATAAATTATTTTAAGAATAATCATCAATCCGTTTAAAATGTTGAACACAGAAAAATCATAAGTTTAAAATTTTGTTTTCATTGTTTTTCTGACATGGCTTTTTTTAATATTTAAAATGCTGACGTGGCATTATTTAAATGCCAAATAACAAAATTTATTATTATTTTATTGGCCACCTCATCAATCCGTTTGCCAATACTACAATCTGTTTGCCACGTAAGATATTTCTATTAGTGAGATGACGGAAGGGACCAAAACGAAACGTGTTTTTCAAAATAAGGGCTAAAGTGGTAAAAGTAAAAAGTAGGGATCAAAGTGAAAATGAGGTGAAAATGTAGGGCGAAAATAGTATTTTTGCCTATTAAAATATTATTAAAAAAACTTATTTAGCATTTTTGAAATGCCACGTCAGATTTAAATTAATAAAAAATTAAAACAAAAATCCAGATCAAAAATTTTAAAATAAAAAATAAATAAACATTAATTTAATTAAATTAAGAAGAAAAAAAAAAAAAGCTTTTTTCAGTTTAAAAAATTGAGTTCCTATCACAAAAAATCCCACAAACCCCAACCCAGATCAAAATTGAGTTTTTATCTCTCTGATTTCTTTTTCATCTGCCCCAAACCCAGACCACCCATGGCCAAAGATCCATCCCAAAATCAAAACAACCATCCCAAAATCCCTACTTTAACCCGACTGAGAGAGAAAGAAGGTAGAGTAGATTGAGAACGTGAGAGAGAGGGAGATACAGATCGAGAGAAAGAACCAACGAGTAGATGCCAGAAAGGGTTTGGGTGGTGGATCAGTTTGGAGCCGCCGAGTTTTTGGCTTTCCTAGAGAATCCGAATCCTGGAGAAACAGAGTTTTTGGGTTTCTTGGAGTTTTTGAAATTCTAGGTTTCTTGAAGCAGTCGAGCTTTTGGGTTTGGAGCCACTGAGTTTTTGGGTTTCTTGGAGAATCCAAAAATAGCTCTCTCAATGGAGGCAGTGGAGTCAGTTAGGGTGGTGAGTCGATTTGGCTGGCGGGTGTGCTGTGTTCACCAAGACGATAGGTGTGCTGTGTTGTCGTGGCCCAGATCGGCGGTGGTGCTGTGTTGTCGTGGCCCAGATCGGTGGTGGTTTGTTTTGTTGTTGTGAAGCCCAGATCAGTGGTTCTCACACCTCTCTCTACCTCACCCTCACTCTTTTCCTCTCTCTAAGATTGATTTGGAAGTTTTTAGCTTAGGATTTTTGTGGATTTGATTTAAGGCTTTGTTGGTTGCTGGGAAATTTTGGAAGATTAAGGAAGATTTGATTTGATGGTGGTGCTTTGCTGGTTGCTTGGGTTTATGGATATGATTGCTGGAGATATAGGTTTGGGGTTTGGTTGATATCTGGGTTTGGGGTTTGGTTCTTTGCTCTGGAGATTGATTATGGGGAAGAACACAAAGAACAAGAACATGTTTAGAAAAAATAATGAAAGGAATTAAAAAAGAAAAAAAAAAAGACAAGAAAGACATTCAATTAATTTATTTTGTTTTGATGTATTTAGTTATAAAGAAAGCACAAGAATACAGAAAATGATAAGAAAATAAATATTAATTTGCTAAGAATATGAATCATAGTATGAGGAAGAACACAAAAAACATGAATATGTTCTTCTAAAAAAAAAATTAGATTAATTTTTTTTTTTTGGAATAGGAACTCATTTTTTTAAACTAAAAAATCTTTTTTTTTCCTTAATTTAATTAAATTAATGTTTTTTTTTTAATTTCTAACTTGGATTTTTTGTTTTAATTTTTTATTAATTTAAATCTGACGTGGCATTTTAAAAATGCTAAATAATTTTTTTTAATAATATTTTAATATCCACGTCAGCGTCATGTCAGCAAGTAGGACACGCCGTTTGCCATCTCAGCTTTTTTCGTAACTAGGTTGACGGTAGAGACTATTTTAAAAACGATTTTAAAAAGTCAGTGACTAACCTAGGAGCAAAATCAATTTAGGGACCAAATCGAGAAATGACCCAAAATGTAGGGACCAAAAGAGTATTTACGCCAATAAAAATTGAACCATCAAACGTGACAAAAGTACATTCACATATGATTTTGGTACTGCACAATTTGAAGATGGTACCATCAAATGTTAAAAAAATACGAGTACAACCGAATGTGGCAAAAGTACTGTTATATGTGATATTGGTAGTGCTTAATGTGATAATGGAACCATCGAATGTGAGAAAAAAAAAATAAGGGAACTATCGAATGTGACAAAAATATGGTTACATGTGATGTTGGTACTGCCCAAATCTCAATGTGACGATGAAATTGTCAAATGTGAGTAAAAATTAAAGTACCACTAAATGTGAGAAAAACACAGTCAAATAAGATGTTAGTACTGCCCAATGTGACAATGGAACCATTAAATGTAAGAAAACAAAAATAAGGGAACCATCGAATGTGACAAATGTACAGTCACATGTGATGTTGGTACTGCGTAATTTAAGGATGGTACTATCAAATATGAGAAAAAAATACAAGTACAACCAAATGTGGCAAAAGTATGGTAAAATGTGATGTTAGTACTGCCCAATGTGACAATGGAACCATCAAATGTGAGAAAAAATAACAGAACTATCAAATGTGACAAAAATACAATTACATGTGATGTTGGTACCGCCCAATGTAACAATGGAACAGCCAAATGTGAGGAAAAAATTACAGTACCACCGAATGTGAGAAAAATACGATTAAATGTGATGTTGGTACTGCCTAATATGACAATGGAACCATCAAATGTGAGAAAAAAAATAAGGGAACCAACGAATGTAACAAAAGTACAGTCACATGTTATGTTGGTACTGAATAATGTGATGATAATACCATCAAATGTGAAAAAAATAAAGGAACCACCGAATGTGACAAAAGTACAGTTACATGTGATGTTAGTACTGTACAATGTGATGATGGTATCATTAAATGTGAGAAAAAAAAAAAAAAAAAAAGGGAATCGTCGAATGTGACAAAAGTACAGTCATATGTGATGTTGGTATTGCAAAATATGAAAATGGTACCATCAAATGTGAAAAAAGTAAGAGAACCACCGAATATGACAAAAGTATAATCACATGTGATTTTAGTACTACATAATATGAGGATGGTACTATCAAATGTGATGTTTTAATAACCTAATATAGTAGGTTACCTACTAGTGAGTATCGTACAAAAAAAAAAAAAAAAAAAAAAAAAAAAAAAAAAAAAAAAGAGGAGTACGGTAGAATTACCATACTGTGAAACGTATTGCCCAAGAGATGTAAAAAGAATACATGACAGGAGAATATTCTATAAATTAAGACAAAGTGGAAAAAGAAAACCGTTGAAAACCTAATGGAAAAAATACAATAAGTTTACCACGGTTTTTAATCGCAACTACCTTTTATAAAAAATTAGATGATTGCATTAAAAGTGATTCCTTAATCGTTTAATATGGAATATATGCTAAACGCTTGCATAGCAAATCTCAGAAATTTTGGAATTGATTACTCACTAATAAATTTTGGGATTTAAAGGTAAGAGAGGGAAACGAATGACAATCACAACAAAATATCCCCTATAACATCTTGAAAAAAAAATCCCTAACAATGAAAAATGTTATAATTTCCATATTCAACTTATTTGTACTCCAAGGGCAAAAAAAAGGAAGTCAATGGAATAAGGGTTTTTTTTTTTTTTTTACTAAATAAAAAGAATTATGGTCTAGTTAATTGCATGATATCTTGTGCACGAATTTATACGTTCAATTCTTCTTCTTCTTCTTTTTTTTTTTTTTCCCTTTTTTAATATTCGTTTTTGCTTTATTGACTGATTTAGACCCACTTGATTAAGGCTTATATCCAACCAGAACCGTTTATCACGTCAGATAATTAACCACCTTTCATGATCATTCTCACCCACCCTTTATTTCAAGTTTCAAGTTTCAACAATGTGAGGGAAAAAATAAACACACATATATAAAATATGAGCAATGTTACAACTGAAAATTACAAACTATTTTACAATATTTCTATAAAATTGTTAATATTTAATTTTCATTTAAACCCACCATTAACATTACTTTTTCACTTATCAATAACTATTCATCACATTAGCAATTTGTGAAAATTAGTTTTTGTAAAATAATTTGTAACTCTAAAATTTTCCATAAAGTATATATTTTGAACCAAATCAGTACCATGATTTTTGGCAAAAAAGATACATAAGAATAATTCATTTCCCCTAATATCAAACATTACCATTTTTCACCACCACATACTGCATATATATACAGCCACAACCCTTTCTTCCAAAACCATCTTAATTGCTAGACCTTCGTGATCTCTGTTCTTTCCCTTCCATTAAAAATCTTGTTTCTTTCTCTTCCTTTCAACCCCAAGAATGGCACTAGAAGCAACAACCAAGAGTGTGAATTTCCCTAAGCGAGCCTATGTGACCTTTTTGGCTGGTGCTGGAGACTATGTGAAAGGTGTGGTTGGTTTGGCTAAGGGCCTAAGAAAGGCCAAGTCTGCCTATCCTCTTGTGGTGGCCATGTTGCCGGATGTGCCTGAGGAGCACCGTTGCATCCTTGAATCTCAGGGATGTATTTTACGTGAGATTGTGCCTTTAAGCCCTCCAGAGAAC
This sequence comes from Lithocarpus polystachyus, assembly GCA_033629205.1. Taxonomy (NCBI): domain Eukaryota; kingdom Viridiplantae; phylum Streptophyta; class Magnoliopsida; order Fagales; family Fagaceae; genus Lithocarpus; species Lithocarpus polystachyus. The sequence goes on along the minus strand of CM066163.1, from coordinate 106,483,903 downwards.
CACACTACTAAGTTTGCTATGGCATACTATGTCATCAACTACTCAAAACTTCGTATTTGGGAGGTAAATCTTTGCTACACAATATATGTTCATGATTTCATGCGCGATATATACATTTTTTTTTTATTGATGTTCACATTTAAAACATGAAATACACAACCATGTTTTTATATCTTTTCTTTCAAAGCACTTGTTCTACCAAGTATATTATATCTTCTTTTTTCTATATATTGTATGCTATAATTAATAAGTGATTTGATTATTGGCATTTGGCATGTAGTTTGAGGAGTATGACAAGTTGATCTACTTGGATGGTGACATACAAGTTTTTGGCAATATTGATCACCTATTTGACTTGCCTGATGGATACTTTTATGCTGTGATGGATTGCTTTTGTGAGAATACATGGATCAATTCTACTCAACACAACATTGGCTATTGCCAACAGTGCCCAGAGAGGGTTCAGTGGCCAGCTGAGTTGGTCTCACCTCCTCCACTTTACTTCAATGCAGGCATGTTTGTCTACGAGCCAAAACTTTCAACTTACCATGATATTTTGGAGACTGTCAAAGTCACCCCTCCTACTTTATTTGCTGAGCAGGTAATTTTAATTTAATTTTTGTTTATATATTATATACTATCATTACCATATTTTCAATTTGTTTCACTAAAAAATATACTAAATTTTGGGTTATCTTTTGTAGGACTTCCTTAACATGTACTTTAAGGACATTTATAAGCCCATCCCTCCCATATACAACCTTGTTTTAGCCATGCTGTGGCGCCACCCTGAAAATTTCAACTTTGATGAAATAAAAGTAGCCCACTATTGTGCTGCGGTATGTTAATCTGTTGGTTGATTTCAATTATAGCATCTTATACTTAATTAGTATTATATTACTAATAATTAATTTGTCTCCTCGTGTTTATGATAAAGGGTTCAAAGCCTTGGAGGTACACTGGGAAAGAAGAAAACATGCAGAGGGAAGATATCAAGAATCTAGTGAAAAAATGGTGGGATATTTATGAGGATGAGTCTTTGGATTATAAGAATATCATTGCTGATCATGAAAAGAATGCTCCATCGGCTGCTTGATTAGTGTTATTTTTTTCTATGTTGCAGTTTTAGCATTGTTAAGTGCTACCACTTGTCCCTTTTTTTTTTTTTTTTTTGAGAGAGACAAGTAGGGTAGATTGCTATTTTAGATATAGCCAAAATAATCAGTGTGGGATATCAATGCGTTTTTATTAGCCATTGTTCCCCGAATTATCTCGTTTTTAATTACTATATGTTTAATGTGACAGTCTTTTTCAATTCTATGAAATTAGTGAGAATTTTTATGGTTAATCTTTTGCTATCATAATTAAGATCTTTTTAAATCTTAAACCTTGCAACTTGATTAATATTTCTTTTTTGAAGTAAAGGTTATGTAACAAAAATCAGTAATTTAATTAATTCCTTAAGAAACTATACGTTTTAGAACCATTAAAATCCATTAATGAATGGCATTGTGTCACCATTCATTTACCATCAAGAGTGTGCGTAATTTTCTGCCTTTCCTAACTTGTCCAGACTACTGACTTACACTGGATGATGAGGCTTATGTACTTTACAATTAAGGCTCTATCTAAGTCGTTGATCAAGTAAGAAAAGCAATGACTATATATACTTGACAATCAAGGTCGTAAGTTTCTGCTTTCCTAACTTATCAGGACCACCTACTTTGTACTCAAAACTCAATCTAAAGTAGTTGATCAAGTAAGGAAAGCAATAACATTATATATTTTACAATCAAGGTGTTATTTACATAATTGTATTTACATATTTCACTCCTTAAATAGCTCCTTTAATGTTGGAAAGTAATCTCACTACAAAATACTTTCAAATGATTTTTCTTTATTTGTTTTTGAAAGATTCACTTTCCCATTATTTGTTATTTTCACCCATCATTTTTTTTTAATTATTTGATAATTAAAATAAGGAAGGGAAAATTTAAACCCCGAACCTCTTAGTTGAAAACATTTCAACACCCAAAGGTATCCTACAAGGGGCTTGGCACTCTTTACTTTAGCTCAAAGAATTGTTTTTGTGTTCTTTTTTAATGGTGCCAAATTACAATGAAAATGTTTGTTTTCCTTTACATCAAATCATGTATTTCATTTCAATGTGCTCTTTCAAAATTTATGGTATAATAGTTAGCTTCATATCAAAAGTGAAGATTTAGGAGTTAATTGCAGAAAGAATAGTATCTTGAGATCAACTTTTCTCTTTTGCACAAATTAGTCATCATACAATCTCAGTAAATCATACTTTTCTCTAAACTTCCTTTTCACATATTTTTCTTCCATGCTAACAAAAGAAGATACTACAAACTTCATTTTTCGCCATTCCTCTTTACCTCGCTACTTTTCTCACTAAATTTGTCAAACACACTGTAGCAACCATACTGAAAGTATCCTCTCTTCTTTTTGCCACATTGAAAAATATCCTAAACATATAGAAAAACAAATCTTACCAAAAAAATAAGTAAAAACTACGCCAATTTTAGCTTCTATGTTTTTTTTTTTTTTTTTTCTTATAACAAATGGAGAGAGGATTTTGAACCCAGGTTTATCTCATAGAAAAATTGGGAAATGTCACTGAGCCTGAGACCTATGTGTTGAGAAATGCTGAACTTTTTTGGCTCAATCTTTGCATACAAAAAGATGGAATCAATGTCAGTAATATGACAGGAAAATTCTATAAGAAGCCAAAAAAGTCTGACAACAAGAGGACCATTTTCTTCCTTGGTTAATTTCTATCATGAGCCATTTTTAAATATTCAACAATGTAGAACATTTGTTTTCCAAATGAGCCACATTTATTTTCTCACATTAGTTCACCCTCTTTGTAGCAAATTGTTTCTGGGGCAGTGCTCTCCAACCAATATCCCGCCTGTAGAATCCTCCCGGCCAATTAATTTCCTCAACAGCTTGGTAAGCTCGTTCCCGTGCCTCTTCAAGATCTGTTCCCTTGGCAGTAACCCCAAGAACGCGTCCTCCTGTGGCAATGAAATTGCCATCCGAGTCTTGGGCAGTTCCAGCATGAAATATCTGAACACATGGAGCAACATGCTCCGCTTCCTCAAGATTTCGAATCACAGATCCTTTCTCATAGGCCCCTGGGTAACCCTTACTTGCCATTACCACCACCATGGCAGAACCTGGGGACCAGTTCAAGGATACCCCACTCAGCTCTCCTCTACAAGCTGCAAGCAAAACTTGTGCCAGATCAGACTCCAGCCGAACCATCAAGACCTGTTCATCATTAAGGGCAAACAAGGCCAAAAGAATCCAGTTCAATATGTCACCAACAACATAAATTTTCTTTTGACAACTAAGAGGGTTACTGGGAAGTGCCAAAAAGGTGTCATGAACAATGTCATTGACACACTGTAATGCCTTAACCCTTAAGTTGATAACATATGGTTATAGCCACAGCAAAAACATGGATCTCTAAAGCAGACCCATTCAAAAAGTTTGTGTATGCAATTGAACCCATATGTTTATAGAGTACGTACACAATATATCTTATATCATGTCGGCACTATACTAATTAGAGAAAAGGCAAACCAGAATTTGGCATTATAAAAGAAGATTAACTAAATGATCTGCCTTTAACTTATATTATTCTCTTCTTACCTATCTCACTACCTCAGCCATGATATTCACATGCTACATGGTACAATATTTACACTAGCCTAACACTTTGGGCAATATATCAACTTATCCACCACCTACTTTTAAAAACCAATCTTAAAGAAAGTTCATTGTGAAAGAATTGCAGATTAATATAAGCAAAGAAAAGTAAAATTTCCTGACTTCCCAAACAGTAACAGCACCATAGCTAACTGAACTAAGTTAGCCATACAGGATTGAATTTTGAAGTCAAAAAAATTTATGAAGATACCACATTCAAATCCTGACCACAATTTGCGTCCTGCTATTATGCTTCAAAGCCAGCAGGGTCCACAGTATCTAATTATACGTTGAACCATAGATTAAATATCAATTTAGTGTCTGTTAACTGACCTGGCATTCTGGATCTCCAAAGCGCACATTGTACTCAATCAGCTTTGGTAAGCCAGACTTCTTCTCAATCATAAGCCCCGCATACAAAACCCCAACAAACTTACACCCCTCTGCAGCCATTCCATTTACTGTAGGAAGAATTATAGATTTCATGACCAATGCCTGAAGTTCTTTTGTTAAGATGGGTGCTGGAGAATATGCCCCCATCCCACCAGTATTGGGCCCTGTATCGCCATCTCCAACTCGTTTATGGTCCTGAGCAGACTCTAGAGGTATGGCATTCTCTCCATCCACCAGGGCAAAAAAAGATGCTTCTTCTCCTTCTAGATATTCTTCAACAATGACACGGCAACCTGCAGAACCAAAATCACCCTTCACAAGCATTGAGTCAACAGCTTCACATGCTTCCTCCACACTCATAGCAACAACAACTCCTTTTCCAGCTGCCAATCCATCCGCTTTGATAACAATTGGTGCTCCTTGCTCTTGAATGTATTTCTTTGCAGCAGATGGATCTGTAAATGTTTTATACTGCACAATTGAACAATAAATTCTTAAGGAAATTTGTGGGAAAATGGTGACACAATAATGAGAAAGCAAAGAAATTGCAGACTTGAAATTTGTTAAAATAGAAAAAGATAGTAGAAATAACAGTCAAAAGAAAGGAAAGAAATGCCCATTAAAAAAATGAGACAAAGAATATTGATGGCAATAGGGAAAACTGGGGTCAATTCTCACTTTTTCAGTCCAATAGAGAAGAAACTACACACACACACAAATATAAGCAGAAATAGCATACCAATGTGCCACTATAAGGAACTTTAGAAAATGAAAGCTACAATAATTCGCACTAAAGTTCTAAAAAAAATTTAACATAAAGAGATGAAGGGAGATTGCTCTTCTCTTGGTCTGATGGATAAAAGAAAGGAGGACAAACCTTAGCAGTAGGAATTCCATATTTGTCACACAAATTCTTCATGAAGTTTTTGGAACCTTCCAAGGCAGCAGCCTCTGCTGAAGGGCCAAAAGTTGGAATTCCAGCCTTAACCAGATCATTTGCAAGGCCTGAAACAAGAGGAGCCTCTGGTCCCACAACAACCAGCCCCACGCCCCATTTGTGGCAGAAGGATATTACAGCCGTGCTGTCAAAGATGTCAAGGTCTGAAATACAAGTGGCATTCCCTGAGTTGGAAATCCCAACATTACCAGGTGCGCAGAAGACAGCATCACAGGAGGGAGATCGCCGCAAAGCATAACAAAGTGCATGTTCCCTTCCCCCTCCACCAATGACCAAAACTACTACCCTCTCTTCTGCAACATTAGTAAATAAAGAGGACCAATTAATTACTATGCAAAGTAGATTAAACCAATACCTCATATCTTTGCATGAATCAACAGTAATTTTCAAAAAATAATAACTCCTTAAACTTGACTAGTGTTAATGATGGTGACAAGACCACTGATTCCTCCAACCTCCTTGCAGAGAAGTTTTTCAAAAATAAATAAATAAGCTTTCAGGACAATTGTTAACTTATCAGTCATTAAAGTGATGCAGAGCTAATAATATATTTTCTCCCCTAGCATGAATAAGAACAACCATATTTGAACAACATCAAAACAAATCCTCAGCCTCTCAAGTCTCGCCACCATAGGTCCATAGCCAAGGTCAAGAAACCCTCAATGCTAAATTCAGACAGAGAATCAATGTGTATGCGCAAGCATACACATGATACATCTGGCTTCAACAGGGAACCTCAAATCAACACTTACTAAACAAATGGACTAATATGTGAATAAAACTCCTGCAATATCAGGTATGGATTCGCTACTACTATTGATGTGGCCAAGCACATTGCTAATTATTACAGTTGGTCAATTTACATGGAAAGGGCCAATAACTAAAAAGCTAGTTAAAGAAAACTAAATATATATGTGCTTCTTCAACAGATTACTCCAAGTAAAGCTTAACACATAATAGCTCATGCACTTAAAACCACTTCAAAGCCTAATAATTATTTATCAAGCCAACCACAAGAACAGATTTTGACTTTATTCAAAGAAAGCCCATTTACCAATTTTTTCATATAATTGTAATTTTCTCTAAAAATATAGCAAAATATTTGAGAAATAGCTAGAAATTAAAAAGACAAATATATAAGCTTTTTTTGCACTGATAAGTTTGAGAAATAACGGGAGAATTCACAGAATTTTAGCAGAATCATTCAACATAATACAGTAATACTACTCAACAACAACACTAATCACAATAATAATTCGCAATATTTTTTTTTCAAATACTGTAACTTTCCCTTAAATTTATCAAATTATTTGTGGAAATAGAACATATAGATTAATACAAATAAAAAAGAAGAAGATATACTTACGAGAAGCAGAGTTGTTGGTTTGATCAAGAGAGACGGACGGTTGAGATTTGAGAGAAGAGCAGATGAAGGGAGAGGAAGACGATCGTGAGCCGTTGAATGAGGGAGAGCGATGATTGGTTGAAATGGAATAGAGGGTACCCACAGAGTACGAGGAAGTGTTGTTGCTGTAGTTGTTGTTGTTAGCGACAGCAAAGTTGTGAGCAAAGGGCTTCGGAAATCGCAGGTTGTTGTTGATGTAGTTGTAGTTGTAGCTGTAGTTGTGTAGTCTCAGTGAAGGTCCGAGGTTGAAGGTGGTAGTGGCGCAAGACATGTGTTTTTTTTTTTTTTTTGGTCTGTTGCTGTTGGGGAATTGGAGGAATGGCACTCACCGTCGCCGCGTCCGCCGCCGCCGCCGCCGCCGCCTAGGAACTTATCTGGTCGGGCTGATGGGTTCACGATGACCTGCTCTGCGATTCTGGGAGAGTGACCTTCGTGGGGTTTTGGTTTTTTGTTTTTATAACTTGGCTGAAACGGTGTCGTATTGGAGCTTCAGTTTTGCATTTTTTTGAACTTTGTTGACAGGTCTGCTCTTGGTATATAAGTATTCTCTCCTTCGTAAAAACGGTGTGGTTTCAGGTTTGGGCGGATTTGACAAAAACAAAATTCTTCAGTGTCACTTGTAGAAACTAAATATGGGAACTAAACATCAGATGTAAAATCAAGTTTTAGGAATTTTGAGCGTAAAATTTAAACAACCCCAAATTTTAGTTTTATAGTTTAAACTTAGCATACTATTAGTTTTATAGTTTTTTTTTTTTTTTTCTATAGATTTTTAGATAAAGATTCTCTTATGCTAATATATATATATATATATATATATATATATAGATTCTATTGAGTTTCTTTTAAACGCCTTAGTTCTAATACTTTAGGAACGATGATTGACCTTCAACCGTCTTATTAGAGTCTATTACATGTATTCTTCTCCACTATTCAATTTTTTAAAATAAAGCTTATGGTTTTTATTTATGAAAGGGGGGTGTTTATGGTTTATGAATCATAAAATGTCATTTATGTTACCAATGATGAAAACAGTTTATGAATAAAAGTGAAGTTATACTACTAATCCCAAAGAAAATGACAAAAAAAGAAATTGAGTTTTATTTTTTCTACTTAATGGTAAAAAATATTTTACCTAATTAGATGAAAGAAAATTAATACATAAATTTTCTAGATGAAGGGAATAAATATCTCAAACAAAGGGCGATAGAAATGGAAAAGAGAGGGTGAGCGTTTCTTGGCTCAAAACTAAAAATACTTTCTTTTCTTATAAGGTGTCTTGATAGATGATAAGAATAATTTATACTTAGATCATTCTCTCTTGCCATGCTCAACAATCATAGAATATGTGTGTTGGCATAATCACATCAAAAAAAGATCTAAAAACAGAGCAGTCTGATCGTGCAATTCGTGACCTGTAAGTAATGTATATTTTATGCTTACATGGATCCATCACTTTTCGTAGACTACTTATAATCGCACAAGGTAAAAATTGAGAAATTTGGTATGAGACTGTTTAGTATTTTTAATTGTTTTAAGGATGAATCAGGTCCTACCTGTTTGATCCACAAATACCCAACCAGCCTTGAACCTTCAACCTAGTTTGTCACAAACAAACTGGGTTGACAAATTGGGTTAAGAACCATCATGAAACATTGAAACCCAACACAATATACGTGCTATCCACATTAAATAACATAATTCACTACCTAATCCTAAGGCCAAAATTGAAAATTAACTCCATTTGCCAAACAATATAATTAGTAGGCACTGTTTTCAAACTATATTTTTTACTAACATCTCGAGTATAAAAGACTTGATTTAGGGTCTATAAATCGAATCTTAAAGAATCGATTTTCATGGTCTGATCATCTCTGATGTGGCATTTTATCCACGTGGTGACCACCTAGAAATCGAGTCTCTAAGACTCAATTTCATAGCATTATTTTTCCTTCTTTCTCTTTCTTTTCCCCTCTGTCTCTTTCACCTGAGTTTACCAAGCTAACAAACAAAGAAAAAGAAGCCACAGCCGTCACACCATCAATTCGAGCCTCCCTTCAGATCTGCTAGTTTTTCTCCATCCTTTCACGAAACTAATGTTGCAAATCTCTTCTTTGGCCTCTGATTTGCAAAACCCGAGAGTTCAATCTCCATTTCAAAGACACGTGCCACCACGCGTGGTGGCCGTCGACCCACGAGCAGTCACAGATTTCCCGTCGACTGGTGGTTCATGAAACCAACGCCACAGATCTCTTCTTCAACCTCCGATGTGTAAAACCCAAGAGGCAAGCGTCCATCTTCAGCCTGACGCACCTCCACGTGCGGCTTGAAGTTTTGCAGTCGACCCACACGCCATCAAAGATCGTCATTGGCTGTGTTGCTCCAATTCCGAATAACCCATGCCTTTTTCCTGCACTTTCAGAACCCAAGAACTATGCTGGTAGTGGTTCTTGTGGGTTTTGGAGTTTTCGTCACTTTGTATTTATTTATTATTTTTTTTTTTTTTTGTGGCTTCTAGGTTTTTTTCTGTTTGTGGCTTGTAGGATAAATTGAGCTGTCTTGATATAAATCGAGTCTTAAAGACTCAATTTTCAGGTAGTCACCACGTGTCAAAAATGTCACATCAGACATGATCAGACCATAAAAATCTAGTCTTTGAGACTTGATTTATAGGCTCTAAATCAAGTCTTTTATACTCGAGATGTTAGTAAAAAATATAGTTTGAAAATAGTGCCTACTAATTATATTGTTTGGCAAATGGTGTTAATTTTTAATTTTGGCCTAATCCTAACATCTTTTTTCCTTGAAAGCCCAATTCAAATCCAAATTAAACTAAGCCCAAAATTCATTTCTTTTAATCAAACCCGTCAGTTTTCTTTAAAAGGCCCAATAGCCCATCAAACGCAACTCTTGTTTTAAAAAAATCAAAAAAATCGAAAGGCTACTGGACTGAGCAAACCTTTTTATTATTTTGGTAGTGGATTTCTTTAGGCTTTAACAATTATGCATAAAATTGCGTTGTTAGAGACAATTTTTTTTACAAATTGTGAAGATGATGAATTGCTATCCTGTGTGACTTTTATTATACACCAATTACAACATCTTATCACATTTATTATACACCACATCTTATGTTGATTGTTGTGAAAAAAAAGTTCCTTAAAAAATTGTCACTCATCTTGTTGTGCATAGTAAAATCCTTGATAATTTGGAAATTGTGGGGCCTTAGCCAATAAGGTAGCTGTGGGAAGAAAAGGGCCCATTGGTATAATGGCCGAAGTGAAAAGTATCATTCCCAACCAAGTCAACCATAAGATACATGTTTCTTAATTCCATTTAAATAAATCTTTGCATAATCAACAACTAAGAACATGTTTTGTTTTATTTTATTTTAATATCTGCTTATTTGCTAGGAGTTTTGTAACTCAATTAGCACCTCTAAGTGTTTCCAACAAAAATGTTCACGGTTTAAATCGTTTCTTTTCCAATTAATCTCAATAATTTTAGTTATAATAATTCTTTTTAGACCATTTTTTTTAAATAAACCAATTAAATATTAAGCTCATCTAGACATAGCAAAATCAAAATTGAACTATGCTGGACAGTTGGGGTGTAGGACAACTTTTTTTTTTTTTAAATAATTTGATGAGTCAACGACCTTTGTATAAACCCTTAGCTAATTATGAATGCAAAAAAGAGGGTTCAAAAAGAGTATGGCCCCAAAATTTACCAAACACATTTATCAGTCTTGGGCTAGACTGAAGTCCAATGGCCCAAAAAACCTACACCAGCCTAGAGAGAGAAAGGAAAAAGGGAAATGCTGCACAGGTACAAGAACTTCTCTGATCATGCCGTAAATTGAACGCTTTCAACAGCATAGACAAAGGCATCGCTACACATGCATCACAATTCACATGCACATCCCTGCCATCTAAGATTCAGTTTCAGCTAATGAAATTGAATTATAGTCTGACTTGGATATAAGACAAGACAGACATGCAACCTTTGAGTTTAGCAGATTTAAGATTTAAAGCAAGGTACAAGTTGAGATTATTATGATTGGTACAAGAACCAAGTAGGTGCCACTTTAAAAAAAATCAAGATGCACCTCACAAGGTGGCAACCACATGCAATCTAAGAACTGTTTCAGTTCATGAGATTGAATTATAGTCTGACTTTGATATAAGATATGAGAGACTTGCAACTTTTGACTTCAGCAGATTGAAAATCAACGCAAGGTACAGGTTATGATAATTATGCAAGAGCACAATAACCAAACGAGTTCCCATTTCAAAAAGATACAAGATGTACATCACAAGGTGGCAACCACATCCACAATGCCAATATATGCTTTAGACTCCAATAGTTTGGCAAAAATCTAGGAGCAAAGATACGATTCTTTAAGACCACGGTAACATCTCTGTTTGAGAACAGAAGTAGGTGATTCTACAGTAGGCTTCATGAATCAAACTACTTTAAAAAAAAAAAAAATTTGCAACCGGTCCTACAAGTAGTGCCCAATTTGGTGGTATGATTATCTGCCTGACAAGACATCCAAGATGTGTACATGGAGAAAATTAGGAATGGAATCATGCTCATCCTATAAGATTAACAAGTCAAAACTCAGGAGTTAAAAGCATGGACGGCCATTATTGTTGATGTATAGCCATGGAAAAAATCCCCCTTAAGCAGCAACTGCAACCTTTTCTGGCTTCTTCCCAGCAACCTTTTCTGGCTTCTTCCCAGCAGCCTTTGAAGGCTTCCCAGTGTTGGCTTTTTCAGGTTTCTCAATTCCTTGAATATCAGTTATCCTTAATTTAGTCAGTTCCTGAAAAGGAGAAGCATGGGTCAAGAAAAATTATCACTGTGAGGTAGCAGCAAAAAATTGTTTAGACCATAGATTTGAGAAATACCTGACGATGTCCTTTGGTGCGGCGATAATTCTTCCTTCTCTTTTTCTTGAATATAATTACCTTTGCATCTAATGCCTGAGACAGAGCAACATGAGAAAAATATAAATCGCCTAATAAAAAAGAGAAGCTGTAACTTTTTCGGTAATTCACAAAAGCCATATAAGTTTGGTGCCAGACAATACAAAAGGAGAAAGTGAAAAGACAACTATAATGTCTATAAACACGGTGATCACAGGAGTAATTTGCTTAATAGGCAAATTAATTAATATCATTGTGATCTATCTTAAACTTTACTAGCACAATGATATAACATGGGATTATATTAGGAGATCAGCATACATTTTCTCCCTGCCTTGCATTTCAGAAATTTTCAACTTGCACCAACACCTTTAGGTAGTGGTTTAGGAGGTTTCTCGGGCCTTCAAAACCAGCACCCCTCCATCCATCACTAGTTTGGGGTATATACCCTGCTTGTATTTGGTCATTTGGCTTATCATTTTTTTAGAACTTTCAAGTAGTCCACCTAGCAATTTCAAATCAAGGTTAAAATTATGCAAAAGCACTTTATTGGCAAACATAGAAGCCAACCCCAAGCATTATGGCATGGATTACAGAATAGCAAGTTCAAGATAACCAGTACTTTCTTGATAATAAAAAATAAAATAAAATAAAAATCCCATTTTTATTTCTTGATTTTCCCCTGTTATAGAGTTGGGATCATAATCACAACTTAGCATATAACATAGCTGTTAGTTTTCATGTAATTTATTAAGCTAGATAAACTCTAGCTACTATTTCTTTCTCTTTGTATTGCAGTCCATTTAGACAGAAAGTTCTTCCTAGAAAAGTTTGTCCAGGCCTTTTTAAGAGGCTCCATGTATCAAAATGGATATCTTTCTCTGAACTCAAATATAATGACTGCCTCTTCTGAATTAACTCTTCAAATTGGAAATTCCACTTATCCTAAGGAATTAATTTTGCAAGAAATGTATCCCATGAAACAAACATGATTGCAAAAATTACATGCAAATGAGAACACAATGTGAGAGAGACGGAGAGACAGTGAAGATTAGTGTCACACTCACATGCTCTTCAACAACTGCATGAACAGCTGCATCTGGTAATATGGGCCTACCAATAATGGTCTGACTACTAGAGCCAAGCAAAAGAACCTTGCTCAAAATTAACTGCAACAGAAAGAGATGGAAGCATTAATAAAGTAACCACTTTTTTGAGAGAAAAAGACAGGTTATTGAATTTTTGTTGGGAAAGTAAACAACATATAACTTCCCAGCAAACTATAGAAGACTACACGATTGAAATCAAGGCAATCTCAAATCAATCCTAATACTGTCTTAGATAAAAATGCCTTCAATTGCATCTCCTTTGTTAAGGTAGAGAAAGCATGGATCATAAAGCTATTACATGGCTAATCAGCCCAAGCAGAAATGAAGAAGGAAAATATATGTAAGTTTCTATAAGCTGAATTGCTATGTCTTTGTTTTTTTGTTTTTTGATAAGTAATTTGCTATGTCTATTTTGGCTTACTCCATCAGGTGAATAAGCCAATGAAGTGGTTCATGGAATTGATATATACCCAATTTGGCACCACTTAACAAAAAATTTAATTTATTGACTTGAAAGGTCCAAAGACAATGTAAAATGCCAATTGTCTCATTGGAAAGGCTTCTAAATTTATCTACCATGGCCTTTTATTTTAAAAAAAAATGTGAGCACGAAGAGAAAGAAGGATGATTATTTGCATTGTTGTGGGCCACCAGAGAATATTTTGATCTGAAGGTTTCTAACAAGGTCATAATAAAAAGAGTATTCAGCATAATGCGAAAGAGGCTAGTCAACATGTGAAATCAGTAACCAATACCATCTAAGATTTTTTACAAGAGCTTTTTTGAAACTGGTTTACCAACAAATTAAGTTTAAGATACACACTTCTATTTTTACATCTTAAACTACATCGCAGCCTCTCATTTAATGAACACATTGATCCTTAGCTGCTCAACATTTAATATTACTAAGCATGAATGGTCTTCCACTTGTTTTATAAAACTTTCTTCTATCTCTTCATCTTTAAAGGTAAACCAAGATTAAATATAAATACTGTTTCGTTTCATTGGATATCATTTTTGTTTTGAAATTCCTTCTTTATTATGATAAAATAAAAGACAGTGGAACATATGAGGCATGAAGTTCAGACCGAAGTGCTCCTTTTTTAGCAAAAAGATCTGTTTGAGTCAAATAATAAATAAATAAATAAATAAACCAATAACAATAATCTCATTGTTGAGAAGCAATTAACGATCTACCTTAACATATTGAAATACTCAATGGCCAAGAACCAAAATGATTCCAACCCCTCCCCCCTATTTTTGAACAAAAGCAAGACTAAATTCCCATCCATACTTCTTTAGATCCCACCAAAGAGCCATAATCCTACGGAAAAACAATTATTTTTCATCAAACCCTATTGAAAAGGAAGATTCCAGGCCACATTCTAACGTTGTAAGTGAAAGGTCAAGAGCACATTTCAGAACTGTTCATGCAAGTCTATCACACAGCAAGTACACCATGCCATATGACATCCTATATTAGCAGCAAATCTAGTTGCATGCTTGGTGATCTGTAGCAATAATGGCAAAACTTAGGTACACTTCCTGAGACGTTGTAACTTAGGTACCCCAATTAAATTCAACCGTGTAGCTGCAGTGACCAAAAAGCACAAAAAGTAATATCTTCCCTCATGGACAATTAAATTCAACTATGTGACTGATGTTTTTGATAGGTAGTGTGAAAAAAAACTAAGAAAAGAAATGTACGAGCATCTGAATACAGAAGCCGCATAGAGAAGTGAATTCACGGCAAGTGCAAGCATAGCTGCTCGTGTCAGTACCCAAAGTACTAACAATGATTTTGGCAACAAAAAGGGCTGTATACGCTATCGATCTCAAGCGCATCAGTGACACTAACTAATTGCCTTCTTCTACCCAAAAAAAAAAAAATACTCATTAAAGCTTATCATCATATATATCTATTCTACTAGTCTAAACCTTAATCGCAGACAGAGAGAGAAGCATATTAATAATTCTTCATAAAGATCTATGAATGAGCCCTGAAGGCCGCTCTGGTGTAACTATGTGACTCATTGGCAATGCAGCAACATAGTTGAATTAAATTGGAGGACCTAAGGTACAGAAACTGTTTGTAAGTTTTGTCCGGAACTATAAAGCATTCTAAGTATATAACTTCTCCCTTAAAATAGTACTATAAGCAACCATTAACTCTGAATTTCCATCAACATGAGATACTTCGTAAAAACCATTACTTCTTTTTTTTTTCCTGCATAATGTATAAGATATGGAAATGATATCCTTGACTGTGACTATCAATTTCCCAAAAAAAAAAAAATACTGCAAAGTACAAATGAACACATAGTTTTATAAGGAATCACGCAAATTCAGTAGCAACCCACCTTGTCATTCACTTCGCAGAATTTCAATCTCTCAGTGAAAATCGAATCCCCATTGCTCACCTTGAACTGGTGCGATCCAATCTAAGCACAAAAGATTAAAAAAAAAAAAAAAATCAATACCTCCATAAACATCCAATCAAAAAAACGACACCAAAAGACAAAAGAAGAAGAAGAACCTGAACGACAGCGAAAACCGGGTCGTAGCGCTTGAAAACCCGATCGGAGGGCTCTAGTGGGCCCACCACTTTGTAACCAATCTCCGCCGCCTCGGCCTCTTTCTCCTCCGGAGTGTACTCTCTCTTCACCAATTTCAGCTCGCCCTCCTCTTCAATACTCCCACCCACTTCATCGTCGTCATAGTCATCGTCATCTTCGTCACCATCGTCTTCGTCATCGCCATCGTCTTCGTCTTCGTCATCGTCTTCTCTTTTGGATGAGAAATGACGAGTGTTGGACCAGTGCTGGGTGGGTTCGGGAGTAGTTAAAATGTGGGCTGCGAGGAAGGGTTTTAGGGGTTGGGTTTTGGAGAGAGGAAGTGGGAGAGGGAGAGGTAGGGAAGGGAGAGATGGGTTTGTGGAGAACAGGGCGGAGGCGTGGCGGGTCAAAGCATGGAGACACCGTCTGTTCGCCATGGATGGCTCGTTGAGCTCACTTCTGAGTACTGCCAGAGTAGTAGTTGTAGGGTTTTTGATTGATTGTTGAGGGTTTAGGTCTTGGGATGGACTAATTCCAGTAACACATTAAAATTCACAACTTGCCACAGCTATTCCCAAAACTACTGGTAGTTGTGGAAATGTTTTGAGGAATATTATTGTTGGACAAAAATGTAATTTCAATAGGAAATTATTAGAATAATTAACAACTTATATCTTATAATTTGTTGTGAAAATTTTATGGAAGTAACATTTCTTAGTATTTTTTTATATGATTATAGAATTTTTATTAGAGATGATCGATTTTTTTATTCCGAGATCTAAACTCATAACATTCGAGTAGTTTCTTATATTTGATTTTTCTTAATTTTTATAAAAACAAAGTTTGAATACAACTCTACTTAATATTTTTTAAGAAAATGTTTCTCTCTAAACTAACTTGAAGAGAAAGCTTTCAATTCCCTTTGTATATTTTTATTGAATAAGGATTTAGAAAATGTAACTGTTGGACTACATATTATTATGGCATTTATGTTTACAATATAATGGAATGAGACATTGCTTTTGCTAATTCAAATTGAAGGGTGATGTAAAATCGGTCTATTTCTAACATCAAATATGTAGTTAGCACATTTATCCTAATTAGAAGCTCCAACTCTGTTTCAATGTCACGGTCAATATCGTCACGAGCCAGGGCTAGGATACATGTTTTGCCCTATATAATATGGACCATGATTTCTGATAAATGAAGTTTTGTACCACAAATATTTAAAAATAAAAAATAAAGAGATGGAATCGGAGAGGCTGAAACATTTCTGATGTTTTGCTAGAATTGGAATGTTCTTTCCGTTGCCTTATCAAGAAGCATTTCCGATGTTTTGCAAGCCACACCTTTAACGAAGTATTTGGTACATGCACTTAAAAACATATGTTTTATTGTTTGAAAACATGTGTAAAAATACGTGTGAGTGAAAAGTGCGTAAAAATACATGTAATGTTATTTAAAAACTGAAAATATATATTTGAGTTGTCATCCTAAACCGGGCCTTAGCCTAAACCTCTCGGCTACAGTGAATGATTCCTTAGCCTAGGCTTTTACTAATTATGGTAATTTTTCCTCAAAGACTGCATTTGATCAAATGCTTTGAAGTTTGAACCCTCTTACTTTCTCAGCTTTTTGGGATATGTCTTTGTAATATTTATTAGCTTTGCACAGAAATGCTGAAAGAGAAATATTGCATAACATATCCCAATCCGACTAAAATTTTTGAATAAACACTTTGATAAAAATCTAGTTTATAACATAAATATTACACTACTTACAAAATCCCACCAGTGCTTTTAACCCTTAAACAAATGAAAAAGTTTAGATAAACAAAATTTGACACAAGTTGACACGGCAAATTATTAGTTGTAGATAAAATTGTAATGCTAATGATGAGTCTAGTTGAGAACCTATACAAGTTTATCAATTCAACTGGTGTAAATAATATATGTAGCATTACTCTAAACAAATACAATAACTAGGTACAATAGAGAAGTCAAAATAATCGAGTCTCTTTTAGCACTTTGAAACTACATTTATGTTTATGCACTTGGCTCCTAGCTACTAAGTACTAACAATAGTGGAATCTTTATTCGTGTTACATAAAAGGTACAATAAGATCACTAGGCCAGAGGTGGGCAAGTATTATGCTCACTGATAATGAAGACAGTTGAGACAATAACTGGTGGCCGTTAATATGAACTCGAACAAGTCTCAATCTCGAGGCAAACACTGGCTTCCATTGGACTTTCTGAAAGGCGCCGGAAATAAAGAGGTATTTGAGGTATGCCCAATTGCATCAATCCTTCAAGAATTTTAACTACATTTCCCATGGTTGGTCTATCCCTTGGATCATCTTGAATGCACCAACAAGCAACTTTACAAGCTCTAGTTAGCTCTTCCATGTTAGCATTGCCCTCTAATTTGAAATCTAGCAATGGAAGAAGGTCTTCCCCATTGTTTATTGCTATTGCAACACGAGGTGGAAAGTAGTGACATATCTCTTCATCTAGCATGTTTATATTTCTCCTACCAGATATTATCTCGAAAAGCAGCTTCCCATAACTGGAAACATCAACTTTTGGAGTGACAGCTTCACCTGAGATCCATTCTGGTGCCAAATAACCTCTGGTTCCCCTCATGGTGGTTAAAACCCGACTGAAGTTCCGACCTATTACCTTTGCAAGCCCAAAATCAGCCACTTTCGGGTCATACTCAGCATCCAACAATATGTTCTCAGGCTTGATGTCACAATGTATGATACAGTCTATACAATTTTCATGAAGGTATGCCAACCCTCTAGCAATCCCAATTGCAATATGATATCTTGTATTCCAATCCAAAATTTTAGAAACCTCCTGGAACAAATGAGATTCTAAAGAACCTTTTGGCATATAATCATAGACGAGAAATCTTTTTGAAGCTTCTACACAGAATCCACATAGGCGAAGAAGATTGACATGCTGGATTGCTCCCAGTGCTCTCACTTCTGCACGAAATTGTTTCTCTCCTTGCTCTACACTTCTTATTTTCTTCACTGCTATGGCTGTTGAATTCGGCAAAGTCCCTTTGAAAACTGTACCAAAACCGCCCTCCCCAAGTTTTTGGGAGAAGTTCTTTGTTGCTTTTCGTAAATCCCGATACTTGAACAACATCAAAGAAAATTCTGATTCCTCGAGTGCACCATCAGCGGAAGGTTTCCACAATATAATTGCCAAAACAATGCTAAGGAGAACAATGAGCATTGCAAAAACTCCAAGAATCCAAGCAACCTTTTTCGACATCTTGGTTCTACTTCCAACCAACTCAACTCGCTCAGATGCTGAAATGCGAACATACAAATCTTCACCAGTATCAGTTTCAGATGAAATTTGTAAATTCATCAATTGTTTCATGTACAGAAAACATTCATCATAACAGGAGTAAGCAATGCAGTCACAATCCCTTAAGCATGCTAATTTACATGCCTCAATGTCTTGGACCGTTCCATTAATCTTTGTTGCCACCCCAAAGAGATTTCCAAGGTGCATGTGGGGCATTGTCATGAACTTATCGATTCCTCCATTTGAGCATCCTAAAGGAGTTCTCCTAGTACACCCTCCTGAGTACTCTTGTAGTATGCTCCAATTTCCTGGCCACCTTGGTTCAAATCCTTTTGGGCAATCACAAAGAGGGGCCTTATGCTGAGTACAGACGCCATAATTGCCACAAAAACCATCTATCTCACAATGTCGTGAAGCTTCTGACCAAATAAAATTCCATGTCTGCGAATAACTGCTCCATATATAGAGATTGAGATCCCCGGTAACTTCCAAAACAAATCTAGTGGATGTAGGATAGTAAAGAGAAGAATATGTAAAGTAGCTTTCGTACTCATTGAAAACACGGGTGTAGTTTGTCAAAATAGCAAAGCAAGATGCTTCCTTGCATCAAGGAGAAGTTCATTTTGCTAATCAGATCAGCTCACAACTTCAAGGTGACAAAGGCATTGATCAAACAGCTGCTATGGTTCTGATTGAAGCAATGCCTCACTATGATCAACTCCTGTACTCAATGCAATAGATGTTGCCACGTATGCAAGGATGATGGGAAGGTACTTGGTCACGTGTGTATGAGCTGGAGTGTGGCTGTAACAGATTTCCCCTTTTTTTAGGGAATTAGTTTTGACACTTGATTTAGTTTTCTGTATATATATATATAGGATCTAGGCTTGTATGTAATATATACATTCTGGTATTCCTTTACTCTTTCTTGAATAAAAGGGTTCAATTTCTATTTAGAGAGAGAGAGCATAAGATTTTACATGGTATCAGAGCTTCAAGGTTCTGCAATGGCGTCTACTGAAGCAAACAATCGATCCACTCACACATCTCCTGAGCCTATCAGCAATCGATCCACACACACAAACTCAAATTCACCAAATGATTCAGCCTCTGTTACTCCTAATCCCTATTTCTTAAATTCCAGTGAGAATCCAGGAAATATTCTTGTTACACAACCTCTGTTAGGAATGAAGAATTACCAATCCTGGTCAAGAGCTATGGTGCTTGCCCTCATTGCGAAGAAGAAGATTGGTTTTGTAAATGGAAAAATCGCGAAGCCAGATCTTGATTCACCTCTGTCTGAAGATTGGGAGAGCTGCAACACTATGGTGATTTCTTGGTTGATCAATTCTATGCATGTGGATGTCTCGAACAGTATCATGTATTGTGAAACAGCAAGGGATATGTGGATTGAGCTCCAGAATGTGTTCTCACAGGGAAATGGACCTAAAATCTACAATTTGCAAAGTGAAATTTCTCAAATCCGTCAAAACCAGATGTCTGTGACTGAGTATTATACCAAATTCAAGCGATTGTGGGATCAATTGCTGAATTATGAACCAATGCCAGAATGTTCTTGTGGAGCTATGAAGATTCTAAGTAATTCTCATAACAAGGCTTATGTGATGAGGTTTCTGATGGGACTAAATGAGAGTTTTGACACTGTTCGAAGTCAGATTCTTATGATGGATCCTTTTCCCTCAATGAGCAAAGTCTATTCACTGATTTTACAAGAGGAATCTCACAAGAATGTTGGCCATGGAGGTTCTAGTTCTTCTCAGTCTGATACAATGGCAATGTATGCCAATTCTAAGGGAAACTTTAAAGGAAATGGGACAAAGGAAAGACCTTTCTGCACTCACTGTAACATGTCAGGGTACACCATTGAAAAATGCTATAAATTGCATGGCTATCCACCTGGTTACAAGCCCAAAGGCAAGCCAATAGCCAATGCAAATCAAGCCTCTTTCAATTCTAGAGATGGTGCTTTGATTACTGGGAATCAGTGTCCTATTTCTAGAGCACAATGTGAGAAATTGTTGGCTTTTCTCAACTCAGGAACCACTTGCACAGGGACTAATCTTGGTGATACGCATCATGCTGCAAATGCAAGCATTTCTTGTATGGCTACTGGTGTGGAAGGAGTTTCTGGTGAAGGTTCTGGATTGGTAGGGTCTTCTTCACAGTCACAGGTCAATACCTATCCTGCTTTCAACCCTGCACTCATGTCAGGTAATCATTCCAATCATCTCTTTAGTCCTACTTTTCAGCATTCCATTTTTTCTGCTAGAAAAGTTGATAGGACTGCCTTTAATGGATCTGATTGGGTAATTGATACAAGAGCCACAGATCACATGGTGCATTCTGTGTCTTGTTTTACTTCTATTACTGCTATTTTGAATACATTTGTTAATCTTCCAAATGGAGAATCAGCCTTAGTCACACATATAGGAATTGTTGAAATCTCAGCAAAACTTGTTCTTCACAATGTTTTGTGTGTTCCTTCATTCACTTTTAATCTTCTTTCTGTTAGTAAATTGGCTAAGTCAATTCCATGCTGTCTCATGTTCTTTGGAACTCTTTGCTTCATTCAGGACCTAGCTCATTGGAGCACAATTGGTCTAGGTAAAGAGTACAAAGGATTATATCTGCTGGAAAAGAGCATCTCAGCCTCATCAAATTGCTTTACTGCTTTTCATTTTGTAAATAATGCTCATGCTGTCAATAATGTTCATGTCCAGCCACATATTTGGCATTTCAGATTAGGACATTTGTCAAATGCTAAATTGGCATTGTTGAAACATAATGATGTACCATTTTTCAATGGTAATAATAAAATGGTTGATTGTGAAATCTGTCATTTAGCCAAGCAAAAGAGATTACCTTTCACTTCTAGTACTCATATTTCTAGTCATTGTTTTGATTTGATTCACTGTGACTTATGGGGACCCTTTTCAATTTCTACCATTGATGGTTGCAAATATTTCCTAACAATTGTAGATGATTGTTCAAGATGCACTTGGGTTTATCTCCTCAAACATAAATCCCAAACTCAAGCCATCTTGGAACAATTTTGTATCATGGTAGAAACACAATTTTCAAGAAAGGTTAAATGTATTAGGACAGATAATGGTACTGAATTCTTCATGTCTAAATTCTTTTCTGAAAAGGGCATCTTGCACCAATTAAGTTGTGTTGAAACCCCTCAACAAAATGCAATAGTTGAGAGGAAACATCAACATCTCTTAAATGTTGCAAGAGCACTTAGATTTCAATCCAGCTTACCTTTGCATTTGTGGGGACATTGCATTCTTACTGCCACTTACTTGATTAATAGAACTCCATCTTCAGTTTTAGGTCATAAAACTCCTTTTGAGGTTCTTTTTGGTCAAGTTCCAACTTACACTCATTTGAGGGTCTTTGGTTGTCTATGTTATGCTTCCACCCTTTCTCACAATAGGACTAAATTTGATCCAAGAGCATCTAAGTGTGCCTTCTTGGGTTATCCTATTGGGGTTAAAGGTTACAAGGTAATGAATCTATCCACCAAAGCCTTGTTTATTTCCAGAGATGTTTACTTTCATGAAAATATTTTTCCTTTTGCCACTACTGTAAAAGATTTTTCTGATCCTTTTATTACTGAGGTTGATGCTTCTATTTCTGATGTGGATTCTTTTTTTACTCCTGTCAGCATACCAGATGCTCCTATTGAGTCTTCTCCTTCTTGTACTTCCTCGATTTCACCTTCTAATTCTTTTTCAACTCCTTTCCCTAGTCCTAATCCTCCTTGTGAGCCTTTTGTTACCTCTGATTCCCTTGATACTGCTGTTTCTGTTCCTAACATTCCCAATGCATATCCTCCACCACCCAGAAAGTCTACCAGAGCTCACAAAGCTCCAGTATACTTACAGGACTATGCTTGCAATTCAGCTGCCATATCACCTTCAGCTGCTCCTTCTCATATTTCAGGGACTCCTTATGACACTGCAAATTGTCTCACTTATTGTCATTTGGATCCAAACTATCAATCCTATCTCATGACTGTCAGTCATGGTCATCAGGAACCTCAGTACTTCCATCAAGCTATTCAAGATCCTCTTTGGAGGGAGGCTATGGATAAAGAGATTCAAGCCTTAGAACAAACTCATACTTGGGTTCTTACCCCTTTGCCACCAGGTAAAAGACCTATTGGGTGTAAATGGGTCTATAGAGTGAAGCTGAATCCTGATGGCACTGTAGAAAGGTATAAAGCAAGGTTGGTTGCTAAAGGGTACACCCAAAGGGAAGGTCTAGACTTCTTGGAGACTTTTAGTCCTGTTGCTAAGATTGTATCCGTGAGGGTTTTGATTGCTCTTGCTTCAGCCAAAGGGTGGCCTTTGCACCAACTAGACATAAACAATGCCTTTCTCCATGGTGATCTTGATAAGGAGGTATACATGGACTTGCCTCCTGGTTTTCACAGTAAGGGGGAGTCTCCTAGTTCCACTTCTTCTACTCCGTTGGTATGCAAATTGGTTAAGTCCTTATATGGTCTTAAACAAGCTTCAAGGCAATGGAATGCCAAACTTTCTGCTACCATTGTGCAGCTTGGTTTCAAACAATCTCAAGCAGATCATTCCTTGTTTGTTCATGCTGATGGTTCTTCTTTCACAGCATTATTAGTTTATGTAGATGATATGATAATTACAAGTAATGATTCAACTTGTGTTGCAAAGTTAAAATCCTTGTTAGACCAGAAATTTGGAATCAAAGATCTTGGTTCCCTCAAGTATTTTTTGGGGTTGGAGATTGCAAGAAGTGCTAAAGGTATTAGCATTAACCAAAGAAAATATGCCCTTAAGGTTTTAAAGAGGCAGGAATGCTTGGTTGCAAACCTATCAAGGCACCAATGGAACAACAATTGAAGCTATCTAAGGCAGATGGGGAGTTACTTAAAGATGCAGGGCAGTATAGGAGGTTAATAGGAAAATTGATGTACTTGACTTTGAGCAGACCTGATATAGCTTATGCAGTCAATAGGCTTAGTCAATTTCTAGCTCAACCTCGAATTCCACACATGAAGGCAGCCACTAGAATCCTTCAATACATTAAAGGTACACCAGGACAAGGGGTGTTCTTCCCTGCTGAATCAGACCTGCAGCTAAAGGCATTCTGTGATGCAGATTGGGCAGGATGCCCTGACACAAGGAAATCCTTGACTGGTTATTGTGTTTTCTTAGGAGATTCCTTAATCTCTTGGAGGTCTAAAAAGCAAGATATAGTGTCTAGATCCTCTGCTGGAGCAGAGTATAGATCCATGGCCACCACCACCTGTGAAGTAACTTGGTTGCTTTACTTGTTGAAAGACTTGCACATTCCACATGAGAGACCAGTGTTGTTGTACTGTGACAACCAGGCAGCCATACATATCTCTGCAAATCCTGTATTCCATGAGAGGTCAAAACATATAGAAGCTGACTGCCATATAGTTAGAAACAAAGTACTGGATGGTACCATCAAGATGTTTTATGTCTCTTCAAGGAACCAGCTGGCAGATATATTTACAAAAGCTCTTGGGGTTGAACAATTTTCCAGATTATTAGCAAGGCTGGGAGTCATCAACATCTTTACTCACAAAATACAGTATCCAGAGTATATGAAACATAATCAAGAAGCAAGAGCTTTGCTCTTGAGGGGGAGTGTCAAAATAGCAAAGCAAGATGCTTCCTTGCATCAAGGAGAAGTTCATTTTGCTAATCAGATCAGCTCACAACTTCAAGGTGACAAAGGCATTGATCAAACAGCTGCTATGGTTCTGATTGAAGCAATGCCTCACTATGATCAACTCCTGTACTCAATGCAATAGATGTTGCCACGTATGCAAGGATGATGGGAAGGTACTTGGTCACGTGTGTATGAGCTGGAGTGTGGCTGTAACAGATTTCCCCTTTTTTTAGGGAATTAGTTTTGACACTTGATTTAGTTTTCTGTATATATATATATAGGATCTAGGCTTGTATGTAATATATACATTCTGGTATTCCTTTACTCTTTCTTGAATAAAAGGGTTCAATTTCTATTTAGAGAGAGAGAGCATAAGATTTTACATGTATAGATATGATAGATTCAATATTTTTTTCGATGACACGTTGTTGATACGCAGCTTAAGCCAGGGAGAATTGCTTATATAGTATAGTACTAATCCATTATCTTCTAATTCAGCTGAGAACTGACCACTACTACCTGGATTTTCTGAACTTGTCCATGACCTTAGAATATTGCTTTTATTGGTAAGTCTATTGTACCCAATCTTGGCCCCTGGAAGCAACGTATTAGTTTGCTCCTCAAAACTCTGCCACAATACATTATCTAATTTATCCCTTAAGATAAAATTCCCATTATCGAGAAGCACTGCTACAGTATAATTAGGCATGCCAGGGTTTGTGCATTTGCAAAAAGGAATTCCTTTTTCTGTTATCAACAAACTGCCATCCTCAGAAATTTCTAGTGCTTTAGAGGACGGGTCAGAGACAGGGCAGTCTCTATTTGCCACCCAAACCACTGTTGACTCTGCTATAGTTTTATACCATATGCCTACATAATACTTGTGAGACTTACCAGGTGTGAAGAAACCCAGTTCGAAAATTCCACCTTTAGAAGTAAGGGTCTGGTTCCATGCCAGAGGCTGACCTCGGTACATGGTATCAGATGCAGTGGAGAGATGAGCTTTGAGTGACAAGATGAGAAGTAGAGCAAAATGAGACCATGCCTTCTTTCTTGTGTAGGGAATTCAACCCGAAATTCCCAACCTATGAGAAACAAAAATAGAGAAAACACTCGCTAAAGCAAAACAATCACACGCACAAGACAATATTTACGTGGTTCGGCAATTTGCCTACGTCCACGGAGTTGCAAGGATTTCACTATTATCAAGGAAAAAAATACAGAGTGCGGCTACAGTATTTTTACTTTCTCAAAACTACAACAAGACAAAACCCTAATCACAAAAAAAAAACGGTTTTTATATCCTACGCACAGGAGCTACAAAAACGGGCCCAAAAATATGAGCGCTCCGGCTTGGGCCTATCGGCCCAAGCCTCCGCTCCATGGACTAAGCCTCAGAAAATCTCCCATTAAAAACCACGCAACATTATTCGGGTCGGGTCGGGTCGTCAACCGGATCAAATATAAACTAGTCTCCATAAAGCCCAACATCTTGTAGTATAGATTTCCTGCTTTTGGCTTCTTTGTGCCATACTACGATTGTTCATCTTTCTAGCTAATTTATCAAGCGAGTCTTCCACTCTCTCTCTCTCTCTCTCTCTCTCTCTCTCTCTCTCTCTCATTTTATTGGAGTTCCTGTTTTTCTGTTTGAAATGTTTCTATTGAACCAAAGTACTACTTGCAATTAAACATCCAAAACAGCCTCAAATCACGCCGCTTTTGACTCTATTTATTCAAAGATATGAAATTTCCATGTGCGTTATGTATAGCCAGCTAAAAATTCTACAATTATTTCTTGAACATGAATTTCCTTTTCTTCTTTCCTTTCTTTTTTTTTCAAATTTCGCTAACTAGCAGGGGTCTGTTTGGTTGAAGGGGTAGAAAAGTGGGAGGATGAAAAATTAATGAGAGGATGGAAACGTGTGAGTATAAAAAATATTTGGTTTTCCCTCATATGTGTTTTGTTGGAAGGATGGAAAAGTGAAAAAGCGAAAAGGTTTTTTGTTTGGTTTGAAAGAAAAAAGAGAGAATAAAAAATGTAATTTATATAAATTAACTATTATGTCATTTATATATAATATATAAGAAATAAATATATTTACACTCATTAAATAATATAAAAATTAACATAAATACATATATATTTATATTTATATTACTTTTCTTTGTTATTATATATAATTTTAAATTTATGGGCAACAAAAATTGATTATGTAGACTTTATCCACATGACCATCTATAGATTGGGAAGATATTTTCAAAAAAAAAAAAAACTTTATTCACATGGGCGATTGGGCAACTGGACATTGATGTGCTGCTTAAATAAGGCAAAAAAAAAAAAGGCAAAGAAGAGAGAGGGGTAGGTGAGATGAATAAAATGATGGTATTTGTATAAATTATATCATTCAGCACTTTTTCCTCCTCATTTTCCTTCCAAATTGAGAGGATAAAAAAATGTGGGCCCGAAGGGATTATTTTCCTCTCTATTTTTTGTCTCTCTTGTTTTCTCTCCTGAACCAAAAAGTGAAAAATGTTATTTTCCACCCTATTTTTCATCTTTCTTGTTTTTACCCCAACCGAATATACCCTAAAGGATATAATAGAAAAAAGCAACGGGAAGAATTGCAATCTTTAGGGACAATTTCCCTCCAGAAGCTCCCAAATCGATAGATGAGGGTGGACCCAAGAAAACATGAAGACGTTAGACACCCTTTATGGGTCAGAGAAGTAACACATGCACAAACGAAAAAAATCATTGATCACAAAATAACAAAGAAATTATTGATCAGACCAAAAACACAAGCTTTGCCACTCAACACTTTAATAACTTTTATCCATAAATCAAATGAATTTCAGGCAGGACGACCCATGATTTTAAACTTAGTGGGGTTGAAAAAAAATTTCAAGAATCCCGATAATATTAAAAATTTATAAATACTCAAAATCGTTGTTTCTAAATATATTAAGATGCAATTTGTGGTGGGCAGAAAATGAAAGAACAAATTTAAGTATCTGAGCTTGTTTTGCTATTTGCAAACACAATTAATTTATTTAGAGATGGGAAGTCAAGTCTACGTTTGAATACCCAATACAAGAATCAAGAAGACTTATGTCGTAAGATTAACAAAGATATGATGTTTCTCTCATTGATGTCCCTTTGAAAACAAATGCAAGAAAATTACAAGTGTTGATCCTCAGGTCTATTCCGATGAAGATGTTATAAAGATAGTTGATCACTCTCTCTCTCTCTCTCTCTCTCTCTCCTTTTTTTCTCCCCCTTTTTACAGATGTTTTTCCTTGCCTTATATATTCAACCTCAAAGCATCCTAATCCTACTCTTGGAGGGTTAAAATTGCACTCCTAGAATTTGTGTCCCATCCGAAACATACTAGTAAGCTTTACACTAAAATCCTAGTCGTGCCATCACTATTCATGGCCACTTCCTCATTAATGCGGCTAGAGAAGTGACAAGTCAGTTGTCTTGTATTTAATGCAGAGGGGATGGCTTCTATACCCTTATTTCTTCATCCTTCTCGCACTCCGTGCCAAGTCAATTTTCTTTCCTTTTGGTGGCTCGATTCCGTGCCCCCCATACAGCTAGTGCTCTTCCTTCCAAGGTCCGAAGTATGTCCTCAGAATCTTCACCAAGCAAGTTACCCCGATCTCTTTTCAAGTTGTGGGATTTTCGCCCTAGATCATTTTATGGATTTTAGCTCCTCGGAAATAACCTTGCCTGCCTATTTTACCTATTCTGGATCCCCGTCCCCTCACACAATCATACCAACAAAGACAAAAACAAAAACAAATTTTTTTTTTATACTAGGTTGCTAAGATTTTTTTTTTTTTTTCTGAAATTAGAGCATTCACAATAGTTTTGTTAAAAATTATAGCTTTTAACATTTTAAAATTTTACTTAATCTGTTTTGCCAACTCACTTTATAATACATACAATATCAAATATTCTTTTTTTTTATCACTTTATTTAAAATAATATAAACAACTCTTTTTTTTTTCTTTTCTTTTTTTAACACCATTCTAAGGAAATAGTCTTACAAAAAGGTCGGGTTAACATAACTCCAGTGGGAAAAAATTGCAAACTAATACTAATTCTCAAACAATTTCGTTAGTTAGTAACGTTTCTAAACTATTTAGGAAACTAACATCTCGAGTGTTTAAGGTTTGATTTCACTATAGCAACTCAAGCCTAAGATACTCGAGATGTATGTGTTGGCAGTGGAACTCGAGATTTACACACTCGATTTCCTTTCTTGTTGACCCACTATTCTTCATTTTCTTCCTTCGTTCTTCATTCTCCAGATCAACCAAACCCAAATCAAACCCTAATTTTTCCTTTTCTTCCTTCCTTCTTCATTCTCTAGACCAACCAGACCCAAATCAAACCCTAAGAACAGACCCACACGGCAGAAGAAGAAGGAGAAAGAAAAGAAAGAAGAATAAGAACACGGGACAAATGGAAAGCAGAGCCATCACTGATTCACTGCTGAGATGACAACAAATGGGTGGGTTTGGTTTTTGCAGGTGGCTTCTTCTTCTTCCTTCTTCTTCTCTCTTCTTCTTCTCTGTTTTCTCTCTGGGTTTGTTTCCTCTTTTTCTCCGTTTTCTCTTGATTTCATTTAATGAACTTGAAACTCAAAGACTCGAGTTCCACTAAACTCAAGTCTTTAGGACTCATTTTGCTACAGTAAACTCGAGTCTTTTAGACTCAAGGTGTTAGTTTGCTAAATAGTTTGGAAATATTGCTAACTAACAAAATTATTTGCAACTTGGTGTTTTTTTCCAATTTTTCCAACTGCAGTGCATTGGCATTCTAGTTGCCAAATTAGCTAGGCTACTAATATTACATGTGATAATCTTGGGTACAAAAACAAAGTGATAATTGAGACCAAACTGATTTACGTGAGACAAACCAGCCATCAAGATCCTTTCCTGCTAACTGGGAGCTGCTTCTCTGTTGGTAACTTGGACTGATCTCTTGTTATCACTGAGAAACAAAATTTGGGTGAAACCAAGACTCTTAGCTTTCATTGCTGTTGTCACCATTGCTTCCTAGATGGCACTGGGAGTTGTGTCAGCTGCACAAGTTGAGAGACCAAGGCATTAAAATAATAACGGAATAGAAGAAATTGAGTTTTTTAATCGACGGGGAAGATATGTTGCTTTTGGCATTGGCTGAAAAATGTTTTTTTCTTTTTACTATTTAGCTTATTTTTGCTATTATTTATAGATTTCATCGCATTTTTTGGTACTATTTATGAGCCCCATTGTACAATTTCAAGTAGCTTTTAACTTTATTCACTGTACTTTCAGCAAAAAAAAAAAAATCAATTTCAACTAAATAAACTGTTCTCAAACGAACACATAATCTTAATAAAATATTGTATGTTATTTTTAACAACTTATTATAGTTAACTGGTCTTTATACAAGTTTGTTATAGTTGCAAAAAAATTAGCTTTAACTTCTCCAATAACACGTGATTTTTTGGTTCTTTATAGTAAAATAGTTTTTTTACTAAAATACAATAACCATTGTGAATGTTTTTATTATTTTGTTAAGTTTTTGGGTTGGATAATAGCTATTTGAGTAAGACTAATTAGACTTATTGAAGAGAATGGAGGCCTAAGGTTTTGAAAGTGGGGCTCAATTACAAAAATGAAATATATAATAACTAAAAAAAAAAAAAAAGTAATTACACTACCATTTCTTGAGGTTTGGAAAAATAACACTACACCCAAAACTTGAAGGAAAAAAAAAAAAAACACTTTCTTCTCTTAACATCCAATTGACTAAACTTTGTTAAACTAATATTAAAAAATTATGTACTAACTTGCCATTTGCTTAAAGGCAGGTTTCCAAGTTTATTTTATTTCATAATTAAAATTCATTGTTTTAAATTTTTAATCAAAGTGTATTTTAAAATATCAAGTGTGAATTTTGCTTATTATTATTTTTTCTTTTTTCGACAGGGGTTATAGAGATATTTGTTGTTACAATTATTTTGGTACTTGATAAATTTTTCATTTTTATTGTAAATTTATAATTTTTTTTACTAACCATGATTACATTTTGGTAAAAAGATTCTCATACAAATTTAGAATATTTCATTATTAATTTAAACAAAAAGGAGGGTAGTGTTTTTTTTCCTTTAAGTTTAGAGTAGAATGTCATTTTTCCAAACTTCAAGGAAGGAAAATGTAATTATTAAAAAAAAAAAAATGAACCCAAGCGAGGGCTGTCGCTGATTTCAAGTTTTGTTAGTGTATCAATATCATGTAGGAGGATCCAAAACGAAGAAATTAATTTAGAAATTCATTTAAAAGATAGGATGACCCTTATTGATGAAAAAAATGAGTGAAAATTGCTTGAGATGTTTGATCATGTTTAAAGGAAAGTAATTAAGGCACCAATAAAAAAGAAAAGTGAGTTTATTCAAGTTCAGCTAAAAAAAAAAAAAAGATTTATAGATGTAGTAAAAAATGAAATGTCAATGAAGGAACTAACTGTGGGTGTGAGTTTCGCCACAAATCAGTAATAGATGATTCCCAATCAACCATAATTAGTGTAGTCTTAGGAATAAGTTTCAGACATGAGCTTAATCTTTTTGTCAAAAACGTCAAAGATCAACCACAACTATAATTTTTGTAATGAGATCTTTGTCGTAGTCATATATTGGTAAAAACATAAAATTCGACTAAGAAAAGAACAAGATCATAAGAAGAGCTGCTAAAAGAAAAACATTTTTAGCACAGGGTATACATACATACATACATACATGATCATACCTTTAATCTTACTAAAATCCCCTGCAATTGGGATCACAATAAATACACATGATATAAGTCATATAGTGTCTTTGAATTAAAATTTAAAAGCACCATCAGCAAGCAAATTCAAAGCCTCAGGTTTCCTCTACTGTCCTAGGAACTCCGTTTGTAGTACTCTCTCACAGGAGGCAAGATGACTAATAATAAGGGTGAGGGATTTTGGACAGATGCTGATCAAGACCAAACCTGGGGTGGAATGGCAACCAGAAGTAAGAAAGATTTGGTACGGTTGCTAAGAGTGCAAAGCCATAAACAAGTTCTGCTTCCGAGCATGTTCTGGAATAAGTTTATGGATGGTATCAGGTGGTATGCCTGAGAGCTCTGCCAATAAGAATAAAAGAAAACGTTAGTAAGCATTAGAAGCTGGGGCAAAACCAAACCAAAAAAATTTCAACAGGTTCAAGAATGCACAAATGAGTACATTGTCTGTAACCAATGACAATTTCTCAATTCATTTTCTTTTGTCTAATCATATACAATATTTCATACCATTAAGTAGAAGTAGAAAAATAAAGCTCAATATTTTTTTTTCTTCTTAATCTTCATTTTCATTGGGATAAGTAGCGTAGCTTCACTTTTATATTCTTTTTTGATAAGTAAAGATGAAATTCAGCTTCACTTTTATATTCATATAACTGTTTTCAACATAGATAACATAAATGACATTTGATGAAGAAAAAAAGTTATAAATTGTAAGAGACCCCCTTTCGAAAATAAGAAGCTCACGCTATTAACATGATTGAGAAACATGCTTGGTATGAAAATAATGATGATGCTGATGAAAGATATCGCAAAAAGAGTATATATGCTTCTAAATTCTATTTAATATCACCTATCAAACTTCCATGACTAGGTTTTTATCCCAGCTACAAGGGCAAGAGACATTACAATATAAAAAATTCTGAACTTTTACTACAATATTAATAAATCTTCAAAGGGAAAAGGATTAGTAAATGCAAGATCAGATAGCA
The DNA here is from genome assembly GCA_033629205.1 of Lithocarpus polystachyus. Taxonomy (NCBI): domain Eukaryota; kingdom Viridiplantae; phylum Streptophyta; class Magnoliopsida; order Fagales; family Fagaceae; genus Lithocarpus; species Lithocarpus polystachyus. The sequence continues at coordinate 106,451,971 of CM066163.1, read as the reverse complement.
CAATACTCATAAGATATGTTCATGCTGCTTCAAGGTTACTGAATTGCCTCACCTACAGCTTTTCTCATCTAGATTTGAAAATACTACAACACAATCAAGCCACTACTTTCTTTTTCATTCTTTCTTCTTCTACTTCTTTTTTTATTATTATTTAAAAAAAATATTCATAATAACAACAATGAACTTCAAAGAATTAACATGAAGGACGAAGTAAAATTTTCAAAGAAAAAGTAGCAACACCATGATGGTATGATACGCTTATTTTATTCAGTATTTACCTGGGGCTTTAAAATTAAATAGAGGAGGAAGAGGGCGGCCATTAGGAAGGCGAGTGTTTGGGTCCCTCAGCTCATCAAAGAAAGGATGAATGCAAGCTTCCAACTGCAGTACCACAACAAAAAAAGGCTGAGCATTGAATAATATTTTCTGGCCAACGACAGAATACAATGGAAATTAACTTACAGCAGTGCATCGCAAATTGGGAGAGTACTGAAAAAACCTACAAACGAGGTCCACTGCTTCTGGGGGTAAACGTTTTTGGAAGACCTGTTTAATGAGAATACTGTCAGAGAACAAATTTAAATGAAGTTAAAAAAAGAGGGGGGGGGGGGGGGGGGGGGCACAGACACATTGTTCGATTAAATAAGGCAAATAATTTGCATGGGCTAATGTGAGCATGCAAAGACACTATTAAAGTAATCATAAATTCTTCTGGGGAATAACACAAAAAATTCCTAGGCTTCTAGAATAGCTAGCACAAGCCTTGCCCTAAGCAGAAGTTATTCATGGTTTAAAGTTATTTCATGACCCATAATATATACCAACTGCTTCTCTCCCCATGCCAATGGCCAAGACCCATTGTAACACCTCTCAGACTTCTTGACAGTCTCAAACCATTGGTCTATACACATTTCCTTTCATTTTTCTTCTAAAATTACTCAATGCACCTAAAAACCAGCAAAGCATGCACATCAACAACTCAGGAGAGTCAAAACCGCTACCTCTTTGGTTCCTGAGCCAGAGTCTTGCTCAAAAGTTCTACCTTTATATTTTTCCTACACGGTTACTATATAAATAGGATCTTGGTCATATTAGATGTCCTCAACTTGCCAAACAATGTCCAGTCCGAGGGATGTCTGATCTTAACACTTTCACTAATGCATCCTCCAAAAACTGTGAAACTTATACAGCCCACACGAAAAGGCACTCAAGAACAAAGACAATTGAAGACAATATAAAAATGGTACAAGCAAGGGAAAGGACATACCTTGTGCCATGGATGAGGCTTTATCTGTGGGAACTTAAATTCAGTATAATTTGGATTCATGCACTTTATCTCCTCCCTGGTTGGAGTTCCCAAAACCTGGAAAAAGTTTTAAATACATGAAACACTTATTTAGACTTATGTTAACCACTAAAGAGTATATTTTTTAGTTTTATAATGATGAAAGATCTTGTACTCCTTGTTTCCTATTTCACCTCAAAAAACACAAGGTGAAAAGTCTTTAGCTAAAACAATTGAGTTGATGCCAGTGGCCAAAATCTGAGTCCCAAAATATGAATAGTAAAAAGGATAATCACAAAGACTGATGAAAAATAATAAAGTAACCTCACCTTAATGATCTCAACTAGTTGGTCAACCCCACTTTCACCAGGAAACAAAGGCTGAAAGATAAGTTGGAATAGAAGTGTTAATGACAGTACACAAGACGGTAAAAACAGAGCTAAGTCCGTATAATTTCAAGTATTGATCCACCTGTCCAAGAAGTAACTCAGCCATCACACAACCTGTAGACCATATATCTATCGCAGTTGTGTACTCGGTGGCACCAAATATGAGCTCTGGAGCACGATAATATCTTGAACAGATGTAAGAAACATTGGGTTCTCCTTTCACCTGATAAAAAGCAAAAGGGATAAACTCAAAGCAAATAATAAAACACAACCATCAATAACCAAGGGGAGAGGCATGAAACTTACCAACATTTTTGCACTCCCAAAATCACAAAGTTTCAGCTGATGTGTATGGGGATTGACCTGAACAGTGAACACTTAGCACTTAAGTGTGAAAATTATTTAAAAGGAAATATCCTGAAATGTGTAATTAGAAGTCACCAAGAAATTCAACAGATTCTATACACATCAAAGAATCACAATATACAACTAAGTCTTCATTATCAATAGATAAACTGAACTCATGGAATGATAGCAAACAACCAACATTTTTATTAGCCAATTCAACCAAAAGATAGTCCAAAGTCATCCATATCCTAGAACTAAGTTACGAAAGCAACAATTATAATGTGCATGGGTTTCCACTTTATAAGAAATCCAATATAAGCATAATACTATCAAACATTTTGAAAGAACACAACTTTCTAACAATAACATGGGTTCTGAAGGAAACTGACGGCTTACATAGGTTAGAAAATTGTATGCTGAGATATGAAAGAAACTGACAGCTAATGATGAATTTGAAGTAAAAAAATGTGAATTAATATAACAGCAAAACAGGGATCATGAAGCCATCCATCCCATTTCAAATAAAAGAAATTCAAGGACGAGGTGCAGATGAATGTGCAATAACTAAACCAACTATATAGTATATCTGAAACCTGCGAAGCATGGATACTTCAAACTAATAGCTGTCTCCATATTGGATATATTTCTAATACAGATACTTTCTAATATGATTGGATACTTCCCGCCTTTTTTTTTCTTTCACTCTCTCCATGTGAAACTGCCTTTTTTCTTATAAGTAAACTCTCTCCAAGTGAAACTAATAGCTTCTTAACTAGTTTTATATTTAGACATTGTCTGCCTTTTAGCCTCAGATATTATCTTTTAAACTAAAATAGAAAAATATATGCATTTTTAAAAAACTATTAGCACTTTCATTGATAATGGAGAGGAAACAGATGTACAGGGTGTACACAAAGTGCTCCTAAAGAATTACATTCTAAAAGAGAGTCTATATAATCTACAACAGAATGCATATTGCCAGTGCCAAGTATATGAGACCACTCAAACAATGATCTCAAATGCAAGGATTTCAGCTCAGTAACCGAGACCGCCACTCCATTAAATGGGCAATTATTTCTCCCCTTCCATAATACCCATATTCCAAACAAAAAGAGCTTCCATGTTTACCAAACCAATTCCTCCATCCAAAAAGTAAATCCCCAACTCTCTTTATTAATCAAAGTATTTCCACCGTATCATTTCCCAAGTTTTCAAAATTTAATGTATTGCCATGTCCATATTGTATCATATGTATATTTTGAATCTGCATCAGTGCTTCCTTATACTTAAACAAGTATGTATGCAAGTTTATATAAGTACACATACTAGTGTACATATACAGATGTAATTTGACATAGAAGCCACATAACCTCCTTGTCATATAATAATATATGACATATCCATTGCACAAGTGCAATATGACCCCATCAGCATTTCTTGGTATTAATATAGATTTGTCAATAATGTCTTGAGCAAGCTATATATACCACCAAAGTATTACATTTTTTTTTTTTTTTTTTTTGCTAATGAATTTTACAGGCAACTGCCAATGAATGACCGGCTTCAATAAGCTTTAGTCAACCCACAGAATTAGTATGATAGATATCATGCATTCATGCAAAAACAGTCACATGCAAAATAAGTCTTGAGCAACAAACACCAACTTCTTCAGAAAAAAGAATCTTACCAGTAGGTTTTGTGGCTTGATGTCACGATGACAAATATTAATACAATTATGTATGTAGGCAAGCGCTCTGCAGATCTGCACCCAGAAAACAACAACAATGAGAAACACAACTCTAGCTAATAGCAGATAAGGGATTTTTTTTTATATCGGTAAGCAACACATGCCCACATGAGTTTTAAACCCACAAACCCATCCTCCACCCCATTCTTACATGGAGAGAAAATAATATGAGTTGAAGCTCATTAGTATTAGTTTTTCCAACAAAAAGACTAATGTACATTTGAGTTTTTTTTCTTAAGACATAAAACAAGGGGACATGCATTATATGTTTCCTCTGCACATGGCTACAACAATGTAATAGCTTCCGCAGGAACATATAATGGGAACATGATGTGGCTTTCACGTTTTACAAAACATCAGCACTCTTTGAGTATAGAAATCACAACATTCGAAAAAGCAGATGTGGAATTATTTTTGAAATGCAAAAATCATAAAATTTTGTAATATGTAAACACCATTCTTTAATCTTATCAAATGAAATGCTTATAAGCCACTTGATTATAAAATTGGAAAGTAAGGAGACCCAAAAAAAACCCCAAGGCATAGCTAGCCTAATACATTGGAAGAAACTACGCACTCTTTTTCACAAGTATTTTAAGGGGTCCTTTTGAAACACTAGGACCATTAGAATAAATAAAAATGGGAGAAAAAGGAGAGACTTATTTATAGACAATACAACTTGGAGATAAGTTTTGTCAACTTGAAAAAATTAATCCATGAAAAACCCCAAAATAAATATATTTGCAGCTTTCATTTAGTAGTTAATATATTAAAAGAATATATTAACTTAAGAAGCTTTTAACAGGGCAGTTTTTTTATTAAAAAAATGTATAAGTAAGATATTCTATACAGCCAAACAAAAAATAAGAAGAGGGAACCACAATTTTATAAGCGCACATAAGTGAATACAGTGATATTAAGGCTGCTGATAAAATGCAACTAACTACAATAATTTTTCCTGTTGAAGAACCAGCAACCAGATTTCATCCTCAAATCAATCAACAACACTTTCCTTATTAACACAAACTTTGGATTTTAACCTAGGTGAGAAATAATAGGAAGAAAAGTAATGCAAAGAGAAATGTTAGGAAAACATATAAACTTCTCATAATATGTTAGGGTTTCTACAATAAAGTTTAAAATACCCAAAGCATGAGCTATGTGAATTCTCTTTTCTATCCTCTATTTATACTTGTTTTACCAGTCTGAGTCAGGCAGGGGTCCTAATGATACAATGATAAAACTTTTTTTTTGATAAGTAAGAAGATCAATGATAAAACCATAAAAGACTTAACTCATGTCCCACCAATGCTCACCACTTTTGGTGAGGCAAAAAGTGAGCCTAGTGGGAAGTTTACCTCACTCACTTCTCTTCATTTCTTTCCATTCATTCTCCAAATCATCCAAATATCCACACTAGGGAAATAATGTCTGACCTATTATATTTCTATATCATATAGCTAAGCTATTATAAGCATCATAAAAGAATAAAAGATGCCACTCCTTTATATATATATATAGATAGATAGATAAGATAAGATAAGATTTCATTAAAAAAGACTAATGGTGGGAAGTCCACCTCACTCACTTCTCTCCATTTCTTTCCATTCATTCTCCAACTCATCCAAATATCCAAACTAGGGAAATAATGTCTGACCTATTATATTGCTATATCATATAGCTAAGCTATTTTAAGTATCATAAAAGAATAAAAGATGCCACTCCTTTTTCTTTTCTTTTTTGATAGATAAGATAAGATTTCATTAAAAAAGACTACATGGAAAAGTGCACGAAGAAGCCAAGAAACTACAGTAAAGACTCAAAACTATGTACAAGGATGCCACTTCTAATTGCATATACATATTCACTGAAGTATACCATAAATATTATATTTCTAAAAAACAACATTTCATAAAATTCCTTCAAATCCTGATACACAATAGCCATACCCATATATTCAATAATGAAGGCAAGATCCATGCAATAGAAATTTGTGTTCTTGAAAACAAAACAATATAATTAATGATCAAAAGAAATATACCAAAACAAAAAGAACTACCTGATAGGTATAAAGTTTAACATATATTAAGGGCATTCGCTGATTGTTCCTGCTATAGGTTCTTGCAATACGGTTAACAGTTTCAGGGACAAATTCTAGTACAAGATTCAGATAAAGCTCTTCTTTGTCTGTAGTTGAAAAGAAACAATGCTTAAGGGCAACAATATTTGGATGATCCAACATCTGCATTATCTGTAACTCCCTATTCTTGTAGCGCTTGTCTTGTAGAACCTTCTTTATAGCAACAATCTCTCCGGTTTCTCTACATTTTGCCTGCACAGAAAATATAATCATTTTAACAATGTGAAATTATGTCAAAGTGAATAAAAAGTAGTTTAATAGCAATTCATTACAAGTAAACTTACTTGATAAACAACACCAAAAGAACCAGTTCCAACCACATGTTCTGCAATATAACTTACTGTCTGCCAAGTCAAATATAGGAAAATGTAAGGTACTCACCAACTAAGATCACAACACCATATAAAATTTTCACATTCTACAATTAGATTTACTTTCAACCTGCTTAACTTGACCATTTCGACCACCAATAGTGGTTCGTATTACATGTCCCGTTTCAGCACCAACACCATCAATTACATCTGGTTCACTATCCTGCAACAGATTAAACACTAAGGAACAGAAACTGGTACAACAAAAAATAAAAGTCTCAAAATTTTTCCATAGCTTGAAGAAAGGAGCCAATCATTCTCCAATCAGGCAAAGTGTCTTTACAAACACCAAACCATTTCAATACCACTTCACTGACATGTTACCCATTACAGTGAATACTTATATGGGATAGAAGTGAGCTATTGGATAATTGAAATGATTGACACAGAACAGGAAGAACTTTCGACATCAAAGATAAACAACTCTAATTTATAGCCACTTACTCTGTCCTCATCATGGTCCACCTTGTCCCTCAGTCTCATCTCAAGCATCTCTCTCCCCAGCCAGTCAACCGAACTAGATGAACCTTTAAAGCCATTAACAGACCTGGAACTGCCCACTCCACCATTCCCTAGGCTGGCAGATGCCATAAATGCGCTTGGTGTATATTACGGACGCTAGTATGTGCTACCCTCGTGATACTTTTCTGTTCTGCCTCCCATACCATCCAAGTATGTATCTTCCTAAAATAATTAATTGCATTACTTTAAACCAAGAAACATATACTGAACATACAAAATGCAGTAGATATCATGTTGATTTTAGGCAGCATTAAATATCTAAACGGAATGTTGTCCTCAATCGCTTCATCTAATTTAAAAATTCCAACCAATACTATTGTGAACAGATATCATCATCAAACATCAAAATGAAAAATAAAAGAAATATTTACAACCATCTTATAGGGAGCCAACAGTCACATAACCACATAAAGATACTAGCTTTTAGGTGGAAGAGGAATTGCCAATCATAGAGCTATGTCAGAAAACGTTAATATAGATTTGTAACAGAATGAATAAAAGAAAGACGGTAGAATTATCGTAATCTTTCTTCCCTCTGCACCAAACATATAAATGACGATCACTACGAAGGTTAGGTTATGCATCAACAATTTGGCATCCAAACTCAAACAAAAAGGAGGAAAACAGAAGTGCACAAAACTAAGTCAGAAATGCATAATAAGGGAAATAAAATATAAAAAAACCACCGACACAACACAATCACAAACATTAAAGTCTCAATTAATTCAGCAACATAAAATCCATGGTTGAAAGCCTTATGAACACACATCCTACAATTTTTCAACTTTAAATTGCGGCCCCTCCTAAACCAACTAACCCAACTTGAGTAAGGCATAAAACTGGCAAAAATTAAGCTCTACCAACGAGCTCCGGCTTAAATGACACACTTCTTGTTCCCACAAGAAGAGGTGCAAGGTAAGGCCGCGTGTTCAAAACCCGCGGGTAATTTATCAAACATATAAATGACGATCACTACGAAGGTTAGGTTATGCATCAACAATTTGGCATCCAAACTCAAACAAAAAGGAGGAAAACAGAAGTGCACAAAACTAAGTCAGAAATGCATAATAAGGGAAATAAAATATAAAAAAACCACCGACACAACACAATCACAAACATTAAAGTCTCAATTAATTCAGCAACATAAAATCCATGGTTGAAAGCCTTATGAACACACATCCTACAATTTTTCAACTTTAAATTGCGGCCCCTCCTAAACCAACTAACCCAACTTGAGTAAGGCATAAAACTGGCAAAAATTAAGCTCTACCAACGAGCTCCGGCTTAAATGACACACTTCTTGTTCCCACAAGAAGAGGTGCAAGGTAAGGCCGCGTGTTCAAAACCCGCGGGTAATTTATCAACCAAAACAAATACATGAATAAATAAAACCATAAGCTGCACCATCTCAAGCATGAATTACCTTTGCGGAAGCAAGAATAGAAGTAATTAAAACAAGCAAATCAATGGCATTAAAGTTTAATGCTCCATTCATCACAATTGCTTAAAACTAGGGCCACTGTAATTGTACAAAACCACAATCTTTTTTTCCTTGTTCTTACAATTTCCACTACCAAATTACCAAATTGAGACCCAAAACAAAATGAGATACCAAAATTTACATTGCAAATTCCTATCAGATTCATCGCACAATTTATCCACCAATTAAAAACAAAAATTCACAAAACCCCAATAAACCAAAACCGCATAGATCTACACCAAAATTACCCAATTTTATTTTTCTCGCAATATTCAAATCCAAACTAAAATTTTTCAAAAAAAAAAAAAAACTACGCCAATTCACACAACACCGAATTTTCCAAAAATACACAAAATAAAGCACAAATTTTTTTTTTCTCGAAATCGAATCAGATCGATGAGAAATGAGAATTCAGCGACGCAGAAAGAGAGAGAAACTCACCAGCGAGTGTTTTGGAGCGAATTCGAATCGGAGCTCGAGCATTTTACTTTAGCTTTTCGATTTTCGCAAAAAAAAAAAATTCGCTTTCACTAATTAAATATAAATAAAAATTTTTAAAAAATGAAAATAAAAATTTTGATCGGAGAGCGTGAAGTGAGTGAACTGTGTGTTTGATCTGATTGATTGATTTTCTTTTTTGGTTTTCACTTTTTTTTTTTTTTTTTGGCTTTGTGTGTTTGAGAGAGAGAGAGAGAGAGAGTGAGAGGAATTCAAAGAATAGTGTTGTGAGAGAAAGAGAGAGAGAAAGAGGTTTTGGTGTTTTCAAAAAAACAACTGTGTCTCTCTCTCTCTGACAGTTTTTTATTTTTGGTTTCTCTGACAATTATCAGTATCACTCTACATTTATCTTAAAATGTAATGGTTTGGATTTTGGGAATACTACACTCTCCACTACAAACGTTGTTTGTATTGTTACTGTGTACACCACAAATTTTGACCCTATATTTTTTTCTTCAAAAAGGCTTAGGTGGCATGCTATGAGTGGTGCATAATTTAACAACAAAGAGATATAAATTATTCCATCTTTCAAATAAAAATTTATAAAATTTTTTGTAACTTTGACGTATTGTTAATGATCTGTGATACAATAATGTTGGTGGTTAAGCCAGATAAAAAACGGTAAATATTTACCAACTCAATTATTGTAAAAAAAATTTTATATTTTTTTGTGTATATGTGCTAAGTAGCATTGGTTGAAAGAGATTTAGTAGTAATTCCAACACACATCTCCTACATATCCAAATTTTTTCATACACAATCTTACAATTTGTTGATGTGTTATTATGAATGATCGGTTAAAAGTAACCGAGTCCATGTAAACAAGGAGTGACAGAAGATGTCTCCCACTTACTTTTGTACATTATGAAATTAAGATGTCATTATTCATGCCATGTATTATTAGTTTATTACTTTAATAGTTTTTTTTTTTTGGGTTAAATTTGTTGTGTACCTATTGGTTGATTACATAGGGTAAGCGTACATATTACTATATTGCATACGTACACTCCTTCTACGTTCATTATTATATTTGCCATGTGATTTAAGGAATGAAAATTATGGACAGGGTGTTGATTAAACATCACTGGTCACTCTTTCTCTACTCGCATTATTTCACTTATTATCTTTACGAGAAATGATATATTCATAATATTTTTCACAATATTTTTACAATAAATTCTAAGTGTCAGGTTGTTACTGGTTGTTATTGTTGGGGCAAAAAAATAATCTTAGTATTAAATACAAATTTAAACCAATAACAACTAACCACCTATAATTTGTTGTGAAAATGTTGTGAAAAATGTTATGGTTGTAGCACCTCTCTATCTTTATTAGTCATTAAGATTAATAAAGATTTATTCATAATAATAATAATAATAATAAACTAATAAACACTTAAATTATAAACAAAAACTTAAACTATTGAGCATGTAAATGAAGTAAATTTAATTAAAATTTATTTTAGAGAATATCAAAGTGTAATTAATCATTTTAGTTTTAATTAATTGGTTTTAAAATAGTGAAATAAAAACGTAAAAAAATAAAAATAAAAAAAGAAAGAAAGGAGAAATTACATAAAAAAGCCCCAGATGACGCCACTTTTGTTGTGGTTAATTATCTCCTCCTCCAATTAGAAGGAAAAACCCTGGGAGAGGAAAGAAACACATAACACAACACCAATAAAGAAGCATTTCGGAGCAAGCAACAAAGTTTGACAGAGTGTAGACATCTAATAGAAGAAGCCAAGTGGTTGGCGAACCAGTTTGCTAGACATTGTAACTCATAACATTGCTAGACATGCGAGACATGTTAGCGAGTATACAGTGTGGATGGAGGATGTTCCTCCACACCTTTCCAATGTAATTCAAGTTGATTCAACTACTGCTTAATGAAATTCAAGTGTTTTTTCTCAAAAAATAAAAAAGTAAAAAAAATTTTAAAAAGTGTGAAAATTAATAAATTATAGACTGGAGTTTTTTTTTTTTTTTTTTCTATGAGGAGATAATAGAGTAGAGTTGAAGTAAAAAGTATCAATAAAATGTTTTCCATAAATGGTTCATCATTGAGAATAATCCTCTTCCACTAAATCATTCAATTTTTTCTCATTTTTAGTTGAATATGAAACACGCGCTTGACATTTATTTGATCTTTAAATGGCACAAGCACACCTAGCAAACAAGTTAGCACAATCAAGTTCTGGTTAGGAACATATCGGACTAAAGCGGATTATTATTCTTATATAACTCTTATTCTGACTTTATTTTTTCACATTAAAAAAAAAAAAAACCCATTAACCTTCTAAGTTTCTGACATCTTGTTTAATATTTTTTTCAATACAAATAATAGAAAGAGGAAAAAAATCAAAGACAAAACCAGTTTTTATTCAATTTGACTATCTTTGTAGGATATCAGTAGGGTGGGAAACCAGTTTTTCTTCTTCTTCTTTAAAACCAAAGAAACCGAAATAATCATGAGAGAAAGAGAGAGAGAGAGAAAGTATTGTCAATTGTGTAATGTACGTGAAGTAGTAGTACTCACGCTGTTAAGTAAAAGTTTGAGCTGTGGATGATAAGAACGTGTGAGATGAAATTTGGTACATTTGATGCTGAAGCCTGAATCAGAGTGTGGGATTTTCCTGTTCAAATTTCACACTGTTTTTTTCTGTGTTTGTATGTGTCAAACTATCAACATCTTAAAAAAAATTTTATCGACAAAATAAAGAATGAAAAGGTTTAATTACATATTTAGTTCTTGATTCTTATTTCATTTTTAAACGCGGCTAAAAAAAACGCAAATATAATCCACGTGTTTTTGTAGAGTTTTAAACTGGTCACCATCGAAAATGTTTAATTTTAATTTTATATTTTTAAGTTTGTGTCAAAAAGTCTTCGTCATAAATTGTTACTTTGATTTTCTCTATCTCTAAACAGTCATAAAAAAAAAAATGCAAACAATTTATTTGAATAGGTAATTCATTTCCTCATTTGTTGTTATCAAAATCCATAAGATCTTGCTAAAGAGTCTCAACACATTTAAAGCAAGAATTAACAGGAAGAACCTTTTTTTGCATAAATTTGATTTGAGTCATTTTCAACATTTTGGTATATGTTGTCTTGAAATGGAGCCTACCCTACTTTAATAGTTCCACTGTAACAACATATGATGTTTTAGGAGCACTATTTTTTTGTGTGAAGTATTTTCTAAGGTTTCATTAGATGGACAAAATGGGCAAATGCCCTTTTTGCGCAAACAAAGCAGCATTTTGCCCCCCTTTCCCAAACTAATTAGAGAAATGCCCCTCTTTTGTAACTCGATTTTCTCAAAATCGAGTTAAGCCCTATATTGGCATTTTTAAAGAGCCTATAGTGTCGTTTTAAGAACCTATAATGTCGCTTTAAGGACCTATAGTGGTGTTTTGAAACTCGAGCTCCATCAACTCGAGAATAGGCAAAAAAAAATTTAAAAAATTGCCTATAACTTGAGTTCATGGAGCTCGAGTTCCAAAACGCCACTATAAGTCCTTAGAACGTCACTATAGGCTCTTGAAAATGTCACTATAGGGCTTCAGAAATTTTTTTTTTTTAAACTCGATTTTTAGATTGTCGAGTTACAAAAGAGAAACATTTCCCTAATTAGTTTGGGAAAAGAGGCAAAACGCTGCTTTATTTGCGTGAAAAGGGCATTTGCCCATTTTGTCCTTCATTAGATACATGAGATCTTATTTGAAACCTCTAACTAATATATTGAGACCACTCTCAAAAGGATTTATCCCGATATTTAATCAATGTATATAAGACTATGCATACCAAAAAAATAGTTAAGTACTCGTAAAACTGTGGACATCGTAACACTAAAAAAGAAAAATGTAACAACTCAAGGAGTTCTTTGCTTGAGGTGGCTAGGGACCTTTAAGTAGTGAAAACCAAGGACTTTAGGCATTCAATAGAAACAAAATGGGGCTGGCCTGCTAGGAAAATTCAATATGCAGGAAAGAGAGAATGAAGAGATTAGAAAGAGATAAAATGAGGCAATGATTGTGTTGATTGAAAATGTCATTTTTTACTATCATTCATATTTACATATATCAAAATCACAAGTTCATGAGAATCTAGACACTCACAAATCACAATCATAGAATGTTCAAGAAGAATTCTGATTAAAATTTCCCCAAAACCTCAAAATTTCCCATCAATGGATTAAGCAAAGATTATTGTAATATTTTTTGGGCATATAAACGAAGATAAGGTCACATTGTAGGGCTCAACTGCTCTTGCATCATGATTCATGATGGTGACATTTTTATTCTCTAGTGTAGAGTGTTTTCCAAAGTTTCCAAGGCACAGGCACATCAAATAGCTAAGCTTAAGCATTAACTGACCTCATATCATGATCACCTACAAACAAACATGCATGAGCTCCCATGCTAGACAATTGACACGTAGAACATGCATATATTATATCATACATGGACCACTTTTATATGGGACCCAATCTAAAATGTATTCAAGAAATAAAGGGTCAACATCTACGTAATGAGATAATCTTGTACCATTTTGTTTGTTGAACTTTTCTCACTTAAATGATCCGTCCCTATCTTGGTTGGGTAGAATCAAATTTATGATACCTTACTTTCATTGCTTTTAGAACAAACATCATATGCATAATTTTTTTGTTTTTGGCTTGTTATATTGTCTTTTTCAAAAGCTTATAAAGAACTTAGATTATCTAATCAAATATAGTAGGCGCATGCATTAAATTTCATATATATAGTATGATGCCAATTGGTAATGTAACAGATGGTCTTTTTTTCAAAAGGTTAGGTAGAATCTTTGTAATTTACTGTGTGATTATTTTAATTATTATTTAAATAATGTGATTAATACACACATAGATAACACATCAGAAAAGTTTTCCTTCAATGAAAATTTTGTTGTTATACAATTATCCATGGTTGCATGAGTATTGTGGGATTAAAATCTAATCATAGAGCAAACAGAACAATTATACATCAACTACACATCTACCAGTTAGGGTGGTTCTAAAATTTTTTTTCTTTACTTCAAGAGAAGTTATAAAAATCAATGAACACTACTTTCAACTGAGGATCCTGAACTCATAAGGTCTTACAATGTGCATTTCTTTTCTTTTCTTTTTAAATATTATTAGGTTAAAAAACTCTTGCTAAAATAAAATATTTGGGTCATGTAATTAAAGGTGATTTGGAATATTAGAATTAAATTTCTTTAAATTAAAAAAAAAAAAAATGTGACTAGTTTAGGAGTTCATATAAGTAAATCATAAAGGGTTTGTCTGGTTTTTCTTTTGGAGGAGTTGAAAGGTGTATTAAAATGGTTCAAAGCTCTTTTAGTTGGCTGAAGGGTTTTAGGGCCCTTAGAGTTTTTTTTTTTTTTTTTTTTGAGAAAAAGGTCCTTAAAGATGATATATCTGTAAAAAAAAAAGAAAACAAAAATCCAATATATCTGCTTTGAGTTTTCACTAGAAAAATAAATGCACACTAAAAAATTTAGAAAAAAAAAAAAAAAAAGTTGAATTCAGCCACATGTATAATTGGACCATGTCACTTTGACTTTTGAGCTCCTCAACTTTTGTCTACATTCTTCATGTGCAAAGGATAAATTTTTGCAAAGAGTTTGTTAAATTTCGTGTCATAATTATGGCCATTAGGTGGTCCTCCAATTGAATGGTCTTAATCAATAATTCAATTACTAGTGCTTGTCAATTTTAGTTTCACAAAAATGCAAGGCCTAGTAAAAACCAGTACACATATATATTGTACACCAAAAAACAGACTAGTACTCATATAGGGTGGTCCAACCACAGCCCAAAAAGAATTAATAGACAGATCTAGATGCTAAAAATGATAAAAGTAGGATAAGAATAAGCAAATCATAAAAATAAAAGATGATAAAGGCAAGCTATCTTAAATGATTGCAAACTAAATAAAGACTATCTATTGGGCTGTTTGACTGTCCAAGCTTATGATTAAAAATCCCACAGTCCATTTCTAAGTGTAAAAGAAGGGCATGTTGACAACTTGGGCATCTCTTTCTCCTTCTATTTGTGCGTGCACGCATGCTAGCTGCTGTGTGCATGCGTGAGCGAGAGCCTGGAAGTGAACAATTGCTCTTCAACATTTCAAACAAATCAACTGCTTAGAAAATTAGCCTCATTCTTACTACACTCCATGACTTTTTACTACATCAAATTCAGATATGATCAGTCAGTGAAATGCTTAAAAAATAAGAGTAACTTTATTGGGACTCCACACTTTAGTTGCATTGATACATCAATAAATTTAGGGACTAACAATTTTCACAACCATTAATATGACATGTTTATGGCTCAATCGAAAGTAACATTACTTCAATCACAATAAGTCATATCACCCGTTGTGAAAAATGATGTCTCTAGAATCACTCTTACTTACCATTGACAACTTGACGCCTTAGTAATTGTGAAAATGTCTATGGAAAAAGTTAGGTCTATAGACTTAGTGAAAAGAGAACTATACCATAACAATTGACTATGTACAAACCAAAAACATTATAATATATATGAACATAGAATAACAATGCCTGCATAAAATTTACTTTTCCAACCCTAGTTGCATGCGTTGTTTCTTCTTTAAATCACATGCCATCTACTATTCAAATCCAAAAGGTACATCATTCAATGAGAGTCTTTATGACAGCTTCATAGGATTCATAAACTTCACAGATATGTAATCTCGTTACTCATCTAAATGATGCTTTACTCTTGGATTAATCTATGGCCAGAAGTATAGAAATAAAGAAGATGTCAAGTCCTTTAAAAAGCTTTTGCTATTGCATAGTGCACCTGCATATTATGTTCTGATGCTCGTTCTGCTCTCATTTTACATACAAATATGATGTTTTATACCATATTTACCTGAAGTTCTCATCCTCAAAACAGACTTGTTTTTTAGGGTAATCCAACACTCTCAGGAAAATACACTTCTCTCTATAATTTTTCCATAACTTATGAAGACAATATCCCTTATAGTAACAGTCCTTTTACACTTTCCTAATTCTTCCACATCATTATCTCTCATTGTAGTCATCAGCAAACAAGTTAACAATATTTGTGTTAACATAACTGGATACCAAAATTTAGCTAAAAAAAACAATGGTTACCAAAGATTACAGGTGTTAATCTTTGGTATCCATTGTTTTTATATTAGTCAGAGCAATGCTAAAAACAATGGAAACGAGTGCTCAACTATGGTAGACGAGGCTTTGAGGTGTTGATGCCAAGCCCACCAAAAAGCCTCTTCTTCTCATCTCCTTTTGCACTTAGCCTTTAAAAAAAAAAAAAAGTTTAACCACTGTTTTTAGTACCTAGTCATCACCATGCATACATCTATCACAAAATGTTGGGAGTATATTCCAAACTGTCTTATCTAAAGCATCTATCTAATGCCTAGAATATAGTGTACAAAGTGATAGCACCTATTAGCAAGTTTTGACCAGAAACGATGCAACTGCAATTAAATTCCAAATAAAAAATCATGAACACAGGAATCATGACACCCTGTAAAGAAACATTAAGATGCCACTCCTTAGTAACTACTTTGACCGTTTAGTTCTACGGGGTTATATCATCTCAATGTACCATGAGAAACATATTTATTTGTATCATCCTCCCACCAAAAAAGCATCTTGATGTATCATCAACTACTGACTAAACTATAATGATGCCTTGTAAATTACATCACACTTTAACAAGTGCACTCAGTATCTACATTGGAACTATTTTTATTTAACAGAAAAAAAAAAAAAAAAAAAAAAAAAAAAAAAAAAAAACATCCTGCTTCATGAGACAAGCACACTTTTCTCTTTTAAAAAGTCAAAAGGTGCATGAGACTGAGTACAATATGCTTTCAAAATAATTGGCAAGTTCATTTGAATGCACTCTTCTATTGCAACATTCAGTCCATCTTGACATGCCAAAGACATTACATTCAAAGTCACAATGTTTCAAGTGATTTTCATGTCTAATAAAAAAGGACTAGAGAAAAATAGAACTAGGTTGTGGTCATGTCTTAATTTTAGTAATAGAGGAAAACCACATAAGGAATTT
Source organism: Lithocarpus polystachyus (assembly GCA_033629205.1). Lineage (NCBI taxonomy): Eukaryota > Viridiplantae > Streptophyta > Magnoliopsida > Fagales > Fagaceae > Lithocarpus > Lithocarpus polystachyus. The sequence goes on along the minus strand of CM066163.1, from coordinate 106,435,070 downwards.
CTTGTAAATATAACTTCTTTTTGATATTTCCTTTTTATATGTGACAAATCCAAACTCAACCACTCAGTATGTGTGATAGTACATTACAATATTTATCAAAATGCTGGGGGTGAAAAAGAACAGTTAATGCTGAGGGAATAACGTCAATGAAGATACACCCAAATAATGGCAAAATTTGATGTGAAGTAAGAAAAGAAAGAACAATACATTCAAATACCAATCGCATCAAGAAGTTGGGAGTGTTGAGACACAGAAACTAGTGAATTGGCCACAATTGCACCACTAGCAGCAACTGCAGGGACACCAATTCCGGGAAAAGTAGAATCTCCACAACAGTAAAGCTGAGGGATGGGAGTTGAATGCCCTGGGAAGGAGTTTTTGCCTGCTTCTATAGCTGGGCCATATGTTCCTCTATTCCTTCGAAGAAACCTTTGATGTGTCAATGGAGTTCCAACTAACTTCACCTCACACTTATCACGGCTGAAGCCTGCACCAATTGCACGCTCCACAGCTCTCCACATGACCTGACATATCATTGGAACAAAAGAAATTCTTGAGAATAACTAAATCAAACAGTTCACCTCACTAAAATATTGTTCTAACAGTAGTAACAAGGTAGAGTTAATGGGATTGTGTAACAATATATGTATAAATATTAGATACCACAAGAATAAGATACAGGTAAATATTTTACTGTAACCAGAAACACGAGAGTAAATTTTGTTGCCAATAAATATGTACTATGCTTTGACTTATAATTGTTACTGTAAATAGAATTACTGCTACTATTGGCTTCCATTTTTCATATATATATATATATATATATTTTTAAACTTGCATTTTATTCCAATTAGTGTTAGTGATTCTTCTTTTTAATATTTGTTTCTCGGAATAAGTGAAGTAAACTAATTTTACTATCTTGTTTATTGCATAATCTACAGCAGGTTAGGCACTCACTTGTCTACTAATAGATAAGAGGTGTCACACAACAAGGCATCAGTACTTGATCAGAAACACTAGACATTCCATCAAGTTTTTTCAAATGAGTTCAGCTTCTAAATGACAAAGGAGGCTAACTTGTCATGTTTTTAATGCTCAAGAACATTAGCCTCAGTTCATCCTTTCGGTTAGTTCAACGAGGTTTTAAGAAATTCGAGTAAATAGTTTCCACTCAGTTACTTTTTCATTTTCTTTTTATGTAAATATCTAAACATTAATCATTGGTAAAAAAAAAAAAATCAGAACATTATAAGAGTTGAATCAACAAAGTTGTTGTTTGTCCAACTTTTATTAATATTAAGTTTCAAGTTAGTGTCATCATTAACAGCAGCATAAAGCTTTCAATTGACAAGAAATGCAGGTAAATATATTTTACCTCTGATCTTTCTGCTTTTAGATTTTTGTATTCAGTGCTTCTACGATCAAGTCCTTCCCACAGTCCAAAGGGTTCAGTTCCCGGCAAGTAAGCATGTAACACATGCTTCCCAGGGGGTGCTAGATCTGGACTAAGTACACTTGGTATAGATATCAAAACAACATTCTGATCAGCATCAACTCCTCTCTCCCAATCATTTACAACTATATGATGAATTCCCAAGTCCTCGCGTATACCCTGGTCAAAAATACATACTATGAACACAGATGATATCTGAAGCTGTGATGGTGACCTCTAGTTGAAAGGTTACTGAAATTGTGGCACTAAAATAAAAATCATACCACTATAGTTGAAAACTGAATGAAGCATTAGAGACTAATATGATAGATTGGTTCATAACAGTGGTAAATTATTTATATCTATATCAAAATTCACTTGCTAGAACAAAATTTGAATCATAATATATGAAACAAATACTGATTTTTTTTTTTTGGGGGGGGGGGGGGGGGTGTTTCTAATAATTCATAAGGAGATGAATTAAAGCAGCATGACTGAAGTGGAAGGCACTTCTGCTATAATGTCATCAAGCATGTTGAGAAATTAAAGAGAAAATCCTACACTTGAAAGCCCAAAAAAGACATCAGTCAAGGTAATGAGAAAAGACTGATGACCCACAAAGTAACTGAAATAATGCCTGGGAGAAGTGTAACTGTTGACAAATCACTTTTACACAGACACCAAATAGTTGAGACATGGTTTTGCTGAGACAACTTTATGCAAAAAGAAAATTGGCACAGATTTGGAAGATCCTCTTTAGGGTTTTGAAACAAATATTAATGGACCCCCCCCCCCCTTTCCCAACCCACCCTCAAGCAGACTAGTCTACAAATTACATTATGTCACCTACTCACCTCTGCATCAAATCCCAAATGGAGATGCATGAATGATTCACATTGTGGGGTTGTATTAACCCTGTCCAGGTATGACTTTGGAACAACTTCCTTAGGTAAGAGCTTCAAAGTGTCCCACATACTTGCATTGCTTATGACAGCCTTTTTAGCTCGCACGAACTGCAGCATACATACATGTTCCTTCAACTGATAAAATAATAAAATACATATAATTCAATTTCAATCAACTTCAAGCTCCCTGAAGTTACTTACTTGACCACTTCTTAGCTTGACTCCACTGGCTCGGTCATTTTCAATAACAATCTTTTCCACATGACTTCCTAGAGAGAGCCGTCCACCAAACTTCTTCATTCCTTGGACAAGGGCATCAACAATAGCCCCAGTTCCATGAAGAGGGTATTCAAGACAGCTACCCGGCTTGTACCATTCAGCAAACATGTAAACCTGGAGAACAAGAAATCATGTTATCTGCAAAAGAAGTTTAATAGAAAAGTTTTATAACAGAATATGATTATAAAAACCAAGATATCACATCATAGGAAAAAAAAACACATTGAAAGATGAAATCATGGAAATTAAAACTGATTTGCAGTTGACAGGATAAGCTTTTTTGCTTAAATTTGTTATAATAGTATTTCTACAATAGTGTCTATGGCTTTGTGCAAGATAAGGTTACTGTCAAGATTTATTATATCACTGCTATGCTCCAACCCGTTAAGCTTGTTGCTTTGGCTGCTAATTGAAACCTTAAAATCATGAATAGCCAAAGCTATAATAAATACATCAACGACCTGATCATGATAATAAAGTATCCAATATTTTGCTCATGGTGCATTGTATTTTCACATGAAAGCAAGTTAACAAAGTTGGAACAGCTTTCCTTAATACTTGACTTTCTTCTTGAGCATTCTGGAAAGTTTAATGATGCTATGTATGTTATCCAAATATCTAGAAATGTTTTTGCTGTGGACTTAACTGGTAAAAGTATTAATCATTAGGTAACTTATTGGTATATATTTACATTGTTTCTTTACTATTTGCATATGCCCCTGGGTGCATACCAAGCATGCATTCAAGACAAGCATCTAGAAGAGTATGCTAGAATAGTTCAAAAGAATGTCTCTATGAATAATTAATATATAATAGTTACCATCTCTGCTGAAAGTATACCATTTGTTTTCACCCCAGCCAGCAAGAAAGACAGTAGGTCCACCCAATTTCGTATAAAAGGGTCTTTTAGCTCCAATGAGTCAATGACCTCTGAGAATGGTCTAAGAAGCTTTGTAGCTCCAAGAGCTCCCTGTGGTCCCATTTGGACAAAAGATTTCAAGAGAGAGGGGGCATATCTTGCTGCAGCAGTGGAAAGAACTCCAAAATCACCTCTGATAGATAGAGGAGGCAGAGCCATTGCAGTAGCAGACATTGGAAGAATTGCATCCTGTTGGTGAATGGCATTATTCATATGGGAGATGATAACATGAAAATGGAGACTTGTGGAGAAATGTAAAACTTGAACTGCAGCCTGTAAGATGCACATATCTTGCAAAATCATAATCCTAGTATGTAATTTGCGAGATCAAACAATATCAGCCTTTTTGCTGACCAGCAGCTTTTCCATCTTTCTTACTCAGAAATTTTCAAAGACGTTTAAAGAAAGGGAGTATTCCCAATTTTCGGTTTCATGTTTCAATACAATAGTTTTTTTTTTTTTTTGTAACAATATTTTGATATCTTCAAACACAAAGAAGATGGTATGTCAACTCTTGGAAGTAAATATCACAATGTTAAAAACATATCTTATCAAAGGTTAAAATAGATTAACAACAAATGGCACTCACAAGAAGTTTTTGCCACTCTTGAACAGCATTGGGAGTTCCATACTTCTCAAGGTCCTGAAGACCAGAAAAAACCCACATTGTAAAAGCCTAAATAATATATCAATGCAGTGCAAGTGAGACAGTAACAATTCCAGAGAGGTTAAGTAGGAATAATACTGTATGGGATGTGAAAGAATCTACTAACATGCAAGAAAATTGACTGAGTGATTACTAATTATTCTTTGTTACTCAAGTTTGACTGCATACTTATGGTTTTAATGTGCCTTTAGTTTTATAAAAGATGTTGTAAGCCGTTGTAAAATTGTTTTTATTATTTGAAAAATTAGTTGATATGCATGTCATTGTGAAATTTAAATTACTGTTGATTTATCAAAATTTTCATCAGTAATGAGAGAGATTTAATTCAAGTTAACGAAGTGAGGTGGGAAGGATGTCTAAAAGCAAATATGGGTAGAAGTATTGAAGAAACATATGTTAAATACAGAGACAAGAGTATAATTTTAGAAATGGTAGAATGGTATGATAAAATCCATACAGGTGATCCTACTTAGTTGATGGGGATCCGTAGAACAGACCTCAATTGAATTGCAATTGAAGCTTAGTTGAGTTTAACATTGCTTTTAAATCTTTATATCACAAGTGAATATTAGTAAATTTCATTGCTGCCTTGGACTTTGAATATGGTATGAACCGATTAATCATTTTCAACAGCTAGGACTTCAAATTTTGCTTTAGTTCTGAACACAGCATGGTAACTCTTGCACTAAGCCATGCGGAAAATCATTTGTCTAGTTTTTTTTTTTTTTTTTTTTAAATAGATAAACCATTATTATTTCATAGAATTTTTTTTTTTTTTTGATAGGTAATATGAGAACTATTATTAATGAAATAAGAAAGAAACATACAGGGTGTTCATGATGATAGAAGAGACTAGTGTGCAAAAGTGAACCTATAATAGAAAGCTTTAATAACCAGAATCTACCTTGAAAAATTCTGTGGGACCAATGCGTGACAAGAATTCACCTTCAGGTATGTAGACCATCCATGAATCATATTTGACACATGGCAGTGACACACCCAATGCATCCAAAACCTGAAAATCATACAAAATATGGTCACTGGACTCATGTCACATTTGATCATAAAAGAGAAGTCATGAGACTTTGGCTTGTAGTAACATTCAAGTTGAAAATATTGACAGGGAAAACCAATTTTGCTCAATTATCAGAAAGTGATGGTAATACAAATTTCATAAATAGTTTTTCAAAACTGTTGATTCAAGCAATATGTTTATGATGGCAAAAAAATGTACTCATCGATACAATAACATAAGAAAAATTACTTGTGCAAGAGGATTGGCCTGAGGACCTCTTGATTGAAAACCAGAGAACAATGATGGGCCAGAGTCAAATTTGTAGCCTTTGATCTCAAACGAGTGAGCTGCGCCTCCAGGTAGATCATGACTTTCTAATACAAGAACATCTTGTCCATACCTAGCCAAAAGCCCTGCACAGCACAGTCCAGCAATACCACTCCCAATTATAACAACATCGGCCTCTGGCTTCCCTGCACATTGCACCACAATCAAATGATAAATGTCATATTAAGGCCTGATATATAATCAAGAAGACGTTTTAGACATTTGTGATGACAATTTAAACTTTCACAATATGTTCAAACAGAAAGGAAGCAAGCTAGTTTTCCGGTCACAGCCCATGTTTACATAATTTAGATGTGAAAATTTTTTTCTTTGGACAGTGGATTAAAAGAGAAAATCATATCAACCGTTTGGATATTTGAATTAAAAACCAAAAGAATGCACCACAAAATAAGACTGGCAAATCGTACTAATTGAGGCAGCAAGTAAAATAGACAAGACACCATATCAGTTCCTTAAACTATAATCTAATCTCTTTGCTTACTGGGTACAACCCAGTAATAATAATAATTGTTAGAATTTATTAGGACATTATATATCAGGATATTACCATAAATAACTTAAACCATGGATTTGCAACACCATAGTAATCCTGGTATTCTACAAAATCATGGTTACTTTATTATGCATATACCTTAATATGAAATATACTAATATATTCTTACAAGTTACAATAATAAACCTTGAATCTCAGATTTCATCATTTTTGGACTTTTCAAAAAAAAAAAAAAAAAAAGCTACCACTTAAAAGTGTCAAATAAAGCAATCTGGTCTAGTTTAAGGTGAGTACTCATTCAGTGGATAAAAGGGTAGCATTGAAAGTAATCTCTCAGAAATTAATTCATACACAAACTCCAAATTCCACCACATCAACTTAAAACCTTATATGTACAATCAAAGAGATATATATATTTAGAGAGAGAGAGAGAGAACCTGGGAAAGCTTTCTTTTCTTTGACAGCAATAGAGCCAGTGGAAGATGGCTCTTGACCGTTGGAGTTTCGCGCCAAAACAGTTTTTCTGACCGTTGAGGAGTTGAAACTGCAGAGTGAAAGAGGCTGGTGAATTTGCATAAAACTTGGGAAAACAAGACCCAATGCCATGGAAAGTGTGTGTGTGTGTGTGTGTACTAAGAAAGTGAAGTTCGAAGCTCTCCAAAATATCAAATTTTGACAAGAAAAAGATTGTTACAGAGGTTGGAGTGAAGATTGTGACCAAAAGGTCTCTTTTTATGGCTCTGTGTTTGTGTTCCTCAACTAACGTCATTCGTAGTTTTGGAACTAGCCACGTCATCACTCTTTTTATCCCTTTTCTTCTTCTTTTTTTGGTTTAAAAAAAAAAACACTTAAAACTATGATCACAACAATTTCCCTACAAAATATATTATTTTATTTAGTAAAATGTTTTAATTGCAAATTATGATGGACTCAATTATGTTTAAATTTTGTTATGAATTTTTATTGTGATTTATTTTTGCACTATTCTCTCTTGAGAAAGGATGAGATTGTAAATAAAGATTATCAATCAAAGAAGGAAAAAAAAAAAAAGATACGAGCTTATATAATTGTATTTTCTATACTATTAGTTCAAAAATGCCCTTACACCCCTATGTTTAAGTAGAGACAAAACTAAATAACAATCAAGTAAAAATGCAACTCTAACTCCCACTAAAACATTGTCTAAAAAATAGGATCACTCTCCTATGAATTTTTAAATTAATTTATTCACTTATAAATTAAATTTTTTAAATAAAAATTATATATATATATATAAAATAAAATAAAACACAACTTTTTTCTATAAAATAGAACCACTAACAAAAAAAAAAAAAAGACTCATCGCACGCGCGAAGCGCGTGTGATGAGGCTAGTTTGTTATTAAAGTTGTACTAATTATAAAGTATAAATTTTGAGTCAACAATCCTTACTAGAAGAGCCGTTTATATGTAGATCTTGATGTATGGTTAGAAAATCTAGAACTAGATTTGGAGGATGTATTCCAAATTGATTTTAGTCAGCCATAAAACTTTTTTTACTTCTTCTAAAAAAAAATCCTATAATACATATATCTCCTATAATATTTTTCCACGTATTATTCAAGAATATATACATAAGTAAAAGAATATGTAAGAATATTATTAGTGAAAACGATATGTATAAACATGTGTTATAATATACATAAACATATATTATTTTTATACATTGGGACTCTAATATTATTATTACAGCAACCAAAGGCTAAACCTTCGCACATAATATATTAGCAAAAATATAATGTAAGGAAAATTAAATATCTTCAAATGTAATGTACTTTTAAACAAATAAATATTTTTCATGTAAGAAAAAAAAACAGAGAAATAAATATTTTTTTGGAAACAAAATTCTAAGTAATTTTGTATTGAACATTTTTAACTAAACAAATTATAAAATATATGTATGCCTGCATTTCAAAGAGGTTCATTGGAAAGAAAGGTCGGACTAGTAGTCTAGTAGACGCAAAAAACATGGATCAATGATATAATGAACCATAAGCATTTGACAAGAATTTGAGCTTCATTGATTTGCTCTGTTTGTACTTGTAATGAACTTGATTATTTAGCAAGTTTGCAAGTGATAAGCAAATACAAGGACTCTTTTTTTGTAATTAGATGAAACCTCAACAAAGTAAGGACAATATTGTCTACTTCATTCACTAAATAATTTGTCAATTTTAATTATATATATAATTGACAAATTAATTAGTGAATGAAGTGTGTATATATATATATAAATATATATAATATGCTCATTGCAATTGGCCGTAGCTTTGGAATCTTGGCCTGCTATTTAAAGAAAGGGTTGTTGTGCTATAGATGAAGTAATTTAATCAGTTAACTTGTACTTTATAAACAAAACCATTTTCATGGAAGGTTGTATTCAGCCTTACTCTCATCATTGTCAGTACTGTGTGCAGTGACAGTATTCCCCTGAACTACTTTATTATAATTTCAATCTCATTTTTAATATCCTCATTTTCATGTGTTTTTTTAAGAGAATCTTAGGCTTTGTTGTATTTACCCTTGAAAAATAACAACAAAAGGTTGTCAATGAACATGTTTTGTCAAATCAAATCAAACCATAATCTTATAAACAAAACCAAATCATAATAATAAAATAGTAAATGTGCTGTAACTTACTCATATCAAACAGATAATTCTTTTTTTTTTCACTTTTTAAAAATATTTACCAAACAAATTTTATTTTTAATATATAAGCACAAATTTTAACAACATTTTTTAAGTATAGTTCATCTCTCTTTTTTTTTTTCATTCAATAACCATTGACATGATACCATAAAAATTTTACTTTCATAGAATCCTACCACATATAAATATCTGCAACAACATGTATAAACATATTATTAAAAACAAAAGTATAAATATATATATTTATATTTATATTAATTATAAAGACCTAGATAACGCCCACCACATGTTATCTTATAAATAAAATTACAATTTATTTAAAAATAAGAATATGTTAAAATAGTAAACAAAGAAATATTTTTAAGACATTATATATCAGGATATTATTATAAATAACTTTGCAAAACCGTAGTATTTCATGGTATTCTACAAAATCATGGTTACATTATTTACGAGAATATCTAAATAAAAAATATACTAATATATTCTTACAAGTTACAATAATAAATCTTGAATCTCAGATTTCATCATTTTTGGACTTCTATAAAAAAATTTATTTAAAAAAAAAAACAAAAAAAAACAAAGCTACCACTTAAAGTGCGTCTAATAAGGCATTTTGGTCTAGTTTATTAAGGTGAGTACTTCACGCAGTGGATAAAAGGGTTGCTTTGAAAGTAATCTCTCAGCAATTAATTCATAAACAAACTCCATATTCTCCCACATCAAACTTAAAACCTTATATGTACAATCAAATATATATATATATATATATATAGAGAGAGAGAGAGAGAGAGAGTTCCTGGGAAAGCTTTCTTTTCTTTGACAGCAATAGAACCAGTGGAAGATGGCTCTTGACCGTTGGAGTTTCGCACCAAAACAGTTTTTCTGACCGTTGAGGATTTGAAACCGCAGAGGGAAAGAGGCTGGTGAATTTGCATAAAACTTGGGAAAACAAGACCCAATGCCATGGAATGTGTGTGTGTGTGTGTGTGTGTGTGTATGTACTAAGAAAGTGAACGCCAATCGAATCTGACACGAAAAGATTGTTACAGAGTTTGGAGTGAAGATTGTGACCAAAAGGTCTCTTTTTATGGCTTTGTGTTTTGTGTTCCTCAACTAACGTCACTTGTAGTTTTGGAGCTAGCCACGTCATCACTCTTTTTATCCCATTTTCTCTTTTGGTTTAAAAAATAAATTAATTAAAACTATGATCACACCAATTTCCCAACAAATTATTTTATTTTATTTAGAAAAATGTTTTAATTGCAAATTATGGTGGAATAAAGTATGTTTAAATATTGTTGTGAATTTTTATTGTGATTTGTTTCTCACTATCCTCTCTTGAAAAAGGATGAGATTGTAAATAAAGATTATCAATCAAAGAACAAAGAAAAAAGATACGAGCTTATATAATTGTATTTTTTTCATTAAAGTTGTAATAATTATAAAGCATAAATTTTGAGTCAATAATCCTAATTAGAAGAGCAGTTTTATATGTAGATCTTGACGTATGGTTAGAAAATCTAGCACTAGATTTGGAGAATGTATTCCAAATTGATTTTAGTCAGCAATAAAACTTTTCTTACTTCTTCTTCTTCAGACAAAAAAAAAAAAAAAAGGTTTTCTTTAAAAAGAAAAAAAAATGGTTATAATAATTTCACACTTTTTTTCAAGATTTCATATATAGCTTTAAGTGGTAACCTTAGTCATAGTGATCTAAGATTTTGTTAAGTGGTTCATTCCTTGAAAATGAATGATAATACTCCTCCTTTTATTTTTTCTTTTTTTCTTTTTTTGCACAAAACTGGAAAATGGATGATAAATGATAATTCTCTTCACATAACCATCTAACTCATCAAAATAAAAAATTCATTTAGGTAAATGTAAGTATAATTGAAATTGATTTTCCTATATAATATAATAGATGATAAGTAATATACATAAGATATAATATACTTTATTATGAAATGTTTTAAAACGCAATGTGCATCACTTGGGTGGGACATCGGTTGTATCTAATATCAAAAGATTAGCTTTTAATTGTGTCACATCAACCACCTATTTTCAACTGTTTCTATCCTTTTTTTTGTCTTTCTTCTATTATTTTCCACCTTATTGTGACTTTCTTTAACTATTGTCACCCCATTTTTACTTCTTCTCCTAATTATTTTTCACCTTATAATTACTCTTCCTTCAACTTTTTCTCTCTTTTTTGACATTTCTTCTCCCTATAGACTATGCATTTGATTGTATTAACCAAATTTTTTAAGTGCTTGAATATTACAAAGTCTATCTTTTATGCTACAATTTCATTTTAGTTTTGTTAAAAATAATATTATAATTTTATGATAGGTTTTTATTATTTTTATAATTTACTTAAGAGAATGATAATTTAAAATGTCCCAAAATAATAAATTTGAAGTTTAAAAAGTTCATTTGTACAAAATAAAATCAGGTAAAACATAAACAGTATGAGCACGGGCTAGCCTAAGGCCTAGGCCACTAACTTATGCCCAAGGCCCCATTATAAAAAGGCATCGTCATTTTATAAGAAATTAGTGTGTAATTTTGTGCATATGTACGAATACATTTAAAAACAATCACAATTACATTTATATAATTTAAAATCTAATTAGATCTAGACTCTTTTATTATTATATTCAATAATTTACTTGCCACAAAAATTAAAAAATTAGATGGAACACATACGCAAAATTGAACTCCAATTAAAATTTAATTTATGATAGACCAAGAATATATTGACCCTTTCTGGCGAATTAACCAATTGATTTAGCCAAGTTAATTAATTAATTCAATTAACATGCATGCAAAACGAGTGTTAGCACAAACAAATCGCCAATTAACTAATATGTAGCAGAAATTAAATTGACACGGCGATTTGTTTACGAATGGGAAAAATCTACACGGCAAAAATTCCAACGGGTGATTTTAAGGTCACCACTCCCGAAAATCGACTATTATCAAAACAAGTAGTTACAAGTAAAGGAATCTCAGTACCTTATACCAACCTACAGTTGAACCCTTACACCAATACCTAATTGGACTTGTTCTGTAGTGACAATCTCTTCTTTTTAATGCAGGGCTCCCAGTATGTGACTAACCAATTGCGTGAATCCCAGTACGCGACTTAATCACCAACTTGAGAAAGATGTTGGCTGCAAAGTTTTTTCAGTTCATCACACGATAAAGATCAAGAAGCTCCTTGGTTACAAAACCCTATGATGTACAAACACAACAACTTCTTCAGAAGAAAGATGAACTAGAGAAAATTCTATTTCCGATCATAATTTGCATGAACAAGACTTTGATCTATACTTGGGCAACTGTGCCACCTTTGACGGCCCTTAAAATAATCCTTATATATGTTTAGGGTTGTGAGAAAAGAAGACCAAAACACATACTCACAAATTGAAGTGAAATCAGCTCTAAAAAATTGAATTTCATAAACCTCGACAGATAGGATATCAATCGAGCTAGCTGTCGAGCTTCGAGCTTTAAAAACTAGCACTTCTTCACTTGTTTCTTGGACAGATTTGTATGGTTTTAACACTTAATCTTGAAATATTGTTCCTTGAAGTATTAAACACATCCTAGATCTACCCAATTACAAGTAAAGTGCATTTTGTCAAAGAATTAGCCAATTACATAAAATATTGACATATGTTCTTAACATCAAATCACATATGTACTAACAATTTAGAATCTAATTGTTTTTAGACTATTTAATTTTTGCACCTAAAAATTAACTTGACACACAAATTTAAAAATTAAATGAGATACGTAGCGCAAAATTAGACTCTAGTTTAGAATTTAATTAAATTTACTCTTAATTTTGGCTATTAATATATATATATATATATATGACTTATAAACTTGAATTGTTTTTAGTTATACAAAAAAAAGGCTCATAAATATAAAATTATTCAAAAATTATATTTTTTATAGTTTACTTATATTGAAGTCCTCATTTTTTACACTAAATTAACTCATTTTTCAAAAATATTAAAACATTTAGATTAGATGGGACACATGACACAAAATTAAACTCTAATTAATCTAATTTTTATATTGAATTAACTCACTTAGTACAAAAATTTTAAAAATTAAATTAGATAGGGCACATAGCGTAAAGTTAGACTCTAATTTAATTCTAATTTGAAATCTAATTGGATTTTCACTCAACTTTACCTATTATTATATACTAGTGTATAGCCCCGTGCATATGCACAGGTACAATTAAAAATATCATAAATATATGATTCAAATTATACATTTTTTTAGAAGAGTTTTAAATTATATATTGTATTAGCTTATACTTTTTTTAAAAAAATCATACTGTAAAGGCGAGATTTGGTCCCTCAACCCAAAGGGTTATAGGATTTAAGCCCAAAGAGCCCAATATAATGAATTTATAGAGAATGGGTTAGAAACTAGTATCTAAAGAGTAAGAAAACAATTATAGTTGGCCCAAATGACAAGAAAGCAAAGATAAACTAGTTTAATTCAAAGAAAATCATCCTCAACTCAATCCGAAGAGACCAGCTCTTATATATAGCTCTTTTGAATTTGGTTACAAGTCTAATTTTTGTTCTTACAGTGTTTTTCTCTTAACTTTCCTATCCCTTTTTTTCAGGGTCTTCTTTCTCTTTTATACTGTCTTCCTTCTTTCATCTCTACCCTCCACGTGTAGACTAGGTTTCTGACATTGATTCTTGTCCCATCAGTACCTTCCTGAAGTCTCTGGTAGTAACTGTAAGGCTGAAAATTACTGTTCAGGTATCACTTCCACATTAATGCGATCAGCGAGTTAGCTATAGAGCATTCAATGTGGTGGTAGCAGCTTTCTCTTAGATATTTCATAGTCCCCTTTTGTCTTGTACCTTCAGGATGTGTATCCTTACCAGTAGAATCTCCCAGAATGTTGCTCTGGAAGGCAAACCACACCTTTGGACCTCTACCTTGCTCAACCAAGAAGGCATTCCTCTTTGTACCACATTCTCAGACTCTTATGACCAAACCCCACCCCTTCATTTTCTAACACGAACTCCCGTGACATCATTTACTCGTCCTCAGACTACTAGATGTCTTCGGATTGGGCCTTCGGCCTAACATATATATAGATACATACTACTGGGCCCATCACACCTACACATACATTTCTAAAATATGTAATGGTTTCTCATCATATATATATATATATATATTTATATGTATATGATTTAGAATTTAATTGGTTTTACACTCTTTGGTTTTTGCACCCAATAATTCACATGCCACAAAAATTGAAAATTTAGATGAACACGTAGCGAAAAATTGGACTCAAATTGAAACCTTATTTAGAATTTAATTGAATTTAGACTTTTCGATTTTTACACTCAATAATTTACTTGGCATAAAATTAAAAATTAAATGAGACACGTGGGGCAAAATTGAGAATCCAATTAAAATCTAATTGAATTTTTTCTAAATTTTGGCTATTAATCTATATTAGCATGTAACTCCTTGCAAACAGATGGATGTATTTAAAATATTAAAAAAATTCATTATAAAAATATAAATAATTAGTCAAATTAATTTTTTTTAAAACATGTAACACATGCATTTATGCATATATAGAAATATATTTAAAATTAAACACAATTTTTGTCATAAAATATAGACAATTGGTCAAATTATTTTCTTTTTAAGTAAACGTAATTAGTCACATATTAAAATTCTTACCTAAATTTAATATTGCTTATGATTATTTTTTTTTAATTTTCAATAAGATAGAATATGTGGTAATTTTTGTTATGTGGTAATTTTTATCTTATTTATTTTTTAAAAAACATGTGGTGATTTTTATTGAGTGTATGTGATTGTTTTATTTTATTTTATTTTATAATTCATTAATATTAGATTCTTAGTATTTTGTGCTTGTTAACTCACTTGACACAAAGATTAAAAAACTTAAATAGATACATGGCACAAAATTGGATTATAATTTCAAAATCTAATTCAATTTTTTCTAAACTTTACCTATTAATATATATATATATAGATGACTTATAAATTTGAATTTTTTTTAGTTATATGACTGTTTTTTTTTATGGTTTATTATATTGACTCCTCATTTTCTACACAAAATTAACTAATTTGGCATAAAAATTTAAAAATTTAGATTAGATGAGACTCGTGGCGCAAAATTAAATTCTAATTGAAATCCAGTTTTTACACTAAATTAACTCACTTAGCACAAAATTCTAAAATTTAGATTAAATGGGACTCATGGCGCAAAATTAAACTCTAATTGAATTCCAATTTGAAATTTAATTGGATTTTCTCTCTGCTTTACCTATTATTATTATTATTATTATTATTATTATTTTTATTATTATTATAGATGCCCCCATCCTATTATAAAAAGGCTAAATAAGTGATGTTAGAGATACTACAAATTTTACTCTTTGACCTTTATAATCTAATGTGTTACAAATAACCAAAAAGTAAAGAGATTCGTTTCTTGTATTTTTGAAATCCATTTATCATATTCATTACTACATCAGTTTGAAAAATTGTATAGTAAAATTTACAATATCCTTAGCTTTTTCCCAAAAATAGTTACTAAAATGTAATTCAAACATTCATTTGGTTGATAAAGTTCAGCAATCAAATTCATTACCATATCAATTTGTAAATGCTTTATAGTACCTTTGGAATTTTCTTTTTTCCATCTCTAATAAGACCTCCAAAATACTAGACCAACAAAAACTTGATCCAATTCAAACCTAAACAGCTTTGAAAAAAAAATGTGATAAATGTGTTAGATCATCAATGATGATTATTTCCCTCTAATAGCTTGAGACTTTAATTTTTGTAGGGAAAAGTTAGTGGTTGCTCTAAGGGCATTGATTTACTATTTTTAGAACATTTTTATGAGAAAAGAAAAAAGTAACTAACTTTTTTTTATAGCTTTCTATATTTTTCATGAAAGTGTTATTAAAATTTTCCTAAAATGGTCCATTAACAAATGCATTATTTGCACCCCTTAATTAGACCTATTTTTGAAAACCAATAACATTAACCATCTAATTCTCACACATAACCACCTACCAATCTCTCTCTCTCTCTCTCTCTCTCTCTCTCTCTCTCTCTCTCTCTCTCTCTCTCTCTCTCTCTCTCTCTCTCTCTCTCTCTCTCTCTCTACCAAAACATAAAATTGAAATTAACACAACTTTTTCATTTCTTTTCGTTAAAATTTTATGCTTGAACTATATGATATTTAATTCTCTATGTGATTATAGGTCTCAAACTAGGGTAATTATAGAGTACTCTCGAAGTACTATAAATGTATATTTCCCATCTCACATAATTGTGAGTCTCACTAATTAAATTCATGGTGGGACTCACAATTTATATGAGAGGGAGAAGTACGCATTTATGGTACTTCAAGAGTATTTAATAATTTTCCCTCAAACTATATCAACCTGACTG
The DNA here is from genome assembly GCA_033629205.1 of Lithocarpus polystachyus. Taxonomy (NCBI): domain Eukaryota; kingdom Viridiplantae; phylum Streptophyta; class Magnoliopsida; order Fagales; family Fagaceae; genus Lithocarpus; species Lithocarpus polystachyus. The sequence goes on along the minus strand of CM066163.1, from coordinate 106,418,831 downwards.
ACATAAACTGTGGATAATTCTACTGTACCCCTCTAAAAAAAGAAAAGGTATGGTACCCACTAATAGGTAACCTGCTAAACCAGGTTATATTTTTCTCACATTTGATGGTTTCATCCTCACATCGTGCAGTTCCAACGAAACATGTAACAGTTCTTTTGTCACATTTAGTGGTTCACTTACTTTTTTCTCACATTTGACGGTTCCATCCTCACATTGTGCAGTTCCAACGTCACATGCGACAGTTCTTTTGTCACATTTGGCAGTTCCCTTACTTTTTCCTCACATTTGACGGTTCTATCCTCACATTGTGCAATTCCAACATCACATGTGACAGTTCTTGTGTCACATTTAGTGGTTCCCTTACTTTTTTTCTCACATTTGATAGTTCCATCTTCACATTGTGCAGTTCCAACATCGCATGTAACAATTCTTTTGTCACATTTGGTAGTTCCCTTACTTTTTTCTCATATTTGAAGATTTCATTCTTACATTATGCAGTTACAACATCATATGTGATAGTTCTTTTCTCACATTCGATGGTTCTCTTGCTTTTTTCTCCCATTTGACTATTTCATTATCACATTGTGCAGTTCCAACATCACATGTAATAATTTTTTTGTCACATTCGATGGTTCCCTTTTTTTTTTTCTCACATTTGACAGTTTCATCCTCATATTGTGCAGTTCCAACATCACATGTAGCAGTTCTCTTGTCACATTCAATAGTTCCTTTATTTTTTTCTCACATTTGATAGTTCTATCCTCACATTGTGCAATACCAACATCACTTCTGATCGTACTTTTGTCACATTCGGTGGTACCCTAATTTTTTTTCTCATATTTGACAATTTCATCGGCACATTAGGTAGTACTAATATCACATATGACCGTACTTTTGTCATATTCAATGGTTTTTTTTTTTTTTTTTTTTACTCACATGTGACAGTTTCATCTTCACATTAAGCAGTACCAACATTATATATGAGCGTAGCCATCCCAACCCAACCCCACCGAATTACCTAATAATCAACGAATATATATAACAAAAATGTTCCTAAAGTCTCTAAAATTCCAAACTACCCTTAAATATATTAAAATTACCAAAATAACCTCAAAACTCTCAAAAATTATAAGGATATCCTTAAAATCTAAAAATGACTGAAATGGTCCTAGAATTTAAAAAATGACTGAAATACCCTCTAAACCTACAAAATAATTGAAATACCCTTAGAAACTAAAAAAAAATTACCAAAATGACAATGAAATCTAAAAAATGAATAAAATGACCTTGTAACATAAAAAGTGACAATAATGCCCTTAGAATCTAAAAAACGACCGTAATGCAGCTTAAACCTAAAAAATTACTGAAATACCATAGAACCTTAAAAATTACTAAAATGACCCTAAAACCTTAAAAAAATTTGAAATACCATTGAAACTTATAAAATGACTAAGATACCTCCAAAAACCTCAACAATTACCAAAATACCCTTAGAACCTAAAAAATGATCAAAATACCCATAGAACCTTAAAAATTACTAAAATGACCCTAAAACCTTAAAAAATTTTGAAATACCATTGAAACTTATAAAATGACTAAGATAACCTCGAAAACCTCAAAAATTACCAAAATACCCTTAGAACCTAAAAAATGATCAAAATACTTTTACCTAAAAAATGACCGAATGACCCTAAAACTTAAAAAAAATTCTGAAATTACCCTAAAACATAAAAAATGATAACCAAAAAACCTAAAACAATGACCAAAAATACCCCATAACACTTGAAAATGACCAAAATACCTTTGAAACCTTTAAAATTACTAGAAGACCCTTTAAAACTAAAAAATGACTGAAATGACCCCGTAACCTAAAAAATTACTTAAATATGCTTAGAACCTAAAAAAATGACCGTACTTTTGTCACATTCAGAGGTACTCTAATTTTTTTTCCTCACATTTAACAATTTCATCGTTACATTAGGCAGTACTAATATCGCATCTAATTGTACTTTTGTCACATTTGGTGATACCATTATTCTTTTCTCACATTTGATAGTTCTAATGTCACATTGGGCAGTACCAAATCAGATATGATCATACTTTTGTTATATTCAATAGCACTATTATTTTCTTCTAAAATAAAAATAGTCCTATTATTTTTTAGTCATATTAAGCAGTACCAGCATCACATATGACTATACTTTTATCGATTCATAACAATCTTGATAATAATTAAAATGTTAACAATGAATTATATCAGGTTACTAAATCCTCGCATTTGATGGTTCCATTCTCACATTATGTAGTTCCAATATCACATATGACAGTTCTTTTGTCACATTTGGTGGTTTCCTTATTCTTTCTCACATTTGACTGTTTCATCCTCACATTATACAGTGACAACATCATATGTGACAGTTCTTTTATCACATTTATTCCCTTATTTTTTTTCTCATATTTGAATGTTCCATCCTCACATTATGGAGTTTCAACATCACATATGATAGTTATTTTGTCACATTTGGTGGTTCCCTTATTTTTTCTCACATTTGACGGTTCCATCCTTATATTATGCAGTTCCAACATCATATTTGACAGTACTTTTGTCACATTTAGTGGTTCCCTTTTTTTTTTCCTCACATTTAACGGTTCCATCCTTACATTGTGCAGTACTAATATCACATATGACTGTACTTTTGTCACATTCGGCGGTTCCTTTAGTTTTTCTAACATTTGACAATTCCATCCTCACATTGTGTAGTTCCAATATCACATGTGACTTTTCTTTTGTCACATTTGGTTCTTCCATTTTTTTTTTTTTTTTTCTCTCTCACATTTGATGGTTCCATTATTACATTTGACAATACCAACATTACATTTGACAGTACTTTTTGCACATTTAATGGTTCTCTTATTTTTTTCTCACATTTAACAATTCCATCATCATATAGGGTAGTACCAATATCATATCTGACCGTACTTTTACATTTTGGCCCACCATTGAAGTCACTTTTTTACTTACTTATTTCTTTATATATATGTTTGTAGCAAAAAATGAGGATGAAGATGACAATCCCACATTGGAATGGTTTAAAATACATATAGGGACGATGACAAGTATATGTCAAAATTGATGGTTCCTGTTTTTTTCTCACCAATTACCATAATACCCTGGAAACCTAAAAAAATGACCATAATACTATTAGAACCTAAAAAATAACCGAAATAACCACAAAACCTAAAAAATGACCAATATAACCTTAGAACAAAAGAAAATTGACTGAATGAACCTGAAACTTTAAAAAAAAAAAAAAAAAAAAAGACCAAAATTACCATAAAACCTAAAAAATGACCGAATTAACGATGAAATCTAAAAATGACCAAAATATCCTTAAGACAAAAAAAAACGACCACATGACCTTGAAACTTAAAAAATGACCGAAATTACCATAAAATCTAAAAAATGACTAAAATAACCATGAAACCTAAAACATGACCAAAGTACCCTTAGAAAAGAAAATGACCGTAATGCCCCCTATACCTAAAGAATATCTAAAAATACCCTTAGAAACTTGAAAAAGACTGATATACCCTTAGTACCTAAAAAATGACCAAAATGACCCCCAAAAACCTTAGAAATGATTGAAATTCCCTCAAAACCTAAAAAATGACCAAAATTCCCCCAATTCCCTCTAAAATTATCAAAATAACCTCAGAACCTATAAAATGATCAAAATACCCTTAGAACCTATAAAACGACTGTAATGCCCCTGAAACCTAAGAATGACCAAAATACCATTGAAAGTCTATCGAAAGTGATCGGGGTGAACCAATCAAGAACTCTCCGACGGTTAAGCCAGTATTTCTTCTAATGACTCAAGTATAAAAAGTGGATGAATACCTTCCTTGGCTTGGTGAAGCTTGGTTCTTTTTATAGAAAGTTTGGAGTAGGTTTACTCGTTAGGTGCCACTAATATAATGGGAGATGGGTGGACTTAGTGGGGAGAGTGGAGTGAATTTCAGGAAATTCACCCCATATCTCGGAATAATGGATGGTGCAACCGTTCTTGTTTTGCAAAAAACATCTTAGAACTACTAAGTGTTAAAATTTCTCTGCAACTTGTAATTGTTCCATGGAGGAAATATAAACAAAAAAAATTTCTCTGCAACTTGTAATTGTTCCATGGAGGAAATATAAACAAAAAAAAATTTAGTTCACAGCAACGTAAAGAGACAATAAAACAAGAGAGATCAATAGAAAAATCCCAGACCCAATGAAAACTCACTAAACCATAGAAAACAAAAAGACCCATTGAATAACCACGGCTCATCAGAAAAATCAGATACCCAAAGACCCACTGAAAAGCCCTCTAAAATTCACAGCCACAAAAACCCAGGATAACACCCAAAGAACTCATTGAAATTGAACCCACAAACCGAAACAACACAAACATAGGGCGATAGAACCAGAGTGAATGAAATACAAAGAAAATACAATAAAACAACACAAATTGCATGAAGAAGATTGAGGATTCCTCCTCACCCAGCCCATACACAATAACCACAAGAAAATCAATGAAATAAAGAGTTCATATATCTACGTTTTCAAATGGGTAATCCTAAAAATAAAGAAAAAAGGAAACAAAACAACGACATTGAAATTAGAGTTTTATTGTTTTGATCCTTGCCTTTAAGATATCAAAACGATTTTCATCTTTGAAGAAACCTTCACCTGAGAATGCAAGAAGAAACAATCTGAGAGGTGTGGAGAACATGAGAGAGAAACAAAGATGCAGAGAACGCGAGAGAAAAATTGAGAGAGGTCTCATCTGAATTATTTTTGGTTTATATATGCTGACTTGTTTTACCAGTAACTGGCCGGTATCCACTAAAACTAAATCAATGGTTAAAATAAAAAAATTAAAAAAAAAAAACACAAAATTAATGGCTAGAATTTGTGTGGGTACCGTACCCTCAAAAAATAAAGAGGGTACAATAGAATGTCCCATAAACTGTATCCTATAATATATATATCTTCTTAATATTTCTACGTATTATTTAAAGAAAGGCCGGTGTATAAGTGATTGAATAGTTTAATCAGTCAACTTGTTACTCAGAAACAGAATTATTTTCCTTTTAGGTTGTCCTCAGCCCTATGTTTGTGATTTTGACTGTGTGTAGTAGCAGCATTCCAGAAATACTCTATCATAATTTCAATATCATTTTCAATATTCTCGTTTTCATGTTTTTTTTTTTTTTAAGAGAATCTCAGGCTTTGTTGTATTTACCCTTGAAAAATAACAACAAAAAGTGGTCAATGAACATAATCGTATAAAACAAAATCAAATTATAATAATCAAATCAAACCTTAATCTTATAAAACAAAATCAAAATTTTGGTCTAGTTTATTAAGGTGAGTACTTCATACAGTGGATAAAAGGGTAGCATTGAAAGTAATCTCTTCAGCAATTATTTCATTACACAAACTCCAAATTCCACCACATCAAACTTAAAACCTTGTATGTACAATCAAATATATATATATATATATATATATATTTAGAGAGAGAGAGAGAGAGAGAGAGAGAGAGAGAGTACCTGGGAAAGCTTTCTTTTCTTTGACAGCAATAGAACCAGTGGAAGATGGCTCTTGACCGTTGGAGTTTTGAGCCAAAAACAGTTTTTTTGACCGTTGAGGAGTCGAAACTGCAGAGTGAAAGAGGTTGGCGAATTTGCATAAAACTAGGGAAAACAAGACCCAATGCCATGGAATGTGTGTGTGTGTGTGTGTGTGTACTAAAAAAGTGAAGTTCGAAGCTCTCTAAAATATCAAATATGACACAAAAAAGATTGTTAACAGAGGATGGAGTGAAGATTGTGACCAAAAGGTCTCTTTTTATGGCTTTCTGTTTTGTGTTCCTCAACTAACGTCACTTGTAGTTTTGGAACTTGCCACGTCATCACCCTTCCTTTTTATCCCATTTTCTTTTTTGGTTTAAAAAATAAATTAATTAAAACTATGATCACACCAATTTCCCAACAAAATATATTATTTTATTTAGAAAAATGTTTTAATTACAAATTATATGGTGGACTCAAGTATGTTTGAATATTGTTGTAAATTTTTGTTGTGATTTGTTTTCTCACTATTCTCTCTTGAAAAAGGAAGAGATTGTTAATAAAGATTATCAATCAAAGAAGGGGGGGAAAAAACGTATACAAGCTTATATAATTGTATTTTTTGTTATTAAAGTTGTACTAAACTGCTAATTATAAAGTATAAATTTTGAGTTAATAACCTTTACTAGAAGAGCAGTTCTATACGTAGATCTTGACGTAATGTTAGAAGATCTACTACTAGATTTTGAGGATGCATTCCAAATTGATTTTAGTAAGCAATAAAAATTTTCTTACTTTTTCTATATAAAAAAATATGGTTTTCTTTAAAAAGAAAAAAAATGGTTTTAATAATTTCACACTTTTTAAATATTTCATATATAGCTTTAAGTGGGAACCTTAGTCATAGTGATCTAAGATTTGTTAAGTGGCTCATTCCTTGAAAATGAATGATAATTCTCCTTCTTTTTTTCTTTTTCTTTTTTTTTTTTTTTTTTTTGGCACGAAACTGGGAAATGAATGATAAATGATAATTCTCTTCACATAACCATCCAACTCATCAAAATAAAAAAAAATAAAAAAAAATAAAATTTATTTAGCTCAATGTTAATATCAATGGTAACAGAAAGTATAATTGAAATTGATTTTCCTAAATAATATAATAGATAATAAGTAACAAACATAAGATATAGTATACTTTATTATAAAATATTTTAAAATACACTGCACATTGCTCGGGAGGGACATCAGCTGTATATAATAACGAAGGATTAGCATTTAATTTTGCCACGTCAACCACCTATTTACAACTATTTCCGTCCTATTTTTGTCATTTCTCTATTATTTTCCACCTTATTGTGACTTTCTTTAACTATTCTCGCCCCCTTTTTCTACTTTTCTTCTCCCAATTATTTTTCACCTTGCAATTGCTCTTCCTTCAAATTTTTCTCTCTTTTTTTGACATCTCTTTCTCCCAATAGTCTATGTATTTGATGTATTTACCAACTATTTTTAGTGCTTGAATTACAAAGTCTATCTTTTATGCTACAATTTCATTTTAGTTTTGGTAAAAATAATATGATAATTTTATGATGGGTTTTTATTATCTTTATAATTTCCTTAAAAGAATTAGAAATTTGAAATGTCCCAAAATAATAAATTTGAAGTTTAAGTAAGTTCAATTATACAAAATAAAACCAAGGAAAATATAAACAGTATGACCACAAGCTAGCCTAAGGCCTAGGCCACTAAGAGCACTCACATCAGTGCTCTTATAATGCTATATTGCTATAATATATAGTAATATAGCTCCTCAAGCACAAAAAAGAATGCTCCAGCAGTGGAGCTCTAATCTTATTTTTTAGCTTCACATGAACAGTGCACATCTATAAATAAATGTGCACTGTTCATCAAAGCTAAAAAAAAATGTTATTTTATTAACTTTCTCTCTCCTATCTCATTTAAAAAACATTTTTCTTTTCTTCTTTTTTTTTCTCTCTCTCTCCGGCTTCTCTTCTTCTTCCTTCTTCCTCTCATTTTTTTTTCTCCCCATCATCTACTCTCTGCTTCGCCGATTGGTCTGGATATTCATCGCCGATCATCATCATCGTTGATCTCTCTCTCCGGCTTCTCTTCTTTCTTCCTTTTTCCTTCTCATTTTTTTTTCTCTCCCTCATCTACTCCCTGCTTCGCCGATCTGGTCTAGATCTTCATCGCCGATCTGGTCTGGATCTTCATCACCGATCTTCATCGTCATTGTCGATCTTCATCATCATCGCCCACGTCGCAGTCCCACGCCGCCAACCCATCTCGCCGATCGAAGCTCCATTGCAAACCTAAGCTTCATCGTCGATCCAAGCTCTATTGCAGACCTAAGTTTGTGTTTGTGTTTGTGTTTGTGCCATGGGTGTGGTCTGATTGGATTGTTTGTGCTGGGTTTGTGCCGTGGTGGTTGGTTGTTGATCCATGGGTTGCTGTGATTGCCGTGGCGTGATTGTTGCCGTGGTTTGCCGTGGTGTGATTGTTGCTGTGGTATGGTGGTTTGGTTGCTCTGTATCAGAGAAGACAGAGACGAAGAGGAAGAGAGATGTATCAGAGAAGAGAGAGACGAAGAGCAAGAGAGAGAAAAAGATGGAGATGATGATGTGTATATGAATATTTTATTGGGATGGTTATATTATTTTATTGTGTGAAAAGCTAAAATAGATCCACTGCTGTAGGATGTTTTGTAAAATGTATAGGTAAAATAAATAAAATAAGTTTAAGTGATGCTAAATAGCTAAAAATATAAATCCACTGATGTGGATGCTCTAAGTATGCCTAGGGCCCCGTAACAAAAAGGTCCCATATAAATTGTACTATTTGGCCTTTATAAACTTTTTTTTGTTTTTGTGAGAATCTAGCCCCAGCGGCCAAGGCTTTTTTAAACTAATGTATTACAAATAACAAAAAAGTAAAGAGATTCATTTATTGTGTTTTTGAAATATATTTATCACAATCATTGCTGCATCAGCTTGTGGAGATTATGAAATAAAATTTGTAATATCCTTAGTATTTTTAAAAAAAATTACTACATAAGACTAACAAATTTATGTGTTAACAATCACAAAAATGTAATTCAAACATTCATTAATTAAGTTATTAAAATTTAGCAATTACATTAATTACCATGTCAATTTGTAAACATTTTGTAGTACTTTTAGAATTTTCTTTTTTCCATCTCTAATAAGACCTCCAAAATACTAGACCAACAAAAACTTAATCCAATTGAAACCCTATACAGTTTTGAAATAAATGTTATAAATGTGTTAGATCATCAATGTGATTAATTTCCCCCTAATAGCTTAAGACTCTAATTTTTGCAAGGAAAAGTTAACGAATATTCTAATGTGGCGTTTGGAACGAAGTAATATTATAGGATTCCCAAGAATGTTTAAAGATTCCCATGTTTGGTTGCAAATTACGCCAAGGAATCAAATGTCAGGAGAATCTGGATTTCCCCCTTAAACCCCTCTCAGTAGGAATGTGGATTCCCTTTAAAACAGGTGGGCATTCAGATTCCCAAGCTTAAAGAAAATTATATTTTTTATAAATTAACAATTTTAACCCTTTTTTCCTTATCATTTAAGCAATTAAGATAAACATAAATATCATTTCCATCAATATTTTTTTCTCTTGTCTTTATCTTTTCCCGCCAAAATAACATAAATAGGATAGACAACTGTTAATATATTTTTTAACAAAGTTCTATTTAGATTTTACATGTGGAAAAAAAAAAGTTTGATGGAAACTCTCCATTATTGCCAGGTATTCACTTTTATTGTTGTGTGTGTGTTGTTCAACAAATTATTAATTTATTTAGAGGAAGATATTTTTTTAAAAGACTAATTAATAGTTTATATATTTTTTTCATTATTTATTTAAAGGAAGTTTTTTTTTTTAAAGGACTTGGTAGTTCACATCTAAATCTAAGAATGAAATGTGAAAAATAAATAATTCATTTAAGATTCCTGGAAATACACTAAATATTATCATCTCACATTCCTAGGAATCTCCCAATGAAACCAAATATAGGAATAGCTAAATTCCTAGGAATGTGATTCTTAGGAATTACATTCCTATGAATTTGGATGTCAAGAGTAATGTAGATTCTCCTGTACTAAACGCCACATAAGAGTATTGGTTTAAGAACTATTTTTAAAAACTTTTTATAAGAAAAAAAAAGTAACTAATTTTTTTAACAACCTTCTATATTTCTCATGAAAATAGCATTAAAATTTTCTTAAAATGGTCCATTAATAAATATTTTAAGAGCATCCATTAATCGGACCCATTTTTGTAAACCAATATCCTAGATTAATTGTGAACACCTAATTCTCATAGATAACCACCTACCACACACACACACACACACACTCTCTCTCTCTCTCTCTCTCTCTCTCTCTCTCTCTCTCTCTCTCTCTCTCTCTCTCTCTCTCTCCACTAAAATATTAAATTGAAATTAACACAACTTTCTCATTTCTTTTTATTCAATTTTATGCTTACTGTATGATATTTAATTCTCTATATGATATTAACTAGGTTTTAGTTAGCATTAATTTATCAAATTATATTTTTAAATTCATCACACATGACTTTGGTTTGGTTATTGAATAAATTTATTTAATTAATATTTAAATATAAAATATATCACTTAAATTTATAGGCCTCAAACTATATCAAACTGACTATGACATAAACTGTATTCTATAATATATCTCCTATAATATTTCAAAGAATTATTTTAGAATATATACATATAAATTAAAAAATATGTAACAGTCTTATTAGTGAAAAAGATATGTATAAACATGAGTTATAATATACATAAACATATATTATCTTTATACATAGGGACTCTAATATTATTATTACTGTAACCAAAGGCTAAACCTTCCACACAGTATACTTTTAACAAAAGTATAATGTAAGGAAAAAAAATATGTTCATTTATAATGTACTTTTTAAAAGATAAATATTTTTCCTGAAAAAAAAAAAAAGAGCAGAACAATATTTTATGAAAAAAAAAATTCTAAGTAATTTTGTATTGAACATTTTTAACTAGATAAGTTATAAGTTACATGTACGTGTAGGGTTTAGCCAGCATTTCAAAGAGGCTCATTAGAAAGCATGGATCAACGATATTATGAAGCACAAGTATTTGACAAGAATTTGAGCTTCATTGACTTGCTCCGTTTGTACTTGTTATCAACTTGATTATTTAGTAAGTTTGCAAGTGATAAGCAAATATAAGGACTCTTTTTTGTGTAGTTAGATGGGAACCTCAACAAAGTAATTAAGGACAATTTTGTCTACATTCACTAAAATAATTGTCAGCTTTAATTTGAAATATATAATTTATCTATATTATATATATATATATATATTTGATTCTTGATCGTAGCGTAGGAATCAACCCTGCTACTTGGAGAGATATTAGAGCGTTAAGAATTTAGATGATTATCAAAATTACTTCTGATGCGCTCTGCACACAAGACTAATTCCACCTTTCTTACCACCTTCTTCAGAATCAAAACTATTAATTTCACCGGGTTGTGCTCAACCCCAACCTCGTCATCGTTATTGTGTGCAATGGCAGCATTCCTGAATAACCTTATCATAATTTCAATCTCATTTTCAATGTCCTCATTTTCATTTGTTTTTTTAAGACTCTCGGACTTCATTGTTTTCACCCTTGAAAAATAACATGTTTTTATCAAATCAAATCGAACCATAATCTTATTAATAAAAAAAAATCAAACCATAATAATAAAGTAGTAAATGTGTTGTAACTTACTCATACAAAACAAACAATTCTATTTTTTCACTTTTTCAAATATGTTATTAAAACATTATACCAAACACATTTTATTTTTTATTATTTAAACTCAAATTTTAACAACATTTTTTAAGCATAGTTTATCTCTCTCTTTTTTCATTGAATAACCATCAACAGACAAAAGTTTTACTTTCATAGAATCCCACCACATATAAAAATCTGCCACAATATGTATAAACATGTTATTAAAAACAAAAGTATAAACATATATCATTTAAAAAGACATATATGTAACGCCCACCACATGTTATCTTATAAATAAAATTAAAATTTATTGAAAAATAAGAATATTTTAAAATATAAGCTACTTGTAAACAGTGAAATATTTTACTAAAACAAAATTCTAAGTGATTTTGTACTCAAAATTGTTCACTAGACAAATTTTTTTATATATATAATTTTGAATTAATCATTTCCTAATTTTGAAATTGTACTTTAATTCTTCAATAATTCAACCTTGAGACCTAATGGCTTGAATACTTGTCAAACAAACAATGTAAGATCTCTCTAACATTTTTTTGTCTAATAAGTATTGAGAATTTGAGATAGGTGATTTGAATTCTAACCACTAAGGGTGGTTGGTCCAGTGATCATTGGCTCACTCCTAAGGGTTTAGGAGGTGGAGGACAGTTATAACCCATCCAGATCCCTGGCTCCCACAGGCTTGAGCCCAGTAGGTAAGGTGTCACTATGGTCATGACTAGATGAAAGACGCCAATTTAGATCACCCACTTACCCTTTTTTTTTCCAAAAAAAAAAAAAAAAAGGGAGATTGGAATTCTAGCAACGATACAGAATCATGAACACAACCTAGATAGAATTGAAACTTAAAAAGTATGACACCACCAATGAGACATGGGATATTCTTGCCTCTCAATATGTCAAGTAGAAATATGGCAACAGGTCGGGTTCAAGGTGGGTTTCTTTATGCTTGAACTCGCCCTGCGGGCCTACCTCCGTTACCCGAACTCGGCCGGTTTAATAAACGGGTTTTTTTTGCTTGGCCCAAACCTACCCCGTCAGGCCCCGCACGCCCCGTCCAAGCATGTTAGGTTTGAACTTCTTTCAACAAGGGGGATGAAGACTCTAAATGAAACAAAATCCCCAATTTCAAATCTCCTAACGAAACAAAACCACAAGTTAAAGTTCTAAACTCAAACCTAGATCTATAAAACTTCCCATGAGTAAACTGTAAACAACGAAAATACAAGTTGAACCAAACCCAGATTAATGAAAATACCCATAAGCAAACACCATGTGCAATGAAAACACCCATAAGCAAAAACCAACCTAGATCAACAAAAATACCCACAAGTTGAACCAAATCGCCCCGTCGTCCGCCACCAACCAAACCCACACACAGCCATTAATAGAGGAAGAGCTAACACTATTATCACCAAACAAGCCAAACAGTACAAAGCCATAAACAAAATCAAACCAAATCATAATCAGGTGAGGCCTATGACCATGAGGGAGGCAAGAAGGAGTTACAACGTCTGCAGCGTGGTGGAGGAGGAAGCATCGAGGTGAGGGAGGCAAGGAGGACCAACGGCTTAAAGTGAGATCAAGAGTGAAAGTGAAAGTGAGGGAGAGTGAGGCGGCTGAGTGATTAGGGAGAGAGAGTTAATGGCTCGTTTGGATTAAGGGGGAAGGAGAGGGAGTAAAGTAGAGTTTAGTAGATTTAGCCCAAAATTAGCCTATTTTGAGCCAACTCTACTCTACTCCCCTCCACTTCTCCTACTAAACTCAATCCAAACAGGCCCTTAGAGATTAGCCAATTAAGGTAAAATGAGAGAATGAGAAACTTAGGTATTTATATTTAGGGTTTTCTAAATTATTTAATATTATATTATATATGTATACGAGTCGAGTTCGGGTCGGGTATTCCTAATACTCGGACCTGCTTCGGATTTTATAATTAAAACCTAAACTTGACCCTAATGTTTCCTGGATTGAGTCAGTACCAGTAGGTTGGGTTTTATTTGCCATCCCTAAGTAGAATGAAGCATGTTTCCTACTCTTTACCAGCTTTTTGCACTAATTTCAAAATTTTAGTAAGTTTTTTCATTTTATTTTTCAAAATGGCTAACCTCGTCCACATAATTCTTCTTGGTTATCAATGCACTCTTTAGGATTAGGTTATAAGCATCTTCCTCAAATATTGAAAGTTTTGGCTTTATGTTAATGGAAAACGTAACCAATATTGAGAAAGAGATCAAAAATGACTTCATTTCATTCTTTGAAGTTTGGGAGAGCACAAACAACTAGACTATCACTTGGCTACGCATATTTTCTACACTATCTATCAGCATGAAATTTGGAGGTTAAGATTATAAGAGCGTGCAGCCAATCCATAGATCTGCTAAAACCGACCAATCCATTTCAACCAAATGGATTTGGTCGGTTTTAAGGGGTTGATGGGTTGGGTTGTCAAAAAAAATTTTACATGGAGTTGGGTTAGGTGCGGGTTAGTAGATTCACAGATTTGTCTAACCTAACCTAACTCACCTATATTTAATATATATTAAATGGTTTTGTTACTTACTCTTTTGCCACATAAAAAAAAAAAAATGAACCCTTGACCTATTTTCTCATTTCATTTTAATTATAGATTATTTGTGGATTTGATGCACTAATCAAATAGTTTGTGTTGATTTGGTGTTATGCTTTGCTTTGATTAGAGCATCAAACCAACATTATAAGATTGTAAATCTTGTGTTGATAATCTTATAAATCTACTGTTCTATTACTCAATATTATTATTACTATTTTAAATATTGTTCAACCCATGAGTCTAACCCAATTCACATGGGTTGGGTTTGTGGGTTGGATTATTAAAAAAAACCTCCAACCTAATTCATGCACACCTCTAGTTATGAAATCACTAAAAAGGTGTGAGACATGCTTGCCTCTAAATATGCTGAGAGTCTAGGACAATAGTAATGGATGCCTTTTGTTAAGGAGTTACTTGTTTTCACTTTTAAAAGACGTAGTATTTCGAATTTCTTGTATTATATATAAAAATAGAAGATTTTAGTATTTTACTTTTATTCTACTCATCTCCTATTATGTCACTCATGTCAGTCACTTTTTTTTTCCTTCTTATTTTTATCTAATATTTAAATTCTCCTTATTTAATTCAACCTATCAATAATTTTTTTGGACCGTTCAATTATTATCCTTTCAATTCAAAATTATAAATTGTTACATATCTGAAGAGGGGAAAAGGGAAAAAAACCATTGACCGATGAATTAAATGTGATTGGAATTTGTTTCTAGTGTTTCTTACAAATGGTTCATCCTCTGTACATTTTAAATGATCTAAAAATGAAGCAAATATAAGTAAATCTATTACTTGTATTAAAAAAAAAATACAAGACTTAAACAACGTAAGGAAAATCTAATTTTATTGAGAACCTACCAATACTATGCTAAGAATGTGATATAATTATCAATGAAGCAGCTCTTATTTATACACAAACCTCTCATCCTAATGTAGTATTACCAAAATGGACCAAATGAACCGAATAAATTAAAAGACCAAATGCATCACGTAATGTATCATAAGATATACAAAAACCTAATTAAATTTAGCAAAAAAAAAAAATCATAGATACACATATTTTAATGTATATTCATTAAAAATTCAAATATTCAACTAAATGACTACTTTAATCAACACTTACATAATATTCTTTAATAAAACTAACTAAATAAATGAAATTAACATATATTTATAATATATACATTCAAATTGATTAACTCGAAAGTAAAAATATAAGCCAAAATAATCATTTCTTTTAATCACATTCATCATCTTGTTCAGTCAACTCCATCTAGGTTGATGTTATCATCACATTCATCATCTTGCAAATATATTTCTTCATCATCAGCAACAACATGTACTATCTTTTCTTAATCTTTATATTTTAAGAATTTTTTCTTTATATTTCTTCTTAGCATTCTAGCGTTTATACTTATAACAAAAATAAAAATAACTATATTATCATTTAGTACCTTATTCTTAGTATAGAATAAAAATTTACAAATACGAATGCGAAGTGTCAAGTGTATAGTCTAAATATTGTAAGAGAAAGAGAGAAGGAAAAAACAAAACAAAAAACTTATGAACATGTTATTTTACTAGGCTCAATTACGTAGCCTAATAATTGTGTTAAAAACAAGTTTAACAATTCGTTAGACTCAAATAAAAGCACAAATTTACCCAAAAAATATTTATTTTAAACTCACATGTCTATGTATAATTCGATACATACAATTTTCTGATACACAGTTCTGCATCCTATGATTCGTTAAGTATTGTATACTTACAATACACCCTTACAATATAGAATCTTCTGTATATATGTATCGTATATCATACAATCTATACATTTGAACTAAAATAATACAATTGCCTAGCATGTGGGCCTCTACTAGCGTATACCAAACAAATTTTTTACACTTAAAACAGAGTTTATATAGGCCATGTTTGGTAGACTGTAATAGGTGCTGTAATGTAATAGTTATTCCTATGGTATAGTTATTCTTTAGTTTGGTTATGTTTTTATTATAAGGAATAATTATTCCTTATGAATAACTATTCTTTAAAATGAGGAATAATTATTCCTCTTTCAAAGGTTGTATTAGTTATTCCTTAGTAAGTGCAATAATTTCAAAACTTAATATATTTCCAAGTAAACAAACTTTCCATATATATCTAACAATTATAAAAATAAAAAATCATAAAAAATAACATATATCTCTCTTAAATTTAAAAATAACAATTTTAAAAAAAATATAATTGTGTGAGTAAGAAATTTCCTAAAATAAATGTTAAGATACATTCTAATATTATAACTCACAACCAAACTAATGAATAGGTTTAGTTATTACATTACAACACATTTTATTCCTAATAATAAAGATTACAATTCCTGTCATAATCTCCATTCAGTGTACCAAACGTATCCTTAGCTTGGGAAGGATTGACGGAGAGGAAATGGCGAATTGTAAAAGCCAACTAAAGAGGAATTCCATGAGCTGCTTTGCTGCACAAAATAGAACCATTATATTTGTCCTTTTTTTTTTTTTAAATGAATGATTTTATTGTACAATATAAGACGGCTCATTGCGCAAATTATGCAAATTGAATTCTCCGCAAGGTTCTCTATATTATCGCTGTTTATGCTGCATGTAAACTTCTCCTTTCTGTCTTATTGCAGCATATGCATATAAATTGCTTTGCAAAACAAAGTGGCAGCAACAGCAATGGAAGAAAAGTATGTAACACATTAAAATGCTTTGATAGATATTGATAAGCGAGATGGTGATACCGATCGCTCTGAGATTATATTTACATTTATACTAACGGGAGAGATCCAATAAAACCAGAATACCCCAATAACTAGTCCAGTCAAAAGCATGAGTGCGGGCTTCCATAGCTCCTCCGACAGGCAGAACCCCTTTTAGAGGGTCACCCTGATGAAAACTGTGTAATAATACAATTATAACAAAGACATCTGTTGCTTTCCATGTCTCCTCCTATTCCAAGCTATCTTTGTCGAAATAAATCAGGATTTCTTCAGCCAACCAAGTATTACTTAGATCGGTATCTGCATCATTCAGACGAACTCTACTTTCCTCTAGGGTTTTTCAAAAGGAACCATTGCTGATGCTGAGACTTCATTTACACCTGATCATCTGTCTAGTAAAAAGAGACAGCCTCTCCAGCCACAAGCAAATGCATGTTCCAAAATCATGTATATGACCAGACATTGAAACTGCAAACAAATGAGACAGTGAACTAAGAAAAATCAATACTATATAAAATCCCGCTTAAAAGTTATGACAATTAGCAAGTTCAGAAAGAAAATCCGAAGTTAGTCATATCAAGGCATAGTGATATTCTACAAAGGGTGTCATATCCAAGGGTGATTCTCCTCTTCACTGTTTACCCCTCTAAAATACTAAAAAGTTGTTTGTCTTGTCATTGAAATCAAAACAATATGAAGCTCCTGGAAGAACCTATCCATAGTAATAAAGAAAATTGCATGGTATATGTAAATGTTCCACAGTAAATACAACTGCATTTAGCATTATCTTTGAATCTATCCCACCTTTTCAGCATACTTAAGTGGGTGCCAAGATCCTTGGCACTGAATAACTTAACTATCTCACTTTCTAACAAATAAGAAGGCTCAATCTAAATTCTAGGCATCACCAGAGACATTCCACCAATGCACTTAGATTTTTAAAATACTGATTTAGATGAGTTTCTATTGATTATCATTGTAAATCTCACCTTCCCTTGACTTCAAATTAGATACTAAAGAGTGCAAAAGACTTGCAATATATTCAAAACTCAAGGTTCCATATGAATTCTATATGTGATGATGATTAAGAAGCATCCATTTCAGCCTACTGAACTAGAATCGTAATACACACACACACACACACACACACACAAATATATATATATATATATATATATATATATTGATAAATAACTTTCAGGAAGCCACTCGTTATTGGAATTGGGAAAGAACATATTTAAAGAGAGTGAGGCTCACCACTTTCAATAACTTTAGGAACCAGAACTTGGTTTCTGAACCCACACTTGTTTCTGCAAATTCATTGTGAAAAACCTTTAAATAATTTTTTTTTTTTTTTTTTTTGATAAATAACGTAAGAATATTATTAATAATAAAAAGATTGTCAAACCGAGTACATTGGGGATGTACTATGGGGGCACAAATCAAGAAACAAAAGAGTACAAAACCTTTAAATAATTAGCAGAAAATAGGTGAAAGCATAAAAAAATTAAAAATTAAAAAAAGGGTACAAAATTGGAATCCAAACAGTTGCGTCTCACTACCTCATGGGAATTAAAGCCAGTGCCTCTCCTCAAATGCTTCCCCTCACTTACATTTGATGAGCCATCAACATCCTTGACACCATGTGTTGGCCCACGGCGACCAAAATGTTTATGGGAGCCTGCATATAATGCAAACACTTAATCTGTGGGAGTGGGATACAAAACACAAGCATCACAAATGCACCCACAGAAACACAGAGGAATGTACAATCAGAAGCAATGTTGAAGATCAGAGTTTCCAAACTAAAATCTACCATTATCTAAGGAAGAATGGCTACTGCGTCCACTTCCAAGGTTTTTAACTTCCCCAATCCGAGCATTTGCCATTTCAAATTTCATATCTCCATGAGATCCTGCAATATCACAAGCAGGAAATAGTAAAAAAAAAAGAAATTCTCTTTGAGAAAAAAAAGATCTCTTAAGCACTTTCATGCTTCTTGCAATGGAACAGTGACTCCAACCTATGTATGAGTTGAAGTGCTTTGAAGTCAAGTTAAAATGATTCCTTATTGTTAGCACCATTCACTTATGACTATAATTTGTAAAAACCAGTACATTACATAACCAATGATTACATGTTCCAAATGGTTGTACCTTCTGAAGAATCTAGCAGCGACTGTGAAGTACTGGATGACAAAGACTCTTCACTAGCATGAGTTCCATCTGAACGACGAAGAGGAGCCCATACACCACGATCAGGCTTATCCTTATTTCTTGAACGTTTTTCTTGCTTCTCACTATAAAATCCAGGAAAGTCATTCGCAACAACCTTATTTTCTGGAGTTGAATTTGTGTCCTTCGAAGCCAATTGTGCATGTGGGATCCGAGGAGGCCGCTTGTCCTTCTCTAAATTTGAAGTCTGGATTTGCTGCTCTGACTGGCCCACAAAAGACTGACTTTGACGTGAATCCTTGTTTATAAGTATGCTTCTGATTATCCTTCCACTACCTTCACGTTGCTGGTTATGCTTAAGTGGAGCTGAACCAATTATATTTCTAACAGGAGATGATACACCCTGCTGCTGTAATATGCTGCCAGACACCTGCACAAGGAGTAGCATACAGCAATTTAACAGTGTAGTGCTTCAACTAAAAGTCACATTGCTTCACAAAATATACAATAAATGCAATGAGACAAATCTTCTTAGAAATTGCAAGGATGCAAAGACAGCAATAATCATACAAACAAGAGCATAAGAAATACATGTGGTCTGATAGACTGCCTATGCCAACTGTTGAAGACAAGAAGACCCACATACATACGGTGAAAATACTTCCTCTAAAGAAAAACTCCCAACACCCCCAATTATTCAATGAGACTCTAAATGTAACCTTTGAACTCAATCCACACTAAAAAACATATGAGAACAAAATTTTTGTGTTTTGTACCTTCCCTGTAAAAGAAGAAGTTGCTTGACATGATGATGATAGATAATAAACAGAACTAAGGAATTGAAAGGAGTTCAAGTTCAAATAAAATCAGAATACAACATTACTTTGAGGCCACTTCCTATAATGGTGGTCAAGGGAGGCAAACTCAATTGAGAGAATCTTTAGGTCAAGAGTGGGTCCTCTAGTCAGAAAACATTTTGGAAATCCATTGCATCTTAAGGTGCCATCATAGTTGTACAATCATTAAAGTCGCTTACCTTTCCTTCCCTATACTTTTGCTGCCTACTTAAGTGAATTGAGAAAAACGACAGTAGCAGAGCAGTTGTGTTGGTATTGGGAGCAGCAACAACTATGGTGATAGTGGCTTCTCTAAAAAAATTGTGATAGTGATAATAATTTTTTAATTGGTAAGTTACATGCACCCAGTGGGTCTTGAACCTATGACCTCACCTTCCACCTGACACTTGTACGGGGAGAAAGTGCCACTTAAGCTACAGAGCGTTGGTAATTATGGTGATAGTGATAATAGTAACAGTAGAATAACACTGCAGTTATTTTTTTTTTTTTCGGGGTAGTCAAAGTAAGAATTGTTTGTTTGTGACCAAATCTAGCATGTTTTGTCGGAGGCATTGGTGCTTGCTCAAGGAATTGTCTTCTCTTAAGCTTAGGATACCCCTGTTACCATCAAGATATAACTCAACTTGCATTCCTCCTCTCATAATAATGGGATGGAGGATGAGTTCATGGGTTCAAGACCCCAGTGGGTGTGTGTGTAACTTACCAACAAAAAATAAAAAAAATTAGGACACCCCTGTTATTCAAAAAGAAAAAATTATCACAGAATGGTGGAGAACATAGTCTTAGTTATCCTAATAAAATATGTGAAGAGGATAGTAGGACAGGAATAAAGATACAACGATGAAGCCAGTGCATTGATGTTAGCGGCAAAGATGGTGACCAAATTTGTGTAGTGTTGTGATAATTGTTGAGATGGTAGCGCAACTACTTTATCAACAAAATAAGGAGGTGACATGGACAATGAGGTGTAGCTAGTTAATTTGAATTTCCTTCTTTGTTGAGAGGGGTTGACTATGGTGGTTTTGGTTTTCCAAGAATAACACTAGTGGTAGCAATAGTAGTATTTTTCTAACTTTTCACTTTATCATTCCATATTTATATTCAAAAATATCCTTTCTGTTGTAATAAGTTATAAAAACAACAATCTTCATGAGAAATCACCTATCAGGAACAAAGTGAAAAATAAATTAGAAAATTCTCAACACTACAAACCATACATAACCATTCATCAAGATGGCTTAATTATTATTTTTGTAAAAAATAATAATAAAATAATATAAATATAAATAATATTTTTTTTTTAAATTTGTAATAAGTTATAATACTAACAACAATCTAAATGAGAAATCACATATCCAATACAAACTGGAAAATGAATTAGAAAATTCGCAACCCTGCAAGCCATACACTACCATTCATCAAGATTTCTAGAGCAACCATAGTGCCATTTCATAGAGCTTAACAAACTTGTTCTTAGGTTAAAAGATTGTTATTAAAGATTCCCAAGCATGTCAGAAAAAATTCCAATAACAATAAGTCTAATCCCAAAAGTTATTCCGTGGATTTCTGACTCTCCCACTACTTCATACATGCTTCAAGCAATGCACATCTAGAAATTGTACCATTCAGAAAATCCAAAACCACATTTTGTCAGCCAGCAATCAATGTTAATCAGGCAGCACTCTTATCATTTTAATTTTGGCAGATATGACTTAGCTGAGTAGGAGCAATCTGTCATAGTGCTCTAGTAATACAAGAAGAAACCTTAACATCCAAAGTTATGCCACGAGTTAACTGCAAAGGGCACTCAATAAAATCTAGCAAGTTAAATGAATGGTCACTTATAACAAACAGAAGGCCAATGAAAGAGTGCAGCTCAAACTGCATATAGCAATGAGCAAGAAAGGCTTCTGCAGATGGAACAGCTCATATGTGTTCAAGTAATCCTTTAAGATGTCTCCCGCATTAAAAAAGTAACACAATATTAAAATACCACACCCCCCCCCCCCAAAAAAAAACACTTGAAAAAATTATTAAAAGAAAATAAAGAACTCATGCAACATAGGCAATCTGTCCAAATTGAGCAAGAAATCCAGTCTAAGCAGGAATGTTGCAGGTGCCTAAATCAGTATACAGACCACTAGTGAGAGCAGCCCACACCAAAACAGTGCTTGACACAGACATCTCCATGCACAGTGATAGCGTACAATAGATATGTAGTTTGAAATGCGCCCAAGGAACACATGTGATTGGTAAAAACCAAAAGTACTTACAGAAGAAATCTCCCTCTCTTTTCCTTTCAGGAGCAGGACTTTCTTTTTCCCAGATTCATTAGTTCCGGATACTCCTGAAAGAAAATATAAGAGGTAATATAACTCCTAGAAGAATGGGGATAATATTATCTTACCCATACAAAAGAACAGAGATTCCAAAAAAACAGATTTTTTTTTTTTGGCACCCAAGTGGATAAAATAAATCCTAGAATAATAGAGATAATAGTATCTTACCCACAGAAAATAATGAATTGATTCAATGATAAACTATGAAAAACAAACCAAATTTATTTATTGCAAAGCATGCTCTCAAGTTCCATAGAAAGCCTACATACGCGACAATGAGTACATGACAGATATCTTATTGAAATAAGAATGTCAAGAACATGCACGTGTGTGTGTGTGCTTTTGTGTGTGAATTCACCTTAGTTGGGTTGGCTACATAGATCCTTTTTCATTATGAAACCTCTCCACTTTGCCAAAAAAAGGACCCACATCATGAAGGTGTGTTGATAAAATAAAGTGTTAAAAAAACAAGAGAGTAAGAATTCCAACCATATTAACAACTCCAAAGACATTGAGTTAAGGTATACACACCTTAAAGAGGTAGAACTGTAAAACTTTGAAAAGGGTCACCTAATAAGAATCTAGTAATATAATTATAAGCTAAAGAAGCAAATACAATAATAAGAAAGAACTAGATCAAGTAAGTGAAGCCATCTATAGCAAGTTCAACTAGTTCCACAAAAAAAACTTGGAGTGCTTCTTAAAAAAGCATCAGAAAAGTGTGCCTAAGGCAGGCTTCATTAAATGAGCTTCTATTCGGCCAAGGGAAGTGATTAGACCTGGCTTTGAGATTCAAACTTTAAGCATTTAACAACAATAGGTGAGGAGATAAAATGGATAACATCCAGATTTTAGACACTACGGCTCAGCAGATTAATTAGTCCATGTCCATACTGAATTACCAACGTCCTGAACTATGAGTTAACATGTTTGTGTCTAGGAATTCATTATGTCAAATAATCACTAAACACTGAATTATCTAGTTTCCCAGCCATACCATTTTCCTCTTCCAATACTTCATTCCCCGCTGCAGGAACCAATGTAACAGACTTGTCAGAAAGCTGCTGATCATCTTGCTTTGGAACCAGAATGTAGGTTGACTTGTCTTTGACACTCATATTCTTTGCAGCATCCCTTAAAACATACTGTCCATCAGACAGGAAACAGTATTAAAATAAGAAAACCAAAACTTCTAAAATCTTTCTTGAAATCAAGTATGGATATCTAGAGGGTCAAACACAAATAAAGATTGAAAATACATACAAATGTATAAATCTCATACCACCATTCCTACAAGTTCAAGACGATGTACTCCAAAAACCACAAATAACAAACCAAGTTGAAGGAAGATCAACCTATTAAATTCTACATTGGCACCACATTTTTCCATTCACAAATACTTTAATCACTTATACAATCAATCAATATCTTGTCACATCAGTGTACTCTACTAATGATTGATCCTGGCTAATACAGACACCAATCAATAAAATCTTTAACGTGTTATTCAAATTTAGATCTACAAACCAATCATGAAAACACTGTATCCTTCTAATATTTCAACTTGCCTATATCCAGAGATTGGATGTGTAATATATGTAGATGACCAAAACTATCATGGGCATTTTCTTTTAAAGACTTTGTACCTGAATCAGCAGCCAAGCACAGGAAAGTATGGGCAAACCCACAGCAGTAAGTTAGACATTTGTTCTTATCATGTGGCATTGACGGGATCTACTGGTACAATGTTTTCCTTTGAAGTGTATTTATTGTGCCCGAGTTCCTCAGAAAGTTGCTTCTATTTTTTCCTTTTTCATTGGGAAGCTGCTTTGTGCAAGGATCTTGATGGTTCAAAAATCATAAGTAGAAAAGTAGGGGGAAAAAAGAATTGCGGATATGGTGAGACCTTTTCTTTTCTTTTCTTATAAGTAAGAGATTTTATGTAATAAAAGGAACCACCTCATGTACAAAGATGTACACAAAGAAATACAATAGACAATAGTATGAACTAACATCATATTGCCCATCACTAGTCATTCTCCACTTCATTCTTTCAAACCCTGCTTGGTAAATTTGAGTACAAAATGCTTGGTAAATTTGTAGCTAAATTGGCACCTCCCCATGCACAAAGTGCTTGGGGGTCTAGGGGAGAAAGGGTTCGAGTTGCGGGGTTAGCAACATGTTGTAATTATCTCTCTCAAAAAAAAAACAAAATATCAAAAAGTCAACCAATTCCATCTCCCAATCATTAACATCTCTCTAATAAACCTCATAGTCCTGGGGTGTCATCCTGCCAATTGGAGTTACCAAACAAGACCTAACCATAGCATCCTTATCAACTACAATGGTGTACAATTTAGGTTACAAGTTTTTCAGAGGCTAATGGCCAGGCATCATGCCAAATCTGCACCCTATTACCATCCCCTAGGGCCCCTACCACATACTTAACATGCCTCATGAATCTATCCCAACCCACCTTAATACTGCTCCAAAGGCTGACCCATGAGAGCTTCTTACCTTGTGTACCATCCTCCCCAATCCTCCCCATATTTAAAAGCTACAAGTCTACAACCTGTCCCCCAAAAATGTGGCTTTCGAAACCAAAAGTGAAGTCAAGAGCTCAGGTGATTGTTTGTTATAAAGGGAGAATTGACCGTCACAAAAGCATTAGGATTTGGAAAGCTAGTCTATGAGGATTATTGACAAGAAAGAAACTGTTACTTTTGACTACCAAGCAATTGGGTGACTGATTCAGACATATAACATGGTGTAGGTCTAAGCTGATTATTAAATTCATGTAATGATAGCTGAGTGATATGGGGTGCAGTTCCACTATGTATAATGTGGACTGAGAGATATAATTGTACTATTAATGGCATCAAACCTGCTTAACATGAACTCACTCAAATCTACAGTTCTAAGATCATTGTACAATCAGCCGCATGCTTTAGGCATCATAAATTCCATTGCAAGAGATTTCTTTCCCTTTTTTTTTGGTGGGTGGGGGGGGGGGGGGGGGGGGGGTTGTTGGGTTTAGATGAGGGGTAGTTGTCATGTACAAAATTATAATACTGTGACTTTGATATAGAAAATACATCAGCAACAGCATAAACTACTTAATTATTCATCTAAAATATTTAAAGAAAGATGACTACCATCCTGGTGGAAATCCGTCTCCTCTCGGAACCTCGTTTCGATGAGGCTGAACTAGGGCTTCCAGATGATGATCCAGAAGCTCTTCTGCTCAGTTTCCCATTAGGCAATGATCTCTGTCTCATCACATATGGAAGAAGATTCAGGACATTGTTATAAAGGGCTCTCTTTTTTTATACATAATAAAAAATTTAATGAGAAAACATAGGGTTTACCCTTGTACATGGGATGTATACAAGAATAAAACTGGGAAAAAAGAAAATAAAAAATTAACTTAAAATGGACGAAAGCAAAATGCACTACTTATTCAATAATGAACAGGAGAAACATTTCATTCAATGGAAACTACCATGCAATCAAGATAAAAGATGGAGCAACAAGGCAACCTGCAAACTATACACGACACAAGACAAAATCAAACAGATGCAACAACAAAATTGAACGCAAAAAAAAAAAAAAAAAAAAAACTAGGAATCAGCACCAAGTTATTAAAGGAGAAACTCCAACAATAATTTTATCACTCAAGCAAATTATCTCCATTGGAGTATAATAGCATGCTTATATAGGTTACTAGAACTAAACCCTAATCCCAGATGACTTAGGCAAATAATTAAAAATACAATGGACTTTTAAAATTAAACAAAACTACATTAAGATTCTAAAAAAAAAAAATTTGACTTCTTGATCCTTGCATCAATATAGGCATGCACACACAAAATGCCATGTGCAGCACGACAGAAACACCAAGTATCCTCAACTAGATTTCAAACAAGCATACCGGACAACCAAGCATGTCATCAATTCAAGTATTATTAACCAGAAATTGAACATATTACAAACAGATAATACAAATCAGTTATATGAAATTGCATGCAAAATAAATATTGTTAACAAATTTTCTTCTACAGCTTATTGCTTAATTCTGACAAACTTATATCTAATGGATTAGAAACATACCCGAGAACCACCCTTAGCAGCTCTTTTCTGACGTATAAAGTCCATTAATGGTGTAACAATGGGAGCATCTTTTGCAGATCCTGCAAAAGCATTATGGGAGATAATCACTTGAAAACACATTTTTCCTTAAAAACTCCCAACATTAACTATTTTTCCCATTCTAATTGCATATTATTTTTCCCTTTTTCGCAACATTATTTCAGCAGGCAGCATGTGTCTACCATATAAAATCTTTCTGACTTACCAGCTCGTTCTGCATCTCTTCTCTCCAATTGTATCTCTGCACTGGGAAGATTTTCAACAGGCTTCGCAAGAAATTCAAGAAATTCCAGATACTCGGGATCTAGATGTTCATCAAGAGAATACTTGTATTTACGAAAAAGAAAAAGAAAATGATCGCATATATAAGTCACAGGTTAATGATTGCATATATAAGCCCACATGCAATAATTATAATTGTTGAACATTTAGTTAAAAAATAAAAACAAGTAGTACCTTTCAATATGCTTCCTTCACGACCATCTTTTTTAACCCACTGCTTTGGAACGCGTTGAGATGGAGCATACTCAACAATAGTTTTAAACTGAGTGCCTGAAGAAATCAAGAAACATTTTAGTTAAAACCTCAAGTCAATGTCATGTACTGCAATGTCACTTATTTAAAGAAGGATGAAACAAAAAGAAAAGAGAAGCCCCGATCAACTTTTTCAAGGAAAAATCCAGCAGCTCTAAATTTTCTGAGCTGCTACCAACTGAAGAGAATTCATTACCCTATCTGAATTCAAACTGTGGTATGAATAAAAAGATAGTCGCAAAATTTCTGGCAACAAGATTGATTTGAATAATCAAATCTCTTCAAAAGATATGCGCAAAGATTACCCTTCTCATTAACAAACAAATGCCCATCAAAGAACTCAGCGAACTCAATAACATCCTCAGGTTTCTTGAAGTCAATGTAGGCTCTAGAATAGGATTGATGCTTCAGGCTGCAAAACCATTTCAAGAAACAATAAATAATAAATATATGGCAATTCCCTTAGCAGATGACTTGCTCAAGTCCTAAATAAAAAAATTGCACCCTGTATTTCTATACTCAATTCAATTACAAAATTAAGCCCAAATAATTCTGAAGAAAAGTGTGTCCCTGTAAGAATAAATATCTTTCCTGTGAAAGATTCAGGAAGCGCATTTAATAGTCCCCTAGAAAGAAGCATCATTGTGGTATATAGGAAAATACTCTTTTGAAACACCCATATACTAATACTATATAACCAAATTGCAAAAATGATTTGGAATATTGGCTAAAATAAAAATAATATGATAAGTAGAACAAGAAGAAAAGCCAAAAACATAAAACAAAATCTGAGTTTCCAGACAGCACTAGCATCTATGCAATTTTATAATTGGAAAAGTGCAATACAAAGAGTGATACACATTCCTTCACTAAGACCGATACTGTCTGTGATTTTTATAATAAAAAGTAACATACTGTAACCTATGCCATGTCTACATGCAGTAGCATGCTGCACTACCAGTTGCATTGCTATAAGTAACATTAATCAAAGGTATGCTACTATGAGAACGACATATAATTAGATCATAATTTATTATTCAAAACACATTGAACAAATAGATAAGAATCCACTTTGGTGGTTCCATAGGACAAATTTAAAGAAATCATCTGCGTTGGCCAAGGGTTTGGAAAAATTAGCAGTGGCACGTTAAGGGCTTAGAATCGTATAAGGATGTGATGATGGTTTATACCGTTTATGGTTCAAAGGGGTAAAAAAAGGGCTGAAACAAAAAGAAGATCAAGCGATGCCACTGAGCTAGCAAGCTCTTGACAGGTATTTACTTATATTTAAATAAGCAAATAAAAAGGTTCTTGGCTGGTATTTTAAGGTTTCAATTTAGGAATACAAGCCTACATATCTAACCAACATACTGGCCATGATATAGATGTGCCACCAATTCTCCCCCTTTTTGAAAAACTCAAATGATAAGATAGAAACCAAATGTCTTCTTTCCTATGGGGACCGATAGATCTCTAGCTGGCATAAGCTTCATTTCCCTTCCCTTTCCCAACATAAATTAAAATGTATTTTGATAAGTATCATGTTGATTTTTTTTTTCCCCTTATCAAATAACCATAAATATCCAAAAGAATGTAATGGGATTTAAGAGGAGGGACTCATACTGCACATTTTCAATAAAACCACCAATAGAATATGAAAGCTAACATCTTTCATGAACCCTCAAATTAGCGTTAGTCCACCAAGCCACCTTATATGGATTAGAAAGTATTTTTGGTCTTCAAGCCAAATCTGGTATAAGGAAATCCCACATTCCGTACAAGTCAAAATACCGGGTGTCACTTACCAATTTCAACAATATTGAGAAAAATGCAGGGTTGTAAAGGCCAATAGTAGGTGAAACAAATGATTGTTGGTTTTTTTTTTTTTTTTAATTTTGAAATTCAGATTCTCTAATATTTGGTTTTGAAAGAAGATTGTATGAACCTATTATATTTGCATAATGAGGAGCTACATTTTATTTTGATCAGTTTTGACCCCAACAGAAAGGGGAAGTTATTATACAAATTATTTTTACATAAATAGGAGTAACTGTTTTGTATTAACAAATATACAAATTACACACACACACACACACACGTATCTTAAATGATATGCAAGATACATCAGCAATGCAAATATTAAGTTCCAATGAACAAATCAGAAGTCACCGAAGCAGATTCTAAAATTTTGCTTCAAGTCTAACTTCCTTGCTACATCTTCAAACGCACTAAATTAATGCAACAGCTACCAGGTCATGTAAGTATAACACATGAAAATAGTCTTCCATTTATTTACACTTAGCCAGTTCACCTCTTTCATTCAATGCCACCCACATTAACAGCTAATTTTCCTCATTTCTTCTAAAGCTTAAAAAGGAATCTATGGATCAACCCCACCTGCAATATATTTCCTACAAGCCAGTGAATTAAACCTCTCAACTATAATTTACAGATGCATGCTATACATTAAGCCTACTCAGTTCCAAAACCCATTAACTATGAATAATGGGAAGCTCATTCAATGCCAAAAGTTGCAAGATCCAGATACAAACAAAGAATAAGGCTACATAACCTTAAGAAAAATTCACAAAAGCACAACCAACAAAAAATTCCAGCAACTAAACCCTACCATGCTTACATAAATTACCAATTAGACAGATAACCAACCATGCATTTATCCACTGGGGTTTGAGGGAGACTCCAGTGGCTCCAGCACCTTTTGTGGTGACTGGGCACTTTAGTTCAAACCCCACCAGCCCCACTCCCCCTGTTTTCCTAACAAAAAAAAAAATTACCATGCATGTAACACCAAGCCTAACCCACTTGTTTCAAAGCCATTAGCCTAAGATACATACACACAGATTTAACTCCAAAATTATAGTACAATCAGCTGGGGACCACACCTAATGAAGCAAAGGTCACTCATTCAAATCCCCCTCCCCCTTTCCTTTGGGCCAAAACTCTCTCTCTCTCTCTCTCTCTCTCTCTCTCTCTCTCTCTCACACACACACACACACACACACACACACATTTATGTTGCCATTTTCAGTATGAAATCCAAAATTTGAAGTGTATAAAACCAAACCCATTAATTAATAGAAACACTGTGAAAACATAAGATTGCATGCACACATTCTTACATACACACACATTTATATTACCAATTGAGTATGAATGCAAAACTGTAAGTACACCAAAGCAATCCCATTGACAAAAACACAGCACTAAAAAAAAATTATTACCACCAAAGCAAAAAATAAAAACCCCAAACCTTGCTTTGCCAGGACGGAAAGTGAGCCAGTGGTAGCGACCGGCGAAGGCGGAGTCGATTTGGTCGGTGAGAGCGGCCTGAGAAATCGCCGGCGGCAAGTGACGGAGCACCACCTTGGTCCGATCCAGCGAGTCCTTCATTTCACGGTTCACAAACCCCCCCAGAAACACAAAAACCCTAGAGAAATTTTGAAAAAAAAAATTTTAAAAATTTACGAAGTGTTTGGCTCGAATTGGTTGGGGAAACGGAAAATAAATCCTCGCTTGGATTACATCTTCTCCGCTAAGAAGAAAAAAATGGAGGTCGAGTTCTGTGCCCTAATTTTGAATTTCACTCCAAATCGTCATGAGCGAGAAAAACACAGAGAGAGAGAGAGAGAGAGAGAGTAGTGAAAAATGGAAAAGAGGGGCTTTTATGAAATATATATACGGTTCGCGTAAGAGATATGAAAGTGTATAGTTCATCCCAAAATAAAAAGTGTATGAATGAGTCTCTCTGTGTGTGTATTTTTGTGTTTAGACGTGTGGAAAAAAATATACTAATACGTGGGAGACAGTTGTGTTGTATAGTCCTGTTGCTCCTTTGAACAAAAGAACATTGGATTTTACTGATTTAGCCAGGGTACTAAAAACAAAAACTTTAGAAAGAATATTCTTTTATGTGTCCTAATTGTATGTATGTAATATTAAAGGTGTCCACCCAAACCCAGACCCAGGCCCAGACTCGATCCAACCGACCAGACCCAACCAAAACCGACTCACCTGCGACCGACCCATGAGCTTCGACGGTCGGCGGCGAGTTACAAATTCCAAAAACCGAGTCCGACGGGTCAATTGGTGGGTTCTCTCCTTTAAAACCCACTTCAACCGACCTGACTGGAGACTTAAAAAAATCCAGCGATTCAAGCTTTTTCTAGCAAGTTTTTGGTCAAATTATTTTAGATCCAGCGAGATTTTAGTCAGATTTGGGGAGATCTCAACTAGATCTGGTGGAAATCTCACCATTTTCGCCTGGAAAAAAAAAAAAAAAAAAACAACAACAACAACAATTTTGACGGATTTTTCCACTATGGACTGTCCCGACCAAAACCGCCTCTTTCCAATGCCGACTCTCTCGCCGATTGGCAACAGGTCTGAACTTCCTCCACCCGATTCTGTCAAGTCGGTCGTGGGTTGGGCACAAACCCGACCCTGACTAACCCGTGGACACCCCTAGTATGTATAATTCCGTTGGTTCGTAAAGTCTTTTGTCATTGAATAAAATATTTGATATATTTGGAGGCTGACTCTCATCTACATCAAAAACCACTTGGTGTTTTGATATAATGATAAAGAGCATTTATCATATGATCTAGGAGAAAGTATCCCTTAAGAGCATCCACATTAGTCTGTGTGTAATAGAAAAAATGTATAGAATTTACACTATTTTGTTTAAAAATGACCCACATTAGTTTGTGTACGATTGTGTAAATTTACAAGTTTGCTAACCGTATAAATTTACATTGATACTATTCATTTTGCATTTAATTATTTATTATTTCTTTACGTATCTCAAGAACGAAAAAAGAGAGTAGATGGTGGCTGTTAAGTGTGAAGAGAGAGAATCAATTAAAAAAATCAAAAATTTTTGATATTTTAATGAAATGTAATATAAAATAGATAATTTGATGTGAGATGTTTTGAAAAGTGAGTATGTAAAATATAAAAAATAAATTCTTATGCTAAAATAGACAAAAAATAAATTACACAAATTGATACGAATGCTCTGAGTTTGTTCTGTTGAGCAATTGACTTGTGAGAG
Organism: Lithocarpus polystachyus; assembly: GCA_033629205.1. Lineage (NCBI taxonomy): Eukaryota > Viridiplantae > Streptophyta > Magnoliopsida > Fagales > Fagaceae > Lithocarpus > Lithocarpus polystachyus. The sequence goes on along the minus strand of CM066163.1, from coordinate 106,386,898 downwards.
GTCTGCATATACCTTTCAGTGGTCAATAAACTATGCAATCTTGAGAAAAGTTTAACAAAATATAACTCTTTCTACTCTTTTTTTTTTTTGTGTCTAAATATGAAATATGATCATTGTAGTAGTTATTAATAGTCTTGTTTTCATTGCCTAAATGTGAAATTTTATCATTATGATAGTTATTAATAGTCTTTTACTTTAATTGTGGCAAGATTTTAATAGAGAGTTTAAATATAGAATATAATTTTAACTTAATATATATTGATAGGTAAAATTTGAATGCTTTCAAATCATACATGGGAAAATATTATAGGGAAACAAAAGTTATACATCTTTGCTGGTTTTGTATATACTAGTTGATAATCAATGCAATATGAAATTTGATCGTTATAGTAGATATTAATAGACATTTATTATATTTTTTTTCTTGCAACTATTATGATTGTGTTTGTATTTAAAACTATATATTATAACCTCAGGAAATTATTATGATTATATTCATATATGGAACTATTTTATATATTATACCATTTGAAGAAAATATGATATGATAAAATTTTAATTGATGGTTTTAATATGTAAAATGAAATTTGTTTTAAAAAATATATATTAAAATAATGACATATAAATTTATAAGATATTAAAAAGGTATCATCAAGAGCGAATGTCATAGGTTGAAATTCTCTAAAAAAAATTTTGATTGTCATGGATACTCAATAATATATTATTTTAAGAGCTATGCTCTTTTAGATATACACCACTGTCAATTTCTTTAAGGCATTCTCCCATCTTCCCATGTGTTTGTTAAAAATACTTAGTATTCTAAAAAAAAAAAAAACTTATGTGATTGCCTTAAAAAAATATTTATGTAGCACAATATTATGAGGCCAATCAAAAATCATATTGTTTCAATTTTATATATCTTATGGATTATAGATGTACTCAAATTAGGAGGTACTTTATCGTTTTGTTGAGTGCCTTGGATACAAATTTGTTTTTAAAAAACTATAAATATTGTAATTTTGAAGGGAGGAGTTTAACTCACAATTTGCTAATGAAGGTATAATTTGAGCTTGTGATTTCAAGAGTTTGTTGATTGTAAATATATCAAAAGTGTAATATTTTAATAACGATTTTAAAAAAAAAATCGTACCAAAAAAAAAAAACCCTCCATATTTGTTTGTTATACAAATCGGTAGTAGAAGTTCAACAAAACGTTTTTTTTTTTTTAACAAAAAAAGTTATTTTTTATTTCTTTTATTTTGTGTTTTAATATTAAATTTAATAATTATGGTAATTATTAATAAATATTTATTATGATTGTATTTGTATATGAAGCTATATGGTAAGTTTTTAATGGACTTTAAATATAGAATATAATTTAAAATCAATTATATATATTGTTGTGTAAAATTATAAGGTTTCAAAGCCACCTCTAATTTGGCCCAAAATCACTTTACCTACTCGTGGTTAAAAAAGTGTCACTTTACCCACGTGAGATAAACTCCGTTTGTTTTCCGTAACCCACCTCTGTTAAAAGTAAGGGTAAATAGGTATTTTGCATACTTTTTATGTCTCTTTACTCTCAAAACAAAAAACACATACAAAAACAAGACAAAACAAGATAAAAAATGGAGGGCTATGTAAAAATTAATATATTCAAAACTCCAAACAACAATTACAAAAGTGTAATAAATCAAACAAAAAAAAAACAACAATAAATCTGAGCACTTAGCAATAAGCCAATCACACCACCATGAAATTATCAGTGCCAATAAACCTTTTTTGTCTTAGTGCCTGTTTGTTTCAACTTTCCCAACCCAAAAAGGCCGTTTTGAAGAAAGCAAATGTAAGCCCATTTGGTTAGGTACAAAACGCAACTTTTTGGAAAAAGTTGCGTTTTGGGTTTGTGAAGAGAACGCGCAATGTATGAAATGAGCTCAGGGGTGCATTTTGGAAAAAGCCCATGCGCGTTGATGAATCTATCCGTTGGGTTATTGATTCAATTACCAAATTGCCCTCCCTCATATTCTTGCTCCTCTGTTACAGACCAACATCGGTCAAGAAAATATCAACCAAATACAAACACAGCACCACCCAACCATCACCGGTCTATCACCACAACCCATTTCAACATTTGATAATCCAAACACAAAATCAAACCAAAAAAATTCAAAATCAACACAAAAACAACTTAAAAATCAACTCAAACCCGCTTGGAAAACCCATCCCAAACCCAGCTTAAAATCAACCCAAAACAAAATCAACTCAAAATCAAACCCAAAATCCACAAAAAATCAACTCAAACCCAAAATCCATAGAAAATCCAAAAAAATAAAAAAACAGAGAGAGAGCGTTGGAGAAAAAAAAAAAAAAAAGAGAGAATGAGAGCTACGCCTGGTGCTGGAACGTTCTTGAATGAGAAAGAAAAAGAAAATAAAAGAAAGGGGTCAGAGATAAGGACAACATGTGTGGAGGAGAAAAAAAAACAAAAAACAAAAAAACAACGCATGGATGAAATGAAGGCTGAGAAAGAAGAAATAATATAATGAATAAAAAATCCTAATTGAGAAATGTTATCACAATATTTTCACAATAAATTTTAAATAACAAATTGTTATTAGTTAATATTGGTGAGTAAAAAAATAATTTCAGTGATGGGTTCAAATTAGAACTAGTAACAACTTTCCACATAAATTTTGTTATGAAAGTATTGCGAAAAATGTTATGGACATAATACTTCTCATTGAAAAATATAATTGTTGGTAAATTTTATATTATTTAATGAGTATAAATAAATCTGTTTCTTACCTATTATGCAACAAGGGTATAATAGTCAATTTATATAAACAACATTTTCTATCCTCCTACTTTTCTTTTCACCCAAACAAAAAAATTTTCCACCCTGTCAACTTTCCATCCCTCCAACTAAACACACATGAGGGAAAACAAAAAAGTGTGTATAATAGATAAACGGATGTTGGTAATTTGTAAAAGTGATGGTATAAAATAAATACAAACATTATTAAAATAATACCAATAATATATTGTTATTGTTATTGTTATTATTATTATTATTATTATTAATTAGTTTTTTTTTTAGTAAGTATATGAAGTAGTTGATTTAAGTATGAAATAAACTCCCTTATATATACATTGTCTTTTTTGGTAATTTACTCCTCAAACTGCTACTTTTATAAGTGCTAGCCAAACACTCAGCTTATTCAAAAAGCATTTTTTAATAGCTTTTACCAAACACTCAGTTTTTTGAAAAAACACTTTTTCATACTGCACTTTTTGAAAACTCCACATTTTTAGAAAGCTCAGTTTCAAAAAACCAAACCAAATTCACCCTTAATGTCAAGCAAAAAGCCAATAACACCACCAGATCTACTTTTTTATAGTATTATTCTGGGTTCTCATTGACTAGAAGACAGAAATAATTGAGGTTGAATGCTAAAACTTATATCTACAACCTGCACATAATATAAAGGTACTGAAAGAAAGAAAACAACTTGCGCATAATATAAAGGTTAAATCTCAAATTGGCTTTTCTTTTCACATAAATATTGTAAAAGTACGTTTTGTACACTGTATAGATATTACGATAGGAATTGTAATCTTTATTACTAGTAATAAAGTGTGTTGTAATGAAATAACTAAGCATATTCATTAGTTTGGTTGTAAATTATAACATTATAATGAAACTTAACATTTATTTTAAGAAATATATTACTCATACAATTTTTTAAAAATTGTTATTTTTAAATTTAAGAGAAATATGTGTTTTTTTTTTTTTATAATTGTTAAATGTATATGGAAAGTTTGATTATTTAAAAATATATTAAGTTTTGAAATTATTGCACTTACTAATGAGTAACTAATACTACCTTTTAAAGATGAATAGTTGTTCTCATTTTGAAGAATAGCTATTCATAAGAAATGACAATTCCTTGTAATAAAAACATAACCAAATTAAAGAATAACTAAACCATAGGAATAACTATTACATTACAACGCCCATTACAGTCTACCAAGCATGTCCTACGTCTTTCCCTTTCCTCGTTCTCTTTTGGGTAAATAAAGAGTTGTTGTAATTGTTATTAAAAGAAGAAAAAAAAAAACTTACATTTAGTTCCTAGCTATTCAAACCCAGATTAGTTCTTCTTCGTGTTCATAAATTGTAGTGGCTACACTCTAAGAAAAAATCCATGTCGTTCCAAGGTTTGAGATTCACTAGCACTGCCCACTTTTCATCGGTTGAAATCCACCACAACTAAGCTATAATCTGAGATTGACCACAACCAAATCCCAAAACCCAAATCACAACCCACACGTCAGGCTCCATCTCAAATCTCATACTCAAAGCAACTATGCTTCTCTACAAATCAAAATCCAAACCCATACAACCACCTCGTGCTCCTCCATTATCAGCATCGTGCTACCGCTGATCTAAATTTTAGTGTGAGAGATGAGAGAGATAGAGAGAACAGAGAGATTAGACACAAAGAGCAAGAGAGGGGAGAGAGAGCACGTGAGATAATAATTAAATCAAAGAGAAGAAATAATGGATAGTGTATTTTTTTTTAAGTAAGAAAATTTTGGATATCATTTTCTTTTAGCGTGTTACAGAAACATTTTGTGCTTTATTGGAGTTCTTGAGCCAATTTTCGAAATTTTCACAAATTGCATCTTTTATTTTATCTTTTTTTTTAGTGTGTTTTTTGTTTTGAGAGGAGAGAGACATAAAAAGCATGCAAAAATATCTATTTACCCTTGCTTTTAACAGAGATGGGTTACGGAAAACAAACAGAGGTTACCTCAAGTGAGTAAAGTGACACTTTTTAAACTAAGGGTAGGCAAAGTAATTTTGGACCAAACCACAGGTGAGTTTACTGTAATTACCCTTTTAAAATATTATGAGGTCTCGCAAGTTATGTGACAAAATATTAAGAGATCATTCAAAATAAAAAATGAAATAGTTAAATGTCTTTGGTATTGTATATATTATTATAGATTATAGATTATAAATTTACACATGATTGAAAAGAAAAAGAAAAAAAAAAAAAAAGGAAAAGAAGAAGCACAAGAGTATCTCCAGCAGAATCTCCAAATTTTTGTACTATTTAGACAGTGAACAGTAACATTTAGTTTTTACCTAACTACTTTTTTCAAATACACTATCCAACAGTTTTTTTTTATCCTTTTCTCCGTCTCATTTAAATATTATTTCTATATTCTTTCTTTAATAATTCTTTATTCTTTTTTTAGTCATCATTTCTTCTTACTATGTTCATTCCTAATTACTATATTTTTAAAAAAATTTAACAACTATATTTATAAAAAAAAAAAAAAACTTCTTCAAATTTTTCAATAATCAAATTTCTCAAACAGTAATATTTCTTAAGAGATTTTTATTTTTATGAGTAATGCTATAGCCACAAATTTACAACATTTTTATAAATTGTAGATGTAACCAACTTTTTATTGGTTTTTATCCAAGCCTACCATTAACATCACATTTTTATTTACCAATAGCTACTCACCATATTAGCAGTTTGTAAATTTTTTTGTAAAAATATTTGTATCTCTAGCATTATTTCCAAATGTTCAAACCAATTCTTTGCTATTATTCATTAACTTATAATTAATTACTTCTAAAAAAAACTTACCATACTTTTCATTAAAAAAAAGTCCACCACCACATGGATTAGGCCAATTCCTTTTATTTTTTATTATTCATTAAATTATAATTAATTTCTTATAAAAAACTTAACATAATTATTATCCTTAAAAACAATTCCACCACACCACATGTTCTCCACCTCTTCCATTTTTGATTCAGAGAGAGAAAAAAAAAAAAGATCAGAGAAATCATCCCACAGGAATCGCCGAGAGAGAGAGAGGTCGCCACTGCGAAGGTCGGTGGAGATCATCAACTCACTGCCACTGGTCCTCCTTCTCACCACCAAGTGCATGCAAACCTGATTGGGTTGGATTGGCTACTGGCTCTCTTTTCTTTTTTTTCTTTTTTTTTCTTTTTTTTTTCTTCCTTCTTTTCTTGTTTTGATTCACTTTGTTGTTGATTTGTTACAATGGAGCTTAGATAGGCTTTCATGTTCTTGATCTATTGTTTTTGTTTTGATTTTAGATTTATTGTTCTAATTAAATTTATTTTAGTTTTAGATTGTGTTTGTGTTTTGATTGCATTACCGTTTAATACATTTGAGAGAGAGACAGATGAACAAAGAAGAGAGGAGGAAAGAGAAAGAATATATTTTTTTTATTCAGTCGGGTTTTTTTTTTTAAGAGAAAATAAGATTAAGAGAACTATTGTAGCAACTTCAAAAAAAAAAAAAAAAGGAAAAGTTTTGGGTTTAGAGAATTTGTTGGAGTGAGTTTTTGGTGTGTTTGTTCTCCAAAATTGGTTTTAGAGAACCTATTGGAGATGCTCTAAGGTGGTAGACTGGTAGGTAATAGCTAGAAGGAAATAAGATCATTTGATAACATTAATTTTTTGTTCTTCGTAATAGGTGAAGTTAGATTAACAACTGTGATAAAACATATTTATCAAGGAAGCGTTATGTGATGAAGACCATTATCAACTCAACTCAACTCAACTCAAGAGAAAATTCAATTAGATTCTAAATTGAATTCTAATTGTTATCTAATTTTGCATCACATGTCTTATTTAAGTCTAATATAAATAAACCATCAAAATCCAAAAAAAGAAAAAAGAAAAAAGAATTACCTCATGTGCTTATCCAAAAAAAAAAAAAAAGAAAAAAAAGAAAAAGAAGAAGAAGTAAAACTCACGTATATATCTATAACTTAAAAAATGTGTAACTCTTATACTAGATATAATTTAAACTCATATATCATATATGTGTGTAATTTTTAATTGCTTTTAATTGTACTGTGCATATGCACAAGTTATACACTAGTTATGGGTAAATCGAGGTGGGGTGATTTGATTGATTTGTTTGTTTATTGGCTGTTTGGATGGGAAAAAAAATGATCACTCATCACTCAATAACTTATCACTGAAAATACCTCAACTTCCTAAGGTGACATGTTTGACACTGTTTCCAAAAAAGATAACTCAAAAAATTTTACTTTTTGTATGACCCATGGATGACTTGGTGTAGCTTTTACTTTTTATTTCTTTTTTTCTTTTCTTTTTTTTTTCTTCAACCCCCATTACCCAAACTCATCAAACCTAGAGCTTTTTTATTTATTTTTTATTTATTTTTTTTCCTTCAACCCCCAATACCCAAACTCATCGAACCCAAAGCTTCTTATTTCTTTTTCTTTTTTTCTTTTTTTCTTTTTTCTTTCAACCCCTAATACCCAAACTCACCGAACCCAAATTGCTCTCAAGCATCGCTCACCCAAAAAATGAGAGGGTTGGAAAGAATGAGATGAATCGTTGACCCAAATCATTCTTTGGGTCTCGTCCATCTGGGTTTTGTTTCCCAACAACATCACCAAACCAAACCCATCTTTGATCTGAGAGCACCCACTAGAACACCCAATTGAAGAAATCACTCGAATCTAAGACAACCCAGATCAAAAAGAAAAACCCAGATGGGGAATGTGAAAACACCGTGTGTATGATCGGTATCATGTGCTTATGGGTTTGAGAAATTGGTACCCATGTGTTTCTTTTTCTTTTTTTTGATAAAGTTACCCATGTGTTTTTGTGAAGAAGAAAAGAAAGAAAAAGAATGAAGAAGAAGAAAAAAAAAATGAGCGTTGGAGTGAGTATGTGAGAAAGAAAGAAAGAAAAAGAAAGAATGAAGAAAAAAGTCGTTGAGTAAGTATGTGAAGAAGAAAGGAGAGAAAAAGTAAGGAGGAGAAAAAGAAAAAGTAAGTAAGGACATGACTTCTCTTTGACCTTGGGTCCTAGAAATGTGTGTGTATTTACCAAAATGCCATCATAACTCAGTTTTCTTAATTCAAAAACACCAAAAAGTTGTTTTTAGTTTTACTAACTTATCACTCAAAAATCATAGAATTGAGTGATGGAAACAAAACTTGAAAACACAGCCAAACAGACTTCCTCTCCGTGAGACCCACCAATTTTGAGTTATGGGTGATGAAAACAGAATGATGGGTGATGGAAAATATGAAATCCAAACAGTCCCTAATTAATTAGCTTCATCTTCTGCTGAGTAGAGCCCTTTTGAAGCTCAATTTATACGAAACTCACATGGATTTACCCGATCTTATTCAATTTCATGCATGAGTTTGGAAGTTTAGAGCATCCGTAGCAGATGTTGCAAAAAAAATGTCATTTTGCCACACCAAAAGCCTACTTTATTATTTTATCACATCATTTTACTACATCCCATTTATCAGATGTTTTATCATTCAATTCTATATATTAAAATAATATTTACTACACATTAAAATAATATATTATCTCCTCCCCATTTATATCAACAACAACAACAACCACCCACACAGCCCACCACCATTACTGCCACTATCATCGCCCATAGCCCACAGCCCACAGCCCACCACCACCACTGCCATTGTCACCACCCATAGCTGACAAGCCACACCAATATTAGATCAACCCAAATTGCAGCAAAAAAAAGAAAAAAAAAAAACCCACAACCAGAGAGAGGTAGAGTGAAAGGCAGACAAAGATGAGAGGGAAGAGGGTGAGATCAATGGCGGCCTCGGGGTGAGATCGGCCGTGATTGGATGGGGCGAGATCGGCCATGGTTGCACGATAGTGACGGCGGCTGGGCGAGATCGGCGGTGGCAACTTCAGATGGTGAGAGAGATTAAGAGGAATTGGTGAGAGGAACAGAGGTGAGAGAGAAGAGAACCGGTGAGAGAGAAGAGAAAAGAAAAAGTGAAGAGAGAGGAGAGAGAAAAGAGAATAAAAAAGTGATACAAAAATTATGCAATTTTGCTCCGTACCGTCCCAAATATGTGACGGTACTGTAGCACGTGACATAATTTTTGGGATTTACAACATCTGATAAAGCTCTATTTTTGTGTTTGGTGTGTCAAATGTGCCAAATATTTGACATTTGGCACATCTACTACGGATGCTCTGATGGAGACTATGTCTAAAACTTAGGTAGTTATCTTCACATATATAAATTCCTTGTACAATATATCTTTGTACCCCTTTTTTTTTTTTGTAGGAAAAAAAAGCATACGATAATTAAATTACAAATCCCTGGTAATAAAACTTATTATATATTATTATTAGCTAGCTAGCCTTCAAAATTTCTCAAATAAGCATTCAATCGATGCCAAAAGAAGTAGGCAACTGCGCAAAGAGACGAAGAACAAAACTGAAAACTCTCTCGAGGTTCGCAGAGCTAATCTTTATCTATTTTCTTTACAGACTTGTTTGGGGTTAACTAAAGTTGTAGCTTTAGCATAGATATAAATAGGATTTTACTAACGTGTGCCCTTAGGGCACACGTTAGTAAACCATTTTAGGAAAAAGTTTTATCGGGAATTGAAAAAGTTGTAAAACTTTTTCAATTTTCGATAAAACTTTTCCAAAAATGGATGGTCTAATGTGTGCCCTTAGGGCACACATTAACCGGACTCATATAAATATTAGAAGTCAAATGTAGGTTTCTTTTTTTTTGAGAAGGAAGTCAAACGTAGGTTTGAGTCCTTACTTTATAAAAATATAAGATAACTTGTTGCTGTAGATACAAATAACCAGTTCATTTCATCTAATAACCAGCTCATTCGTTTCGCAGCCATTATTTATATTTGTTTTACATTCACATATGTGGATTGAAAAACAGTAAAACACCCAAATTCTTCCCATGTAAAAATATAAATATAGGTTTGAGAGTCGTTATTGAATTACAAGACTTTTGACTAGATAAACCGGAGATAGTGACTTCTCTTAAACTTCCATCAACTCTCCTTTTATCGAAAAACAAGTTTAAAGTTGGTTTGTTTTATCATGAAATACCAATATATTTTGACATTTAAGCTTATATGAATTTTTTTTAAGTATAATGTCATACTTATTAAATAAAATAAGCTCATCCAAACACGTTATTGTCTTTTGTGACAAGAAATTTTAAAATGAATTATAGATCTCCATCACAAAGTACACGTTAATTTACAATAGCTTATCAAAACTTTAGATTTTATTAATCAGATTAATTAGTTGTAATGTTTCCCCATAGTTTTTCTTTAAGTTCCTTCGTATATAAGTATGTGAGCTTAATTAATTTCACATGTTTGTTATGTGCGTATATGAAAAAATAGAAAGAAAGAAAAATACATGATCATATAGTAATGTAACATGAATGCAAATTTTAGTATTAGACACAACGGAAATTGGAAAAGCTTTTATAATAGGAGAACTGAGAAACGTTGCAACCAACCCCTGTAGTTGTGTTCTGTAGTTATACACACACACACACATATATAACCCCATAGTTTAAGAGGTTAATTAATTAATTAAATTAATTAATATTTTGGAGAACATTACAACTGATTCCATAATTCGAAGTAAAAAATTTATAATTTATCATTAATATTACCATCAATCAATAACACCTACATTTCTCTCACACACACATATATAAATAATTTTATGCCACCACAACTCTCACAACACCATCACAATTCACACCCCACCCAATGGCCTAATTACGCATGGACTTACACATGCTCATAGTAATTGACAAATACCAAATGGTAAGAAACTCGCATACTCAAAATTGGTAATCCTGTTTTTGTCTTGCCTCCTATTTGCTAAAGTAATACAAGTAAACTTTTTTTGACTCTTGCCATTGTCTATTAGACGAGGATATTTCTCTCTTCTTAAAAACAAAAAACAAAAACTAGGATATGTCTCATGGCAACATCATAAAACCCCAAAAGTCAAATTTATTATTATTATTTTTTTTGTGGGTCCTAAATAATTTAGCTGTTAAGTTTTTTGTTGTCAAATAAATGATCTAAATTGTCATAATTTTTGTAACTCATTGACATATTATGCTCTTCGTTATTAAGAGAACTAGTGTGTAACCCCGTGCATATGCACGAGTACATTTAAAAACAATCATAATTACATATTATATATATGATTATGCTTTTTATGGTTTATTATATTGGACTCCTCGTTTTCTACATTAAATTAACTAATTTGATACAAAAATTTAAAATTTTAGATTAGATAGGACACGTGGCACAAAATTAAACTTTAATTGAAATTCAATTTTTACCTAAATTAACTCACTTGGCACAAAATTCTGAAATTTAGATTAGATGAGACACGTGGCGTAAAATTAGACACTAATTGAATTCCAATTGAAAATTTAATTGAATTTTCTCTCTGCTTTACCTATTATTATATATATATATATAGATTAGAGTTCGAATCCCATTTTCTTATTATTATATATAGAACTAAATAAAATAAAGGATTTAAGTTCAAAGTGTCTTAACTTGATAATAAAAAAAAAATTATCATAAATCATACCCCAAAAGTGAAAATCCTATTTTATTTATTGAAAAAAAAAAGTTAACTTATAAAATTTTGGATTTAAATTCCTCTAACATAAAAAAATCAATATATGTTATTACGATACTAAAATTTTTTTTGTTACAAACTTACGAAACTAAAAAATAATTATGATAGAGCAGATGCTATAAATCTAAATTATATATAAATATCATTTTGTGAATAACAAAATAACAACTCACCCAAACGGTATAATTCAGATTTTGAGAGAAAAGAAAAGAAAAGAAATCTGGTGGGTAAAAGATTCAATGGAGAGTGAAATTGGTTGAGTATATATACAGCAAAGCAAAGGATCCACAGGACTCCTCTTTTAGTAGGGCTTTTGTCTCCCCACTTCTCTATTCACTCCCACTATCCCAAGAAGGGGCAGAAAGAACAAGACGAATCTCTCTGCCCCTCTCTCTTCCTCTCCATCTATCTCTGCTTCACCATCCAGTTAAGCCCTTTCTCTATTTTTCATGTTTTTCTTATGTGTTTGATTAACTGTATTGGTTGTGTGTATGTATCTATTTTGTTTGTGTTGTGTGTTTTCCTTGCTGGGTTTTGCGCATCTTGAATTGGGTTTTTGTTTTTATGTTGGTTTATTGGGTGCTTTTTTTAAATTTCCTTACTGGGTTTTGTGTATATATTGGTTTTCTGTTTTCTCTACCTTTCATTGGGTTCTTTTTTGTGTGTATGTAATTGGGTTTTTGCTTGTATGCTGGTTTATTGGGTGTTTTTTTTTTGTTACTGGGTTTTGTTGTATATTTTGGGTTTCTTCCGTTGAGTGATTCTGGGATTTTGTTTGTGTAATTTGCGGTATTGGGTGTTTGACTAACTGGGTTTTGTTGATTGATATTGACTTATGCAGTATAGTCTTTCTGTGATGGGAGAGAGAATCCCACCTGGGAGTTACTTCCAGTACCCTCCTCCTGGAGTACCTGCTTCTCCTATTAGGTCTGCTTCTATCCCTACAGATCGAGAAAGGTTGGTTCAAGTGCTCAACACTTCAGAAATTTATGCCTTTTCTATTATTCATCTTTATTTTGTTATTTTTGTTGTCTTTTTTTGATGGGCTTTCATTGAAACATGTAAAAATTAGTGCTTTCAAAGAAGTAGTTTTTAGTTTTCTAATTCCATAATTTTGTTGATTTTTATTTATGTAATTTTCCCCCAATGAGGTGGTAGACATGTTTGGAAGCTTGTCTGTAAATATAATTTTCAATCTTCTCTTTGAAATTGTCCCTCTATGCTCAATTTATTGTTTTTGGTTTATGAATTAGCTCAATTGTATTTCTGTATTTTAGTGTTCATTTAACGAACTTTTAGTTGAGAATAAAATAAATTTTGAATCTTTTCTTTATGACCGCTTTTATACTGATATGTGGTGCCAATTTCCAATGATTCATTTATTTATAAACGATAAACTAATTGTTGAAGATACACGTTCCAAAGAAAAATGGCGCATAACTTCGGTGGAAAAGCCTTGTTGCTTGGCACTGGGGGCTGGATGTCAAACATGTTTCTCAGGCTGACCTGTTGAACATCTAATCGGTAACCTAGCCAAAGGAGGCAAAAGGAGAACAGAAAGAAAAGGATTATGCATTTAGCAGATTTTAAAATTTTAGATCGAAACTGCTTCCTGTTATTTCATGACCATAGTTGGTGACTTGCTCTCTATACTGCTGCTTTCCTGGGTCTGTTTTCCCCCCTTTCATTTAGTGCCTGTTTGCTTCCCGAGAAATTGAGCAACTGAAAATAAAAAACTTTTGGGGCCATTTTCTCTTTTCTAAAGTTTTAACAAAAAGGAAACTCTTTTTTTTTTTGGGTGTGTGTGTGGCTAAAGATCTAATAGCTCTCTAGAAGATTGCTGTCTCTTGTTGGATCAATAGTTAGGCTTTTACTCTATAGGGTATGATAGGATGTAATACGTGATTCCTCTGCTATGATGATGGCAGATACATGGCTGAATTGCTGGCAGAGAAGCAAAAGTTGGGACCATTTATGCAAGTTCTTCCCATGTGCAGCAGGCTTTTAAATCAAGGTTAGTGAATCTACAACCTACCATTGCTGCAATGTGTGCTGCATTCTTCTGTTGTTTGTTTGCATACCTGGTTGATACCAAGTTATGATTTCCTGTACCTTCTAAGTTCTAATGCCAAGAAAAATTTATCTTAGCAATGTGCTGAGCAAGATAGTCTTTGAAACAGATTATAAGACAAAGTATGATGCTTAGGCAATGCTGATAATGTACTGTGCCCACCAAAAGATGTACTGCATATCAGATCCTCTCGTACTTAAAACTATGATAGCTATGTTGGTTGGATTGGAAGTTGATTAGCTTTAAAATTATTTTGGCTGTATGTAGACCATATTTTTGGGTATTTTGCTTTGCTACTTAACTTGATTTGTTCTTTCATCCAACTGCAGAAATCAGACGGGTTTCAGGCTTCAGTCAAAGTTTTGTGGATCATGAAAGACTTGAGCATGAGAGCCCACTTAGGTCATTCGGTCAACCCCCTAATGGTAGAGCAATGGATTTGGAGGGATGGCCTGCGATGCAAATGGAGGTAAATCTAGTTTAAACTTTGATGGATGTTCATCTTTGTTGGAAAATTTTATGTTTAGCTGATGTGCCATTCATCACCTGAGCATTTTGGGCTGCCTATCGATATCCTACAATAATAACACAAGCATAGAATAATTTGAGTTCAAATCCCTGTATGTCGGAGGCTTAAAGCTTCTTCTCAACTTAATTTTAGTTAGTGAAGCCTTAGCTTTAAGTACTTGAGTTCACTAACAAATTAGTTTTTGTCCTTAAGCATTAAGTCCATGTTTTCTAGGCAGTCATAGTCCATTATCTTTGTATGCTTACAACTTATAACTATTTTGTAATTAATTAATTTAGTTTTCATTTGTTAGTGGATCAAATTTTGGGGCTTACAGGGCTGCAATACAAATGTCGTGGGTTAGGTTCATTGTCATCTGTCTTGAAAATAATAATTTAATGATGATTTTTGTAAGCATAGAAGCATGCTGTTAAAACTTAACAAAACCTTGTCCTAAGCACCCGAGTTTTGCCAAACAATTGGCCATCTAACTCTACTTCATGTTTTGTTATCAATCATAGTCCATTTTCTTTGTACAGTTGCATTTTATATTCTTTCAAGACTCTCTGCTGTGCACAACAATGACTAATCTTTACATGATGTTAAAATAAACCTGCTCAATTTGTGGTTGGATGTTAGGCACTCCACTTTAGCTATTGTTTGTTCTATGTTTTTGTCACATTCCATGCACTCTAGTGAAGATGGAGGAAGCTAAATGTGGTGTGGAGTGCCAAGGTACCCTTCTGTGGTGGTAGTGGTATAATTTACATATAGTGGGTGCCTATCCATGGCATCTTTGTTTTACTCTGGTCACCTCATACTTCTTTTGGGGTCCTTCTCACCTTCTCTTATCCTCTTCTTTATAATATTTTTAATTTATAGTGTCTATTGCAACATTTTCAAAGTCTGATGTTATATCATTTTATTTTATACCGATTGCGCTATAGAAAATAGAATACTGCATGTTTGTTTGCGTTAGATAGTAAGGTACATGATTCTACCACCCAGCCTCAGCTGGTCTCCACAACTTTCTAGAGTTCATAATCATGAAGTAAGGTTAGGAGAAATCTTATACATATAGCAAGACATTAGGTAAGTTAGCTTCAGCAGATTGTTTGCTACGGTCAAATGATCTGCCCAGAATGTTTTGTTGGCAAAACTGAATGTATTATTATTCTTTCTGTAAGACTTTAGCATTTACATGCCACAATAAAAATGGACTATAATTGACCATCGATCCTTTGGCTGTGGATTGAGAGTATCATTTCCATTATGTAATATATGAAGAGAGAAGAATGGGGGAAAATACTAATTATTTGAAAATTTTGATCCTCAGATGAACAAGAGACTCTTTCTTGTTATTATTATTATTATGGAGATTCAACTGGCTGGGCTCTCTTGAAACATGGTAGAAAGAGAGTTTGGGATATAAGATTGTGATTTGATGTTGAAATTATTTGAACTTTTGTTGATAATTTTGCTCCTTCAGGAAAATGGACATATTCAAAGAATGACTCCGTTACAAACTCCTTCGATGGGTTGGCCTGGGGTGCAAGGAATTCCAACTACTCCTATCGTAAAGAGAGTTATTAGACTTGATGTTCCTGTGGACAAATATCCAAGTGTAAGTTAATGTGTCCCTGTGGAGTTAATTTTGACCTTTTCCTTTTCAGTACATGGTAGTTCCTAAAATAAAGCTTGGCAGTATAATTTTGTTGGCCGTATTCTGGGACCACGTGGGAATTCACTGAAAAGGGTTGAAGCCATGACAGAATGTAGGGTGTACATAAGAGGCCGTGGCTCTGTTAAGGATGCTGTAAAGGTATCATGAAATGTTTTCCTTCTTTCCCCTTACATTTATTTTTACCCTCTCACTACATAGTTTGTTTAAGTCGTTTACTCATTTAGTGACAATGAAATTAAGTACAAGTGTTGAATAGTTGATGTAGTAATTTGGAATTTTGTTAGTCTAAACTTCCTCTTTGCATCCTTATAGATTTCATGTAGCTTTATGTTTGAGTGTCATTCTCTGTTTAAATTGTTGGTAATGGCTTATTGTTGTGATTCATTAACATGTAGATTGTCATTTTAGACCAATTTTCCTCTTTTTCATATCTTCTAAATAAGGACTTGTTAAATTGTAGGTGATGCGTGAATAGCTTGTCTCCGCATTTATCTAGTCCTACTCCCTTTGCATATCTATATCAAAGCTTCCAATGTTATCAAATTTCCCCAAATGTGGGAGCTATAATCACTAAATGGGCACCAATCTATGTATATTGATTTGAGTTTTGCAATATTAGATCTTTTGGGTTCATTCTCTTTGTTCCTTCTTTTTTTTTTTTTTTTGGTGGGGGTGGGGTTGGATTTTTCAAGTGGTTAAACACCAATGATGCTTATGGTGTAACTTAATCATTAATTTAAGCATATAAAACTGAGTGTGTTGAAGCATGAAATGAATTCTAGATGAGTAACTTATATATGATGTCTGGGCTTGAACTTTATTGGACAGGGGCTGTCAATTGAGGTTAATAATAAACTTATGAACATTGATATAGACCAGCACCATCCATCCACCTTCCTTAACATCTTGTCAGGGTAAGACCAGGATAGCAAGAATCCCACTGACAGTGGATATTTTTTTGAGAGGGGGGAGATGAGGAATGGGGGATGGTTGAAGAGATATTATTACCTGCAGGTGTGAATATTGAATGTTGAATATACAGTTCTAGACATCCTTTCTTTTCTAATAATTAAGTGCCAATCTTCAAGTTGAATGATAAGTCATATCTGGCCTACTTTTATGGGGGAAAAAGAACTAGAATGGGGGTAGTGGTCTGTAAGAGAGGAATGAACATTCTGTGTCTGTCTGAGTAATACAGAATGGAAAATGTTGCTTTCCATTGGAATGATAATTTAGTCAAATACATCATCACATTTTAAAATACTCTTATGGACATTGCATAGTTATTATTATTAAAGTGCTTTCTCATTTATTTCAATAATTTGTGAATGCCCTGATTTTTTGAGATGCATAATTTATATTGCATCTACTGCTTTGTTAAGCTATATAAGTAATGACAGTTTGAGTTGAACTCGTATATAAAAGTATTTAATTTATTGCTTGCCATATCACTTTTGAATGACAATGAAGTTGATTTTCTTAATGAGGAAGTTGATGTGTGTTTGAAAACTTTTGTTAAATGATATAGGATATGTTCTGATGGTCAAGGTTTATGGTAATGATTTGCATTCCTGTGATGCCCACTGGGTTCAAGTCCTATACTTTCTTCTCATTCTCTTGAGGACCATGTTTATTCTGTAGGAAGAGAAACTGAAAGATAAACCTGGATATGAGCACCTTAATGAGCCGCTGCATGTGTTGGTGGAGGCTGAATTTCCAGAGGATATTATAAATGCACGCTTGGATTATGCAATGACAATATTAGAAAACCTTTTGAAGCCTGTGGTATGAACCGGAACAAATGTATTGTTTTCACCCTTGCCCATTTTTCATGGCACGTGTTATAACCTATCTCTCTGTGTAGGATGAATCATTGGATCATTATAAGAAGCAACAACTAAGGGAACTGGCTATGCTGAATGGTACCCTAAGAGAAGAAAGCCCAAGTATGAGCCCTAGTATGAGCCCAAGCATGTCGCCCTTCAACAGTACAGGGATGAAAAGAGCGAAGACTGGAAGATAACCTCTAAAATGTTGACAATGTGGCATTGCTTAATCTGCTGAATTGCTAGCAAGCAATTGTTGATGACCTGATGGCATGTTTACAAGAACCTTGGGATGCTGTGTTTACAACCGGTTACTTCTACACCTGAGGTAATTTTGGGCTCGGAATGTTTTGGCATCACCGATGGATTAACTGCTTCATTCATTTTTGAGATATGCGCTCACATCTGTTGTGACTTACTATTCTTTCATGTATTATTAATTTTGAACATTGAAGACTTTATTTCATTAGTTTAATACCTTAATAACCACCCCTATTCAATTTATCTGTATTCTGCCAGCTGCTGGGTCATAAAACTCAAATGTACTTTGACATTATTAAAACGTCTATTATATAACATGCCTATGCTGATATATGCATGCTCTTCTTGAATTTGTAAAGTGTTCCACTATTGTATTGTGAAATCAATTTTTAGTGCCTTACTTGTATGGCCTCTTTGCAAGATTATGATAGATTGCCTCTACCATCGAGGAGGTGAATTTATGATTTGTTGGGGTTGGTTGTTGAAGAAATTGAAGACGTACATTTTTCTCTCGTTAAACACTTATTTAATCTCCATCTCTATTATAAATTTGCAGTGACTAATATTTACATTGATATTTTGGGATCAATTTACTCGAAACATCATGATGCCAATAGGATCGGCAGTGGCTTTGACGCAGGACATGGCTGTTAGTATTTGCAACCT
Organism: Lithocarpus polystachyus; assembly: GCA_033629205.1. Taxonomy (NCBI): domain Eukaryota; kingdom Viridiplantae; phylum Streptophyta; class Magnoliopsida; order Fagales; family Fagaceae; genus Lithocarpus; species Lithocarpus polystachyus. The sequence continues at coordinate 106,368,349 of CM066163.1, read as the reverse complement.
TGTTGTCAACAATTGACACAGAAGACATCAGTGGCCATCTTGATGCTGTGATGAAAAACTTTGTGCTTGAATTATGGGCCAATGGAGTAATTGAGGGTGGGATTGGATTGGAAATTCCGAAATTTCAGTACCATTTTAACTTAATCAATCAATCATGCTGCTTTATGTTTTCTAGGCCATGTTAGAAAACATTCATATTCCACTAACTTCATGTGCAACCTAAATTATGTTTAAAACCAACGGCTGTACCACAATAATTGTATGGTTGAACAATTATTGGTTGTTAGAACTTGTAAAATATCACAGTACCAAATGCATTATAGGTTGAAAGGGACAGCAGGCTGTGAATTTACAAATGATACTGCTACCTGTATTCTTTCACCTTAAAGTACAGACTCGTACTGGTGTGCATCCAACCTATTGGTTGAGGGGACGAGCTATTAACTAGTACTTGAATAGTTTTAGAACCAATCCTCTTGCTTTGACATGTCTGGCTCATATCATGGTATGCACACAACATTTATTTTCCTGAATAAAAAAGAATTAGAGTAAATAGATATTTTCCTGAATAAAAAAAGAATTAGAGTAACTAGCTCTTGAAGATCTTGGCCATAGCAGAGTAGAAGAAAGTGGTCTGTTGTCGTAGATGTATTTTAGCTACACACTATCAGTATTTCCATTTGCAGCAGTGCAGCTAAATAGCTATATAGCTATTTTAACTACATCAAATCACAAAAAAGAGGCTACAGCAGTGGAGCTATAGCTAAAAATTTTTAGCTTCTTACTATAGTGCACATCTATAGATAAATGTGCACAGTAGTTGAAAGCTAAAAAAAAAAATATTTTATTCTCTTATTAAAATATTTTTTTTCTTTTTTTGTTTTCTTTTTCTTTTCTTCTCAGAGCTCTCACAACTCTCAACTCTTTCTCTCAACTTTCAAATCTCTCATGCCGCCACCCCCCGACCCACGCTGTCACAGACCCAGCTCTAACTACAGCAACAACCACCACCACCACCACCACCACCACCACATCTTCTCCCATCTCTCTTTCCTCTCTTCTTTGTCTCTATCTCTCCAGCAACCACCACGTGAGAAAGAGGAGTTCAGCCACCCACCACCTCACCACCACACACCCCAACCATGAACCCACTACCACCAATCACTAAACCCATCTCAAAAATAGAAAGAAAAATAAAAAAAAAACCCACCGATGAACAAACCCACCACCACCACCGATCTACACAGACCTAGACCCATTCCACAAACCAAATCCACGAACTCAAACACACAAACCCAAACCACAACACCTCTACGGACCCATCATGCTAAGCCACCGCCGATCTACACTGAGCAAGGTCACCTCCATGGACCCACCATGCTCAGCCATTGTTGATTTACACAGAGTAAGGTTTGAGAAAGCTAGTATGAGAGAAGGAGAAAGAGGGAGTTGATCTGAGAGAGGGAGAAAGAGAGAGCTAATCTGAGAGAGGTAGAAAGAGAGAGAGAGTTGAGACCGATGGCTGAAGAGAGAGAGAGAGAGAGAGAGATGATAGAATATGAGGAAAGAGAATAGATTTTTTTTTATTTGGAGAGAGAGAGAGAGAGTGAGAATAAAATATTAATTTTTTATTGTAGTGAATATATTATTTTATTATGATATTTATATTATTTTATTGTGTTAAAAGCTAAATAGATCTACTGCTGTAGTATGTTTTGTAAAGTGAGTAAGTATAATAAAGAAAGTAACTTTTTGTGGTGTCAAATAGTTAAAATTTTAAATTCACTGCTGTAGATGCTCTAAAAGCATTAGTATTGATGGTGCAAAAATACCAAATTGCTACTTTTGGCATCACAAACACCAAAAAAACTTACAAAATCAGCAGTGGTTGTATAGTTAAAATTTTTAGCAACATAGTTATAGTAAACTAGTAGCACTACCAGTTTACTGTAGCTACGAGCTAAAGTTAAAAACCATTATTTTATTCTCTCTCGCTCTTTCATTCTCACTTCTCCACTTTTCTCTCTCATCTTCTCCTTCACTCTCAACCGGCCTTCATTGACAGTGCCTCCATGGTACTCACGCACCAACCACACGTTTCCTTCCTCAGAATCAAGTCCGATCCTTGTTGGGTATTTTGGTGGTGATGTGGTGGTATGGGTCGTTTTGTTGCTACTGGTGGTGGTGGGTCGTTGGGGTTTCCGATTGTGGGTTTGGGTTGAGATCGGGCTGTGTTTGTGTTTGTGGTCGGGATTGGCGACTACGTTTGTGTATGTAGTCAGGATTGGTGACGACGTTTGTGTTTTGTGGTAGGGATCGAGCTGTGTTTGTGTTGGTGGTCGGGATCAGGCTGTCGTCGGCGGTGGGTTTGTGTTTGTGGTTTGTATATATGGTTGAGAACTGTTGTGGGTTTGGGTTGAAGCTCTAACCACTATTGTGGGTTTGGGTTGAAGCTCTAACCACTATTGTGGGTTTGGGTCATTTGTTGTGATTTTCGATCTGGTGGTGGTGATGGTGGTGCCGTGAGTGGCTGTGGGTTGAAGGGAGGGAGAAAATAGAGAGAGAGAGAGAGAGAGAGAGATGAAGAGAGAGAGAAAGAATAATAAATAAATGAATTGTATTTAACTTTGATGTGAAAATAAAAGCATTAACGTGGAGTGAGATGTGAAATGGTAAAATTAAAATAGATAAAATGATTTTTTTAGTGTTAAATTGTTAAATTTTTGGCACTGCTAATATTGATGTAAAGCATTTATCATAGCTATTCATTGCTACGTATTTGTTAAGTTATATTTGCTCTACATTTAGATCTTAATACAAAAAAAAAAAAAAATATATATATATATATATAGAAAAATGTAAAAATGGTGCATTTGGCTTGGTCGTAACCAGATAGGCTTACAAGAAAAATTCCTTTTGACATCTGTACAATCTGTAGCCTGATATAACAAGGAAGAGTGTTCAAATATATTTTTTGGCCACTTTGTTCTATTCGGTCCAATTGGTTTATTTTGATTTCGGTCTACATCACTCTACTCGGTCCATTTCGGTCTAGTTGGTTCATTTTGGTCCATTTCAGTAATGCTTTGTAGAGAGGTTTGCATGGAAAGAGGAGATAGTTCACTAACACTTAAATATCACATTTTTAGCATAATGTTGGTAGGTTCTTGATTCCATTCATTCAATCTATTTCGATATACTTTAGTCCATTTTGATACACTTCTGTTCATTTTAGTCGCTTCGGTCCAACTTTGATGTGTATTGTGACTTGTGAGGATAGGTTTGTGTAAAAAGAGGAACTGCTTCTTTGACAATAATGTCACACTCTTAGCATAATGTTGGTAAGTTGTTAATAAAATTACATTTTTTTTTATGTTATTATAGTTTAGTATTTTTTTTTCTAATATAAATGATGAATTTATTTATATCTACTTTCTCTTTAGGTTATTCAAGACATATAGAAGATAAACCGTATGTAGGAGTATTAGAAACAAATTTCAACCGCACATTACATTATTTACAAAATATATTGCTTTATATAATAATTAAATGTAAACTATATTATGTTTCTATGAATAAGAAAAGAAAAATTACAAAATTTAAAGGCAAAAATGTAAGTTGCAACTTCTAAGTTTGACCAAAATTCATTTATGTTATTAACTTTACTTTTATTCAATTGAGTCCTCCAAGTTTCAAGTTCATTAAATTAAGGTATTTCCTTCAAATTTCATTAAATGTTGCACTTAAGTGTCCAAATTTTTGTTTTTCTCTTCAAATTTTTTTAATAAAAAAATCCAATTAATTATTGAAAAACATTTTTTCGATTTTTTTAATAAAAAAAATTTAACAGAAATTGATAGAGAGACCTTAATTGAATAAACGTAAAATTTAGAGAATTTAATTGGACGAAAGTAAAATTAGAAAACTGAAATGAATTTTTGTCAAAACTTACAGATTGCACTTTGTATTTTTGCTAAATTTAAAACACTTTCAAATGACAAATATGAAAAGCATAGTTTATAAAATTTAATATATTGTATCAACTATGCTTTGTTAGAATATAATCACATCATTTTAAAAAAGGTTTAGGACTAACACTTATAAATCTCATATACTATTTTCATTTTTCACTTAAAAAAAAAAATTACGCATTGTGTAGATTTGCGATTAATTTAATAAAAATTGATGCCAATAATTTCTTTTAGTTGAAATAACAACCTTTTTTCTTTTTGTTCATTCGAGGCCAAGTAACAATCTTGTATTATTAACGATAATTATTTCATGCATGAGATATATAGCACCTATTAAAGTATGTAGATTCCACCGTGTGAGACCCACATGCTGTGAGAAGAAATGAGATCCACACATTCTGAGAAAGTGTATGTCCATTCAAGATCTTGTATTATTAATGATAATTATATTATGCATCGGATATAAGTATTCCTCCTAGATCTCACATTGTGTGTGAGACTCACGTTGTGAGAGGATAAGGGATCCACACATTGTGAGAATGCTTATATCCGTTCAAGGCCTTGTGTTATTATCGATAATTATCTCATGTCTCGGATATGTATCATCTCTCAGTGTGTAGATCCCACTAAGTGTGAGACTCACATGTTGTGTGAGGATTGGGATCCATATATTGGAAGAAGGCTCATCCATATCCAATGCGTTAGATACCTTCTAGTATGTACCAACTAAAGTTGGAACCTGCTAAGTAACATCATCTTATTTAGGTTTGATTAAGCTCACCTAGGAACCGTCCCTCAACATTACTTTACAGGCACTGCCCTCGCTCTAGAGACAATAAATGAATTCATGAGTGCAACAAGAGAGTCCTTAAGGGTAGGCTTAGAGACAATCAACATACATAATGTGGTGAAGACCTCCGAGGCTTCCTAAACAATTAGGAAGAGTACTGGGGTCTACAAAGAAACTATCTAGAGCTTTTATGTTAGACCTTGGAAGCTAAGCCAGCCCCAAATATTTGGTAAGAAATACAGCTAACATACAAGGCCTTCATTACAACGCAACACACCAACTAGCACTCAAAACATAACGTAGGAAGTACCCAGGTCATAATCCAAGATACCTGGATTTGGTTTCAACTCAGACTACAATTGCATGCTTTAATGGAGGGAGGAATACTCAATTTCCATATGCATCCAAAATGCACGTTCCATGAATTGCAAAATCCTTGCATGATGTCCATGCTTGATAATACAGTCAAACTTTCGACATCATGAGACAAAACAATAATCTCATGGTGCTAAACACTACCCTCAAACTTTCTTTTCCCAGGGAAAAACAAGGCACAATACTGATGATAGTAAAACATTAAGAGGAAGAACTAAAAAAGTTTATAGAAGAAACAAGTGGTTTAACCCTCCTTTTCTTTTTTCTGGGCAAACAACACTATAATCGAAGTTCGAATGGCCAATCCACAAGATAAAAAAATCATTGTTGCAACCATTGTATTATTTGATGATTGTGTTAGGAAATACTCACTCTTGTTCTGTTTTAGAATTCATGGATAATCTATACTTCAAATTGTAGATCTTTGAATGCTTTTGAGCAATGCCTATTTGTGAAAAAGAAGATACAGTTTGAAAAGCCAATGAAAACTTCCAACTTACCAATCCACTAATACCATATATGGCCCTATTGAAATTATTCAACTCACCCAGTTACCATTCTCTCTCCTCACACAATGGTGGGCTACATATGTGGTCCGGCAGAGTCCACCCTTATGCGAGAGAGAAGTGTATCATACCAAGTGTACGGGATAATTTCTCTAAGGCCTGGAAAGCAACAAATTTCACTTTTTAAATGCACTCTTCTTTTTTTTTTTTTTTTTTTTGCAGGGAGGGGGGGGGGGGGGGGGTGGCAGGGTGAATAAAAGTAAATAATCCCACACATGCAGCCATTGATCATTAATCAAATAAGACCAAACTATATTGCTCTGAATATAGATTAGGTTTTCTCTTTATTTTCAGCTGGAGGTATGGACACAGACACTCACCATCTATCATGGAAAGTAGGAAATATATAGCGCAGAATGATGGAACAAGATTTGTGTCCCAAGTTTCATATAATCATTAATCAAAATAAGACCAAACTATATTGCTCTGAATATATATATTAGGTTTTCTCTTTATTTTCAGCTTGAGGCATAGACACACTGACACTCACCATCTATCATGGAAAGTAGGAACTATATTGTGCAGAATGATGGAACAAGATTGTGTCCCAAGTTTCATATCATCTTACTCACATCAGCCACCAGAAAGCATAAAACTACTTTAAAAGCATATAAAAGTGGCTCTTTTCCATACAAGCATTAGACCATGTTGATGCATAAAAAAATAAAGTCAATCAAATATGGAAATTGGAATTTGAGGTCATTTTCAGAACCTTTTGATTAAGACCTCGAAGAATTTCGTACAAAAAGCGTATCACCCCCTCTTATCTAACACAGAGACAGAAGCCATGTCCAAGTAAAAATTTTCACTTTGAATATCATTACAAATATTACAATTACGACATAAGATTCTCTCACCTTATATGAGGACATCACATCCCAAACCTGGCTATTAAAGGAAACTTTTCCAGATGATAAAAGCCACAAAGCCTGCCAAAAAAAAAACCAAATGATTACTTCAACAATTATTAAGATGATCAATGGAAGATCAGAGACTATAAAAAGCAATTACATATATTTGAAAATCAGAAATTATAGGACAAAGATCGTAAAGAATGTATAGCAAGTTAGCAACTTATAGTATAGGTGAAAATAAGGACAACAAATTTCAGCAGCACAAGCTTATGAAAGAAACAACCAACTCCAACAGAGGCCCACAGCAACGATGATAATTTTAACTCAATTACATCTTTCTCTGACTTAATATTCGATTCCACTATGTTGGAACATGGGAAGAACAAATAAATATATAAGCATATACCTAATATAATATATAAGATATGATATAATTTTATATCTAAACAAGTAGAAAAAATAGGAATTTTTATCAATTGTTCAGCTCATAATGCAAAAGATTCGTCAGAATTGAAGATCAAAGAGTAATAAAGTACATATACAATACAGAGAGAGGATGAGCCTCATTAATCATGAAGCTTCAAGTCTTCAACATGTACAGTGGGGAGAGGAGGAAATTCCACTACTGATAAATTAACATGTAAAATGTATAAGAAGTGTGCCACTCCAGCGGCCTCTAGTTACAATATATGTATATATTAAGCATTTCTCTTGAATGAATAAGAAAATGGACCAGGAAAGTCTTGCCCATCAGAAACAGAACAAAAATATATACATGGAAGATGTACCTCAAGGTATAAGGGTCAATCCCGAAGACCAAGTTCAACTTCAAGCTCATCATCCTCTTCAAACAACTTCAAAAGACGAGCATACTGCTCTTCTCTCTTCTTCCTTTGCCACACCTTGAAGAGGAAGAAAGAGATTACCACAAGGACCAAGAGTACAAGGAATCCGATGAGGACTGTAGATCCAGTGCTACTACTGGAAGTAGCATGAGCCTCAGCCTTTGTGCCATTTTTGGTATTCGATGAGTCATCAGAAAAGCCTGAAAAAATCCAATTAAAAAAAAATCTAAGCAATTGCAAAAGATATAGATTTTCAGCTTTGTTAGCTCAGCACTTAATATAAAACTAGCAAAAACCATGTAAATCCAATATTATATTTATTATTATTATTATCTTTATCTTTTTCCTAGATGTAAATAAGGGGATGCATTCACTGATTTTGCTCAAGGTACATAATTTAGGAGGCAAAGATAATGCTTGAAATAGATCTGATAAGCACTAGCTCAAATGGCACATCCTCCCCCCTAAAAGAGCAAGGCAGAGAGGGATAATGTGTGTATGTAATTACTAATAAAAAAATAAAGCTAATTCTTAAAATAGAGTTGGTAAATATAGCCATAGGTCACCAATTAGCTCATATTCCTAAACAAGCAAATGATGTTCTAAGACCATAGTTCTTTCCAACCTTTAAAACATTAACTGAAAACATAGTGCCCATGTCTTGCTTCTACGACCATCAATAAGTGCATTGAGCTTTAACTCTCACGAAGAATTTAAACAAAAAGAAGCCTTTATAACTCTTTCAATAGTAAAAGTTCCAAATTCGGCTATTTTGGATGACACAAAGGCAGTATAAACCCACATGGGCCATCCCATCCTTGTTTCTGCTTTAAAAAACCTTCTTATTTAAAATGCATTTGAAATCAGTGAAAATTAATAAAATTTAATAAGTACTCAAACTTTACTATGAACAATTCATAACAGAGTGACTAAATTTTTATACTGGCTGTCAATGTATTGCAACCCTCCTCCTTTCTTCGGGCTTGGACTAACTATGAACAAGATACATAACACCAAGAACAGACACAGGTAGAGGGTTTCCATTATTTGATAAAAGCAACATAAAAGAAAAGACTTGCTACAATTTTCCTCCCTAAAATGTGGTTCAAGTACCTTTTTCGTCTCTCAAACTCAAAAAGTTACAATTTTGTCTTTAAAAAACTTATTAGGTATCAATTTCATCCCATCAAAAAACTGAGTGCTGACGTGACACACTAAAAGGCTTACGCAGCCTAGAAATAACCTAATGGAAAACAATGGAGTCTAGATACACAACAAATTTCACAACTTCTTTCGCAACTATTCAGGTGGCATGTTGTGACTAGTTTTCAATAAAAAGGAAGTCAGTGGCAGTTCCAGTGAAAGTAATGTTGTACTAATCACAATCTAAGGCGACAACAAGTGGACAAATTTATTGTGTTTGTAGCATTAATTGTTAGAATGAAAAATAGACGGAACTACAAAATTGAGTTCTTTTAAATATTTCTAGGCCAAAAATTGAAACTTTTTTAAATTCAAGCCACAAAAATCGAACTTACACCAAATTTCAGCCAAGAAAAAAAAAAGTTACATACAAATCTACTTTCTTTGTCCAAGACCCAGTTCTCTAAGCAGCCAAACAGAAATCTTTTTAACACCCAATTTTACTTTTAACGCATACAATAGTTTCCTCGGTAACCAAACGCAAATTCGCTAAGCAAACATGGAATTCAAAACAGCATTCATCTACAAACCTAGCATAAATTATTGTAAAATTTCAAACTCAAATTATACAACGAATGAAAAAGTAGAGATCTGAGAGACGAACCTGAAAGGAATTGTAGAGAAAACGAAGCCAAGATTAGAAAGAAACGCAGGGATCTGCTGCGTTTCGAAACTTTATTCATCTGTGTGTGTGTGTGTGTGTGTGTGAAGAAGAGATCGCTGTTATTTTCCCAGCAACTCTACGCTACCGTTTGTTGGTTTTAAATGAAATAATTGGAATTTGGACCCATGTTTTTCAAAAGTATGTCTGTTTTCGTCCCACTTGGCACTTGTCTTCTTAAAACTCACGTTTCATTCCGCGTAGAACGGTCCGCACAAGAATATGGTATTTATTTGCAAGAGAATCCGATTCAACTATTAAAGTTATCTCCTCTCAACAAATTTTTAAAAATACCATTAAAGTAGCGGATTGGATTGGATAACGGATTAAGCACTTTTAAACTGTCAAGGCTTGACCCAACTCTTTTGTATACATATAGACTAACAATTTGATACTTTTCTAATATATTTGTATTGCAAGCATGTATAGTGACGCGAGTTTGCTTAAAAATTTATTTTCCTTTTTTTTTTTTTTATAGAAAAAGTTAGAAAATACTCATATCATAAAATGTGAGCACTTTAATTTATGAGAAAGTGGAGACTTCCTATGATTTTTTTAGTAGTTTATATTTTTGTTGTAAATTCTTCAATAATTTATAGGATTTAGAGGAAGTATTTTTTAAAAAATTTATTTGTAAATGATAAAATAAAATTTGAAGTTTAGTATACAATACATAATTAAAGCTAACTTGACTTAACTTGCTCAACCATCAAGTTGAAACTGCCTACATTTTCTACTAATCTGCCATTTTGTAATTTGGTGGGTTGGCAGTAGTTTGGAATTTTTCTAACCTATCAGTGGTAGATTTGTGAATTTTTTTCCTTCAACCAGCCTAAATCTGAACCAAGTATACCCCTATATTATTATTATTATTATTTGTAGGGGGCAAAAGCCCAATTCTAGATATTGGGCCATGGGCCCGTCCGAGGAGCCATGTCAGTCCGAGGACGGTAAGCTACTACAATAATTTGTTGTGACGACCCTCGTAAGGGTGTGGCTAACGTATGAACTAAGAGGAAGTGTCCGAGGAGAACTACCTTATCGGGTAATCAAAGAGGTAGCTTAAGTACACACTCTAGCACTTAATGAGATATTTTTGAGGATACTTCTGGTATATGAACTTCCAGCAAGCATAGGCATAGGGGACAGGTGGAGGCTATCTGATACTATAAGGAAAGCTGCTACCACCGCATTAATGACTCTGCATCTAACCCTCTGGCTACATTAATGAGAAAATGATGTCTGAATAGTGACTTTCAATCTTTACAGCTACCGTGTAAAGACTTTAAGGGAAGTTTGATGGGACAAGTATTAAGGAAAATCACCTAATTGGCACGTGGGAGGAACTGGTATATAAGCGAAGCTGAGGGCAAGAAAAGAGATTCATTGAACACTCTGGAAGAAAAGGGGAAGAAGCAATCAACAAAGAGATAAAGGGAAGGTTGTAGACACTCAGATAATTGTAAAGACATTTCTCCTTGGGCCAAGCCGAGGACAACTATATACAACTTCAGCACTCTATTTTCATTGATATGCTTGTAACCATACTTGGGCCATCAACAATCTCATTTTGAGCTCAGTTAATTTAAGCCACTCTCTACAAATTCATTATAAGGACGCTATTCCTGCTTTGGGCCTAAGTTTATCTTGCTTGTAGGCCCATCCTATTAAATTGTGACCTTACATTATTATTATTATTATTATTATTATTATTATATTTTTTTTTGATATAACCTCTATATATATATATATATATGATTGATAGAACCAATATTATTGGTATACAATAAACGACAAAGTTTGGTTAAAAATGCCTAATGTTAATAATTTATGCTACTAGGACAAAAACTTGTGTATCACGGACTGTCATAATGTCATTCAATGTTTCTGAAAAACAAAATGCATTTTTGGGCTTAACAATATTATTGCCCCTTGGGCCTTTGGGAGACCTGGGCTCACGAGGCTTCATGGGCTAATTTTAATAAAAAAAAAAACTTTAGGGTTTTTGCAATTTGGATTGAAATAACCCTTTATTTTTTGGAATTAGATTATGGTATCAATAGGGTAAAAATTACAAATACCAATTTGGACTTAAAAAAAGAAGAAGGAAATTTGTCCAAAAAGTATTAAGGTTACTCCTTCCGTCCTTCGTGCTTTTGTAGAAAATGAAGTCATGGAAAAAAAAGGGAAGAAATTTTGTCCAAAAAGTGTAATGCTTACTACTTCGCACTTTCATAATTCCTAAAATAGGGAGAACCAACATTGATCTTATTTTTGTGTTTCATATTATATTAGACATTCAACCAATGTCATTCTAAAAAAAGGTTGAATATGTCACAAGAAATTATTTATATAAGCCTAATTCTATTCCTTATTCATGAAATTATGACAACTTTTTATAGGTGGTCATAATATCACCCTGGTTGAACAATATTCTCATTCATACGTACTTTTAATATTGATGATTATATTGTATTGTGACATCTGGGTAGCAACTCTTCAAGTATTCACGCAATTGCCAATTGAACCATTTCAAGTTTAGATGGCTTTTGGTAAAAATTTACTTATTAATTAGTATGTTGCAAGTTTCAACTCTTTTGGAAATTCGTAACTACAATAAACTGACCTTACTTAAAAAAAAAAAAAAATTAATCTAGCTGCTTTACTTTAGAATTGAATCAACACTTTTTTTTCATTCAAAAGTCATACATTTTAACTTAATCGAGTTGGTTTTGTCCATTGGCCTCAATATAAAAGTCTCATCACAATTTGAAAGAAATTTTCCTTTCCATATTGTGTTGAGTATTTTTGACTTGGATTACAGTCTCAGGCCATGGCAACAATCTATTTACATTGAGGGTCACTATATCCTTATTGTGGTTATCATGAGCGTTTTTGGATGAACCTAATATTTTAATGTGGATAACCATGAACACTTTCTTATCAATTAGTGCATCTAGAAGTCAGCTTCACTAGAAATGCTTCACCAAAAATTTCAGGACTAAACGTGATAAGGAAAAGAAATTAAAGGGTTAATTTTTTTTTTCAAGTCACTAATTCCCAATTGAAAAAAAAAAAAACCCAAATTTTAGGATCCATAGCAAGTAGCCATTCAAAACCAATACAATCAAATTTAGAAGCTAAAGAATTAAATATAATTTTACACAAAATTATATGGGTCCTTGTGTTCACAGCATTGATTTTTTGGTTAAAGGCAACATCAAAAAATTATGATCCTCTTTTGATGCATTGTTGATGAGCATTTGAATCTTCAACATCACTACGATAAACATTTGCATTCCAGTGCAGCCAAAGTTGCCACATACCCATGGGAAATAAAATTGATGATGCCTAAAATATCGTCAGTAAGCTACAAGATTCTCACGTGCTCGAAACAACCTGCACAACACAAAACAGGAAGACTTTAAGAGAGTACTGGTGTGGTATCGGCCAAAGACCCTTCGAAGGTTAAGTCAGAGAATGTTTACAACCCTAGAGCGCCAGAGTTGGGGAAATTATGCGTACCTTGATTTGTGAGAGCCTTTGGGTTTTTATAGTAGTGTAGAACCAACCTTCCTTTCTTGCGTAGGAAGTCTTTTCCTTATAGGATTGTTATTAATGGGCGTATATCACGGAATCCTCCTCATGTTTGGATTCTATTTCCATTGGGATTCTACAAACTAGGGTTATGCGTGAGACGCAAATTGTTTCCATTTATAATCCTTGGAGATTGCTAAAGCGACGGATGACATTTGGCCTTTAGATCCGTCCGTCTGTGCACTCTTGATTCGTCCACAAATAGTCTACCGGTTTGAATCATCATTGCGTCTATTAAAATGCACTCGTCATATCAAACTTTACCCTCTTTAGTTGCCCCCTCACTCCATGGGTCCGTGACCTCTTGGGGGACGGACTCATGGAGTGACAGTTCAATTTGTCCCCCGAGAGATAGACCTAGCCTGACATGCTGGCCTAGGGTCATTAATATTGGGTTATTAATATCATAGGGCACGTGTCATCTACTTAGTGGCTGTTCTCTGGGAACGAAGCGTCCCTTTGTCTTCCGTGCCGTTCCTTATATATAAGCTCGCCTTTTCATCCCTCATTTTCAACTTTCCACAAAAATCATACGATCAGAGCGCTACCATCACCCTCGTCAGACGATCAAACCATCCAGTTAGTTCATCCGTCTTCTGCACCTTTTAGCTACACATCCACAATTGGTAAGCACTCTTGTCCTTTTCTTAAAGAATTGTTATTCATTTTTGTACCACTATCATCCATTTTAGATTCGTCAGCGTCTTAGGGTTTACCATCATGTGTAGGTAACAGATGTTTAGTGCGTCAAGTAATCACTCGTTTGTCCGTGATGAGCCGGGCTGCGATGAAGTGTACTCGTCAGGTCAAAAAGACCTTAACACTTCAAGTGAAGAGAGAAATTCTTCTGCCACCTCTCCTTCCTCAAGGGATGAGGACTTAGAGACGGATAGGCTAGAGAGTGACCTTAGTGACGGCCTAAATGGAAACGGGCCCCCAATCCAATCTGTCGTTGGTCCTGACGAACTGAGGAAGTTCATAATGCTACCCTTGTGGACGGTTAATGATTTCAGGTCCATAATCAGAGACACACACTTCAAGACACTTAGGTCTAAGTATCAAATTCCTGACAGTATTCCTATCCGTTAACCCTATAAGTCAGAGAAGTGTTACTACGAGGGAGTGGAAGGAGTTGGGGTTCATGAGCAGATGTTGAAGGCAGGGCTCAGGTTTCCTTTAAGTTTACTCCACCGTCGCCTTCTTTAATACCTTGGTCTGTCTGTTACCCAAATCTCCTTTAATGCTTGGAGGGTTTTCCTAGGTGTAGAGGTCTTGTATGGGGCCATGTCCGATGGAGGCCGGCGGTTGACGGTGGAAGAATTTTTTCACTGTTACCGTCCAACAAAGATCAACTAGTCAAGGGGGATGTATAGTTTTGTGGCTAGGAGCCCGTTGTTGAGGCTTATGTGCGACACACACGATTCCAATAGAAATTGGAAGAGTCGATACTTTTTTTTAGAGGGTGACGCATGGTGGGTCGTCCTGGGGATATTGAATACATGCCCGTCAACATAACATGGGGCATTATGCCCCCGTCTGGCATGCATTCGTCTATAAACTTATTAATATTAACCTTTTTGCTTCTCTAACCGTCTCTTCTTTTTTGTTAACAGTCCGGGACCGTCCATAAGTTTCACTTGAGCAGTGGAGCTTTTTGGAGAAGATTTTCAAGAAAATGAAGTTGGAGGATAGGACGTGGGCTAAACTGGTCAACCTTGATACCCTCTACTAGTACTGTGACGGACCAGAACCCACTCAAGTTGCCCGTCGCTACGAACTCCAAGTTTGTCAACGTAAGTCCATCACCACAAACTTGACGGTAGTTCTTTTCTTTTTCTCTTTTAACTTTGTTTACTCGACCACTTTTGTAGAGATGGATGATGCTAAGAGGAGAGCCTTTATTAAGCAGTAAGCGGCTGCAAAGAAGAAACAGGAGGGGGGTCAGCCCTCCAAGGGGACGGGTTCTTCCCATCTGTCCTCGAAAGAGGAAGCAACCGGAAAAATCCGACTGTCTTCCTAAGAAGCCCAAGACCATCCCTGAACCCGTCGTGGGTCTTAGGGCGGAGACCAAGAAAGTAATTCCTTCCCTTAGGCCATGAGTGGGCAAGGGTTTGATGAAGGGCCCCTCCGTCACTGAGAAAACTCCTGTCCTCCTCCATGAGGATTCGAAGTACACGTTGGAAAAGCTCTCGTCCATTATCACTCCTGACGACTATGAGGACCTAAGTAACCACGCTACGGAGGCCATGGGGAAGACGGGGGCTCTTTAGCATTACTCATGTAATATTATGCTTGTCGCCCTATTATTCTCTTTCCGTTTATCTTTCCTTGTATCTAACTCTCTTTTCCAGGCAATGGTGATGATGAAAGGGCTGATAGGTCGTTGCCTAAATCATGAGACGGTTTTGGATCATATAAGGGCTAAAGCAACGGCAATGGAGAAGGAGCTTTTTAAGCTCAAGGCTTGGAAGGTGGTCCAGGAGAAGAAGCTGGCTTTGTCGGAGCAAGTCTGTGGCGAGCTTGAGAAGCAGGCGGAGGTGCTGCTGCAGGTCCTTGAGGATAAAGAAAGTGAGATTAAAACCGTCAAGGATTAGCTCCATCAAGTTAAGGAAGACGCGGTGTGAGAATATCGCGACTCTGAGGCGTACTTGACGGAGCTAGGTGGCACCTTTGCTGATGGATTTAATGACTGCCTCCGTCAAGTGAAAGCTTCTTATCTGGACCTGGACATGTCGGGTGTTTCTATTGATGCTTAGGCCCAGACCTCGATTCTGCCCGTTCAATCTGAGAGCACAGAGGATCTATTTGCTGATGATGCCTCGGTGGACGACCTCTATGTTGACGGTGAGTTTGCTCCCAAAGATGCACCTTAATTAGTTGAAGGTAATGCCCATCAGCCAAATGTTTTAATCTTAGTGGAGAGAAACGAAGAAGACCCCGTTGTCCAGCAGTAGTGTTTTTTTTTTTTTTTTTTTTGTAATGGCTTGTAAGATCTTTAAGAACAGCTTATGTATTGTTGTGAACATCTGCCCTTCATGAGCTTTCATTAAGTAAGAAAATTATACTCTTTATTATTCGTCTACTTTTATGCTTATGGATAAATCTCAATTTATGATCGTAACTCATAATACAGGATGAATCCGTTCACTATGTGTATTAGACTTCATTCAAATTACTGATGATACCGTCCACTATATGGACTTTATGGTCATTGGTATCGTCCACTTTGTAATTGTTACCCTTCTGGTTGAACTTCGTACACAATGAGGACTTCCTTGGTATCCATTCGTCATACAGACGTCATAACTAATTCTGTCTACTTTGAGGACTTTATTGGAATCCGTCCTTGTGGATCTGTAATGAATTTCGTCCACTTTGTGGACTTCATTTGAATTTGTCCATCTTGTGGACTTGTAACTAATGATGAATCCCGTCCATTTTGTGGACTTCATTGGGATTCGTCCATCTTGTGGACGTCATAACTAATTCTGTCCACTTTGAGGACTTTATTGGAATCTGTCCACCTTCTGGACCTGTAATGAATCTCGTCCACTTTGTGGACTTTATTTGAATTTGTCCACCCTATGGACTTGTAAATAATGATGAATCCCGTCCATTTTGTGGACTTCATTGGGATTCGTCCATCTTGTGGACGTCATAACTAATTTGTCCACCTTGTGGACCTATAATGAATCTCGTCCACTTTGTGGACTTCATTTGAATTTGTCCACCTTGTGGACTTGTAAATAATGATGAATCCCGTCCACTTTGTGGGCTTTAATCCGTCCACTTATGGACTGTTACTTGAGGACTTAGTAATCAAAGTAGAAGGAGAAATACACAAGTCATGTCTGAATAAAGTCCTCTTATTATGATAAACGTAAGTATAAGTAGAAAAATTGTTCTTTAAAGGAAAACCCTGCCCTTTGGGCTTAAAAAGTATTGTAGCAAAAATTAACTAAAGAAATAAACTGGAAAATGAGGAGTGTCGAATTAACTAAGGAAATAAACTTAAAAAGCGTGGCTCTTTCCGATGTCATCTACTGGTAGTACTTCTTGAGATGCTTGGTATTCCATAGATGGCGCAATTTCTATCTGTCTAGGGTCTGCAGGTGGTAGGTGCCTTTCTTTGACTATGAAATGACTCTGTAGGGGCCTTCCTAGTTGGGACCAAGCTTTCCTTGAGTGGGATCTCTAGTACTGCCCATCACCTTTCTTAAAACCAGGTCTCCAACCTTGAAATCTCTGTGTTTGACCCTGGAGTTGTAATGTCTGGCCATGAGATCATGATATCGTGCAAGCCTTTGCTCAGCTGCCGCCCTGACTTCGTCTATTAGATTGAGCTGCAAACGCATGGTCTCGTCGTTTCTCCTCTCATCATGGTTGTCCACCCTGAAGCTTGTAAGCCCGACCTCAGCTAGGATAGCTGCTTCTCTTCCGTATGCTAGTCGGAACGGCGTTTCTCCTGTAGGTGTTCTGGCTGTCGTCTTGTACGCCCATTGCACGCTTGGTAGCTCTTCTGGCCACATACCCTTTGCTCCTTCGAGTTGAGTCTTGATGATTTTAAGCAAGGATCGGTTCGTGACTTCAACCTGGCCATTGGCTTGAGGGTGGGCAGGGGAGGAGTAGTGGTTCCTGATTCCCAACTGTGAGCAAAAGTCCCTGAAGGAGTCGTTGTCGAATTGTTTCTCGTTTTCTGAGACCAAGACTCTAGGTATTCCGTACTTGCAGATAATGTTCTTCCATACGAAGTTGCGCACATTCTTCTCCGTGATGGTAACAAGGCCTCCGCCTCTACCCATTTGGTGAAGTAGTCAATACCTACTACCAAGAACTTCAACTGTCTAACCGCTGTTGGGAAGGGGCCCATAATATTTAAACCCTATTGAGCGAACGGCCATGGGGCTGTCATTGGGATGAGTTCCTCTGTTGGTTGCCTTATAAGGTTACCAAATTTCTGGCACTTGTCACAGGCGTTGACGTACACCTGGGCGTCCCTCTGCATAGTAGGCCAGTAGTACCTAGCTCGAATCAGCTTGTGGACTAATGACCGCGACCCCGAGTGATTCCCGCAAGTCCCTTTATGTACTTCTCTTATGACGTAGTCTGCTTCCTTAAGACTTAGGCATCTCAAGTACGGACACGAGAAGCCTCTCTTGTACAGGACATCCTTTATTAGGACAAACCGTGTTGCTTGGACCTTCAGCTTTCTTGCGGCTTCTTTGGTGTTTGGTACTATGACATCCTTTAACTAGGAGACTATTGGTGTGATCCAGTTGCTCTCGAAACCTATCTCTTGCATGTCGATGGCATTGATTAATAGTGAAAGTTGAACAAAGTACCTTGGCGGGGATGATCATGTGATCTGTCGATGTAGCTTTAGCAAGGCGGGCCTGCTCGTTTTCTCCTCTCGGGACTTGTACAATCTTAGCTTATAAGTTGTCCATCTTTTTCTTTTCTTGCTCCAGGTACTTTCTCATCATTTCGCCCCTACATTTGTACTCACTGTTTACTTGATTGGTGACGACCTGAGAGTCATAGTGAATAACAACTTTCGTGGCTCCTGCTGCTTTAGCGAGGTCTAGTCCTGTCACCAAAGCTTCATACTCCGCCTCATTATTGGTCATAGGAAAGTCGAGGCGAACCATGTATTCAATCTCGTCGCCTACTAGAGAATGAAGTACGTGCACGCTCCGCCTGCCTGTTTGTTGGACGACCTATCTGTGTATATATTCCATTGAGGACATTCTTCTGCCCCTGGTCTTCTAAATTAGTAAACTCTACAATGGAATCAGCGACCACCTGTCCCTTAATGGCTGTACGCAGGCTGTACTGTACGTCGAATTTGCTTAACTCTATCGCCCATAGCACCATTCGTCCTGCAGCTTCAGGATTGCTCATTGCCTGCCTTAGGGGCTTGTCAGTCAGGACGACTATTGTGTGAGCTTGGAAATATGGCTTGAGCTTGCGAGCCACTGTAATCAAAGTGAAGGCGAGCTTTTCTATCGGTGGGTATCTTTCTTCTACGCCACGAAGTGCTCGGCTAGTGTAGTACACGAGCTTTTGGACCTTATCTTCCTCTCTGATCAAGGCTGCAATGATGGCGGCGGGAGATACCGCTAAGTAGAGGAACAGTTCTTCCCCTAGTTTTGAGGGACTTAGCAGTTGTGGGGAAGAAAGGTAGACCTTCAAATTTTCAAACGCTTGATGACATTCAACCGTCCACTCAAAGGACTTCTTCAGCATGCAAAAGAAAGGAAGACATTTATTTGTCGCTCTTGCCACGAACCTATTTAGAGCGGCTATCTTGCTGTTGAGGCTTTGCACTTCTTTTACATTTTTTGGTGCTGCCATCTCCAGTATAGCCCAGATTTTATCTGAGTTGGCTTCAATACCTCTTTGGGACACCATGAACCCTAAGAATTTTCCTGCCGTCACCCTGAATGTGCATTTGCTTGGGTTGAGCTTCATGTTGTAAGAGCGAAGGGTATTGAAAGTCTTCTTGAGATCCTCCAAATGATCGTCCTCCCTTTGGCTCTTCACTAGCATATCGTCTACGTATACTTGGACATTTCTCCCAATTTGATGTGCGAATATCTTATTCATGAGCCTCTGATATTTCGCACTCACATTCTTGAAGCCGAATGGCATCACTTTGTAACAGAAGAGGCCTTGGCTGGTAACGAATGAAGTCTTTTCCGGGTTTTCTTTGTCCATTTTGATTTGGTTATAGCTTGAAAAGGCGTCCATGAAGCTCAGCAACTGATGTCGAGCTGTTGAGTCTATTAGGGTGTCAATTTGTGGGAGGGGATAGCTATCCTTCAGGCATGCTTTGTTCAGGTCTGTGAAGTCTACACACATTCTCCATTTTCCGTTGGCTTTCCTGATTATCACTACATTCGCTAGCTAATCGGGGTAGTAGACCTCCCTACTGAAGTCTGCTTCTTGTAACTTGCGGACTTCCTCCGTTATAGCTTGGTCTCTCTCATGTGCGAACATTCGCTTCTTTTGACGGATTGATGGAAAGGCGGGAGATACATTCAACTTGTGAACTATGACTGAAGGGTCAATCCCAGGCATGTCTTCATGGCTCCAGGAGAAGACGTCCTAGTTTGCTTTAAGAAATGTCACGAGTGCCTGCAGGACTGTCGGACTGGCGAGGGTGCTAATCTGTGTTGTTCGTTCCGGCATAGAGTCATCTAGGGGTATCTCTTTAAGCCTCTTAATGGGTTCTACCACTATCCGTTGTTCTTCAATGCTCATTATCTGCATACGGTCATCCATCTCCATCATTGCTATGTAACACTCTCGCGCGGCAACTTAGTCTCCGCGTACTTCCCCTATGCCGTACTCAGTAGGAATCTTGATCATTAAATGGTAGGTCAAAGTTACGGTCTTTCGCAAGTTAAGAGTTGGTTGTCTGATGATGGCATTATACGTAGATGAGCAATCGACCACAAGGAACGTAACATCTTTAATGATTTACTGAGGATAATCACCAACTGTGATGGGCAAGATAACTGTGCCGAGGGGGTATACTTTGGTTCCTCCGAACCCAATGAGTGGAGCGTTGGTTGGGATTAGCCGCTCTCTATCAATCCTCATTTGCTGGAACGTCGAGTAGTAAAGGATGTTAGCAGAGCTTCCGTTGTCGACCATGATCTGATGCATGTTGAAGTCCCCTACCCGTATGCTAACGACAAGTGCGTTGTCATGTGGGTGGTGGAGGCGTCGAGCATCATCTTCCGAGAATCCGATGATGGAGGTGTCGACTCGTGCCATCTTTGGAACGAAGCTTGTTAGCTAGATATTCTGAACCATTTTGAGGTAAGTTTTTTGAGCCTTTTTGGACGAACTGGAGGCCACTGTGCCTCCCACAATCATCCTTATATCTCCTATTGGCGGCCTTGGGCGCTCGTTCTCCCATCGAGGAATCTGTTCTTGTGGTGGGTCCGCTCTTTCTTTGTTGACGAATCTTTGCAACTTCTCTTGTCTAATAAGAGCTTCTATCTGCTGCTTCAAGTCATAGCAATCGGCCGTGTCGTGACCGTGGTCTTTGTGGAAACGGCAGTACTTGTCCCTAGACCTTTTATTGAGGTCTTCTTTCAACTTGCCTGGAAAAGTAAGGGCTCCGTCATCTTTGATCTGCATTAAGACTTGGTCTATCGGGGCTGTCAGTGGGGTGAAACTCGTGAATCTTCCAACGGGAGACTTAGAGCATCTATCTTCTCTTTTATCTCCCATCCTAACTATCTTTTACCCTCTGTCCTGGTGCACGTCTTCCTGCCTTTTCTTCTTCTTGGAAGGCTTCTCTTCTCAGGCCAATAATGCGTCCTTCGTGTTCATGTACTTAGTTGCCCGGTAAAGCACATCCGACATGGTCTTCGGGTCATTCTTATATAAGGAAAATAGAAATTTACCCCTTCGTAGCCCGTTTGTGAACTCGGCTACGAGTATTTTATCATCAACTTCATCGATTGAAAACTCCTCCTTGTTAAAACGGGCGATGTAAGACCTCAGCGTCTCGTACTCCCGTTGCTTAATGCTCATCAGGCATGCAATGGACTTCTTGTACCTGTGTCCTCCGATGAAGTGTGAAGCAAATTGAGCACTTAACTCCTTAAAGGTATTGATGGAGCCGAGTGTCAACCTGCTAAACCAAACCCTTGCGGAGCCCCTTAACATTGTAGGGAAGGTCCTACACATTATTTTGTCCGCTACTTTTTGTTGGTGCATCAGTGTTTTGAAAGACTCCAGATGATCCAATGGATCCTTAGATCTGTCATAACTTTCAATCTGCAGCATACGAAATTTGGGTGGAAGGGGGTATGAATTAACGGACACGGTGAATGAGGAGTCCGTTCGATGAACCAGGTTATCAAGGTCGTTAGACACCTGTCCTTTGAGGGCGTTCATCATAAAGTCCATGCGCTCTTTCATCATCTGCATCTCCCCAACTACTTGAGGCAGGACCAGATCTGCAGCAGATGGGCACTTGTATCCTGCTGTTCCGGCCTGTTTGGGGCATTGCTACCTTCTGGCCCCTCCTGATATCTTTTCTCAGTACTACTGGCCTCCTGGTCCTCCACTTGGTTGTTAAGTGCTGCATTCTTCTGTCGCAATTGCTCTTTTAGGTCGTGGTTTTGTTTAGTAAGGCGTTCTACTGTTGCTGCGAGGGTTTGAACCTGCCTCTCAAGAGCCGTAGTGCGTGGTTCGTCCCCCTGATGGTTTGTGATGGTTGCCATCGAACGTGTAAGTACCATGCAAATTTTTGTCCTGGGAGCGTGGAGTATGGCTTTTCCTTGCGCTTTCCCACAGACAGTGCCAACTGATGATGCCCAAAATATCGTCAGTAAGCCACAAGGTTCTCACGTGCTCAAAACAACCTGTACAACACAAAACAGGAAGACCTTAAGAAAGTATCGGTGTGGTACCGGCCAAAGACCCTCTGAAGGTTAAGTCAGAGAATGTTCACAACTCTAGAGTACTAGAGTTGGGAAAATTATGTGTATCTTGATTTGTGAGAGCTTTTGGGTTTTTATAGTAGTGTAGAACTGACCTTCCTTTCTTGCGTAGGAAGTCTTTTTCTTATAAGATTGTTATTAATAGGCGTATATCTCGGAATCCTCCTCATGTTTGGATTCTATTTCTATTGGGATTTTACAAATTAGGGTTATGCGTGAGGTGCAAATTGTTTCCATTTATAATCCTTGGAGATTACTAAAGCGGTGGATGACATGTGGCCTTTAGATCTGTCCATTTTGTGTCCGTGCACCCTTGATCTGTCCACAAATAGTCTACTGGTTTGAATCATTATCACGTCTATTAAAATGCACCGGTCATATCAAACTTTACCCTCTTCAAAAATGTTCAAAGGCAAACCCATTGTTGCTGGACTTGTTGACAAAGAGTTAGAATGGATCCATTCAACGAGTGGTAATGTGAAGGAACTCTAACAATTCAGAGGTGTACCCAATTTCCTGCAAAAAATACTTAGCAAAGGGGCATTCATGCAAGATGTGGACAGAGATTCTATATTATTATTGCCAATGGGTCATATAGTATCAAGACTAAAAACCCTTGAACATAAAACTTCACACGTTAGAACACTATTATAACTACACAGCCAAAGAAAGAATAAGACTCTTGGAGAAGAAGGTATGGCTTGAATAGTTTTAGGACTCAAGAGGAAGATCAATGGAGAGAGACTGTACGCCCCAAAGGATTACATAAGACTTTTCCTTTGTTTTTTCTTTACTCAAAATTGATGGCTGAATAATATGCACATATCAATGCCTCTAAAGCCAATATGAACAGAAAAAAATAAATTTGCTGTTCTTTCAATAGTTTTTCTACTCACTGATGTAGCGAAGTGCAAATTTAAGATCTGCACTAGCAATAAAGGAAGAAACAACCCTGTAACTGTAATTAACACAAAGGTGTCATTGCTCCCAGCTAAAAGACACTACTTCCCCAAAAAAAAAAAAAAAAAAAAAAAACTATATAAACTATAAGCCACTTAACTTAAAATTGCTCATCCTTCCATCAAGTCACAATTCTTAGACAACACTTATTTGGAAAATTTTTTATTTGTTTATTTTTTTAAGAACAAATCAATTTATATAATTTAAATTGTTTTTATTTCAAAGGTATCTATTTTCAACTGTGTCATTTTTGGGTGTCTATTTATTTATTTATTTTTTTTAAGAACAAATCAATTTATATAAATTAAATTGTTTTTATTTCAAAGGTATCTATTTTCAACTGTGTCATTTTTGGGTGTCTATCAGCACTTTTTTGACAAAAAGTGATGGAAGGACTTAGTTGAACTAAGTTAAAACTTATAGAACTGAATTGAATGAAGTTAAAATTGAAGGACTTGATTGAATTTTAAACAAAGATAGAGTGAGTAATTTGTAATTTTTAGCTATATATATATATATATATATATATATCAACCATTAAACCAATCCACACTGGGCAACCCATCCATGATCCATGTTTGTTCAGAAGTAATACAATAATCATAATAAAAAGCCAATCGTTTTGCTATTAAATGATTTGTCCTAGTGATCCATTGTATGGCTTGAAATGCATATTTCTCACCACTTGCTTCTCCAATAACATGTCCAAATGGCAGCAAGAGTGGATTGGTTGATAGTGCTTCCTTCAAGAGGGACTCATGGACTCCCTCCATTTCAACATCAGTCACCCCATAGGATTTTGCCAATAAGCATTGCTAGTGCATGAGAAAGAATAGTAGAACTGAAGTTTAGTTCCAGGAAGAAGTTAGTTTTAACTATTTTATTTCATGGACAAGAAATAAATAATTTTTTTTTAAAATGATACATCTACCAGTTTATTATATATGAATGTTATCAACCCAAATAACTTAAATTGATGAGATGGGAAGGGCTCAATTAGATTAGTAAAGTTAGTCAATAATTAGTTACGATTGGATAAGCAAGAGTGAGTTTTATTTTTTAAATTTGATAGTTAAAATGGAGAGGATGGATTTGAACCTTAAATATATCCGTTAAAAACACCAAAAGGTGCCAAGCATTTGAGCTACGAGACTCTTGACAAGACAAAAGTGAGTTAATTAGTAGTCTAGCATACTAATTACATATATCACATATGTATTTCTTATAAATGTGAAAATGGAAAATTATTGAATCAATAGTTTTGAGTCATGTGGGTCAATTAAATTAGAGCTAATCATCTAAGAACCAAATAAGGTATTGAGGGTCTAAGTTTTACCAATATTTTGTCTTTTCATAATTAAACAATAGGATGTTTGACTCCATATACTCATATATGACTTGTTTATCACACCTTGTAAACAATTATGTTCTTTTAAAACCTTCAAAAAAGAGTTCTTTGATTTAATTTATTTTTATTATTGGTTAATCCATCCTTTACTGGAAAATGGTAATATAAAAAATAATTTTGAAACCTTGTGACCCTAGCAAAAAGACGCTCCGTAAACTATAAGCTACTTAAATTGCTCATACTTCCAACAACTCACAATTCTTAAACAACACTTATTTGAACAAAAAAAAAAAAAAATAATAATAAAAATTAAAGAACAAATCAATTTATAGATTAAATTGTTTTTATTTCAAAGGTATCTAATTGCCCAATTGTATATTAGGTACAAGAGTTGAAACCTTAATTATCATTTTCAATATAACTTCAAAATAAGAATATTTTTTAAGTGGGAGAAAATCAATGGATAGAAAACTTATGAGAGAAATTTTCTTGGGGATGATGGTGTTGGTTATTCTAATTTTAATTGAAGTGCAAGCTACCGATCATACCTCTACCTCATTCCATCTCTCTTCAGTTCCAATTCCATTTTTTCATCTCTCGAAACTTGATTTTGCTAATCTGGATTTGCGTAATTGCGTTGACAAACAACATGAGCTTTGTGCGAAGAAAAGCGGTGTAGAATATGGTAATTGTCTTATACGACGTTTTCGAATATGCTTAGAGCTGCCAAAAAGTCAATTGGACCCAGAATATGATGACACTATAAAGTGCTTGCATTTTTGCAGGGGAGCATTAATAGAAAAAGATGGCTACCTTGGAGTTTGTTTGTTAGATTGTCACAAAAGGAATGCTAAGAAGCACTCCTAGATTTGGTATGTTTCCCTAAGCTCCTTACCTTTTTATGTATTATAAATTCGGTTTAAAACACTATTATTACTATTTTTATGTGTGTTCTAATAAGTATTATTGTTTACCTTATATGTATGAGCAACCAATATATTTGTTGAATTAGTGCAAGTATGTCATTAAATAGGGGGGCCTCATTTCATTCAATGACTTTTTCGCATTCATGCATTAGAGTCTCCAAAGAGAAATATGGGTTTCTTCGTTGTACGTGGAGATTGCTTGTGTGGTTGTGTCTCTTTTGCATGTTGTTATTCATTGTTTTTTGGGATGAAAACATCCATGAAACTCAAAACACCTCTAAGAAAATAGTGTGAGAGGTAAAGTCTGTCTTAAAAACATAATTTCAAGCACTAACCTTGATCATTTTTGAGTTTCTTAATGCAGTTGTATGGTTTGAGTTTTAATTTATACTACCCGTAGACCCATGCACAAGGTTCTTAAAACCGGACCGGATCGGGCGGTTCGACTGGATAAACTGGGAACCGGACTGAAATCCGGTTTTTTAAGCTAGAGAACCGAGTATACTTGAGTTTTTAGTAAACCGGACGAATTAGGGTTCAACCAAGAAAACTGAATGAACCGTAGGCTGGTTCAATCAGTTATGGAATAGGAAAAAAAGAAATCCGGTTTTTTAAGCTAGAGAACCGAGTATATTTGAGTTTTTAGTAAACCGGACGAATTAGGGTTCAACCAAGAAAACTGAATGAACCGTAGGCTGGTTCAATCAGTTATGGAATAGGAAAAAATTAAGGAAAATGCGGCTGCCAGGATTCAAACTTGACTTCTCACACATTATAAGCAAGACTGAAGCCTTGACCAACAGACTAAGTGCTCTACTTGGGAGCTAATATGCAATATTATTAAAATTTATATTAAATTTGCATGATTTATAGTTTCTAAACTTCAATGTTATCTTTCTCAACATATTAAATATTACTAAATTAACTTTTTATTTAAGAATAATACCTATGCAATTTATGAATTTATTTTAAAAGTCATTTTTAGTTAACTGAAATGATTTCTCTTAAAGGATTATTATAAAAATTTCTTTTTATGCTTATTTATGTTGTACTATTTTTTATTAACCTTATAATGTATTATTTTATGTATTTTGTTTCAATTTTAAAGATATTTTTAGTAAATTTTGCTAATATTTACAAATTTAATATATTTATTTATATTTATATAATTATTAAATTAATTATGACATCATCATAGTTCGACCCCGGTTCAACCTCGATTCGACTTTAAAAACCTTGAACCTCTCCTTTTTACGGTTCAATGAACGGTCCGGGTTTGAAAACTTTGCCCATGTGATGTGTGGAAATATAAATATTATGTAATGAGGTATATATAAAAAGTAATCATTACTTCAAGTATTGTCTATTTAAAAAAAAAAGATTTCTACAAGTATTTTTTTAATCTTTTTTATCTCTACAAATATATCATTTTATTATTATTATTTTTTATGTTTGATTAATATTTTTTTTAAGGTGCACCATATTCTTCTTCTAACTTCTACTTTAGTGTATTATATTTGCTTAATATACAACTAAACTTTATAAGTTTCAAATTTCTCATTTCTTAAGGAATAATGAAATTATCATAATAATCAAAACTCATTACAAAATTACAATGTTATCTTAGCCAAAATTAAAATGAAACTAAAGGAATAAATAATAGGTTTTATAATAATTTATTACTCAAACAATTGGTAGGCATATTCAAATTCCTATTTCCAAAAAAACTAAGTACTAACTCAAACTAAAATTCAACCAAAGTTATAAAAGGGAAATAGAAGACTTTCTGATGGGATATTAAAAAAAAAAACACAATACCAAAACACATATTAAAAAAAAACAATCAACCTTAATTAGAGTTATAAGAAAAAACAAAAATTCATCGAGAGAGAGAGAGAGAGAGAGTGAGCTCATAGTTTTGTGTGGAAAAAAATATGAATTGAATGGAAAAACAATATCAAATTTATACAAAATAAAATGAGTAGAACAAGAGTCAAAATATAAAAAAGAGGAAGTATAACGGTAAAGTAATGAGGAGATAAAGAGACAAAAAGGAAAGAGAATTGTTGGAAGAAGTGTAATAGTAAGTGTGTGAACTAATAGAGAGAAGAAGAGTCTAGTTTTTTTTTTTTTTTTTTTTTTGTGAAAATAGAGGGAAGAAAAGTTTAAATAGAGAAAAGAAAATATAAAAAATAATTGAATGACGTGGCTGCTAATGTGGCTCAACAAGAGTGTAGCAACAATAAATGCTACACTTTAGGTTTTAATAATATATAGATATAGATGTCTTAATTAGTCGCACATTAATTTGTTCACATATTTTTTTTCTTCTCCTTTTTATAGAATCATGAAAGAAAATTGTTTTATGTAATATTTCAAACACTATAAATATAACAAGCTTTTATATTTCGTTTTTGCATTTTATGCATTAATTATCATTTTTTTTTCAATATATCTAAACACTTACTTTTTTTTTATTATTGAAACCCATTTTCTTTTGTGTTCTTTTTTATTTTTATTTTATCTAATTTATATACTAAGTTATATCTAAAATTTGGACATACTGCCTTATGGTTTCATATTAAATTGAAGGAATGTCAGCATTGATGGAAGTACAAGACTTGCTATATGTAAAATTTTAAGAATCTCTTTTCTTCAAAAAAAAAAAAATGATTGGCTGTTTTGAGTTGTGTAAAGTCAATCAAAGTGACTCTTCATTTGTGCCTTTTGAAAAGATATAACTCCTTTGATATAAATAATGATATCCATTTTCATTTTATGAGTATTGAAATTATCTTTAAATGATTGAAATACTATTTTCAAACCGTTTAAACTTTGAGACATTTAGCAATTTATCAGATCCATGCCTAATTTTAGAGAATTTGAATTTAAAATTTCAATTTCATAATTTACTCTCACATCCTTAGTTTGTCTTATTGTTTAGACATTTTCAATTCGATAATATGGTGCTTTATAATTTACTTTTATTTTTATTAAATTTTATTTTTTTATAATTAATAGTTAAGAAATGTGAAATTTAAACCTCAAATGTCTCTAATGAATATACTAGAATGTGTCGGTCGAATTACTTGGCAATTAGAAAAAAAACGCATGTTTTAGCCTAGATTTCCCAATGTGAATTGAGAGTGTGTTTTTGAAAGGTAACCCAAACAACTGGAGAAGATAGAGATGACAGATGAAGAAAAGTACCTATACAAAATTCATGGGGATAATAATTTGTGGGGGCACAAGCTAGCTAACATCCAACTACTTATTTTGAAATTGTGGTTGCTTGCTGCTGTAGCGTGAATGACAACTGACAAGGTCAAAGCCCAGGTTTTGTTTTTTGGTCGAGAGAAAGGGACTAGATTCAAGTTTTCTTAACATGCCCTCCATGGGCCTCCCAAGACCTTTTGCTGTGGTTATGGTACCTCGGAACTATTCTGGATTAAGACAAGTGATTCCATCCACATTGATTTGCTTGTCTTTTACCCACACCCTTTTTAAATAATCATTGCCAGTAGAGACAATAATGAGTGAATGTATGAAAATAAGAAAAAGAAATGGGCTAGTTAGAGCATTAGTATTGGGAATGCTATATGCCATATGTAGGTAACATATAGCATAAAGGCACCAAAAACTCCCATATTTGAACTTGTAAAAAGCAAGTATTACAAAAAAAATTACAATACTGCTACAGTACAATTCTACCTTTAGAATTGCATTGTAGCACCAATTGTAAATCAAATACTATTTTTTTATTCACTATTTGACTCTCTCTCTCTCTCTCTCTCTCTCTCTCTCCTCTGCTTCTCATCTCCTTTTCTCTCTCCACAACGAGCTCTCTCTCTCTCTCATCACATCTCTCTCTCATGGTGGGCTATTCTGGCATGGGTTGTGGGTCCGGCGTGGTGGCAAGACTGGGGAAGTCGAGATCGGCGTGATCATTCACCTTGATCATCCACTGTGATCATCAACGGAGCTCCACCGTGATCACCAACAGTAGATCGGATCGGAGGGGAGGTGGAGAAGCACCAAGCCACAAACAGAGAGAGAGATGAGAGAGGGAGATTGAGAGTGAAAACGGTATGGGTATGGGTTTTCTCTTTGTGATTTCATCTGGGTTTTTCTTTTTGGTCTTTGGTCATGTAAATTGCTCTGGTTGATTGGGTTTTTTTTTTTTTTTTGCTTGATTTTCGTCTTAGAATTTTGATTGGCTAGATCAAATGCAAGGTAGATGCTGATTTTGGATTGGATTTTTTTGTGGGTTCATGGTGGTGGAGGTGGGGGTTGCCGTCGTGGTGGTGGGGGTGGGTTTTTGTTATGGGTCATCTGTGGGCTCACGGTGGTGATGGTGGTGGCAGGTGGTTTTTGGGTTTTGTTTGGGTGGGTCACGGTGGGTATGCTGCTTGGTTCTTGGGTCACGACGGGTTTGTCGTGATGGTAGTTTTGGTGTGGTGGTAACTCTATCGTTGGTGGTGGTGTGGTTTGCTGGGATGTTGGTTTGGTGTAGATATATTATTAGGTAGATATATTATTTTAACGAGTAGAAGAGAAAAATAAAAGTTTGGAATGCTGACAGTATTGTAAAATGGCATGGTATAATAATAAAGTGACTTTTTAAAATGGTAAAATAGAGTAGAATTGGAATTCTTCAATGCTAATGCTCTAAGATGTATATATGTTGGGTACAAAGTTCAAATTTTCATTTTCTTCTATGTTATGAGTTACGACAACAAATATTCTACAGTATTGTTTTATTGTCTGAAAGTTTCTGGGTAATTTAATAGTCTTTTTAGGAGAAATAAACAGAACATATAGTATTGAGAGTCTTTGTTGAAAATCATATATAATTTGAGATTCTGAAGTTCTACTGCATAAGGTGCTCTACTGGGACTGGTACTATTGAATTGACATAGCTTTAGTACTCCCCAAACAAAATTCAAACTTTTACCTAGGTTGTAATAAATATTTTCATCATATGTGTCTCAAAATTTCTCGCTTTCTCATTGTTTTTAACAAAATAGAACGAATCTTCCAGCTTTATGGCCAATCAACGTGCAAAGGAAACATGATATAGCTAGTCCAGCTATATTTTCCTACATTAAAAAAAAAAATTCATAATTAGATTCAGTACAGACCCTTTTCAGGAGATTCAGTATTTTAGCTAGTCAATTTTAGATCAAACCAAGGACAAAAATTGAAGGGCCAAGCTGCAAAATTCTGTACATGTTCTATTTCCTTAAGTAATAATGGTCCTTGGTTCTCTAGCTTTCCATTAGCTATATTTCACCTTGAGCATAACATGACATTTTAGTTGTTCAAGATAATACAGTTAATATTTTGAAAAAAAGATTTTAAAAGTTGTACATAAAAAAAAATAAAAATAAAAGAAAGCTGTTGCAAATGCACACTAATTTCCGGTGTTTACTTGCCAATGTTGTGCAGCCAACAGATTGTAAAACAATGCTTAGGTCATTTCTCCAGAATAATTCTAATAATGAAAAACTAATGAATTTCTTACAAAGCATGAAAAGTCCCTTTGCTTTTCCTTAGTCCAAGGTAACCTTAGAATTAAAACAAAATTGCTTACAGCTTAGCTGACATCTTACAAAGTTCTAGATAGGTATTTTCATGGAGTATTTATGAAGTTGCTCCCTGAGATAATTACCCCAAGATTAGGTGCATATCACGATTGAGTTGAGATTAAGTAGCACTCAACAAAATTTTATGCTCTTAAGTGTTACTTTGGCTTCTGAGGCCAAGAGAATATTTGAGAAGGATATGGATCCAAAACAACACAGGTCCTCTCAACAAAAGGCCTACAAAATTAAATACAATTTTACAAAGTTTATTTTCAAAATCAGCCAAGCGGGACCAAAAAGGACCTTCATTAATTCATTGCATGTTCTAGTGTATATATATATATAGGTAGCACCTACAGTTTTCACATATGTTTTATAGCCTAGTAAATTTTTATTCTATTAATTATCTTTTAAAGATAGCAGATATATACAAATTATATGACAATAAATAAAAAAAAGAGCAGATATGAATTATTAAGGAGTTATTGAGACTACATTGAATAGAGTTTTTTTTTTTTTTTTTGGAGAAAACATGGAATAGAGTTTAGCTACAAACAATCCCAAGCAAAATCAAGAGAATAACTATTTAGAGGCTCCATTAAGAAAGGAGTAAGTAAATTTAGATCATCCTTAGAAAGCCAAAACGAACTCTCATAGTTATCCTCTGTTGTGGCTTCTTGTGTGCTTGCAAACCTACACATACTTTGAGAGTCATCTTTGGTTGCAGTTTTGGCTTTAGTTTCACCACTACAATTGGAAGGTGGCTCAAAATTAGGTTCGGAAGAAACACTAGTGAGATTGTTTTTTTTAGAAAGTGACTGTAAAGAAGAACCAACTCTAGTTTTCCCTTTCTTGATCCCAAGCTTCTTGCACAAATGAGTGTTCCAGTGGTTCTTAACTTGGTTGTCAGTTCTCCCAGGTACCCGCCCAGCAATCAAAGACCACCTAAAGATAATAAAATATCTCAATTTTAATTGGTAAAGGTCAAGACAAACTTCTGAAATTATTTTAAACCTGAACATAAAATAGTTCCAAATTAATCAAATCTCTCAATTAGTTTAGGTGGTACTAATTGCTGTATATAGCTACAGCCACCAGAAAAATCAGGGAGGGAAAAAACAAAATTATATGTAGAAAAGTAAGCATTGAAGGACAAAGCACTTTCATTACGACTAGGATTGTTGATGATAAAGGCTCAAGCTACCGTAAAAAGTACATCTTGATGACATTTTATATATCATAATCTTGTGGAAAACATGAGATAAAAACTATAGCAATACCATTCTATTCAATTCAATTCAACTTAATTAGATTTTTCTATGAAAAATAATGGAGAATATATACAAATAATAGCAAGCAAATTTTTTTTTCAAAGATGTTGATAAAACTGATCGACTTGTAAAGAGAAAAATGCATGTATATACATACCTGTTTCCAAGGAGGTTGTGAAGCCGAATAATGAGGTCTTCTTCTTCCTCAGAGAAATCACCTCGCTTTACACCAGGACTTAGATAGTTAATCCATCTTAATCTGCAACTTTTGCCACACCTCTTCAAACCTGCACCAGATTTTTGTTTTTAGAAAAACAAATGAGGTAACAAATAGACCTAGATCTTCAAGTGTTTCCAAAACTCTCCTATTATGGAAATAAAACTACACACACACACACACACACACACATATATATATATATACACCTGTCGTTTTAGCTATGCGGTTCCACTTCCCTTTTCCATGCACCCTTATGTGATCCATTAAGATTCTGTCCTCCTCCACTGTCCAAGGCCCTTTTCTGTGTTCATTCTTAGATTCCATTCTCGTTGCAAAGTAGAACTTTGAGAGAACTTTGATCGTGAGATAGAAAGAAACAGAGAGAACTTTGAGAGAGAGAGAGAGAGAGAGAGAGAGAGAGAGGCTTTTAAAGTTCTATAGTTGGACTTGAGTGTTTTGCAGTTGCATTCACCTGTGGAGGTATATATAGTTACATACTTACATTATGTTTTGAAAATTATCATTTCCTTTATTTGAATATAAAATACCTGGGAGTAAGTTTGGAATCTTTTGGATCATTTTATTGATTGTGTATTTGTTGAATATATATACGGTAAAAAGTAAAAAGGAGGGGAATTTTTTTTTTAATTTTATTTTGGTGTGGGACTCCCAAAATAAGCAAAAAAATGTGGCTATTTGTGGAGTTACCAAAGGCAGACTCGATTGGTCTGACCGTCTAATTAATGGGCATGGCAGCTACATAGTGGTGTCTGTGGTAGCAAGCTGCTCTCGCTCAGTCCTTGACTCCAGACTCTGATGAGCAGTACCATTCGAGTATTAATCCAAAACCCATCCTGATTCCACGTTGGGGTTCATATTTCTGACAGAAAAATTTGTCTTTTTGGGGACTGATTAGGGTAGATTACCTAATTACTCATTAGACCCAATCCATGGTAATCCCCAACTTCACTATCACTCAGTAAAATTAAACCGAAGGATTTTCCCTTTCTAATTTACATATCAACAGTTTTATGATTGTAGAAACACCATTTTGTTTTGTTTTGTTTTCTGTTTTTTGTTTTTTTGTTTTTTTTTTTTTTGGGTTGGTTTTTAATTCAACTAGGAGTGAAAGAAGATAGGGATAGAAATGTACAATAGCATAGGTTTTTATTATTAGTTTTATTAAGACAAAACTAGGGTTTTGGTAACAAAAGCAAGCGTACATCTCTTTCTCTCTTAAAAATTTACAAAAACCTAATGGTATGTTTGGTAATTTTTTTCCTCAATTTTTTGTTTTCAAAAACCATTTTCTATTTTCTAAAGCAAAAAACATGTTTAGCAACTTAAAATAGACCGAAACCAAAAACTATTTCCAAATCTTAATTTTCATAGGAAATTGAAAACAGCTAATGAGTTGTTTTCAATTTTGAAAACACAGAGAAAGCAAGTCCACGTAAATGAGGTCCAAGCTTCGAATCTTGGCTAAAACAAAGAAAAATAATCATAACAATTATAAAACCAAAAGCACACTAACAAATTTTGAAACGTGCAGCCAAACCCACCACTCCCTCCCTCCTTTACTCCCTATTGTCATCCACAAAATCCTCCATGTCGCACCTCCATTGTTGAACCAAGCATCAACCTTTATGTGCACCATCAAAAACCCACCTTCAGAAAGCCTCCAAATCATAAGACCAACATTCTCATCCAAAGCGAAAGCCAAAGGAGGTCACAATGGGAATGGAATATGAGTTTGTAGGGAATTCATGATATTCAATATCTATAATCTATGTGTTTAAAAGATATATGTCATTTCCGGCTTTTAGTTGTGTTTGAATGATACAATATCTATGTGTTTAGTTTGTACTAGAGTTGTTTTACTTTGGCAGCATGTGCATGTTCCTGTTGTACTGGCATGAGATTTTATACACACATGTATTTGCTTTTTTTTTTTTTAATAAAATAAAAATAAAGTTTTAAAACAAATTTTTGAAAACAAAAAACAAAAATAGTCACCAAACATGGCCTAAGCTTTTTATACCACTATTTTCAATCCAACTCTTTAGGCTTAGAGATCTTCAAGCCCCGATCTAGCTCAATAAACTGAGCCATTGCCACAGGGACGGAACTAGGATTCGAAGTCGAGGGGGGCAAATATAATTTTCTTGAGAGGGGCAAATATAATTTTTCATGGATTTATTTTCTAAAATATTAAATATATATCTATTGTTTAATATTTAAAAAAAATTTGGGGGGGGGGGGGCACAACCCCCCTCTACTTGTACATGGTTCTGTCCCTGCATTGCCACACCGATCATACTGAGTTGAAGAGCTACGAACTATTTATAGGGCAGCGGTCGAAGGCATAGATGGCTTTTTGATGTCGAGAGGTATGGTCATTGACGATGGATCTGTTAGAATTATGTGATTAAATAATTAAATTTATTATTTTTCAATAGTTTAAACTTTTGAGAGAATCGGCAATTTAACAAGGTATTAAAGTGGGAGGTTCAATTCATGTCTCATCCACTCTACATCACATTTAAGTTTTTTGAAAAAATTGGTAATTTAACAGGATCTTGAATTCAAAAAAATACCAAACCGGCCGACATGTGTGTCGATATATATGTGTGTGTGTGTTTGTGTGTGTGTGTGTGTGTGTAATCATTTTCTTAATTAAATGAAAAATTATATAGTAAAACGATGTTGTTTAGTGTTAAACCAAATAATGGTGTTTTGTCCCTAACCCTAATAAAGATTCTCTCTCTCTCTCTCTCATTTTGCTCTGATTTCTTTCTCTCCC
Organism: Lithocarpus polystachyus; assembly: GCA_033629205.1. Taxonomy (NCBI): domain Eukaryota; kingdom Viridiplantae; phylum Streptophyta; class Magnoliopsida; order Fagales; family Fagaceae; genus Lithocarpus; species Lithocarpus polystachyus. The sequence goes on along the minus strand of CM066163.1, from coordinate 106,332,910 downwards.
CTTCTCTCGAATTTCCTCCCCTCTGTTTCACACCCATCCTCAGTGAAATAAATCCTCCCACGGTTGCCACCTCCAAGTTCCTTGAATCTACGTCACCACTCAGATTTTGGATGCACTCAACCTAGCCTCTAAGCTCTAGCAGCAGTATTGACAAGAATGCATGTCATCCCAACCCTCCATGTATATGCTCTAGATCTAGGATCTCTTATCCTTTTGGGTATTGATCAAATCGTCAAGGTTCTAGTCTCTCTTACTCTCTTCCTTTTTGGTTTTTGATATTTAATTCTTGGTTTTTTTATAGGTTATATGGTGTGAATAATTGAAATTTTTGATGTTGTGGATAATCGATATAATCGGCTGAATTAAGCCCCACTAGAATAATATAGGCGTAAATGCACTTTTAGTCTATACATTTTGCATCTTTTCCATTTTGGTCCCTACATTTTCATTTCATTATTTTTAATCCCTAAATCAATTAGCACGTATCATATCAGTCTTTGGTGTCAGCCAACTAACAGAAAAATCTGACGTGGCTGATGGCACTATTAAAATAATAATAAAAAAATTTATTTTGGCATTAAAAAATGTCACATCAGCATCTAAATTAAGAAAAATTAATTTATTAATTTTAAATAAATAAAAATTTTAAAAAGGAATTAAAAACAAAAAATCACGAACAAGAAGAAAATTTAAAAACAAGAACAATAAGAACACAAATCTAGATTTAAGAACAAGAAGAAAATTTTCCTTTATTTGACATTTTCTTTTTTTTTTTTTTCTTAGAAAACAAACACAAGATTAAGCAAGAACACAAACACAAATCTAATGATTGTAGCTTGTGATGGTGGTTGTAGCAGTGGTTGTTGTTGTGGCGGTGGTTGTAGCGGTGGTTGTTGGTTCTTGGGTGGTGGCGACTGCCGCTGGTTGTGCATTTGTATATTTGCTAGGTTTTGGGGAAATGTATTATTTAATGAGTTGTATATATTATTTTAATTTTTAGAATCAAAAAATAGAAAATGTGATAAATGGTGAATTGTAAAATAATATGATAAAATAATAAAGTAGACTTTTAATGTGTCAAAATGACATTTTTTTATAAGAGACCATTTAACAAGCTGTTTCAAACGTGTACTCACAAACTTCCAACATCTGCTAACTTTCTTTTCCATCAACAGCTTTTGCAAAGAATCTAACGTCAACCCATGCCAGTCACAGTCTTGTTATGAGATTTGTGCATAAAAATCATCCATAGAAAAGATAGTAACCCAAATCCCAAAAACTTAAAGGAAAATCTCCCATGCAAATGGACTGTACATCATAGAAAAAAAAATGAAGGGATTCGTGTTCTCAATAATAGTGAGACTCGTGAGAAAATATCCCAAATCATAAGGGATCCTGCATTGTTTTCAGGGAAATAAACAATTTACGCAAGGTGAGCAAAAACATGTGTTGACAGACCTTGGCTCTTGCTATAACATTCCCCAATGTTTACGGAAAATATTATTTTATCATTAAAAAGAAAAGTGACGTGAATAATAGTTTAATTTTGTATATTTATATCATTATTAAAAAGTATTATCATACTTATTTTGAGATAAATCATGTATTTTATATTTCGTTTTGAAATAATGTTGAATAATCAATTTTGTGATTAATTAAATTTTATTGCGTAAATTTATCTTTTGTAGAAAAATGAAATTAAATAAGTTGATTTGTGCAAAAAAGAAAGTTAGTAGACTTTACTTTTACAAGGGCTATGATGAAGTTAAAGAAGACCAACCCAATTAAATTTAACTCCAATTGGAGCAAAGGAATCAAAAGAAATTTATACCGAATCCAAGTTTAATTCGGATTAGAATTCTAGCCTGCGCATTAGTTAGTGTTTTTGACATAACTTTCGGCTCAGATGTCCAATCGCGATGATTTAAGTTGGGCTAGAAATTTAACTTAAAGGGTTACAACTTTATAGTTTACCAAAAGTCTAAATTCTAACGTTAAATCGGCCAAAATCGTCGGTTAAGTGAAGCCTAAAAATTTGAGATTGATTTTCTCTAAATGGGAATTCAACTTGTAATAAGATTTATTAATCTATTTAAAGGCTCTTTAGGGAAAAATTCAAAGGACGGTTAGGGGCTAAACGTATAGGTCGCGACTACCTCTTTGGTTTTCTTCCATGACAGTTAGTTTTAATAATTTGTCTAGTTTAATGCTTAGTATTTTATTTTTATTTCAATTACTATAAGTAACTAAATTTATAATTAAGGTTGAGGACGAAACCTTGTTAAAGATTATCTGTATTATTTATGTCATTTGATTTTTTCCACAATAGTTGTTCTTTAATGATTTAAATTGTTCATACTTCATATCAATTGACTAAGATGATATTCTAGATATGAGTTCAATTTTGTTTTTCTCATGATTTAGGATTTATCTTAATTAATTGAATGCTTGGTTTATTATTTCTTGATTATAAAATTGGATATCTCTTGTGATTTATTTGTCAATGGATACCATTGATGATTTGATTTTATACTTAAGAAGCGAAGAACATACTTTTGATTTTTAAAACGAGGATTTTAATGAGAATATTTTCCATGATAGCAAGATTGATTTATAGATTATCATGTAGTAGTTGGGAAAAATTAATGATAATATATATATATATATATATGCTGATATGATTTACAAGGTAAATTCCCAAACCTTAATTCCTTTCTCTAGATTGTTTACATCTCTTTACTGCTTTATATTATATCTTTGCTTAGTTTAATTATTTGCTTAGTTTATTTTAATTTCAAAACAATCAATTTTTATTAAACTAGATTAGGATTAATTTGGTTAAGATTTAATTAATTTTCTTACATTCATACAAGTCACTGTGGATTCGACCTCGTTCTTGTCAAACTATACTTCGGTACGGTTCGTAAACTTGCGAGTACTTTAAAATTTCACAAAAAAAGAAGGAAGATCCTAATTTATAGGAGAATCAAGCCTTACGAAGCTTCATTATTATTGATTTTCTCAGCTAATTCTAATGGTCATAGCTAAAGTATACATATTTTGTAAAACTATACTTTGGTACAGTTCGTACATTTGCGAGTATTTTAAAATTTCACAACAAAAAGAAAGATCCTAATTTACAGGAGAATCAGGCCTCACGAAGCTTCATTATTATTGATTTTCTCAGCTAATTCTAATGGTCATAGCTAAAGTACATATATTTTGTTCAGTTCAAGATTTAAAATGATGCTTTAAAAATTCGGCAAAATATAAATAGACACACATGCAGGTATATGCTACGGATTTAAATGAAAATTTTGAGAAAAAAAAATGTTATCTTTATTATATTCCAAATTAGTAACTTATTTTATCTTAATACTAAATTTACTATAAGATATTATTAAAAAAAAAAAGAAACTGATTAAACATTTAATATATTTAGTACATTTTTTAATCACTGTGCATTCAAGAAAAATACAAGTCAATGAAGAAGAAGGTGTTTAATATATTCCTTCATTCACATAGGAAAAAAAAATGCAAAACAACACATTTATTTATTTTCTCATATTATTAAAATTCAGAATTATTTTTTATTGAAAATATAATATATACACATACAGGTTATTATATGTGACAGTAAGATCTAATTATCCAAACTATAGAAAAATCTCAATATAATCTAGAGGGTTTAAGATTTGAACCAAGGATAAAGTATTCAACTCCACACTATGATGTGAGTTTCAGTTAGCTCAACTGGTAAAGTCTCTGATGGTTGTATAAGAGATCTGGGGTTCAATCCCCGCCTACACCAAAAACTGATTGGTGTCTTGGTCTGATGATAAAAAGCTATCTTCAGGAGCGGACGCCATAAGTTAAAACTCTCTAAAAAAAAAAAAAAAAAAACTCCACACCATGATTGATATCCATATATATTTATATATATATATATATATATCCATTGCCAGCATGTAAAGCATTCCTACATGCCCATATATAATTCAGTTGAGATTAAATTTTATAAGGACGTGGTATAAAACCTATATTTTATCCTTCCAATCTTAACATGACACATTATCTTATCACATATTTAAGAATAAACACAATCACACCTAATCAATTTTAATACCTATATATAAATCCAGCCAAATTGAGAATTTATTGAGATGTTATTAGGTGTGGTAGAATATATTGAATTTTAAGTAAAATGCTAATGTGACAATCACTTATTGGATAGTATAATACATAAGTTTTACACTCCATCCTTATAGAATTTAATCTCAATTCAGTTTTAGCAGTGATTACCTCAAAAATTGAGATCCTAACCTAGTTTGACAATCAAATAACCATTAGAATTGAGCTTCAACTATCCTAGTACTAATTTAAAAGATAGATATAGCTAGCGATGGACAATCTGTCAATTTTTGGATTATCCCATCAAAAAGAAGAACAATCACTCACAAGGAGCAAGTTTTCAACCATATCACCAAGGTTTTTGGACGTGTCCCAGACTAGCCAACGGACATAGGTTAGTCTTCGTTTATTTTTCTTATAAATAGTAGCCTTATACTGTTGTTTTTAACAAACATAATTATTCAATATTACTCTTGTCAAAGTTGTTTTGTTTGCCTTAGTCCTATAGTTGTACTAAGGTTTCTAACTTGACTGTGTAACGTGAGTTTGTCTAGAGTTCTTCTCTATAAATACTAGCTTTTTTTTTTTTCTTACACACAATTCAACATATTGTTCTCTTCCTTCAATATGCTTATTATTGTTGTAATATTTGAACAAAGTTGTACATGCTGCAACCAAATAAAAAAATTAAAAACCTTTAAAGAAATGATAGGATGGCGTATATAGGACTAGCTTTGGAAGAAAATATCAATTGTTAGAAATATTATTGCACAAGAAATTTAACTCTTTGTAGGACAATGTATCCAAGTACTTGTAAAGAAAACAAACTAAGATTCCTATAGTAACTTTAGACTAACGTAAGGTTCTAGTACTTGCCTTAATTACGAGAAAGATTATGATTAATTTTCCAATACATGGCCTAGCTAGCTGCCTTGAATTTGAACTTTTAGGACCATAAACCTCTAACAATAATAATAATGTCATAACTGGACATGTAGCTTTCATATTGATCAGTACATGTGTGACCAAACTCGTGTTAATAAAGTTTGTGATAAAATAGGCTAGCTCCAGCTATAATTTCGCGTGTATTCTGGGGATGTCAAGTTTTGTAAGCTTGCGTGTGGAAGTGATATATTTTACTTTCTTACAGTAAATTTTAGTCGTATTCTTTAATTTCTAGGCTCCTAAAGCTTTTACACATCATCCTATAACGTGTTTGTATGACGATGGTAGGGGCCGATCTTCTATGTTACGTGAGCATCAGGGTAACAAACAAAACCATGCATTTGATTTGTGTCAGCCTTACTATTCATAATTCATATAGAATATCATGTTTGTTTGGCATCATTCTTGAATGGAGCCATAACTTGGAATTAGGGGTGGAAGTATAAACAAAAAAAATTTCATTAAAAAACTCAAAATATGCATTCATTTAGTATTAACAAACCTTTAACAAAGAAAAAAGATACAAAATCCTTGTTTTTTAATATATTACAATGCAATCATTTATAAAAAGAGAACTCGGCATTTTTTTAAATCTTCGAAATTATATATGATCGAATTTGTATTAATTATCATAACGATGTCCCTTTCAACAAATAATATCATAGCATTCATAAAAATCTTATATACCATTTTGTTGCAAAGGTTAGTTTTAATAATATTCATAGTTGAAAATGCTCGCTCTATACGCAATTTCTCTCTTTTCTCTCGGTTAGGTTGCTTAGCCACTTAGGATTTTTTTGTGTGCCTTTGATGTGTACATCTACTACTGAGTAAGGGCAAAATTATTTTGTGTAGAATTTTTTATAGGGCTGGCAAGTTATTTATTTTGGATAAAATTGATTGATTGTACTTAACTTTTTTTAGCTTTTCAATTAAAAAAAATTACAGTGGTTAAATTATGAATTATTTATTTACTAAATAACACATTAGATTAAGTTAAACATCAAAATTTTTACTTTTTATATATAGACTATAGTGTATTTGTCTAAAAATATAAACTCAAATTCAAAGTATATCCGAAGTCCAAACAACATGTCAATTCTCATGAATTCAAATCAATTTAAACTCTCAAGATTTGAAAATTTTAAAACCTTAATATTTCCTAGTGTGTTAAGTTGGAATTCAAGATGAGAATTGTCAAATTTATGTACACTTAAATAGTCAATTTATCAACCCAAAAAAAAAAAACTAGTGAATTGATACATGTAAGTTTTTGTTTAAAATTATCATTGTAGGCCTCAAATTATTAAGTTGACCCCATTCCCTACTCCCAAACAAGATTTTTGACATAGTTTGGGGGGGGGGGGGGGGAATATTTGTTTGAGAAAGGCATAAGACAAAAAGTGTACTCATGAATTTAATCACATACATATAATCCCAAGGGCAAAGTAATTTAACAAAAAAAGTGAGAAAAAAAAAGCTAAAATGCAAAATTCACCTTCTAATTTTTCAGAATTCATTTCAGTCTTCCAAATTTCAGATTTTTCAATTAAGACATTTTTGTCAACTTTTGTTAAATTTTTTTTTTAAATAAATCTAAAAAATAATTTTCAATCATGAATTGAATTTTTTAAATTAAAAAAATTTGAAGAAAAATTTAAAAAATTAACCATAACATATAACAAAAGTCGATGAAAAAACTTTAATTAAATAAACTTGAAAGTTAGAGAATTATAATAAACGATAGCGCAGTTAGAGAACTGAAATGAATTTCGGTAAAACATAAATGGTGGGTTTTTCATTTTAACATATATATATATATATATATATATGTGTGTGTGTGTGTGTGAGTGCGCGCGCGCGCGCGCGCGCGCATGTGTTTTCTTTCTTTAATTATAAATCATACCAATATTATTAGGAATGGAATATCCATCTCCAATTAGATAATTGAAGAGAAGCTTTGTCTGTTCTTAGCTAATTGATGTTTAGGGTTTTTGGTTGCAGCCTTAACTTAAGTAATGCTGTTTCTATTTTCTGAGACTTCGAATTCGCAGTTTGCACCGAATGTTGATATGAAACTTTTGCAAAGAAAAAGGTAACAATAGTTGGGAGATGAATTATATTTATATTTATCTTGAAAATGTGTGGTTTGGCACTTTGGCTAGCCTTGCATCCTATGCAGTGGAGATAGCACGTGTTCAAAAATAAGACAATATATAGAAACAAATGAACAATAATTAATGTATATCTTGTACATGCACAACTTAAAAGTTAAAACCCTTAAATTTATATAACATCATTGTATTTCACTGCTACTTGAAAAGGACTAGGCTTAGGGTTCTCTATTTCCACAATTCACATGCAATATAGTACTTATAATAATCAATAACCCCCGTGAGCCCGTACTTTATCATAGCTCAGAGGCCCCGATCATGAAAACCAACCAACATTCAATTAAACTATTTACCTATTGTTAATGAGCGATGCTAACGATTGTGAAGAATTTCATAGTTCAATTAACACTTTTAACAAAAATATTTAAAGTTAATTTAAATCATCTCTTCTAACTATCATGTTATAAAAAAGAAAAAGAAAAAGAATGGCTAACAACGCAACCTTTATAACAATATTTATGTTAAGGCTGCTATATAATGAATTTTACAAAACCAAGTGTTATAAATCACAGAAAAATAAAAAATAAAAAAACTTAAAGAAGTTACAAATTTTACTAAATATAGCTTACATATAAAAATAAAGATTGATGGATTTTAACAAAATAATAAATGAATGTCTGAATTACTTTTTATGATTGGTAACACATCAATTTATAAAAATTATGTAGTAAAATATGTAATTCCTAACATCACTCATCTGAAATGATACGTGTGACATTTGCAACATTTTCACATGCAGTAAGTCCTAAATGACAGATTATTATTGGTTTTAATCTGAACCCATTATTAAAGCACTTTCATTTCCACTAATAATAGCAAGCAATAAATCTATCACTTAAGATTTGTTAGGAAATTATCATGAAAATATTGTGAACATATTAGCAATAATAGTATTTCTCCTCTTGAATTACTCGTTGTTGAAATCTACTACTTGCAACATTGTTTCATTAGTTTGTCAACTTTTTTTTTTTAATTTTTTTTTATAAAGTTTTAAATTGTATGTAGTAAAATTTATAATTGTTTTATTATATTTTTAAAATTTATAGTATCTTTCACATTTTCTTTTCAAAATTGCTATGCAAAGAGAGAGAATCTGGAAATTAGATTTCCTCCAGGCTTAAATGATCTGTTTAAATACCACTTATTACTAAAAACTGAAAATACTATAACCAAATAATTTTTAAATATATAAATAGTAGAAATCTAATTTTAAAATTATATTTGTTAAATTTTGTAGTTACGAGTCTCATCAACTATACACATAACTCACAAAAAAACAAGGCATACACAAAACGCCACCTCAAAAACGCCGTCCAAACTCCACCTAACTTGAAGAAGAAGCAGGCCAGTAGGCCACCCAAAACAGTGTATATTTATTTTGTTCATGCATGTGGTGTGGGTTGGTTTACTTGACTGCAGGCTGACAATAAACACGTACAAAAGCATTTGTTATTTCTTGTCCCCGACACCAGGACACGATTGATTGACCAACAAACAAGAAAAAAGTTAATGGTTATCTTTCTTTCTTTGTTGTTTTTTGTACGGTCAAAACTTTTTGCATTCCGTGGCGATCTCGACAATATGATTAGGAAAAATGAGACAAAGTGTTTTTTATTTTTTTATTTTTTTTATTTTTTTTATATTAAAAAAATAAGAAATAAATTAGTAGGGAATGGAATTATGAATTTTAAAAGGGGTTTAAAGCATTTCAAATATCATTCAAGGAGGACGTCTAGTTTCAAGCTACCTTGGATAAAGGATCTTCTATGGTTTGTAAATGTTAACGAATTTGTGTGTAATGATTGAATGTTGAGTGAAAGTATGAAAGAAAGAACATACAAAAATTTATATGGTTTGACTTGATGACTTATATCTATGGTAAAAAAGCTCTCGAATGGCTGCATGTTGATATTAAACACTTGTATTATAGATTTACAGCAAACCTAAAATCAAGTTTATATACTTGTAAATACTTGACTGATCCTATATTAGCCATAGACTAATCTCGCCAAAGGCCTTGTAACTAAATTGGCATGTTCCCATGCACAAAGTGCTTGGGGGTCTAAGAGGAAAAATGTTCGAATTGCGAGGTTAGTAGCATGTTATAATTATTTCTCAAAAAAAGAAAAAGAAAAAGAAAAAGAAGAAGTCATAGTCTAATCTAATGTTAAGTTGTTTATTCTACAAGTATATGAGCCTATAATTGGTTTGGGTTACTTGAAGCATAATATATTTAACACCTTCTCAAACTAAAGGTGAAAACTTGAGTTTTGAATGTCTTGAATGTATAGCTTAGTGTAGCACCTATGTTGCTCAATTGACATGACAAAATTTTGTCATTGACACGACATTGACGATGAAGTTGAAATTTTTTTAAAACCATTTTAGGATGACATTAGTCTTATAGATTTGGTTAGTAACTAATATTAGAGATGGTGCCTTACTAAGGGGAGGTGATTAGTTCGAATTTTTTCCTCCTGAAATGACAACTTAATTAGAAGGAAAAAGTTAACAGATGCTTTAAAGACATTAGTTTAAGATGTATTTTTAGAAACTTTTTATGAAAAAAAAAAAAACGTAATTAATTTTTTTACGGCTTTTTATATTTTTTATAATATCAAAATTTTTCTAAAATGATTTATATACTAACTTTTTTTTTGCTAAATATATATGAACCTGTTAAGTGTTAACAGACCCTATCTAGAATACTTACATGGGATTTACACAAATTAGTATGTAATATGTATAGAGAATAGACACACACAAAGGAGCTACTCCCAAGAAAAGAAAGGATAGAGAAAGTATGATTGAGTGGTCATGAATTACAAGGTTCAATTCATTGTATTTCGTAGGGAGAGAAAACAAACACGAGGGCGACTAGAGTAAAGAAGATGAATTTTTGAAGTATTCTTAATGTTTAGTTGTTTACAAGTTTACAATTGATTGTGATCCCCGTTAATCAAATTGGTTTACACACTATGGGCATGCCTCTCTCTCAATTTTTTTTTCAGTTTCTTCCTGTTATAATTATTGTGCCATAACAATGGTCAAACAAGTAAGTAATTAGGGTCATTGAACGGCCAATGGGTTAGACTTTAAGGTTCTATTTACTATCATTTTCTGACAAGTCATAAATACACCCACCCAACCGCACCCCCCAAAAAAATCAACAAAAAAACAAAGAAACAAACCAGCACCGACACCAACCTTTTTTTATTTTATTTTTTATTTTAGGGTGAAAATTGAAAATTTTAATTAAAATTGGTTAAATTAGCCTAAATATATAATAAAATTGTGATGGAACATCCTACATCTACACTAAAAAATTTGAAATGCCAATAGTATATGTAGGCAGATTACGAGCAACTGAGTTACATTTTCTCTTTGTATAGGAGTAAAGCAATTGATCAAAACACTGAGCCTTTTCTCTTTGTATAAGAGTAAAGTAATTGATCAAAACACTAAGCATATAACCTGGCATCTTTGACTAGCAATCCAGAGGAAGCCAAAGAACCATCTTCATCAAGCAAGGATTTAATGACCAACAAATCGCACTCCAGCACAGCCTTAGAAATTCTGATTTCTGAAGCAAAAGAAAGGGCCTCTGCCGCGGTGCTGCCAGTGCTTTTATTTCCTTACGAACTTGTTCAGAATTCAATAGCTGCAACAAAGGGTTAAAATAATGTCTCTATTGGAGAGACAAAAATTAATTAAAATAACTTAATAACATTTCACTACTACTGAACAGTGAAGTATTAGTAAGTCTAGACTCTAGAGACAACCTTTTTTCATTAACGGCTAAGGTGGTAAGTTAGTGACTCATTGTGAGCTTATATGAAAATCAATACTTGTAAGTCATCATTTATGAAGAATGTTTTTGGAAAAAATGTGTTAATATAGGCAACCTTGCAGCTCAATGGCATCACTTACTGTCCTTTATTAGGAGACCTAAGATTCAAAACCCCACTCTTCCACTGTAACTATCAAATTATTAAGAAATTAAATAAATAAAGTACAGGAAGAAGCAGAACTTAATCCAAATTCCAACAAAAAAAAAAAAAAAACCATTGAAAAGACGCGGCCAACTTAATGAACTATTTCAACTTGTTTTGAAGGAAACTTTTTTAACACTTATAATAAATTTCGCTCTAAGTTAACAATTACTACAATGTTAACTCCTCCCCATTTTTACAGATAACACAGAAAACAGAAAATGTTAATATAGCTTCCAAGTTCTAAAGAGAAACAAAAAATAATAACTAAAATGTTATTGGCAAACTAATTTCATGATAGGATTCTGTGACAAGGCAGAATGGGCAAAAAGAAAAAGGCCAGCACATATGAACGATTATGTGAGGATCATCTGGTGTAGAAGCTTGTCGTCTTTGATGCTTGATGGAAGAATTTGTTGTTTTTGTAACACCATGTGACCACGCTCCTCCCATGTAAAACACAATGGGTAAATGTGACAGCTATAAAGTTTGTAGCAGTCACTTTTATCATTATCACGCTGCAAAGAAACAGTAAAGAAGTTTGTTTCATATTCATAAATAAGAGAAAATTACTCCAGAACCAGCAGCCAATAAATATATTGATTAAAAAAATCATAAATGTATAGGACTGACTTGATAACTTTAAATTCTGAATCAATTTCTCCACCATAATTCTCTGCTGCACCCCACTCAAAGATTCTGAGTTCATAATTGCATTAGCAACAACTATGACTGTAGATGGAGAGGAGGCATTGACCTGCAATTCAATAAGATATGATAAGAAAAGTATCAAGATAGCTCAGTGATAGTGGCACCATCTGTGGTGTCCGATACTATGGTTCGAACTTTACCCCCAAGTGCCTCCCATTGAAAGTGATAGATCACGGATTCTGGTTTGAAAATCAGTTTCTCCCCACAATAATTGGAGTTAAGACTGTCCACCAATTACCTCTCTCAAACCCCACAAAAGTGAGAGTTTTATGCACTAGGTACAAACTTTATTATAAGAATAATATTAGGAAGTGTCTTTAATAAAGATTATTAATTTTCAGGCAACAAGGTTGCAACATAAAACAGTTCAGGATAATTACATTTTAAACCTTATATTTTAGGGGCGTAACAAATTAAACCTTAACCCATTTAAAGTGTAACGACATTGTGTTTGGGGTTTTAATATAGGGTGAGGCTTTAATTTATCACCATTTCAAACCTCGGGGTTGGATTTGTTACACCCACGAACCTATAAGGTTTAAAATGTAAGTTTTCCAAACAGTGTTTGTGTAGTCCTTAAAGGCGTCTCAGGTCCATATCAAGAGAAGGTCATAATCTCATGGACTAAAAAAAATGGAAACAGGTGACTGTCTAACCCAACTACAAATAGGGGGGCCTCAAGAAAAGGATGTATACCCAAACACGGCCATTTAAGCCAACTGCTGTTTCAAAGGAAAGCTTCTTCCCCAAAGCATCGAGAACTGGACATGTTGGTGAGCTCAGGAGCCTAGAGACAAGACAAGAGATGTATCAATGTATCTTATTATAGCATAGAGGAAATCTCAAGCTTTATAACTATGCTATATAGTGGGGTGCATAAGTTATGTTTAACCATCAAAAGGAGGGGGGCGAAAGTGATATATAGTTACCATGAGTTCAGGCACATATCTAGATTTTAAAAAGATCTGTCAAACATCAAATATGAATTAGAGGGGAAGCAAAATTCTCACATTCTTGACAGACCAGTTGAGGATTCAAACATGTAGCCATCTTTAAGCAGGCCAAATTCTGCTGCTTTCCCACTGGCTTTAAAATGCAAAACAAGGTAATGAAAAGGTCAAGAGATGGCCCAAAATATCAAATCAACAAGGAACCTTGGAAACTAATAAAAGTCAGAAACATGACATATATACGGGGGTACATCAAACACAATAAATAAATAAATAGGAACCAACCATCAGTGCATGACAACTCAGGATTCATGCCAGGGTTTGCCTTCACGACCCGAACATAGAGCAAAGTACCAATCTGCAGCACAACACATTAACAAGAAGAAAAATATTGCAGAAGCAAACAAATCATTGATACAAGTCAATCATCATTTTCCACTTTGCATAAATCAAGAGACAGAAATATTAGAGTAGAAACCGTCAATGATTTCAATAATGCAATCACCTTTCTTAATTAGTTTTTTTTTTTACAAAGAGTATATTTTTTAATCCAAAACAAAGAACTGACTAAAGTGTACAGCTAGCTCTTTAGAGCAGTCAAACAAGGAAAGAAACTGTTCATGCTATTAACTCATTGCCAAATACAATCCAGAAAGAAAAGTGTAGCTTTTTCCTTTAATTTCAAAATTAAGAAGATTAACTTCTTTTTAGAAGGAACCAGAATAGTGTGGAAAGAAATGCATCCAGCAATTATAAGAATGTAGAAGTCATATCTAGTTTACAGCTTCGATGATCTTATCTGTTGGAAAAGGATTCTCTGAAGTCAAAAGGGCAATACCACAAGAAGTTGAACCATGTTACCAATAGTTGGGAGATGTGTAAAACTATTTCTAAAAGATCTCCACAGAGTTGAAGATGTTTGTGCTTTTAACTAGTTCAACAAGATCCATGACATCATCCATATATTGCAGGCAAGCCACTGGCAGCAAAATGAAGACCAACTACTCTTTTTTTTCCTTGGATTGGTAAGTAACATATACACCCAGTGAGTCTTTAACTCACAACCTCAACCCCCCTTCCCATCCTTATGGGGAGAGGAAGTACCATTTGAGTTAGAGCTCATTGGCAGCAAAATCAAGACCACTATTCAGGTTGCCTTCAGTGGTATGAGTGAGAAATATTGGTTTTCTTTCTCTTATTTTTCAACAGAAAGACCTCGAGGAAGCAACTTTGAGTTTAGAGCACCTCTCAGCCTTCTCTCCCTATGTGTTACAACCTAAAGAAAAATAATATAAGATGTAGGAAAACACAACGAATTGACTTCCCAGCAAATATGCATACGATGATGCATGGGTACATGATGTATCCATAGTTAAACTAAAGAATGAACAACCTTGTCTTTGCAATTAACATATAAGCATGACCTTAAACTTGTACACACCTCAAACTTTGGTATGTTTCTTCTAGTTCCTCCTTCAAATGCAAGCACAGGCAAAAATGCCAATCCAGGTCCTTTTATGTCCACAAGAAAGTTCTGCAGATGATGGACAAAAAGATCATATAAAGTTATTCTTAAGTTCATAAAAACACACAACTTTCTGACAATGGGTACTTTTAAGTCCAAGAAAGGTATTATAAAGAAATTCAATGCAAAAAACCAGTAATTTACATAAAGAGAGAGTATTCACTTGGAAGCATACTTCCAAATCGTGGCCAACCCAAGCTAATAGGATCCATAACCGACCACAAATTTTAGGGATTAAGGCGTTGTTGTTGTTGTTGTTGTTGTTGTTGTGTCTATATATACCCTTTCTAAAAATACAGCAATATATATCATCATCAAGGTTGGGATGTCTAACTTGCAGGCTTGCAGCACACACACACAATTTTTATTTTATTTTTTATTTTTAAAAAACATACATATATTCATAGGTAGACAGACACTAAAAGTAACTTTTTTAAGTCCTCAGACGGAATTCAATCTCTACGGAGATATGAACAACTGCTATAATTTCATGAAATTCATAAATAAACTAGGGTACATAGATCGTAACAATTAAGGGACAAAATGGCTGCTCGGATTTTAAAAAGCAACAAAGCTGAATAAGAAGAAATTTCTACTAGCAATGGAGGTTAATAATACCAAATTCAATGATGTAATCAAGTAAAATTTCTTACATCTGCTTTAGAGTCCACCACAATTCCAAGAACAGAATCTCCTGCATGAGGCACGTACTGTACAAAGTAACAAATTCACAACATTAAAAGAAGAGGAAAAATAAGAAAAATAGAAACAAATTGAAAGGCATGTAAGGACTGCCACAAATTTTTTATTTTATTTTTGATAAGTATGTGAAGGAAATATAGCAAACACTTTAGAGATCATCATCACCCAATCTAATTGAAAGAATCAAAGCACCACTGAAGTACACAACATGAAAAGGAAAACTATCCATTTTCAATACAGGGTTGGAATAATCACCAGTGAGCACATAACCTAAAACACTTCAAAATTAGTCCCAACCTGTTGAAGATGATGCAAACGCACCACATCAGTAAGTTTGAAGACCAAAGCTGATAAACCAAAGCGCACCGTTTCATTAAAGAAAGAATCATCAAATGCACCGTTTCATTAATGCAAACAACTGAGCCACTAGTCTTGCTCAAACGGTGTCTTATTGGATGTTTAAATGTCAGTTATCTAGGCATGTAAATCAGTTAGAGAGCCAAGCCTAACTCCCTCCACATTATACGGATCCAATCCGTAAATCCAGGGTTACAGTTTTTATTCAGTTAGTGAGATTGTTTAGTATAAATACAGCATCATACTTCTGAATGTAAATTAAGCAAGATTTAATACATTTTTCACTCTTTCATCTCTCTCTTTTTCTCTCTTAACTTTCTCTATAATTTTTTGATAAGTAATAAAAATATATTAAAAAGAAGAGGGGTGTCACCTGAGTATACAATAAGTATAAATCAATAAGTATAAATCAAGGACAAAAACAAATCAAGTGCATAAAGTACAAAAGTCCATGAAACCATGGACTGAAGAAAAGGAACGAAAGCCTAACACTGTAACCCAATTCAGAAGAGTCTTAAGGAAGAAGAGTTTAAGATCTGAAACTGATCTCTCTAAATCCTCAAAATGCCTATTATTCCTCTCCTGCCAAATGCACCACATCAAACAATGGGGCACAGCCATCCAAATAGCAGAATTCAGATGCCTCCCAAACTTTCCTTGCCAACAAGCCAACAGCTCCACTACTATTTTCGGCATAACCAATGAATGCCAAACAAAGTAAACACCACAGACCATAAATCAAAAGCAATTGAGCAATGGATAAGGAGGTGGTCAACTGATTCCTCATTTCTTTCACACATACAACACCAATCCAAAATCAAAATCTACCGTTTCCTAAGATTATCACTAGTCAAAATATTCCACAAAACTGCAGTCTACACAAAAAAAAAACAACTCTAGAGGGGACCTCTTAGAGTTCCAAACAGTCTTCCAAGGGAAAGACTGATCGAAACTTTTTGTCAGCACCTGGTAATAAGAACGAACAGCCAAACCTCTTCCCATAGCAAGTTTCCAACACATCTCATCATCCCCAACTCCTTTCAAAGAAGCTCCATAAATTCTAGACGTTAAACTGTAAAAGGATTCCAATTCCCAATCTTCACTGTATCTTCTAAAATTTAGATCCTAGAAAAGAACACCATTTGGGAACTTCATCAAATCAGTAACATAGGCCTCCTTATTTCAACTTAAAGAAAAAAAGTCTTGGATAGAGCACACACAAAGAAGTGTCCCCACACCAAATATCCTGCCAAAATCTAACAGTAAACCCGACCCCAACCTCAAATTGGATGAGACGAACAAAAGATGGCCAACCACGACTAATAGACTTCCACAAACTCACTCCTTGAGGCCCAATAACGGGAAGAGAGCACCAACCCCCTTCACAACCATATTTTTCCCCTATCACTCTCCTCCACAAGGCCTGTCGCTCATTCCCAAATCTCCATAACAATTTTCCAAACAAAGCTTTATTAAAACTTCTCAAACTTCTAATAGCTAAACCTCCAGAATGAAGAGGAGTGCAAACCGTAGCCCATTTCACTAGGTGAGTTTTTCTCTACAATTCTCAGCAATACTCTTTGTACTTGCTTGTTGTTCATCAATCTTGCTAAACACAGTTAGATTTCTCTGTTAAATTTCTTCATGGTATTAGAGCCTTCGATCTCTGCAAGCAATTCAACCATGGCAGCATCTAGCTCAGCTATGGCTTCTTCGTCTACAGCTCCTATTACTTCTATGAATGGATTCAAATATTATGTTCTTTTCATTGATCACTTCACTAGATTTACTTGGATTTATTTGTTTCAAAGTAAATCTGAGGTCTTTGATAAGTTTGTTCATTTCAAAACCTAGTTGAAAATCAGTTTTCTGTCAAAATAAAGACCTTCAGGACTGATGGGGGTGGGGAACATCTACCATTTTCAAGTCTTATCTGTCCCAAAATGATATCATACATCTGATTTCTTGCCTATACACTACTCAGCAAAATGGCTTGGTTGAAAGGAAGCACAGACATCTTGTTGAGACCAGAATCACATTGCTGTCTCAAGCTTCCATTTCAACTGCCTATTGGTCTTATGCTGTTCAAACAGCAGTCACCTTGATCAATTTACTTCCCACTTGTGTCTTGAATTTTCATTCCCCTTGGCAAAAGTTATATAATTCCCAAGCTGATTTCTCATAGCTCAAAGTCTTTGGTTGTGCCTGTTATCCCTATCTCAGGTCCTATACCTCCCATAAGCTAGAACCTAGATCTAAAGAATGTCTTTTTCTAGGAAATTCCACACTCTCTAAGGGCTATCTTGGTCTTGATCTTGTTAATAAACATCTTTACACCTCTAGGCATGTGGCCTTTAATGAGTCCAAATTCCTCTCTTCCACCACTTCTACATCTTTATCTGCATCCCCATCTTCAATATCATCCCTAGTGTCTAATCCCTTGTGGCCGTCTAATCTCCTTTATCTTCACTCCACTAATCAGAATTCTCTTTTAGGACATTACACCTCTTCCACTACCTCTCCCCAATCTGATTGCACCTCCTTTCCACCTTTCACTGAGATCCCTACCAATTCATCTCCACAAGACAGTTCAACTATACCTACTTCTGCAGTCACAGATTCTGCAGTTCCCAATTCTGCCATCCTAGTTCCTTCAGTCCCAGCTTCAGCAGAACCTACCACAGTACCTACCAGCACCACTGACCTTATTCCTATTTCCTCATCCACCAGCACCATCCAAAATACCCATCCTATGCAGACTAGATCCAAGAGTGGAATTACAAAACCCAAACTATGCTACAAAGCTGTTATGGATTACTCTTACACAGAACCTCCCACTTACAAGATTGCTTCTACATATCCAAAGTGGTGTGAAGCTATGGATGCTGAATTCCAGGCTCTTCAAAAACAGGAAACTTGGTCCCTGGTTCCACCTCCTCCTAACGTAAATTTCTTTGGCTGCAAGTGGGTGTTTAAGCTCAAGTTACACAGTGATGGTAAATTAAGCAAGGTTTAATACATTTTTCACTCTTTCATCTCTCTCTCTTTTTCTCTCTTAACTTTCTCTACAATTCTCAGCAATACTCTTTGTACTTGCTTGTTGTTCATCAATCTTGCTAAACACAGTAAATTTCTTCACAACCCCCCCCCCCCCCCCAAAAAAAAATGCCTTAGTCTCAATTTTTCAGGGCCAGTTATGGATCCTCAACAAATTAGTCAAGGTTTGTCACATATTTTTTTTTCTACCATTCTATTCTATCCGAAGGCATTGCCACCTAAAATAGATTTTTGCCATCATTTGCAGGTTTAACATTAGTGCCTTCGATGCACAGACATTAATTTGGGATGCCATACTTGTGTCCTATCTATG
Source organism: Lithocarpus polystachyus (assembly GCA_033629205.1). NCBI lineage: Eukaryota > Viridiplantae > Streptophyta > Magnoliopsida > Fagales > Fagaceae > Lithocarpus > Lithocarpus polystachyus. Next base: position 106,314,053 of record CM066163.1, on the reverse strand, counting down.
TCATAATGGTGTCCTATCTGCGGTATCATATTATAATATTTCAATGTCCGTGCATCCTAGACAAATGCCTGCTAGAATACATTGCAATTCCACGTACCATCGGAATGAAAAATACACAACATGTAAGGTATCTGGCTATTGAATTACTAAAAAAAAAGCTTGAACAACATTAAGAATCATAATAAGGTAACAATACACTAGGACATGTAAAAATCAAAGCTTGTAAAGATTGATTTATTTTGATGACGCTCAGCATGCAATTTAATACAATACTCACCCTTTTCTGGGAGCTTTCGACCCAATATTTGTTTGGATTTGAGAACCTGAGCTTTCCAGCCTTCATGACAGAAATAGCATCACAATCCTGAAAATTTACCCAAGATGAATGCCAATCAACCTCTAATCAATGAAAATGGAATAAACATACAATTTTTACCATAAGCTGATTTTTTTTCTCATACAAGAAGAATAAACTCAAAAAGGTCACGGGTTCGAGTCCAGGAATCAGGCTGCTTACCAATCACCTCTCTCAAAGCCCCACAAAAGTGGGACCTTTGTGCACAAAATTTTATAGAAAAGAATAAAAAGAAAATAAAGTTTACCCATTTGACTTCTCTATCCCATTCAAGTGAAAAAAAAAAAAAACCTTTGGCAAAGAACAGACCTGTCGGAGACCACCACCGAGTTTTAAGGTTTGGTTAGTCATGTTTGAGAGATCGAGAACGACGTCGCCTGGTACCTAAAGCACCCACCAAAGAATAATATTGGTTAATTGAGTGACTGTTTGTAACTGGTGAGAAGGAGAGATAGAGAGAGAGAAGATGTACTCACGACTGACTGGTCGACAAAGCTCGTTGGTGAGCTGGTGGGTTTGTTTTCCATTGTACACTACTGTATTTTTTGTTTTGTTTTTGCTTTTGTGTTTGAGAATCAGTGATCAGAAATTGGGGTTGTGAGTGTGAGAGCACAGGGAAGGAAGAAAGAAGAGTGCAGGGAATTTTGTTCTTTGAAGTTTGAAGTTTGAACACGGCAAGTCGTGTGTGAGGACCGAAACAATAGAAATCTAAAACTACTGGGGCAGTGGAGGACTGTTGGCAAAACGACTTGTCGTATAGCGTTTGACTTAGACATTTCAAGAGCTTTAAATTAATCTCAATTGATTATGTGACATTTTCTCTCCTCAATTTGTAACACCTCCCTTAAGATGGAACATATATGTCGTGCATGCTCATCTTGCAGTCGAGGGTATAAAAGTTGATGGAATCTAAGAGATTTTAGCTAGGATATTAGTAATATGAAGGGTACGAATTATACAATATTTACACCTGCTAAGTGGCAATTGATTTCAATGTGAAGTGCAATTTAGTTGTCACAGAAGAGCAAGACAGCTTGTGGATGTGAAATGAGTAAATCTTGAAGGATTAAACTCGACTAATCTTATATTCAGTTTCAACTAATGATCTATTTTGCTACAGCGTTTTCAGCAATAAGCGGTATCCAAATAGACCCAGTGTTTTCAATTTTTAATTTTCAGCAATAAACAGTATCCAAACAGACTAATATACTGTGAGACCCAGTTTTAAAGTTGTTTTTTTTTTTTTTTTTTTTTAAAGGTACTTGCAGATCTCGTAAACAGTGCACAAGACCCACTAAAAAATGCTGGATGCACAAAACGTGAACGTGCTTGACCCACTAAGGAATACACTCATACACAATACCATGTCATGGATCTCTTGGTACTAGGGCATTCGGTCCAATTTGCACTAGTGAAACTTTTAATAGTAAAGAGCTTAAGTTGGTTCATGAATTTGCTTAGTTTATGGATTGAGAAGCACAAATCTGGCCTGACGAAAGTCAAATATGGCAGTGTTAGTTCACCATCTTATTTGGTAAGTGTGAGATTTTGTTCCATGGTGAATTTCACTTGTTTGCACCTAGGATAACCACTATTAGAAGGGCATTTCAAGAGCATATAATTGGTAATCTAGAAAGTCCATTAACTGAGTTAATTGCTCGAGAATACTTGCTAGCTATGAGTATATTATTCACATAAAGGTAAAGAAAATGTTCCTTTTTGTTCTAAACACAAGGGATAATTTAGATTTGGAGGGTAACAAATTTGCTTTTTTAATAATTTAATAGTTACAACAAAAATAGAGAGAATTTAAACCCTAAATATCATGGACACATAAGAGTCAAAAGATACTAACTAATGTACAAAAATTTGGCTAACAAATTTGTTAATCATTCCTTTTCGAGTGAATTTTGTGATAAATTCATTAATTGGTTGTTGCAGCTTTAAATCACCTAAGTGTTTACACAAATCACACACTTTGCACACATGTGACATGACACATGTTACTAAAGAACGTTTTCATGGTGTTTGCATTTTTTAGATAAGTTTTCAAAAATTTCAACCAAACAAGGTTAATGGGACCTACCACGTTTTATATATTTAACTCATGATCAAGAATTACCAATTTCTAAAATGGACAACCAAACCATGCATTTTATATTTCTAAAATGGATGGTTAGCAAAAAAAAAAAAAAAAAAAAAAAAAAAAAAAATCTAAAATGGACAGCCAAACCAACAAGCTCTTAGTGCGGTGTGCGTCTGAGAGAGAGGATTGTTCCCAACACCTTCGGTATAAGTCGGTCAATTTTTCTCTGCAAATTTTCTACCTTGGTGAACGTTTGGATAAAGCTGAAAAGTGTTTTCAGCTGTATTGTGCGTTTTTTAGTGAGTTTTGTGTACTATTTATGGAACTCGTAAGTATTATATTCAGTAAAAAAAAAAAAAAAAAACTTTAAAACTAGGTGTCACGGTACTATTTACATATTTAAAAATTATTTTGCTACAATATTTTCAGTTTTTAACAATAACTGGTATCAAAACAGTTAGGTCTTTACTATTTGCTAAGGAAAGTCTATGCATTGCTTCCCAACAACACCTTCGATAGCTGGGTCAATCTACAGTTGTTATTAATTCCTCACAAATTCTCTTTAACTCCTTTTCTCTCAAATTCGTCGCTTTCGATTGCTGGGCCTAGTTTCTATCACTTTGCCATACTTTTGAATATCCTTCATCAGCATAGGTCCTTCAATTTTGAGTTTCTACTTCGTTCTAATTTGGGTATATTATACGATATTGTACGTTACAAATTAAGATATCTGCTGAGCAAGCAATGATTATTTGTACGTGGTTGTCCATTTTTTGGGTTTTCTTCATTTCTATTATTTATTTTTGGAGATTGTTTTCAAGCCTATAATATTTTTACAACAATCGTGGTATTTGAGCTTCCACTGTTTACAAGAAATTGGAATGATCATAGCTAAGATTCACTACCTAGGCATTTGGATTTGTTCTCTTTAGAAATTCAGTTGATTGGTTTGTAAATCTGATTATTGGGAAAATTTTCAAGTGTGTCCTCAATAAAATCTTTGGCAGAGCCCTTTGCAAAACCGTAGGTAGTTATGACTATGGTCTCTAATATCAAATTTGAAGTGTGTGTGTGTATATATTGTCACGCCCCGAACCCAACTATAAAGATAGGCACGTGACAACTGCCGCACGCTTATAAAGTAAGCACTTTACAAGTGTGCAAGGCCTTTTTAGCAACTAAAATTTATCCTCAAAAATTAAATCAAATAAATTCAAAATACCTCAACAATTCCTTTATGAATAGATCTCCAATAATTTAATAGGAACAAAATCCAAATCTCAGGTACATAATGCCAAGTGGCCAATAAATATAAAACTATTAGAAGACCATCCAATCCCAAAATCACTAAGCCTCCTTTTCTGCTCACAACACAACTTCAAAACTCCCAAAACTTGCTATTCTTCACAATCTGAAACTGGAAGGGGAAAAGGGGTGAGCTAATAACTCAATAAGTAACCAAAGTCTTAATAAGTTCTATCAAGTAATAGATCTGTAAAGGAAAAGAAGTAATATGTGTTTTTTTTCAAGTTATAATATACTACGTGTTTTCAAAATAACTGAAGCAGTTTCGTAGTCTTAAAATAATAAGTTGCATATAGATCACATACTTTAATCTGACAAATATATCATAGACGATTTAGAAAGTAGTTAATTTTCCATATATCAAAGCTATAACTTTACAATAGGTTCCAAATCACATATGTAGTTTTAAGGACTCAAAATAGTTCAAATATTCAAACGTAATTCATATTCTTAACAATCTTATGACTATGGTCACGCTATATCCCCGTGACTAGGCATCAGAGTACCAATGAACAACCCCCATTGGCTGGGTATCAATATCCCAATGAATAACCCCCATTGGCTGGGTATCAGAGTACCAATGAATAACCCCCATTGGCTGGGTATCAGAATAAATTCATAGTCAAATTGTTCATAATCACATATATAAAATCATAGTTTCTAACAAAAAAATATCTTATCCAAATACACTTATATAATCATATATTCAATATTCAAATCCATTTGTGATATTTCTATATTATTTACTTTAAATCATTATAGCTATGAAACAATAAAATAAAATAAAACCTTATATTCAAAACTCACATGTATTTGAGAAAATTCTTTACTCTTTACTTTGAATCAGTATAGCTAAAAGCAATTACATAAATTACATCATATATTCAGTAATCAAATATATTTGTAATAATTATTTACTTGAAATCAGTAGTACAATAGAAATAAAATTGTAATAACGGTAAACAATTTCAGTAATTAAAATACGCAAAATAAAACCAATTAGGATAAGGTTACTTACCTCTAAAAGCCATACCAAAAGGAACCTCTCTCTAACACTTCTTCTAAAATCTTAGATATCACCTAATTGAAGTATGGCTATGTGAACTTCCTGGCTCTCTGAATGTAAGGATCTGCCATCTTTTGTACCTTTATAACATGTGGTACTACAGAACTCTTAGATGCATGGTAGGCCTCAAACGTTTTAGTAGTAAGTGAATGAATATGTGGTTCAAGAGAGGTTACAAATGTCAACCATTGTTCCATCATACTTGGTGGCCATTTAGTCATCATTGTTTCAATTTAAGGCTCAACCCACTTTTCAACTTGACCTTTATTTTTCCTATGCCTTTTGGATTAACAAATCCAAGGCTGGCCTTCCATTATCATTCCAATGAGTCACTATATAGGACTAGAAATAGCGTAAATGGACTACAAGCCAACGTGGAACCCACCATCTATGGACCTTCACTAACTCTTCAGATATTGAAGCAGCCACCAATTTTGCCATCAGCAATCAGCATCTCTTCCTCCGTCACTTTCAGAAGATGTTCAGCTTTACGAACCCTAGTCTTCCGTTCATCACCAATTTTTTTTGAAGATTTTCTAGTTTTAAATTCAGTTCATGGATCTTTTTCTCAGCTACGTTTGCCCTGGCTTCCAACACATCTTTTTGTCAAATTTTGTGTTTCAATTTCCTTTTTAAGTCTACCAACTTGCCAAGAGCGGTTGAACATGGAGGACGTGCGCTACCCCCCCATGGGCTCCTTAGCATTTAGTGATCCTTTTTGCTGGAGTAAAAATGCAATGCTATTTGATTTCTCTTCAATGATTCTCTCCAACTGTCTAATACCCTCATCCTTACTTCTCAATTCACGGTTTCTTTCTTCAAGGCTAGAGTTGAAATCTTGGAGTTGAGGTGGTGAAGCGAAGACGAGTGTGGTGGCTCCGAGGTAATTATGGTGACGTATAAGGGTGCGAATATGGATATGGAAAAGAAGAAGAGGCAGAAGAGGAGCTTCTTTTCCGCCGTTACAAGACTGCCAAGGCAAAGTTTTTGTCTCCACTCTTCCAAATACGTTGATTTTATAAGCTTATATAGTTAGGGTTTCAGCCCTACTTTCAAAAAAAAAAAAAAAAAAAAAAACTCCCTTATAATTATAAATTATAAAATTAACCCCACAAAAGATTTACTTAAATACCCTTCCTTTTTTTTTTTTCCGGGTATTACATATATATATATTTATTTATTTATGCAGCAATTGCTGCATATAGGAGAATGTGACAGCAAAAAGAAAGGGACGTGTTCAAGTGTCATGTACAATTTGCATTATTAGGTAGACATTAGACACTTATTCATTTCTTTTTATGGCTACATACTCATGTATGTAGCAAAACCTTTCACTTTTACAAATGAAGGTCAATTCTTTAAAATCATTGATATTAAGAATTTTTTAGGGTTGGGGGTACAATTGGGAATTGATCCCTTGGATCCCTTGCTCCTCCATATGTATGAAGTATGTACATTATGAACTAAGCCAATGGCTATTAAGATTGGTGTCTTTGCCTCATGAGACTTATGAGCGATAATTCATCTCTTTAGAAATTGAAACGCTGCTTTTGAGCCATATATGCAATGGTGGAACTAGGATTTCAATTTAGAGATGAAAGATTAAAACACTACTAAAAAATTAATCTAGAAAAAGTATCAATCGAATATCAATATTAAAATAAATAAACAATTATAAACAACTGTAATTGATCTCTATCATTAGAATGGTAATTAAAAAAATTTCCTTCTAAGGAGGGATTCACATGAAGATTTTAGGTGCCACTAGTAACGGTTTGTTTAAGGTGATATGTTTGTTTTAAAGTGATAGTGTTGCGCTGTATATTGGGTGTCAGGTTAGTTTGTTTACAGAGGGGGCAAGCCGCAAAGTTCAAGGTGGATTCAGGGACCGATATATGCATATGTACTTAATCTGACCAATCGGGGAGACTGTAGATCTTCTCACTTGCTTTAATATAAATGTTACTTTTGGAAAAAATTCTCAATAATGACAAAAAAAAAAAAAAAATAGATGACCCTAGACAGAGCCATTATAGGGTGCATCCTATGCGCTTTTCCTTGTTTTCTCATTTTATTTTATTTTTATAGAAGTCATTTTGCCCTTTTGAATCTTTGATTTGATCACCAGTTTCCCACTGTACCCCATCTTTGTTAAATGTAATTTGAATTGACAAGTGGCTATCTAATTGTCAAAGAAAAAGCAATTGGCAAACTAGATGTTAACAATTTAGTTAATTGAAGAATTAGGTGACAGCGAAATAATGTTGGAGAAGCGAAAAAAAAAAATTTAGTATTAATTCGATTTGAATTATGAAAATCCAAACTGAATTAAGGTAAATTAAAAGAACATGCAAACTCATCAAATTGAACTATTCTCTATTTCTTTTCTTTTGGTATGTTGTTACAACTTACAAGAATATTACTTTCAAAAGTGTTTACAATAGCTTTGTCTCTCTCTTTTTGTATTTTGTGTCCCCTTCTTTTTCTTCTTTCTTCCCTTTTATATGAGTCATTTTCTTTTTTTTTTTTCACATTTTATCATTGTCCATCTGGATAACTTTTGATCTTATAGGGCTTTTCTTTCTTGGTTTTTCATCATGAACGGAGCTTTCTGGGGCTTATTCTTACTATTCAGGTGTCCACCTAGATAAATTCTGATTTTATCGAGCTCTAATTTTTGGGTTATTCATAATGAATGAAGACTTCCCGGCCATTTTTTACTGTTCAAGCTTGTCCTTTTGCATTAAATGCGGTGGTACCAGGCAGGTGACCTTCATTAATGCGAAAGTTCTTATGGAATCATTTGAAATCTCAAAAACCTACCTCAGTGAAGTTGACCTTCCTTGAGATTTACCTCAGTAATTCGGACGTGACCTTGGCACTAAGCCAAGAAGGGCATTGGGCCTGACCAGTAATCTGAGGTCCTGTACTTATTAATAGAATGGGTTAATCTATGTTGGATTTGTTTCCTTTTTTAGGCCAATGCTTGAAATGGGTCCAATGTTTATCCCATTATAATAAAGCCCAATATTTACCCCACTACAATATTATATTGCATTGTTTTTTTTTTTTTTTGTTGAGGTTTTTAAAAATACATAAGCCATTTTGTGAAATTTTAAAACATGCCTAAGCCATTTTGTGTGTGTGTGTGTGTTTTTTTTTTTTTTTAAAAAATCAAGATTCCACGTATGATTCACATGAAATAATTTTTAATAGTTAGACTAACCACACATATGACTCATGTGAATTATGATATTATTTTAAAACCATATTGTGAACATAAATGTACTTGAATCTTCAAAGTTAAACTTTAAAACAATATTAAACATTGGAGTTTATTATGTAACATTCTTATTTTATAACTTATGGGTTCAAATATGATCCCAGTTGCATCAACTAATTATCAAAGTTGATTAATTAGTTCAATCTTATGCAAGAATCAATTAAGACACAACTACATCGCTAATCTAGAGTTCTATGCAGCAAAAAATAAATTTACATGGTAAAATTGTTACAATGGGAAAACCCCCAATAGGAGAAAACCTCAATACATGGGTGATATATAGGTTACCACCTTAGAAGAATTTACTAAAAAGATTTAGGTTACAAGCAAAAGGAATATTACATAATCTCAAAACACCTACCTATGATAGAACCTAGTGATCCTATCTTAGGTCGTACTACTCATCTTAGTGGATTTCTCTTCTTCTTTAAAAAAAAAAAAAAAAAAAAAAAAAAAAAAAACTCTTTGCAAGGTAATAATAATGTTTTTTTTTTTTTCAATTAAAACTCTTGCATCTTTATTTATTTATTTATTTTTTCTAAAATTTGCTTTCTTTAAAGATTTTGATTCTTTAAATTAAAAGTCATTGATACAATAAGAAGCATTTTCTTATCTTTTTACAAATGAAGTTTGATGTATAAAAGAATAGTACTAGTCTATTAGTTATAATCATACAAGTACATAAAAGAAGATGCATATAAAAAAGTTAATAGAAAAATAAAAGAAAAAAAATTTTGAGAAGAAGAAAAATTAAAAATTTTAAATTGGATAGGGGACAAAATTCATGAACAAATAAGGAAAAAAATACCAAAATGCCCCTTGAACTCTGGGATGGTGGCCATTACACCATCTAAGTAAATTTTTGTTTTAGTAAATTTACTCCTTGAACTTTACACAAGTGCCAAATAGAGGCCTTTATTAAACTGCTTTATATTATCAAACAACTGAAGCATTAAAAAAAAAAAAAAACACAAAATGAAGCATTTAAAAGAACAAGTTTTATCACTGCCCACATTGGGTGGAGTGGTACTCCCCCAAGCCTTAAAGGCTTGTGGGGTTTGAGAACCCAAGTTCAAGCAGTCTTGGGCGGGGAGAGGTTGGAGTGGTATTTTAGGTTCATTAGATTAGGATTTCTATCTGAGCTAAAAAAAAAAAAGAAAAAGAAAAAGAAAAAAAAAAAGAAAAAGAAGAAGAACAAGTAAGTTCCAATTAATCGCTAAAGATCAAGCACATATATGAGTTCCATGTTCGAAGTAATAAACCCAAGTAATATCGTTAAATGCAACTAATTAAAGTCCTTCTAACGAAATCATAACAACTATCACTACAAACTCTAAAGTCTAAACAGACATCGAGACAAATTGAAACAAACAACGTCACTAAGAAAGCAAATGCTTGATTGCATAGTTTTGAAACCCGGACCGGACCGTACGGTCCAACCGGGAAAACCGGAAACCTCTGAGTTTTACGGTTTTTTTAGCATCAAGAACCGTTCTATGGGCAAAAAGCAGGAAACCGTCCGAACCGTGGTCGGACCGTACGGTTCTGAGAACCGTGTCCGGTTTTTGAGGTTCGGACGGTTCCTTTTTTTGGGCAAATACTTCAGCAGTGCTTTGGGTTTTTTCAGATCTGGAACCAAATGAAAGGGAGAAAAAAAAAAAACAGAGAAGAAGAAGAAGCAGAGGAAGAACAAAACAACGGAGAAGGAAAAAAGCAAAAATACAGCATCTCTTTATGTTTCTTCTTCTTTCTCTCTTCGGAGTACATCACGCAGCTCCCTGGCTCTCTTCAGAAACTCTTTTCTTGGGCGAAGCAAGCTTTAAATTCTGGCTTTGTTCTCTACTGGTAATGTGTGTATGACAGGGCGTGAGAGTATGAGAGAAAGAGATGAGGAAGAAAGAAAGAAAAATAAAAGCAGAGAGGACTGGAGCTGTGCGGACTGTGGAGGAAGAATGTAGAAATATAAAATCTAGATGAGAGAAGTGGGGATCGGGACACGCGTGTGGTGGATAAAACACAAGAGAAAAAAAAAAGGAAAAGAAACGTACGGATGCAAGGAAAGATAAAAAAATAAAAGAATAAAAAATCACAATTAAATATTACTATAATATTTTCACAATGTTTCACAATAAATTTTAAATAATAGATTGTTATTAGTTAATATTGGTGAGTAAAAAAATAATTTCAATAGTAAGTTTAAATTAAAACTATTAACAATTTTTTACATAAATTTTATTGTGAAAGTATTGCTAAAAATGTTGTAAATTTCTTCACTGCTTCCGGAGTTCTTTTCTGCTGCCGTGCTTTGCTGTCAAAACTTAACATATAAATTATGTAATGCTTGCTTGCTGTCAAGCACTACCTTCTTGAGTTTTATTATTTGTTTAACTTTAACAATTTTTAAATGGTTTGACACATTCAGACCTAGCTTTTGACTTTTTTTTTTTTTTTTATTCATAATAAATGGTGAATAGTGACTATTTAAATGGGCTTGGGAAAAAAATGATAGGCAATCAAATGGGCTTGGTCACGAGCAAATAAACTTATTTGTCTCTTCACTATTTTATTGGGTTTCATAAAATAAAAATTATTGGGTACTAAAGTGTGTTTTGTCATGATTTAAAAATAATTTAGAAACTCAATAGCTATTGTTTTTTTTAGAATTTAATAATTTTATTTGTATTATGAAAGTTATTTTATAAAAAATACTATCTATATTTGTTTTTGACTATTTTAGTTAATTTTTCTATTTTTTATTAATTTAATGTTTTTATATATATTTAAAATAATTATTAAATTAATTATGACGTCATCACGGTTCGACTCCGGTTCGACCTCGGTTCGACCTCAAAAACCTTGAACCTCTCTCTTTTACAGTTCAATAAACGGTCCGGGTCTGAAAACCTTGCTTGATTGTACGTTTGACAAATTGAAAAAAAACAAATGTCACTAAGAAAGCCATTAGATAACGATCTTTTTTTTTTTTTTTTTTTGGTCCAGCTCGTCATTAATGTGAGGTTAATCAAATGCTTGATTAAGTTCGTTGAGACCAAAGGCCTGTTTGTTGGTTGAGAAAAAAAAAAAAAAAACATGAAATCAAAAGGGTTGTTTGTTTGCCGAGAAAATGAAAGAAAAGAGGGGAGAAAAAAAAAAAAAAAAACTCAAAAGCTAAGCCTAGATCAACAGTGGGTTCAACTGGTGGTGGTTGTCGAATATTAGGACCATGAATGATGTAGTTAGTCACTTCAAAGCCTAGATCAGCGGTGGGAGTTCGAACTCCGGTGATGCTACAACTTGGTTGAGACTTGAGAGATCTTCTTCTCTCTCTCTCTCTCTCTCTCTCTCTCTCTCTCTCTCTCGTTTAGTTTCTCTTTTTCTCTCTTTCTTTTGAGAGAGCTTTAACCTATGATGTCCGTTTCTGATAATAACTCTTTATTATCAGACCAAAACACTAATCAGTTTTTGGTGTAAACAGGAATTGAACTTTAGATCTATTATTTAACTATCTGAGACTTTACCAATTGAGTTAACTGAAATCTACATCTCTCTCTCTCTGTCTCAATTGGTGCAATTGAATATTTTTTATTTACACGCGCGTGTTATGTGAGTGACTAACTTCTCTTTAAATGGCAATCTAATAAATGTTTCTATTTGGCACTTGTATAAAGTTTAATGAGTAAATTGATTAAAATAAGAGTTAAGCGGGTGTAATAGCCATCACGCTAAAGTTCAAGAGGTTCCCAACAAATATAGAGATTAAGGGCATGTTTGGTAGACTGCAATAGGCGTTGTAATGTAACAGTTATTCCTATGGTTTAGTTATTCTTTAGTTTGGTTATGTTTTTATTACAAGGAATAGTCATTCCTTATGAATAGCTATTCTTCAAAATAAAGAATAATTATTTCTCTTTAAAAGGTTGTATTAGCTATTTCTTAGTAAGTGCAATAATTTCAAAACTTAATATATTTCCAAATAAACAAACTTTCTATATACATCTAACAATTATAAATATAAAAAATCATAAAAAATAACATATATCTCTTTTAAATTTAAAAATAACAATTTTTAAGGAAATATAATTATATGAGTAAGATATTTCATAAAATAAATATTAAGTTTCATTCTAATATTATAACTTACAACCAAACTAATGAATAGGTTTAGTTATTACATTACAACACACTTTATTACTAGTAATACAGATTACAATAAATGTCGTAATCTTCATTCAGTGTACCAAGCGTGCCCTAAGAATTTTTGGTGGAGTCGAGGGTACAATTCATTAGCCCCTTAAACCCCCTGCTCCGCCATTGGAACGTAGTAGGTGCATTCTAGAGAACCAAACCAATAATGACTATGAAGATTGACGCCTCAGCCCCCAAGAAACTGATGAGTGATGATTTCTCTCTCTAAAACTTGCCAAGTTGGATCACCTCGCTTTCGAGGATGTGCTTTATAGGTTTACCTTTGTCAAAAATTCTCACTAATGACAAAAAAGAGGACCCAAGAAAGAACCAATAGGGTGCATGCATCCTATGCGATTTTTCCTTGTTTTTTCATTTTATAGAAGTCGGTGTGCCCTTTGAGTATTTGATCACAGCGATTAATTTCCACTGTGCCCTTTGGCAAAATTACGATTCGAATATGCGCTATGGGGCAAAACGGAGATTTCCGTTTTCTACTAGTCAAGATTGATCAATGATCACTGCAGAGCAGGTTGAGGACTCTCTTCCTTGGAAGATCAACCTCTTTAATTTCCTCCATGTACTGATTACTCGTATCGTTTTTTTTTGACATTTGTGAACATCAGGGTCCCAACATGCAGCAGAATAGGTATCTCTCTTCTTCTATAGAACAGTAGGTCTTTCTCTCTGATCTCTCTCCTATATATAGTCATGACTCATAACTCATATCCTTTATCTCCAGAAAAAAACATAGCCCTAGCTCTAGGATTCTCTCAGATTCAGTTTTAATGGGACGTTCCATGCCCAAGCCTTTCTCATACGTCCCTCCTCCTCTTAACGGGTAACAGTATTAGCTATATATAGTACGTTATTCACTCTTTTTTTAGGTCTCCTGTTTTTGATAATTTTTTTTTTAAATTTTTTAATAGGGAAGAAAAGTTGCTTATGCACCTTGAAATTGCTGCGCAAATAGTTTACCTCCTGATCCTTATTGTTGCGCTTATTTTCGGACTACGCAAGTGCAAACGTAATTCCAGACCCAATTTTATTGGTGGTGGGCAAGGCCAAACGCCTGTTAGTCTCAGCTTTACTAGCGATGACGGCGATGATACCAGCAGTGGCCAAATCGCTATGGGTCCAACTTCCCTAGTTGTGAATGCCACGATGGCTTTCTAAGAACAATTATATATGTTCGTGCATGAAGTAAATTAGTAAAAGTTAATAATCAGGGTTGATTGTCCTTCGACTTCGAGGGCCACCACACCCCTATTTGCTTACCACCGATCACACATATTCCATTGGAATAAGATTTAAAAATAGATTATGGTGGCTTACGCGTAAGGTGGTAGTCAAGTTGGGAGTATTGTAAAATAGTTGTGACCTTAACTTTCTCCACTAGGGTTAGGGTATCAGGTTTTAAAGCCTTTTCTCATTTTCTGTATTATATTGAAATGTGGTAGCTAACTCTCTGTCTAATTAAATAATTTTTATTGGGTACATGCATGTATTATTTGATTATGCTATGAGCTGATCTATTTTTGACTGAGCTATGAGATCTAATCTAAATCGGCCAAATCATCATCCAAATTCCAGTTGTGAATATATTAAGACAGTTTTTGTTTGATTATATATATAAAGAAAGAGACAGTGCAGTCTGGAGTTGTTGGATGTTTATTCTTTGATCTATTTTAAATTGAGAGGATCTTTTTCTGCAAAAGAATATAAGCGCTAGTGACCAACTAAACTAGTTCTATTTTTGGGTCAGGGCGTAAAAGGGCTTAAGCTTGAAATAAATTTGGTTAGGACTGAGCCTAAGGAGAGTTAATTCTTATGGATTGTGCAATGTGGTTGAAGATGTGAATTTTATTGTGGTTAAATCCTTCCCCTCCCCTTTTTAAACACCCTCAAACTAGCTACACTCTCATGTGGTGGTTTGTGCGAAAATTCAAAGAATTAAAAGAAAAAAAGAAGAGAAAAAAAAAAGAAAAAAAAGAAGAAGGAAAAGTGTCAAAAAGAAGAAAATAAAAAGGGTTCTCGTCAAATTTTGAGAAATGAAATGTAAAGGAGTACTGCTTTGAAGAAGAAGAATTGAAAAAAAAAAATGTTGAATGGAAACTCTAAAAAGAGTTGACATTCTGATAAATCTTGAAAACACTTCTTATTATTTACCATTACCCATTTTTATTTCATGTCCTAATAAAGTTCTTATTTGATCTTGAAGATGGGGTAGTCCAGATATTGATATGACTGTATAAAAAGTGTGGTATAAATTCTTTTTGGCATCCTTTCATGAGACTACTTGTTCTTTCTTGATTAAGTGTTTTTCATGTGATTTATATGTGAGATGTTTGATTTTGCTTACATTATTCCGCTCACATATATTGTTGAGAGTGTTACACCTCATTTCAGAGTGATTTCATTTGTTGAGTGATAACACCGGAAAGATTTGAGTTGAAACATACTTTCAAATAGAGATTCGAGTCAAGTTTATTCTAAAACTAAGAGTATGTTTGGGTTGGCTATCACTTTTCACTCACATTGAGTTTTGATGGCATGAGAAATTTCTTTAGTATTTGTTGAGTTTTTGAACTTGAACTAATCCTCTTTGCAAAAGGCAATTGAAAAAAAAAAAAAAAAATTTTCTGTGTTTTGTTTATTTTAGTATTCATTCTCAGAATTTTGTGGGTACATTCCCTGCAAACTCTCACGAGACTACAACTCGTCCACTAGTGTAAGCTAGGGGTTTAAAGGCTTGTTGCATACGCTAAATGCAATCGAAAATTCCAGCGAAAGTGGATTAGTTAGGATTTCCTTTTTCTTTGTTTTTAATTTCTTTGTTTTGTTTTACCCTTTATTAGTTTTGCTCGAGGACTAGCAAAATGTAGGTTTGGGGGTATTTGATGTGCACCGATAATAGTTTAATTTTGCATATTTATATCACTACTAAAAAGTATTATCATACTTATTTTGAGGTAATTCATGCATTTTATATTTGGTTTTGGAATAATGTTGAATAATCAATTTTGTGCTTAATTGAATCTTATTGCGTGAATTTATCTTTTATAGGAGAATGGAATTAAATAAGTGGATTTGTGCAAAGTAGAAAGCTAATGGACTTTAATTTTACAAGGGCCATGATGAAGTTAAAAAAAGGCCAACCCAATTAAATTTAAGTCCAATTGGAGTAAGGAATCAAAGGAAATTTGCACCAAATCCAAGTCCAATTCGGATTAGGATTCTAGCCTGCACATCAGTTAGTATTTTTGGCATAACTTTCGGTTCAGATGTCCAATCGAGATGATTCAAGTTGGGCTGGAAAGTTAACTTAAAGTGCTACAACTTTGTAGTTTACCAAAAGTCCAAATTCTGACGTTAAATAGGCCAAAATCGTCGGTTAAATGAAACCTAAAAATCTGAGATTTTCTCCAAACGGGAATTTAACTTGTAATAGGATTCCTTGACCTATTTAAAGGCTTTTTAGGACAAAATTCAGGGAGGCTAGTGCTAGGGCTGAGATGCAAAACAGATAATTGGAGCAAGAGGCAGTGTCGCATGTGGCTTCTCTGTAGCTTTTCTCCATGATAGCATTGTGACTATTTCTTTCTCTATTTTATTTCTCTATTTTAATGTTTAGTATTTTATTCTTGTGTTTTATTTCAATTATCATGAGTAGCTAAATTTATAATTAGGGTTGAGGATGAAACCTTGTTAAGGATTATCAGTAATATTTATGTGATTTGATTTTTCCCACAATAATTGTTCTTTAATGATTTAAATTGTTCTTGCTTCATATCGATTGATTAAGATGAGATTCTAGATATGAGTTCAATCATGTTTTTCTCATGATTTAGGATTTGTCTTAATTAATTGAATGCTTGGTTTATTAATTCTTAATTATAAAATTGGATATCGCTTGTGATTTGTCTGTCAATGGATACAATTTATGATTTGATTTTTAGAATTGGATATATCTTGTGATTTGTTTGGCTACGGATACAATTGATGATTTGATTTTATACTTAAGAAGCGAAGAAGAACATGCTTTAGATTTTTAAACATAAGGATTTTAATGATGATATTTTCCATGATAGCAAGATTGATTTCTAGATTATCATGCAGTGGTTGGGAAAAATTAATGATCATAAATATATGCTGATATGACTTATAAGGCGGATTCCAAAACCTTAATTCCTTTCCCTTGATTGTTTACATCTTTTTACTGCTTTATATTATATCTTTTGCTTAGTTTAACTATTTGCTTAATTTTATTATTTGCTTAGTTTATTTAATCTTAGAAAAACCAATTTTCATTAAACTAGATTAGGATTAATTTGGTTAAGGTTTAATTAATTTTCCTACGTTCATTCAAGTCCTTGTGGATTCGACCTCGTTCTTGTCAAACTATACTTCGGTACGGTTCGTACACTTGCGAGTACTTTAAAATTTCATATTTGAAGCATGTGTTGTCTTTGCAAACATATGCTTTTGGGATTTTGTATTTAATCTGCATCTTCTCGCCACTTGCGGATGTCAATCTTTCCCTAGTTTTCTTAAAATATTTAGAGGGAATAATTCCTTCCTGGATATAGTTGAGATCAACACCTGAGTCAATTAAGGATACTACCTTAAACTCAAAGTCTTTACTAATTACAATTCTAATTATAGAATGCCATTTTTGGAAATTAATCCTACTCATGGTTTCTTAGAACTTTTCATTACTGGGTTGTCCTTCCTGAACCATATCTGCTGTAGGGTTGATTGTTTCATCTTCATCATCAGAAGGGTTTTGGGATGAGGGAACTTCCTCATTGCCTTGATGAGAAGTATCTTCCAAAATTTTAACTCTTTGGGTCAAGGAGACTGTTATCTACCCTAAGAATGGTCAATTCTTGTTTAAGGGTTCTAACTTCAGATTTGGTTTCTCTAATCTCATGCTGGAGGTCGTTAACAATAACTTCCTTTTTAGTAAATCTATTGTAGATTTTCTCTAAATCAACTTTAGGTTCCTGGATCCTTGGTTTGGGTTTACTGTTTGCCCTAACTTAGGTTTCATGGAACATACTAAGTTTTTGAGCTTTAAGGATCAAGTCCTTAATTTCTTCTATAAGATCAAGGAGGAGTTCTTCTTGCTTACTAAGAACATTGACCTCACAAGGGGTTTTGTGAACAACAACGGTTGGTTAGCTAGATTTGACAACTTCTTTGGTCCAGTTAGTGGGGACACAAGTCTCCTTGTGCCAATCAAAATGATTCTCAAAATACTCAAAGAAAGGAATATTGCTAGATATCTCTTTCATGAATGCTTTCCAAGCATTAAGAACTTCAACATTTTGTTCTTTGGTATGGTTGGCTTTATAGGCTTCTCTCTTCACTCGGTTCTTTTCTAAGTCAAATTCTTTGCCTAAGGCATCCATATCAGGTTCAAAATCTCTTTTTAAAACTTTGAGGTCAAAATCTTGATATGGGTCCTCCATATCAGTTCTTGAAGGGGATTCTATTTTTTAATTGTTGTCATCATCCTGATCAACAACTGAGTCCTGTTTGGCTGTGTAGCAAGGTGTACTAACTTGGGATCTAGTCCTAACACCTTGAAGTTCAGGGCCTAAATCTCTACGGGACCTTGGGAAAGGGACTAAAGGTCTGGAAGAACTACACTGGGAAGCAGGCTTATCTATAAGGAAGATAGGTGACTGCCTAGGGGTGTGAATAGGCTGAAGATCAATTGGGGATCTGGGTCTGTAATCATGTAAAGGTGTTCTAAACCTAGGTGTGAATCATCTGCTAGCTGCTGGACAAAATCTAAGTTAGGATTCTAGTCTGGGTTTTGGATCTGGAGAAGATAATTCTCATTCTCTAGAGTCCAACTGGATGGGAAATCTACTTTTGACCATTTCAGGATTCTAGGTACCTAAATCTTAGCATTGACATTGGTTTGGATGAGTAGGGTTTCACCTAACTTTTTTCTATCAAGTGCTCCGACATTCAGGTTGGTCCTACAACACTTATAATAGATTCTGTATATCAAGGCGATTTGGCTGGCTCCCTGCACCATGAGGGTACCATAAGACTTGATATTGAGGGTAAGAACCTTCATGATATGCTCGTCATGGAGGTCAACTGCAAAATTGGGGAAACAATTGAAATGAACTGGTCCACCACTTAGACTGGTTTCTATAGTTCCTAAGAGGCTGTCATTAAATCTTATATGACGAGTATCTCTAAGGACTAGAAGGATTGAACTGTTTAACCCTTCTCTGATGAGAGGTTTAACTCCAACCTGGACTAAACCTATGTGAAGGAATTTGTGTCCTTGCTTTCTGTGGGCTTTAATCTTTTCAGGGCTAAACAGGTAGCATGTTTCAAATGGTTTTCTAAAACCATAAGCTTGTTCTATGGTTCTAACATGGTAGTTTGTCTTGAAGGCCTTCTTCAAGTTCCGTTAAGACCTGTAGATCTCATTGGTTGAAACTTTAGGGATATTCCAATCTCCTAACTTTAGATCTAGATCAGATAAATTATATTCTTCACTATTAATGGTTCCATTTTCTTGTGGAATCTCAGGGAGTGATGAAGATCTACTATACAGGTTGGTAGAGGAGTTACTTCTAAACAACCTATTCATCATTCTACAAAAGTTGATTAAACTAAACAATTATAACCTAGTTATCTCTATCTCCAAATAACTAAATCTAACCTTTGATCCGAGACAAGGTATTCTAACAAAAGACAAGATGCCTTCTTAATGCACAGTATAACCTCCAACTGCCACTAACCTTTCCACTGAGGGACCACCCTAAACGACTCACTCTGGCTAAAACGAGCTGACTAACACAATCCAGATTGGATACCGTGGTCTAATTGGGCTATTGGCCAACATTGATTGGGTCTTACGCATCTCAAACAGTCCACACCTGCAACAGACTATGGGGCTAAACACAGAGATAAGAAAACACAGATAATTTTGGTGATAACTGGTCAATTCAAGCAATTAACACAGGGGGGATAAATAGAATGAAAGAAGAAACTCAGGGCCAACGGCATATATAATAGAAGATCACGAAATAGTAACAAACGAAGAAATAAATGAATGGGAATGGAAGAGTTATCAGGAAATAGATCCAAAAGATAATATGAATATCACAATTTAACATAAATATAATGAAAATAGTGCAATTATGATTGATAACTATGGCGGTATAACCTGCCAACTTATGATTGAAAATAGAATGTAACTTACAAATTGATCGGCCAAACTTAGCTCTGATACCAAAAGAGGGGTAAGTTACAAGTGGAAAAGTTACAAGCGGAAGGGGGTCAGATGCCGACTGGGGCTATTTGATTACAAGACTGAGGCCGACTGGGGCCATATGGTTACAATTGTAAGACTGATTGGGGAATTACAAATGTAAACTGGGGTTTCCATCTGATTACAAGTATTAGGTTGTAATGGGAATGGGAGGTAACTAAGAAAAGGGGGTAAGTTACAAGCGGAAGGGGGTCAGATGCCGATTGGGGCTATCTGATTACAAGACTAAGGCCGATTGGGGCCATATGTTTACAATTGTAAGACTGATTGGGGAATTACAAATGTAAACTGGGGTTTCCATCTGATTACAAGTATTGGGTTGTAATGGGAATGGGAGATAACTAAGACTCTTCCTTAGAATTGGACCTGCCGAAGAATGAATCAGAAGCTCCCTTATATAGGCTGGAGGAGAGCTTTGGATTCCTTGATGATTGTTGAAAATCTGGAAGGTAAAATGCTTTTACTGAGGTGAGAACCTTTTCCACTGAAAGCAAATAGTACTTCTGGATTATTGTGTCGGGTACTGTTCATGAATAGTGATTGGTATTGTTCATGAATAGTGTCTTGTCTTTTGTCTATTTTTGTCGGCTAAGTGCAGGTACTATTCATCAATAGTGACTGGTGCTGTAGAAGAATAGTAACATGTCCTTTTGAACTGTTCTGAATAGTGGCTGGTGCTATCCAGAATATTTCAATCGCTGTCTAACCTGTAGGCATCATTCCGATCCTAGGAATCTTGGAACAACAGTTCATTAGGATCGAAATTAGCTGAGGCTTCTGAGGAGACTGGAAAGACCTTTTCCCGAGACTCTAGCTGTTCTAACTGGAGGAGCAATTGCTGGGCAAGATCCTTTAATTCCTTGCTAGATTTTCTGGTGATCTGGACGGAGTCTAGGCTAAATTGAGACCTTGTGATTGTAGCAATAACCCTCTGAACTGGAGGAGGAAAATCCTTATGAATTTGACTGATGATGGGGTCAATCATAAGACTATCCCACCATTTGACTGAGAATTCCCTGTTTAACAGGTTGCTATGGATCGCATAATTCCATATACTAATCCAATGGATCCTATACCTAGATGTCATGTGTAGGATGATCGGAAATTGAGAATTATGGTTTGTGAACTGGAGTCTTGAGCTGAAGTATCTGAGGGCATCTTAAAGGGGTTCAGGCCAAATTTGGGAAACTGGCCCAAACATTTCCCACCACTTGAGGAACCACGAAGGGATTTGACCATGGAATTTCTTGTCAATCATTAAAAACCAAGAATGGTCAAAATTCTTGTTTTGATAAAAAAGAACTTTTTCAAATGCATCCATGTAGTCGTAATAACTATAATGGAAATCTGAACCTGTGAGAGACTTAAGACCTATGAGTTTCTTTAGTAAGGAGGGGTGCTTTCCCCAATCTTTGCTGCTGAAAAAACCTGTGATGATAAACTTGTGGTAGAGGATTACTGAGGGGTCCCTTTTGTTCATAATGTTTTCTACACGAGTAGACTCTTCCTGGATAAGGATACTCCTGTAGTACTTGATATTTTTCTCTGGGTGCTTTGGGATGTAGTGCCTTCCTTCTGGCAGTACTTCCAATGCGAGAGCTAAAGGATCTTTTGAATGAACTATATGGGGTTCAATATAAGAGATATGCTAGACAAAGGGCTTCTTGAAATAAGGAGACCTGTTTCTTCTGAATGGAGGCTGGGATGATCTTTGGGACTGTATGGGGCCAAAGGGGTCATCTACTATGTAAGGAGTGATTGTTCTGGGAGCTGGTGATACTAAGGCTGAGCTATAACTGGGTTAGGTTGATCTTTCGTAGTTTGGTCTTGGGATGGTAGAAACTACAAAACGGTTGGCTATTGATGCTGGGGAGGCTGGTACTAATTGGCCAGGGTTCTTTGCCTGACATGGTACTACTTGTGGTTTGCTGTTTAGGCAACTTTGGGGGTTAGGGTTGTACGGGTTTTTTCCCGAACATCTTGGTTTGGACTCTGCAAAAATTCATGGGTAAGGAAATCAGGGATACTATTTTGAGTTCCTTTTATGAATTCAATGTCAAAGTCAAAAACTGAAAGGATGGCTTGCTATCGCGCAAAAATTTGTTTTGAAGCAATGTTTTGAACATCTTTTTCTAAAACATGTTTTGCAGATAAACAATCGATCCTTAGTAAAAGCTTTTGATTCAAAAGATCACTTTGAAATTTTGAAATGCATAGTACTATAGATAAAATTTCTTTCTTAATAGTACTGTAATTTTTTTGAGTGGGAGTCCAAATTCTTGAATGGAAATAGACTATCTGTTCCGGAGAATTAGGATTAGCACGCTGAAGAAGAATGCCACCATAACCTATGTTAGAGGCATCTGTCTGAATAATCTTGAAGGAGGTGACTGAGGGAATTCCGAAACAAGGGAGTGTCTTGACATATTTTTTGATGTTCTGAACAACTATGGTATGAGCAGGAGTCCAAGGGGATGGATTAGTTTGAAGTCTATCAAAGAGGGGTTTGCATTGCTGTCTAAGATTTTGATAGAATTCTGAAATATAATTGAGAGATCCTAGAAATTTCTGAAGTTGGGTTTTATCTAGGATTTCATCAGAAAATTTATCTGCAAACTGAATGGCTCTATATATAGGTTTGATGACACCATGTCTTATATCAAATCCTAAGAATCGCACACTAGTTCGGAAGAGTTTGACCTTGGGGGCTGAAACAACAAGACCATTGAGTTTGATAGTATGGAGGAAAGCATGTAGGTGCTTCCAATGTTGTTCTAAGGATTCTTAAAAGATAAGTACATCATCAATGTACACAATTGCATGACTGGAGAATGGATTAAAAATCGCATTCATGATGTTCTGGAACTTAAAAGGAGCATTTTTGAGACCAAAATGCATTACATTCCATTCATAATGACCAAAGGGTGTGGTGAAGGTTGTTTTGTACCTATCAGACTCTCTAATTTGTATCTGCCAAAAACCACTCTTCATATCAAACTTACTGAAGATTACTGCCTTACAAAGCCTATTGACTAAGTCCTTTTTGTTTGGAATTGGGTACCTGACCCATTCTAGGACTTTGTTAAGAGGTTTGTAGTTGATGACTAGTCTAGGTACACCTCTCTCAATCTCAGCATTTTTCTGAACATAGATGACTAGACAAGACCATGGTGACCTAGACATGGGATATCCTTTTCAGTAAAACCTTTGACATAAGGGAGGGCTACCTCATGCCTTTTTCTATGCCAAAATGCTGTAGGTAGATCAGAGCAGATTTCCTGTTTAAGTTTATCTTCAAACTTTGTGATCTCTTTTTGGATGTTTTTACTAGCCAGTCGTTCTTCAAATTTCTTGTATCTTAAATCATCCTTAAGATATTTGACTTGTTGTGTTTTGGCCCTAATAAGATTTAAGGTTTTAGAGATGGAGTTTTCCTAGAGACAACTAATATCTCTTGGTTCCGGGCTTTTAAAAAACTTAAACTTAACTGGATGGCCAAAAGGGTGGGTAGTGATTCCTTCACTATCCGTAATAAAGGGGTATAAAAGATACATGAATGGATTTCCTGGGATAACTTTATCTGCCATATTTTTAACTAAGACAAATGTGGTTTTGAAGCATGTGTTGCCTTGGCAAACATGTGCTTTGGGAATTTTGTATTTAATCTGCATCTTTCCGCCACTTGCGGATGTCAATCTTTCCCATGTTTTCTCAAAATATTTAGAGGGAATGATTCTTTCTTGGATACAGTTGAGATCAGCACCTGAGTCAATTAAGGCTACTACCTTAAACTCAAAGTCTTTACTAATCATGATTTTGACTATATAATGCCATTTTTGGAAATTAATCTTACTCATGGTTTCTAAAAACTTTTCATTACTGGGTTGTCCTTCCTGAACCATATCTGCTGTAGGGTTGATTGTTTCATCTTCATCATCAGAAGGGTTTTGGGATGAGGGATGATGAGAATGGAAATTGGCATATATTTCTCCCTTAATGTTTAGTATTTTATAATTATTTGGTGCCTAAATGTACTCATTATTCTTGTATTTTGATTTAGGGTGCAAATGGAGGCATTAAGTGCAAAACGTAGCTAATTGGGCGATTCTGGACAGCTTTGACATCTCTTTGTAATCTTGGCATAACTCTCTCATCTGAGCTCCGATTGAGATGATTCAAGATGCTATGGAACGCTAAGACAAAGATCTACAACTTTCATGTTTTGCATTTTGAGAGATACGGGCCGCATCAAGGTCGAAATTGGGCTTGAAGTTGCTGCACCTGCACTGTTGACGTTCTGGAATGTTCCTTTGCCTACAATTCTGATTTGCAAATCTGATGCAATTTATTTTTGGAAGCTTCCAGATCTGATGCATGAAAATTCCAAGCTGAAAAACACCACTTTCTTAGTTATATTAGGGCTTTGTTTTATTTTTAATATTTTTCCTTAATTAGTTAGATTTGAATATTATTATTTAGAATATTTTTAGGAGATTTTGTAGGCTTGGGAAAGGGGGAATTAACGTGTAAAACAGGGAGGAGAAATCAGAATCACACACACGCCTCTCTCTCTCTCTCCCCTCTTCTCTAATTTTCTCTTTCAAGTTTTCTGTCATGGCCCTGCGTGGCTAAACTTTTATACTTGGTCGAAGGAAACTGAAGCCTCGGAATCAATAAAACTGTGAGATCTAATTTGTTTTTATTGTTCAATCTATGCTTTGAATATTGGACGTTCTTCTATGCCTATTTTCATGATTGTCTCGTTTAATTACTAGGAGGCCTACTAGTTTATTATTCGTTGCAATCTACTGCTAGGTTAGATATCAAATCCGTAATTGTTTGATCTCTCTAATTTGTGAAGCAACCAAGATTTAATGATTTGCTGCGTCAGAAATTATTAGATCTTAGGAAGAACGCACAACTAAATTAAATACAACCGCTTGTGCTTGTTTTGTTTAGTTTCACCGATCTCTCTAATTCTTAAGGCTGTTACTAGATTAAACCTTTAGCGCTTGTCTTGGGTTGTTTAGTAGTTAGGGTTAATTAGATCGTTTGTTTTCTAATTAACTGTAACTAAGAAGAGATAGGGAAATAATTCCAACGGTGAATATTCAAATTGTGAATTGATATATATTTGCATCGATGATCAGTTGTGAAATTCCGGTGGTGGATGTTGACTTAGACTAAGGTTTGTTCTTTTGATTGATTTCGATATTTTAATTTGAATTATTCCTTAGTTGTTTTTCTTAAAATTGTTTTTATTATACTCAAACCCCCCCCCCTCCTTGTTCACGTGGCATAAAACTAGGTTAGACACTCTCCGTGGGAATGATCCTTACTCACACTACTACATATATTTTTAGGAGTATAGGTTTTATTTTTGGTTGCCTGCGACAGCACACCAAGGGACTTTCCTCATTGCCTTGATGAGAAGTATTTTCCAAAATTTTAACTTTTTGGTCAAGGAGACTGTTATCTACCCTAAGAATGGTCAATTCTTGCTTAAGGGTTCTAACTTCAGATTTGGTTTCTCTAATCTCATGCTGGAGGTCATTAATAGTAACTTCCTTTTTGGTAAATCTGTTGTAGATTTTCTCTAAATCAACTTTAGGTTCCTGGATCCTTGGTTCGGGTTTATTGGTTGCCCTAACTAAGGTTTCATGGAACATACTAAGTTTTTGAGCTTTAAGGATCAGGTCCTTAATTTCTTCTATAAGATCAAGGAGGAGTTCTTCTTGCTTACTAAGAACCTTAACCTCATAAGGGGTTTTGTGAACAACTAGGGTTGGTTGGCTAGATTTGACAACTTCTTTGGTCCAGTTAGTGGGGACACAAGTCTCCTTGTGCCAATCAAAATGATTCTCAAAATACTCAAAGAAAGGAGTATTGCTGGATAAACTAGGGAAAGATTGACATCCGCAAGTGGCAGGAAGATGCAGATTAAATACAAAATCCCAAAAGCACATATTTGCCAAGACAACACATACTTCAAAACTACGTTTGTCTTAGTAAAAAATATGGTAGATAAAGTTATCCTAGGAAATCCATTCATGTGTCTTTTGCACCCCTTTATTATGGATAGTGAAGGAATCACTACCCACCCTTTTGGCCATCCAGTTAAGTTTAAGTTTTTTAGATGCCCAGAACCAAGAGACATCAATTGTCTCCAGGAAAACTCCATCTCTAAAACCTTAAATCTTATTTGGGCCAAAACACAGCAAGTCAAATACCTTGAAGATGATCTTAGATACAAGAAAGTTGAAGAACGACTGACTTGTAAAAACATCCAAAACGAGATCAGAACGTTTGAAGAAAAACTTAAACGAGAAATTTGCTCTGATCTACCCACAGCTTTTTCTCATAGAAAGAGGCACGAGGTAGCCCTCCCATATACCAAAGATTTCAATGAAAAAGATATCCCAACAAAAGCTCGACCTCTCCAGATGAACCAAGAACTCATGGACATTTGTAAAATTGAGATAAAGGATCTCCTTCAGAAAGGAATCATCAGAAATTCTAGGTCACCATAGTCTTGTCCAGCCTTTTATATACAGAAAAACGCAGAGATTGAAAAAGGTGTTCCCAGATTAGTCATAAATTACAAACCTCTTAACAAAGTCCTAGAATGGGTAAGGCACCCAATTCCAAACAAAAAGGACTTAGTTAATAGGCTTTGTAAGGCAGTAATCTTCAATAAGTTTGATATGAAGAGTGGTTTTTGGTAGATACAAATCAGAGAGTCTGATAAGAACAAAACAGCCTTCACCACACCCTTTGGTCATTATGAATGGAATGTAATGCCCTTTGGTCTAAAAAATGCTCCTTCTGAGTTCCAAAACATCATGAATGAGATTTTTAATCCATGCTCCAGTCATGCAATTGTGTACATTGATGATGTACTTATCTTTTCAGAATCCTTAGAACAACATTGGAAGCACATACGTGCTTTCCTCCATACTATCAAACTCAATGGTCTTGTTGTTTTAGCCCCCAAGGTCAAACTCTTCCAAACTAGTGTGCGATTCTTAGGATTTGATATAAGACATGGTGTCATCAAACCTATAAATAGAGCCATTCAGTTTGCAGATAAATTTCCTGATGAAATCCTAGATAAAACCCAGCTTCAGAGATTTCTAGGATCTCTCAATTATATTTTAGATTTCTATCAAAATCTCAAGCAGCAATGCAAACCCCTCTTCGATAGACTTCAAACCAATCTATCCCTTTGGACTCTTGCTCATACCATAGTTGTTTAGAACATCAAAAAATATGTCAAGACACTCCCTTGTTTAGGAATTCCCTCAATTAACTCCTTCAAGATTGTTTAGACAGATGTGTCTGACATAGGTTATGGTGGCATTCTTCTTCAGCATGCTAATCCTAATTCTCCGGAACAGGTAGTCTGTTTCCATTCAGGAATTTGGACTCCCACTCAAAAAAATTACAGTACTATTAAGAAAGAAATTTTATCTATAGTACTATGCATTTCAAAATTTCAAAATGATCTTTTAAGTCAAAAGTTTTTACTAAGGATCGATTGTTTATCTGCAAAACATGTTTTAGAAAATGATGTTCAAAACATTGCTTCAAAACAAATTTTTGTGCGATGGCAAGCCATCCTTTCAGTTTTTGACTTTGACATTGCATTCATAAAAGGAACTCAAAATAGTATCCCTGATTTCCTTACCCGTGAATTTTTGCAGAGTCCAAAGCAAGATGTCCAGGAAAAAACACGTACAACCCCATCCCCCAAAGTTGCCTAAACAGCAAACCACAAGCAATACCAGTCAGGCAAAGAACCCTGGCCAATTAGTACCAGCCTCCCCAACATCAATAGCGAACTGTTTTGTAGTTTCTACCATCCCAAGACCAAACTACGAAAGACCAAGCCAACCCAGTTATAGCTTAGCCTTAGTCTCACCAACTCCCAGAGTAAGTATCCCATACATAGTTGATGACCCCTTTGGCCCCATATCCCAACGATCATCCCAGCCTTCATTTAGATGAAATAGGTCTCCTTATTTCAAAAAGCCCTTTGTCCAGCATATCTCTTATATTGAACCCTACATAGTTCATATAAAAGATCCTTTGGGTCTAGCAATGGAAGTTCTGCCAGAGGGATGGCATTACATCCCAAAGCACCCAGAAAAGAACATCAAGTACTATAGGTGTATCCTCATTCAGGAGGAGTCTGCTCGTGTAGAAAACATTATGAACAAAGGGAACCCCTCAGTAGTCCTCTACTACAAGTTCATCATCACAGGTTTTGTCAGCAGCAAAGATTGGGGAAGGCACCCCTCCTTGCTAAAGACACTCACAGGTCTCAAGTCTCTCAAAAGTTCAGATCTCCATTATAGTTATTACGACTACATGGATGCATTTGGAAAAGTTCTTTTTTATCAGAACAAGAATTTTGACCATTCTTGGTTCTTAATGTTTGACAAGAAATTCCATGGTCAAATCACTTCGTAGTTCCTCAAGTGGTGGGAAATGTTTGGGCCAGTTCCCCAAATTTGGCCTGAACCCCTACAAGATGCCCTCAGATACTTCAGCTCAAGACTCCAGTTCACAAACCATAATTCCCAGTTTCCAGTCATCCTACACATGACAGCCAGTTATAGGATCCATTGGATTAGTATGTGGAATTATGCAATCCAAAATAATCTGTTAAACAGGGAATTCTCTGTCAAATGGTGGGATAATCTTAAGATTGACCCAATCATCAGTCAAATTCATAAGGACTTTCCTCCTCCACTTTAGAGGGATATTGCCCCAGTCACAAGGTCTCAGTCTAGTCTAGACTCTATCCAGCTCACCGGAAAATCTAGCAAGGAATTAAAGGATCTTGCCCAGCAATTACTCCTCCAGTCAGAACAGTTAGAATCCCAGGAAAAGGTCTCTCCTTTCTCCTCAGAAGACTCAGCTAATTTCGATCCTAATTGTCAGTTCGTTTAGACCCCTTAAACCCAAACAGATTAACCTAGAGAATTAGCCAAGTGATTAACTTAGGTAATTTAATTAAATCTAAGTTAACACAAATAATCAAAAACAGTAAAGCAGCAGAAATTAAAGAACACAAAGATCTGATGACCTAGGAAAACCAAACCGGTAAAAACCTGGGGAGGATTTAACCTAGCTATCCTCAAGGTAAAACTGAATCCACTATGAAAGAATCGAAGTTTACACAATAAGACTTAAACCACTAACATCCTATTGCTACCCAAGTGTAGGAAACTTACTACCACGACCACGTGACAGCTCCGAGATCCACGGACTCCTTCTTTCTTGAATTCTTCAGCAATCCACAAGCGCACCTGCTTGTATTTCTTTAAGATCTTTGATTCTGCAACTGTTTGATTTACCAAGCTCTTGACATGAGTCTTGAGTTTGGAAACCCTAAGTGTATGTGAAGGTAAACACCTCTAGATCTCACAATGAGATTCATAAACACAGCAAAACAGAACTCTAAAAACGTGGCTAGGGTTTTCCCTTATATACTTAGGGCAAAATATAAAACTTTATACATTAAATGGACTAGGGCTAAGTTGAAAAATTCTGCAGAAAAACAATCTGCATGACTTTCGATCGATCGAGTCTAATTTTCGATCGATCGAGTCAGGCAGAAAGTGCACAGTGAATTCTGCATAAAACTCAATTCCAACTTTACATGAAGAGCCATACTTTGAGCAATTCTTACACAAGACTAAACATTGTTTTGATCATGGTTTGCCAACATTACAAATTGAAGTTCTAATACATTAGTTCCTAATTCTTAGAACCTAACAAACTCCCCCTTTGGCAATCCGTGACAAAACACAGACTTAACAAAAAACTCAAAGTTTACAAAATGAAACAGCCCATTACAAAAATAAAAAGCCACTTAAACAATTCAACCTAACTACTATCTAACAGTTGCAAAATAGACAGCAGCACGACTGAATCAACCTGTATATTCCTGTAACACTTAACAAACACATAAACGCGTGTGTGGAAAAAAAACAAGAAATATATAAAAATATCTTCTTGATTTCACATGACACAAAATAAAGACAATATCATGAATAATATCATAAATATAGATCAATAAGCAGAGTAGCATAGTGAAACAAGAAACATTTATATAAAAATGTATCTCAACAAAATATCTCCTAAACAAGAGCTAAAAATGAAATACACAGTGAAGCGCCTAGATACAATCTAATAACTCCACAAGCTCCGCAGTATCACTACTAAGTACAAAACTCCCCCTAAAATGAAAATCTCCACAAAAATCTCCTAGATACAGAAGAACTACACAATAAAATGCACTCCCCCTTTTTGTGACGAATTGCCAAAGGGCACTCACTCATCATCAAAAGGAGGTGGAGGAGAATGACGAGAACTCGCCAAGTCCGCTCGCAATGCACATAGCTCATCAAGGATGTCCACCAATAACTGACCATGAGCCGCCTGAACGGTCACGACAGTATCCAGAGTCCGACGAAGGTCAGAAACCTCATCAAACGGTGGAGGAACATCAGCAGCACAGCAACAGCAGGATCAGAAGACGTCCCAGCTGCAGTAGTATCTGTAGAAGAAGAAGGGGGTGGAGTGACACCGGAAGGCTCTACCCTAGGACGCTTAGAGCTAGCTCGAAGTTGAGCAGCCCTTTGCCTCAAAAAGGTAGCACCTATAGGAGCAATAACTCGAATAGGCTCAGACGCAGGAAAATCACCTAAACCAAGAAAAAGGAGAATCCTATGAATAAAAACAGGAAAGAATAACGCATGAGCCGTAGAACTAGACCGATGAATCTCGTTCAAAGAACGAAGAAACTAATGAGGAAAACTGATAGGAGCATCAGTAACCAGGGCATACAAAAACACACATCGCTCAAGAGGGATGGTGTGGACATGAGAAATAGGCCACAAAGAATGACACGCTATCCTAAAGAAAAGATAGTGAAGCTCGGAAAGCTCAGCAGAAGTGATCCGAGGATCATAACCCCACTGGATAGAAGACCCAGTGATGTATGACAGCACGTCATCAAGAGGTGGAGACTCCTCATAAGGAAAAACGGGATGGTCAACAATGGGCACCCCAAGAGCATCAGACACAACCGTAGGGGTAATGCGATACTCTACACCTCGTAACCAAACCTTAACTAAGGTGTTGGTATCATAGATGTGGATAGAGAGGTTCGAATAGAACTCTCTAATCAAGGTGGCAGGAGGAGGAGGATGCTCATACTCGAGCAAAGATAACCAACCTCGACGCTCAAAGTTACGTCTCACCTCAAGATCTACCTCATCTAGTATGACCCTACGCTCAGCCCAGATATGACGCCTAAGGTTCAGGGTCTCATAGGTCTCTTGGTTTTTCTCACTAGGGAACCACTTAGTATCAAACGAAGGTGAAAGGTCAGAAGTCTTATGGGCTCTAGTTTTCCTAGGCATGATGCTAAGAAAAGAAAAGAGAGACACAGAAAAAGAAGAGCAAAAACAAAAACTAAGGGCAGACTGTAAGTTAGCACAACACAAAATATAGAAATATCAATTCTATATGATGCATGAACAAAATATGCAAATGATGCATGAACTAATGCAGTGACAAGTTCAAATAGAATCCAAATTAACAAAATTGACTTGAGCATTAGGTTTAAATGAAAAATGCCCAATTTTGAAAAACCCAATTTTTCAAAACACAATTAATTGATAAATTGATCAACACAGCAGTCATACAACTCAATATAATGATCAAATTAATCAATCTAACAAGCTAATTTTATCAATTTAAATCAAATTGAACAAAAACCCCAAAATCCCCAATTTCAAGCCCTAGAAATTCAAAAATTCCACAAATCACCAAATTAATCAAATTAAATCACATATAGTGCTTAGATAAGGTGTCCCTACAAAAACCCATGATTCTTTTGAAAAAGAAAGAGCCAAAAATCACTCCAAAAATACCAAAAACTAAAATGGCGAAAATACCCCAAAAATGCATGAATTAATGCATGAAACATGAAAATAAAAGCAAAAGAAAGGGTAAAAATGACTTACCGGTTTTGGGAGAGAGAGATTATGCAAAAAGATTGGAGGAAAACGCCAAAAACAGCAAACAATTCTTTGACCGGTTGGTGAGGAGACAACAAGGTTTGAAAAACTTTTGAAAAGTAAAGAATCCATGTGAGAAAAGTCCTTTTAAAAACTTTAAGCCCGATTTTTGATCGATCGAAAAAACAGATTCGATCGGTCGAAAATCCTTCGATTGATCCAAAACCAATCGAGAACCGATCGAAACACACAGAGAGTTTATTGTTGTTTTAAAAACATTTTCGATCGAAAAACAGACTCGATCGATCGAAAATCTGGAAAATTGAATTTTTGAAAAATTGAAACAAATTAACTCAAAAACTCCTCAAAGCATTAACTTTTATGAAAACAATGCATGAGTATGAGATGAAATGTTTTCCAAAAACCCATATTTTCAACCCAGATCTCTCAGATTAAGCTTTTCTCATAATCTTCCTCAACCAATCAAGCAAGCAAACATGTTTTGCAACAATTTTCAGAAAATTTCAAACTTGGTTGGTCAGACCAAAAACACACACAATATTATGTACACAGTTTAGCAAAGAATAACTTGTGTAGTGTGTGCAACTAGCATAAGCAAGAGAAACATGTGAGGTGATATGCACATATTGATCAATCACAATTTCTACAAAATCCATCACATGAATTTGAAAGAGACTATTACTTAAAGAGTTACATCATATAACTCTCACATCTCCTAGAATAAAAGTTTGCAACCATGTAAGTTTCTTGATTTGCCTCATTATTCAATTTAATTGATTAGAAACTTAATAAAAGCCGGGATAATGTACACTCCAATTTTATGAATTGTGAAATTATTATAGCCCAATAATGTACACACCAATTTTAATAGAGGCTACACCTTATGTTCTTTTTGTGCATGTGCTACACTTTCTCGAGCACAAAATCTTACGATATGCACTAAGGTGTTTATGATTGGCTAGTAAACAGTGGTGAGATGGTTATTTATGCCTTTCTGAATAAGACCAAGTCCGACAATCAAAGACATAAGACTTCAAGATCAAGATAATGTGATTAACAAATATAGCATCTTCCCACACAACATGCACAACAAAACTTTAGCTAGTAAAGTGTAATAGAAATAAGTGCATCAAAGCTAAACAACGTACATACACATGATATGCAAAATTTGATTGACCAACCTTGTCTTCAGATTTAAGAAAAAAAATTGCAAAAACACAATTTGCAAATTTTTTTTTTATATATATATCAAAGAAACAAACATCCTAAAATGAAATGCATGAATGTAATGCAATGCAAATCCTAGAAACAGAGGTCACCAAAGATAGAGCAATGAAGCATAAGGACCATGTCAGACAGACTCAATTAGATTGAGCCTTTTGCATCCAAAACTTTTTAGATGCAACTCTTGCATTGGAGTTATGATTCACATTAGAATTCTGAGCAACTCCAGGATTGGAATAAAGGTTTAACCCTTTTACCAATTCACCAATAAGTACCATAGGATCATGTGCTTGGGGCACAGGTACTTTAGTTATATTTGCTCGCTTCGCAGCTTGCAACTTAAAACAATTTGGACACAAAGAACACAAAGAACACAAAGATCTGATGACCTAGGAAAACCAAACCGGTAAAAAACCTGGGGAGGATTTAACCTAGCTATCCTCAAGGTAAAACTGAATCCACTATGAAAGAATCGAAGTTTACACAATAAGACTTAGACCACTAACATTCTATTGCTACCCAAGTGTAGGAAACTTACTACCACGACCACGTGACAGCTCCGAGATCCACGGACTCCTTCTTTCTTGAATTCTTCAGCAATCTACAGGCGCACCTGCTTGTATTTCTTTAAGATCTTTGATTCTGCAACTGTTTGATTTACCAAGCTCTTGACATGAGTCTTGAGTTTGGAAACCCTAAGTGTATGTGAAGGTAAACACCTCTAGATCTCACAATGAGATTCACAAACACAGCAAAATAGAACTCTAAAAACGTGGCTAGGGTTTTCCCTTATATACTTAGAGCAAACATAAAACCCTATACATTAAATGGACTAGGGCTGAGTTGGAAAATTCTGCAGAAAAAAAATCTGCACGACTTTCGATCGATCGAGTCTAATTTTCGATCGATCGAGTCAGGCAGAAAGTGCACAGTGAATTCTGCATAAAACTCAATTCCAAGTTTACATGAAGAGCCATACTTTGAGCAAGTCTTACACAAGACTAAACATTGTTTTGATCATGGTTTGCCAACATTACAAATTGAAGTTCTAATACATTAGTTTCTAATTCTTAGAACCTAACACTAATGACCCATTGTTCCAAGATTCCCAGGATCCGAATGACGCATACAGGTTAGACAGCGAATGATAATATTCTGGATAGCACCAGTCACTATTCAGAAGAGTTCAACAGGACAGGTTACAAGACAGGTTACTATTCATCTACAATACCAGTCACTATTGATGAACAGTACCCGCACTCAAAAGACAGAAACAAACAAAAGACAAAATACTATTTATGAACAGTACCAGTCACTATTCATAAACAGTACCCGACAATAATTCAAAAGTACTATTTGCTTTCGGTGGAAAATGTTTTCATCTTAGTAAAAGCATTTTACCTTTCGGATTTTCAGCAATCATCAGGGAATCCAAAGCTCTCCTCCAGTGTATATAAGGAAGCTTCAGATTCATTCTTCAGCAGGTCCAATTCTAAGGAAGAGTCTTAGTTACCTCTCATTCACATTACAACCCAATACTTGTCATCATATATATATATAGGGTTGGGTTCAAGTTACACCCTTTTTAAACCATAGATTTTCAAAAGATCTAACGGTCAAAAAGAAAACACAATTTTTTCATCTTATTATTAAATACTTACCTAATTAATAACATCCTTATTAACTCTCTCCTAATTAATTACTTCTTGTCTCTCTTTTTCTCTCTCTTTATTTCTCTATATTTCATTTTTTCTCTACCACTTTCCTCGTCCTTTTTCATAAAATGTTCAAGCAAAAGCATTAATACCAGGAGCAGCAATTACATGCATCAGATAATTACCGCCATATTAATTTGATTGTAATTTTAATCTCTTTTATTTTTCTTGAATGAGAGAGTAAGTCTCACAAAGTTAAGAACTACCACAAACTATGGCTTTGGAGGGGCACCAACACTCTCTGAACCAGTAATCTCTGTTAGATCTATTTGCCCATTAAAACTAATCCACTTTAGAAACTGAAACTCACAAACTGAAACTCAGGAACAACAACGCAATTACAATTAATTTTCTATTACTTTTCTAATTCAAAGTTTGTTTTCAAATTTTCTCTTCCATTTTTTTCTTCTTTGGGTTTCAAGAGCTATGGGCGTCAAATATTTCCTTGCAGAAAAAATAAAAGAGAAGCTCTAGATGAAACTACATAGAGATAATAAATTAAAAAAAAAAAAAAGTAGGGTGGGGGAGAAAATAGATCCAATTTGAAAGTGGCGCAAGAGAATAGAGAGGAGGAACAAAGACTTAGAAAGAAAATGAAAACAAAGAAAGATATGGCAGACATGTACAAGGAAAGAGTGAGTAATAGTGGTAGTCTAGTAGAAGAAGATATAGGGTAAAAGAGTATTGTAAATATATATATATATATATATATATTTTTGATATTGAGTATTGTAAATATATTTGTAAAGTCTAGGGGTGTTCGCGGTGCGGTGCAGTGCGGTTTTGGGCCATTTTTAGCACCGCACTTTGCGGTGCAGTTTAGCTAAAACTATAACTGCACCGCACCTTTTTTTTACAGTCACATGTGTGGTGTGGTGCGGTGCAGTGTGGTGCGGTTAAGAGTTTGGCCAAAACCATAACCGCATTGAACCTCAATTTTTTGGTCACATATGCGATACTATGTATAAGATGCGGTTTGAAGTCGGTTTCTTACTCAGCCTAAATCTAATTTTTCCCTTCTTTTGGGCCACGTTTTAAATTATTGAGCTAGTTTTTCTTTATTTTGGGTTGGCTTTTCTAGTCAACACTTGCTAGGGTTATTAAACTTTTTTTTTTTTTTGAAAACTAGGGTTATTAAACTATTAATAATATATTTAATATTAAAAATAAATAAATAAATTAATATATAGAGAAAGCGCGCTGCGGTGCGGTTTATGCGGTTTTTTTTATTATAAAACTGCAAACAGCACTGCACCATGCGGTGTGGTGTGGTGCTGTGCACTATTACTTGCGGTACGGTGCGGTTATGCCATTTTATGGGCGGTTTTGGTGCAGTTTTTGTGGTTTGTGCACTACAAAAAATTGGACCTATAGTGGCGTTTGTGAAACGCCACTATAGGTACTAAAAACGCCACTATAGGCCCATTTGAGTTATAGTGGCATTTGCTATAGTGGCGTTTACAAACGCCACTATTGTATCGCCACTATAGACCTATAGTGGCGTTTCTCAAAAATGCCACTATAGATATGCCCTGTAGTGACGTTTGTAAACGCCACTACAGACCAATTTTTTTATTTTTGAAAAAAGGCTATAGTGGCGTTGGCCGTTTGTCAAACGCCACTATAGGGAAGACCTATAGTGGTGTTTCACAAACGCCACTACAGCAAAAAAACCACCAAAAAAAAATTTGATTACCAAAAATTAATTTTTGGTAATCAAAAGTTTTTTTTTTTACGTGAATTTTTTTTAATTGAATTAAGATTGTAATTAAATTAAAATTACAATTTTAATTAAATTAAAAGATATAATACAAAACAAAAAACATAAATAAAGAAAAATTCAAACATTATAGCTAGCCCGCCCCAACGAATTCAAAATGAAACACAAACCCACCTAAAAAAAATTCAAAATCAAATGCAACATTCACATCCAAAAATTAAAAAAAAAAAAATAGAAACTCCATCCCAACACACTCAGCCACCATAGACCAACTTGCAAAAAAAAAAAAAAATCATCAAATTAATTTTGAATTTCTAGCACTCTACTTTTTTGGTTCCATTAACAAAGATATTATCACACTTGAGATAGACCTATCAATAAATAGACCAAAACTATTATCAAAAAATAAATAGTCGAAAAAAATCATAAATTAAAAAAAAAATTGCTTACCTGCAACTATACAACCAATGGCATCAAACACCATCTACAAATTTAAACAAAATCAGTAAGCTACAACACTATCTGCAAATCCAAAACCCATAAACATTAAAGTGAAAGAAGAGTGAAAGAAAAAGAAAAGAAGAAAGATGGAGGAGTAGAGATAAGGGAGAAAAAGAAAGAAAGAAAGAAAAAATAATAAAAGAGAAAGGAAATCTGAGACTTGGTGTGGAGAGACAAGGGAGAAAAAGAAAGAAAGAAAGAAAAAAAAAAAAAAACAAAAGAGAAAGGAAGCTGAGGCTTGGCCTGGAGAGACAAGGGAGAAAAATAAAGAAAGAAAGAAAGAAGAAAAAAAAAAAAAAAACAAAAGAGAAAGGAAGCTGAGGCCTGGCATGGAGATAAGGGAGAGATATGGGAGAGTAGGGGTAGGTGGGGGGTTTTAATGTTTTTTTTTAAAAAATTTATATATATATATATATATATATAAAGAAAAATGATATATTCATAATATTTTTACAACAAATTTTAAGTGGCAGGTTATTACTAGTTGTTATTGTTAGGACAAAAAAGTAATCTTAGTGTTAGGTTCAAATTTGAATTAATAACAACTAACCACCTATGATTTGTTGTAAAAATGTTGTGGACGTAGCATCTCTCATATATATAAAAAATATATATATATATATATATAAAGACAAATGATATGTCTACAATATTTTCAAAACATTTTTACAACAAATTTTAAGTGGTAGGTTGTTACCAGTTGTTATTGTTGGGGTAAAAAAGTAATTTTAGTATTAAGTTCAAATTTGAACCAACAACAACTAAACACTTATGATTTTTTGTAAAAATGTTGTGGACGTAACATTTCTCATTTAAATATAAATATATAATAATATATACATTTAAATAAATAAATATATATATATATATATTCAAATATTATGGAATATGTTGAAGAATATCCTTGGCATATTCCATAATTTTGTTTACGCTGAAACCATTCAGTTTTTTTTTTTTTTTTTTTTTTTTTTTTTTTTTTTTTTTGTTGATGCTGGGCTATAGTGGTGTTTACGAAACGCCACTAGAGGCACTTGTAAGACCAGGACCTATAGTGGCGTTTGACAAACGCCATTATAGGTCCTACTGTTACAAGGGCCTATAGTGGCGTTTGTTAAACGCCTATAGTGGCGGTTTGGTGAACAACCCTAGTAAAGTCATTTGGCCAAAAAAAAAAAAAATACATATGTAAAAGGTTTAAATAATGAGTATGGAGAGAGAAATAAAATTGCTATTAATTAAGTGAATAATGTGTAAATCAATTAGCATTTAATGCTATTTTTTTTTCGTTAGATTTTTTGAAAATCTATGACATAAAAAAAGAGTAACTTAAACTCATTTCATATATATATATATATATATATATATTGCATAAACCTATTTTTTATTCTTTTTAAATTCCAAATTTCAATTATAAATAAAAAGATTCTCAAAAAAAAAAAAACACTTATAAATAAAAAATATTTTAAATAATTAAATAGGTACTAAGTATAATTTATGTAAAATTATGTTTTTATGTAATTATTCCAAAATTTTAGTACTTATTACCCAACTTTTATGAGGATTAAATGAAAGAATTTAAGATCATATATATTAGCCTTCATCGTTGTATTCTTTTGATTTTTTTTTAGGTTAAACAAGCATATAATATTAATTAATAGGCGGTTTTAAGATTAAAACCTCGTGAACCATGAACTTCACGGCCGGGTAAGAATACTGAGATGAGAGTATAGCCAAAGAAAGAATTTAATTCTACGCGAAGTAGTAGCTTTTCACACCCACAAACAAGGAGCAGTATCAAGGTTCAAGGGATTCAAACCTTTAGCGATCATTTTTTTTAATTGAATTAAGATTGTAATTAAATTAAAATTACAATTTTAATTAAATTAAAAGATATAATACAAAACAAAAAACATAAATAAAGAAAAATTCAAACATTATAGCTAGCCCGCCCCAACGAATTCAAAATGAAACACAAACCCACCTAAAAAAAATTCAAAATCAAATGCAACATTCACATCCAAAAATTAAAAAAAAAAAAATAGAAACTCCACCCCAACACACTCAACCACCATAGACCAACTTGCAAAAAAAAAAAAATCATCAAATTAATTTTGAATTTCTAGCACTCTACTTTTTTGGTTCTATTAACAAAGATATTATCACACTTGAGATAGACCTATCAATAAATAGACCAAAACTATTATCAAAAAATAAATAGTCGAAAAAAATCATAAATTAAAAAAAAAATTGCTTACCTGCAACTATACAACCAATGGCATCAAACATCATCTACAAATTTAAACAAAATCAGTAAGCTACAACACTATCTGCAAATCCAAAACCCATAAACATTAAAGTGAAAGAAGAGTGAAAGAAAAAGAAAAGAAGAAAGATGGAGGAGTAGAGATAAGGGAGAAAAAGAAAGAAAGAAAGAAAAAACAATAAAAGAGAAAGGAAATCTGAGACTTGGTGTGGAGAGACAAGGGAGAAAAAGAAAGAAAGAAAGAAAAAAAAAAAACAAAAGAGAAAGGAAGCTGAGGCTTGGCCTGGAGAGACAAGGGAGAAAAATAAAGAAAGAAAGAAAGAAGAAAAAAAAAAAAAAAACAAAAGAGAAAGGAAGCTGAGGCCTGGCATGGAGATAAGGGAGAGATATGGGAGAGTAGGGGTAGGTGGGGGGTTTTAATGTTTTTTTTTTAAATTTATATATATATATATATATATATATATAAAGAAAAATGATATATTCACAATATTTTTACAACAAATTTTAAGTGGCAGGTTATTACTGGTTGTTATTGTTAGGACAAAAAAGTAATCTTAGTGTTAGGTTCAAATTTGAATTAATAACAACTAACCACCTATGATTTTTTGTAAAAATATTGTGGACGTAGCATCTCTCATATATAAAATATATATATATATATATAAAGACAAATGATATGTCTACAATATTTTCAAAACATTTTTACAACAAATCTTAAGTGGTAGGTTGTTACCAGTTGTTATTGTTGGGGTAAAAAAGTAATTTTAGTATTAAGTTCAAATTTGAACCAACAACAACTAAACACTTATGATTTTTTGTAAAAATGTTGTGGACGTAACATTTCTCATTTAAATATAAATATATAATAATATATACATTTAAATATATATATATATATATATTCAAATATTATGGAATATGTTGAAGAATATCCTTGGCATATTCCATAATTTTGTTTACGCTGAAACCATTCAGTTGTTTTTTTTTTTTTTTTTTTTTTTTTTTTTTGTTGATGCTGGGCTATAGTGGTGTTTACGAAACGCCACTAGAGGCACTTGTAAGACCAGGACCTATAGTGGCGTTTGACAAACGCCATTATAGGTCCTACTGTTACAAGGGCCTATAGTGGCGTTTGTTAAACGCCTATAGTGGCGGTTTGGTGAACAACCCTAGTAAAGTCATTTGGCCAAAAAAAAAAAAAATACATATGTAAAAGGTTTAAATAATGAGTATGGAGAGAGAAATAAAATTGCTATTAATTAAGTGAATAATGTGTAAATCAATTAGCATTTAATGCTATTTTTTTTTCGTTAGATTTTTTGAAAATCTATGACATAAAAAAAGAGTAACTTAAACTCATTTCATATATATATATATATATATTGCATAAACCTATTTTTTATTCTTTTTAAATTCCAAATTTCAATTATAAATAAAAAGATTCTAAAAAAAAAAAACACTTATAAATAAAAAATATTTTAAATAATTAAATAGGTACTAAGTATAATTTATGTAAAATTATGTTTTTATGTAATTACTCCAAAATTTTAGTACTTATTACACAACTTTTATGAGGATTAAATGAAAGAATTTAAGATCATATATGATGATGCCGAATACCACCCTCAGTGAGCCACAAGGTCTTCGCGTTCAGAATGGATCTGCACAAGATAAAAAGAACCTCAAAGGGAAGTACCGGTGTGGTACCGGCCAACGACCCTCCGACGGTCAAGTTAGTATTGCTCACAACTCCAGAGTGCCAGAGTCGGGATAGAAGCATGCGTACCTTTTTCATGAGGATCGATGGTATTTATAGTGGTGTAGAGTTGGGACTCTAGCGTGTTGGAGGAGATAACCTCTGATCGGAGCCATGCCCTAAAGCGTGTTCTTTACGGAATTTCTTCCTCACCGGAGCCATTCCCTGTTGCGTGGAGTACAAGTTAATCTCTCACGTGCGAGATGCCAATCACCCTTGCGCCTCCGGCTCTCTGGGAGACCTTAGCCCCGTCAGTCTTTTCAGCGGTCAAAAGTTCGCTCCGTCGGTCTCGGGAAGAGACGGGAAAGAGTACCCCTTCCAGCGAATCCGTCGGGCTCCTCCTGACGGGTGAGGGTGTTTCATTTCCCTCATCAATATATATTAGCCTTCATCGTTGTATTCTTTTGATTTTTTTTAGGTTAAACAAGCATATAATATTAATTAATAGGCGGTTTTAAGATTAAAACCTCGTGAACCATGAACTTCACGGCCGGGTAAGAATACTGAGATGAGAGTATAGCCAAAGAAAGAATTTAATTCTACGCGAAGTAGTAGCTTTTCACACCCACAAACAAGGAGCAGTATCAAGGTTCAAGGGATTCAAACCTTTAGCGATCAGGTAGGCTGAATTGAGAGAGAAAGTCCCATCCTTGGAGAAAGCCCAGACAAATAGATCCTCTTGTCGTGGATTTGAAGCAAGAGGAGTGCCTTTAATTTTATGCCCTGTAAAATGCTATCCGGAAGTGTAAAAGAACTTCCATCAACATTTGAAAGAAACATCTTCACAGAGATGTTTCCTTCTCCTTCAGCAAGCAGTCCTTCAATTTGCTTCCTGAGATGGCCAGAGAGTAGCCCAGATACGTTTCCTCTTTCACTAACTCTGGATGGAGTTAAGGTATTTTCTAATAAGCGTTTGAGCCCAAGGTCTGTCAGAACTTGAAACTATCCTCCAGAAAAGCTTTTGCCAAAATTTCATCGTCGTATTAACGAGTAGGCAAGTATACTTTTTGTTTTGACGAATGACTAGGCAAGTTGGATCTATAGTGATTTGACAGGCTTTTGGCCACCACTATTGAAATTATTATTTTATTTGTAGTGCAAAAATAAGTACAAAAATGTGGATGATCGAGTGGGTAAACTATTTATTTGCTATTTGCATTTTGCGCAGCAACTTCAAGGTGCAAAAGCAACTTTTCCTCAAGTATTCAAAGAGAAAATATATATTATACCAAAAAGAAAAGACCAAAAAAAAAAAAAAGAAAAAGAAAAAGAAAAAGGAAATAACCTATTCAAGTAAAGTTGTAAACTAAGAGCATTAGCATCTGAAAATGCTATCTCATTCTATTTTATTATTTTAAAAAATTATTTTATCAATTATATCATACTATTTTATAACACACTCAACATTCTAAAATTCTATTTTTTTTCTATTTTATTTAAATATTCTATTCTATTCTATTCTATTTTTTTTTTTTTTACTATTTTTTTTTCTCTTTTTCTATTCCTTTTCCTCTCTTTCTCCCTCAACCTCTATCACCAGTTTCAACACACAGAGCCACACACACACACAGACCCATGATACACCGATCCACCTATCCAAACCCATCACCACACACACACAGCCACACACACAAAAACAAAAACAAAAACAGAAACAGAAACCCAAAAAAAAAAACAAAACACAATCCCATCACCACACACACCGATCCACCTATCCAGAGCCTTCTCTTATTTTCTTTTGTCTTCACACCAAACAAAAACAGAACACAATCCAAGAGTTTCAAACCACCCCCCCCCCCCCCCCCAAAAAAAAAAAACCACCACCAAAGCCCTCACGCTGATCCAAACCCATTCAAACCCACCGGAGCCCTCACGCCGATTCAAACTCATTCAAACCCATCGGAGCCATCACACTGATCCAAATCCAGCCCACCGACCCACCGTTGTCAAACCTATCGGAGCTCGTTAGAATCACTATCGAAACAGAGAGCAGATGAGAAAGAGAGAAGGAAAAGAGAAGGAATCACCATTGGAATCCACCTATCAGAATCACCGTTGTTAAAACCCACGGGGTCTTGGGTCTGAAGAGAGCAGAGAGCAGATGAGATAGAGAGAAGGAAGAGAGAGAAAATAGGAGAAATAATGAGAGAGGAGAGAGAAATTCCCTGGTTAAAAAGTCCAGAGAGTATTAAAAAATTATTTTTTTTATACCATTCAGCTATAGTACCATCTTAAATGTAAGATGGTACTGTACCTCTATGCCAAAAAAATTTAGCAGTTTTCAAGTTTAGCCTTTCAGTTGCTGAGCATTTTTTGGGTCTGAATGCCAAATGTACCTTATATTTGGCATATGACAGGCTCACTGTTGATGCTCTCAGAAAGATAGCGAGAGAGACATAATAGCAAAAGAAAAACCTATTCAGCAAAAAAAAGAAAAAAAAAAGAAAAAGAAACAAGTTTTGCACCACCCAATGTCTTTCTTGAGACCTACGCATGCCACCACCCCCACCCTGTGAGCTGTTTCATTTTCTTTGTTGGCTATCGAAAGCGGAACGATCTACCTTCAAACAAACGTCTTTTCAACAATTGAACATCATGTGATGCCGTGATAGTAAGGGCAATACTATGTGTACTGTTGAGGTATTGATAAAGAGTCCAAATCTTCTGTCCCACTTTTTCTGCTCCACTCTATACTTCACCAATAAATGCTTGTCATGTGCTAACTTAATTAATTAAATACTATCATTATTAACTTATTAATATTACCATTATTAATTAATGATACTACTTAATTTATTAAATTAACACGTGGCAAGCATTTATTGGTGGAGTATAGAGTGGAGCAGGAACAGTAGGACAGAAGATTTGGATTCATTGATAAAGGCTATTAATGTGGGTCCGCACAATACTTTTGTTGAACTGGCGGGAGCCACTCATGGACTG
This sequence comes from Lithocarpus polystachyus, assembly GCA_033629205.1. NCBI lineage: Eukaryota > Viridiplantae > Streptophyta > Magnoliopsida > Fagales > Fagaceae > Lithocarpus > Lithocarpus polystachyus. The sequence continues at coordinate 106,270,289 of CM066163.1, read as the reverse complement.
GGGGGGGGGGGGTAGTGGCCCTCCCATTTTTTTTTAAATGATATAATTATATAACTATATATTTAGGTATTAATGTTAACAATTTTGTTCAATAAAATTACATTTTATCTTTTTTATTTGTCATTATAAAAGAAGAGACGAGTTGAAGTTATACCTGGTGTAACTCTTTACATTTTTTAAACTATTAGACAAAAAAAGACTTTCATTAATGCTAATATTCTGATTAAGATCTCATTAATTATCTCTCATTCATTATATTTTATATCTATCTTTAAACCCAAAAAAAGTGTTATATTTGACTCTCTCTTTACGTTTCTCTCTCTATCTCTTTCTTCTCCACCGTTGTTCCACCTCCATGGATAGATTGCGGACTGAAGAAGGAAAAAATAAAAATAAAAATAACTGCGGAACACGACATTAGAGGTTTGTTAGCAGGAAAACAAAAATGAAAACGAAGAGAAAGAGATAGAGAAGGAAAACAAGTAAATGCAAACAGAAAGCAAGAACTTCAGCCATTTTGCACTTATATGATAATTCCAAAAGTATAATACGTTGAAAGAAATTAATTTGCAGATCATCAAAAGAAAGAACTATAACCAGTAATATATACCTCAATGGAAGGAATAAACAATTCCAATAAGCTCGAAGAAATTAACAATTCCAATAATTTTGAAATATTCAGCGTTGAGAGGAACTTATTATTCCAATAAATTAAAGGTTTTTAAGTATACATGTCATCCAGCAAACTGAAGAAAGCGTATGATTAAAACAAGTGAGTGTTCCTTTCAATTTCAGTGTTCAGCTGTTTGTTTTTGTTTTTATTTTGTTTTGTTTTGTTTTTTTGTTTTTTTTCCCTGCCAGCAACCTATCTGTAGAGGTGGAACAACGATGGAGGAGAAAGAGACAATGGGAGAAAGGTAGAGAGAGAGAAAGTCAGACCGTACACTGTTTTTGGGTTTAAAAATAGGTATAAAATATAATAAATGAGGGATAATTAATGAGATTTTAATCAAAATATTAGCATTAATGAGGGTCTTTTTTGATCGTTGGATCTATTTAAATCCAATGGTTTAAAAAATGTGTAACTCTAAAGAGTTACACCAGGTGTAACTTGAACCCATCTCATAAAAAAAAATGGTACAACTACAAACTTTGTTACAAAATTTTTAAAAATTATTGAGGTAGCAAATTCTTCCTGGTTTGCATCTGGGTTCACCACTTACCAGGGACGGAGCCAGAACTTGAATTTAGGGGGGGCAGTTATACTGTTAGTTGTGTGTGGTGGCTCTAGCTTCCGGCTCAGTTGCTTAACAGCTAATGAGTTTTTTTTTTTTTTTTTTGTGTGTTTTTTATGTGTGCATCCAAGTATGGACAAAATTATTTTATTTAAAATTTTTTAAAAGGTCAAGTTGTTTGTTTTAGGTAAAATTGGTTGATTGAGTTTAATTGTTTTTAGCTTTACTATTGGTAATTTTTGTTGTTGAATAATTTTTTTGGGCTTGTTTATTTTGCTTTAGATTTTAAATTTGGCCTTTAAAGGGAGGAAAATGTTAGAATTACAAATTTTTTTTTTTACAAATTATTATTGTGATGAGTGGTTACTAGTAAGTTAAAATGCGATGTAAGTAATGAGCCCAGATGCAAACCAATAAAAGTGTGCTACCACAACAGTTTGTAAAAATGTTATAGAAAATTTTGTGGCTAGAGTAGTACTCCTAAAAGAATCAATGATAATATTAAGGGGGGCAAAGTGTGATTTTATAGAACAAAATTGCTAAAATTAGTGACTGTATATATTAATTATATATATAAAAAAAAATAGGGGGGCCATAGCCCCCCCTAGTCCAAGTCTCCCTTTGTCTTTGCCACTTACGTCACTTTTTTATTTACTAATAACCACTAATCACAACAACAATTTATAAAAAAAAATTGTAGATCTAGTATTTTCTCCTTTTAAAGTCCATAAAAAAACTTATAGATCTAAAATCTAAAAATAAAAAAAATAAAATACTATACAAGCCCAAAATATTATATTAGCCTAACAACAAAAATTACCGATAGGCGATCGCAAAGCTAAAAAGAAAAATTTGAGACTAATCAACCAATTTTACCAAAAACAAACAACTTAACCCTTTAAAAAATTTTAAACAAAATAATGTTGTCCTTACCAACAAAAAACACGCTACATCCACACAAAAAAAAAAAAAGCTTTATTGTAATAATAATAATAATAATAATAATAACTTTATTGGTCAACAATTTCCAATCTCCAATCTAAAAGATTGTGCACATACTTTGGACTTTGGAGTTTATAGACTCATCATACTTTATTACGTCTTCTCAAATCTTAATTCTCAGAACAGGTTGGTCCATAAGTGTCGGACCTACGGAGGCGTTGAATAAAAATGGCGCAGTGACACAAATAGTTGTATTTGACCTTTTGACAAGAAAGTGTATCCTTCCTATGCTCGCTTCATCGGCTGCGCGCCTAGCTATCATAGGAATGTGAGTCTCACATTTTGGAGAAAAACTCTTTCATAGTATTCATACACTGTATTTTTATAGGCTGAAAATGTGCTCATGTTTTCATTTAAAGCAAATTGTGTGAAAGAAACACTGCCTCTGACATTTATGGAGCCCCACAAACTTCTAAGTGGCCCCCTTTCCATATATCAAGGTATGTAACATAATTTTTGTCTTTCAGTCTACTTTGCACAATCCTTGAATTAGCTCCCCTTCGGAACAATACTAACCAAGTTTATATCCGGCTTCAGCCAGTTTATTACGCCATTTAAGCATGTGAGCCCCAAATAGAACTTGAGCAGTGGGTAGTTACTTGGTTAGTCATACAGAGTATTCTTTAGGGCCTTATAATAGAAAATACTTCATATTTGTTAACAAAAATAAAAAATAAAAATAAAAATCCACTCCACCACCGGGTTTTTGAAACCCCACCCCCCCTCCCAACTTAATGAACTATTTCAAGTTTTCAACATTGTTTGGAGGAATAATTTATAATTCTTATAAATAAATCTTGCTTTAAGTTGAAAATTACAATGTTAACTCCCTCCCCCAATTCTACAGATAAAACATAAAACAGAAAATTTTAATACAGCTTCCAAGTTCTAAAGAGAAACAAAAAATAAAAACTACAATGTTATTGGCAAACACATTTATAATGATGGGAAAATGTGACAATGCAGAATGGGCAGAAACTAGAAAGGCCTGCAGGCCCTGCACATATGATTGAATATGTGAGGATCTTCTTGTGCAGAAACTTTGTCGGCTTTGATGCTTTATAGAAGAATTTGTTCATTTTGTTGTCTTTGTAACACCGCGTGACCATGCTTCTCCCATGTAAAACACAATGGGTAAATGTGACAGCTATAAAGTTTATAGCATTCACTTCTGTCAGTATCACGCTGCAAAGAAACAGTAAATTAGTTTGTTTCATATTCATAAGAGAAAATTATTGCAGAACCAGCAGCAAATAAATATATTGGTTAAGAAATCATAAATGTATAGGAGTACTGGCTTGATAGCTTTAAATTCTGAATCAATTTTTCCACCATAATTCTCTGCTGCACCCCACTCAGATTCCGAGTTCATAATTGCATTAGCAACAACTATGACTGTAGATGGAGAGGAGGCATTGACCTGCAATTCAATAAGATATTATAAGAATAGTATCAAGATAGCTCAGTTATAGTGGCACCATCTGTGGTCTCCGATGTCTGTGGTTTGAACTTTACCCCCAAGTGCCTCTCACTGAAAGTGATAATTATGGTTCCAGTGCAAAAAACTATTTCTCCACACAAAAATTGGAGGTAAGACTGTTTAACAAATTACCTCTCCCAAACCCCACAAAATGAGAGTTTGATGCACTGGGTACAAACTTTATTAAAAGAATAATATTAGGAAGTGTCTTTAATAAAGGTTATTAATTTTCAGGCAACAAGGTTGCAACATAAAACAGTTTGGAAATCCTACATTTTAAACCTTTTATTTCAGGGGCATAACAAATTAAACCTTAACCCATTTAAGTGTAACGACATTGCGTTTGGGGTTTTAATATAGGGTGAGGCTTCAATTTATCACCATTCCAAACCTCGGGGTTTAATTTGATACACCCACGAACCTATAAGATTTAAAATGTAAGTTTTCCAAACAGTGTTTGTGTAGTCCTTACAGGGGCCTCAAGCCCAAAACAAGAGAAGGTCAAAATCTCATAGACTGAAAAAATTGGAAACCGGTGCCTGTCTAACCCAACTACAAATAGGAGGGCCTCAAGAACAGGATGTATTCCCAAACACGGCCATTTAAGCCAACTGCTGTCTCAAAGGAAAGCTTCTTCCCCAAAGCATCGAGAACTGGACATGTTGGTGAGCTCAGGAGCCTGTAGACAAGACAAGAGAAGTATCAATGTATCATTATAGCATAGAGAAATTCGCAAGCTTTATAACTATGCTATATAGTGGGCTGCATAAGTTATGTTTACCCATCAAAAGGCAGGGGGCAAAAGTGCTATATAGTTACCATGAGTTCAGGCACATATCTATATTTTAAAAAGATCTGTCAAATGTCAAATATGAATTAAAGAGGGAGAAAAATTCTCACATTCTTGACAGACCAGTTGAAGATTCAAACATGTAGCCGTCTTTAAGCTGGCCAAATTCTGCTGCTTTCCCACTGGCTGTAAAACGCAAAACAAGGTAATGAAAAGGTCAAGAGATGGTTCACAAAATCAAATCAACAAGGAACCTTGGAAACTAGTAAAAGTCAGAAACATGACAGATATATGTGGGGGTACATCAAACAAAATAAATAAATAATTAGAAACCAACCATCAGTGCATGATAACTCAGGATTCATGCCAGGGTTTGCCTTCACGACCCGAACATAGAGCAAAGTACCTATCTGCAGCACAGCACATTAACAAGAAGAAAAATATTGCAGAAGCAAACAAATAATTGATATAAGTCAATCATCATTTTCCACTTGGCATAAATCAAGAGACAGAAATATATTACAGTAGAAACTGTCAATGATTTCAATACTACAATTACCTTTCTTAATTTTTTTTATTTAAAATTTTTTAAAGAGTATATCTTTTAATCCACAACAAAGAACTGACTATGGTGTACAGCTAGCTCTTAGAGCAGTCAAACAAGGAAAAAAACTGTTCATGTTATTAACTCATTACCAAATACAATCCAGAAGAAAAGTGTAGCTTTTTCCTTTAATTTCAAAATTTAGAAGATTAATTTCTTTTTAGAAGGAACCAGAATAGTCTGGAAAGAAATGCATCTAGCAAGTATAAGATGTAGAAGCCATATCTAGTTTACAGCTTCAACAATCTTATCTGTTGGAAAAAGGATTCTGTGAAATTAAAAGGGCAATACCACAAGAAGTGGAACCATGTTTCCAATAGTCAGGAGACGTGTAAAACTATTTCTAAAAGATCTACACAGAGTTGAAGATGTTTATGCTTTTAACTAGTTCAAGAAGATCCATGACATCATCCATATATTGCAGGCAAGCCACCGGCAGCTAAATGAAGACTAACTACTCTGTTTTCCTTGGATTGGTAAGTAAAATATACACCCGGTGAGTCTTTAACTCACAATGTCAGGATCATTTGAGCTAGAGCTCATTGGCAGCAAAATCAAGACCACTATTCAGGTTGCCTTCAGTGGTATGAGTGAGAAATATTGGTTTTCTTTCTCTTATTTTCCAACAGAAAGACCTCGAAGAAGCAACTTTGAGTTTAGCATTCCTCTCAGCCTTCTCCCCCTATGTGTTACAATCTAAAGAAAAATAATATAAGATGTAGAAAAGCACAATGAATTGACTTCCCAGGCAATATGCATACAATGATGCATGGGTACATGATGTATCCATAGTTAAACTAAAGAAAGGACAACCTTGTCTTTGCAATTAACATATAAGCATGACCTTAGACTTACACACACCTCAAACTTTGGTATATTTCTTCTAGTTCCTCCTTCAAATGCAAGCACAGGCAAAAATGCCAATCCAGGTCCTTTTATGTCCACAAGAAAGTTCTGCAAATGGTGGACAAAAAGATCATAGAAAGTTGTTCTAAAGTTCACAAAAAGACGTAAAACTTTTTGACAATGGGTAATTTTATGTCCAAGAAAGGTATTATAAGGAAATTCAACGCAAAAAAAAACCAGTAATTTACATAAAAAGAGAGTAATCACTTGGAATTTGGAAGCATACTTCCAAATTGTGGCCAACCCTAGCTAATAGGATCCATACCCGACCCCAAATTTTAGGGACTAAGGCTTTGTTGTTGTTGTGTCTATATATATATATATATATATATATATATATATTCATTCAAAAATTCAGATCCATATATATTCATTCTAAAATTCAGATCCATTCAAATCTTCACGTCAACAGCGGTACCCCCTTTCTAAAAATACAGCAATATATATCATCATCAAGGTTGGGATGTCCAACTTGCAGCGCGCGCACACAATTTTTATTTTTTAAAATACATACATAGATTCATAGGTAGACAGACACTACAAGTAACTTTTTTAAGTCCTCAGAAAGGGAATTCAATCTCTACAGAGATAAGAACAACTGCTATAATTTCAAGAAATTCATAAATAAACTAGGGTACATAGATGGTAACAATTAAGGGACAAAATGGCTGCTCTGATTTTAAAAGCAACAAAGCTAGATTAGGAAGAAGTTTCTACTAGCAATGGAGGATCAATAATACCAAAGTCAATGATGTAATCAAGTAAAATTTCTTACATCTGCTTTAGAGTCCACCACAATTCCAAGAACAGAATCTCCTGCATGAGGCACATACTGTACAAAATAACAAATTCACAACATTAAAAGAAGAGGAAAAATAAGAAAAATAGAAACTATTTGAAAGCCATGTAAAGAAACTACAACAATTTTTTTTTGATTAGTATGTGAAGGAACTAAAGCAATATGAACACTCTAGAGATCAATGTCACCCAATCTAATTGAAAGAATCACAACAGCACTCAAGTATACTGCATAAAAAAGAAAACTATCCATTTTGAATACAGGGTCGTAACAATCACCAGTGAGCAAATAACCTAAAACACTTCAAAATTAGTCTCAACTTTACACACCCCTCCCCACCCCCCCCCTCCCCCCCCCCCCCCCTCGGCCCCCAGCAGTGCCCCTCCCCATGCCTTAGTTCCAACTTTTTAGGGTCAGTTATGAATCCTCAACAGATTAGTAAAGGTTAGCCACATATATATATTCTACCTTTCTATTCTCTCCGAAGGCATTGCCACCTAGAGATTATTGTCATCATTTTCAGGTTTAACACTAATGCCTAGGATACAGACACTTCATTTGAGATGCTGTACCCGTGTCGTAACGGTGTCTTATTTGTCGTATCATATTATAATTTTTCAATGTCCGTGCATCCTAGATGGCTAGACTAATGCCTACTAGAATACATTGCAATTCCAGGTACCATCGGAATGAAAAATACACAATAGGTAAGGTATCTGGCTATCGAATTATCAAAAAAAAAAAAAAAAAAAAGAGCTTACACAACATTAAGAATCATAATAAGGTAACAATACACTAGGACATGTAAAAATCAAAGCTTGTTACATATCAAGTAAGGATAAATGATTCACTTATTTTGTTGAAACTCAGCATACAGTATAACACAATACTCACCCTTTTCTGGGAGCTTTCAACCCAATATTTGTTTGGCTCTGAGAACCTGAGCTTCCCAGCCTTCATGACAGAAATAGCATCACAATCCTGGAAATTTACCCAAGATGAATGCCAATCAACCTCTAATCAATGAAAATGGAATGAACATACAATTTTTACTATAAGCTGATTTTTTTTGAGTCCAGGAATCAGGCTGCCTACCAATTACCTCGCCCAATTCCCCGCAAAAGTGGGACCTTTGTGCACTGACGACAAAATTTTATAGGAAGAATAAAAAACAATAAATTTTACCCATTTGAATTCTCTATCCCATTCAAGTAAAAAAAAAAAAAAAACCTTAGGCAAAGAACAGACCTGTCGGAGACCACCACCGAGTTTTATGGTTTGGTTAGTCATGTTTGAGAGATCGAGAACGACGTCTCCTGATACCTAAAGCACCCACCAAAGAATGAAATTGGTTAATTGGGTAACTGTTTGTAACTGGTGAGAAGGTTACAGATAGAAAGAGAAGATGCACTTACGACTGACTGGTCGACAAAGCTAGTTGTTGAACTGGTGGGCTTGTTTTCCATTGTACACTGTTTTCCATTGTACACTTTTTAGAGAAAAGCCGCCGCGACTGTGTTATTTTTGTGGTTTGAGAATCAGTGATCAGAAATTGGGGTGGTGGGGTTGTGAGAGCATAAAGAAGAAAGAAGAGTGCAGGGAATTTTGTTCTTTGAAGTTTGAAGTTTGAACACGGCATGCGTGTGAGAGGTCCTAAACAATGGACAGCCTAAAACTGCTTTGGCGCAGTGGTGAGATGTGTGGCAAAACGACCTATCGTTTAGCAGTTGCTTTGGTAATTTACACTTCAAAAAGCAATTTTGATACATGCCACCAAATCCTCACACTTATTAAAACCGCCACTTTTTAAAAAATCACAATTACAAAAAGTTAAATTGAAAGTTCAAATAGGGTGTGAAATACCTATGAACATTTAGACCCTCAATTTACAAATTACCAAAACAAGCTTATAATTAAACAATATATGTGCGGAATATGAATATAAGTTACCCAAATTGGTAAAACACTCTAAACCATACTTAATCACAATCACAGCAGCAATTAAAAGATAAAGAGTAAGGGAAGAAGGATGCCAACACAAAGATAACACGACGATGTGTTATCGAAGAGGAAATCGAAGCACTCAACGAAAACCTCACTGTCGCCCTTCAAGCGGTCAATAATCCACTAGAGAATAAAGTTGGGATACATGAATAGCAGAAGACCCTCCAAGCCTAATTTACCTAGTGCACCTAAGCCCTTCAAACTTCTTGCTACAACAGGGTTGCGCCGAACCTTGTCTTCTCTAGCTTACCAAATCCCGCAATCTCTCATTGCATCAACCAAAATGAATAAGTCCCTTCTGACCTACTTCCCAAGCACTAAAATACATCCTCACTGATATGGGTAAGGTGAGATAAGGATTTGGCTAAATGTACCTCTCAAGGATATGTCAATGGAGAGGGTGAGAGTAGAGGAATTTGGAGAATCAAGGATGGAGATTATGGATGAGTCAATCTTGTTTTTCTCTAGGGTTTCTTTTTCAAAATTCTCTCTAGAGGCTCTCTACATTTCGTGGGTATAGTGGGTATTTATAGTAGGGTGTATGAGGAATGCGAAGAGTTAGTTACAACCAAATAGGGCATTTTGGTGACTTGAGCTCGCAACTGGAACGAGTCGTGAGTTTGAGTCGCGAGCTAACTGTCTGGCTAGACTAGAAATTTTGTCTTGTAGTGCAACAGCTAGCGTGACCCTTCAGCTCTCTTACATACTTCACACCTGTGCTACCTTTTTGCGACTCGCCAGTCGCAAGATCCAGTCGCGAGGCTCTTCTTGAGTGCACACTCTTGAACTTTTCTTTACACTCTCTCACACACTACCCTTACATGATTCCCATCTAAATACAAGGTTTCTAAATGCTGAATTACAAGCAAATTTAGCACGAAATAAAGCCAACAAAATGATTGAATATATTCAATCCTTACATAAACCAAACTCTCCCTTAATCTTGATTTTGTGACATTTACTTCCCCTGATTTGTAACACTCCCTCCTTAAGATGGGTTGTGTGTGTCTATCTTGCCGTGGATAGTATAAAAATTAAATCAAAGAGCTTTTTGTTAGGATATCAGCTAGCTAGTGATGTGAAGTAACATGAAGGGTATAAATTACCCCTGTTAAGTGGAAATTTATCAATATGAAGCGTAAATTAGTTGTCACAGAAGAGCAAGGCAGCTAGTAGATGTGAAATGTGTAAATCTTGAAGGATTACACCCAAGCAATCTTATATTCAGCTTCAACTAATGATTTGTTCTTGGACTTTCAAGAGATAAGAGAGTTACCAAGGGATACACAATACCTTGTTATGGATCTTTTGATATTAGGGCATTCAACTCAATCTGAATTAGTGAAGCTTTTAATAGTAAAGAGTCTAAATTGGTTCATGAATTGGCTTAGTCTATGGACTGAGAAACTCAAATCTAGCTCGATGAGAGTCAAATATAACATCATTAGTTCACCATCTTTACTTGGTAAGTTTGACATTGCTAGCTATAAGTAAGGGTGTTCACCAAACCGCATAAACCGCACCAAAACTGCCCACAAAATAGTATAACTACACCACAAGTAATAGTGCATCGCACCGTACCGCACCACATGGTGCAGTGCGGTTTGCGGTTTTATAATAAGAAAACCGCAAAAACTGCACCGCATCGCACCCTTTCTATATATTAATTAATTTATTTTTAATATTAGATATATTATTAATAGTTTAATAACCCTAATTTTCAAAAAAAAAAAAAGTTTAATAGCTCTAGTAAGTGTTGACTAGAAAAGCCAACCCAAAATAAAGAAAAACTAGCTTAATAATTTAAAATTTGGCCCCAAAAAAAGGGAAAAATTAGTTTTAAGCTGAGTAGGAAACTAACTTCAAACCGCATCTTATACATAGTATCGCACATGTGACCGCAAAAATGAGGTGCGGTGTGGTTATGGTTATGGTTTTGGTTAAACTTTAAATTGCACCGCACCGCACCGCACATATGACCACAAAAATAAGGTGCGGTGTAGTTATGATTTTAACTAAACTGCACTGTAAAGTGCAGTGCTAAAAATAACCCAAAACCGCACTGTACCACACTGCGAACACCCCTAGCTATAAGTATATCATTCACATAAACAATCAAGGCAAAGAAAGCGTTCCCTTTTGTTCCAATGAACAAGTAATGATTAGATTTGGAGTTTGATAATTTTTAAAAAAAAAATTTAAAATTTAATAGTTATAGTGGAAAAAGAGGAGAGTTGAACTCTAAATGTTAATGACACATACTAACCAATTGAGTTACAAAACTCTTGATTAATGAATTAATTTACTATTCATTTTTGAGTCTATATTTAAAAAAAATTTTGTGGAAAATCCATTAATTGGTTGTTGCAGCTTTATATCACCCAAGTATTATAAGAAAAAATTGTACACACAAATCACACACTTCGCACTCATGTCGCCAAATACACCGACATCCGACGTGGTTCGATAGGGTCGCAGGTAGTCGGGATTGGTCTGAAGAAAGAAAGAAGATAAAAAGAAGAGAGAGAAAGAGAGAAAAAACAAAAAATTAAAAACAAAAAAAGCTGGGCGGTGGCGTAATTTACAAAATTGTCACGGCCTATTTCTTGAAAACAACTGAAAACATTTTTTAAAAAAAAAACTTTTCAGTTTTGGTGTTTACATTTTTCAGATAAGTTTTCAAAAATATCAACTAAACAAGGTGTTACAGTGGGACACACCACATTTTATATTTAACACTTTCGGTATAGGTCGGTCTTTTTTTCTCTGCAAATTTTCTAACAAGTCTTATTTCAAATCTTAGTTGAGTCTTTACCATTTGCTACAGAGAGTCAATGCTTCTCAAAAGACTCAAATGATTATAGCTGGGTCAATCCACAGTTGTTATTATTTCCTCACAAATCCTCTTTGATTCCTTCTCTCTCAAATTCGTCGCTATCGATTGCTGGGCCTAGTTTTTATGACTTTGCCACATTTTTGCATTTCCTTCATCAGCATAGGCCTTACAATTTTGAGTTTCTACTGAAGTTCTGGTTTGGGTATATCATACAATGTACGTTAGAACTTTACTAGATTAATATATTTGTTAAGTAAATAATTATTGGTTGCTTTTTCATGGTAGAGTTTTTACAGAACTTAAGGAGCAGGACTTAGATACAGTACTTATGTGCTGTTTCTTAGCTACTACTACTTAGGATTTTTATCACAAATCCTTTTAAGATTCTGCCATGCGAATTTTTTCTCATAGGAATGATGTGTATTTTTAAGCTAAGTAGTCATATGACTGAATTTTAAGAGAGGAACATAAAAAACAGCACTTAAGGTACTGTGCCTAAGTTTTGTCCTAACTCAAATATGTATATATATATGTTCATCCAATCAATGATTTTTTTTTTTTTGAGAAACATATCATCCTTAATATTATTAATGCACTGGTAAATTAGTAGCAACTACATTATCCAAGTCTGGAGGGACAAACTCCATCCAGACAAACAAAGGGAAAGAAAGTCTTGTTCTCTAGATTAAGACGTGTAATTGCATTACCTTGTCTCATAGCATAAGAGAAAGAGAACTTCGCAAGGAGCTAACAAAGGATAGAGTATTTCTAACTAAGTGACCAAAGGAAGATAAAAACATATCTCCTTTTTTGTAAAGCCCTGATGCCAATCTCTGAGTTACCTTCAAAGTGGGATTGATGTAATCCTATAATTCCTGAACAAATTTCACTACATGCTTTGTAGCTAGCAGTTCCAAAATCTCAACTAAGGAAGGTTTATGGACCTTTTCAGATAGAGCAGCCATAACCTCACCAATTGTCACAAGGTTAATTTTTCACTCAAGTTTTCTGCCTGTGATGGCCCTAAGTCCCTGACTTAGGCTCAGCCAACACCGCACACACACTGCAATAACACTTAGAACAGATTATCTAGGGACGTTTAAACATATAGCACACACAATATTTATAGGGAACCCACCCCCAACCATTATTACTTAATCTCAAGTACAAAGGAAACATTTTGACAAGCCTAGAGAATTACATAGAATTTTCCCAAGGCCAAATACAATCTGCTGTTGACACCCTCAACAGCCTTAGGGTTAAATACATAGAATTAACTATTATGGCAGTTACTACCTTGTAACAACCTGGATCTTGGACAATCTGCCACTTGTGTTCTAACCTAGGACACCTTCAACTGATGTTGTCTTGGCTTGTTCTCCATGTTTCTAGCCCCTACACAGTAGGTCTGATCATTAGAAAACCTAGGAACTACCTGGTAACTCCTTGGTAATTGCCACTGCACATGCACAACCCATGTCTTAGCAAACCAAAGGGCCTCTGCGCGTCCTCCAGTAGCCCGCACAACATGTTCCCACACGTTTTGGGAAGGCTTGGCCCATGCTCAAGGTCTCCCATTAGCACTACAGTCCACACAGCATGCCCACGTGCAGCACATAAAGTAAATGCCATCAGCCCATTAGCACTTGTCCTTGCATTTAGCTAGCCCCCAATAGCCCAATGTTTTGCACATAAGATTTAATCATCAAAACAGCCCAGCTCTGCCTTGCACTCAAGCCGCCAAGCCCACACATAAGAAACTAGCAACTAAGCCATCAATGCCATTTACCATCACATAGGGTCAGCACCACCTGTTGCTGCCCATCATCAAAATCCATCTTTGCCCACCATGGCCCTCCTCTGCCATGGCCTTGAGGCGTCATGTGGAGTAAGGTGCTTTTACATGCTGCCTCTCATCATTGCTCATCGATCCAACTCAAGTAGGGAGACTAGGTAGGTCCCCCTCAAAGAGCCCTTAGGAGCACTAATCAGGCAGAGCCATGAGTGTGTTGAGAAACATGAAGCCATGTGATTGACTCAATGCTGCCTAAGCACCCTCATTTCTCATGCCATCATCAGCAACTAGCAAAGCTCCTAACACTAAGGGAGTTTCGGACAACAATCCCAATCCTAATCCTAACTTTAACACTTTCATCAAACATGGTGCATCGAAATTTGTTTTGAACTCACCGGCCGTTTGTGGTGGGAGGTTTACCTCGTGGTTGTCCTCGACTAGAGTTGAACATTTGAAGAGGGTTATGAGCTGATTCTTGAAATTTACTACTTGGTTAGGTGGTTTCCTTCAGTTTAGTTTTGTTTCGTTCCTTCAGTCAATTTTTAAACTATAAACTATCTTTTAAACCATATTGATTATTATTAATCTCAACGCCTTAAAAAATAGGATGCTCAGTATTCACTTTAGTTGACGATCTAAAAACACTTTATTTTATTTTATTTATGTGCTGGCTTCTTAAAGAAAGAAGAAGTTTCTTTCCAATTTCAAATTGGGTCATGTTAGATTTTTACCTTGTATTGGAGACCTACTGATATTGGGGCTATGGTACAAATATGATTTAGTGAGTCTAGAATGTTGCTATATGATGGTGGTTTCGACTCTGTCCTTTTTGTCTATAATTGTTCTACTATTACACATTTTACCATTACTTTTACTATAATGACGATACGTGTGATTGTGATCGGTAAACCGTTATTTTCATATTGGCTCACTACTTTTTTTTTTTTTTCATTATTCACAATTGTACATATCAAAATTATGGTAAAAATTATGACTTAAAAGTTATATTCATAGAATGGTATAAGATTACCACTTCTTTGAGTCTTTCAGCGTGCCGCAACAAATAGTAGTGAGATATCTCTTTGGTATTGATACGACGTTTGTTTTTGGTTTGTGTGTAAATTTTTGAAAATTGTTCTCAAGCCATTAATATTTTTACAACCAATCATGGTATTTGAGCTTCCACCATTTACAACAAATTGGTACTATAGCGAAGGTTCACTACCTAGAAATTTGAATTTTTTATCTTTGGAGATTTTATTGATTGGTTTGTGGATTTGATTATTGGGAAAAATTTTAAGCTAGTCTTCAACAAAATCTTTGGTGGAGTACTCTGCAAAACCTTTGGCAATGTCCTTTGCAAAGGCTTAAGTAGTTAGGACTATCGTCGTCTCTAACGCCAAATTTGAAGTAGAGAGACTTAATGAAATGTACAAAGTTTGGCTTGTGACATTGTGAGGTTCTAATGAGACTCAAGATTCACTATATTTGTACATTATATTTAGATCATTATCAACTATCAAATAATAATACTCAATATACTAACAAATTTATAATATAAGTCATAGCAACTTTCATTCGAAAGAGAAAAAAAAATCATAAGTCACAATTAACATTAACATAAATTATATATATATTTTTTGCTAAACAACATAAATTATATTATATAGGTCATATACTAACAATAACTAACATATATATATATATATATATAACATAAATACTTCAATCAAAAGAAGAAAAAATAAAGAAAACCCAGATCAACGACGTGAGCGGTGAGACCCATAAAGTAGAGATGTTCATCAAACCACATGACCGCACCAAAACTAACCAAAACCGCTTGCAAAGTGAAGTAACCACAATGCGCTGCATTGTGTGGTGCAATTGTATTTTTATAATAAGAAAATCGTTCAAAACCGCACTGCATCCATATATATTTATTTTATAATAATAATAATAATAATAATAATAATAATAATAATAATAATAATAATAATTTATTATATGAAGTGACCAGCCTAGTGTTAGTACATTCCAATTTCATGTTAAAATGACTTCATTTTGGTTAAATACAAAATCAAAAGTTTAAAATATCATTCTCTGCTCTATCTCTCACTCTCACAAATTTAAAAGTTAAAAAATTTCATATTATTTTTTTTGTTTTGTATATACTATATATTTGTGGTACTTTTAGTTTATTGTCAATCTGTCATGAATTTTTTTTGTCTTATATATATTTGTGTTACTTTTTTGTTACACAACTTATATATTTTTAAAAAACTTACTATCATATTGTCATGAGTATTGTCAGGACACAGATTTGACGTTCTAGCCCAATAGTGGATGGATCATCCCAAAAGGCCCAAAAACAATGAATTTGTAGAGAGTAGGTAAAGAAAACAGGGCTAGCACAGATTAAACAATCAATTAGATGGGCTGAGATCACAAGAAGAATGAAAACAAAGAGGTTAACCTCAAAAAGCTGTCCTCGGCATATGTCTGAGGAGGTCAGTTTGATATAGATATTGTTCAAAGATGGATACAAGTTTGGTTCTTAGCGTCTACAATCTTTCTTTCTCTCTTTTTTCCATCCCCCATTGTTTAGGTGTCCCCTTCTTTTTATACAACTTCTTCTCCTTCTTTGAGCCCTCCACGTGCAGATTTAATGATTTGTGTTGATACTTGTCACATCTAGCTTTCCCAGAAGTATCTATGTAGTAGCTGTAGGGCTGGAAGTCATTGTTCAGATATCATATCCACATTAATGCGGCCAGAGGGTTAGTTGCAGATCATTCAATGTGGTGGTAGCAGCTTTCTCCTTTGATACTGTAGGGTCTTCTCTCGTTATACGTCTTCTTCAATACTTATTCATTTCGACAGAACTCTCTGGAGTGCCTTCCTGAATGGCAAATCACAAAAGGGGACCTCGGCTTTAACTATCCGAGACGGTGTTCATCCTCGACACTGCCTCCTGGGATACTAAGTTCATAGCTAACTTCCTTGTCTTCTCACACATGTCTTTTTGACAAAATCTAATTGTCCTCGGACGATTGTGGTCCTCGGCTTGGGCTTTAGGCCCAACACGTACATAGGCATGGAACTCTTAGCCCATGGCCCCTACAATAACCCCTCGAGATTCTTCTTTCTGGATCCTCGGGAAGAAAGAAGGATTTCGATGTCACTGTACTTGCTGCGTGTCTATCTCGGTTCATCTTCGCTTACAGGGGCGCTTTTTTAACTACCCAAGACACGCTCCTGACATTGCGGCATTTGAGGTGTCTCTACATTAAATTCTTATGGCTCCATGTCTCTCACGTTCTACGGTGTGATATAAATCGAACGACTAGGAATTCTATCAGGGCATAGGCAGGAGTTTTCCTGCTTTTGATTGTCTTTTCAATATAAATACCCCTTAAATCAATTTCTTCTTTCACTTTAGCATTCACTTAACTTTAGAGCATATACATCGAATCCTGTCAGCAGTCTTTGTTACTCGTGTCCTTTTTAAACATCAAAAGCTTGCCCGAGGAGACCTTTTTTACTTCTGTAAGTCTTTTTAATTCCTTAAACTTTCTTTTTCCGTATTATTTTCTATTCTTTGTAATTTTCTTCTCCTCGGTTCTATTCCTTCTTCTCAATCTTCTTAGGTTTTTCCGAACTCTTTTTTTATTATATATATATTTATATATATAAAAGATATGGGTAGGTTTAAGTACTTAATGGAGTCTGAGGAGGCTATTGAAAATTTCAAAACTCAGTATAGGATTCCTTCAAATGTAGGGATTAAGAATTACGAAGAGGGTGAGTGGCACGAGAAAAGGCAGGAGGGAGAGGTAATTATCCCAATGATTGCCTTTATAGAAGGGGGGATGAAAATCCTAATGGGTACGGTTATGAGAGATTATCTTAGAGCCCATAGGTTGGCACCCATTCAGTGTGCTCCAAATATGTTTAGAATATTGGGTAGTGTAGACGCCCTAAATGAGAGAATGGGCTTAGGTTTAACACAACATGATGTCAATTGGGTATACAATCTTCATCATTTAAAGGGTCAGGGGTACTATATGAAATCAAGATACCCAGAGATTAGGCTAATTCAGTGCCTCCCCGAGTCTAACGAGGGGCTAAAGCAGGATTTCCTAATCATGTTAGGGGATTGGCATGATGGCCTCCCTTGTCTGACAAGGGACGGGGAACTAGGTGGGGTTCTAGGTCCTAGGGAAATGTATTTATGTTTACTCTTTTCCTTGTATTTATGTTCTTTTTAATTCTAATTATTCTTTGTGTGTGTGTGTTTTTTTTAATGACTTTGCAGATAAACGTGCCGCTGAACCGAACCTAAACCTAGTTAACAAAGATAGCCTAGACAAAATTCTTCAAGCAGAGGAGTTTGTGAATGAGGATGAACAACTACAAGTAGCTCATCTGATCCTCGAGTACAAGCCTATCTCGACAAATTTCTAGGCGCCTAAGAGCGTCATCAAATCGAAGGATTCGCGTCTTCCTCGGATCAGCGTAGCCGTCCCTAGATTCCTTCTGCCAGAGGGTGTCCCCATTCCAAAAGGCAGACTGCTCACTTAGCCTATCCTGAGACATGCACTCACTAGCGATCCAATACCAGAAGGCGTTCCCTTAACAGAATCTTCTTCGTCCTTTCCTTCAACCACGAAAGCAGAGAAAGAAAAAGAAAAAGAAGAAGTAGTGGTAGTGTTTAATTCCGAGGACGATTTCGAGGTATTCAACTAGTTCGACTCTGCAGTCGGAGAAGACCAAGCATCAGAAGAACCTCCTGCTCCAAATTCAATGGGCTTAAAAAGGAAACTGAGGGCTGGCCTATTAGATGTCATGGAGGCTGCCTCGGGTAGTAAGGCGTCAGAGAAAGGCGTCCCACCCAAGCTCCCCTCGCCCCCTCCTAACCAATCCAACTGGGGAGATCTCGCTGACCTGAAGAGGAAGAGGGATCAAACCGTGGAGGAAGGAGGTAAAGGTCCTCTTCCTAAGGATGCCGATCCTCAAAAGGGAACCAAATAGGCCAGGGTCACTCAAAATGTGGCAGGCAAAACGATTGGTTCTCAGGTCGGTCCGCCTGTTTGGGCACTAGCCTTTACACTAGACGGAGCCCCACTGCTCGCGAACGCATCCATTAGAGACTTCCAGGAAGGGAAAGCCGACTACATGGCCGGTGCAGTGGAGCAAGCTCTCCTACTTCCCGAGGACATGTCAGATTGGCGTTCGATGAGGAAGCATGAAGTCTTTCTCAGTTTGAAGAGAGATCTTGTGCTGGTAAGTCTTCCATTTATCTGGAAGATTTAGAGGATAAGGTTGTTCCGCATCCTTAGAATGTAAACAACCTGAGAAGGTATTATTATTAATGAGAATGTACATTATTATATTTTTGTTCATTGCATTACGTGTGATGTATAATTACTTTTAACTCTAAGTATCAAACAGACCTCTGGTCATGTCTGGCTCCTCGGACCACATACCTCGGGAAAATTGATATATTTTCGGTATCTACTTAAGTATCAAATAGATCCTTAACTACGTCTGGTTCCTCAGATCATCTGCTTTGAAAAAATTAATACTATATGAAATTTATTTAAGTGTCAAACAAACCCTTGGTCATGCCTGGCCCCTTGCCTCACATACCTTGAAAAAATTGACTTCTTCCTATCATTACTCTAAGTATTAAACAGATCCTTAACTATGTCTGGTTCCTTGGACCATCTGCTTTGGAAAAATTAATACTGCATGATATCTAAGTATCAAACAGACCCCTGGTCATGTCTGGCTCCTCGGACCACATACCTCGAAAAAATTGATATCTTTTTGTCATCTGGCTAAATGTTAAACAGAACCAAAGCTATGCCTGGCTCCTTGGAGCTTATGCTTTGGGAAAATTAACACCCCATGACGTCTACCTAAGTATTAAACAGAACCAAAGCTATGTCTGGCTTCTCGAACCACATGCTTTGGGAAAATTAACACCCCATGTCATCTACCTAAGTGTTAAATAGAACCAAAACTATGCCTGGCTCCTGGGACCACGTGCTTTGAGAAAATTAACACCCCGAGATATCTATCCATGTGCTAAACAGGACTTAAGTTGTGCCTGGTCCCTCGAACTACATGCCTAGGAAAAATTAACACTCTATGACATTCTTCCAAGGTAACTAAGTACTTCTTATTGATTACTTAGATATTAAAAGTAATTTATCGCTCTTAACAGCAAACTCTGTCTTAATAAACCAGTTTAAACAGATACTCATGAGCATCACTTAAAGCATTTATAAACATACTTATATCAATTTCTAGACTGACTATATTTTTGATTTCCTGAGACTTACTAATAAATAGTGGAAGGTATAATCTCTAAACTCGTACGTACCTTACATTTGCCAATGTAAGCTTTGAAGGTTGATTTATGCTGTGCTGAGGTGATGCACTTGGTAACTTTTGACTTTTGCTACTAACCATACCGAATGAATAAACTTCCCTTTTCTTATATGGAGTGGTAGCGAAAATTTTATCCTTTTACTATTTTTGCTAAGTCACAGGTAAAAATAAACATTATATTAAACACAAAGACAAAAGCTACAGAAAGAAAGGAAACCGCACACACTTTTCATTAATAAAGGCCTCAAAGTGAGACAAATTAAATACAAGAATAAAAAAAGAAAGGCCACAACAACAATATGTTACTTCATTTTTATTACAAGCTTGTTATCTTTTGGATTTTTGGGAAGTTGAGTAGAGTCCGCTGTGGTGGAGGAAGGGCCATTGCCTTTAGGATCCTCCTTGTTGGGCAAAGGCAAGGAAGCCAGCACAATCTCCATATGATGAGGGGCCTCCTTCTCCTTCATAGGCTCTTTAGAAGCGTCCTTGATAGGCTCCTTAGGATCGTTCTCCCCCTTCTCAGCATCCTCGGCTCGCTCTGCTACTGAGGAGGGGACATCGGCTGGGGGATGAGTTTTGCTTGAACTATCCTTGCCTTCGTCTACCTCCTTGAAGGCCAAATCAGCCTTAGAATTTGAAGAGCTAGAGACACGGATGGCTGGCGGGTAGTAAACATTCTCTGCACTCCTAAGTGCAGAGGAGGCCTTAATACTAGCTCGGTCGAAGGCCTCGTTCCACACTTGGAGGCAGTAGAATCTACATACTTCCGAGACCTCTGCCCTTAAAGCTTCCTCGGTCTCTGCTACGCCAACATCGTAGCCTTCTTGCTCAGCCTGCTCTTTAGCCTTTCTGGCCTCCTCCAATTTCTTGGCCAAGGTTTTGATTTGTCCTTTGGTGGCAGTGAGCTCATCCTCGGCCAGGAGGAGTTGCTTCCGTTGTGCTTTTGTTTGTTTCTCCACTACTTCTAAGGCAGCCTCGACGCTCTTTTTGTCACGTTCAGCCTCGGCTAGCTTGATGGCAGTGTCTTGAATTTTTTTTCTCGACCACCTCAAAGGTCTTCACCATGGCTATACGTCTACTTTCCTCATCCTTGGCCTGACGGTGGGAGCTGACCATTATTTCTTTAGCCCTATGAGCGGCTTGAACAACCTTTTAAGAGAAGAAAAGAGGAACGATTAAGGATGAATATCAGATTAACTAAGTGCTGGAGAAATAGACAAGTAAAACAAATAAGTATGCACCTATTCTTACCACAGATGTAATATGATATGGTCCTTCTCAATTGGGTCCCAATTTTCCCCAGGTTGGGTTCCTTGCAGAACCAACCACCTTTTTCAGTACCAAATCTCTAGGCTCTAACGGCCTTAATTTCACGTTGGCATCATACCCTCGCTTAAGTTTATGCTGATAGTAGGCCAATTGGACCATGGCATTTTCTCTTCGTTCTTCAATTAGGTCCAAACTTTTCTCCAGTAAGCCATCGTTACTGTTCGGAGTGAAAGAGCTCGTTCTTAATGTGGGGAATCCGGTTTCCAATGGAATAATAGTCTCGGCCCCATAAGTCAATGAGAAAGGAGTTTCTCCTGTAGACCTCTGAGGTGTAGTCTGATATGTCCACAAAGCATGTGGTAGTTCCTCTATCTATCTTCCTTTGGAATCATCCAATCTCTTCTTGAACCCACTTACTATGACCTTATTTATAGCCTCAGCTTGTCCATTTCCCTGTGGATAGGTTGGGGTGGAATACCTATTAGTTATTCCTAGCCCGCAGCAATATCTCCGGAAAGATTTGCTGTCAAACTGAAGCACATTATCCGAAACTAGGGTGTGAGGGACTCTGAATCGTGTGACAATGTTTTTCCAAATCAATTTCTTTACATCTATATCCCAGATGTTGGCCGGTGGTTCTGCTTCAACTCATTTGAAGAAATAATTTGTGCCGACCAGCAAATACTTCTTATTTCCTGTTACTTTGGGGAAAGGTTCTACAATGTCCAAACCCCATTAAGCAAAAGGCCAAGGGCTGGACAGAGGATTGAGGGCCCCTCTTAGCTGGTGGATGTTTGGTGCAAATCTTTGGCATTGATCACACTTCTTCACATATTCTTGGGCCTCTTTCTGCATATTGGACCACCAATATTCTTGAGTGAGAGCTTGATGGGATAATGACCTCTCTCCTGTATGGCTTCCACAAATTACCTCGTGTAATTCTTCCAAGAGAATTTCAATTGCTTCAGGATGTATGCACAATAGATATGGTCTGAAAAAAGATCTTTTATACAATTTTTGATCCTTAGACAGCCAGAACTAAGGAGCCTTCCTTCGTATTTTATCTACCTCTAATTTGTTCTCAGGTAGAACATCATTTCTGAGGAATTGTAGGATAGGATCCATCCAGCTAAGACTTACCCTTATCTGATGAATAGATAACACTTCTTTTCTTAATCGAAAGGGCTTAATGAGATCTTCAACGAGAATTACTCTAGGTAGACTTTGTGCCGAGGATGTTGCTAACGTTGCAAGCGAGTCTGCATGTGTATTTCTACTTCTAGGAATTTGCAATAAATTAAAAGATTCGAACCTAAATTGTAAATGTCTAACCTGGCTTAGATATTCCTGCATTCTAGGATCCCGAGCTTCTAACTCCCCTCGGACTTGACTTACCACCAGTCTTAAATCTGAGAATATGTCCACGATTTTTCCACCCATCTTTTGAACTATGGTCATCTCCACTAATAGGGCTTCATATTCCGTTTCATTATTTGTGGCCGAGAAGCTGAGTTTCAGCGATTTTTCAATTATGATATTCTCGGGGGAGACCAGAACTAGCCCCACTCCAGATCCTTTGAGGTTTGAAGTGTCATCAACATAAACTCTCCATGACGATGCTCCCTGTATGGAGATTATTCCAACTGAATTTTCATCCATGTTTTGTTCATTCACATCTTCTTCTAGTGGATTCTCAGCAAACTCGGCCACAAGGTCGGCCAGGACCTGACCCTCTATAGAGGTACGAGGTATATACCTGATCCCCAGCTTTTTTCCCTACTTTGCAATCCTTCCCGTATAATCAGCGCTTCGAAGCAGAGCCCTGAGTGGCAATTGGGTCAGGACAACAATAGTGTGTAATTGGAAATAATGAGGAAGTTTGCGTGTGGCATGTACCACAGCCTGAATAGTCTTCTCCAGTGGCAAATATCAGACCTCAGCCTCATGCAAGGACTTACTCACATAATACACAGGCTTTTGTACACCACTGTCAACTATTATCAGCACCAAGCTTACTGCATGGGCGGCCATTGCAATATAAGCAAATAAGGCCTCATCCGCCTCGGGTCTAGACATGATTGGTGGCCGAGAAAGATATTCCTTCAACTGTTGAAATGCTAAGGCACATTCCTCGGTCCATTCAAAACCCTTCCATTTATTCAATAATTAGTAGAAATGCCTACACCTATCTGCCGACCGGGATATAAATCGGTTCAAGGCAGCGGTCATCCCTGTCAATCTCTGTACTTCCTTGGGATTTAGAGGTGGTTGCAAATTATTAATTGCCTTGACTTGGTTTGGATTGACCTCAATTCCACGGTGAGTAACCATGTAGCCTAGAAATTTCCCCAACCCTACGCCAAAGGAACATTTGGAAGCATTAAATCGTAACTTGTGCCCTCTCAGGATTTCAAAGATGTTTCCGAGATCATCAATATGCTCGGCCTCCTTCTTGCTCTTGACCACCATATCATCAATGTAGATATCGATACTCTTCCCCAGCTGTGGTTCGAACATCCGTGTTATCATCCTTTGATAAGTAGACTCCACGTTTTTAAGCCCAAACGGCATCACCTTGTGATGATAGTTCCCAATGGGGGTGACAAAAGCTGTTTTTTCTTAGTTTTCCAAGGCTAGAGGTATCTGGTGATAGCCCTGAAAAGCGTCTAAAAAGCTCATCCGAGGATGCCTCACAGTTGCATCTACCAACTGATCAATTTGAGGTGTGGGGAAAGGGTCCTTTAGGCAGACCTTGTTTAAGTTTGTGTAATCCACACATACTCGTCACTTGCCATTCTTCTTCTTCACCATCATGATATTAGCTAATTAGTCGGGGTAAAACACCTCCTTAATAGCTCCAGCCCACTTAAGTTTCGCCACCTCCTTTTTGACGGCATCAGAATGTTCCTTTGAAGAGCGCCGAGGAGGTTTCTTTTTGGGAGGTAACAGATGGATTAATGTTCAGATGGTGACAGATGAAGCTCGGACTACCCTCGGGGCTTCATAAGCACTCCAAGCAAATACATCAATATTTTACCTAAGAAAATCCACTAACACTTCCCTTTCCCGAGGAGGCAGTTGAGCCCCGATTTGAAAAAATTTCTCCGGATCATCATCAACAAGAACTTTCTCCAACTCTTCACACTTTGCCTCGTCGGCCTCATTACTAGAAACTAAGGCATTGGGCTGTAACTGCTACAACTCTTTATCTGCAAGGGTCGAGGAACCTGACTCAGGCCGGCGCGTGATAGCAGCCACCAAACATTGCCTGGCCACAAACTGACTTCCAACTAGTTCCTCAACCTGATCTCCGGACGGGTACTTCACCTTGAGATGGAGAGTAGATGAGATGGCTCCAAGGGCATGGAGCTAGGGTCATGCCATAATAGTATTGTATGGGGAAAAAACATCCACCACTATAAAATCCACCTCTACCACCTTTGAGCCAGCCTGGACTAGCAGTCTGATCTGTCCCCGCAGAACAACAACCTTTCCATCGAAGCCCACCAAAGGAGAATCATAACTGGTTAAATCCTCCGGTTTGAGGTTAAGCCCCTTGTATAAGTTTGGATACATAATTTCGGCCCCACTGCCTTGGTCTACCAGTACCCTCTTCACGTCGCACCTACCAATCTTAAGGGTTACTACCAGGGCATTATCATGAGGCTGCATGGTGCCGACTTTGTCCTCGTCTGAGTAGCTTAGTGCTAGTCAAACCCCTACCTTAGCCCTCTTCGACTCATGACTGGAGTCCTCGGCACACGGCCTAGCTACCGTCATCACCCTAGATGGGTAAGATCCTGTCCTACTCGGTGCGGCGAGAATGACGTGAATAGTGCCCAAAGGGGGTCTTGTAGAATTACTGCCTTGAACACCTGAGCCCGCTTGACCTTCCTATTTGTTAGGTCGACTCAAGAACTGTTTCAATCTACCATCTCGGATCAACTGTTGCAAATGACTCCACAAGGTCCTACACTCCTCGGTCGTGTGCTCCCGCTCCCTGTGATACTGGCAGTGCAGACTCTGATTACGCTTCGTTGGGTCTCCACTCATCTTGTTTGGCCATCTAAAGTATGGCTCATTCTTTATTTTTTCCAAGACTTAATGCACTGGTTCCCGGAACAAAGTGTTAACGACTAGGTAGCTGGAGATCCGGATTGCCCTCCAAAGTCTCTTCGGGGCCGATTGTTGTTATAACGGTCTGACTTGAAATCCCTCCTCTCTTGAGGGATAACCTTACCTTTGCCCTTTACCTGCTTCTGGTCCTCCTCAACCCTTTTGTACTTATCAACAAGGATTTGAAATCCGGACCGGACCGGCCGGTTGGACCGCAATAACCGGGAACCGTCTATCATTCCGGTTTTTTAAACTACCAAAACCGAAAATTTTAAATTTGCAGGGAACCTTTCGAACCGCGGTCAAACCGTCCGGTTTTCAAAACCGGACACGGGTCTGACGGTTCCAAAAAAATCACAAAACATTGTTTAAAATAATCTCCAACATCAGATCTTCCCAAAAAAAGAAAAAAAGAAAAAGAAAACAAGTAAAAAAAGAGGAAAAAGAATAGAAGACTATGGAAGAAAGGCTACAAATCTGCTTCTGGCTTCTGCATATGCATCTGCATCTGCATCCGCTTCTGCTTCTTCTTTATTTGTTGAAAAATTGTGGAAGGAGACTGCTGTTTGTTTGAAAACTGTGGAAGAAATAACAGAGGGAGAGAGAGGCGGAGGCTGTAGGTAAAGCTAAAAGAATGGAAGACAAAAGTGCAAAGGGTTTGATTGTTTGAAGTCTGATCTTGTGGTGTGGCTTGAGGCAACGTGTAACTTTGATCATGATGCTTGGGGAAGTGTGTGAGTGGGGTTGGGTTTCTCATGAGATCTCATGAGTCATTAGTATTTTTTCTTCTCTTTTAATCTAGCACAGCCAACTTATGAAGGTTTAAGTTTTTATTTTTTAGTTATATTTTTTAAATCTTTTTTTGTTATATTTATTTATTTATTATTTTTTAGATATAATGTTTTAAAATCTTTTAAATAACAAGAGAAAATCTAACAAATATCATATTTATTGTAAATTAAGATATATTTGAATCTCTATAAGTACTAATTTAGTTGATATTACATAATTTTAAGCATTTATTTTAATTATTTTGTGTTAAATATTATTAATTTAATACAATTTAATTAAGAGAAAATAGTATTTACAACTGACCCAACTCTTTCCTATAAACTTATACGTAATTTTTCAATTTTTACTAATTTAATATATTTATTTATATTTTAAATAATTATTAAATTAATTATGACGTCATCACGGTTCGACCTCGGTTCGACCTCGGTCTAACCTTAAAAACCTTGAACCTTTCCCTTTTACGGTTCATTGAACGGTTCGGGTTTTAAAACCTTGCTTATCAATCTTATCCATGAGCTGGCATACATTAGTAACCGGTTTCCTTATTAGGGACCCTCTCAGGCTGTGCTCAGCGGGCAGGCCGACCTTGAAAGTTCTAATAGCCACGTCATCAAAATCTTCATCTATTTCATTGAACATTTCCCAATATCGATCTGAGTATGTTTTCAATGTTTCCCTTTCTCTCATGGACAAAGACAATAAAGAATCCAAAGGCCGAGGGACTCGGCTGCACGTGATAAAAAGGGACCCAAATACCTGAGTGAGCTCCTTAAACGAGTCAACAGAATTTGCCCCTAGGCCATCGAACCACCTCATCGCCACAGGCCCTAAGCTGGATAGAAACACCTTACATATCAAAGCCTCGTCCTTAGAATGTACTGCCATCCTCTAGTTAAAATGATTGGCATGCTTAACAGGATCTGTCCGGCCATTACAAATGGTGAAGGTAGGCTGGGTAAACCGACGAGGAAGCCTTGCACTCTCAATTCTACGTGTAAATGGAGACATAGAGATTCTATTAAGTGCCTTGCTCATCGCATTATTTCCTAGGCCCTTCGAACATGAATCCTTACTCTTACAATCATGACGATAGTTCTCCACATACGAGAAAGTTTCGCTTGGAGGCGTTCTTGATCTGGGTCTATAATCACCATCCCTCTCACCATCAGAAGAAAGGTCAGAAATTGAGGGACTTCTCCTTCTCCGCTCGCGGCGCAGCTTCTTCTTCAGGTAATTGATCTTCTTTTGCATGACCTTGGCATTTTCCTCATGAGAGAGGTGGCTATCACCCTTGGAGTGACTCTCACCAGTATAGGTGGTACGCACACTTCCCTCCTGGCCCTCTCTACGCCCCAAATCGTGATGGTGGTCTTCCCGTTGAGATCCCATCGACTCCAGTTGATGTGGACTCGAACCTACCATGATTGAAGGTCTAATACACTAACCAATCAGCTTTCCCACAGATGACGCCAATTGTAAGGACACAGATTTGGCATTCTAGCCCAATAGTGGATGGATCAGCCCAAAAGGCCCAAAAATAATAAATTTGTAGAGAGTAGGTAAAGAAAGCTGGGCTAGCACATATCAAACAATCAATTAGATGAGTTGAGATCACAAGAAGAATGAAAACAAAGAGGTTAACCTCAGAAAGCTGTCCTCGGCATATGTCTGAGGAGGTCAGTTTGATATAAATATTGTTCAAAGATGGATACAAGTTTGGTTCTTAGTGTCTACAATCTTTCTTTCTCTTTTTTTTTTTCATCCCCCATTCTTTAGGTCTCCCCTTCTTTTTATACTACTTCTAATCCTTCTCTAAGCCCTCCACGTGCATATTTAATGATTTGTGTTGATATTTATCACATCTAGTTTTTCCAGAAGTATCTATGTAGTAATTGTAGGGCTGGAAGTCACTGTTCAGATATCATATTCACATTAATGCGGCCAGAGGGTTAGTTGCAGATCATTCAATGCGGTGGTAGCAACTTTCTCCTTTGATACTGTGGAGTCTTCTCCTGTTATACGCCTTCTTCAATACTTATCCATTATGACAGAATTCTCTGGAGTGCCTTCCTGAATGGCAGATCACAAAAGGGGACCTCGGCTTTAGCTATCCGAGACGGTATTCATCCTCGGCACCGCCTCCTGGGATACTAAGTTCATAGCTAACTTCCTTGTCTTCTCACATATGTCTTTTTGACAAAATCTAATTGTCCTTGGACGATTGTAGTCCTCGGCTTGGGCTTTAGGCCCAACACGTACATGGGCATGGAACTCTTAGCCCATGGCCCCTACAAGTATTAATAGTAAATTAGAAATTAGCCATAACATTTTGAAAAATATACTATCCCAGAATAGACCAAATTGCATATTGTACACCATACAGAACCAAACCATGAACATCCCTACTAAAAGTGAAAGTGAGAGAGACTTACCAGCTTGAGCTTAGGCGGTTGACGTTCAACAATAGGATGGGTGCAATCTGCGTCACCATTCACCGATTTATGGCTGTAAGTGAGCTTGCCAATAGGTGTCTACAAATTTTTATTTATTTAATTTTATATATACGTGCCCAAATTAAATCATGTCGCAACCTTGTCCAAGCCGTACTCGTGATAAAAAATATATTTTCTGGCTTGATGCATATCCAATTTATTTGTACAACCCTTACCCGTTTCGGACACAGGTATAGGTACTTTGTCAATTTTGCCATATCCTTTCATCGTAGGTTTTGTATTAGACATTTGAGGGGATTGCTAATGATAAGCCAACAAAGCCACAAATAAAAGAGTCCCTAATCCCTACATTATTTTCTTGGAAAAGATTGTGTTGTCCCAAATGCCTGGAAGAGGGTAGAGTATGCATCTCCTGCACTGTTCGCCAATCTGGTATTTAGGTTAACTGTAGAATCTTAGACCTTAAAATCTATGAGAATCTTATATATATATATATATATATATATATATATATCTATGAGAATCTTATATATATATATATATATATATATATATATTGTGTACTTGGCGTGAACCCATGCTTTAGCTTTTGAATTTGGCTATAACTATACTAATGGAATATTTACCGAAAATGTGTGCTTGACTACCAAGTCAAAAAGCTATCAGAGAGGTTTGTGTCAAAGACAAAGTATTATAGGGGCTTACTGATGGTAAGATATTACTTACAAATGTCTGTGGAAAACATTGGATTGTGTAGTAGTGATAATTTTCGTTATTGGCAATTAGCTCTCATTATAAGTTGATTTTTTTTTTCCAATGTGACGATGGACTAGACGACTAGTAGAGTTTGCAATAGCGGATGTAGTAGTGATAATTTTCGTTATTGGCAATTAGCTCTCATTATAAGTTGATTTTTCTCTCAGTATAAGTTGATTTTTTTTTTCCAATGTGACGATGGACTAGACGACTAGTAGAGTATGCAATAGCGTAGATAAACTTGAATATCAAGGGGGTAAATTTTATAAGCAATTCATTTAAAAAAATTATTGGGTACTTTCAGAATATCATAAATGCCTATAATCTCTCATCTCATATTAATAGTGGGTTCCATCATGAATTTAATTAATAGAACCTACTATTTATATGAAAGGAAGAAGTATACATTTATGGTACTCTAAGAATATATAATAATTTCTCATTCACATATATGCACCATAATTTTTTTATTCACCTACTGGAACTCAAAACAAAAATATCTGTCTTTATTAGCATTAGTTGTTACCCTTTTTAAAATAATTTGTTTAGGGCAATCAGTTTAATATATACATTTTGCTTAACTTTCGGTCGACTATCAACGTCAGATGTAGAAACTTTCAAACCGATAAGGCATCAACCAATGCATTATTACTGTTCTAGTCAAAAAAAGGAAAAAAAAAATTATTACTGTCAAACTTTTCCCATGGTTGAATTGTGCCATAAAACCATCTAAATACATAAACATTAATCTGGTATATCAATAGAACAGACATGCATGCATCTCTGTAGCTTGTATAAGAGCATTTGCAGCAGTGTAGCTAAATAGTTATATTGCTATTTTAACTACACTAAAACACGAAAAAAACGGTTGCAGCAATGGAGCTATATTTAAAATTGTTTATCTTCTTGCTACAGTGCACATCTATCTATAGATTTACACTGTAGTTGAAAGCTAAAAAAAAGAAAAAGAAAAATTTATTTAGTGTTCACACTACTTTTTTTATTTTTTATTCTTTCTTTCATTCTCCTTTCTCTGTCTCTCTCTCCTCAATGCCTCTCCATCTCTTCTTTCTTCCTCCAGACCCTTCTTTCTTCCTTCACAGATCCATCGCCGATCTGAACGAGCCCAGCAGCGGCTGCGCGTCGGGAGAGGCCTCTCATTCGGACGCTGTTCAAATTGGCCGGGCCCTGAGAGCAGTGGCAGATATAGATTGAGAAAAAGCCCATGAAGAAAAGAGCGGCGATCAGCGCCACCATGATTATCGTCATTGACGGACTGAACTTGGCATATTGGTACGGGTCTGGGCTGGGCTGGGCTGCGGCCCACTTGATCATCACCTTTGGACATATAAAAAGAACTCCGATTAGAGTCCAGTTCGGACGGTTGGGATCAGGCTGTGCTTGTGTTTTGGTTTGGCTGTGTTAATTTTTTTGCTTTCTTTTTTTGTTCTTCTTCATTGGTTTTGATGGGCACAGCGGGTTGTGGTTGTGTAGTGATTTTTATGGGTTTGATGGTGGTTGTTGTTGTTGTGTGTTGGTGGTTGAATAAAATATTATTTTATTGTATTATTTATATTATTTTATTGTGTTAAAAGCTAAAATAGCTCCACTGCTGTAGGATGTAAAAAGGTAAAATAGATAAAATAACTTTTTGTAGAGTTAAAAATCTAAAAATTTAGCTTTACTGCTGTGAATGCTATAAGACAATAGAAAAATAAGAAAGTCTCCCCATCCCGGGTAGAATTAAATCGTCAAATTTTGGACTACTCTCTAGCCTCTGCATTTCGACAGCCAACTCTTATCATCATTTCCTCCTCAACTATTTTATTTAAAAAAATACGTAATTTTTTTTTTTGGTAATACAATAAAAGAAGAATAACTCCAGATTGCTGTATTACCCAAACAAAAAAAAAAGTATGTATTTTTTTATAAAATATGATACACTATTTTTCTGGGTTAAAGAAAAAAAAAAAAAAATCCTATTGAGAGTTTCATATCCTACAAATGATGTAGGCTTGTAAAGATCTGTAAGGTGGCTAACTAGACTGCTGTATTCAGGACACAATGTGCATATATAATTTGTCTACTAAATCTAATAAATCTGTAAACAATGCGTATTTTGTCTCAAGAGAATGACTAGTTCGCGCCTCAACCTTACCAGCTTTGTAAATTTATTTTGTGTATATTTCAAAAATAAAAAATCAGGTAATTAATATTTCTCTTTTATTTCCAACAAAAAATAAAAAAGATTTTCTCAGAAGAAAATAAGAAACATTTTCTATTCCATTTTCAAATGACGTTTGACTTATAAAAGAATTTTAGTCTATTAGTTAGTTATGATTTACAAGTTAAAAAGAAATACACAATCTTCAAAAAAAAAAAAAAAGTATATAAACAATTTAATAGGGATATTAAATTTTAAGTTGAGTCCGTAGGGGGACAAAATTCATTAACAAATAAAGATATTAAGGGTCCATTTGGATACCGTTTATTTTGCTGAAAACTAAAAACTGAGAATCGAAAATATTGTAACAAAATAATTTTTAAATGTGTTAATAGTGCCATGGGACTCATTTTTAATAAAAGTTTTATTGAAAAAAGAAGTCTGTGGGTCCCGTGAACAATGCATGGGACCCACTGAAAAAGTCACCTCAGCCACAAAACACTCAGAAAAAAAAAAAAAGGAAACACAGATGCAAACACGGCCCTTTTCATCAATACCCACGCGGATACTAAGGATCTATTTAGATATTGTTTATTTTACAAAAAACTGAAAATACTGTAGCAAAATAATTTTTAAATGTGTAAATAGTATCATGAGACTCATTGTTAATAAAAATTTTGCTAAAAAAAGAAGTTTGTGGGTCCTGTAAACAATACACGGATAACAAAAATGCGCTTCTCAGAAAAGAAAAAAAAAAAAAAAAAAAAACAAAACGCAAACGCTATAAGCTTATCATTAGTATCCAAACGGATACATATATAAAACTTTTTGGTGGGGTCCAGGGCACAATTGGCCCCTTGGAAGTTGGACCCTTTGATCTTCTATTCAGACGTAGTATGTACATTATCAAATAAGCCAACTAATAGGTTTCAATTAGTTTAATTTGTAAAGTCTTTAATTGTTGAATAAGAAATTTGAAATTCAATCTCTGCATATGCAAAAAATCGATTGATATTTTTGTCTGATGATAAAGAGTTATTATTAGGAATGAACGCCATAAGTTGAAACTCTAAAAAAAAAAAAAACCCAACTAATTTATTAAAAAGTAAGCATACTAAGATTAGTGTCTTCACCTCAAGAAATTGGTGAGTGATGATTCATCAATCTCTCTAGAACATGGAACACCGCCTTTAAGCCCATGGCGAAGCAGGATTTCAATTCAGAGAGAAAAAATTTTAAAAGGCAATATTATAAAAATAATTAATCTAAAAATCTTAATTGATTTTAATAATAAAATAAATAAATAATTATAAATAACAGTAACTGATCTCTATCATTAGGTTGGTAATTAAAAATTTTCTTCTTAAAGAGGATCCACATGAAGATGAAATTGGTGTCACTAGTAGTGTTTTATTTAAGGTATATAGAATATGTTTTGTGTTTTATTCTATGGTCAACTAGGAAACAATTTTTGATTGATTAATATTTTTCGTCATCTCAAATACTTGTAAATGTGAAAAATATTTTCTGTAAACAATATTTTGCTTCATCTAAAACTTATTAACCGAACCTCAACCCCAATCCCCTATTGTCTGCTACCCAACCACCACCCTCACCCCACTAACGTCCCCGGTCTGTGGTGGCAGTTTTCTGCTCCCACCGCTAAGATCACAATTTTATTTATTTATTTATTAATATGTGTTTGAGAGATAAGAAAATGTGAGAAAGTAATAGAAAATATATTTTTCATAGCATTATCAAATTTTAGGAATACAACTAAACACTTATTATCACCATTAAACCAAATATGCCGAAGTGGCATATGTTTTTATTTTTATTTTTTTTTTCCACATGTGAGGAGCTGATATGTATAAAGTGGGACTTGGGTATTACTACTTTGTTTTTCTTTTCCTTACTAGTAATTACAGAGGGGGCAAAGCCGCAAAGTTCAAGGTGGGATTCAGGGACATAGACTTAAAAGAACTTTTTAGAAGGAGTAGGGGGGCAATACCCCTCCCTCGTCCAATCAGGGAAGATCTTCACACGTCCCCTTTATTTGTTACTTTTGGCAAAAATTCTCACTTAATGACAAAGAGAGACCACCATTTATATGCGCTTTGCCCTTATTTTATTTTATTTTATTTTTATTTTTTATTTCATAAAGTCAATTTTTACTATATAAAGTCAAGAGCATAATTTCTGTTCCCACTGTGCCCCTGTCATTTTGTCAAAGGCAAAGAGGAAACCAAAATTACGCTGTCCATGCACGGGGGTGCAAAACGGAGAATTCATTTTCCACTCAAGACTGAGGGTCAATCTTCTTGTTTGCTTGAAGATTCTTTATTTTATTTTTTTATTTTTTATTTTTTTAAGATTCGGTTTGGATTGAGAGAGAAAGGAGGCATAGCGAAGGAGGGTAAAGTAAAATTGGTTGAAAGTAAACTAATTTTAGTCTAATTTACTATACTTTAGAGCATCTCCAATAGCTTATGTATAAGCAAAATAATCTCTGTAATAGAGAATGAAACCAAAAATTAGTCCTCCAACAGTTTCTTTAAAACTCAAAAAGTTTTTTACTAATGAACAGTCATTCTTCAAACCTGACGTGTTACTGTTCATTAGCAAAAGAATAAAACAGAATAAAAAATTAGCAAAGAAAGAAGTGAGGATGGGAGTATGGGAATATGTGTGTTAAAATATGAATAAATAATGAATGAAGAAATATTATTTAAATAAGATAGAAAAAGGATAGAGAATCTGTTAGAAGATGTATCTAGAAAAGTAGGTAGGTAAAAGGTAAATGTTACTATTCACTGTCCAAACAGTACAAAAATATAGAGAAGCTGCTAAAGATGCTCTTACTCTACTCTTCCTTCTTTCTCCTCAATCTAAACGAACCATTAATATTAACGAATGTCAGGGACATTAGTTTATAAAATATTTTAAAATTTTTTATAAAAAATATTTTTTTAACCATGTTATTTATATTATTTTTTTATTTATAAAAATAATATTAATATTTTCGTAAAATGACCGCTTTACAAATATACCAAAGAGACCCATTAACCGAATTCATTTGTTTTTATCGGTTTTTCAACATTTGTGAACATCATGGGCCCAACACGCAGCCTAATATGTATCTCTCTCTTCTCTAAAACAGTAGGTCTTTCTCTCTTTCTGTCTCTCTCCTATATATATAGTCATCACTCATATGACTATATGAGTCATAACTCTGATCCTTATCTCCAGAAAAAAAAGCTCTAGCTCTAGCTCTAGCTCTAGCTCTAAGCTTCTCTCAGATTCAGTTAGAATAGATAGAATGGGACGTTCCATGCCCAAGCCTTTCTCATACGTACCTCCTCCTTTTAACGGGTAACTATATTAGCTATATAATAGTTATTCGATCACTCTGTTTTTATGTCCTCCGGTTTTGATACAATAATAGTTTCCCTTTTTCTTTTTTTGTTGTAACAGCGAAGAAAAGTTGCTTATGCACCTTCAAATTGCTGTGGAAATAGTTCACCTCCTGATCCTGATTGCTGTGTTTATTAATGTACTACGCAAGTGTAAACGTAAATATTCCAAACCCAATACTAGTGGTGGTGGTGGTGGTGGACAAGGCCAAACGCCTGTCAGTCTCAGCTTTACCAGCCATGACGGCGATGATACCAGCAGTGACCAAATCGCTATGGGTCCAACTTCCCTAGTTGTCAATGCCACCATGGCTTTCTAAGAACAATTATGTTCATGCATGAAGTAATTAATTAGTAAAACTTGTTATGCTGGCATGCGTTTGGATTGGCGTTTTGCTCAATTCGTGCGTTTTGCGGTTATTTAGTGGGTCTCATGGATACTATTCACGGACCACTGAGAACTGAAAGGTGGGTCACCACACCCCAATTTGCTTACCACCGCACACATATTTCTTTTTTTTTTTTTTTTTTTTTAATTTTAATTAAATTGTGGTGGCTTAATTGTAAGTGTAAGGTGGTAGACAAATTGGGATTGTTGTAAAATATTAGTTGTGACCTTAACTTTCCACTAGGGTGTCAGGTTTTTAAAGCTTTGCTGCTTTTTCTCATTTTCTGTATTATATGAAGTGTGATAATTAATTAACTAATTAACTCTGTCTAATTAAAACATTTTTATTGGGTACATGCATGTATTCTTTGATAATGCTATGAGTAAATCTAAGACAGTTTTTGTTTGATTATATATGTGTGTGTGTGTATATATATATATATATATATATATATATAATATGTGTTTTTTGTCTGAGACAAACTGTAGTTTGTGAACATGAGGAAAGTAGAGAAAGAGACAGTGGAGTATGGAGTTGCAGGATGTTTATTCTTTTGTCTATTATGAGGGTCCAGAATAGGGAACATGATCCTCTCTACGAAAATTTTAAAATTTAATTTAAATTATAAAATTGATCCATTTTAAATAGAGGGAATTTTTTCCAAAAAAAAAAAAAAAAAAACTCTTTCATTGGTACAATTTATCATCATAAATTTTGTTGTTGTTGTTGTTGCCTTTTTATTTATTTATCACATTTTACATTATATTCAGTTATGTCCAAGTCAATGAGAAATCACCTTCTTTTTTAATCTTTCAAAAGATCACCAATTTTTTGTCCTAAACCATATGATATCAAGTGTTAATATAATAAAAACTTGGTTCTATAAGATATGTTTGTGAAAAGCGGATACCCTAATTCATATTTAATTACCACATGTACTGTACTATTAACTTAATCAATTTTTTTACAATGTTAACTTATTTATTCTTAATAAACAGTTATTAATACACTACTCTTTCATTCTTATCAACTTTTTTAAATTGAATTATCCTTATCAGCTTTTAATGATTACTTTTTGATAGTTCTAATTTGTGTTTTGAGAATAAGAACAGACAACACTAAACATAAAATAAAAATTTTAATTTACATACGATTCTATATATCAAATAAAATTTTATTTTATTTATAATATATATTTAATATATAAAATATTTTTTTAAAAATTTATATATGATTCTTGATTAAACTATGTATTGCGACATAATATATATTAGTGATAAAAAAAAGTTGGGCAGCTTCACAACTTTTAAAAAGGATATCACTTTTCATGTCATCTCTTATAATTTCCAAAAAAAAAAAAAAAAAAAAAAAACAGATTGGGTTTATTTAAACAACAATTCTGCAAACATAATGAAATTAATCTATATTTGTTAAAGCGACAAATTTTGATTAGTGCAATATCACTTTAATATGAGACCATCATTAACATTAATTGTTTTTATCGTACAACAATCACAATCTTCAATCTTGACAATTGTGAAATTTATTGAGAATTTTGTTGTGGCATTAAAGTTTCTATTAAGGAGAAAATGCACAAGGTTGGGGCTACCTATTCCCCACTAAAGTATGGTTTTAAATTAGGTACAAATTATATTTCCGCAATCTCGCTCAAGACCTTTGTTGTTTTGCTTGAGCTTGAGCATATTTCTTTACTCACTTGAGTGCATTTACCATTTTGCTTGAGTGAGTTTTCATCTTCACTCGAGTTAGCTTCTTCATTTAGCAATACTTACGATGTAGCTTTGAACTTAATTAGTTTTGACATTAAATGGTTTACATCAAAGATTTTATACTGATTATAAGTAAAGTCATGAAGTGGAACACTGAAATCCTAACAGATTTATTTTTGTACGGTGATCTAATTCGTCCAAAACAAGAAAATTCTTTACCCATTGAATTACCTCTCAAGTTTAATAAATTAAAAAAGTCTTCACTATAATTCTCTATTAATGTTTATTGAACATAATCTTATTTTTATCTGGGATTAGGACTTTATTAATAAAATTACACTGACCTCCTTTAAGTTTTACTCAAATTTAACTGATCTCCTCACAGTTGTGGATTGTATACAGGCCTCCCTTACTTTCAAAATGAAGTAATGAACTACACCCACTTCCCCTTCACCTTAAAATCATTATATCCATTAACAGAAATTGATACATTTTCACTTTTACCCTCACTTTCCAATCAAAATTCCCATTTTACACTCAAAAATTGTAAAATTTCCATTTTACCTTCACCCAAACCATCTTACTCTGTTCCACATTTTGTTTAGTTCTGTTTTACATTTATTTTTCTGTTCTGTTTCTTTTTATTTTTTAATTTTTTTATTTGTTGCTGTATTTATGTTTGTTCTTCACGGCTTCTTAATTCATCTTCATCCTTTTTTTTGTTTTGTTTTGTTTTTGTTGTTGTTTTAAGAGTTGCAGACAGTTTCTGTAAGTTAGAGTTAAAGATTTAGGGTTTGAAAATTTTGCTATTGTGATTGGTTTAGGTTTATTTAAAGGACAGTAAAATGGGAATTCAACTTGGTCTTAAATTAATTTTTCAATTTCCATAAGTGGATTTAACAGTGTTAAGGTGTAGGGAAGGTGAGTGTAATTTATTTCAAAAAGTAAGACAGGTTTGTGTACAATTCAAATCTAGTAATTTGAGAAAACCTTGGCAGGGGTTTGTGCAATTTTCCTGGACTTTATTTTATCCCAGGCGATTTTTTTTTTTTTGTTTGGTTTCTTCCTCATTTGGTGTCCTATATGAAAGTCCGTCCTCTGTAATTAACAAAATATATATATATATATATATATATATATTATTATTATTATAAGGAAATGTATGACGATGGGAGGATCAAAAGAGAAGACAGAGCACATGAGAGTTTGCACAGTTTAATGTTATGAGTAATTATTTAGTACTCTTAGAATATAATGACATTGTTCTAAACCTTTTTACATAAATGATAAATCTCATTAATTAAATTTATAATTGAATTCATCATTCATATTTAGCTAGAATACTAAATAATTTTTTTGACATTATTTATTATTATTATTGAACATGACCTACCTCCTATCTTGTATCAACAAGTTTGAATACCTTTTATTTATTAGAGATTTACTAACGTCTGCTCTTAAAATATACATTAGTAAACTATTTTGACAAATTTTTTTATGAAAAAATGAACAAGCGATTAACTGTTTTCCCTAAGGGCATACATTAATCGGACCTTATTTATTATTTTATTATTAAAAAAAAAAAAGCAAAAAACTCATTAGGTGCGCTTGACTTTGAAAACAGAAAGCAAGCTGTGTGGTTTTTTCCCCGAGAAAGGCAAGATGTATTAGTTAAACAATGATAATTAGAAAAGGACACTCAGTACTTATTCGATCAGATCACTCCCACGCCAACACCCAAGTCCTTGTAGCTCCTCTTTTATTCGAGTAACTGTTAGAGCATTCATATCATGTTTGTATTTTTTCTCCGAATTATCTCTTTAAAAAGTCACGTTTTCCATTTTAGATGTTATCTAATTCATCATTTTTCAATACATCCCGTTAAAGGGATGAATTCAAATTACACGTACGTAGTATAAATTTGTAAGAGTAAACTACTGATTTTTCTTAAATTTAACCAATTAAAAATACTAGTTATTTGGAAAGCACATACACAACATTTTGCATGTCGTTCCTGTGTCAGACACGTTCAGGCCATGGGAACGCATGGCTGTAGTGGATTTGCTTATAGGATATTCAGAATGAAGAATATTTTAGGGATTACAATTGTGAATTCCAACTTTGATGTGTTTGGCCGCGACATAGACGTGGTGGCCAATGGTCGTTGCAAAATCTTAACAGCCTTTTTTCTCTACAGAGTTACTTGATGGTGTCGGATGATACAAACCCAAGAAGAGAACTTACGAGTTATGACTGGA
The DNA here is from genome assembly GCA_033629205.1 of Lithocarpus polystachyus. Classification (NCBI taxonomy): domain Eukaryota; kingdom Viridiplantae; phylum Streptophyta; class Magnoliopsida; order Fagales; family Fagaceae; genus Lithocarpus; species Lithocarpus polystachyus. The sequence continues at coordinate 106,231,099 of CM066163.1, read as the reverse complement.
TGGGAATGCTATACCACTACCAGTTGACAGATTTTTATTTTTATTTATTTATTTTTGTGTATGTCATTTTCAATTGGTATCAGGTGACTAGTGGGAGACCTATGATTCTGTTGTGTTTAGAAAGGGTAAGAATAAATTATACGAAAATGAAGATACTGTGACGGAAAGAATTAGAGTCTCTTAACTACATTAATTAAGCCAGAAGAACAACAGATATTGCATGCACTGCTGATTTTATGATTTATAAAAGCTCTCTTTCTGTCAGTACTCTCACTCTCAGTAGGGCAGCCTAAGAGTTTGGTTAACGTAATTGAAGAACTCTTGGATAATCATTTGGATATACCGCCAAGACTTCCAGTAGGAAATTGTGACAAGAATAGCATGGGATACTCCATCTCCAGCAGAGACGGATTCAGGATTTCAAGCTGGAAGGGCCGGAGATAACGAAAAAAAAAAAAAAAAAATTCAAATATGCATCCATATAGTATTGATAAACAATCAACAAAAACAAATACCCAAAAATTATTGTTTCTTAATATATTAAGATACAATCATCTATCAACAAAAACAAAAGACACGAAATACTATTATTTCTTAATACAATTATCTATGAAAAGGGAATTCGACGCTCTTTCAAATCTTCAAAATCATCTATAATTGAATCCAAACTAAATGTCGAATCTATATCATTTTTAATGTATAACATCAAAGAGTCCGTCAAAAAATCATTTTCCATTTTGTTTCGAAAGTTAGTTTTAACAATTTTTGTAGCTGAAAATGCTCGCTTTGTAATAGCAGTAAAAATTGAAAAAGTAAGCACAGGTCTCACCATTCTATAAACAAGTTTGTAGTGTTCTGAATTTCCAGTTCTCACTAACCATTGACACAACTTAGATAAACTTTTCAATTTTTTAAACTCTGGATCCTGGACTCCATTATGCTCAAAATGATAAAGCTCATTCTCCAACACTTGTTTGTCATAATCTGTGAAATCTTGTGGATAGAAATTCTTTACCAACAAACAAAGATTACTACTTCTAAAAGATTTTAATGCCTTTCGAGGTTCTAAAGCTGAGCTAAGCCTAAGTAACTCCATTGCATCTTCATTAAACCGATGATTTAGTTCCTGTAGTTGAGAATCTATTGCAACATAGAAAATATTTACTCGACAATGATGCTCAAATATAACGTTATCTTACTGATTATGAGCTCAACCTCGCCTCCCAACATAACAAGCATTCATATCTAGGACATCAATGCAATGCTTCTCACAAAATGATATCATGTCAAAATCATGCAGATAAAAAATAAATAAGATAAGATATGATAACCTAGGAAAACCAATGAAACAAACTAGTTTCACAGTAAAAAACCTGGGGGGAATCCTTCTCAAAAAGCAATCCACTATAGTAAAAAGAAGTTTTAGATCTAGTACAAAACATTTGTCCCTAGACTCTACAATTCCCGTAGATGAAATTACAGTAGAAACCTTATACCGTTTCATGACCTCTGAATTCTTCAATATATGAACGCCACCCTTTTTGATGCACGGTTCCTAGTACATGATTAACCAATTGCGCGGATCTCAGTATGCGACTTCAATCACCAACTAGAGAATGATGTTGGCTGCAAAGTTCTTCAGTTCATCACACGGTGAAGATCACGAAGTTACTTGCTCACAAAACCCTATGGTGTACAAACACAGCAGCTTCTTCTTTCAGAGAAAATAAAGCATCGGTCACCTTTTCATATGTTCTCCTTTTTATTTTCTTATGTAACGGCCTCTGAAATAAGCCTTATATATGTCTAGAGTTGTGAGAAAAGAAATCTTACACAAATACATAAGCATAGGCTGAAAATCAAATCTGAAAAACTGATTTACGTAATTCTCAATAGATAGTATCTGTTGAGCCTCATTAAACCTCGATAGATAACTATCTGTTGAGCCTTATTAAACCTCGATAGATAGCTATCTGTCGAGTTTTAATGAATTAGCACTTCTTCACTTATTTCTTGGACAGACTTGCATGGCTTCAATACTAGACTTGAACTCTTGTTCTTTGAAGTATTAAACACATCCTAGATCTACCCAAATACAAGTAAAGTGCGTTTTGTCAAAGGATTAGCCAATTACATAAAATATTGACATATGTTCCTAACATTGAATCACATATGTCCTCATAGAGATAACAAAGAATATATCCCCTTCTTTAGAGTCAAAGCCGCAGTGTCAACAACATAAATAAGCCCAAAAAAATGTTTTTTCACAAATCATTCTGCATCAACATATCTAAAAACCACAACCATTTGCTCTTTCATGAACTCATCACGAGCTTTATCAACCATTATGCAAAACTTTGCATCACCAATTTCTTCCTGAACGGTCTTCTTCACTTTGGCTGAGAAAACATGTAGAATTTCCTTTTGAATCCTAGGTGATGTGTAAGTTGCATTTTTGGGAGCTTTTTCTATTATTTTAGCAACCTTCTCATTCCAAAAAGTCACAATACCCAATGATTCAAGAAAATTCCCATGATTAGATGAATTATAACTTTCATCTCGACCTTTAAAAGCTATAGCTTGAAAGGCAAGATGTCGGACAATAAAAATTGAGGCCTTCATTTGCAACCGATTTTTTGCAATTTGTTCAGTAGTGAAATGATCAACTACCCTTTGTAAATGCTGCCATTGGTTCATCAAATCCTTACACATTTTCTCGGCAACTCTATGAACTGAGTTAGGATCTTTTCCTATATGACTTGAAAATAACAATTTTTGTCCTCAACTTTTTTCCAATTTCTAAATCCACCAACAGTGAATGTATTTTGTCCCACAACCCCATTTGGATTATGAAAGACAATTAAAGCATGATAGACAATAAGCTGCATCTTTCGCAGGAGAATATTCAAGCCATGTTGAATAATATTCAAACCAAGAAACTTGAAAGTTACGATTGTGCTTTCCACATTTTTTTGTATGTCTTCAGAGGAGGTTGGTGCAGACTATTTTTGATGTAAGCCTGTCGAATTTTATCACGTTGATTAACATGATATTCCCATATTTGTTTGCGTGTTCCGGGATCATAATCCAAAGAATCAAGATCAACTTTTTGAAATTGTGTTTGAGAGATATGGTTATTTTTCAGAATTGGGATATCGGCATTTTTTGGAATTGGGGAATGAATATTTCTTGGGATTGGAACATCGACATTTTCTAGAATTGGGGAATGAATATTTTCTAAAATTGGAACATTTACATTTTCTGGAATTGGAATAGCAACATTAGTTGTTGGCAATCCCACGTTGACTTCGAAAGAATTTGAATCTTCTCTTTTGAAAAAATCAAACATTATAGTTAATTTTTTCATGATCTACAAATAAAATAAGAATCATATATATTATCTTACAAACGGTTGTTGTTACTAACTAAAGACGAATACTAGAATCTAGGTAATATGCATGATGCATTTAATTATAAATTTAGTATTTCTCACTTTTTTTCAATTTATAAATTTATCTAATTTAGCATTATGAGTTAATAATAGGTGCAAGTGACTCACTATTATTTTCTTAAATTTGTTTGACAATTTTCTATATTATATGTGTAAGGACACAAATATAGAGATTGGGCCTATCAACAGAGTAACTGGAGACCCATACTGAATATCATATCCTAACAATGAATTTGTAAAGAGAGTGGATTGGAGATTACTTGATTAGACACGTATGGGTTGAAAGCCCAAGTATGGTAATGACCAGATGGGTATTGATAAGATGATCAAGGGTTACAATATTCTCTTCGGCACTGTCCAAGGAGTGTGTTCATACAAATATTGTTTGGGCTCTTTCTCTTTCTTTTTCTCTCTCTCTCTCTCTCTGTTGCCTTTTTCTTCTGGATCCCCCATTTTAGTTCTCTTTCCTTCTATTTATATGCCCTCTCCCATTGCATGGGCTTTTCTTTATACTTGTCCCATCCGCCCCCATCCCGAGCCTTCTTGGGGCAGCTGTAAAGGAGGAGGTCGCTGTTCAGGAGTCTTTTCTCATTAATGCGGCCATGATGTTAGCTGCAGGGTCATAAATGCGGTGGCAGCAGCCTTTTGCTTAATATTTGATTTTCGCCATCTGTCCTTACGGTCAACACAAATCGGGGGATTCTTTGGGAGAGATAAGATTGAGGCTGGTGCACTGATCTGGGACACCTTTTTAATAGTCCGAGCAGAAGGTTTCCTCGGACAAGGCTTTCTCCCACGAGATTCACACTTTAGCATCGAATCAGGCTGGGCAAATTCTTCAAGAGATGTAGTCCTCGGATGTATAGGTCTCCTTGGACAGGCCCACGGCCCAAGATCTGTTGTTGGGCCTTTTGCCCCTACAATATGATTTATTTTTTTCTTTTGTCTTTGGTCTTTGCCTTTATTTATCTCTTTGTCTTTGTCTTGTCTCCATATTTCAGACACTACCCAATCCCACTATTGACACTATAAGCTGTGTGTTTTTTTTCCCCGACAAAGGCAAGATACATTAGTTAAACAATGATAATTAGAAAAGGACACTCAATACTTATTCGATCAGACCACTCCCACTCCCACTCTCACGCCAACCCCAAAGTCCTTGTAGTTCCTCTCTTCTTCAAGTAACTGTTAGAGTATTTATATCTGATTTGTATTTTTTTTTTTCTTCTGAATTATCTCTTTAAAAAGTCACTTCATTTTAGATGCTATCTGACTCATCATTTTACAACATATTCTGTTAAAAGGATGAATTCAAAGCACACCTATTATATCTTTGTAAGAGTTACATTTTTTTTTTTAAGTCGTTGATTTCTCTTAAATTTAACTGCTTAAAAATACTAGTAACCCGGAAAGCATAGATAAGGCAAATCTTAACAGCCTTTTTTCTCTACAGAGTTACTTGATTGTATTGGATGATACAAACCCAAGAAGAGAACTTACAAGTTATGACGGGATGAGAATGCTATACCACTACCAGTTGACAGGATTTATTTATTTATCTATTTATTTATTTTTGTATATGTCATTTTCAAAGGATATCAGATGAAGAGTGAGATCTATGGTTCTGTTGTGTTTAGAAAGGGTAAGAATAAATTATACGAAAATGAAGATACTGTGATGGAAAAAAAATTAGAGTCTCTTAAGAGCATTCACATTGGGACTTCTAAATGGCATATGTAGGATAAGTTTACCATTTTCACACAAAAACCAAGCTTCATTACTTCAAAAATTCAACTATTGCAAAATCTTTTCCAATAGTGTTACAGTGCAATTCTAAGTGCAATTTTACCTTTAGAATTGCACTGTAGCTCAATTTTAAACTGAAATAATAGTTTTTAATTCTCTCTCTACTCCTTTTTAACCCTGAAATTTCTCTCTCCTCTCTCATTATTTCTCTTTGTTTCTCTCTCTTCATTATTTCTTTCTCATCTGCTCTCTGCTCTCTTCAGACCCAAGACCCCGTGCTCTCTCCGATGACCCTCTCTCTCTCTCTCTCTCTCTCATTTATCTCTTCTCATCTGTGGTGGTGTTTTGATGGTGGAGTTGGGTATTGATGGGTGGCATTTCGGTGGTGGGTTTTGTTTGTGGGTCTGTTTCGGTGGTGGTGAGTCTGTATCAGTGGTGGGTCTCGTTTGTGGGTTTGTTTCGGTGGTGGGACTTGCGTCTGTGGGTCTGTTTCATCTGTGGGTTTGTTTCGGTGGTAATGGGTCTGTTTCGTCTTGGGTTTGAATTGGTTGCTGGAGTTGAATTACTGGTGGGTCTGTTAAGTTTGCGGGTTTGAATCGGTGTCTATGGGTTTGAATTGGCGTCTATGGGTCTGTTTCATTTGTGGGTTTGAATCAGCTTTTGTGGGTCTATTTCAGTCTATTTCATCTGTGGATTTGTTTGGTGGTGGGTCTGTTTGGTTAATCGAGGGTTTGGGGTGGTGTTACTAGGTCTGTTTGGTTGATCGGGGGTTTGGGGTGGTAGTGGGTGGTTTTGTTTGAGTATTCTGTGTTGGTGGTGGGTGGTGCATTGGGTTGGTCTATGGTGGCACTGGGTGGCTATGGATGATGGAGGATAAAGGAATGGAGTTATGTGGAAGAAGGTGAAAAGTAGAGTTAATGGAGGAGTTTGGAAGGTAACGTGTGGAGGAGAAAATTGGGAAAAAAGAAAAAATATATTTTATTATGTAGATATATTATTTTAATGAATAGAATAGGAAAATAAAAGTTGAGATGCTGGATGTATTATAAAATGGTATTGCATAATTGATAAATAGGTTTTTAAGATGGTAAAATAGAATAGGATAGAATTTGCTGATGTGAATGCTCTAACTACATTAATTAAGCCAGAAGAACAACAGATATTGCTTGCACTACTGATTTTATTTATTTTATGATTTATAAAAACTCTCTTTCTCTCAGTACTCTCACTCTCTGAGTGGGGCAGCCTAAGATTTTGGTTAAGGTAATTGAAGAACTCTTGGATAATCATTTGGATATACCACCATGGCTTCTGGTAGGAAATCGTGACAAGAATTGCATGGGATACTCCATCTCCAGCACCTCTCATTTCCAAAGTAGTGCCATTCACATCCATTCTATGTTCTCAACAAGGTTGTAAGGAGCCAGATTTGCTGCCAATAGGGATGGTCAGGTAGTAGAAAAAAAGGAGAGAAAGAGATTGAGTCAAGTAGTAGAGAGAGAGAGAGAGAGAGAGAGAGAGAGAGAGAGCTGTTGCAATAACGACGAATATTTTTTTGAAGTAGTAAAAAAAACTTAAATTATAAAAAAATTTAATAAAAAGAAAACTAGAATATATCAATATCACTAATAAAAAAAAACACGCAAATATATATAATTTTATAATTAATTTTGTAACGATTTAAGGAAAAGAGTTAGCCACATCTGCGCTGTACCTCAAAAGGACTAGTCACAATTGAGGCTCCTTGTAGTTGTTAATAAAACTCAGATCTACCTAGTAAATACCCGATGTGGGACTCATCACACACTCACATACATCACATAGTCAATCAAATTGGAGCATCACAATCTCCCCCACTTAAATCCCTAACATCCTCGTTAGGGCCCAATTTGTCGGGTAGTGCCTCTAAGCTCACACGGGATTACCGAGCCGGCTCTGATACCATATGTAACGACCCAAAGAAAAGCGTTATACCTCAAAAGGACTGGTCACAATTGAAGCTCATTGTAGTTGTTAATAAAGCCCAAATCTACTCAGTAAATACCCGATATGGGACTCATCATACATCCACACATATCACACAATCAATCAAATTGGGGCATCACAAATTTCCTTCTACTAACAAAATGAATAGGCAAAAAGAAACTAATGGGAGTTAAAATGAGAATTGATAATGCTAATAAGAGAATAATAAATGAGAGAGCCTCCAAAAGTTATTTTTTGCTGTTATTTAGCTTAATTTTATTATTGTTATTTGGTTTTTTTTTTGTTTTGTTGTTATCGTTAAGATTAATATTGCTATTGTTGTTATTATTTAAATTTTTTTTTTGGTTTAAAGGGTTAAAGATTTTGTTTAGGAGGCTAAGATAATTTTTGTGAGAAATGTTACGTTTATAACAATTTCACAAAAAATCTTATGTAACAAGTTGTTATTGATAGATAAAAAAATGATATTAATAATAGGTTCAATTAAAAATCAATAACAATTTATTATTTAAGATTCGTTATGTAATTAGTAACAAAAAAAAAAAAAAAAAGATTCGTTGTGGAATTTTTGTGAAAATGTTATTAATATAATGTTACTTTATTTTTGTTGAACCTAAATATATATATACAAGATTCTCAAGTCAAGTAAAAAGTATTCAATAATAAGATAAAACATATTAATATAAAAATAATTATGCATATAATTTTTCTTTTAGCAAAGCAGGTGAAATGCATATGGTGCCGCTCCTGAGCTGTTGACATGACAATAACTTATATCTGACCGTTAAATGTTTTAAAAAGCTAAAACTTAGGAAAAATGTGACTTTAACCCTCCTATAAAAAAATCAAACCCATAAACATGGCAAGTTTAATTTGAGACGAAGTTTCGCACCACCTAGCGTCTTTCTCATGAGAGCTACACCACCACCCTCACCCTGTTCGTTTTCTTCGCGGGGCATCGAAAGCGAAATGATCTGACCTGTCTATAATGCATGCAACAAGCATCTTTGAATTTTCAATCCAACGAAGTGATGAATCTATAATGTCATATAAGCGCACGTGCGTCAACATGCATAAAATCATTGCTCGAAAGTTCCCCATTTGAAAATAATTTTCCTGACCTTATTTATTATTATTATTATTATTATTATTAAAAAAATAGGATAATATTCCTCCTTTATTTCCAATGTAAAATAAGAAAGGTTTTCTTTTGTTTTTCAAATGAAGTATGACTTATAAAAGAATAGTAGTATGTTAGTTTTAATAATATAACTGTAGTGGGGTGAATATTGGGCCTTATTATAATAGGATAAATATTAGGTTTGTTTTAAGCATTGGCCCAAACAGTGGAAACAAGTCCAGCATTGATTAGCCAATTCTGATAATAAACATAGGTCATCGGATCATTGAGAATGAGGGCAAAATACTATTTTCTTTACTTGAAAAGGATACTTGCCCATTTTATCCAAAGATACTGTATATAAACAATTTAATAGAGATATCAAAATTTTAAGTTGAGTTGGTTGGATAGGGGGACAAAATTCATTAACAAATAAAAATATTAAGCATTTTTGGTGGGGTCCAGGGGCACAATCAGCCACTTAGACCCCTTGCTCCTCCATTTGTATGTAGTATACTAGTATGTACATTCTGTACTAAGCCAACTAAGATTGGTGTCGTCTTTGTCTCAAGAAACTGGTGAGTGATGATTCATCTCTCTAAAACTTGGAACGCCGCTAGCTTTTAAGCCCTGCATATGACAGAAACAGGATTTCAATTCAGAGAGAAAAAAAAAAAAAAAAAAAAATTGAAAGACAATATTACAAAGATAATCTAAAAAAAAAAAAAAATCATAATTGATATCAATAATAAAATAAATAAACAATTATGAACAACTGTAACTGATCTCTATTATTAGAATGATAATTAAAAAATTTCTTCTTAAACAGGGATCTACATGAAGATTTTTGGTGTCACTAGTAGTGGTTTGTTTAAGGTAGGATATGTTTTGTGTTTAATTTTATGGTCAACCGGAAAACAATTTCTAGTTGATCAATATTTTTCACCCACCCAAACACTTGTATATGCAAAAAATATTTTCCGTAAATCATTTTCTGTCTCTCTTAAAACTTATGAAATGAATTTCTACTTTTCATCCTCCACTAGATGCCACCCAACGACCCTCCTCACTAATGTCTCCAATCTCCAGTGGCCGATGGCTGCTGCCACCGCTAGTCCCCAATCATGATTTATTTAATATTTTATCTAACGTTTTAAAATAAAAAATTACATATGTGCTTGAGAAATGAGAAAATGTGAAAAAGTAGTAAAAATATATTTTCTATAACATTTTTAAAAACGCATGCAAACACTATGATATATTCCGTCGAACCAAATACAGTCGAGGTGGCATATGCTTTCTTGGTTTTTTATTATTTTTTTATTTTTCCATGTGAGGAACTGATTTGTTTAACTCACTTTAAAGTGGTACTTGGGTATTACTGCTTTGTTTTCCATTTCCTTACTAGTAATTACAGGGGGGAAAGCCGCAAAGTTCAAGGTGGGATTCAGGGACATAGACTTAAAATAACTTTCTAGAAGGAGTAGGGGGGCAATACCCCTCCCTCGTCCAATCAGGGAAGATCTTCACTTCCCCTTTATTTGTTACTTTTGGCAAAAAGAGACCACCCTTTATATACGTTTTGCCCTTTTTTATTATTTTTATTATTTTTTATTTTTTATGTCATCAAGTCAATTTTTATTATATAATAAAGTCACGAGCATAATTTCTGTTCGCGCTGTGCACCTGTAATTTTTTCAGAGGAAAAGAGGAAACCAAAATTACGCACAACTATGCACGGGGGTGTAAAACGGAGAATTCATTTTCCACTCAAGACTGAGGGTCACTCTTCCTGTTTGCTTGAAGATCTCTTTTTCTCCCAAAATTTTTTTTTTATCCCAGTAGATTTTTGTTTTTTTTTTTTTTTTGGGTTTCTTCCTCAATTGGGGTCCTGGATGAAATTCCGTCCTCTGTATGAACAAGTTTTGTTATATATATATATATATATATATATATATAGAACAAAAATTATTCATAATGAAATTTATGATAATAGTAGGGTCAAAAGAGAAGAGAGAACATATGAGGGTTTACATTGTTTTTTACTTAGAAGTAATTATTTAGTATTCTTAGATCGAGTGCAATGATATTGTACTAAATCTTCTCACATTAATGATAAATCTCATTAATAAAGTTTATAATTGAATTCATCATTCATATTCAGCCAGAATACTAAATAATTTTCCTAACCTTATCTATTATTATTATTATTGAACATGGCCTGTAATAACGAATGTGTGATAAATGATAATCATTACTCTTTTTATGATGATATACATTTTGTTATTTTGTGGGATATATTTCAAGTGAGAGAAAAATGAACCAAGGTAAAATTCTCCTCCTCCGCCCACTTTGCACAATCCCTCCATTACCTCCCCACTTAGGCCCAATTCTAACCAAATTAATTTTAGAAAACAAAAAATGACTTCATATTTGTTGCCAAAAAAAAAAAAACTCAACAAGTCTGTTTTGATTTTTCCCTCTCCATTTCTCTATCATGCAGTGGGCGGAACCCCCTTTTGAAATCCTCTCCCACCCTCATATAATTTGTAGAAAAAAAAAGAAAAAGAAAAAAGAAAAGGGAGTTATAAGTAAATTTCAGCTAATGCCCCCCCTGACATTTTTATTGTACTGCATTAACTTACTTAAATGACCACTCTGTCATTTTTTCCTCTTATTCCATTCCCAGCTCATTAAACCATAATATATTTAAAGTGTATTATAGTTTAATATACCTTTAATATTATATTAAATATTAATATTGCTGATACAATTTCATTCTTTCTGTAACAAGGGTTAATCTTATAGTTAACTCAATTTTGATACTACTGTTCGATGATGTGTAAGTTTAAATATTCCAACTCGTACTTCTGTGTAGACAAATTGAGTTTTCATTAAGCTTCTTCATTCTAGTATTTTCTAGAGAATTTTCTGCAAGCAAATTGAGTGCCTTTCTGTGTTGATTCTTCCTTTACTTAATTATAGATGAAGGAGCTCAAAGACTTGGAGTTCAAACAAAACTCTCCCATTTCAAAGTTATTTAATTCATATTTGTCCATCTGTTGGGGGAAAAAACCTAAATCTTTTCAATTTTTATGTGTGATCTAAAATAAATGGCTACCAAGCAATAACTATGTTATGGACACAAAAATTTCAACTAGCATAATAGAAACAAATATAACCACACAAGAATGTTAAATTTTACGTGAAAAACTCTCTAGTACACGTAAAGGGAAAAACCCTAGGGCTATTCCAATGAATCCACTACATAAAACATAGAGATTACAACCACTACAAAATACGGGGCCTTTAGGCCCCGTTTTTTTGGGCCGCGTTTGCAAAAACGCGGCCCAAAACGGGTTGAAGCCGCGTTTTTAAAAACGCGGCTTCAGTCCTTTCAATGGGCCGCGTTTTTGCGAACGCGGCCCAAAAACATGCTTGAGGCCGCGTTTTTTTAAACGCGGCCCAAAAAAAAAAAGCCTGAGGCTGCGTTTAAAAACGCGGCCTCAAGCAATTTTCTGAAGCCGCGTTCGCAAAACGCGGCTTCAGTTATTCTTTTGGGCTGCGTTTATTAAAACGCGGCCCCAATTTTGCCTATAGCCGCGTGTTAGACATGCGGCTTTAGGCTTTGAATCCCTCTGATCCCATTTTGCCTATATCCATCTGATCCCAAGTGAATTCATCACCCTCACACATCACCCTCCAGAGCTCCAAGTCCTCATCACCCTCATCTCCATCTTCGAGTCTCCCATGCACTCACATCTCAATCTCCGATCGGAGATCGAGGCTTGGAGCTCCGATCCTCGATCTCCGATCTGATCGGAGATGGAGCTCCGATCCTCGATCTCCGATCGGAGATGGAGCTCCGATCCTCGATTTCCAATCGGATCGGAGATGGAGGCTTGGAGCCTCGATCTCCGATCTCCATCTCCGATCTCCATCTCCGGCCACAGCAGCTACTCCATGCTTGTTTCCCATTTCTGTTGTTTCTGGGTATTCTTTGAATTTGAGTTTTGAGTTTTTGTGGGTTGTGATAATTTGGTTGTGTATTAGTTATATTACTGTTGGATTTAGTTGATTGGATTTAGTTGTTTAGGATTTTCAGTGTTTCAATTTTGAATCATGTGCTGCTGTTTGTGTTCAAATTTTTTGCTGGGTTTGTGTTCAAATAATTGTTGTGTTTGTGTTCAAATTTTTTGCTGGGTTTGTGTTTGTTTAAATATGTAATGTGTTTGTGTTCAAATTGTTTGCTGTGTTTTAATTTGCTGTGTTTTAATTTTCTTGTTCTTGTTCATGTTTAAATTTGCTGTGTTTTAATTTTTTGCTGGGTTTGTGTTTGTTTAAATATGTAATGTGTTTGTGTTCAAATTGTTTGCTATGTTTTAATTTGCTGTGTTTTAATTTTCTTGTTCTTGTTCTTGTTCATGTTTAAATTTGCTGTGTTTTAATTTTTTGCTGGGTTATGTGTTTGTTTGTTTCAAATTGATTTCAAATTTTTTTTAAATTTGCTGTGTTATTAGTTTTTTTTCCAGAAAACAAAAAAAATTCAGAATTATTTTTCAAAAAAAATAATTCTGAAAAAGCAATAAATATAAATATATTTATTGCTTTTTCAGAATTTTTTTTTTTGAATATTTTTGGCAGTAGCCGCATTTTAAACGTGGCCTAAGGTAGAATGGTCTTAGGCCACGTTTAGAATGCGGCCATTGACCCAAGTCTTAGGCCGCGTTTTTAAAAGTGCGGCCATAGACCCCGGATGCCTATAGTCGCGGGGTTTAGGCCACATTTAAAAACGCGGCATAAAAAAGCGCGGCCATAGCCTTAGGCCGCGTTTTTAGGACCTTAGGCCGCGTTTTTCAAACGCGGCCTAAAGTCTTTTTTTTGGTAGTGAACAATCAAGTTAATTCCAAACTTGAGTTTACATTTCACATTAAATTGGAAGATACAACAATAAATCTCAAGGAGTAAATACAATCTCACCACAAAAACCCAGAAGTAAGATCTTCCTCTAAACACTTCAACACTCATGTGGTTGTAGTACTAAAAAATCCTCCAAGAGAACTTTACCAGTTTATATTTGTGTGTGTAGCTTTAGCAAAGAAAAAATGTCTCATTTTTCTTTTTCACTCTCACTCATTCTCCATATGTTTCAATCAATATTTACGGACTCAAGCTCTACGTCTGAATGGCCCTAATACAGTTCTTCAATTATGGTCTAATAGTTCTCCACCTGTAACTTTCTTTACTTTTTTGTGCCTTTCTTTAGTAATCTAGATGGGGAAATGTGAGTATGGGTCTTTTTGTTCAGTTGTATCTTTTCAGGGGAAAAAAATGTATAGAACACTAAAAATGCCACAGAAATCATCAATAGAAAAATATTGATGGTTCAAAATTTATTTTGCCATCATGATGAAGGGAATAAAAGATGGGTAAAAAGATGAACTTCTAATTAGTTTATCTATTTGAAAGTGACGATCATACAAGCTGAGGGACTAGCTCAAAAATTGGTGGAATATTCTATCTATTTGAAAGTGACGATCATACATACGCATGCTGACATTGAAATGAAGATAAAAGTTTATCTTCTTTATTCTCTTTTTTTTTTTTGATGAGTACCACCCAAACTAACATATTCCATTAATGTCGAACATACACTTAAAATTAGGTACTATTTCAGATACTCTTAACAACCTATTGACAGCATGTCTCAATGAGGAAAGGAATACGAGGAGTGGCAATTAAATACAAGTCATTCTTTCTCCTACAGGTTCCTCCTAAACTCTCAGTCATATCAAGTTCTTCTGGTTTGACCTCATTTGGTAGTTTCCAATCAAAGTGGTACAACAATTGAGTAAGTGCGAGTTCAACAGTTGCAATACCAAATGTTATGCCTGGACACATCCGCCTTCCCGCCCCAAATGGAATGAATTCAAAGTAATTCCCTTTAAAATCAGTAGAAGAACCATGAAACCTCTCTGGTTGAAAGCAATCAGCATTGACCCAATAATATGGATCTCTCCCTAATGCCCACACATTAACAAGGACTTCGGTTTTACTAAGGATGTCATATCCATTAATATTACACCTTTCCCTACATTCTCTTGCAATTAAGGTTGCAGGAGGATGTAATCGTAAACTTTCTTTGACTACTGATTTCACATAATCTAACTTTTGGATGTCTGTATCTTCAATTTTCCTCTTTCCTTCTAAGACCTTGCGCACTTCAGCTTGTGCCTTCTCCATTACCTTTGGGTTTCTTAGCAACTCTGACATTGTCCATTCTAAGGTTGTTGCTCCAGTCTCACCCCCAGCAAGGTAGATGTCCTAAAAAAAAGATTTGAATTAACTTCAATTTTTTAAAATCTTAATTGTAGTTGGAAAGACAAAAAAAAAAAAAAAAAAAAAAAAAAAAAAAAAAAAAACCTAAGCACTTCTATCAGTGCTTGACTGCTTGTATAGTAGAAAAAACATCACATTTTAGCCAAGCCCATAAGTTACCTATATCATGCCATGTAAAGTTGTGTAGAAATGCATTGTTGCTATAATAATTATGTAAATTTACACTGACACAATTTTTTTATATTTTTGGATGACAAAAAAAGAGAGTAAATGATGATTATTGTGTGTGAAGAAAGAGAAACAATTTAAAAAATCATGAAAAGAAAATTGATGCTCTTCTGTAAAGTCATACCAAAAGGATAGCTTTGATGTGTTTGGCTGTTAGCCCAAAGTTGAGGTCACTCGACTTCTGAAGTTTTAGGAGCACATCAACAAGATCTTTTTTGCATGAAGGGGCATTGGTAATGCTAGTGGTTATCATATTCATCTTATGATCATCAATTATTTCCTGAAGAATGTTGTCCCTCTTTTGGTGTAATCTCTTCAAGGTAGTCTTCATACCATTGATTGAAGCAATAAACTTAAGTGAAGGGTACAAATCCGGCACATTAAAGCCTGAAGCAAGCTCCAATATCTTCTTCATCAGAGATATGAACTCATCTTGACCTTTGCACTTTTCCCCAAATGCTGCCCTTGAAATTACACTATTTGTCATGGAGAATAAATTCTTGCTGAGATTTACGGGAAGCCCGTTGGACGAAGAAATAGTTTCAATCAGATTCCATACCTCTTCTTCTCTTATTGATCTAAATGACTGGACTCGCTGAGCATTTAGGAGTTCCGAAACACAAAATTTTCTCATTTGTCTCCAGTAATCGCCATATTTAGAGACAAGAATGCCTGAATAATCATATGAGACAAATTCACTCACAAAAAAGTCAGGTCTTTGCGCAAAACAAAGTCCATGTGTTTTCAATACCAGGTCCATGTTTCTTTGCTAAATCTCTCAAGGAAGAATGAGGCAGTGATCCTGAGCCCATCAATTGATGCAAATTCCCTATAAGAGGAAGCTTCCACGGCCCTGGTGGTGGCTTCAGGATGGCACCTCGTGCCTTATTATATATCTTCCGATATGCCACCACCAAAAGGAAGAAGAAACAAGTAAGAAGTGAAGTAAAAGATGGCGACTGGAACATCATGGACATTGAAGAAGCTCTTATTGTAAGCCTCAGGATTTTTATCCAAAGTTCTCCTTTCTTACATAGTGGTGAACTCGATCTAGATAGGTTTCTGGGGAATCTTAAGTACTCGTTTTGATAGAAATATTATACAAAAGTTTGTAAGCATCTAATAATGCCATCAAAGAATCATTGGCATTTTAAAAGTGATTTCATATCATATAACGTGCAAGTGACAAACAAGAAATCGATTTCATATTACAAATAAGTCAATGCTTTGGTTGCATAATTGTGGTTGATCTATCTTGAGGGTTGACTAAGTAGTTATCTTTTCTACAAGTTGGAGTAATACAACAAACAAAGAACATGTGATAATGATTTTATATATCATGACATGTGGGGTGGGAAACGAGTACTAATATTTTTTGCTACAAGAAAAAAAAAACATTTTGTATCATATATCATGACATGTGGGAATCGAGTACGTATAATATAAAAAAAAATAGCCAAAGCTGAGCTGCTTGTCACAGTTTACAAATATCCATTATCATACTCCTAAAATGAAGACCTATATTGAAGGTTGTATTGAGGTTTATTGCCAACTGGTATAGTATATGTGGAGCAACAAATTTCGGTCCCTAGGGTGGCTTTGAATCTCTGATGAAAATAAAAACCTACCGACTAGAGAAACGACAACACTGAAGAGCAATGTTTACTTTGAACTGGAATCTTTATGGCCATTACTTCGTACAATTAACATAAATTTTATAATTGTTAAAATTGATGAGACATGGTTGTTATACCATGTTAGCATCTCTACTAGAATTAAGAGTAGATGGAGGATTTAGAAAATGGAAGCATTCACATGTTTCACCTAACGTTCTACATCCATAGTATAGAAAATCAAAAAAAGGCAAAAACCAAAAGCAAAAAAATAGTAAATTATCCTTGTCAATGTCTTTTGATAGATTGACAAAAAATTGTTTTGTGTCTTTTACTATTTAATGTATTTAATTACGTTCAAAAAAAATGTATTTAATTTTTATGATAAATTATTTGACAAAAACAATTAATGATCGCAAGTGAGAATTAAATTTTAACATAATTATGTTGGTAAATAAATTCATTCATTTCATTCCACATTTAAACTAATGACTTCATGGTGCTTAAATATTTTTAGTAAAATTTGCTAAATCTGCTCAATAATTTTTTTTTTTTTTTTTGGTTCTTCAATTTATAAAAGGATCTTTTTGTAGATCTGAGCATTTTAAAATTCTCTCTTTCTCTCTATGCGTGTATGTAACGTATGTTTTTCTCTCTGTGATTGATTCGGCTAAGATATGGGATATTGAGATTGGGGGAATTCTATATCTTTTAATTGATAGAATAAGAAGTTATTGGGATATTTTCCCAATATATTTTTTATTTTTTATTTTTGATGATGCATCAAACTGTTTTAAGTTTATTTAGATTTCTGCTTTAATTGAACAATTCCTGAATCATTAATGCGGGAGTCAAAAACTCTTACTATGGAAGAATAAACCGAAAGTTTTTGATTAACACAACTAATTTCAAAGAAAAGATAAGAAATCCACAATGGAAAGGTTGGACAGATAATTTAAAGGATAGTATAGCATGCATTACTAGGATTCCTTTCCCTTCCCCAGAAAACACAAAATCATACTCTCTGCAATCTCTTATAGATGACTACTCTAACTCACGTTCCAAACCATTCAACTTTGCAGCCTAATCAGATAAGAAGGTTGTATGAGTTGGATTTGAGCTCTCTTAGTCAACATCTTGGTGAGAACGTTTTCTTTTGATTCATGATTATACCTGCAGCAACTTTATTTATTCTTTGCTATCACATGTTAGTTTGTTTTAGTTTTAACTAATCCTGCCATATGTATATATACACATTGCAATTCATATCTTGCAGAGAGTACTTTCATTTTCATCATTAATATTATGTATGTTGTCGTTAATATTAGTTACATTTGCTAACCTTGTTGTGGACTAACCATTATTTTTTCACATATACATTTCTTATTTGGAGTGCTTTGTCTTGTGCATAGATTGGTTCCAGGGAAATACCGTGAAGAGAGCCAAACCCAACTCCTTTATCCTCTATAGAAGCCTTAGCCCAAAAGTACAAAAAGACACCTACAAAGATTCGTACCGTTGACTCGCTGTAATTGGATTGGAGACATGAATCAACCTTGGGTCACAAGTCTCATAGGGATTGGACTACAGAGAGAGAGAGAGAGAGAGAGAGAGAGAGAGAGAGAGAGACAGTGACCTAAAAAAATTAGCTAGACGGTGGCATTATTTCCAAAATTGTCACCACCGATTTGTTGAAAACAACTGAAAACATTTTTGAAGTGTGTTTTTAATTATGGTGTTTGCATTTTTTAGATGAGCTTTCAAAAATTTCAACCAAACAAGT
Organism: Lithocarpus polystachyus; assembly: GCA_033629205.1. Taxonomy (NCBI): domain Eukaryota; kingdom Viridiplantae; phylum Streptophyta; class Magnoliopsida; order Fagales; family Fagaceae; genus Lithocarpus; species Lithocarpus polystachyus. The sequence goes on along the minus strand of CM066163.1, from coordinate 106,212,833 downwards.
ATTAAGTGGGACTCGCCACATTTTATTTAACTCAGGAAACTAATTTTTAAAATGGCCGGGCAACTAAACTAACAAGCTCTTAGTGCGGTGCATGTGTACTAGGATTGTCCCGAACACTTTAGGTGATCTGTCAATTTTTCTCTCAAATTTTCTACGGGTCTTTCTCAAATCTCAAGTCTCAAATGAGTCTTTGCCACCTACTACAGAGAGTCTATAATGATTCCCAACACTTTCGATGGCTGGGTCAATGAGTCAATCCCACAGTTGTCATTATCTCAAATTCACTCTGATCCCGTCTCTCACAAATTCGTCTCTTTCGATTGCTGGGCCTAGCTTTGTTAGGTCTCGTTTTTTCCTTCATCAGCAATGCTATATTAAGATATTTGAGATAATGAACTTATGAGTTTCTAGCTTGTTCTGGTTTGGTATATTACGCCATGTATATTACAATTTTACTATATTAAGATATTTGTGTTAGAACTTAGAAGTGTGAAGAACCCCATTTTCTCTCTTTTTTTCATCCGATCAGTTTGTTGAACTATCTTAATGTTAAATTACAATAGATTATAATTTATTAATATATATATATATATATATATATATATATATGAGAAAAGTTAACAATACTCTAAGGACATTGATTTAGAAAATATTTGAAGAAATTTTTATGAGAAAAGAAAAGAAGAACTATTTTTTTTATGATTTTTTTAAAAATATTTTTATAAAAGTCATATCAAAACTTTTCTAAAATGATTTATTAATAAATGTATTAAGAGCATCCATTAGCCAAACCCTATAGAGAAAGTTAAATACTAAAATGTCTAATTTTTAAGAGGGAATGCTAAGAATATAAATCTGAACCAAACGTCTACCAAAAGACACCTTCTAAAGTCATTCGGCCAATGAAATTAAACGAGAAACCCATAACTCCTATTGCATAACACTTATCTGACCCAGAGTGCTTGTTGGCTTAAAACACTTGCCAAACTGTAAAACAGAGTTAAGAGAGAAAGAGAAATTGAAGAAAACTGAAACTTCTATTTGATTGAAAGAATGAGAAGTAGTTACAAATAATTATCATCTATGGTTTATATACACGGAAACAAGGGTTAATGGTTTCCCTTCAAAAATAACTAACTAATTTCTAATACAACCAATCACAGTTTGACAGTTGGCATCTCCGCCACTTGACATCTGCCCCCAATTTCCTTCATCTTCTTTCTCTAACATGTGGACTCCCTTTGATCCTTTCCTAGTTTCTTCTTTACTTTGCTTGTTCCACTTTGCTTTCCTTCTTCAAATTTAACACTCCCCCTCAAGTCCTGAATCGGAAGATCATGGACTTGAAGAAGAGTTTTAGTTTGCAACTACTTTGGCATAAAAATATCTCTCAAACCCAACTTCTGTGTCAATCTTGTGAAAGGATTTAAGCCTAAAGCTTTGGTAAACACATCAGCTACTTGAGCATCTGAATTCACATGAAAGGTCTTAATCATACCCTCTAAAATTTTGTCTTGAACCAGGTGGCAATTCACCTTAATATGTTTGGTCCTCTCATGGAAGACTGGATTGGCAGCTATGTACAAGGCTGCCTGATTATCACAGAAGAGCAAAGCTGGTTTAGGATGTTCAATTTTTAAATCCTTGAGTAATTGAAGCACCCAAGTAATCTCACATGTCACACTAGCCATTGCCCTATATTCAGCCTCTACTGATGATCTTGAGACAATTCCTTGTTTCTTTGATCTCCATGCTATTAGACACGCTCCTAAATACACTGCATAGCCTGTCAGTGACCTCTTTTTATCTAGGCATCCAGCCCAGTCAGCATCACAGAAGGATTTAAGGTGCAAATCAAAGGTGCTTGAGAAGAAAAGTCCCTTTTCTGGTGATCCTTTGATGTACTGAAGGATTCAGTGAGCTGCAAGCAAATGAGGCTCCCTTGGTTTTGAGACAAACTGACTTAACCTATGCACAGCATAGGTAATGTCAGGCCATGTCAAGGTTAAGTATAGTAGTCTCCCAATTAACCTTTTGTACTGCCCAAGATCTGCCAACAACTTCCCTTCATATTTTGAAAGCCTTAGGTTCTGCTCCATAGGAAATCTAACTGGTTTTGATCCAAGGAAACCAATATCCTTCAAGATTTCAAGAGCATACTTCCTTTGTGTCAAGCTTATACCTGCATCAGTCCTTGCTACCTCAAGGCCTATAAAGTACCTCAAAGAACCAAGGTCTTTCAAGCCAAACCTGTCATCAAGCAACTTCTTCAAACTATCCAAACAAGCAGGATTATTTCCACTGAGCAAAATGTCATCAACATAAACCAAAAGCACTGTAAAAGAAGGCCCTTGAGTGTGAGTAAACAATGAGTAATCAGACTTGGATTGAACAAATCCCATTTGAAAAATAGTTTTGGAGAATTTGTCAAACCATTGTCTTGATGCCTGTTTGAGACCATAAAGACTCTTGTTTAACTTGCATACAATATTCTCCCTCTTGTTGTGAAAACCAGGTGGTAGACACATGTAGACATTTCCATTCAAATCACCATGCAAGAAAGGATTGTTAACATCCATTTGATGAAGAAAGCACCCTTTCACAACAGCCAAAGTGAGCACAATTTTGAGTGACACAGACTTAACCACTGGTGAAAAAGTTTCAAAATAGTCCAGACCAAATTTTTGTATGAAACCCTTAGTAACTAGCCTACCTTTCTATCTTTCAACAGAGCCATCAGGTAGATATTTAACCCTATAAACCCGTTTACAACCAATAGGGCACTTACCAAAAGGCAAAGGAACTAAACTCCAAGTGTTAGTGACCTCTAAAGCCTTTATTTCCTTGTCCATGGCAGCCTTCCACTTAGGATATTGTACTGCCTAATAGAAAGAAACAGGTTCTGAAGGGGTGTAATTGACTGCCATGACAAAGTATTTCAAGGTAGGGCTAAGGTGAGAATAATCCAAATAATCTGAAACATCATATGGCAGACTAGAATGTGGCTTAGTGCTAACAGACTTACAAGAATACTGAGATAGGTAAGAAGGAGGTTTATGTGTTCTAGTTGATCTTCTAAGAATAGGGGTAGAAGCAAAAGGTAAGGGAAGAGGTGCGACAGCAAGGAGAAGAGGCTCAGAAAGAAAAAAAGGAGTTGCAGCTAAAGGTGAAAGGCTAGAAATGGCTTCAAGTGTTGCACCAGAATCTACAACAGGCAGATTGCTAACATCCACAGCAGATGTAGAAGGAGTATCAACAATGGATGGAGGAGTAGAATCAACTGAAATAGGTGATGGAGAAGTAAAAAAAGGAAGGAAAGTTGACAATATCAACAGAGTGAGAAGAATCTAAATTACAATGAGGAAAAATGAAATCCTCTAGATATGAAGTCGAAGGTTGTGAGGAAAGAGCATAAGGCAAAATATGCTCATAGAAAACAATGTTTCTGGAGATGTGAATAGAATTGGAAGTGAGGTCCAAGACCTTATAGCCCTTAATGCCTTGGGGATAGCCTAAGAACACACACTTCCTAGCCCTAGGTGCAAATTTGTCTCTATTATGAGGTAAAGTGGAAATGAAGCACAAACAATCAAAGCATTTAAGATGATTGTAAGATGGTGCAGAGTTAAAGAGAAGTTCATATGGACTCTTGTTACCTAAGGACTTTGAAGGAAGCCTATTATTCAAGTAAACAGCAGTTAAAATGCAAACTCCCCAAAAGCATAAAGGAAGTTGTGATTGAAACCTTAAAACTCTTGCAACATTGAGAATATGTTGATGCTTTCTCTTAATAACAACATTTTGTTGAGGGGTGTCAACATAAATCAATTGATGCAAAATGCCATTAGATTGAAAGAAATCCGTAAGATAAAACTCAGTTCCATTATCACTCCTTATAGTTTTAATTTTCCAATTGAACTAAGTAGACACCATAGAAGCAAATTGTGGAAGATAAACTTATGTTTCAGACTTATATATGTTTGAGCAAAAAGACCCAAGTACATCTAGTAAAATCATCCACAATTGTTAAAAAGAATTTAAGACTATCAACAGTACTAGTAGCAAATGGACCCCAAAGATCACAATGAATCAAATCAAAAGGATTATTGGACACATGAGTACTAGCAGTAAAAGGAAGTTTCTTCTGTTTTGAAAAATGACAAATGTCACAACAAGAAGCAATTTTATTAATATCAACATCATGTACAAGTTGCTTCAACAATTGAAGTTTGGAATGAGAAGGGTGTCCTAATCTACTATGCCATAAATCTGATGAAGAAACAAAAATTACAGCAACAGCATGAGCAGATACATAAGATCTACAACCTGAATCTTATAGTAGAAGTAGGCCATTGTGTGCTTTACCCAGACCAATCGTGCTCCATTGAGCAAGGTCCTGAATAAAACAACAATCTCCAAGAAAAATGAGGTAACAGCAAAGTGATTTAGTGAGTTTACTAACAGAAATCAAAATGAATGTAAAAGAAGGCACACACAGAACATCAGTTAGAATCAATGTAGAAGAAATATGCATTGTGCCTATGTTTATGACTAAGGCTTGTTCCCCATTTGGCAAATAGACAAAGGTATGGACAATTGAAGTAATTGAAGTCAATTGAGCAACAGAATGGACCATATGATCTATTGCTTCAGTATCAATGATCCAAGTGTTGGATTTGTAAGCTTGCCTATCAACAACTTGAGTAGCAAAAATCGAATGAGAAAGATTAGAGGGAATCCAAAAAGAATTACCTGAAAAGTTTGATGAAGAAGAAGGAGAGGAAGATGTGGAAGGTAAAGGGTGTGGAATAAAAGGATCATTGCCTAATCCAGCAGCCATATGACACTTTAGAAAATTCAGAAATTGCTCACATTGAGCCTGTGACAATGGTACCTGTGGACTAGCTTGCACAAAAGAACCTCCACCAAAGTGACCAACATGGTTCTGTGAAGCTAAATTTGATTGAATACAAGCACCAGAGGGTTGAACACCACCACCTTGCAAGACTCCACCAGGCAGAAAACCAGAATGCACACACCAGGTAGAAAATCAGAATGCACGTTTAGGGAAATGTTATGAAATCCACAATTCCCTGAGGTTTGCATTAAAGCAACCTGATTTTCCATGGCCTTGTTACCTCCTTCTGGTTTGTAATCAGTAGGGTAACCATGAAACTTATAGCATTTATCAACTATATGTCCAGTGAAGCCACAATAAGTGCACATAGGCCAATCTTCCTTGCCATTACCCCATTTACCTCCATTCTTTTGTCCTTGATGACCAAGAAAACCTTTGCTATTATTCGCATACATAGCAATAACATCACCTAAGTGAATCATGTTAAAACTTGACCAATATCTCTCCTCTTCTCTTCTTGCAAAATCAGAGAACACACTTTGTTAAGAGAAGGCAAAGGTTCCATAAAAAAAATCTGACTTATAAAAATGACCATAACCATCATTCAATCCCATAAAAAACCTAAAAACATGCTCCTTATGATGAGCATCAAGCTGAGAAGACTTAGAACCACAAATACAAGCACATGTACAGATTATGAAAGGCTAGTAATTAGCATACTCATCCCACAAAGTCTTAAATTTTGTGAAATAAGGACTCATTGAAAGTGATCCTTTTGCAAGATGTGAAATCTCCTTCCCAAGCTCAAACAACCTTGGAGTGTTACCCTGAGATAACCTATCTTTATTATCAATCCACAAATCTCTAGCATTGTTGATGTACATAACACTGGCCTTCAAATCCAGATTGAGTGAATTAGTTAACCAAGAAAGCACTGTAGTAGTGCATCTACTCCAAGAATTGTACAATGAAGAAGATGAATCGGGCTCAGCAATCGATCCATCCACAAAACAAAACTTGTTTCTGGAACTTAAAGCCAAAAACACAGATCGTGCCCAACTCATGTAATTTTCTGGACCAGTGAGAGGTTGTGAAGTAAGCATAAAACCTTTATTTTCATTCACTGGAAGAAAGAAAAGATTATTTGCCTATTCATCTGCTATTGTTGCACTTGAAGTAGGTATTGAATGCGCAGTTTGAGATTGAGTATTAGTTGTGGAATTGGAAGCCATGAATGGGAAAAGAAATTTGAAAACGAAGCCTTAGACTCTGCATGGGAACTGAGAAAATGAAAAGAAAATCTCAGAAAACTTGCTCTGATACCATGTAAAACAGAGTAAAGAGAGAGAAATTGAAGAAAATTGAAACTTCTATTTGATTGAAAGAATGAGAAGTAGTTACAAATAGTTATCATCTATGGTTTATATACACGGAAACAGGGGCTAATGGTTTCCCTCCAAAACTAACTAACTAACTAATTTCTAATACAACCAATCACAGTTTGACACTTGACATCTGTCCTCAATTTCCTTCATCTTCTTTCTCTGACATGTGGACTCCCTTTGATCCTTTCCTGGTTTCTTCTTTACTTTGCTTGTTCCACTATGCTTTCCTTCTTCAATTTTAACACAAACACCCCCCCCCCCCAAAAAAAAAAAAAAGCTACTTGCTCAAACAAAAAAAAAAAAAAAAAACCGTTCAATCCAAACGTTGTACATGTGTCATTCCGTTCAGAATAATTAGGATTTTAATGTGTATGATGAGTATGACAAACAAAGATAACCTACTACTAAAAGACAACTTACAATAGTTAACTTCCAAAAAAAATACTGTCGTTTATATTTTCACCTTTGTACCTTTTTACCTGCAAAAAATAGTGAGAAAAGCTTTTGATGTTAAGGTTTTGCTCTTTTGCAAGAAGAATTTACTCAGGAAAGTAAGTTTTTGGATTTACTACAAGAAAAGTTACCAAAACAAGTTGAAAGGTCAGATTAGCCAAATTGTTTTTCTTCTCTCTTGATTTTATTTACTCATGTAATGTCTTTTTCATTTTCTATTGTTTGATAAGACCTAATGTTGGCCTTCTTCGAGTACTCTCCATGCATTCCATGCATTATGCAATTTAGAAATTTTTTTTTTTTTGGATGGAAATAAAGATAATAGAGTAGAGAACAAATATAAAGCCAAAAAAAAAAAAAAAAAAAAACCCTCATCTATATGAACATAAAAGTAAAACTGATTCTAAAACAACTAAACTTCTTTTCCAAAAGAAAAAGGAAATTAAAGTCACTTGTTTTATGAAAGTGAATATGAAATTTAAGTTTATAAGTTTGCAATTTGATTGAGATGAATTACAAGAAAATTAAATAATCGGCAAATTAAAGCAATGATAATGTTTCCATCTTTGCATTACCTAATTATTCGAAGTAAATTATAAATGCAGAAGTTTAATAAGAAATTAAAACTATATCTCATTTTTAAAATTTTTATAGTAAGATATGGAATGAAATTAAAAAAACAAAAGTAGAGAGGGAAATGTTGGGCTTTATGGAGACTAGTTTATATTTGATCCGATTGACGACCCGACCCGACCCAAATAATGTTGTGTGGTTTTTAATGGGAGATTTTCTGAGGCTTAGTCCATGGAGCGGAGGCTTGGGCCGATAGGCCCAAGCTGGAGCGCTCATTTTTGTAGCTCCTGTGCGCAGGATATAAAAACCGTTTTTTTGGTGATTAGGGTTTTGTCTTGTTGTAGTTTTGAGAGAGAAAAACTGTACGGCCGCACTCTGTAATTTTTTCCCCGATAATAGTGAAATCCCTGCAACTCCGTGGACGTAGGCAAATTGCCGAACCACGTAAATATTGTCTTGTGCGTGTGATTGTTTTCTTTGGCGTGTGTTTTCTCTATTTTTTGTTTCTCACAGGTTGGGAATTTCGGGTTTAATTCCCTACAGGAAAGAGATGGAAGATCCTAATCTGTGGCGGAGATGGAACCAGAAAATTGTATGGAACGAAAAAAAAAAAATTTTGGGGGCAAAGTTTGTAGTGTTTTCCTTTGCCCATACATCATCCTTTATATATATATATATATATATATATATATATATATATATATCGGTATTTGATTTACTTATTTGCAAAATTTGTAGTGGCACTTTCTAAAATATTTACTAAAAGAAAATAATAAAAGTGAACCTCTTTTTTTTTTTTTTGAGAAATAATTACAACATGCTGCTAACCCCGCAACTCGAACTATTTTCCCCTAAACTCCAAAGCACTTTGTGCATGGGGAAGTGCCAATTCAACTACAAGGCTTTTGGCTAATAAAAGTGAACCTTTAACATTCAATGTGATTTTTTTTTCAGTTAGATATGCATGATAGAAATAGTTCCTGCCAACATAAAGATGAGAGATATACTTTTGGTATATGGTGGGCAGTCGTCATATCAATAATTACAAGTTAGTGCATACATGTATTGTAGAAAATTGACTTATATGGGAAAGGTGTAATTAACGTATATTGAAGACTGAATTATATAATAAATTGAAAGATGTGATTATCAGAGGCGATACAGCCCAAAAACCGACAATACAGGGGAGTAATTGCAGGTATTCTAAACTCATTACTATTACATTTTTTTGCTTCATAATTTAGTATATTACTTCCAATTGTCTACACCATTGAAAATCAAAAGAGAATATTATCTCATCCTCATATTGTTGCTTTCACTGCATGTTAATGACAAATATCCAACACCAACAAAAATATATAGGAGAATCTCAGCATTGAAGAAGAAAAATCTCTGAAGAGGGACAAGAAATTACTAAGATTCTTATGATCATGATCATGTTTCTACTAAGATGAATTATGGAGATATCTTAGAATTGTATCATATCACGATAATGTTATTAGATTATGACAGTAGTAGGTTTTAAATATAAGTGAAAATTGAAATATCATACTATAGCTAATAGAATATTTTATTTTCTAATTTTAATTTTTAAGATACTATATCTAAAAATTAGAGGGCTTTACATATTTTAACATAAATAACAAGTAAAAGTGTCCTAATTAAAAATAAATACATAAAACTAAGCTCACACAGTGTGTGGGTCATGCACTAGTTTATATAATTATATATTAATTTCTTAAAATTTAAGGAATTAGTTAAATGTTATTTTTTATAATAAAAAAACATAGAAGGGAGAGGAAAATTTTAAAAAGCCAAGGGGCAATGGCCCCCGTTAGCCTGCCTCCCTAACCTTTTGTTGCTTTGAGGGAACCAAGACATCTAAATTTTATACAATGGACCACTACAAACCTGTAATTTGAGAAACAGTGACGATCCTTACTCATTGTCTATATTAGAATTTATACATGAAATTTCAATGAGATAAACATAAACTTCAACTTTTTAAAATTGATCAACAGAACGAATCATAACTCATTCTGGTCCAAACTAGTCTAACTCATCATAATCCAATATATATATATATATATATATATATTTTTTTTTTTTTGAATCAACACTACAGACTCGTGTATGACATTTATTTCCTCTAGAGTCTAGAAAACATCCTTACCCTCAAGGGTCTTTTTATATCTTCTTCCACCACGAAATACTTCTGCTTGGTTTCTTAAATCTCATCTTTTGTATTAATTTGCAATGCTCCCCCTTCCCACGTATCTTCAAGCCTTCTATTTTGCAATGACATGCATTTTGCTTTCCTAGGTGAACGATGCAGAGGTATAGAGGTTGGAACATTTTTATTCTTTTATGAACGTACTTGTCCAATCTTTGAGACCTTTTTATTACTTTTTAGTCGGACTAATCTGCAATCATTGCCTGTATTTTTAAATCCTCCATTGCTACTGCCACGATGCCTTTAATGGTTGGCCCTTGCATGAGCTTTCAAGTTCCCTCCTTTTTCTCTCTGTGATGGTTACATGTTGAACTTGTTGAATAGGTAAGTAATTCTTTCCAGTGTTGACCAAAGGTGAGGAAGCTAACTTTTTGCTCTTACTGCTTCACTCAGTGGTCTATTCCCAGCTCAAATACTTACTGTAATGAAGATAATATTTATTGGTTGCTTCGAGAACAACACCTCCAGGTTTGATAAAATAAACTACTTTTGAGGTGGTTTAGAGCTCTAAATTAGACTAAAAAACAATTTATAATTTAAGAAATTCATAACAATCTTTACTTATTGCTATATAGCCCTTAATTACCTAATCCATCGATCCACATATTCGAACCTCATTTTATATTTTTCATTCAAACGCAAAAATAGCGTGAGTATTGTTTTGGCGTGTATTTTCCCAGCCACCGAAAGGACACACATTTCAAACTCCTCTTATTTCTCCATTTTTTAGAGCATTCACATCAATCTCTTCAAATTTTTAGCTAAATTAACGAAAAAAAACTTTATTTTTTTTTTCTAATTTAGCTATCTATGTTTTTATAGATATACATTAGTCTCAATACTCTATCACTATTCTAATTAAATATTATTATTTTTATTCATTCACATTTACAATCCAAAAAAAAAAAAAAAATTCACAACCCACTCCCCAACCACACACACACACACACAAAAAGCCGTTAGTTTAAAGTTGCTAAGTCTAACAATTGCCAACTTGGTGCAGCATTTGGTGTGTTCAACAATGCAAATGCAATGGCCAACTTTTCACTGCAATATGCAATAGAAGAGTGTGTCTTTTCTTCATCCCCATCGGTTACCTCTAAAGTTTCTAGTGAATCATGAATTCCCATGACTTCTACATCTAGCCATCAAGAACGACCATATAAACTCATTGGGCTCAAAATAATTTTTCTTGATCAAATCAAAAGCTTCATTCAACTGACCCCACCTCACAAACATATCAATTAGGCATGTAAAGTGGTCCATGACAGGCTTAATCCTATATACCTTTTGCATCATCTCAAAGTAATTGAGTACTTTCTTGACCATTCCAGCATGGCTACAAGCAGATAGAACACCCACAAAAGTAATCTGGTTTGGTCTAACTCTAGCTAGTCTCATATCCTCGAAGAGCTACAAACAATAAGAGATGGGCTAAGAATAAAGACAAAGAAAACTCAAATCACATACGGTAGTTGTTACAAGAATTTGGATGCACCAAAAAATGGTGAACATGCATGCTCCTCTACTACAAAATCTAAAAAAATTTAGAAACACCTTAACAAAAAAAAATTTTGCATTGAAAAAAAGTTTGCATGACTAGTTTGCTACATTGCGATAATATTGACCAATTACTCTTCTCTTGATGTTGAATGATTTCTTGGCGAAGTTGGCTAACGCTTTGTTGCTACTCTGGATCCAAGTTCGTAGTAGCCATCATGGTTATTTCCAGTTCTTTCGTCATTCGTTCTAATTGAAGCCTCTCTCTCTTAACACGAATCAATTCTTCTAGAAATTTTGTAGCTAAACTTTGTCCATAAATAATTACAAAACCCATACTACCACTCTACAACCCACCCCCACAAGATTGGAACCCACTACCACCACAACCCACCATTATCGCAAACCCACCACCACCCAAAATCAACCAACCACCACTCAAAATAATGAACCATCATAACCACAACCCAAAATCAACCCAACCATCACTGGCCACTATAACTACAACCACCAAAATCAACCCACAAAAATCAGCCCATCGCAACCCATCAAAATCATCCCATAATCACAAAAAAAAAAAAAAAAAAAAAACCAACAATAAAAGAAACCACAACCATAGCAAAATTCACTGCTGCTCAAAACGCCAAACCACCACAAATTACCAACAGCCCACCACATTCACTTCTCAAAATCCATCATGTTAACGTGTATAGTGTTGTGGGTTTTAGATTCAACTAGATTACTTATATAGCACACATTCTTATACTACAATATTACTTGTGCTGCACTCATATGCCTTCTATATAAAGACACTCATGTATATTCTTTCACTATGAGAAATACAATACAATCATTCAGTATTTCTAACATGGTATCAAAGCCACCTTCTTGTGGCCATGGTTTTCTTTCTTTGCGGTATATTTAAGAGCAATCTTTGTCTTTCTCGGTGTTTTTTTCGCTACGTTCATCTTTTTTGGCTTCCTACTACTGCCAATAAATGGGACATTTTTTAATATGGATGTCGAAAATGCATTCCGTAATGGGGATTTAAGTGAAGAAGTTTATATGCAACCTCTTCCTAGTCTCTCTATTGAATCAAATAAGGTTTGTCACCTTCGACGTGCACTTTATGGCCTTAAACAAGCTTCATGAGCTTGGTTTGCCAAATTCAGCTCTATCATCTTTTGCTTGGGTTACATGGCCAGTTATTATGATTCTGCCTTATTTCTTCCTCGCACTGACAAATGCACTATTTTACTTCTCCTATATGTGGATGATATGATCATAACTGGTGATGACCTCAGTGGTATTCAAGAACTCAAGGATTTTCTCAGTCAGCAGTTTGAAATGAAATTTCTTGGACATCTCAGCTACTTCTTGCGTCTTGAAATCACTCATTCTACAGATGGACTTTATATTACTCAAACCAAGTATGCCTCTGAACTCTTGTCTCGAGCTGGACTCACTGATAGCAAGACTGTTGACACTCCAGTTGAGCTTAATGCACATCTAACTCCCTTAGGGGGAAAACCGTTATCTAATCCCTCTCTTTACAAACACTTGATTGGTAGCATAGTTTATCTCATTGTCACTCATCCAGAAATTTCCTATATACTGTTCACCAGGTGAGCCATTATTTGTTTGCTCCACGATTGACCACTATGTTGCTATTCTGCACATTCTTCGATACCTAAAGGACACTTTCTTCCATGGTCTTTTCTACTTTGCTCAGTCTCCTCTTATTCTTCGTGCATTTTCTGATGCTGATTGGGCAGGAGATCCCACTGATCGCAAGTCTACTAATGGTTATTGCTTTCTTCTTGGTTCTTCTTTGATTTCTTGGCGAAGCAAGAAACAAACTCATGTGGCCCGCTTCAATATTGAAGCAGAATATCGTGCCCTTGCTGATACCATATCTGAACTCCTTTGGCTTCAATGGCTTCTCAAAATCTTAGGTGTGTCTATATACTCTGCTACTCCTCTTTATTATGACAACCAGAGTGCCATTTATATTTCTCACAACGATGTCTTCCATAAACGGACTAAACACATCTAGATCGATTGTCATTTTATCCTCTTTTATATTGTCAATGGTGCTCTTAAGCTAATCTCAGTTTCCTCTAAAGATCAATTTGCAGATATCTTCACCAAGTCATATCCTAAGGGATGCTTTCGTACTTTAGTTGAAAACCTCAAGTTGGTCTCACATCCACCTTGAGTTTGAGGGGGGCTGTTAACATATATAGTGTTGTGGGCTTTTGGTCCAACTAGATTACTTGTATAACACACATTCTTGTATTACACTCTTACTTGTACTGCACTCATATGCCTTCTATATAAATTAAAGGCACTTATGTATATTCTTTTACTGTGAGAAATACAATACAATCATTCAGTATTTCTAACACATCCCAAAACCAAACAAATCCGAAAACCCATATACGCCCACAACTTGCTGATCAAGAGAGAGAAAAAGAGATTCGGACGATGTGGAGAGGTGGTGGAGTAACGAGACTCTAGAGAGAGTAAGAGAGGCTGAGAGTAAGAGAAAGAGTTGAAGAGAGATTGAGAGTGAGAGAAGCAAATGATATAGAGAGCAAGAGAGATGTGTGAGAGGAGAGAGAAATGTAGAATAAAAAAAGGGGGAAATATTTTTAGCATTTATGCCGTATCATGCTATTAGTAGAAGAGTACTGTAGATTCATGCTAAACCTTTTTTGGAATTTGGCACATTTGATGTAGGTGGGTTTTTTTTTTTTTTTGTGCTAAATACTAAAAATTTAGTATTTAACACATTTAATACTAGTACTCTAACTAGATTCATATAATATCAAATTTGTATTTATAGTTTATTGATAATATGAAAAATTTATTTTTGTAATAACATTCATAGTTTTGTAAAAGGGTAAGAAATTTAAGTCATAAATTAACCATACATGGGAAAAGAATAAGCTAATCAAAAAGCTTGTAAACAAGCCTAAGCTTGTTTGACCACAAATTGAATCAAGCTCGAACATATAATCTTATTTGATAAAGAACTCATACTTGACTCGCATTCAAAATAAAAAATTAAATGAATAAGACCTTTAACTGAACACACGCTCCAACATGTGCCCATGCGCCCCATGGACCTCCCACGCGTTGCTACGTGCTTGACAAAACCCTCCACATGCACACCACACGCTTAGCACAACGTGTCAACTTACAATCATATTACATTAGCACTACGTGTTATTACGTCAGTAATTATATCATCCACCACATCACCAAGACCCAAGAGGGTGCATCCTAGGCGCTTTTCTATCTTTCTTAATGTATGTGACTTTGCCCTTGATCAGCATGGACCTCTGTGCATGGAAAGCGTAATCAGTTCCCACTGTGCTCCTATAATAAGTTTAGAAGCAAAGTGGAAACCAAAATTACGCTTTCTATGTTCACGGGTTAAACAGAGATTTCATATATAATGCTTTCTACTCAGGAGTCAAGGCTGGGGTCTCTCATCTCTCTTCAGGACTGGATTCTGTACTCATGCAGGGTTTTGACATTGTGCACATCTGTGGGTCCAACGTGCAGCAGGAGACTAGGAAGTCTCTCTCTGTCTTACTCGTACACATACACTAACACACATTATATATATGGACAGTCATAACTCATATCCCTCTTTCAAAAAATATCAGAAAATATAGCTTAGGCGTCTTCTCTCAGATTCAGTAAGAATGGGACGTTCCATGCCCATGCCATTTTCATACTATCCTTCTCCTTTTGACGGGTAAGACCATTCTCATCAACAATTATAAAAATTTAACATTTACAATTTCAAAATACTATTTTTACAGTTTTAACACCTCATTTTACGATATATCAAACATCAAACATCTATTTTTTTTACAATTACATTTAAAAATTCTTTCTTTAATATTTTTTATTCATTTTTTTTAATTATTTCTCACTCTCCCTCTTTAAAGAAAACGGGTTCCATCTGAATAAAAAAATAATATAAGTTTTATAATTTGTGAACAGTGCGTCTCAAATTTGAGATTTTATTGTTCATCAATACCAAATATTATGGTATTTAAAACACTTGATGAAAGTGAGTTTTTAGAATTTAATATATCAAATGTCAAATATTTGACATTTGACACACTTAACAGAAATGCTCTAACAATAGCTATATTGCCTATAGTAATTCCCCTTGTTTTTAGGTCCTTTGTTTTGATACGTATCCTTTTCTTTTCTTTTTTTCTTACAGCGAAGAAAAGTTACTTATGCACCTTGAAATTGCTGCGCAAATTGTTTACCTCTTGATCCTGATTGTTGCACTTAGTTTTGGACTACACAAGTGTAAACGTAACTCCACACCCAATAGTACTGGTGGTGGGCAAGGCCAAACGCCTGTCAGTCTCAGCTTTACCAGCGATGACGGCGATGATACCAGCAGCAACAAAATCGCTATTGGTCCAACTTCCCTAGTTGTCAATTCCACGATGGCTTTCTAAGAAATATTACGTTCATGCTGATGAATGAACTATTTTAGTAAAAGTGGTCATTATTTAGATATTTGCCTACTACCTTGTTTAAAAACTAAATATTACTCATATTTTGGCCCAACACACCTCGCACATATTCCATTTCAACAAAATTTTAATTGCAAAATCATGGTGGGCCTAGGTGTAAGGTGCTACACAAATTAGCTGGGGGTGTTGTAAAATTGTAGTGACCTTTATCTACTACGGTAACGGGTTTTAAAGCTAATTTGCAGCCTTTTCTCATTTTCTGTATTATATATGTTGAAATGTGGTAACTAGCTCTGTGTATACTATGTCAAATTAAATAATTTTTATTGGGTACATGTGTTATTTGATTATGCTCTATGAGTTGATATAAATTGGCCAAGTCATTATATCCAAATTCCAATTGTGAATTGTTTATCAACCAAAAAAAAAAAAAAAATTCCAATTGTGAATATTAAGACAGTTTTTGTCTAAGCCTAACTGTAATACTGTGCACATGAAGAAAATAAAGACAAAGATTGTGAAGTGTAGAGTTGCTGGGTGTTTAATATAAACTTGGTCCTAAAGGACGTTATTACACCAAGCATGGTTTTCAGATCTGGACCATTCAATGAACCGGAAAAGAAAGAGGTTCAAAGTTTTTAAAGTCGAACCGAGATTGAACTGTGATGACGTTATAATTAATTTAATAATTATTTAATAAATAAATATATTAAATTAGAAATAATAGAAAATTTGACTAAAATAAGAAAATATTTAGGTACCAAAAATGTAATTTTATAAAAATAAATTATATTTTTTTTTATGAAGCCTACGTCCAAATTAAGCCCATGCCTTAGGTACAAATTAAGTAAGCTTTTGAATACTACTTATTTTGTTGAAAATTAAAAACTTACTGTTGAAAACACTATAGCAAAATATTTTTTATTACTACAAATTATAATTTACGCGTTTTTATCACTTGGCTGGTCTATAAACAGTGCCATGGGACCAGCTAAAAAAAAAAAAAAAACCACAACGCAGCCGCTACGCAAACGCACCTGTTAAACCAAGCCCATTAGAGCAATTACATCAGATCGTGTAAAGTTTTGCAAAATAGAAAAAGGTGGTGTTTTTACACATTTTGGCCCAAAAAACACTCGCATCAGATAGTGCAAAATTTTGCAAAAATGCACAATATATGCACGGTTACTGTAGCGCTTGTATTCATTATTTTATTGTTTTTTTCTCTCTCCTCTCCTCTCTGTACCGACTCTCACTCCCTCTCTTTCTCATTTCATCACTCAAGCAGCTCCCTCTTTCTCTCATCTCATCTCATCTCATCAATTTGGCCTGCTCTAGCTTCCACCGATCGCCGAGGAGCAAGTCGAGCTGTCGCCTACAAGATCGAGCAAGCCGAGTCATCGGATGATCCATCGCCTATAACACGAACAGAGTTCTCCGACAGAGAAACCTGAGGCGTTGTTCAGAGCGCCGATCTTTGAAGTTTTTTGGTTTTTTGGTTGACTGGGTTTGTTTATTTTTTGATCTCCGACGGAAGTCTCATCAATCTTTGGAGTTTTTTGTTTTTTTTTTTACTGGGTTTGTTTCTCTTTTTTTTTGTTTCTGGTTTTCTTTGGGATTTCGGTGTGACCGGAGGCTGGAGGCGTCGATCTTGAGAGAGATGGTGGCTGATGATAGTGGCTATGCGGGATGTGTTGGGTCTCTGAGAATGAGAGTGTTAAAGGAAATGCAAAATGGGTATGTAAAAATGAGTATGTAAATAGAAAAAGTAGGTTTTAGACGTGTAAAATGTAAAATTTTTTGCATTGACTGATGTAATTGCTCTTAGAACAGTCAACTTTCCAATAAAATTTAAAAGTGGAAAACAAAAAAGATAAAGGACTTAAAAAGAAGAAGTCTACTTATTAAATAATAGCCTAAATACATAACAAAGTCCAAGAATAAAGTGGTTGGTCAGTGAGCAGATGACAGGAAGCATTTCTTCACCATCTCCATCGTCTACAAAGCTACTCCAGAGTCCTCAGTCTAGACACAGAAACTGAAACGGCAAAAGGCAAAAAACACAAAAAAAATTAAAGAGAAAGCATGAGTGAGACAGAAAAGAAGAAGAGAGGCGATGCGATCAAAAGGTCTAACAGCATCTCATGGTGGTTTGAAGCATCAACAATGGTGGTAAGTACCAAAAATAAAATCCAGATCTGAACTGCAAGAACAGTCAACGGTTCTCAAACTTGGGAGGTTCGACCATGGTTTGCACGATTCACTGCTTTTCTTGTATAGGTCGGTTCTTGAGAGTTAAAAACGAGTATTGATGAACGGTTTCCGGTTAATCTGGTCAGACAGTACGGTCCGGTTTGGGTTTCCCAACCTTAAGGCAAAAAGTGGATAACCTGATTCATAGATAATTGCTCATATATTGCAACTTTTACTATTAACTTAATAACTTCTTTTTTTACAATATTAACTTAATAACTTTTACTATTAAAGTTTAAAACAAGACTTAAGTATAATATTTAGGTGTTATTTTTTAGGTTCTTATTTTAAAATTTTGCTATGTGAATTTTTTCTCATAAGATGAAAATATAATTTTTAGTTAAATAGCCACATGACTGAATTTTAAGTAGGGAGCCTAAGAAATAACACTTAGGGTACTGTTCCCAAATTTTGTCTTAAATTTTATACACAAATTTTCAACACATGTCTCTTTGTTCTTATAAATTTTTTTAAAAAAATTAAACTATCCTTAATAGCTTTTGAGGATAAATTTTGAATAGTTTTAATTTGTATTTTGAGGATAAAAGCATGCATGATACATTAAACGTAAAATACGTTTTTCTGTTTACATATGATTTTATATTTAAAATGACCTTTTGATTTAATTTATAATATATATTTAACACTTAAATAATTTTTTAATTTTATTATGATTCATGATTGAATTGTGCATCACAACGACATAATCAATATATAATAATAGGTAAAGTAGAGAGAAAATCCAATTAAATTTTCTATTAGAATTCAATTAATGTCTAATTTTACGCCATATGTCTTATATAATCTAAATTTTAGAATTTTGTGCTAAGTGAGTTAATTTAGGTAAAAATTAAATTTCAATTAGAGTTTAATTTTGTGCCACATATCCCATCTAATCTAAAATTTTAAATTTTTGTGCAAAATTAGTTAATTTAATGTAGAAAACGAGGAGTCCAATATAATAAACCATAAAAAACATAATCATATATATAATATGTAATTGTGATTATTTTTAAATGTACCCGTGCATATGTACGAGGTTACACATTAGTACTATTAATAGAAAAAGGTTGGGCAGATTCACAACTTGTTTAAAAATGTTCACTTTTCACGTCATTTTTTATAACTACTGAGAAAAAAAATATAAGAAAGATTGGGTTTATTTAAACAACAATACTAGCTACGTGCAAACAAAATAAAATTTACAACTGTTAAAGTAGCATATTTTGATTTGTGCAACATCACTTTAACATAGTTTTTGAGGATAAAACTATTTTGAATTTTGTTGTGAATTTGTTGTGAGATTTTAATTTCTATCAAGGAGAATAGGCATAAGGTGTAAATATCCTTGGGGATAAATTTCACAATCTCTATTATTAATCCTCTATGTAATTGGCATTTCTAACCATCCATTCATTTTTCCTAGACCTTTGCTTTGTGGAAATACTGAAAACTTTTATAAAGGTACATAAATAGGGTTTTAAAATACGACACAAAATTAGACTAAGAACCTAATCCAGAAAACATAATTTTTTCAAACTTACTCAAGGCCTTCATTGTAATTCTTCAGCGTTTAATATTCATTACAAGCAAAGTCATGGAATGAACCAACACTAAAATTCTAACAGATTTTATTTATTTTTTGGTGTGGTGATGAAATTTGTCCAAAATACGAATTTTTGTAGTATAAAAAAGTCTTCACTATTCTCCAGTAATGTTTATAGAACATGGCCTACATTTTATCTGGGATTGGGACTGTATTTGATCACAGGCTAAGATTTTCTGATTTCATCATCATCTGTGGTGTTGAATGAAATTTCATTGTCCTTTGTAGTGGAAATTTTTTTATCAGAAATTTATGATAATGTGAGAGGCAAAAGAGGAGAGAATGCATTCGAGTTTACATGGTTCGACCTTATGAGCAATTATTCAACGTTTTGAGTACAATAATGTGGTACTTCCTTTTCTTACTTAAATGAGATGTCTCACTAATTAAATTCAAGGACTTGTCATTCATGTTTTGCAAATATAGTGAATAATTTTCTTGACCATCTCTTTTTTCTGATAAACACCTACATCCCATCTCATATCAATAAGTTTGAATCCTCTTTATTATTATTATTATTATTATTATTATTATTATTATTATTATTATAATATGAATTAAAAAAACTCATTAGATAAGCTTGACTTTGAAAACAAAGGTTAATTAGATGTATGTTTTTTATTTTTGGACAAAGCCAAGCTATATAAGTTTAAACAATGAAAAGGAATATATATATAAATAAATAAATAAATAAATAAATAAATAAATATATATATATATATATATATATATATATATATATATATATATATATTCGATTAGATCACACTCCCTCGCCAACCCCCAAGTCCTTGTAGCTCCTCTCTTCCTGAAGTAACTGTAAGAGCATACATATAGTTTTGTATTTTTTTTCCTAAACTCTCTCACTCATCATTTTACAATACATCTTATTAAAATATTCTAAATATTTTTCTAAAGCTTTTCTTTCCTCGACACTCCCCCAAACGGTATCACACAATTTTTAAAGCCTTCCTTCAACTGTACTAGATACATAAATTTTGCAATAATAATAATAATAATAATAATCTATATATTTCTAAAAGCTGAAGCGTGGAATTTATTATTGTTACACTCCAGTTGAGCCACATCAGCCTTCACGTCATTATCTTCTTCTTCTTTTTTCCAATTTTCCTATAATTGTTTTTAACATTTTTTTTTTAATATTTACACTTCTCTAACCTTTCTCACTTCCTTATCTTTTCATCTCTTCACTATTTCTCCAACCTTTTTCCCTTTCTAACCTTTTCATCTCTCTACTGCTATCTAAATTAATATCATTTTTTCTCTTTCATTTCATTTTCCTTTATTTTTGTCTTTTCTTATTTACACTTTCTTACTATAAATTTGTCGCTATCTCTTCTATTCTATGCATAATTTTTCCTCACAACAAAAAGGTTGTTTCTCTCTCTCTCTCTCAAATTTTTGGTGGATTTTTTTTAATTTTTCTTACATATCTGCTTTAGGTTGATAATTTTTTATATTTTTAAAAACTCTACTTTGGGTTAATGCGATTTAGTTTTTTTTTTTTAAATTGTTTTTTTTTTTTTTTTGTTCTCTTTGATTGATAAATGTTATCATATTACATTATAAAGAATTAAATATAACATATAAAAATATAATATTATTCTATTACGTAGCATGATTTGGATAATTTGGTATTTAAAAGCTGAAGCGTAGAATTTATTGTTGCTACGCTCCAGTTGAGCTACATCAGCCTCCACGTCATTATCTTTTTTTTTTTTTCCTAATTTTCCTATAATTGTTTTTTACATTTTTTTTATATTTACACTTCTTCAAATTTTCTCACTCTCTTATCTTTTCATTTCCCCACTACTTCTCCACTCTATCTCCCTTCTTTATCTTTTCATCTCCCCACTACCATTTCAATTCATATCATTTTTCCTCTTTCCTTTCATCATCCTTTATTTTTTTTCTTTTCTTAGTCGCACTCTCTTACTATAAATTTGTCTTTATCTCTTCTATTCTATGCATAGTTTTTTCTCTCTCAAATTTTTGGTGGATTTTTTTTTTCTTGCATAACAGCTTTAAAATTAATAATTTTTTATATTCTTTAAAACTCTACTTTGGGTTAATGTGATTTAGTTTTGTTTTTTAAAATTTTTTTGTTCTCTTTGATTGATAAATGTTATCCTATTGCATTATAAAGAATTAAATATAGCATATAAAAATATAATATTGTTCTATTACATTGCATGATTTGGATAATTTGGTATTTATTGTAAATTGATATTTCTTTGTATTACATAGCATGATTTTTTATTGTGTTCAATTTAGATGTTAAACTATGAGACTTTACTAATTTTGTTTATTCTTTAATTCTTTGTTGTGGTGGACAAATTGCTCTTAATAAATATTAGAAGTACACTATAATACCATTTATTTAGAGAAAAGTAAAGGTTAATCAAATGAAAATAATTGGATGTGTGACAAATTTTAGCTTTTGCAATTTTATTTTAATTATTATTATTATTTTATAACAATGCATATATATATATATATAGAAATTTAATTAGATTTTGCTAATAATTGTTTATTTGATAATATGTTTTGGGTGGATGAAATTACAACAAATTGTTTTCCTAATTGGTCTAATTAATTATTGTTAAGTTTCATTAATTTTCTTAGTAACATTTTTCAGTGTTTTGTATTGTAGGCAAAAAAAAAAAAAAAAAAAAAAAGGTTTGAGAAAGTTTGTTTACAACTAAAAGAATAATTTTCAAATTTTATATTTATTAAAAAATGAATATCTTCGTTAACTTGCCTTTTGAATTTTTGAAAAAAATTGTATTGTTTTCATTTTGGTACGATAAAATTTATATTTATGATTTATGATTGTTTCTATATTACATTTATGATTGTTCATATAATAAATAAAAATATGATTACAAAATACATTACTCTTTATTAAATTAGTTTAAGTTGTAAAAAAAAATTAATATAACCACCATAAAATAAGTATCACGCGCACGCGCGGGTTCGCGGCTAATAATAATAATAATAAACTCAAAAGCTCAAAAGCCCCAATCAAATACAACTAGCCTACACATATCAATTTGCAAATTTTCCCTATGACCATAATCTTTAGTTTTGATTATTGCCTAGGTGGCCCTTTGCCAGTTTTTGACCTAACAGTAGTCTTATGTATACTTGAGATCAATATGAAATATAAAAAGTCATTAATACAAATGTATTTAAAGTGATCATTGGTGTGAGAAAACCTACAAAATGATGGCATATTTGTCATATTTTGTTTGTCTATTAAGGATATTTTTGCATAAACAAGTTGTTTTCCAATTCTTTTTAAAGTCAAAATTTCTTTTATAAATAAACATATTTTTAATAGTTAAATAGGTACTAATTAAATACAACTGTAAATTTATTTTATTATGTAATTATTTCAAAATTTTATTTCTTATGACATAACTTTTTATAAAAGAGAATAGATTAATTATTACACAAAGAATTTAAGATCCTATTAATTTTTTTTATATTACTTTTGAAACATAATTATAATCATCTTTTTTAATGAATTTTGACGACACATAACAATGCATTGATTATAACTACAGTAAAAAATTAATATATCAACAAGAAATATACTAAGAAATTCACCCAAAGATTCAAATTACTTTTATTAACTAATTAACTTTTAATATTTTTGGCGGCCCAGGCAGCAAATGCCCCTGTAGGGACCCCCGTACAACATTTCCACACAACCTGACACACCTCAAACAGTATCCATTTGACAAACCAGCGTAAACGACACAAAGGAAAATCTAAATAATAACGATATGTTACTTTTCATGCATGGAACGTAATCTTCTTCCTCAGTAGAAGCTTCACTGCACTTGGTCACTAAACAAGCCTGCGTGGTATATATTGACAATTAGGCTAGTTGGATCTTAGGATCTGGCTAATGCTGACACTGGCATTGACAGGCTTTTGGCCACTACTGCTGAATTATTATTATTATTATTATTTTGTTGTGTAGTGCAAAAATGAGTGTGTCGATTGACAAATGCGGATTAAGACATTAAAAGTTTGGAGGTAATTTCTTTCCACTCTTTACTGGATGGTCAAGAAAACGGTTCACATCACGTATACTTTTATTTAACCGTTTTGTTTGTTTCAGTAATAATGCCTTCTAAAAAATAAGTATTTTTTTTTAAAATTTTCTATAAAATTATATCTTGTTTTATGTTTAGTAACAACTTTAAATGAGTTGAAAAACAATCTCTTAATTTTTTTTATTTAACTAATTACCTTACTGTGAGATAGAGTATAGTTCTCAAACAGATCTTTAATAACTTTTTAAATGAGTCATGTGATTTTTAAATAACACGTGTGGATAGTTTTATAAATCGTATCATAGTGAGTTGAAGAGATTCTTCCAAACTGATTTGATAAAAAACTTTATTCAATTATTTGCATTCAAGCAAAATCAGTGTTTACTCTATTTTTAGGGACAGTGTTCCTTCTTGTGTGTATACAAAGAGAAAATATAGTACCCAGAATAAAAGAGGGAGAATAACCTTATATAGATATTGTTAATATATATGTTACCCATTGAGAGGAGGAGACGACTATGAAAATGGCTTAGGCATCATGTACTAGTGGGCAATCTTGTGTTTCAGATGTATATAATCAATATTTCTTTAAAAAAAAAAAATGGTATATATAATCAATTATGTCTTGGTCTTATTTTCAATGTTGTCTATGATAATAATCTTGTGTTTGTGGGAAGATGTATTAATCCTGTTTATGGCCTTGTCAACTGGTTGACATATTCTAAAAATCACGACCTCCGCATAAGGAGAGGAAGCACAAATTGTTGGGTAAAACAAGCACAAATTTAATGGAAGAGATGGTGAATAATAGCATATTTAGACTATATTATAGAGAAGAAATTGCATTGTTGGTAATAGTACCAGAGGAGGGGTCTAAAAGAGTCATTGTATTGTGAACTTTAGGTATAATATTTTTAGGATTTTAGTTTCCTATGAATTTTCTACACTTAGGCTCAGGTGACATTTTTCGATTTTTTCATTTTTTATTTCTATGATGCACCAAACCATTAAATGTAGCACTTGGACTTCACTATAAATAATAATTAGTCGTTAACCCATGCAATGCAGGAAAAAGCTATTGTGTATAAAGATATAAACTATTCTTTTCTTTTCCTCTTTGATTGTACATTAGGATTCCAATCTCATAGTTTCCTATCCTTGATATGAAACAATAAATTATGTAATGAGAAATAGAAATCAAATTTAAGTTTAAATTAAAATAAATATAGTCATTTATGAGCTATCTTCAACCTTTAATTGAATTCTATACCTAATAAGAGGAATGACATATATAATGTTAATATCATATTAGTTTTTGTGTATTTTAATATAAAAGTAAACCATTTTATTTTTTGTACCTTGGGATTGGTTAAGCATTATGTGTACCTTGTTAATTTCTCTATTTTCTTTGATGTACTATTTATCTTTTTTTGTTCTTCACAAAGGAACAACAATGGTTAAGAAAGACAATAATAACATTGCTCACAAATTCTCAAGAAAAGGGACCTAAAGATGAACAAATGGATCATGCAAGAAAACAACACAAATAGTGAGAATCAAATCAAGCTTCTAAAGACTTGGATCAAAGTATTGAATAAAGAGCAACAATATTTAAAGAGAAAGCCAACAATATTTGACTGAAAATTTTCATCTTTTTTCAATAGTTTTGACAGAGATTTTTATAATTCCAATTCAACTCTTATAATCAAGTTTGTTTCTAAGAGAAATAATTGAAAAAGTAAATTATAGTAATTGACTACTTACAAACATATAGTGATCACTAGGTAGAGCTTCTTTGTGGTTCTCACCAATTCTAATTTACACCTTATGAATATTGCTTCCCCTTCTTTAGGGATTTGATGAATATTACTTTAGAATTTATTCAAAAATACCAATCTATGAGGCATTTAATCTTCTAAAAAACAATTGTAAAACGATTTGGAGGAGGTGCATAATTCTCCTCACTTTTGAATTGGTTTTCCCTAGGTAGAGAAGCATATGAAAAGCATACAGAAAAACCAAAAGATAAATTAATAGTCCAATTTAATTGAAGGGAGAAAAAAAAAAAAAAAAAAAAAAAACACACACACACACACACACAATGTTTACCTTTAAAACCCCACTATGTCTTCTATACAATGAAGACAATAAATTCAACGTCAAACCACCAGCAATATTTAAACTTCAACTGATATTCAAAATTACGCGTAGAATGTCATGATTGAGGTTTATGGTGAATATCAACCGGAAGTCTTCTGGAGTACCGAAAGTCCTTGTGCATAGTTCTCCTCATTTTCAACCGGAAGGGTTTGCCATCTAAGGTTAAGCAATTTAGTCACAGAAAATAGAGAAGATGATTTAGATGAATTATTGAATGGTAGTCGAGTTAAAAATGTAGCCGAATCCGTGGGGTTTTAAACTAATTAGGCTAAACGCCATTAGAGGATGAGATAGGAAAAGAGTCCTAAATGTGAGTCTCTCTTAAATTTTTTTTTTTTTTTAAGACAAGTATCCAGTTTTGTTTTTGAGTGAAAAATAGTTTTTTAATTTTTTAAATACTGTGCTGACGTGAAAATTTGTAAGAGTTTCAAAGGTTTTGATTATATATATATATATATATATATATAATAATCATGAATACCTTATTTCTGTAATGTCTGCGCAATATTTTTATACTCATAAATTTTATATAAAAAAACTAAAATTATTATTAATTTTACTATAGATTGATATAGTAATGAATATGCTATAACCAATTTTGCTAAAATTATTCTTTATTCTAGTCTTTTCTAGAGGGTTTTTGGCATGTGAATTGAGTGCCTTTCTATGTTGATTCTTCCTCTATTTATAGAAGGAGGAGCTCAAAGACTTGGAGTTCAAACAAAACTCTTCCCTTTCAAAGTAATTTGTTGGACTGTGAGTTATGTCATTCCACCTCAAAACTATGACCATGACTTTGATACCATTTGAAAACTCGGATTTGTGCTAAAACACAAGAGCTTGTTTAGACCCCAATTTTAAAATTATGGCTTAATTGCTTTTACCCTAACCTATTTAAATGCGGAATAAGAGTAAACGAAGTGCAATCACCGAATCTACTCTCTAAGCCATAAGCAAGTAAGCAACAATAAATATAAAGCTTAAAGAGTAAGGGAAGGGAGATGCAAACACAAGATAATACCAAGACATGTTATCAAAAAGGAAACCGAAGAACTCGGTGAAAAATCTCTCCATGACCCTCCAAGTCGAAATCGATCCACTAGTGAATAAGTTGGAGTACAAGAATAACAAAAGACCCTCCAAGCTTAACCTACCCAATGTACTTGAGCCCTCCAAACTCCTGCTACCAACGGATTTCTCAGAGTCTTATCTTCATTAGCTTTTCGGATCCCATAATATGCCTGATTGCATCTACCAAGTCTCACTGGCTTTTTTTGACAAATCCTCAAAACTTCCCAAACTCCAAAACACTCACTGCACTCTGAATAGGTTTGGGTTATATTTGAGTACAAATCTCCTCTCAAGGTATAACAATGGGAGAGGGAAGGAGAACATGCTACAATAATTTCTCACTAAAGATGAGTAGCTCTCTCTCTAAAAGATAGGTGTGTTGTGTTGTAGAAACTTATTTAGGGTTTTCTCTCTATGAATAGTCTCCTTTACTTTTGTGGGTAACGAGAGTATATATAGTATGGGTGAAGGGTAAGAAAATCACACTTAAAATCCTCCAAGTAGAGAGTTTTGCGGGTACCTCGCGAGATGACCTGTCTCGCGAAGTACTCTCAAAATGCAACCTGGCACTTACTCTTCAGCTTCGAGCATATACTTCTCACATGACCTTTTAGCTAGAACTTTACTCACGAACTTCTTGCAAGCTAGTCGTGAAACTGCACTGATCTTCATTTCATGCTCGATTCTTTACCAACTTAATACTAAACTCAATACAATAAAATCCCACAAAATACAAGGAACAAAATTAAAGCAATTACAACACTTTTTGTCATGGAATAAAGCCAACATAAAACATAGTTGTAAATCACAACTTTATATTATTTAATTCATATTTGTCCATTAAAGTTCAAAATGATAAGATAGAAGTGCAAATTGGAAAACTAAACAAAACAGTTAATTTTGGGCATTCAGAGGCTAAAGTGCTGATCTATAGAGTAACCTTGCACATAGAAAATAAGGATTGATTAGTTGTGGTTTTTTCCTACGTACAAGTAATTGTTTTTGCTTCAAATGCACTGACTTTGAAGCTATGAATTCAATTCTGGAAAGGCCTTCTTGGCACTTTCAGAACAAGCACTTTAGTGTTGAAGAAATGGCATCCAGCTATGACCTTATCCAAGGAAGAGCTGTGCAAAATCCTATTTGGCTTTAATAGAACCTTGAAAGTACAGAAATGAAACACGGCCTAGTTACATAGCTCTTCCTGTTGGTAAGCCATTACATGCTGATACAATTTCTGAGTCCTAGTCTCCAAGAACAGAATCAACTTTACCAGAATTCGTATAGATGATCTTACTCAGATTACTACTGTCATCAATACACACAGGCACCAGTCAGTCAAAGTTGGAAACAGTTTGGCCTTCTCAAAGCAGGCACTACCACAGCAGCTTCTACTGTGGGAGAATTTTGTTCTTGTATTTACTGGTATTGATGAGGTACTATGGCTAATTCATGACAAAAAAAATTTTATGAGCATATCTGCTTAAACTTTTTCTAGGTGTTTTTGTGTCTGCTGCCATGATGTTTTTCATGTTATCTTTGTAATCAATCTTCATTTGACCTTTTATTGTGTCTCGTCTTTTGCTTCAATTACGGTCTAAAAGTACACCTGTAACTTTCTTTTACTTTTTAATTCATGTCTTTAGTAATATTAGATGGGGAAATGTGAGTAGGAGTCATTTTGTTCAGTTGTCTTTTTCATTAAAACAAAATGTATAAAACACTAAAAATGCCTCAGAAATCATGAATAGAAAAATATTGATGGTTCAACATTTCTGTTGCCATCATGATGAAGGGGATAAACTCAAAAAAGATAGGTACAAAAAAGAGAGAAAAAAAAAATACTTAGTTTATCTAATAGAAATTGAATATCATACAAGCCAAGGGACTGGCTCAAAAATTGTTGGAATATTGTATCTATAACACACAAGCTGACATTCAAATGAAGATAGAAGTTTATCTTCTTTATTCAAATGAAGAAATGGCATCTAGCTATGAGCCTATGGCCTTATCCATGAAAAGAGCTATGCAAAATTCTATTTGGCTTTAACTTTAATTAATCCTTGAAAGTATTGAAATGAAACACGGCCTAGTTACATAGCTCTTGCTGTTGGTAAGCCATTACATGCTGATACAATTTATGAGTCCAAGTCACCAAGAACAGAATCAGCTTTGCCAGAATTTGTATAGATGATCTTACTCAGATTACTACTGTCCTCAATTCACAGAATAGTGAAGAGGTTAAAAGGTTGGCACCAGTCAGTCAAGTTTAAAAGCAATTTGGACTTCCCAAAGCAGGCAGTAGCTTCTACTGAGGCAGAAACTAGTTCTTGTGTACTGGTATTGATGAGGTACTCTGGCTAATCCATGACAAAAATTCCTTTTTTATTTTATCTGGTTTTCTTTTTCTAGGTGTATTTGTGTCTCTTACTTTTTCATTTGACCTTTTATTCTGTCTCATCATCTGCTTTAATTACAGTCTAAAAGTTCTCCACCTGTAACTTTCTTTACTTTTTAGCGCATGTCTTTAGTAATATTAGATGGGGAAATGTGAGCATGAGTCTTTTTGTCAGGAAAAAAAAAATGTATGGAACACTAAAATGCCTCAGAAATCATGAATAGAAAAATATTGATGGTTCAAAAGTTGTTGCCATTATGAAGGGGATAAAAGATAGGTAGAAAAATGAACTTCTAATTTAGTTTATCTATTAGAAAGTGACGATCATACAAGCTGAGGAGCCGGCTCAAAAATTGTTGGAATATTGTATCTATAAGTTTATAACACACAAGCTGACATTCAAAAGAAGATAGAAGTTTAACTTCTTTATTCTCTTAAAAATTGTTTATTTGCCATACCACCCAAACTAAACATATTCCATTAATGTCAAACAGACTCTCAACACTAGGTATTACATCCTATTGACTACATGTCTCCATAAGAAAGGGAAAACGAGGAGTAACATTTAAATACAAATCATTCTTTCTCCTACAGGTTGATCCAAAATTCTCTGTCATGTCAAGTTCTTCTGGTTTGACTTCATTTGGTAGTTTCCAGTCAAAGTGGTATTGCAATTGAGCAAGTTCAAGTTCAACAATTGCAATACCAAATGATATGCCTGGACGCATCCTTCTTCCAGCCCCAAATGGAAGGAATTCAAAGTCATTCCCTTTAAAATCAACAGAAGAATCATGGAACCTCTCTGGCTGAAAGCAATCAGCATTAACCCAATAATCTGGATTTCTCCGTATAGCCCACACATTGACAATAACTTTGGTTTTAGTAGGTATGTCATACCCATTGATTTCACATCTCTCCCTACATTCCCTTTGGATTAAGGTTGCAGGAGGATGTAATCGTAAAGTTTCTTTAACAACTAATTTCAGATAATCTAACTTCTAAATATCTGTATATTCAATTTTTATTTTCCTTAAGACCTTGCGCACTTCAGCTTGTGCCTTCTCCATTACCTTTGGATTTCTAAGCAACTCTGACATTGCCCATTCTAAGGTTGTTGCGGCAGCCTCACCCCCTGCAAGGTAGATTTCCTGAAAAATATTTGATATAACTTTTGAGTTATATAAATCTTATTAGTAGTTGAAAAACACTTTACTATTGCAAGAGTCTATTAAATCATACCGAAGTGACAGCTTTGATGTGCTTGGTTGTGATCTCAAATTTGAGGTCACTCGACTTCTGAAGTTTTAGGAGCACATCAACAAGATCTTCCTTGCATAAAGAGTCATTGGTGGTGCTAGTGGTTATCATATTCATCTTATGATCATCAATTATATCCTGAAGAATGCTGTCCCTCTTTTGGTGAAGTATTTTCAAGGCAGTCTACATCCCATTGATTGAAGCGATAAATTTAAGTGAAGGATACAAATCCGGCACATTAAAACCTGAACAAAGCACCATTATCTCCTTAACCAGAGATATGAATTCGTCTTGACCTTTGCACTTTTCTCCAAATGCTGCTCTAGAAGTTACAGTATTTGTCATGGCGAATAAATTCTTGCTGAGATTGATGGAAAGCCTGTTGGACGAAGAAAGAGCTTCAATAAGATTACATACCTCTTCTTCTCTTACTGATCTAAATGAGTGAACTCGCTGAGCAGTTAGAAGTTCCAAAACACATATTTTTCTCATTTGTCTCCAGCAATCGCCATAGGGAGTAGCAAGAATGCCTGAATAATTATATGAGAGAAATTCACTCACAAAAAGCCAGGCCTTTGTGCAAACAAAGTTCATGTGTTTTCAATACCTCTCTTGCTGCTTTTGGTGACGAAATGATCACCGCTGATACCTCACCCAACTGTAGCCGCATAACAGGTCCATGTTTCTTTGCTAAATCTCTCAAAGAAGAATGAGGTAATGATCCTGAGGTAATCAATTGATGCAAGTTCCCTATAAGAGGAAGCTTCCACAGCCCTGGTGGCGACTTCAGGATGGTACCTCAGGCTTTATTTCTCTTCCAATATGCCACCAGTACCAAAAGGAAGAAGAAACAGGTAAGGATTGAAGTAAAAGACAGTAACCGGAACGTTATGGACATTGAAGTTCTTACAAATTTGTGAACTCTAGATAGGTTTCTGGTGTAATTTAGGTACTCTTTTATAGAAATATCATGCACTTAAACAATTTTGTAAGCATCTAATAATGTCATCCCGGAATCATTAGCATTTTAAAAGCTACTGTGTGGATGTGACTTGGTGGTAGGAGTTCTCTTATTGCTTCATATAATGCTTGACAGGAACTGAGTAATTTAATTAGTGACACTTCAACGAATGTGTTGAGCCCATAACAATAACCTCATTAAGACTTCAATAGTATACGTTGTATTATCTTTACTATTACGTGACGTGAGGTTGATGAGTCTACACTGAAACCTCTTTTTGTTGTTTAGCCAAAATTAAAGAGAAAGTGATTTCATATTATAACTTGCAAAGTTGCAAGTAAGGAAAAAAATGATTTTTTTTTTTTTTTGCCTGAACAGAGGATTTTATTAGATAAAGAAACAGAGTTCGGTGACACAAGTACAGACACAACTAAAACAACACTGAGACTATCGTACAGACTAACATCTACCCGAAAGCTAACATCTGACCAAAGAACAAAAACTAAAAGCTGGACGATCACTTGCTGCCACGAATCCTACGGGAGGACACAAAACCCATAGAATCCCAGTAGAGACACTTCCAAAAAAAAAATGGGGCATGTATCATAGAAAATTGTCTCTCCGATTGAGACGCACCCCGTTTTGCCAGCCCATTTGCACAACCGTTAGCTTCCTGCCACACATGTTCAACGCGTACCTCCCAGTCTTGCCGGAGGAGCCACCTACCATCCAGGGACGTACCTAGCATTGGACCCCCCTAAATTTCTTTTAATAAATATTTATATTTGTGTTTACTAATTTTAGCAATTTTATTCTATAAAATTATTATCTTCCCTTAAATAATATCATTAATTCTTTTAAGAGTAATGTTATACTCACAAACTTTTTTATAATATTTTTACAAACTATTTTGGTAGTAAATTCTTATTGGTTCGCACATGAACCCACCACTCACATCATTTTTTTACTTACAAGTAATCACTTATTACATCAATAATTTATTTTAAAGTTTGTAGTGCTAGTATTTTTCTCATTTTAGTGACTATAAAAAAATTTATAGATTTAAAATCTAAAACAAAAGATGCAAGCCTCAAATATATAGCTCAAAAACAAAAATTATCAATAATAATACTTTAAAAAAATTAAGCTCAATTAACCAATATTATTTAAAATAAACAGCCCTGTCATTTAAAAAATTTTAAACAAAAATAATTTTGTTCTTATCGACACACACAAATCTCAACAACTAAGTAGTAGCAGAGTTAAGAGTTGAAACTGCTGCACACAGCCAACAGTAGCCACCCTCCTTAACTCAAAGCTCTAGCTCCGTCGCTGCTACAATCCATCACTAAGTTAGAGAACTCAACAGGGAAATCTACATTAGTATTCAACCAGTTAGTAGCAAGGAGAGAATCAGTTTGAAGAAGAACTCATCGGCGGCCCTTGTTCCAAGCTTGACACAGAGCTTCTCTGATACCCCAGAGTTCTACCGTAGTGTTATTTGTACATCTCAGATTCAAGGAAAAACCCCATAGCCAAGCACCTGTATCCGTTCGTGCTATCCCACCAGCACCTGATATGCCCAGGTTTCCCTGTGCACTACCATCAGTGTTAATGGTGATATGAGGGAATGGGGCAGGACGCCATCTAATTGCCAAGTTTGTGCAGTAAGAGTCGTTGGTGACGCAGTCAGTGTACTCAGGAAATAGTTTTGTCGCATGCGATAGGGAGTTATGTCGTAGAGTTTGGTGGGGTATGGATGTCCCCATAAAGACCAGGGAGTTGCGCCCGAGCCAAATAGCCCAAACAGTGAATGCAAAGATTACATTCCATGGAATATATGAGTATTGGGTGGTGACCTTGGAGTTCTGTTTGCATCAGTTGTGCATAGTAAGGCTGAAAAATTCTGGTAATAGCATGGGAGCTGGGAAGGATGACCAAACATTTCGTGCATAGGTGCAATCGCGAAGAACATGCATTGGTGTTTCAATCTCAGTGCAACGTGGACAAAGTGGATTAGTGTGGGTCTAGAATAACGTGAGATGATGTAAATAGTGGGAATTTTACGGTGCGCGCAATTCCAAATGAAAGGTTTTATTTTGGGCGGTATACGAAGCTTCCAAATCCAAGACCAAGATCCAATCTCACAACCTACGCCATCAATCATCCTCTCCATGAGGAAATGATAAGCGGATTCAACAGAGCAAACTCCGGAACGATGGTTCCAAACATGGATGTCAGTTGAAGTTGGCGGACACATCATGGGTAAAGGTTGGCGTAAATAAATTGTGTTATCCATGGAGGCAAGACCATACTCAGGGGAGTAAAATTCCACTGTTGAGTTGCATCAATCATGGTGGCCACACTGTGTCCACCATGATTGATGGACACAATGAGGAAGAGATCTGGACTACCTTCAATTATTTATCTGCTTGTGGCCGATCTATCTTGAGGGTTAACTTAATAGTTATATTTTCCTACAAGTGAGTTATAAAATATAGAAAACAAACATTTGATAATGACTTCATATATCAGGACAAGTGGGAAACCAGCACGTATATTAGCCAAAAACAAATAGCCAAAGCTGAACTGATTGACAAAGTTTACAAATATGAAATATCCTCAATTCTAATAAAATGACAACATGTATTAGAAGGTGTATCGAGGTTTGTTACCAAAAAGAATTGAATGTGGAGCAACAAATTTCCGTCCTTCGTATTACTTGAGTCTCTGATGAAATTTAAAACCTACGTACTAGCCTAATGACAACACTGAAAGGCAACATAGAGTTCTAATGCTATGCTTATTATTGGGTACACATGTAAGTGAAGCCTCACATTGAATAATAAAACAAAAATAAATAGTTAATATAACATAGTTGAGCTCAATCTCAAATCTTTTGTTTTAAGTAGTATCTCAATATGTTATACTAAATTATTAACTACTCAATCAGAGTCTTACTATGATATTCTCTCCCCAATTCAATTTGATGGCCTATATCCATAACAGAAAACCAAAAAGCACAAGAATAGTGAAATGCCCTTTAAGATTGAGCTCTGCTATGCAAGGTAACAGTTCAAAAAAGTGAAAACGATTTCTTGGTACGCAACAAACAGCAATGCTACTCCACTAGCAGGAAATTTATCTTTAGAACTATAACGACAACATGTCTGGCTGCTTCCAGTCGAAGTCTAAGAGCAGGCAGGTAAGCTTTCATAAACTGGTGACCAGACCTAACTCGTAAAAAAGCAAAATTGCATAGAATATCTTGGACAATTTTGGTTAACGTGCCAAGTGTACAACACATATCATTCTATCTTCATCCCCTAATAAGTTATCCAAACTAAAACTTCAGCGCACCAAGTTCGTTTGAATGCGCCAATTGCAGGTTCCAACCATGTCATGATTCTTCTGCCCCAGCTTCAGAAGCAGCTATCTCAGAATCCAATTTATTTATTAGCTGCTCACTTACATGTTTTACCACAGACATCATATCAAGAATGATGCCTGGATCCAGGCCTGCACCACCTCGTTTAATCAGCCCACAAATATGCCCTTTCCTGTTAACAGAAATAGAAACGGCAGAGCTCATTTGGGACTCCTCTTCTGAAGTGGCATCTACAATATAGTGCCTTCCCACCTATAAAACAGAAGGTTAGTACTACATGCTGGAAGTACAGACATTTGCAGCTTATAAAAAGATTATAGCTAAAAGTGCAGTTTTGTCACCTTTGTTAATGTAACTATGACAGGAATATCTGATGTGTCAAACTGCAGAAATTCTTCTTCACTGATGTCAACCTCTGGTTGCTCATCACCCAATGCACCAGCTGCAACATGAACTCTTGGGATGCCTGTATTGCTCAAAGCAGCCTTCAGGAACAACAGTAATAAGATACATTAGTTTACAGTTTCCAATGGCAGCAAAGTCATCAACTGTTTACGATGCCTCTGATCATGAGAATCTAGGGAGAATAACAATGCCAAAAATTTATATGCACGCTGCTATCATGGTAAAATAGATACAACTGAGGCACAAAGATCGATTAAATGGGGAGCCTCTCCAAAAATAGGGGTCTGATGCCTGCCAATTCCCACCCCTAGACCGCAAAAAACTGAAGCCTTCTGCACTGAGTATGACCTATATCTATTAGACTTATCAGAAAAAATGAAGCTCAGTGAAGTTGAAATTCGATCAGTCTGGTTTAGACATGTTTCAAGCACAATAGATATGGCTCATCAGCTCTCTACACTTTATCAACAGCCAGAAAAATTCTTGACATCCTAACGAAATTAAGAGAAAAATTAAATTGCAAATGTATTGATGTATGTGGAGAAAAACTACCTTAATGGCAGCACCAAGGGCATCAAGCAGATTCCCGTCCAAACAAACAACAAGACAATCAATATAAAGATCCCAGCAAATTTTTCCCTCCACAACTATTAGAGATGAGAGATCAATTCCAGCCCCTGGGAAAAATAAATAAGACCTCATTTTTCAATTTAAGCAAAGCAAGAACCTATAATCAAAATAAAAATTAGAGGAAGAACTGCAAAATGATAGAAAGCATGTGTAGGGCAATAAATTGATGGTGACTTCTCTTGCTCTGATTAGATTCATACCAGCTCCACTTTTAGCACCCAAGGGACAATGCTGAAGAGCAACTGAGAGTTCTGTGGACAACTCCTCACCCCCTCTGCCCTGAGTAAGGTATAAATCTAAATTAGAAATATACATAAAATATATGAAGTACAAAGAAAATTGGCAACCAGAATAACTCTTCCCCATTGTGCCATGATTGAATTTCAACTGCTATTTCACATAATGAATTCTTTTATAGAAAAACAAACAAACAAAAAAGAATAAAGGATCTGTTTGTTTTAGACTAAAATACCAGCTTATTTTCATTACTACGGCTTTTTAAAAACTCACCTTTTCTAGGTACAAATGTACTTTTATACACCTTATTTTTAAAACAAAATAAGCCAATGAAAATAAGTTCAACCTAATAAAAATTATAAGAACTATATGAGCTCAATCAATAAAAATTGATAGTATTAGAAGATAGTATACGATATACAACCTCAAACATTGGTGCTGCGGTTGTACTGCAATCAACATGAATGGCAACCTTTCCTTTGTCAGGCTGCAATGAACTTGGCTTTCCAAGTTCAGCCTGCATTAACAGAAATAAGTACACAACATTACAAGTCTTAACAAAACACAGGAGGAAAATGCTTAGTGTAGATACGTGTGGAAGATCCAGAATCTTGAACCATTAAATACCTTCACACTGGAAATAACATCTGTTTTTCCCAACATGACTCTTGCTGAACCATTTGCCTGCCATTGAGTCCATGATAACGTAAAAACCAGTAGAAAAAAGTTCACTTTGTCTGGAAGAAAGCAGGCCAGTGCTAATGTACGAGAAATTAATTTCCTTGTTTACATGAGGTAAACTACCAAGAAACTCAAATTAGACTTAATACAAACTAATTAAGTTTGGCTATATGAATCCTTTTCCAGCATTCAGACTATGTTTCTATAAAGTATTTGAAAATAATGTTATACCTGGGGTATAACTCCAGTTTCAACATAAATAGGACGGTAAGTTAATCTTTTTCGACCATCAGAACGAAGGTCTTGAGCAATGCCACCCTGTATGAAGTGCTCTTCTCCAAGAGATAGTCCCACCATTCCTGCACATACATAAAATGAGGAGAGATAATGGTTGCAATGTTACACATAATTAGATCTTGTAAGTGCTGGGAAAAAAATTCATAAAAAAAAAAAAAGGTACTGGCAGAAAACTAGAGGAACAGCAAAAAAGCTGAGGGAAACCATTAGGTGTTAAAAAGATGTTGTCCTAAACAATAGTTTCTGAAATCAAAAAGAAATTCAAGTCTATTATAACCCCATGTTTTGTCAAGGAGAAGAAGACCCCTTATTGGCAGAAAAACAAAAGGCACATTAAGTAAGTAAACCCAATTTCTTTATTGAAAGGGCATGCACAATGTGCTCCTTATAAAGATCATTTCTACCACCAGAACTGAGTGAGATTGTGTCTATATTTGTAATTTTTTTTCCTTTTATGGTCAGAGCATATACGCATCGAGTAATAATTTGGTAGATCTCCCTTCAAAATCCTCAAAACAAAGACATAAGTGAAGGGAATAATGAAAGAAAAAAATAAAGAATAGACACAGGAAGGGAAAACTATTGTATGCCAAAGGGGTTCAGATGCTTCATTGGCCATATCCATAACAGTCCATTGCTTGGCTAAGTTTGTAACAGTTAACTGGAGTAAATGAGAATATCACACTTAAGGGGGTTCAGTGCAAAGGTTGGAATAAAGAACTACTTGATTTCTTCTAGGTTTATGATTTTGTTTGGTATTAATTGATTGGTTAATTATGAATGGTGATATGGATTGCATCAAAAGGGATATGGAACATATTTTTCAGTTTCTTGGAATCCAAACAGTGTACTAATAAAACTAAAAACCTTTATAATAAAACATATTTTTCAGTTTCTTGAGATCCAAACAGTATACTAATAAACCAAGAATATACAAGTTCCTCCTATGCACAACTTCTTCAGAGCTATTTGATCCAAAAATTCCACTTTATATGGCATGAGAACAGCTGAGTAATACCAACACAAAATCATCAACTCCTCTAATATTTTGTGTAACTTGACGTAAGGGAAAAATTTTCAACTTCTTATCATATGCATAACCAAATTACAAGAACATAGAACATGCTGGCCTTCTCCCCAGAAATTTCTCCACTAGTATTACTTGTTTATTAAGGCTCCAGCAATGGAAATAATAAAGAGCTTACACATATTGGGACTAAGTACTCTCAACACAGTGGTTTTAAGCGTATGTTTACAATTGATTTTAGTACAACCACAAAGCCTACCACAAACACATATTATCTAGATTCTGCATAAGCATCTATAGGACTTTTAAAAATAATAATAGTAATTTTGAAACAAGTTTTGTAAATACTATGCCATTATTTAAGTTCATCAGCCTCTAAGCTCTTACAAATCCACATTCTTGCTAGTGTCGTCCCCCCAAAATGTGACAGTTCACAAATGTAGACAGGGTTTTGAAACCAAACGCCATTGAAAGAAAAATAAAATGAAATCTTATAGACAGAAAGAGCAACCACCAAAATCAGTGTGTATTGGGATGAGTTATTTTTATTGGATTTATATATATATATATATATATATAGGTATTTTTATTGGCTTATTTGCTTAAAAATTTAACAAGGAAAACCTAGAGCTGTACCAAGAAATAGTTTAGATTTAAAAAGATGTACATAAGCTGTTGGTGAAAATAAGCTTTATTTTGTGCTAAAAGAAGGGGACCCTTAAACACATTAGCAAACATATTATACAAAAAATGCTCAAAAACAAAATCCATAATTTTATTTTTATTTTTTATTGCAGCAAATAAAACACCGGTGTTAAAGCATAAAACAGCGGGTGAGTTTAAGCTCACAAAGGATAAATTCAGCCACTCTAATGCAATAAATAAACAGAAGTGTGTGGGACTATTACATATAAAAAGTATTCATTATTCTTGAATCAATCTGATTTCAAGTTTATCAGGTCAAATAGCCTAAGCAAAGCCAATCGCCAACTAGAACCACCAATTCTTACATTGGTCAGGGATTTGTTACTCAACTTAACTCCCCAAAGGCTTATTGCAGCAGGTTTCACAAGTCTATTTCCACTTAACCTTTATCTAGCCATGCACTACATCCTCAAATTTGATCTTGAAATCAAAAAAACCCCCAAAACCAAATCTTACTACTAACCAAAATAAATCAATAGAACCCCCAAAATCATATAGTTAGTGCTCTGCAGCACAACTACTTCTGGTTTGCTGGAACTGCACTGAACTGAGTGCATTAATAAGACTGGTGATATCTCATGCCAACAATCTTCATTTGTTTATGTTAGACCCTTATACCACCCTGCCACTTTGAATCATCTCACTGGATTTACTCTGCAATTTTTCTTTAATCTGCCACCCCGAAAATAATTGCAGCGACGAGAGTTTTTAAATGGCATTGAGATTTGCGTAGATAAAAATTAGGAGAAAGTTTTTCTCCAAACTGGGTTGGAGGAATGTTGTGGGTTTTACTCACATAACTCACTAACTCACTTAAATAATACATATGACCACTAAATAAGTTCTAATTGGGTCATGAATTTATATACAACAACCACATCCAAGTCTTAGTCCCAAAATTTTACCATCCTCAGCAAGCTAGTCAGGGTCGGCCGTATGCACTTTTCCCACAAGTCTATTCTATCCAAATTCATACTCTCTCTTACTTCCTTAGGGTGCATTTGTATAAGCAGTTGCAAAAAGGCGTTTTGGGTTTTAAAAACACGTTTTTGGGCCCTGGAATCGCCTAACCAAATGGACTCTTAATTTACATATCCTTTTTTTTACTACTTCTATCAATGTAATTGTTAGTCTTTCTCTTTACCTTTTTTCGCGCTCTCAACTCAAATCAACTCACTTTTTCTCCCTGAAATAGACTTAATTGAATGAACCCATGATTTTGCGCAGCAAATACAACCATTTTATGTAAATTTGTAGTTTTTAGCACTGTATACAAGAATTTGCATAAAGTAGTGAGCCTAATAAATATTCGATTTTTAAGCAACAGTAAAATCTCTGTTACTTCAATATGTAATTGCTCCAATAATTTAAAGTATACCATGTCCAAAGCTAGAATCATGTGAACAATCCAAATTAAAAAAAAAATAAAAAAGAAATCAAAATATTAAAAAACAAAAAAATAAACTTGCCGTGAAAAATGTGTGTTGGTCGCCGGTGAAGTAATTGATGCCGGAGTTCTGAATTTTCGCCGGAGATTCAGCCGGAATATGTGCCGCCGGTGCCTCCGGAAGTGGAAGACGTCAAAGAGAGAACTGAAGGGAGGAAGGGAGCAATGAATGCGTCAAGAAGGCTGAAAGCGTGGCCCTAAATAGCGTTGCCAATGTGGCACGAAATTTTAAAAATATGTTGCGGAATAAAGTTCTCAAATTACGAATTTTAAACTGTAAAATCGTGGATTCAACTATTGGTTTAAAAATGCTGTAGTTTTAGAGATTATTTTATTGTTAGGGTATTTTTATAATATAGGTATCTTTCCAATTTGTTGCTACGTTCCAAGGTTTCTCTGTCACTAGTGAAAGGTGGGATTTCCATCTTCTCCTAGGCTATAGAAACGCCGTCTCTTTTTGGAAGAGTTTGCTGTACCCTTAGAGTAATACGGTTACCCTAGGGCTTTTGTTTCTGTCTTTTCTTTTTACGGGTTGTAGGAAACAAACACTTTCTCCATGGATGATCTCACCAAGCAGTGGTCCGACCTCACCATCTCCCAGAGAGAAGGTCCCAAGGTCCGGTTACAGGATGAGATGGCTGCCTCTGTCTCTATTATTGCTGCCAAGTTCCTCACCAAGAGGGCGCTTAACCCTGAGGCCGTTGCAGCCACTTTTACGCCTATATGGAGGTCCAAAAGAGGCTTCAAAATTAAAAACCTGGGAAACCATATCATGCTCTTTACTTTTGACAGTGAAACAGAGGTTGAGACTCTCCTTGCGAATGCCCCATGGAGCTTTGATAAACACTCGTTGATTTTGCAAAAATATGACGGGGTTAGTAAAATTGAGGACTTGGAATTCAATAGCACCCCGTTCTGGATTCAGTTACACGGTCTTCCGGTGAAGTTTATTACTACAACGGTGGCAGAAACGCTATGTGAACCCGCTGGGCAGATTTTGAAACAACCAAACGCAAAGACTGAAGAGTGTGGAGGTTTTATGCGAGTTCGGGTTATGGTAGATGTTTCACAGCCACTTTGCCATGGGAGGGTGGTTACACTTGATGACAGTAGAGAACCCTGTGTCTCCTTCAAATATGAGAGATTACCCAACCTTTGCTATTGGTGTGGACGTCTCACACACAATGACCGTGACTATGATCGTTGGATTGAGAGCGAAGGATCACTTACTGATGTAGACAAGGAATATGGGGCATGGTTGAAAGCTTCACCATGGTTTAGAGCTCGTAACTCTGTAGTCGAGGTGCCGAGTTTTTACTCGAAGATGAAGGCTGAATGCAATGGCCAACGGCAGTCCGATGAAACGAGGAACTTAACGGCGGCTAGGGTTATGCCAAAAACACCGACCTCTGACTTGTTACATGCCCAATATGGTAACTCCTTTTCAAATTTGGTCAAGGCTGATTCTTTCCACAATAATTCTCATTCTGTTTCTATATCAACTGACCCTGTCCATGTAGAAAACGATACAGCTGGCCCTACACACTTACACACGAACCCCAGACCTGTTTCCATCTCAGACATAACCTTTGACAAACATTTAGAGGCTATAGACCAGGTCTTGATGAAATTTGATAATCCCATGCATGTTACGCCTATTACACCTACCTCACATGTCTCTCCCAACCACCATTCCCAAGCTGTTGATGACACCCCAAACCTAATCACCATACCGTCTGACCCCCCACTCACAAATTCCACTCATACTCCTAACCCAAATTTTCCAACCAACCCAATCTCCCCTCCCCACCCGAGCTACACCTCATCTTGGAAAAGAATATTCAGGGCCACCATTGCACACACACCCAATTTGAACCCAATCAGTGGCAGTAAACGTGCTCTAAATGGGATCAGCCTGAGTTACCAAGTAAACGTCATGCGGTTTCATAGGCTGTGGACAACAAAAAACAGATATTGGCAGAGGCTGGTTACCAGCCTTGCTAGAAGCAATGAATTTCTTAGTTTGGAACTGTCGCGGGCTTGGGAACCTGCGTACAGAAGACCAGCTTGCAGATTTTGTGTGGGCAAAAGATCCCTCTATTGTGTTTTTAGCTGAGACATGGACAGATAAAGCAAGGTTAGAACAGGTTCAAAAATGTATTTAATTTAAAAATCTTTTTGTGGTTCCCCGTTGTAATAAGGCAGGAGGGTTGGCCATTTTGTGGAAAGAAGGATTTCCCTTGGAAGTTGAAAAATATTCAAAGAATTATATTGATACAACCATCAATAAGGGCAAGGAGAATGCCTGGAGGTTCACTAGGTTTTATGGAGAATCGGACACCACCAAGAGACACAAAGCATGGTCCAAGTTACGAGCTCTAAAAAACCATGGGTCTCTACCTTGGCTGTGTGCGGGGACTTTAATGAAATCATACAGCAATCAGAGAAGCAAGGTGGGCGATCTCGGCCCCACATCAAATGCAGGCTTTTAGAGACATTCTTGACAAGTGTGGATTTATGGACCTTGATTTTGTTGGTTTTCCATTCACTTGGCACAAACACTATCCCAATTTTACTATATGGGAAAGATTAGACCGAGCAGTTGGTTGCTACTAATGAGTGGTTCTTAATGTTTGCAGGTAAAAAGGTGCACCACTTAGATGTCACATCATCAGACCATAAAGCATTGTGGATCTCACCGGAGCATATGTATTGCAAGTTTCAAAAACCCTTCCGCTTTAAACAAATGTGGTTAACTGACAAGGGTTGCAGTGATACTGTAGAGGCTGTGTGGAGCATAAATTCCGAGGCAACATGGGATACCCATGTGCTAAGAAAGCTGGAATCATGTGGGGCTGCTTTGACAAAACAGAGTAAAAAGTCCTTTGGTAGTGTCAAGAAACAATTGGACTCCGCTTGTAAACGACTGAAAGCAGCTGAGACACATGCTGTCCGGTCTAGAGACTCAAGCCGTATGAGGTTGTTGTTGGATGAGGTTAATTAACTTCTTGATAAGGAAGCCAAAATGTGGAGACAGCGGTCCAAAATTGCATGGCTTCGTGATGGTGATCGTAATACTCAGTTTTTCCATAGCAAAGCCTCTCAACGCCGTCGGCGGAACTATATCACCAAGTTGCATGATGCTAATGGTGGATGGTGCTCAAGTCAAGATCAAATTAATGCCACCATTGAGACTTCTACCAAAATCTCTTTACCTCAGGTAGCCCTAGCAATTTTGAGGAGGTTATTGAGACTATTCCTCATGTTGTAACTGATGAGATGAATGAT
This sequence comes from Lithocarpus polystachyus, assembly GCA_033629205.1. Taxonomy (NCBI): domain Eukaryota; kingdom Viridiplantae; phylum Streptophyta; class Magnoliopsida; order Fagales; family Fagaceae; genus Lithocarpus; species Lithocarpus polystachyus. Next base: position 106,169,418 of record CM066163.1, on the reverse strand, counting down.
ACACTTATGGCTGAATTTAATATTGAGGAAGTGGAGATTGCTTTGAAGCAGATGGCACCCCTAAAAGCCCCCGGTCCGGATGGTATGCCTCCTCTTTTTTATCAAAGTTATTGGTCCTTACTTGGATCTGATGTGTCCACCATTATTTTGCACTATCTCAATTCGGGTTCTCTCCCCCAAGCCCTTTGCCATTCTTTTATTACATTGATTCCTAAGGTAAAAGATCCCACATATGTCTCTGAGTTTAGACCTATTATCTTGAGTAATGTTTTGTATCGTATCTTTGCTAAGGTTCTCACTAATTACTTTCAAGCTATTATGCCTAATATTATTTCAGAGCATCAAAGTGCATTCTTGTCTGATAGGTTGTTTTTAGATAATATATTGGTGGCATTTGAGACTTTACATTATATGTGGAAACACAATAAGGGGAAATCTGGCTTTATGGCATTGAAGCTTGATATGAGCAAGGCATATGATAGGGTGGAGTGGGAGTACATGGAGAGAGTGATGATAAAGATGGGTTTCCATTCCAGGTCGATACAATTGATGATGATGTGTATCACTACAGCCTCTTACTTGGTACTAATTAATGGGGAGCCCCTTGGGCAAATCACTCCAACACGTGGTTTGCGCTAGGGAGATCCACTATCCCCTTTTTTTTCCTCATATGTACTGAAGGTCTCCATGGTTTAATTAGTAAGGCAGCCTGCAATGGTGACATTCGGGGTGTCTCTCTTTGCCAGAATGGACCTAAAATCACTCACCTATTTTTTGCCGATGATAGCCTAATTTTTTGCAGAGCCAGAGAAGAGGAATGTCAAAGCTTACTTGAGGTGTTAGCCACATACGAGAGAGCTTCTGGGCAGCAAATCAACCATACTAAGACCACTATTTTCTTCAGTAAATCCACCAATGTAGACATTCAAACAATGATTCAAAACTTGTTGGGTGTTAATGTTGTTCGGCACTATGAGAAATATCTTGGTCTTCCTTCATTAGTTGGCTGTAATGAAAAGGAAAGTTTCACCTACGTCAAGCAGCAAGTATGGAAGAGGATTCAAGGGTGGGAGGGTAAGTTACTCAGTTAGGTGGGTCGGGAGATATTAATTAAGGCGGTGGCGCAATCCCTTCCAACTTATACCATGGCGTGCTTCAAACTTCCTACCTCACTTTGTCATGAACTTGAGAGCATGATTTGTAGATTTTTTTTGGGGGCAAAGGGGTGATAATAGGAAAATTCACTAGGTGAAGTGGTCGGAACTTTGTAAGCCCAAGACACAGGGAGGTATGGGGTTCAAAGATTTATCTTTATTCAATGATGCGCTCTTGGCCAAACAAACTTAGCGCTTGCTCCATGACAAGTCATCTTTATTCTACCGTGTGTTCAAGGAAAAATTCTTCCCTAATACCTCAGTTATGGAGGCCAAAATTCCAACTAACTCCTCGCATGCTTGGAAGAGTATTATGAAGGGTAGGACCATGATCAAATGAGGAGCAAAATGGAGGATTGGGTCAGGCAAGTCTGCTCCTATTTGGGGTGAGAATTGGCTACCCAACTCATGTCATCCCAAGGTCTTATCACCACAGGCTGAAGGGAAGGGAGTGAGTTTGGTGGCTGATTTAAATGATCCGGACATTAAGGAGTGGAAGGCAAATGTCATTGATAATTTATTCTATGATTTTGAAGCAGCTCTTATAAAAAATATGCCTCTCTGCAGATCCGTACAGGATGATGTCTTAATTTGGCCTTTTAATCTCGATGGAGTCTATTCTGTCAAATCTGGATACAGGTATTTACATGAGTAGCAACAACACGGCCTGCCTGGGCCATCAAATAATTCAGTGCTCACGCCTCTTTGGAAGAAAATTTGGGGGCTTCAAGTTCCAAATAAAGTCAAGCACCTGGCTTGGGAAGCTTGTAAGGATGCATTGCCAACCAAGACTAATCTGATCCGCAGAAAGGTCATTACTGAGGGCTGCTGTGACATTTGCAAATTGCATCAGGAGGATGTGGTTCATGCTTTGTTCCTCTGCCCAGCTTTGCAACCCATTTGGAGGTCTCGGGCTCACTGGAATCACAGCATGCTTCAGGCGTGCTCTTCTTTCATTGATATTTTTGAGTTTATTTTTACAGGTAATAGGGAGCTCGAGCTTTTTGCTGCTGTGCTATGGACACTATGGAATAGAAGGAATAATTTGCGCTTGGGCAAGCTTGCACTCTCCCTCGGTCAGGTGGTTGATTTTGCTCAAGATCAAATCCTGGAGAGAGTTTCTTGCAGCGTTGGTTTTCACCAACCCTGACCCCATCAGGTAGCAACTTGGCAGGCACCGGTTCAAGATGCTTATAAAGTCAACTTCGATGGAGCGATTTTTGCAGATGAGGGACTTACTGGCTTGGGAGTTGTGATTCGTAACGACCATGGACTAATCATGGCTTCTCTTACTCAGCAAATACCTCTACCCGGTTCAGTTATTGAGGTGGAAGTCTTGGCTACACGAAGAGCATTGGAGCTTTCACTTGAACTTGGCTTCGACAATATCACTCTTGAAGGGGACTCGAAAGTTTTGATAAACTCTTTAGTGAAGGGTGGCAATTCTCTGGCTTACTATGGTCATTTAATTGCAAACATTCATATGCTCATGTCTCGGTTTTCATTGCTTGGTTTATCTCATGTTAGGAGACATTGTAATAATTTGGCACATGCCTTAGCTCGACGGGCATCCTCTACCCCTGATTTGTCCATCTGGATGGAAGAAATACCACCAGACCTTAACTCTGTTTACATGGCTGATTTGAGTGGCCTAAGCTAATAATATTTTGTTGTCTTGATTCTCAAAAAAAAAAAAAAATTTAGAATCCGCTCCTACTTTAAAAAAAATCTTTTAATTGTGATATTTTTATAATGGGAAAATTTAAGGAATACTCCAAGGGCATTAGTTTATAAGATATTTTAAAAAACTTTTTATAAGAAAAAAATTAATTAATTGTTTTCATGGTTTTTTATATTTTTCATGAAAGTAGTATTAAAACTTTTTTAAAATTGTTTTTTTACCAATTGTCCTAAAAGCATTTGTTAACACGACCATTTTATAATTTGTTTGATTTAAATTCCTCAAAATAGAGAAATAGAGAAAAAGGAAATATGAAACCAAAAGTTCCAAAACAAGAACAAGCAAAATAGAGGATTACAATTGTATAAGTAGTTGAAAAAAAGACAAACTTATTGAAATATATGTCCAATTTATAAAGAAATTATATTATATTTAATTGGACCCAAATCAATCGTTGTATAGGCCCCAAATAATTTTTTTTTGATTTGATCATGGGACTCATTATTACTTTTTTTATTTGATCATGGGACGCAATTATAATTGGAAGTAATATTACCATTATAAACTATTTTATAACATTTTTACAAAAGGTTGTTATGGCTAATTTTTTATTAGTTCTCATCAGGGCCTATCAATAACATCACTTTTTTATTTAACAATAATTATTCACCATATTAACAATTAGTAAAAGTTTTTATAAAAAAATTTGTATCTTTAGAATTTTTAATGTTATTACTATGTTAAATTAATAACTTAATTTTGCTCCTATGTATTAATAAATAAATAAAAACTCACTTTTATTACTCTTATTCAATAATCAATGTATAACTTACTAACGCGATTGTTTAACTAACTACTTTACATCCAGGAAAAAAAAAAAAAAAACAACAATACTCATGTAAATTGGGAAGAAGAGCAGTTATACACTTATCTGTATATATTAAGAGGATTCAGAAAGTTAGTTATTGCTTTTTTTTATGTCAAAAATATCCCTAAATTAATTAACCAATAACTTAAAAATAGGGTTAAAATAGTAAATTGGCAAAAGAAAGATAGTTATTGTTTTTTTTATTGTCAAAAATACCCCTATCTAAAACTTAAAAATAGGGTTAAAATAGTAAATTGACAAAAATAATAAATTCCTATTTCTACGTTGAAATGCCTTCATGTTTCTAATAAACTCCTACTTTTATGTTGATTTAAATTCCTATTTTTACTCACTAACTCCCTACAAAATAGGATCACTCTTTTGTTAGTTTTAAAACTCCTCCAATTTACAAAACTCATCCACGTATTTTTTTTTTTTTTTTTTGTGATTGCAAAAAATAAAAATCTTAAATTATAATAAATACAAATTATTAATTTTTACTCAAAAAATAAAAAAGCATCTGAGCACGTGCGTGAGCGCGTGCTCAGAGGCTAGTACTAATTATTGGAGATGACTTATATTTGTTATTGTGATCCACTCCACTTTGTTATGGGCTGAACAAAGTGGAGTGGGTCGCAAAAGGCTATGAGTGTTTAATTCACTAAGATATTTTGGAAATTTAGCAAAATTTAGGTACATTACTAAGATGCTATTCTTTAAATTCTTATTTTAAATTCTATCATGTGAATTTTTGCACATAGGATAGAAGTGTATTTTTTAGTTAAGTAGCCACATAGTTAAATTTTAAAAAAGGAATCTAAAGAACAGCATCTAAGGTATTGTACCTAAGTTTTGTTCTTCAAAATTTGTATTAAATAGGTTATGTTATATGTAAACACCATTGTAAACTTATTTCCTAATATAATGAATTAATAGCGGTTTGCTTCTGTCAAAACATGTAAATCCTCTAATTTGATTTCTCTTTTTCTTTTTTTAGTGCACGTTTGGATAGCGTTTTTAATAACACATAGCGCGTTTGCGTCAACACAATGGGTCTCATGCACTGTTTACGGGACTCACAAACCTCTTTTTTCAGCAAAATTTTTATTAAAACTGGGTCCCACAGCATTATTTACACATTTAAAAATTATTTTGCGATAGTGTTTTTAGTTTTCAGCAATAAGCGTTATCCAAACAGACCCTAATCTTGAATGTTTCCCTTTGTTAAGTCCTTGCAACCAAACGCTATTATCGACATCCACAAAGAATCAATGACGGCTCATGGTTAAGGTGTCCATAAAAATAAATTTATATATCATTTTTTTTTTAATTTTTTTCTACAATAAATAAAAAATGAACACTCTAAGGCTTCGTTTGAGAGGAAGGAATGGAATGGAATAAAATGAATATTTTTAAAATATTCTTCTCTTTTCTTGTTTGGAAGTTTTGATTAAGGAAATGGAAAGTCCATTCTCCTGTTTTTAGAATATTCTTCTCTCCTCTTGTTTGAGAGTTTTAATTGAGGGAATGGAAGGTCCATTCCCTTATTTGGGAGTTTAAGGCCTCGTTTGGGAGGAGGGAATGGAATGGAATGGAAAGAAATAAAAAAAATAATTTTAGAATATTCTTCCCTTCCATTATTTGGGAGATTTAATGAAGGGAATGAAAAGTTCATTCCCTTGTTTGGGAGTTTAAGTGGGAGGAAATGGAATGAGTAGGAGGGAACACTCATTGCTCTCCATTCCCTTAAAACCTCAAATTTTCATTCTCCTCGAAATTGGGTGGAATAGGAGAGAATGAAATTAGATTTAATAATTTTTTTACAAAAACTCCCAAAATACCCCTATATATTTAACTCTTTATTTTAAAATAGGGGTCTAATAGTAATATTGTTATAAAATAATTCAATTTCATTCCCTCTATGTTACTCCCAAACAAGATTACTTACATTCCATTCATTTTCATTCATTTCCATTCCTTTATTTTAAAACATCCAATCAAGGTTACTTAATTTCATTCCATTCCATTCTTTTCCATTCTTTTCCCTTACTTAAATACATTCCATTCTTTTCCATTCCCTTATGATCATTCTATTTCATTCCATTCCCTTATGAACTCCCAAACGAAACCTAAGTGGGAGGGAATGAAATGATTAGAAGGAAACACTCCTCCCCTTGCTCTCAAAATCTCAAATTTTTGTTCCCCTAAAATTGGGAGGAATGGGAGAGAATGAATTTAGGTTTAATGAAAATTTTGTTAAAACCCTTAAACTGCCCCTTTAATTTCAGTCATTTTTCTCTCATTCAGCCTAAAAAATATCGCTATCATTTTTGCACATTATTGCCCGTTCTCTGCAAAGTGAAGCTGCTGCCCCTGGTCTTTCTTTTTCTTTTGTCTGTTGCAATTTTCGGTTATTGCTCAAACCAAGTAAGTTTTTCTTTTTCTTTTACTTTGTCTGTCAATCATTAGGTGTGTCTTTCAAATCTAATAAATGATAGCTATGGGGTTTATGGATGAAACAATTTCATAAAAATCAACTATTTGCTAGTCATTCATGTCTTTCAAGTCTTACAAAAATTGTTTGCAAGTCATTTTTTTTTATGAACTATTTGCTAGTCATTCATGAGAGTGATATATGTAAAGTTGTAATTTACAACTATTTTGTGTTGACTTTAATTCCGTGCCACATTTGATTGTAATTTCTTCAATCATATTTCCCTGTATTTATGTGGTTTTTAATTGTAAAGGTTGAGTGTGAGAGAGTGTGAAGACTCAAACTTAAAATGATGAAGTAGTGGATTTAGCGAGTGTCTCGCGAGATGCTATCCCACAAAAGAGCACGTGTAGAACACATGATTGGAAGACAAAGAATCATGCCAGCCTGGAGGATTTCGTGAGTGTCTCGCGGGTAAGGCATTCCTGCGAAACATTCTGTTTGGCAAAATGTCATGTTTTGTTTTACCAAGTCTTTACCCACACTATATATACCCTCATTACCTACATACTGTAAAGAGTGTTTTTCAGAGAAAAAACCCTAGAAAATACACTTGAGAGTTAGAGATTGTTATACCCACATTCATCTACACATTTCCTTGTAGTATTCCTCTACTCCTACCTCTCCATCTCTAAATCCATGAAAGGTTAATAGCCCAAACACTTACTACACCTAATCCGAGTGTCAAGTGAGATTTTGGTACTGTTAGGAAGCATTGGAAGGAGCCATTCATTAAAGGATGCAATTTGGCTGAATTACGTGATACGGAAAAGCTAGAAAAGAAAAGATTCTGAGAAGCCAGTTGGTAGCAGGAGCTTGGAGGGCTCAAATACATTGGGTAGACTAGGCTTGAAGGGTATTTTGTTATTCATGTACTCCAATTTTATTCTCTAGTGGATTGATTTACCATTTGGAGGGCGGCAGAGAGGTTTTTTGCCGAGTTCTTCGGTTTCCTCTTCGATAACACACCTCAGTGTTATCTTGTGTTTGCATCTCTCTTCCATACTCTTTAAGCTTATCTTTTATTGTTGATATTGGATGAATATGGCTTAACGTAGTTTTATCGGTTGTTTATGCTCATTTACTCTTATTCCACACTTAATTTAAGTTAGAATAAAAGCAATCTAGTCGTAATTTGTAATGGGGGTTAGAACAAGCTTTTTTGTTTTCACACAAATATGAGCTTTCAATATATAATGTTTTTGTACACCTAAAAACCAAAACAAGTTTGCATTCTGTACACCTAAAAACCTTAAATGGAAAAAATGAAAAGAAAAGAAATGAAGAATGGTACTTGTACAGCTTAAAAAAAAAATTGTATTTAGAAATTTGAAAGTGAGAACAGTCGAAGAAAAGCACTGGTACTAGTAAAGACACAAAGAAGTTATGAAGTATGAACAAGGAGGAAGGCAAAACATAAAGTGATAAAAAAGTGTAGTTGAACTGATGAAGATGTGATAAAATTCGTAGAAATCAAGGAGACAAAAGACGTGTGTAGTTAAGAAAAAACAAGAGTAAAAAAATTTCAAAATGAGAAGAAAGTAATATATGTGTGATAAGGAAAATTAATAATAAAAGGTTGGAAGTTGGAAATTGAGTTGTCTTGAGTGTGCTTAGCTGAAGAAACCAAGCCACTGCCCAGCGTTATTTCAATTTTTGCTTCTTTTTTTTTGAAGGTATTGATTTTGGCTTTTTGTTGCATTATGCCATTAACAGAATTAATTAGTATTTTAATTAAAATAATAGTAGTTTAGGACTTTAAGTGAGTTGGATTAGATTATTTTTAATATAATTTTTTTTATAAATATAAGAAAATTTTAATTTTAATTTTTATAAAAGTAATAGGATATGAAATTATATATATATATATATATATATTTGGGAACTCGAAACACCCTAAATCGGTATAGTATTCATGACATTAATATTTTCTTTCTTGCTTTGTCTGCTACCGTGATATACATAAGACTACGTGTTATACACATTATTTGATATACACTTTATGCCACTTTGTCTGCTACCATTAAAATATTTGACATTTTATTTCTTTTGTGAAATTTTCTTGTTCATATATTTAATTATATGTTAAAATATAAAAAACATTTAATTTACAGTTTAAAAGAATGCAAAAGCATATTGTGAAATGTCCAAATTTTATAATGAATAGAAAATGTGCCTATAATTTCTTTGACTAGAACTCCGACTAATAAAATAACTTTTTTTTTACTTAGATGGATTTGAATGATGAGGTACTTAAGAATCATAATTTTTTTTGGAATATATGCGGAAACTAGCCTTGATTCATGCTTCATGCTATTATTTGTGCTACATTATTCATTGAAGGCAAAGATTGAAAAGACGTGTTCCCCACATTCCTACACAATCAACCATAAAAAGACAATTAGCTCGTGATGAAATAATGCATCAACTTAGATCTAGTGAAAAATGTTATGATGTAATGCGCATGGGTCCACAAGCTTTTCAAGGTTTGTGTGAAATTTTGCGAAGAGGCAGTGATCTTCAAGACACACAATGTGCCACGGTTGAAGGGCAAGCTACCAAGTTTCTTCACACTCTATCAGATAATGTGAAGACTTGTACAATGTCCTTTTTTTGTCGTTCCGGTGAGACCATTAATCGCCATTTTCATAATGTGTTAAGATTAGGTGATCAAAGGTGGTAGAGTTAAAGGAACTTTTACCTCTAAGGCATATGATGACATAGTGAAAGAATTGGTTGAAAAATTTCACACAGAGATTAACAAGGATAATGTGAAAAATCAGCAAAAGACACTGAAGAAGAATTTTCACAAATCCTATGACATATTTATGTAGGGAATTAAACAGAAATTCCCAACCTGTGAGAAACAAAAAAATAGAGAAAACACACGCCAAAGAAAAACAATCACACGCACAAGACAATATTTACATGGTTCGGCAATTTGCCTACGTCCACGGAGTTGCAGGGATTTCACTATTATCAGGGAAAAATACAGAGTGCGGCTACAGTGTTTTTCTCTCTCAAAAATACAACAAGACAAAAACCCTAATCACCAAAAAAAAAAAAAAGGTTTTTATATATAACGCATAGGAGCTACAAAAACGGGCCCAAAAATTTTTCCTGGGGGCAACATTATTCGGGTCGGGTCAGGTCGTCAACTGGATCAAATATAAACTAGTCTCCATAAAGCCCAACAAATCTCCCACTTGGAGACTAGTTCAATCACCAACATCAACCGCTGTCTTCCAAATGCCAATCCCTCATCCCTGTAACTCATCCTCCTATCCTCAAGCTAGAAGGCCAACTGAAGCTGCACACAGCTTCAGCTTCTCAATAGTGACACCCTTAGTCAACATGTCTGCCAGGTTCTTAGATCCACAGATCTTCTCAAGTATTACCAACTTATCTTCAACAAGGTAACGGATAAAATGGTATTTCGTTTGTATGTGCTTCGACTTTGAATGAAAAACCGAATTTTTAGCAAGAAAAATTGCACTCTGACTATCACTGTGTAGAATGCCCATCTCCTGCTTCTTACCCAATTCATCTAAGAAACCATGTAACCAAATCATCTCCTTTCCAGCTTCTGTTGCTGCAACATACTCAGCTTCTGTAGTAGACAAAGTAACAATCTTTTGTAGATTTGAAACCCATGATATAGCTGTACCACCCAAAGTAAATACAAACCTAGTAGTACTATCAATATCACCAGCAAAATCAGCATCTACATAACCCTGCAGTTTCAAACTTGCACCTGTGTAGCAAAGACATGTATCTGATGAACCCCTCAGATATCTCAGAATCCACTTAACTGCCTCCCAATGCTGCTTTCCAGGCCTACTCATGAATCTGCTCACAACTCCCACTGCATGTGCAATGTCTGGCCTTGTACACACCATAGCATACATCAAGCTGCCAATAGCTGAGGCATAAGATACCTTGCTCATATGGTCCCTTTCTTCTTCTGTCTTCAGTGACTGTTCCTTACTTAGTTTGAAATGACTATCCAAGGGTGTGCTCACTGGTTTAGCTTCATTCATGTTGAACCTGTTGAGAACTTTCTTCACATACTCTGACTGTGAAAGCTTCAATGTACCATTAGCCTTGTCTCTAATGATTCTCATACCAAGGATTTGCTTTGCAGCTCCCAAATCCTTCATTGCAAACTGTTTTGACAATTGTTTATTCAGATCATTAATCTCCTCAATGCTAGACCCTGCAATGAGCATATTAGCCACATATAATAGTAAAATGATATAAGAATTGTTAAAGAACTTAACATAGCAACAATGATCAGCTTCACATCTCTTGAACCTAATTTTGTGCATAAAGCTGTCAAATTTCTTGTACCACTATCTAGGAGCTTGTTTTAGGCCATACAAGCTCTTTCTCAGTTTGGAGACTAGATTCTCTTATCCTTGAACAATGAACCCTTCAGGCTGAATCATGTAAATGTCTTCCTCCAAGTCACCATGAAGGAATGCCGTCTTCACATCTAACTGCTCAAGATGTAAATTTTCTACAGCCACCATTCCCAGTACCAATCTAATTGTTGACATCTTCACAACTGGAGAAAATATCTCTGTGTAGTCAATGCCCTGCTTCTGCTGGAACCCTTTAACAACTAATCTGGCCTTGTAACATTTGCTACCATCATGCTCATTCTTTATTCTGTATACCCACTTGTTGTGCAAAGCCTTCTTTCCTACTGGCAATTTAGTCAATTCCCATATCTGATTCCCTAACAAGGAATCCATATCATCCTTCATGGCTAACTCCCACTTGCTTGAATTTTCATCCTGCAAGGCTTCTTCATAACACTCTGGCTCACCACCATCAGTTAACAGGAGATAATTTAGAGTGGGTGAATAACGCTGTGGAGGTCTAATAGTCCTGGAAGATCTACGGACTTCAGCTACAAGTGTACTCTGATCTACCTGTGAATCTTCATTCTCCTTATCCTCTTCACCCCTTTTCTGGACAGTACTTTCAGTCAATTCATCTAAGTTGACAAACTCAGATTTCTTTTGATCTATCTTTGTAACATCTGACACTACAGTTAACCTGTCCTTGTACATAACCTGTTCATTAAATATCACATTTCTATTTCTGATGATTTTCCTGTTTTGTTCATCCCAAAACCTATAGCCAAATTTCTCATCACCATAGCCAATGAAAAAACATATTTTAGACTTTGCATCAAGTTTACTACGAGCATCAAAATCAATATGAACATAAGAAACACAACCAAAAACTTTTAAATGTGAAAACTTTACTTCTTTACCACTCCAAACCTCCTCAGGAAGTCTGAACTCCATGGGAACTGATGGCCCTCGGTTTATCAGGTAAGCTGCAGTGCTAACAGCATCAGCCCAGAAAGTTTTTGGTAGTCTAGCATGCAACCTCATACTCCTAGCACGCTCATTGAGAGTTTTGTTTATGCGCTCAGCCACACCATTTTGCTGTGGTGTCCCAGGAATGGTCTTCTCCATCCTAATTCCTTGTGCAGCACAATACTCACTGAACCCTCCATCTATGTACTCTCCTCCATTATCTAACCTCAAACATTTTACTTTCAAACCTGTTTCTGTCTCTACCATGGCCTTCCACTTCTTAAAAGTTTCAAATACATTAGATTTATTTTTCAGAAAATAAACTCATACCTTTCTGCTTGAGTCATCAATGAACGTGATGTAGTACCTTGAACCTCCAAGGGATGCAACCGGTGAAGGCCTCCACAAATCAGTGTGCACTAACTCCAATTTTTCAGCCTTTGGTGTCCTGCCAGTTTTCAAGAAGCTCACCCTTTTCTGCTTTCCCAAGATGCAGCTTTCACACATGTCAAAATCAACGGACTTCAATTCTGGTAGTTTCCCTTTTGACAACAGCATCTTCATCCCTTTTTCACTCATGTGACCAAGTCTGCGGTGCCATAGGCTTGTATCAGTACTTGCTTCAGCAACTGCAATTGTGTCTCTTGGACTTGAGGTCATATATAGAGTACCAGTCTTCTTTCCACGAGCCAATACTCTGGCTCCTTTTGTAACCTTCCAAGTACCACCAACAAATAGTATTGCATGCCCTTCATCATCAAGTTGTCCAACAGAAATCAGATTCCTCCTCAGGTCAGGAATGTGTCGAACCTTCTCCAGTAACCAAACAGACCCATTGGGCAACAATATACGGACGTTTCCCATACCCACAACATCCAAGGCTGCACCATCAGCCAAATACACCTTACCAAAATCACCAGCAACATAATTCTGTATGATTTCTAGATGTGGAGTGGTATGAAATGAAGCCCCCGAATCTAAAACTCAATCATCAAATGGACTGTCTACTACAAGAAGTAATGCATCCTGTACCTCTTCTGTTACAGCATTAGCAGAATCATCTTCATTCTTCTTCTTAGGACTTTTACATTGCCTCCTAAAGTGACCTGTTTTCCCACAATTCCAGCATTGTACTTGTTGGCTTGATCTAGATTTACTTCTGTTTCGATTAGAATTTTTGGATTTTGATCTGCCCCGATTTGAATTTCTGTCATTACCTCTGCCTCTTGTCTCAAGGTTTAGGGCGGAACTAGATCTTGAGGTTTCACCTGCATCTCTTCTGCGAATCTCCTCAGCCAGAATTAAATCTCGAATGTCATTGTACTTCAGCTTTTCCTTCCCTGTAGAATTGCTTACTGCCATCCTCATGGCCTCCTAACTATTTGGCAAAGAAGCCAAAACGATCAGTGCACGAATCTCATCATCAAAATCAATTTCTACAAATGACAATTGATTTGTGATAGTGTTAAATTCATTCAAATGTTGTGCTACTGATGCATTCTCTGCCATCTTCAGATTGAACAGTTTCTTCATCAAATGCACCTTGTTGTTTGTTGACGGCTTTTCATACATACCAGACAGTGCCTTCATCAGATCTACTGTAGTCTTCTCCTTTACGACATTGTGTGTAACAGACCTAGACAGAGTTAACCTGATAACTCCCAGTACCTGTCTGTCAAGAAGAGCCCATTCCTCAGCCTTCATAGTCTCGGGTTTTGCCCATAGAAGCGGCAGATGCAACTTCCTCCCATAAAGATAATCCTCGATTTGCATCCTCCAAAATCCAAAGTCTGTGCCATCGAACTTTTCTATTCCAGACGCCTTTCCTGCTTCCTCTGCTATTGCTCCCACTTAAACCTAACCCTAGGCTCTGATACCAGTTGTAGGGAATTAAACCGAAATTCCCAACCTGTGAGAAACAAAAAAATAGAGAAAACACACGCCAAAGAAAAAAAAATCACACGCACAAGACAATATTTACGTGGTTCGGCAATTTGCCGACGTCCACGGAGTTGCAGGGATTTCACTATTATCAGGGAAAAATACAGAGTGCGGCTACAGTGTTTTTCTCTCTAAAAAATACAACAAGACAAAAACCCTAATCACAAAAAAAAAAAAAAAAAACGGTTTTTATATCCTAGGCACAGGAGCTACAAAAACGGGCCCAAAAATTTTTCCTGGGGGCAACATTATTCGGGTCGGGTCGGGTTGTCAACCGGATCAAATATAAACTAGTCTCCATAAAGCCCAACAATTTATAAATGGATTGAGTGGTTTTGGATGGAATGATTCTTTAAATATATGGACAGCTAAATTAGAAGTTTGGGAGCCACTCATAGCGGTAATTACCATTTTTTGTGAGTTTAATTTTGTATTATATAATTATATCTGTTGTATAACCATTTTTCTTGGTTTGTAACAGTCTAAACTTATGGCCAAGAAGTGGATGACAACACCTATGCACAACTACTCTAAGATAGCACAACTTTGGGCTAAAAATAGAGCAAAAGGTGATCATGCTGAAACTGCAAAGGAGAAATGTGCTAGGTATGTTGCATCAACCACTATTGATGAGATTGATAATTTAATATCTAAAATGAAATTTCTTTGGAGAACTTTGAAGTGGAAGATGATTAGAGGTCACCAGAAATTAATGTTGCACATTCTCAAGTGTCATCACAAGATGCAATATCTTCTAAAAGCAAGAAAAGACGACTAGTAGAAGATGATGAACTTGGAAATGTAATTTTCTAGTCATTTGATGATGTATCAATGGCAATTGATATGGCAACTGAGGTTATTGCAAAGTGCTTTTCAAAGTCATATGAAGCAGAAATTCATGCATCTTTGGGCATATTGGACTTGGATCCAATATCAAAGACTGAGGCCTACATATTTTTTATGGAAAATCCAACATATAAAGAGATGTTCTTTGGTTGCCCAGATCATGAGCGCAAATGTGTTCTATTGACACTGATGTTTAGGCCTAAAAATTAAACAAAGTGTAGGATTTCTTGGTCAACTTTAGTTTTGGAATGGATTATGTTATTTTGTTTTGTTTTGGCAATACTCATTACATGAGTCTTTAAAAAAAAAAAAAGATATTTGTTTGCATTTTTAGACAATATTTATTTTGTTGAAAATAAATATGTGATGCGTGAATTGCTTTACAACATAGAAATATACATAACTTGTTTTATAACTACAATAAATTTTTCTTTTTCCATAAACTAGAATTATTCTTTATGTTCTTTAAAATGAGGGGTATAATAGTATTGTAATTATAAAATAATTCCATCCATTCCTTCCAATGTCACTTCCAAACAATATTACTTATATTCCACTCCTTTCCATTTCTTTATTTTATAACATCCAAACAAGATTTTTAAATTCCATTCTAGTCCTTTTCCTACTAAATCAATTCCATTCCTTTAATAATCATTCCATTCCTTATAAACTCCCAAACGAACCCTAAAATACAGTTACAATAACCAATAAATATAAACACAGTTACAAAACTCAATAAGTTGGTAAAGTCCGTAGGTTCCAATTAACTCAACTAGTAAAGTCTCTGATGGTTGAATAAGAGATCTGTGGGTTCAATCACTGCATACATCAAAAAACTAATTGATGTCTTGGTTTGAGGTCTAATGGTAAAGAGCTATCATCAGTAGTGGACGCCATAGGTTGAAACTCTAATAATAATAATAATAATAATAATAATAATAATGTTATGGACAAAAAAAAATGCAACAACAAAAAATTTGAGTTGAATTAAATTGTTAATAAGTAATACTATGGATAAAATAAAAATTAAAATATTAAGAAAAATTCTTTTTGATAATATAATACTATGCACACAACAAAAATATTGCAATAACAAAAATTAGGGATGAATTGAATTTTTATGGTAAAACTTCATGTATTTATGTGTTTGTTTTTGGGTAAACTATGTATTTGATCCCTATCCTGGACACCATATTTCAATTTGGTCCTTATTCTTTCAGAGCCGTGTCAATTTAGTTTTTGTCGTTATTTCTTGAATGAAAATTGCTAACATGACAAATAACCAATTTTTTTTTTTTTTTATTATTATCACATCAACAAAAGCAAATTTTTTGGTAGTTAACCACATCAACAATTTCCATCCAAAAGATAACAACAATAACTAAATTAATATGTAGTTTACTCCTTTTTTTGTGATATTAATATATATATATATATAAAAGTTATCTTTTTATTAGATTTTATAATTTAAATCTCTTAGAGCATTAACATTAACTAGTACAAAAATTTCTATCTCTTTTAGTATAAAAGCTTTTTTTTTTTTAACATAATAACCTTAAAAAGCATCTACATTAAATTATCTACTATTTTACACTACATTTTATTTATATAAAACACACACAATAATATAACTTTTAATCCAGGGATTAGTTGGGGTCATTCACTTGAAATAAAAACCTTAGACATCAACAAAGAACTCCACTACCTCTAGTAAAAATGTATTGAAAACAAAAAGGAAGCAACAGTCTCTACCTGAGGACCCGCTCACTGATAAAAAGCAGAAGCTCTTGGACTTGGAGACGAAGTCGTTGGGCAAGCTTATGACAGAATATTTGGGATCGGCGGTGGCTGCTTAGCAGCACCACCGGGCACAATGAGTATCTTGAGCTAGAACTGCCGGGGGCTTGGGAACCCTCGGACAGTTAAAGCCCTTAAGAGGGCTTGGAACAAAGAAGCTCCCATTTGTGTCTTCTTAATGGAGACAAAACTCACCACTGAGCAGTTAAATAATTTGAAACAAAACTGGGACTATAACCAGGGCCTTATGATCTCTAGTGTAGGTCTAAGTGGTGGACTTGCACTCCTATGGAAACCAAATACCCAAGTACATATTCAGAATTTCTCTCATTGGTTTATTGATGCATATATTATTTGTGCTACCACAGGTCTGAAATGGAGGCTCACTGGTTTCTACGGCCACCCCGACACAAACAAACGTGAGGAAACATGGACCTTACTTGAATCTCTTAGCCGTTCCAATACCTTGCCGTGGCTTTGCATTGGGGATTTTAATGAGATCATCACTCGTAGAAAGAAGGTCAACGGCGGCCAACGACCAACAAGACAAATGGACCACCTTCGCACTGCCATATCTCACTATGGCTTCCTGGACTTAGGATACCAGGGCTCCCCTTTTACATGGTCACGCAACCACCCCATTGACGGCCCTACTCACATCCGTCTTGACCGTGCTCTTGCCACTGTTGCCTGGAAATCACAGTTCCCTGGTGCCTCTGTACAACATCTACCAATGTCCACCTCTGATCATTCCATGATTGCGGTCCACTTACCTACCCTGAAACCACGGCATAAACGTCACCACCCACCTTTCCGCTTTGAAGCGATGTGGCTTTGTGACCCACGATGTGCTGAAGTTGTTGAAGACGCTTGGATGGAAGGTTTGTACAAACCAGATGGGGCTCAAATTACAAATTGTCTTAGCAGCTGCAGAGCTCGTCTATCTGCTTAGAATAGACTTGAATTTGGACACGTGAAACGGCAGATTGAGAGGTTGGAGAACTCACTACAACACCTGGAACAACATCCTGAGCGCAACTTTGATTAGATTTAAGAAGTTCGCAGGTCACTAAATTATTGGCTTGATGCAGAGAACACAATGTGGCACCAACAGTCTAGACATCTTTGGATAACTGATGGCGATCGAAACACATCTTTCTTCCACCAAAAGGCATCCAACCGAAAGGATTGGAACTTATCAAGGGGCTCATTGATGAACAGGGTGTTTGGCAGGAGGATGATCATGTCATGGAGCGGATTATTGTTGATTATTTCTCTACTATTTTTCAGACTGCAGGTCCTACTGACACCTCAGCCATCATTGAAGCAATTCAACTTGTTGTTACCCCTTCTATGAATGAATATCTCTGTCAACTGTTCCAAGCAGAGGAAGTTCAAAAAGCGCTAAAACAGATGCATCCTAAAAAATCTCCGGGCCTAGATGGTATGCCTCTGCTATTCTACCAACACTTTAGGTCATTATCTGGTGAGTGTGTTACAAAAGCTATCCTTGATTTCCTGAATTGTGGTGTCATTCCCCCCAATTTTAATGAGACCCATATTGTGCTGATCCCTAAAGTGAAAAATCCTACATCAGTATCTCAATATAGGCCCATTAGCCTAAGTAATGTCATTTCTAGGCTGGCCTCAAAAGTTCTTGCTAATAGGCTGAAACGTTTCCTACCTGATATCATTAGTGAAAATCAAAGTGCCTTTATGTCTACTCGCCTTATTACTGATAATGTGTTAGTTGCTTTTGAAACTATGCATTACCTAAATCATAAAAAAAAAAAAAAAGGAAGGCAAGGGGAGATGGCTCTCAAACTTGATATGAGTAAAGCTTTTGATAGGGTGGAATGGGGATGTTTACGAGATATAATGTCGAAGATAGGCTTTTCTG
This sequence comes from Lithocarpus polystachyus, assembly GCA_033629205.1. Taxonomy (NCBI): domain Eukaryota; kingdom Viridiplantae; phylum Streptophyta; class Magnoliopsida; order Fagales; family Fagaceae; genus Lithocarpus; species Lithocarpus polystachyus. The sequence goes on along the minus strand of CM066163.1, from coordinate 106,151,404 downwards.
AAAGATAGGTGAATATTATAATGCTATGTGTTACCTCAGTTACATATTCCATTCGCCTAAATGGCAAACCCCGAGGCCTCATCACCCCCACAAGGGGTTTAAGGCAAGGGGATCCCATTTCTCCTTTTCTTTTCCTGTTTTGTGTAGAAGGTTTATCAGCTCTTTTCAATAAGGCTGCAAGGAATGGGGACATTACTGGTGTAGCGGCTTGCTTAGATGGCCCAAAAATTTCGCATCTCTTCTTTGCTGATGACAGTATCATCTTCTGTCAAGCCACAAGTGAGGAGTGCACCCGACTGGAGAATATTTTGGAGACTTATGGACATGCATCTGGGCAGAAGTTCAATAAGGAAAAAACTTCCTTATTCTTCAGCCACAATACATCACAAGACATTCGGGACAACATCAAACATCATTTTGGGGCGGAAGTTATTAAACAGCATGAAACCTATCTAAGCCTACCTTCCCTGGTGGGTAGGTCTAAAAAGAACACTTTTCGAGCTTTGAAGGAACATTTGGATCATAAGCTCTCAGGGTGGAAAGAGAAATTGCTCTCACAGGCAGGAAAGGAGGTCCTAATAAAAGCTGTGGCTCAAGCGGTTCCTACTTATACAATGAGTGTCTTCAAGCTCCCGGATACTCTCTGTGATGACTTGACGAGCATGGTTCGTAAGTTTTGGTGGGGACAATCAAATGGCCAAAACAAAATGGCATGGCTAAGCTGGGAAAAGATGTGTGCACCTAAAAAAGAGGGAGGACTAGGCTTCAGGGATCTAAAATCCTTCAACCTAGCGCTCCTATCAAAGCAAGGCTGGCGCCTTCAAACCAACACACGCTCACTGGTATATCGCATTCTCAAAGCTCGTTATTTCCCTAACTGTGACTATCTCCATGCAGAGCTGGGATGCCTACCTTCATTTACATGGCGTAGTATCATAGCAGCCCAACATATTGTGCGAGCAGGTCACCGCTGGCAGGTAGGAAATGGTGCCTCCATCCGTGTTTGGCAAGACCACTGGATACCGAGACCACAGTCTTTTACCACAGTCACCCAGCCAAATACACTCCAATGCACTCCATGGTTACTGCGTTGCTTGATGAAGTCATGGGGAGTGGAAGGCAGACTTGGTAAAATGGGTTTTTCTCCTGGACGAAGCTCAAACCATACTGAGCATTCCACGAAGTAACAAGCAAGCCAATGATCATATAGTCTGGGCCTACACACCCAAAGGTATTTTCACGGTGAATAGTGCCTACAAAGTTGCGTTGGCTACTTCTTCATATGCATCCACAGTGGGGGAGTCAGACACCACAGCGAAAGAAACTTTCTGGCGCACTCTATGGAGCCTCGACATTCTGAACAAGATAAAGACTTTTGCTTGGAGGGCATGCCGTAACATCCTTCCAACCAAAGTAAACTTACGTCATCGGGGAGTGCTGGACAGTGCGACTTGTGAAGCTTGTTGTATGGCCGATGAAACTAGTGGTCACCTGTTTTGGGAGTGCACTAAGGCCCGTGAGGTTTGGCTAGAAACGGGGATACCTTTTGACACTCAAGGGGTCTACTACAATGACTTTATTGATTTTATTTGGTACCTATTATTTGTGCAGCATGTAGGACGTGAGTTGCTGGAGCTTATCTTAAGTATGGCATGGTGCATGTGGTATAACCGTAACAAAACAAGGCTTGGGTCCACCAGACAAAGTAGTCAGTAGGTCATTCACAAGGCACGGTCACTACTTGAAGAATTTGGGCTAGCTCATCCTTCACGGCCTCACTTCAAAGACCATGCTGACACTCGATGGGTCCCACCTTTACACCCCTGGTACAAAGTCAACTCTGATGCTGTAATATTTTCGAACCTCAAAACTATCGGAATTGGCGTCGTCATCCGTGATCACGAGGGGTCTGTGATAGCAGCCCTTAGCAAGCACCTGCCTTTACCGTTGGGTCCCTTAGAAGCTGAGGCGAAAGCCATGGACGAGGCGGTCTTATTTGCATGGGACGTCGGCATCAGGGAAGCTATCTTCGAGACAGACTCAAGCATGGTTTCAGACGCTATTGCTGGACACACCACTCCCCCGGTCTCCATAGTGGATATCATTGCTGGCACCCTTCTTCGGCTGCAGGACTTCAGACGTACCCAAATACAACACGTGAAGCGGCAAGCAAATAAACCGGCACACACCTTAGCTCTTCATGCAAAAGGCGTTTTTGATTTTATGACATAAATAGAGGAATGTCCCCCTTTTATTGACTCGTTTTTCAGGACGCTATGTTTTTCTCCTCTTCTCATTATTAAGAAAGTTTTGTCTTTCCTATCAAAAAAAAAACCTGAGACATTAATAATATAAAATTAGAACAATTTTAAAACCTAAGGTTAATAATAGACCCAAACGTGCATTTTGGTTTACAACTTTATACTCTCGTGTTATAGCGTTCGTAGTAACCAAGCAAAGTGAGAGCAGTAGTTTGATAACAAGATAGCAAAGAGTCCACTTTTCCGGCGGCAAAGTGGAAATCTCGGGTTTCGCTTGCTACTTTATAGGGAAATTAATTATGGAGTTATTGAAAACTAGATAGGTAAAGATTCCCCTAGAAGGGGTGTGGGGCACCGTCCGCCACCTTGCCCATAACTTTAACTTGCAAATGTCTTGTCCGTTACACGCAAGGAAAATAGAATCTCATCACGAGGAAGCTGCCAGCATTTGTACTTGTCCATATGGTCTAGTCAGTGTTCTAGACATTACAAAAGTTTTTTTTTTTTGGTTAACAGACGATTGCAACAATTTCATCAAGTTGCCCTAGGAGGGGTGGCCCAATGGTGTGGGGTTCCGCAAGCAAGTTCGAGGTCCCTTGTTCGAGTCGTGGCGGGTACCATGTGGGGGGGGGATTTTCTTGGCTTGCTTGTGCCCATCCATTGGCTCTCTTGGGGTGCTAGGGTGAGGTCTGTGGCGTCCCTGTCACAGTAGCTATGGCTCAATCCAACATTCCCTAGCGGGAGGGTGCCCCTATTAGGTCACGCCCTGGGGGGTAAGTCACATATGGTCGCCCCCGCCCCCCCTTTTGTTCATCAAAAAAAAAAAACAACTTCATCAAGTTCAGTACATAGCCTGTTGAAATACACTCCATTACAGCCATCCTCAAAGCATTAAACAAGTCCACAGGTCGACTATTAAACAAGATGAAATCTAGCTCCTGATCGGCACCCATTTTAGCCAGCATATCAGCACATCAATTAGTTTGACGATAGCAGTGATTGAACTGAATTTGCTGCAATATGGACAGAATATATTCTTGTTACAGTAAACCATAAGTCCATCCTAAGCCCCCAAAGCTGACATTACAAAAGTTGAATAAAAAGACTATATAGAAATAACTATTAAGGAGAACATTAGCTTTGTTTGCATTGCGTTTTGCGCCTTTTTTTTTTCTTTTTTTTTTTTGAGTCAGCGTGTTGTGCACTGTTCACTGGTCATGAATAGTGATTTTAGGCTAATGAACAGTGCATAATACTGTAGCAACAGTAAAAAAAATTAATTTTTTTATTTTTTTTAGTTTTTAATTTTCAGCAAAATAAGTGGAATCCAAACTCATACTAATTGTTATTGTATATATTGAGCTAACTTAATTCGACAATGTTGACGGTGGATGTACACATTAAAAGGGCACGCACAATGTGCTCCGTAAAAATATAATTTCTACCACCAGAACTGTAGTAAAATTTCTCTTTATCTAGCACGATAACAGTTGAGTAATACCAACACAAAATTATCATCATAAAGTAACTAGAACAGCACACAAAGCTTGTGAGTTTCAACTTCTATAATATTTTGAGTAACTTGATGAAAGGGGAGAATTGCCAACTCCTTATCATATGCATAACCAAATTACAATAACATAAAAATTTCTCCAATAGTATTTCCTCTTTTATTAAGGCATTTAGCAATGGAAATAATAAAGCATTTACACATATTAGAACTAACTAGCTTGTAACCCTGTACATATGCATGGATACACTTAAAAGTATATAATAAGATGCATAATAAAATTCCTATATATATATAATTTAAATACTATTGATAGTCATTTTTATATTTTGTTAACTTTTAAAAAAAATTTGTAAGGATATTATTAGATGTAAAATGTAAATTGTCCATTTAATATTTATTTTTATGAAACACTTTTTTTTTTTTTTTACGATTCATTTACTTTAGACTCTTTGGTTTTTGTACTTAATAGCTCACTTGGATGAATATTTATAATGTGGTTCCACATTTAATTCTAAAATTAAGAAATAAAACTCTTTAAGAATAAATAATTTAGGACACATGGCGCACAATTGAAACTCTAATTTAGAATTCTAATTTGAGTTTCTCTCTGTTTCACTTATTATTATTACTAGCATGTAGTCCGTGCTTACGCACGGAAATATTAACAATTGTGATGATAAGATGTTCATCTTGGTAGATTTATTTTCCACATTGAGTTTGGAATCTTCTCGGAGGCGCCAATGAAGCGGTAATATATGAGAGTGTGAAGCAAGAAAGAGTGAGATTGAACATTGTGTTTGAACCCAGCCTTGCTCTTAGAAATCCGAAAGGAGGAGGAGAGGGTAGTGTGTGGATCTAGTTGGTAAAGGTTGAGAGAGAAGGAGAAGACATGGGATGACGATATGGCATTAGGAGGAGATGGTGTTTTACTTTTATAGGCTTTCTCGTTGGACTCCTTAATTCTGGTAGTGCACAGGTGAGATGTTCACTCATAAAAGTGTGCAGGTGAGATGTAGCATTATCATTGTGGTTTTCTTGGCTTCCGTGTTAAATGTGGGCAGGTGAGATGTTCACTCATAAAAGTATGTAGGTGATATGTTCTTGCTTAGGCCAAGGAACATTATCATTGTGGTTTTCTTGGTTTCCATGTTAAATGTTAATGCATCATTTATTTGGACATAAAAATTAGAAAATTTAGATAAGATACATGACACAAAATTGGAGTCCAATTTATAAGCTAATTAGAAATTTTTTTTTTTGAGTTTTGGTTAGGACAAATAGCGCAAAATTGAAAATCCAAATCTAGACACATGACACAAAATTGAAACTCTAATTTGGAATTCTATTTGAGTTTCTCTCTGCTTCACCTATTATTATATATATAGATATATAGATTATTATTATTATTATTATTATTATTATTATTATTATTATTATTATTATTATTATTATTATTATTACCCTTGCCGCAGTGGTTTTAAGCATTTTTTTACAATTGATTTTAGTACAACCACAAAGCCTACCACAAACACATTATTATCTAGATTTTGCATAAGCATCTAAAAGAGTACAATTGTACAAGTGGTTGAAAAAATACAAACTTATTGAAATATATGAATATTTTATAAAGAAAATTAAATTTTAATCATATAATTTAGGGTATAATAAATTATATTTTGTGATCTCAAAATTGATAATAATTAAACCCGAAATTTAAAAAAGTAACTATCGATCCTTTGTAAATAGAAATCCAAGAAGAAATCTAGCTGTCAGTTCGTTTAGACCCCTTAACCCAACAGATTAACCTAGAGAATTAGCCAAGTTATTAACTTAGGTAATTTAATTAAACTAGGTTAACACAAATAAATATAAAAACAATAAAGCAGCGGAAAATAATCAACACAAAGATATGATGACCCAGGAAACCACACCGGTAAAAACCTGGGGAGGATTTGACCTAGCTATCCTCAAGGTAAACTGAATCCACTATGAAAGAATTGAAGTTTACACAATAGACTTAGACCACTAACGTCATATTGCTACCTGCCTGTAGGAAACTTACTACCATGACCCCATGATAGCTCCGAGATCCACGGACTCCTTCTTTCCGGAATTCTTCAGCAAATCCACAAGCGCACCTGCTTGTATATCTTTGTGCTCTTTGATTCTGCAACTGTAATGATCTACACAACTCTTGACATAAATCTCAAGTTTGTAAACCCTAAGTGTATGTGAAGGTAACCACCTCTAGATCTCACAATGAGATTCACAAACACAGCAAAACAGAACTCTACAGAACTCTAAAAACGTGGCTAGGGTTTTCCCTTTTATACTTAGGGCAAACATAAAACCCAATACATTAAAACGGGCTTGGGCTGAGTTGGAAAATTCTGCAGAAAAACGTTCTGTGCGATTTTCGATCGATCGAGTCTAATTTTCGATCGATCGAGTCTCACAGAAAGTGAACAGTACTTCTGCATAAAAACTCGATTCCAACTTTACAATAAACCCCATACTTTGAGCAAGTCTAACACACGACTCAACATTGTTTTGATCATGGTTTGCCAACATACAAAATGAAGTTCTAAATACATTAGATCCTAGTCTTTAGAACCTAACAAACTCCCCCTTTGGCAATCCGTGACAAAACACAGACTAAACAAAAATGCTCAAAGTTACAAATTGAAAAAGCCCATTACAAAAAAATAGCCACTTAACAATTCAACCTAAACTACTATCCAACAGTTGCAAAGTAGACAGCAGCTTGACTGAAAGCAACCTGTATATTCCTGTAACACTTAACAAACACATAAACGCATGTGTGGAACAAAAACAGGAAATACATAATTAAAAATTTCTTAATTTCACATGACACATAATAACAAACATATATCATGAATAACATCATCAATATAAGTCAATAAGCACAGTAACATAGTGAAATAAGAAAACATATACATAACAATGTATCTCAACAAAAATATCTCCTAATCAAGAGCTAAAAAATGTAAATACACAGTGAAGCACCTAGATACAATCTAATAACTCCACAAGCTCCGCAGTATCACTACTAAGAAAACAAACACTCCCCCTAAAATGTAAATCCCCTCAACACAAAAAACTAGCAACTAATGAACTATGCACTCCCCCTTTTTGTGACGAATTGCCAAAGGGCACTCACTCATCATCAAAAGGAGGTGGAGACGATCGACGAGAGCTCGCCAAATCCGCTCGCAATGCACGAAGCTCATCAAGGATGTCCACCAAAAGCTGACCATGAGCCGCCTGAACGGTCACGACAGTGTCAAGCGTCCGACGAAGGTCAGAAACCTCATCAAACGGTGGAGGAACATCAGCAGCAGCAGCAGCAACAGCAGGATCCGAAGAAGTCCCAGCTGCAAAAGGATCTGCAGAAGAAGAAGAAGGGGGCGGAGTGACACCGGTAGGCTCTACCCTAGCACGCTTAGAGCTAGCTCGAAGTTGAGCAGCCCTTTGCCTCAAAAAGGTAGCACCTATAGGAGCAATAACATGAACAGGCTCGGAAGCAGGATACTCACCAAAACCAAGAAAGAGAAGAATCCTATGAATAAAAACAGGAAAAAACAAAGCATGAGCCTGAGAACTAGACCGATGAACCTCGTTCAAAGAACGAAGAAACATATGCGGAAAACTGATAGGAGCATCAGTGACCAAAGCATACAGAAACACACATCGCTCAAGAGGGACGGTGTGAACATGAGTAATCGGCCACAAAGAATGACATGCTATCCGAAAGAAAAGATAGTGCAACTCAGACAGCTCAGCAGACGAGATCCGAGGATCAGAACCCCACTGGATAGAAGTACCAGTGATGTACATCAAGACGTCATCAAGGGGAGGAGACTCCTCATAAGGAAAGACGGGATGGTCCACAATGGGCACCCCAAGAGCATTCGACACCACCGAAGGGGTAATGCGATACTCGACACCACGTAACCACACCTTGACTAAGGTGTCGTTATCGTAGACATGAATAGAGAGGTTCGAATAGAACTCTCTAATCAAAGAAGCAGGAGGAGGATGCTCAAAGTCTAGAAGAGGTAACCAACCCCGACGCTCAAAGTTCCTACGAACCTCAGGATCTAACTCATCTAAGATAACCCTACGCTCAGCCCAAATCTGACGCCTAAGATTAAGGGTCTCATAGGTAATCTGGTTAGACTCACTAGGAAATCTCTCGGTGTCAAAAGATGGAGAAGGATCAACAGTCCTATGGGCTCGAGTTTTCCTAGGCATAGTGCTAAGGAAAAGAGACAGACACAGAAAGAAAAGAGCAAAAACCAAAACCAAGAGCAGACTGCAAGTTAGCACAGCAAAAAAAATTATAGAAAATATCAAATCTATATGATGCATGAGCATGAACAGAAAATGATGCATGTACTAATGCAGTGACATGTTCAAATTTGATTCAAATTAACAAAATTGGCTTGAGCAAGCAAAGTGTATCAAAAATACCCAATTTGAAAAACCCTAGTTTTCAAAACACAACAAATTGATAAATTGATCAACACAATAGTCAATTAACTCAATATAATGATCAAATTAATCAATCTAACAAGCCAATTTTATCAATTTCAACCCAATTGAACACAATCCCCAATTTATTCAAATATAAGCCCTAGAATTTCAAATTTTCTTCAAAGCACCAATTAAACCAAATTAAACCACATGAGGTGCTTAGGAAAGGTGTCCCCACAAAAACCCATAAAGAATTTTAGAAAGAATCACTCCAAAACAATCCCAAAAATAGAAAAACCCAAAATTCCGAAATTACCCAAATATGCATGAAAAAATGCATGAAAATAGAAAATAAATGCAAAAGAAAGGGATAAAAGTGTCTTACCAGCTGTGGGAGAGAGATTGTAGCAAAAGAATCGGAGGAAAACGACAAAAACTCCCAAGAAAGGTGCTGACCAGTTGGTAGGGAGAAAAGAAAGTTTTTGAAAAGGTTTGAAAAGTGAAGAGCCACGTGAGAATCTTTCTTTTTAAAAAACAGCCGGCACGATTTTCGATCGATCGAAAATTACATTCGATCGGTCGAAAACTTATTCGATTGATCCAAAAACAGCTCGGATCGATCGAACCAACCAGAGAGTTTTCTGAACAAAATTAAACATTTTCGATCGGTCGAAAATCACTTTCGATCGATCGAAATTCTGGAAAAAACAGTGTTTTGAAAAACCAAATATTTTAAACCAAAAACTCCTCAAAGCAGCAGATTTTTAAAATCAAATGCATGAGTATGAGATGATATGATTTTCAAAAAACACAAGTATTCAACCCAGATTCCTCAACCAAAATTTTCTCTCAATATACCCAAAAAATAAACAAGCAAACATGTTCGGCATCAATTTTCAAAGAAATCTCAAACTTGGTTGGTCAAACCAAAAACACACAAAATAACATGTACACAACTTTAGCAAAGATTAACTTGTGTAGTGTGTGCAACTAGCATAAGCTTGAGAAACATGTGAGGTGATATACACATAGAGATCAATCACAATTTCTACAAAATCCACCACATGAATTTGAAAGAGACTATCCCTTAAAGAGTTACATCATATAACTCCCACATCTCCTAGAGTAAAAGCTTGCAATCATGTAAGTTTCTTGATTTGCCTCATTATTCAATTTAATTTATTAGAAACTTAATAAAAGCCGGGATAATGTACACACCAATTTTATGAATTGTGAAATTATTATAGCCCAATAATGTACACACCAATTTTAATAGAGGCTACACCTTATGTTCTTTTTGTGCATGTGCTACACTTTCTCGAGCACAAAATCTTACGATATGCACTAAGGTGTTCATGATTGGCTAATACACAGTGGTGAGATAGTTATTTATGCCTTTCTCATTAAGTTCAAGTCCAACAATCAAAGACATACAACTTCAAAATCAAGATCATGTGATCAACAAATATAGCATCTTCCCACACAACATGCACAACAAGACTTTAGCTAGTAAAGTGCAATAAATAAGTGCATCAAAGCTAAACAAGGTACATAAACATGTTATGCAATAATTGATAGACCAACCTTGTCTTCAAATTCAAGGAAAAATAGCAAAACACAATTTGCAACTAAATTTTTTTTTTTTTTTTTTTTTTTTATATAACAAAAAAAAACAACCTAGAATGAAATGCATGAATGCAATGCAATGCAAATCCTAGAAACAGAGGTCACAAAAGATATAGCAATAAAGCACAAGGACCATGTCAGACAGACTCATTTAGGTTGAGCCTTTTTGCATCCAAGACTTCTTAGATGCAACTCTTGCATTGGAGTTATGATTCATATTCGAATTCTGAGCAACTCCAGGATTGGAAAAAAGGTTTAACGCCTTTACCAATTCACCAATCAGTACCATAGGATCACGTGCTTGAGGCACAGGTACTGTAGTTTTATTTGCTCGCTTCGCAGCTTGCAACTTAAAACAATTTGGACGTATGTGTCCAGGTTTTCCACAAAAATGACAAACCCATGCAGGCTTATCATGCAATTTGCCCTTAGTCAAAGTAGAAGCTCTAGAATGAGAAGCATGAAGATCAACCCTAATTTTTCTAGGTGGAGTAACATTCAAAGGCTTGACAGGTTCACTCACCACGGGTTTGACAATCTCACTCTTAGGAGGTTCAGAAGAAGGAACAAATTTAGTGGAAGAAGGTTCAAGTACAGAAATATTTTCCTCATAACCTAACCCAGATTTATCAGAAGGAGACTTTTGAATACTCAGCATGTGATCAAGTTTGGAGCTTGCAGACCTATTAGTTTGTTCTCTAGCAACAGACAAATCATGTTCCAAACATTTAACTTTCTCAAGCAAGAGCATGTTCTCAGTTTTCACATTATTCAAAAGCTCATTTGCATCAAATAATTTAACAAGTAAATTTTTCTTTTCAAGATCAAGAGATGCGATTTTCTTCAAGCCTAACTCAACATTCATAGCATCCTTTGCAGCAACTTTGCAAAGTTTATTGTAGGCTTCCTGTAGATCTGCATCCTCAGAGAGTTCCCCATCAGAAGGGTTCTCTTCAACAGACAAGCTTTCATTGACTACCGTGGTAGCAGTGAAAGCAATAAAGTTTCCATCCTCATCACTTGCGGATTCATTGTCGGAAACTTCGTCATCACTAAGGGTTACCGCCATAGCTTTACCCTTAGACCTCAAATAAGTAGGACATTCAGACTTTAAATGACCATACCCTTGACAACCATAACATTGTTGTCCCAAAGAATTATTAGAAGATTGACCTACTTTTTCCTTAGGTTTTTCAAAGTTATTAACCTTAGTGGGTTCATTCTTCCTAAAATTTCTAGGTTCAACAGTGTTCTTGCCTCTTGCCCTTCTATTACTATTTCTCAGAAAGTTTCTAAAGTTCTTGGCAAGATAGGCAATCTCTGTAGCAGAGAGATCATCATCAAATCCACCATCCTCAACATCATCAACAGACTTAAGAGCCATTGATTTGGATTTGTTAGTTTTAGGGAGGTCTAACTCATAGGACTGAAGAGATCCTACAAGTTCATCAACAGGGATGGAGTCCACATCCTTACTTTCAGTAATGGCAGTCACTTTGGGTCTAAAATCTTCAGTCAAAGATCTAAGAATCTTCCTAACAATTTTAGGTTGATCATAGATTTCACCCAAATTATAAGCAGAATTAACAATATCATTCAACTTAGCATAGAACTCATCAAAAGATTCATCATCATTCATTCTAATGCATTCAAATTTAGAAGTTAATTGCTGCAGTTTGTTTATCTTAACTGCCTTTGTGCCTTCATGCACAGTCTGGAGGATATTCCAAGCAGTATGAGCAACCTCAACATTAGAGATTCTCTTAAATTCCTCCATGGAAACAGCATTAAAAATAGCATTCATTGCTTTGCTATTAAAAGCGGCTGCCTCCTTCTGAGAAGTTTGCCACTCACTCACAGGAGTAGTGGGCTTCTCCCATCCGTATTCAACGGAATTCCACACCCTCTCATCAATGGATTTTAGGAATGCTTTCATCCTTACTTTCCAATAGGCATAGTTGTTTCCATCAAAGTGAGGGGGAACAACTAGAGAGTGTCCGTGTTCCATGACAACAGGGGTCAAGGATCAGCTCAAAGATCAAAGGATCAAACACAAAAGCTACCCGCTCTGATACCACTTGTCAGTTCGTTTAGACCCCTTAACCCAACAGATTAACCTAGAGAATTAGCCAAGTTATTAACTTAGGTAATTTAATTAAACTAGGTTAACACAAATAAATATAAAAACAATAAAGCAGCGGAAAATAATCAACACAAAGATATGATGACCCAGGAAACCACACCGGTAAAAACCTGGGGAGGATTTGACCTAGCTATCCTCAAGGTAAACTGAATCCACTATGAAAGAATTGAAGTTTACACAATAGACTTAGACCACTAACGTCATATTGCTACCTGCCTGTAGGAAACTTACTACCATGACCCCATGATAGCTCCGAGATCCACGGACTCCTTCTTTCCGGAATTCTTCAGCAAATCCACAAGCGCACCTGCTTGTATATCTTTGTGCTCTTTGATTCTGCAACTGTAATGATCTACACAACTCTTGACATAAATCTCAAGTTTGTAAACCCTAAGTGTATGTGAAGGTAACCACCTCTAGATCTCACAATGAGATTCACAAACACAGCAAAACAGAACTCTACAGAACTCTAAAAACGTGGCTAGGGTTTTCCCTTTTATACTTAGGGCAAACATAAAACCCAATACATTAAAACGGGCTTGGGCTGAGTTGGAAAATTCTGCAGAAAAACGTTCTGTGCGATTTTCGATCGATCGAGTCTAATTTTCGATCGATCGAGTCTCACAGAAAGTGAACAGTACTTCTGCATAAAAACTCGATTCCAACTTTACAATAAACCCCATACTTTGAGCAAGTCTAACACACGACTCAACATTGTTTTGATCATGGTTTGCCAACATACAAAATGAAGTTCTAAATACATTAGATCCTAGTCTTTAGAACCTAACAAACTCCCCCTTTGGCAATCCGTGACAAAACACAGACTAAACAAAAATGCTCAAAGTTACAAATTGAAAAAGCCCATTACAAAAAAATAGCCACTTAACAATTCAACCTAAACTACTATCCAACAGTTGCAAAGTAGACAGCAGCTTGACTGAAAGCAACCTGTATATTCCTGTAACACTTAACAAACACATAAACGCATGTGTGGAACAAAAACAGGAAATACATAATTAAAAATTTCTTAATTTCACATGACACATAATAACAAACATATATCATGAATAACATCATCAATATAAGTCAATAAGCACAGTAACATAGTGAAATAAGAAAACATATACATAACAATGTATCTCAACAAAAATATCTCCTAATCAAGAGCTAAAAAATGTAAATACACAGTGAAGCACCTAGATACAATCTAATAACTCCACAAGCTCCGCAGCATCACTACTAAGAAAACAAACACTCCCCCTAAAATGTAAATCCCCTCAACACAAAAAACTAGCTACTAATGAACTATGCACTCCCCCTTTTTGTGACGAATTGCCAAAGGGCACTCACTCATCATCAAAAGGAGGTGGAGACGATCGACGAGAGCTCGCCAAATCCGCTCGCAATGCACGAAGCTCATCAAGGATGTCCACCAAAAGCTGACCATGAGCCGCCTGAACGGTCACGACAGTGTCAAGCGTCCGACGAAGGTCAGAAACCTCATCAAACGGTGGAGGAACATCAGCAGCAGCAGCAGCAACAGCAGGATCCGAAGAAGTCCCAGCTGCAAAAGGATCTGCAGAAGAAGAAGAAGGGGGCGGAGTGACACCGGTAGGCTCTACCCTAGCACGCTTAGAGCTAGCTCGAAGTTGAGCAGCCCTTTGCCTCAAAAAGGTAGCACCTATAGGAGCAATAACATGAACAGGCTCGGAAGCAGGATACTCACCAAAACCAAGAAAGAGAAGAATCCTATGAATAAAAACAGGAAAAAACAAAGCATGAGCCTGAGAACTAGACCGATGAACCTCGTTCAAAGAACGAAGAAACATATGCGGAAAACTGATAGGAGCATCAGTGACCAAAGCATACAGAAACACACATCGCTCAAGAGGGACGGTGTGAACATGAGTAATCGGCCACAAAGAATGACATGCTATCCGAAAGAAAAGATAGTGCAACTCAGACAGCTCAGCAGACGAGATCCGAGGATCAGAACCCCACTGGATAGAAGTACCAGTGATGTACGACAAGACGTCATCAAGGGGAGGAGACTCCTCATAAGGAAAGACGGGATGGTCCACAATGGGCACCCCAAGAGCATTCGACACCACCGAAGGGGTAATGCGATACTCGACACCACGTAACCACACCTTGACTAAGGTGTCGTTATCGTAGACATGAATAGAGAGGTTCGAATAGAACTCTCTAATCAAAGAAGCAGGAGGAGGATGCTCAAAGTCTAGAAGAGGTAACCAACCCCGACGCTCAAAGTTCCTACGAACCTCAGGATCTAACTCATCTAAGATAACCCTACGCTCAGCCCAAATCTGACGCCTAAGATTAAGGGTCTCATAGGTAATCTGGTTAGACTCACTAGGAAATCTCTCGGTGTCAAAAGATGGAGAAGGATCAACAGTCCTATGGGCTCGAGTTTTCCTAGGCATAGTGCTAAGGAAAAGAGACAGACACAGAAAGAAAAGAGCAAAAACCAAAACCAAGAGCAGACTGCAAGTTAGCACAGCAAAAAAAATTATAGAAAATATCAAATCTATATGATGCATGAGCATGAACAGAAAATGATGCATGTACTAATGCAGTGACATGTTCAAATTTGATTCAAATTAACAAAATTGGCTTGAGCAAGCAAAGTGTATCAAAAATACCCAATTTGAAAAACCCTAGTTTTCAAAACACAACAAATTGATAAATTGATCAACACAATAGTCAATTAACTCAATATAATGATCAAATTAATCAATCTAACAAGCCAATTTTATCAATTTCAACCCAATTGAACACAATCCCCAATTTATTCAAATATAAGCCCTAGAATTTCAAATTTTCTTCAAAGCACCAATTAAACCAAATTAAACCACATGAGGTGCTTAGGAAAGGTGTCCCCACAAAAACCCATAAAGAATTTTAGAAAGAATCACTCCAAAACAATCCCAAAAATAGAAAAACCCAAAATTCCGAAATTACCCAAATATGCATGAAAAAATGCATGAAAATAGAAAATAAATGCAAAAGAAAGGGATAAAAGTGTCTTACCAGCTGTGGGAGAGAGATTGTAGCAAAAGAATCGGAGGAAAACGACAAAAACTCCCAAGAAAGGTGCTGACCAGTTGGTAGGGAGAAAAGAAAGTTTTTGAAAAGGTTTGAAAAGTGAAGAGCCACGTGAGAATCTTTCTTTTTAAAAAACAGCCGGCACGATTTTCGATCGATCGAAAATTACATTCGATCGGTCGAAAACTTATTCGATTGATCCAAAAACAGCTCGGATCGATCGAACCAACCAGAGAGTTTTCTGAACAAAATTAAACATTTTCGATCGGTCGAAAATCACTTTCGATCGATCGAAATTCTGGAAAAAACAGTGTTTTGAAAAACCAAATATTTTAAACCAAAAACTCCTCAAAGCAGCAGATTTTTAAAATCAAATGCATGAGTATGAGATGATATGATTTTCAAAAAACACAAGTATTCAACCCAGATTCCTCAACCAAAATTTTCTCTCAATATACCCAAAAAATAAACAAGCAAACATGTTCGGCATCAATTTTCAAAGAAATCTCAAACTTGGTTGGTCAAACCAAAAACACACAAAATAACATGTACACAACTTTAGCAAAGATTAACTTGTGTAGTGTGTGCAACTAGCATAAGCTTGAGAAACATGTGAGGTGATATACACATAGAGATCAATCACAATTTCTACAAAATCCACCACATGAATTTGAAAGAGACTATCCCTTAAAGAGTTACATCATATAACTCCCACATCTCCTAGAGTAAAAGCTTGCAATCATGTAAGTTTCTTGATTTGCCTCATTATTCAATTTAATTTATTAGAAACTTAATAAAAGCCGGGATAATGTACACACCAATTTTATGAATTGTGAAATTATTATAGCCCAATAATGTACACACCAATTTTAATAGAGGCTACACCTTATGTTCTTTTTGTGCATGTGCTACACTTTCTCGAGCACAAAATCTTACGATATGCACTAAGGTGTTCATGATTGGCTAATACACAGTGGTGAGATAGTTATTTATGCCTTTCTCATTAAGTTCAAGTCCAACAATCAAAGACATACAACTTCAAAATCAAGATCATGTGATCAACAAATATAGCATCTTCCCACACAACATGCACAACAAGACTTTAGCTAGTAAAGTGCAATAAATAAGTGCATCAAAGCTAAACAAGGTACATAAACATGTTATGCAATAATTGATAGACCAACCTTGTCTTCAAATTCAAGGAAAAATAGCAAAACACAATTTGCAACTAAAATTTTTTTTTTTTTTTTTTTTTTTTTTATATAACAAAAAAAAACAACCTAGAATGAAATGCATGAATGCAATGCAATGCAAATCCTAGAAACAGAGGTCACAAAAGATATAGCAATAAAGCACAAGGACCATGTCAGACAGACTCATTTAGGTTGAGCCTTTTTGCATCCAAGACTTCTTAGATGCAACTCTTGCATTGGAGTTATGATTCATATTCGAATTCTGAGCAACTCCAGGATTGGAAAAAAGGTTTAACGCCTTTACCAATTCACCAATCAGTACCATAGGATCACGTGCTTGAGGCACAGGTACTGTAGTTTTATTTTCTCGCTTCGCAGCTTGCAACTTAAAACAATTTGGACGTATGTGTCCAGGTTTTCCACAAAAATGACAAACCCATGCAGGCTTATCATGCAATTTGCCCTTAGTCAAAGTAGAAGCTCTAGAATGAGAAGCATGAAGATCAACCCTAATTTTTCTAGGTGGAGTAACATTCAAAGGCTTGACAGGTTCACTCACCACGGGTTTGACAATCTCACTCTTAGGAGGTTCAGAAGAAGGAACAAATTTAGTGGAAGAAGGTTCAAGTACAGAAATATTTTCCTCATAACCTAACCCAGATTTATCAGAAGGAGACTTTTGAATACTCAGCATGTGATCAAGTTTGGAGCTTGCAGACCTATTAGTTTGTTCTCTAGCAACAGACAAATCATGTTCCAAACATTTAACTTTCTCAAGCAAGAGCATGTTCTCAGTTTTCACATTATTCAAAAGCTCATTTGCATCAAATAATTTAACAAGTAAATTTTTCTTTTCAAGATCAAGAGATGCGATTTTCTTCAAGCCTAACTCAACATTCATAGCATCCTTTGCAGCAACTTTGCAAAGTTTATTGTAGGCTTCCTGTAGATCTGCATCCTCAGAGAGTTCCCCATCAGAAGGGTTCTCTTCAACAGACAAGCTTTCATTGACTACCGTGGTAGCAGTGAAAGCAATAAAGTTTCCATCCTCATCACTTGCGGATTCATTGTCGGAAACTTCGTCATCACTAAGGGTTACCGCCATAGCTTTACCCTTAGACCTCAAATAAGTAGGACATTCAGACTTTAAATGACCATACCCTTGACAACCATAACATTGTTGTCCCAAAGAATTATTAGAAGATTGACCTACTTTTTCCTTAGGTTTTTCAAAGTTATTAACCTTAGTGGGTTCATTCTTCCTAAAATTTCTAGGTTCAACAGTGTTCTTGCCTCTTGCCCTTCTATTACTATTTCTCAGAAAGTTTCTAAAGTTCTTGGCAAGATAGGCAATCTCTGTAGCAGAGAGATCATCATCAAATCCACCATCCTCAACATCATCAACAGACTTAAGAGCCATTGATTTGGATTTGTTAGTTTTAGGGAGGTCTAACTCATAGGACTGAAGAGATCCTACAAGTTCATCAACAGGGATGGAGTCCACATCCTTACTTTCAGTAATGGCAGTCACTTTGGGTCTAAAATCTTCAGTCAAAGATCTAAGAATCTTCCTAACAATTTTAGGTTGATCATAGATTTCACCCAAATTATAAGCAGAATTAACAATATCATTCAACTTAGCATAGAACTCATCAAAAGATTCATCATCATTCATTCTAATGCATTCAAATTTAGAAGTTAATTGCTGCAGTTTGTTTATCTTAACTGCCTTTGTGCCTTCATGCACAGTCTGGAGGATATTCCAAGCAGTATGAGCAACCTCAACATTAGAGATTCTCTTAAATTCCTCCATGGAAACAGCATTAAAAATAGCATTCATTGCTTTGCTATTAAAAGCGGCTGCCTCCTTCTGAGAAGTTTGCCACTCACTCACAGGAGTAGTGGGCTTCTCCCATCCGTATTCAACGGAATTCCACACCCTCTCATCAATGGATTTTAGGAATGCTTTCATCCTTACTTTCCAATAGGCATAGTTGTTTCCATCAAAGTGAGGGGGAACAACTAGAGAGTGTCCGTGTTCCATGACAACAGGGGTCAAGGATCAGCTCAAAGATCAAAGGATCAAACACAAAAGCTACCCGCTCTGATACCACTTGTCAGTTCGTTTAGACCCCTTAACCCAACAGATTAACCTAGAGAATTAGCCAAGTTATTAACTTAGGTAATTTAATTAAACTAGGTTAACACAAATAAATATAAAAACAATAAAGCAGCGGAAAATAATCAACACAAAGATATGATGACCCAGGAAACCACACCGGTAAAAACCTGGGGAGGATTTGACCTAGCTATCCTCAAGGTAAACTGAATCCACTATGAAAGAATTGAAGTTTACACAATAGACTTAGACCACTAACGTCATATTGCTACC
The DNA here is from genome assembly GCA_033629205.1 of Lithocarpus polystachyus. Taxonomy (NCBI): domain Eukaryota; kingdom Viridiplantae; phylum Streptophyta; class Magnoliopsida; order Fagales; family Fagaceae; genus Lithocarpus; species Lithocarpus polystachyus. Next base: position 106,132,713 of record CM066163.1, on the reverse strand, counting down.
TGCCTGTAGGAAACTTACTACCATGACCCCATGATAGCTCCGAGATCCACGGACTCCTTCTTTCCGGAATTCTTCAGCAAATCCACAAGCGCACCTGCTTGTATATCTTTGTGCTCTTTGATTCTGCAACTGTAATGATCTACACAACTCTTGACATAAATCTCAAGTTTGTAAACCCTAAGTGTATGTGAAGGTAACCACCTCTAGATCTCACAATGAGATTCACAAACACAGCAAAACAGAACTCTACAGAACTCTAAAAACGTGGCTAGGGTTTTCCCTTTTATACTTAGGGCAAACATAAAACCCAATACATTAAAACGGGCTTGGGCTGAGTTGGAAAATTCTGCAGAAAAACGTTCTGTGCGATTTTCGATCGATCGAGTCTAATTTTCGATCGATCGAGTCTCACAGAAAGTGAACAGTACTTCTGCATAAAAACTCGATTCCAACTTTACAATAAACCCCATACTTTGAGCAAGTCTAACACACGACTCAACATTGTTTTGATCATGGTTTGCCAACATACAAAATGAAGTTCTAAATACATTAGATCCTAGTCTTTAGAACCTAACAAACTCCCCCTTTGGCAATCCGTGACAAAACACAGACTAAACAAAAATGCTCAAAGTTACAAATTGAAAAAGCCCATTACAAAAAAATAGCCACTTAACAATTCAACCTAAACTACTATCCAACAGTTGCAAAGTAGACAGCAGCTTGACTGAAAGCAACCTGTATATTCCTGTAACACTTAACAAACACATAAACGCATGTGTGGAACAAAAACAGGAAATACATAATTAAAAATTTCTTAATTTCACATGACACATAATAACAAACATATATCATGAATAACATCATCAATATAAGTCAATAAGCACAGTAACATAGTGAAATAAGAAAACATATACATAACAATGTATCTCAACAAAAATATCTCCTAATCAAGAGCTAAAAAATGTAAATACACAGTGAAGCACCTAGATACAATCTAATAACTCCACAAGCTCCGCAGTATCACTACTAAGAAAACAAACACTCCCCCTAAAATGTAAATCCCCTCAACACAAAAAACTAGCTACTAATGAACTATGCACTCCCCCTTTTTGTGACGAATTGCCAAAGGGCACTCACTCATCATCAAAAGGAGGTGGAGACGATCGACGAGAGCTCGCCAAATCCGTTCGCAATGCACGAAGCTCATCAAGGATGTCCACCAAAAGCTGACCATGAGCCGCCTGAACGGTCACGACAGTGTCAAGCGTCCGACGAAGGTCAGAAACCTCATCAAACGGTGGAGGAACATCAGCAGCAGCAGCAGCAACAGCAGGATCCGAAGAAGTCCCAGCTGCAAAAGGATCTGCAGAAGAAGAAGAAGGGGGCGGAGTGACACCGGTAGGCTCTACCCTAGCACGCTTAGAGCTAGCTCGAAGTTGAGCAGCCCTTTGCCTCAAAAAGGTAGCACCTATAGGAGCAATAACATGAACAGGCTCGGAAGCAGGATACTCACCAAAACCAAGAAAGAGAAGAATCCTATGAATAAAAACAGGAAAAAACAAAGCATGAGCCTGAGAACTAGACCGATGAACCTCGTTCAAAGAACGAAGAAACATATACGGAAAACTGATAGGAGCATCAGTGACCAAAGCATACAGAAACACACATCGCTCAAGAGGGACGGTGTGAACATGAGTAATCGGCCACAAAGAATGACATGCTATCCGAAAGAAAAGATAGTGCAACTCAGACAGCTCAGCAGACGAGATCCGAGGATCAGAACCCCACTGGATAGAAGTACCAGTGATGTACGACAAGACGTCATCAAGGGGAGGAGACTCCTCATAAGGAAAGACGGGATGGTCCACAATGGGCACCCCAAGAGCATTCGACACCACCGAAGGGGTAATGCGATACTCGACACCACGTAACCACACCTTGACTAAGGTGTCGTTATCGTAGACATGAATAGAGAGGTTCGAATAGAACTCTCTAATCAAAGAAGCAGGAGGAGGATGCTCAAAGTCTAGAAGAGGTAACCAACCCCGACGCTCAAAGTTCCTACGAACCTCAGGATCTAACTCATCTAAGATAACCCTACGCTCAGCCCAAATCTGACGCCTAAGATTAAGGGTCTCATAGGTAATCTGGTTAGACTCACTAGGAAATCTCTCGGTGTCAAAAGATGGAGAAGGATCAACAGTCCTATGGGCTCGAGTTTTCCTAGGCATAGTGCTAAGGAAAAGAGACAGACACAGAAAGAAAAGAGCAAAAACCAAAACCAAGAGCAGACTGCAAGTTAGCACAGCAAAAAAAATATAGAAAATATCAAATCTATATGATGCATGAGCATGAACAGAAAATGATGCATGTACTAATGCAGTGACATGTTCAAATTTGATTCAAATTAACAAAATTGGCTTGAGCAAGCAAAGTGTATCAAAAATACCCAATTTGAAAAACCCTAGTTTTCAAAACACAACAAATTGATAAATTGATCAACACAATAGTCAATTAACTCAATATAATGATCAAATTAATCAATCTAACAAGCCAATTTTATCAATTTCAACCCAATTGAACACAATCCCCAATTTATTCAAATATAAGCCCTAGAATCTCAAATTTTCTTCAAAGCACCAATTAAACCAAATTAAACCACATGAGGTGCTTAGGAAAGGTGTCCCCACAAAAACCCATAAAGAATTTTAGAAAGAATCACTCCAAAACAATCCCAAAAATAGAAAAACCCAAAATTCCGAAATTACCCAAATATGCATGAAAAAATGCATGAAAATAGAAAATAAATGCAAAAGAAAGGGATAAAAGTGTCTTACCAGCTGTGGGAGAGAGATTGTAGCAAAAGAATCGGAGGAAAACGACAAAAACTCCCAAGAAAGGTGCTGACCAGTTGGTAGGGAGAAAAGAAAGTTTTTGAAAAGGTTTGAAAAGTGAAGAGCCACGTGAGAATCTTTCTTTTTAAAAAACAGCCGGCACGATTTTCGATCGATCGAAAATTACATTCGATCGGTCGAAAACTTATTCGATTGATCCAAAAACAGCTCGGATCGATCGAACCAACCAGAGAGTTTTCTGAACAAAATTAAACATTTTCGATCGGTCGAAAATCACTTTCGATCGATCGAAATTCTGGAAAAAACAGTGTTTTGAAAAACCAAATATTTTAAACCAAAAACTCCTCAAAGCAGCAGATTTTTAAAATCAAATGCATGAGTATGAGATGATATGATTTTCAAAAAACACAAGTATTCAACCCAGATTCCTCAACCAAAATTTTCTCTCAATATACCCAAAAAATAAACAAGCAAACATGTTCGGCATCAATTTTCAAAGAAATCTCAAACTTGGTTGGTCAAACCAAAAACACACAAAATAACATGTACACAACTTTAGCAAAGATTAACTTGTGTAGTGTGTGCAACTAGCATAAGCTTGAGAAACATGTGAGGTGATATACACATAGAGATCAATCACAATTTCTACAAAATCCACCACATGAATTTGAAAGAGACTATCCCTTAAAGAGTTACATCATATAACTCCCACATCTCCTAGAGTAAAAGCTTGCAATCATGTAAGTTTCTTGATTTGCCTCATTATTCAATTTAATTTATTAGAAACTTAATAAAAGCCGGGATAATGTACACACCAATTTTATGAATTGTGAAATTATTATAGCCCAATAATGTACACACCAATTTTAATAGAGGCTACACCTTATGTTCTTTTTGTGCATGTGCTACACTTTCTCGAGCACAAAATCTTACGATATGCACTAAGGTGTTCATGATTGGCTAATACACAGTGGTGAGATAGTTATTTATGCCTTTCTCATTAAGTTCAAGTCCAACAATCAAAGACATACAACTTCAAAATCAAGATCATGTGATCAACAAATATAGCATCTTCCCACACAACATGCACAACAAGACTTTAGCTAGTAAAGTGCAATAAATAAGTGCATCAAAGCTAAACAAGGTACATAAACATGTTATGCAATAATTGATAGACCAACCTTGTCTTCAAATTCAAGGAAAAATAGCAAAACACAATTTGCAACTAAAATTTTTTTTTTTTTTTTTTTTTTTATATAACAAAAAAAAACAACCTAGAATGAAATGCATGAATGCAATGCAATGCAAATCCTAGAAACAGAGGTCACAAAAGATATAGCAATAAAGCACAAGGACCATGTCAGACAGACTCATTTAGGTTGAGCCTTTTTGCATCCAAGACTTCTTAGATGCAACTCTTGCATTGGAGTTATGATTCATATTCGAATTCTGAGCAACTCCAGGATTGGAAAAAAGGTTTAACGCCTTTACCAATTCACCAATCAGTACCATAGGATCACGTGCTTGAGGCACAGGTACTGTAGTTTTATTTGCTCGCTTCGCAGCTTGCAACTTAAAACAATTTGGACGTATGTGTCCAGGTTTTCCACAAAAATGACAAACCCATGCAGGCTTATCATGCAATTTGCCCTTAGTCAAAGTAGAAGCTCTAGAATGAGAAGCATGAAGATCAACCCTAATTTTTCTAGGTGGAGTAACATTCAAAGGCTTGACAGGTTCACTCACCACGGGTTTGACAATCTCACTCTTAGGAGGTTCAGAAGAAGGAACAAATTTAGTGGAAGAAGGTTCAAGTACAGAAATATTTTCCTCATAACCTAACCCAGATTTATCAGAAGGAGACTTTTGAATACTCAGCATGTGATCAAGTTTGGAGCTTGCAGACCTATTAGTTTGTTCTCTAGCAACAGACAAATCATGTTCCAAACATTTAACTTTCTCAAGCAAGAGCATGTTCTCAGTTTTCACATTATTCAAAAGCTCATTTGCATCAAATAATTTAACAAGTAAATTTTTCTTTTCAAGATCAAGAGATGCGATTTTCTTCAAGCCTAACTCAACATTCATAGCATCCTTTGCAGCAACTTTGCAAAGTTTATTGTAGGCTTCCTGTAGATCTGCATCCTCAGAGAGTTCCCCATCAGAAGGGTTCTCTTCAACAGACAAGCTTTCATTGACTACCGTGGTAGCAGTGAAAGCAATAAAGTTTCCATCCTCATCACTTGCGGATTCATTGTCGGAAACTTCGTCATCACTAAGGGTTACCGCCATAGCTTTACCCTTAGACCTCAAATAAGTAGGACATTCAGACTTTAAATGACCATACCCTTGACAACCATAACATTGTTGTCCCAAAGAATTATTAGAAGATTGACCTACTTTTTCCTTAGGTTTTTCAAAGTTATTAACCTTAGTGGGTTCATTCTTCCTAAAATTTCTAGGTTCAACAGTGTTCTTGCCTCTTGCCCTTCTATTACTATTTCTCAGAAAGTTTCTAAAGTTCTTGGCAAGATAGGCAATCTCTGTAGCAGAGAGATCATCATCAAATCCACCATCCTCAACATCATCAACAGACTTAAGAGCCATTGATTTGGATTTGTTAGTTTTAGGGAGGTCTAACTCATAGGACTGAAGAGATCCTACAAGTTCATCAACAGGGATGGAGTCCACATCCTTACTTTCAGTAATGGCAGTCACTTTGGGTCTAAAATCTTCAGTCAAAGATCTAAGAATCTTCCTAACAATTTTAGGTTGATCATAGATTTCACCCAAATTATAAGCAGAATTAACAATATCATTCAACTTAGCATAGAACTCATCAAAAGATTCATCATCATTCATTCTAATGCATTCAAATTTAGAAGTTAATTGCTGCAGTTTGTTTATCTTAACTGCCTTTGTGCCTTCATGCACAGTCTGGAGGATATTCCAAGCAGTATGAGCAACCTCAACATTAGAGATTCTCTTAAATTCCTCCATGGAAACAGCATTAAAAATAGCATTCATTGCTTTGCTATTAAAAGCGGCTGCCTCCTTCTGAGAAGTTTGCCACTCACTCACAGGAGTAGTGGGCTTCTCCCATCCGTATTCAACGGAATTCCACACCCTCTCATCAATGGATTTTAGGAATGCTTTCATCCTTACTTTCCAATAGGCATAGTTGTTTCCATCAAAGTGAGGGGGAACAACTAGAGAGTGTCCGTGTTCCATGACAACAGGGGTCAAGGATCAGCTCAAAGATCAAAGGATCAAACACAAAAGCTACCCGCTCTGATACCACTTGTCAGTTCGTTTAGACCCCTTAACCCAACAGATTAACCTAGAGAATTAGCCAAGTTATTAACTTAGGTAATTTAATTAAACTAGGTTAACACAAATAAATATAAAAACAATAAAGCAGCGGAAAATAATCAACACAAAGATATGATGACCCAGGAAACCACACCGGTAAAAACCTGGGGAGGATTTGACCTAGCTATCCTCAAGGTAAACTGAATCCACTATGAAAGAATTGAAGTTTACACAATAGACTTAGACCACTAACGTCATATTGCTACCTGCCTGTAGGAAACTTACTACCATGACCCCATGATAGCTCCGAGATCCACGGACTCCTTCTTTCCGGAATTCTTCAGCAAATCCACAAGCGCACCTGCTTGTATATCTTTGTGCTCTTTGATTCTGCAACTGTAATGATCTACACAACTCTTGACATAAATCTCAAGTTTGTAAACCCTAAGTGTATGTGAAGGTAACCACCTCTAGATCTCACAATGAGATTCACAAACACAGCAAAACAGAACTCTACAGAACTCTAAAAACGTGGCTAGGGTTTTCCCTTTTATACTTAGGGCAAACATAAAACCCAATACATTAAAACGGGCTTGGGCTGAGTTGGAAAATTCTGCAGAAAAACGTTCTGTGCGATTTTCGATCGATCGAGTCTAATTTTCGATCGATCGAGTCTCACAGAAAGTGAACAGTACTTCTGCATAAAAACTCGATTCCAACTTTACAATAAACCCCATACTTTGAGCAAGTCTAACACACGACTCAACATTGTTTTGATCATGGTTTGCCAACATACAAAATGAAGTTCTAAATACATTAGATCCTAGTCTTTAGAACCTAACAAACTCCCCCTTTGGCAATCCGTGAAAAACACAGACTAAACAAAAATGCTCAAAGTTACAAATTGAAAAAGCCCATTACAAAAAAATAGCCACTTAACAATTCAACCTAAACTACTATCCAACAGTTGCAAAGTAGACAGCAGCTTGACTGAAAGCAACCTGTATATTCCTGTAACACTTAACAAACACATAAACGCATGTGTGGAACAAAAACAGGAAATACATAATTAAAAATTTCTTAATTTCACATGACACATAATAACAAACATATATCATGAATAACATCATCAATATAAGTCAATAAGCACAGTAACATAGTGAAATAAGAAAACATATACATAACAATGTATCTCAACAAAAATATCTCCTAATCAAGAGCTAAAAAATGTAAATACACAGTGAAGCACCTAGATACAATCTAATAACTCCACAAGCTCCGCAGCATCACTACTAAGAAAACAAACACTCCCCCTAAAATGTAAATCCCCTCAACACAAAAAACTAGCTACTAATGAACTATGCACTCCCCCTTTTTGTGACGAATTGCCAAAGGGCACTCACTCATCATCAAAAGGAGGTGGAGACGATCGACGAGAGCTCGCCAAATCCGCTCGCAATGCACGAAGCTCATCAAGGATGTCCACCAAAAGCTGACCATGAGCCGCCTGAACGGTCACGACAGTGTCAAGCGTCCGACGAAGGTCAGAAACCTCATCAAACGGTGGAGGAACATCAGCAGCAGCAGCAGCAACAGCAGGATCCGAAGAAGTCCCAGCTGCAAAAGGATCTGCAGAAGAAGAAGAAGGGGGCGGAGTGACACCGGTAGGCTCTACCCTAGCACGCTTAGAGCTAGCTCGAAGTTGAGCAGCCCTTTGCCTCAAAAAGGTAGCACCTATAGGAGCAATAACATGAACAGGCTCGGAAGCAGGATACTCACCAAAACCAAGAAAGAGAAGAATCCTATGAATAAAAACAGGAAAAAACAAAGCATGAGCCTGAGAACTAGACCGATGAACCTCGTTCAAAGAACGAAGAAACATATGCGGAAAACTGATAGGAGCATCAGTGACCAAAGCATACAGAAACACACATCGCTCAAGAGGGACGGTGTGAACATGAGTAATCGGCCACAAAGAATGACATGCTATCCGAAAGAAAAGATAGTGCAACTCAGACAGCTCAGCAGACGAGATCCGAGGATCAGAACCCCACTGGATAGAAGTACCAGTGATGTACGACAAGACGTCATCAAGGGGAGGAGACTCCTCATAAGGAAAGACGGGATGGTCCACAATGGGCACCCCAAGAGCATTCGACACCACCGAAGGGGTAATGCGATACTCGACACCACGTAACCACACCTTGACTAAGGTGTCGTTATCGTAGACATGAATAGAGAGGTTCGAATAGAACTCTCTAATCAAAGAAGCAGGAGGAGGATGCTCAAAGTCTAGAAGAGGTAACCAACCCCGACGCTCAAAGTTCCTACGAACCTCAGGATCTAACTCATCTAAGATAACCCTACGCTCAGCCCAAATCTGACGCCTAAGATTAAGGGTCTCATAGGTAATCTGGTTAGACTCACTAGGAAATCTCTCGGTGTCAAAAGATGGAGAAGGATCAACAGTCCTATGGGCTCGAGTTTTCCTAGGCATAGTGCTAAGGAAAAGAGACAGACACAGAAAGAAAAGAGCAAAAACCAAAACCAAGAGCAGACTGCAAGTTAGCACAGCAAAAAAAATTATAGAAAATATCAAATCTATATGATGCATGAGCATGAACAGAAAATGATGCATGTACTAATGCAGTGACATGTTCAAATTTGATTCAAATTAACAAAATTGGCTTGAGCAAGCAAAGTGTATCAAAAATACCCAATTTGAAAAACCCTAGTTTTCAAAACACAACAAATTGATAAATTGATCAACACAATAGTCAATTAACTCAATATAATGATCAAATTAATCAATCTAACAAGCCAATTTTATCAATTTCAACCCAATTGAACACAATCCCCAATTTATTCAAATATAAGCCCTAGAATTTCAAATTTTCTTCAAAGCACCAATTAAACCAAATTAAACCACATGAGGTGCTTAGGAAAGGTGTCCCCACAAAAACCCATAAAGAATTTTAGAAAGAATCACTCCAAAACAATCCCAAAAATAGAAAAACCCAAAATTCCGAAATTACCCAAATATGCATGAAAAAATGCATGAAAATAGAAAATAAATGCAAAAGAAAGGGATAAAAGTGTCTTACCAGCTGTGGGAGAGAGATTGTAGCAAAAGAATCGGAGGAAAACGACAAAAACTCCCAAGAAAGGTGCTGACCAGTTGGTAGGGAGAAAAGAAAGTTTTTGAAAAGGTTTGAAAAGTGAAGAGCCACGTGAGAATCTTTCTTTTTAAAAAACAGCCGGCACGATTTTCGATCGATCGAAAATTACATTCGATCGGTCGAAAACTTATTCGATTGATCCAAAAACAGCTCGGATCGATCGAACCAACCAGAGAGTTTTCTGAACAAAATTAAACATTTTCGATCGGTCGAAAATCACTTTCGATCGATCGAAATTCTGGAAAAAACAGTGTTTTGAAAAACCAAATATTTTAAACCAAAAACTCCTCAAAGCAGCAGATTTTTAAAATCAAATGCATGAGTATGAGATGATATGATTTTCAAAAAACACAAGTATTCAACCCAGATTCCTCAACCAAAATTTTCTCTCAATATACCCAAAAAATAAACAAGCAAACATGTTCGGCATCAATTTTCAAAGAAATCTCAAACTTGGTTGGTCAAACCAAAAACACACAAAATAACATGTACACAACTTTAGCAAAGATTAACTTGTGTAGTGTGTGCAACTAGCATAAGCTTGAGAAACATGTGAGGTGATATACACATAGAGATCAATCACAATTTCTACAAAATCCACCACATGAATTTGAAAGAGACTATCCCTTAAAGAGTTACATCATATAACTCCCACATCTCCTAGAGTAAAAGCTTGCAATCATGTAAGTTTCTTGATTTGCCTCATTATTCAATTTAATTTATTAGAAACTTAATAAAAGCCGGGATAATGTACACACCAATTTTATGAATTGTGAAATTATTATAGCCCAATAATGTACACACCAATTTTAATAGAGGCTACACCTTATGTTCTTTTTGTGCATGTGCTACACTTTCTCGAGCACAAAATCTTACGATATGCACTAAGGTGTTCATGATTGGCTAATACACAGTGGTGAGATAGTTATTTATGCCTTTCTCATTAAGTTCAAGTCCAACAATCAAAGACATACAACTTCAAAATCAAGATCATGTGATCAACAAATATAGCATCTTCCCACACAACATGCACAACAAGACTTTAGCTAGTAAAGTGCAATAAATAAGTGCATCAAAGCTAAACAAGGTACATAAACATGTTATGCAATAATTGATAGACCAACCTTGTCTTCAAATTCAAGGAAAAATAGCAAAACACAATTTGCAACTAAAATTTTTTTTTTTTTTTTTTTTTTTATATAACAAAAAAAAACAACCTAGAATGAAATGCATGAATGCAATGCAATGCAAATCCTAGAAACAGAGGTCACAAAAGATATAGCAATAAAGCACAAGGACCATGTCAGACAGACTCATTTAGGTTGAGCCTTTTTGCATCCAAGACTTCTTAGATGCAACTCTTGCATTGGAGTTATGATTCATATTCGAATTCTGAGCAACTCCAGGATTGGAAAAAAGGTTTAACGCCTTTACCAATTCACCAATCAGTACCATAGGATCACGTGCTTGAGGCACAGGTACTGTAGTTTTATTTGCTCGCTTCGCAGCTTGCAACTTAAAACAATTTGGACGTATGTGTCCAGGTTTTCCACAAAAATGACAAACCCATGCAGGCTTATCATGCAATTTGCCCTTAGTCAAAGTAGAAGCTCTAGAATGAGAAGCATGAAGATCAACCCTAATTTTTCTAGGTGGAGTAACATTCAAAGGCTTGACAGGTTCACTCACCACGGGTTTGACAATCTCACTCTTAGGAGGTTCAGAAGAAGGAACAAATTTAGTGGAAGAAGGTTCAAGTACAGAAATATTTTCCTCATAACCTAACCCAGATTTATCAGAAGGAGACTTTTGAATACTCAGCATGTGATCAAGTTTGGAGCTTGCAGACCTATTAGTTTGTTCTCTAGCAACAGACAAATCATGTTCCAAACATTTAACTTTCTCAAGCAAGAGCATGTTCTCAGTTTTCACATTATTCAAAAGCTCATTTGCATCAAATAATTTAACAAGTAAATTTTTCTTTTCAAGATCAAGAGATGCGATTTTCTTCAAGCCTAACTCAACATTCATAGCATCCTTTGCAGCAACTTTGCAAAGTTTATTGTAGGCTTCCTGTAGATCTGCATCCTCAGAGAGTTCCCCATCAGAAGGGTTCTCTTCAACAGACAAGCTTTCATTGACTACCGTGGTAGCAGTGAAAGCAATAAAGTTTCCATCCTCATCACTTGCGGATTCATTGTCGGAAACTTCGTCATCACTAAGGGTTACCGCCATAGCTTTATCCTTAGACCTCAAATAAGTAGGACATTCAGACTTTAAATGACCATACCCTTGACAACCATAACATTGTTGTCCCAAAGAATTATTAGAAGATTGACCTACTTTTTCCTTAGGTTTTTCAAAGTTATTAACCTTAGTGGGTTCATTCTTCCTAAAATTTCTAGGTTCAACAGTGTTCTTGCCTCTTGCCCTTCTATTACTATTTCTCAGAAAGTTTCTAAAGTTCTTGGCAAGATAGGCAATCTCTGTAGCAGAGAGATCATCATCAAATCCACCATCCTCAACATCATCAACAGACTTAAGAGCCATTGATTTGGATTTGTTAGTTTTAGGGAGGTCTAACTCATAGGACTGAAGAGATCCTACAAGTTCATCAACAGGGATGGAGTCCACATCCTTACTTTCAGTAATGGCAGTCACTTTGGGTCTAAAATCTTCAGTCAAAGATCTAAGAATCTTCCTAACAATTTTAGGTTGATCATAGATTTCACCCAAATTATAAGCAGAATTAACAATATCATTCAACTTAGCATAGAACTCATCAAAAGATTCATCATCATTCATTCTAATGCATTCAAATTTAGAAGTTAATTGCTGCAGTTTGTTTATCTTAACTGCCTTTGTGCCTTCATGCACAGTCTGGAGGATATTCCAAGCAGTATGAGCAACCTCAACATTAGAGATTCTCTTAAATTCCTCCATGGAAACAGCATTAAAAATAGCATTCATTGCTTTGCTATTAAAAGCGGCTGCCTCCTTCTGAGAAGTTTGCCACTCACTCACAGGAGTAGTGGGCTTCTCCCATCCGTATTCAACGGAATTCCACACCCTCTCATCAATGGATTTTAGGAATGCTTTCATCCTTACTTTCCAATAGGCATAGTTGTTTCCATCAAAGTGAGGGGGAACAACTAGAGAGTGTCCGTGTTCCATGACAACAGGGGTCAAGGATCAGCTCAAAGATCAAAGGATCAAACACAAAAGCTACCCGCTCTGATACCACTTGTCAGTTCGTTTAGACCCCTTAACCCAACAGATTAACCTAGAGAATTAGCCAAGTTATTAACTTAGGTAATTTAATTAAACTAGGTTAACACAAATAAATATAAAAACAATAAAGCAGCGGAAAATAATCAACACAAAGATATGATGACCCAGGAAACCACACCGGTAAAAACCTGGGGAGGATTTGACCTAGCTATCCTCAAGGTAAACTGAATCCACTATGAAAGAATTGAAGTTTACACAATAGACTTAGACCACTAACGTCATATTGCTACCTGCCTGTAGGAAACTTACTACCATGACCCCATGATAGCTCCGAGATCCACGGACTCCTTCTTTCCGGAATTCTTCAGCAAATCCACAAGCGCACCTGCTTGTATATCTTTGTGCTCTTTGATTCTGCAACTGTAATGATCTACACAACTCTTGACATAAATCTCAAGTTTGTAAACCCTAAGTGTATGTGAAGGTAACCACCTCTAGATCTCACAATGAGATTCACAAACACAGCAAAACAGAACTCTACAGAACTCTAAAAACGTGGCTAGGGTTTTCCCTTTTATACTTAGGGCAAACATAAAACCCAATACATTAAAACGGGCTTGGGCTGAGTTGGAAAATTCTGCAGAAAAACGTTCTGTGCGATTTTCGATCGATCGAGTCTAATTTTCGATCGATCGAGTCTCACAGAAAGTGAACAGTACTTCTGCATAAAAACTCGATTCCAACTTTACAATAAACCCCATACTTTGAGCAAGTCTAACACACGACTCAACATTGTTTTGATCATGGTTTGCCAACATACAAAATGAAGTTCTAAATACATTAGATCCTAGTCTTTAGAACCTAACAAACTCCCCCTTTGGCAATCCGTGACAAAACACAGACTAAACAAAAATGCTCAAAGTTACAAATTGAAAAAGCCCATTACAAAAAAATAGCCACTTAACAATTCAACCTAAACTACTATCCAACAGTTGCAAAGTAGACAGCAGCTTGACTGAAAGCAACCTGTATATTCCTGTAACACTTAACAAACACATAAACGCATGTGTGGAACAAAAACAGGAAATACATAATTAAAAATTTCTTAATTTCACATGACACATAATAACAAACATATATCATGAATAACATCATCAATATAAGTCAATAAGCACAGTAACATAGTGAAATAAGAAAACATATACATAACAATGTATCTCAACAAAAATATCTCCTAATCAAGAGCTAAAAAATGTAAATACACAGTGAAGCACCTAGATACAATCTAATAACTCCACAAGCTCCGCAGTATCACTACTAAGAAAACAAACACTCCCCCTAAAATGTAAATCCCCTCAACACAAAAAACTAGCTACTAATGAACTATGCACTCCCCCTTTTTGTGACGAATTGCCAAAGGGCACTCACTCATCATCAAAAGGAGGTGGAGACGATCGACGAGAGCTCGCCAAATCCGTTCGCAATGCACGAAGCTCATCAAGGATGTCCACCAAAAGCTGACCATGAGCCGCCTGAACGGTCACGACAGTGTCAAGCGTCCGACGAAGGTCAGAAACCTCATCAAACGGTGGAGGAACATCAGCAGCAGCAGCAGCAACAGCAGGATCCGAAGAAGTCCCAGCTGCAAAAGGATCTGCAGAAGAAGAAGAAGGGGGCGGAGTGACACCGGTAGGCTCTACCCTAGCACGCTTAGAGCTAGCTCGAAGTTGAGCAGCCCTTTGCCTCAAAAAGGTAGCACCTATAGGAGCAATAACATGAACAGGCTCGGAAGCAGGATACTCACCAAAACCAAGAAAGAGAAGAATCCTATGAATAAAAACAGGAAAAAACAAAGCATGAGCCTGAGAACTAGACCGATGAACCTCGTTCAAAGAACGAAGAAACATATGCGGAAAACTGATAGGAGCATCAGTGACCAAAGCATACAGAAACACACATCGCTCAAGAGGGACGGTGTGAACATGAGTAATCGGCCACAAAGAATGACATGCTATCCGAAAGAAAAGATAGTGCAACTCAGACAGCTCAGCAGACGAGATCCGAGGATCAGAACCCCACTGGATAGAAGTACCAGTGATGTACGACAAGACGTCATCAAGGGGAGGAGACTCCTCATAAGGAAAGACGGGATGGTCCACAATGGGCACCCCAAGAGCATTCGACACCACCGAAGGGGTAATGCGATACTCGACACCACGTAACCACACCTTGACTAAGGTGTCGTTATCGTAGACATGAATAGAGAGGTTCGAATAGAACTCTCTAATCAAAGAAGCAGGAGGAGGATGCTCAAAGTCTAGAAGAGGTAACCAACCCCGACGCTCAAAGTTCCTACGAACCTCAGGATCTAACTCATCTAAGATAACCCTACGCTCAGCCCAAATCTGACGCCTAAGATTAAGGGTCTCATAGGTAATCTGGTTAGACTCACTAGGAAATCTCTCGGTGTCAAAAGATGGAGAAGGATCAACAGTCCTATGGGCTCGAGTTTTCCTAGGCATAGTGCTAAGGAAAAGAGACAGACACAGAAAGAAAAGAGCAAAAACCAAAACCAAGAGCAGACTGCAAGTTAGCACAGCAAAAAAAATATAGAAAATATCAAATCTATATGATGCATGAGCATGAACAGAAAATGATGCATGTACTAATGCAGTGACATGTTCAAATTTGATTCAAATTAACAAAATTGGCTTGAGCAAGCAAAGTGTATCAAAAATACCCAATTTGAAAAACCCTAGTTTTCAAAACACAACAAATTGATAAATTGATCAACACAATAGTCAATTAACTCAATATAATGATCAAATTAATCAATCTAACAAGCCAATTTTATCAATTTCAACCCAATTGAACACAATCCCCAATTTATTCAAATATAAGCCCTAGAATCTCAAATTTTCTTCAAAGCACCAATTAAACCAAATTAAACCACATGAGGTGCTTAGGAAAGGTGTCCCCACAAAAACCCATAAAGAATTTTAGAAAGAATCACTCCAAAACAATCCCAAAAATAGAAAAACCCAAAATTCCGAAATTACCCAAATATGCATGAAAAAATGCATGAAAATAGAAAATAAATGCAAAAGAAAGGGATAAAAGTGTCTTACCAGCTGTGGGAGAGAGATTGTAGCAAAAGAATCGGAGGAAAACGACAAAAACTCCCAAGAAAGGTGCTGACCAGTTGGTAGGGAGAAAAGAAAGTTTTTGAAAAGGTTTGAAAAGTGAAGAGCCACGTGAGAATCTTTCTTTTTAAAAAACAGCCGGCACGATTTTCGATCGATCGAAAATTACATTCGATCGGTCGAAAACTTATTCGATTGATCCAAAAACAGCTCGGATCGATCGAACCAACCAGAGAGTTTTCTGAACAAAATTAAACATTTTCGATCGGTCGAAAATCACTTTCGATCGATCGAAATTCTGGAAAAAACAGTGTTTTGAAAAACCAAATATTTTAAACCAAAAACTCCTCAAAGCAGCAGATTTTTAAAATCAAATGCATGAGTATGAGATGATATGATTTTCAAAAAACACAAGTATTCAACCCAGATTCCTCAACCAAAATTTTCTCTCAATATACCCAAAAAATAAACAAGCAAACATGTTCGGCATCAATTTTCAAAGAAATCTCAAACTTGGTTGGTCAAACCAAAAACACACAAAATAACATGTACACAACTTTAGCAAAGATTAACTTGTGTAGTGTGTGCAACTAGCATAAGCTTGAGAAACATGTGAGGTGATATACACATAGAGATCAATCACAATTTCTACAAAATCCACCACATGAATTTGAAAGAGACTATCCCTTAAAGAGTTACATCATATAACTCCCACATCTCCTAGAGTAAAAGCTTGCAATCATGTAAGTTTCTTGATTTGCCTCATTATTCAATTTAATTTATTAGAAACTTAATAAAAGCCGGGATAATGTACACACCAATTTTATGAATTGTGAAATTATTATAGCCCAATAATGTACACACCAATTTTAATAGAGGCTACACCTTATGTTCTTTTTGTGCATGTGCTACACTTTCTCGAGCACAAAATCTTACGATATGCACTAAGGTGTTCATGATTGGCTAATACACAGTGGTGAGATAGTTATTTATGCCTTTCTCATTAAGTTCAAGTCCAACAATCAAAGACATACAACTTCAAAATCAAGATCATGTGATCAACAAATATAGCATCTTCCCACACAACATGCACAACAAGACTTTAGCTAGTAAAGTGCAATAAATAAGTGCATCAAAGCTAAACAAGGTACATAAACATGTTATGCAATAATTGATAGACCAACCTTGTCTTCAAATTCAAGGAAAAATAGCAAAACACAATTTGCAACTAAAATTTTTTTTTTTTTTTTTTTTTTTATATAACAAAAAAAAACAACCTAGAATGAAATGCATGAATGCAATGCAATGCAAATCCTAGAAACAGAGGTCACAAAAGATATAGCAATAAAGCACAAGGACCATGTCAGACAGACTCATTTAGGTTGAGCCTTTTTGCATCCAAGACTTCTTAGATGCAACTCTTGCATTGGAGTTATGATTCATATTCGAATTCTGAGCAACTCCAGGATTGGAAAAAAGGTTTAACGCCTTTACCAATTCACCAATCAGTACCATAGGATCACGTGCTTGAGGCACAGGTACTGTAGTTTTATTTGCTCGCTTCGCAGCTTGCAACTTAAAACAATTTGGACGTATGTGTCCAGGTTTTCCACAAAAATGACAAACCCATGCAGGCTTATCATGCAATTTGCCCTTAGTCAAAGTAGAAGCTCTAGAATGAGAAGCATGAAGATCAACCCTAATTTTTCTAGGTGGAGTAACATTCAAAGGCTTGACAGGTTCACTCACCACGGGTTTGACAATCTCACTCTTAGGAGGTTCAGAAGAAGGAACAAATTTAGTGGAAGAAGGTTCAAGTACAGAAATATTTTCCTCATAACCTAACCCAGATTTATCAGAAGGAGACTTTTGAATACTCAGCATGTGATCAAGTTTGGAGCTTGCAGACCTATTAGTTTGTTCTCTAGCAACAGACAAATCATGTTCCAAACATTTAACTTTCTCAAGCAAGAGCATGTTCTCAGTTTTCACATTATTCAAAAGCTCATTTGCATCAAATAATTTAACAAGTAAATTTTTCTTTTCAAGATCAAGAGATGCGATTTTCTTCAAGCCTAACTCAACATTCATAGCATCCTTTGCAGCAACTTTGCAAAGTTTATTGTAGGCTTCCTGTAGATCTGCATCCTCAGAGAGTTCCCCATCAGAAGGGTTCTCTTCAACAGACAAGCTTTCATTGACTACCGTGGTAGCAGTGAAAGCAATAAAGTTTCCATCCTCATCACTTGCGGATTCATTGTCGGAAACTTCGTCATCACTAAGGGTTACCGCCATAGCTTTACCCTTAGACCTCAAATAAGTAGGACATTCAGACTTTAAATGACCATACCCTTGACAACCATAACATTGTTGTCCCAAAGAATTATTAGAAGATTGACCTACTTTTTCCTTAGGTTTTTCAAAGTTATTAACCTTAGTGGGTTCATTCTTCCTAAAATTTCTAGGTTCAACAGTGTTCTTGCCTCTTGCCCTTCTATTACTATTTCTCAGAAAGTTTCTAAAGTTCTTGGCAAGATAGGCAATCTCTGTAGCAGAGAGATCATCATCAAATCCACCATCCTCAACATCATCAACAGACTTAAGAGCCATTGATTTGGATTTGTTAGTTTTAGGGAGGTCTAACTCATAGGACTGAAGAGATCCTACAAGTTCATCAACAGGGATGGAGTCCACATCCTTACTTTCAGTAATGGCAGTCACTTTGGGTCTAAAATCTTCAGTCAAAGATCTAAGAATCTTCCTAACAATTTTAGGTTGATCATAGATTTCACCCAAATTATAAGCAGAATTAACAATATCATTCAACTTAGCATAGAACTCATCAAAAGATTCATCATCATTCATTCTAATGCATTCAAATTTAGAAGTTAATTGCTGCAGTTTGTTTATCTTAACTGCCTTTGTGCCTTCATGCACAGTCTGGAGGATATTCCAAGCAGTATGAGCAACCTCAACATTAGAGATTCTCTTAAATTCCTCCATGGAAACAGCATTAAAAATAGCATTCATTGCTTTGCTATTAAAAGCGGCTGCCTCCTTCTGAGAAGTTTGCCACTCACTCACAGGAGTAGTGGGCTTCTCCCATCCGTATTCAACGGAATTCCACACCCTCTCATCAATGGATTTTAGGAATGCTTTCATCCTTACTTTCCAATAGGCATAGTTGTTTCCATCAAAGTGAGGGGGAACAACTAGAGAGTGTCCGTGTTCCATGACAACAGGGGTCAAGGATCAGCTCAAAGATCAAAGGATCAAACACAAAAGCTACCCGCTCTGATACCACTTGTCAGTTCGTTTAGACCCCTTAACCCAACAGATTAACCTAGAGAATTAGCCAAGTTATTAACTTAGGTAATTTAATTAAACTAGGTTAACACAAATAAATATAAAAACAATAAAGCAGCGGAAAATAATCAACACAAAGATATGATGACCCAGGAAACCACACCGGTAAAAACCTGGGGAGGATTTGACCTAGCTATCCTCAAGGTAAACTGAATCCACTATGAAAGAATTGAAGTTTACACAATAGACTTAGACCACTAACGTCATATTGCTACCTGCCTGTAGGAAACTTACTACCATGACCCCATGATAGCTCCGAGATCCACGGACTCCTTCTTTCCGGAATTCTTCAGCAAATCCACAAGCGCACCTGCTTGTATATCTTTGTGCTCTTTGATTCTGCAACTGTAATGATCTACACAACTCTTGACATAAATCTCAAGTTTGTAAACCCTAAGTGTATGTGAAGGTAACCACCTCTAGATCTCACAATGAGATTCACAAACACAGCAAAACAGAACTCTACAGAACTCTAAAAACGTGGCTAGGGTTTTCCCTTTTATACTTAGGGCAAACATAAAACCCAATACATTAAAACGGGCTTGGGCTGAGTTGGAAAATTCTGCAGAAAAACGTTCTGTGCGATTTTCGATCGATCGAGTCTAATTTTCGATCGATCGAGTCTCACAGAAAGTGAACAGTACTTCTGCATAAAAACTCGATTCCAACTTTACAATAAACCCCATACTTTGAGCAAGTCTAACACACGACTCAACATTGTTTTGATCATGGTTTGCCAACATACAAAATGAAGTTCTAAATACATTAGATCCTAGTCTTTAGAACCTAACAAACTCCCCCTTTGGCAATCCGTGACAAAACACAGACTAAACAAAAATGCTCAAAGTTACAAATTGAAAAAGCCCATTACAAAAAAATAGCCACTTAACAATTCAACCTAAACTACTATCCAACAGTTGCAAAGTAGACAGCAGCTTGACTGAAAGCAACCTGTATATTCCTGTAACACTTAACAAACACATAAACGCATGTGTGGAACAAAAACAGGAAATACATAATTAAAAATTTCTTAATTTCACATGACACATAATAACAAACATATATCATGAATAACATCATCAATATAAGTCAATAAGCACAGTAACATAGTGAAATAAGAAAACATATACATAACAATGTATCTCAACAAAAATATCTCCTAATCAAGAGCTAAAAAATGTAAATACACAGTGAAGCACCTAGATACAATCTAATAACTCCACAAGCTCCGCAGTATCACTACTAAGAAAACAAACACTCCCCCTAAAATGTAAATCCCCTCAACACAAAAAACTAGCTACTAATGAACTATGCACTCCCCCTTTTTGTGACGAATTGCCAAAGGGCACTCACTCATCATCAAAAGGAGGTGGAGACGATCGACGAGAGCTCGCCAAATCCGCTCGCAATGCACGAAGCTCATCAAGGATGTCCACCAAAAGCTGACCATGAGCCGCCTGAACGGTCACGACAGTGTCAAGCGTCCGACGAAGGTCAGAAACCTCATCAAACGGTGGAGGAACATCAGCAGCAGCAGCAGCAACAGCAGGATCCGAAGAAGTCCCAGCTGCAAAAGGATCTGCAGAAGAAGAAGAAGGGGGCGGAGTGACACCGGTAGGCTCTACCCTAGCACGCTTAGAGCTAGCTCGAAGTTGAGCAGCCCTTTGCCTCAAAAAGGTAGCACCTATAGGAGCAATAACATGAACAGGCTCGGAAGCAGGATACTCACCAAAACCAAGAAAGAGAAGAATCCTATGAATAAAAACAGGAAAAAACAAAGCATGAGCCTGAGAACTAGACCGATGAACCTCGTTCAAAGAACGAAGAAACATATGCGGAAAACTGATAGGAGCATCAGTGACCAAAGCATACAGAAACACACATCGCTCAAGAGGGACGGTGTGAACATGAGTAATCGGCCACAAAGAATGACATGCTATCCGAAAGAAAAGATAGTGCAACTCAGACAGCTCAGCAGACGAGATCCGAGGATCAGAACCCCACTGGATAGAAGTACCAGTGATGTACGACAAGACGTCATCAAGGGGAGGAGACTCCTCATAAGGAAAGACGGGATGGTCCACAATGGGCACCCCAAGAGCATTCGACACCACCGAAGGGGTAATGCGATACTCGACACCACGTAACCACACCTTGACTAAGGTGTCGTTATCGTAGACATGAATAGAGAGGTTCGAATAGAACTCTCTAATCAAAGAAGCAGGAGGAGGATGCTCAAAGTCTAGAAGAGGTAACCAACCCCGACGCTCAAAGTTCCTACGAACCTCAGGATCTAACTCATCTAAGATAACCCTACGCTCAGCCCAAATCTGACGCCTAAGATTAAGGGTCTCATAGGTAATCTGGTTAGACTCACTAGGAAATCTCTCGGTGTCAAAAGATGGAGAAGGATCAACAGTCCTATGGGCTCGAGTTTTCCTAGGCATAGTGCTAAGGAAAAGAGACAGACACAGAAAGAAAAGAGCAAAAACCAAAACCAAGAGCAGACTGCAAGTTAGCACAGCAAAAAAAATATAGAAAATATCAAATCTATATGATGCATGAGCATGAACAGAAAATGATGCATGTACTAATGCAGTGACATGTTCAAATTTGATTCAAATTAACAAAATTGGCTTGAGCAAGCAAAGTGTATCAAAAATACCCAATTTGAAAAACCCTAGTTTTCAAAACACAACAAATTGATAAATTGATCAACACAATAGTCAATTAACTCAATATAATGATCAAATTAATCAATCTAACAAGCCAATTTTATCAATTTCAACCCAATTGAACACAATCCCCAATTTATTCAAATATAAGCCCTAGAATTTCAAATTTTCTTCAAAGCACCAATTAAACCAAATTAAACCACATGAGGTGCTTAGGAAAGGTGTCCCCACAAAAACCCATAAAGAATTTTAGAAAGAATCACTCCAAAACAATCCCAAAAATAGAAAAACCCAAAATTCCGAAATTACCCAAATATGCATGAAAAAATGCATGAAAATAGAAAATAAATGCAAAAGAAAGGGATAAAAGTGTCTTACCAGCTGTGGGAGAGAGATTGTAGCAAAAGAATCGGAGGAAAACGACAAAAACTCCCAAGAAAGGTGCTGACCAGTTGGTAGGGAGAAAAGAAAGTTTTTGAAAAGGTTTGAAAAGTGAAGAGCCACGTGAGAATCTTTCTTTTTAAAAAACAGCCGGCACGATTTTCGATCGATCGAAAATTACATTCGATCGGTCGAAAACTTATTCGATTGATCCAAAAACAGCTCGGATCGATCGAACCAACCAGAGAGTTTTCTGAACAAAATTAAACATTTTCGATCGGTCGAAAATCACTTTCGATCGATCGAAATTCTGGAAAAAACAGTGTTTTGAAAAACCAAATATTTTAAACCAAAAACTCCTCAAAGCAGCAGATTTTTAAAATCAAATGCATGAGTATGAGATGATATGATTTTCAAAAAACACAAGTATTCAACCCAGATTCCTCAACCAAAATTTTCTCTCAATATACCCAAAAAATAAACAAGCAAACATGTTCGGCATCAATTTTCAAAGAAATCTCAAACTTGGTTGGTCAAACCAAAAACACACAAAATAACATGTACACAACTTTAGCAAAGATTAACTTGTGTAGTGTGTGCAACTAGCATAAGCTTGAGAAACATGTGAGGTGATATACACATAGAGATCAATCACAATTTCTACAAAATCCACCACATGAATTTGAAAGAGACTATCCCTTAAAGAGTTACATCATATAACTCCCACATCTCCTAGAGTAAAAGCTTGCAATCATGTAAGTTTCTTGATTTGCCTCATTATTCAATTTAATTTATTAGAAACTTAATAAAAGCCGGGATAATGTACACACCAATTTTATGAATTGTGAAATTATTATAGCCCAATAATGTACACACCAATTTTAATAGAGGCTACACCTTATGTTCTTTTTGTGCATGTGCTACACTTTCTCGAGCACAAAATCTTACGATATGCACTAAGGTGTTCATGATTGGCTAATACACAGTGGTGAGATAGTTATTTATGCCTTTCTCATTAAGTTCAAGTCCAACAATCAAAGACATACAACTTCAAAATCAAGATCATGTGATCAACAAATATAGCATCTTCCCACACAACATGCACAACAAGACTTTAGCTAGTAAAGTGCAATAAATAAGTGCATCAAAGCTAAACAAGGTACATAAACATGTTATGCAATAATTGATAGACCAACCTTGTCTTCAAATTCAAGGAAAAATAGCAAAACACAATTTGCAACTAAAATTTTTTTTTTTTTTTTTTTTTTTTTTATATAACAAAAAAAAACAACCTAGAATGAAATGCATGAATGCAATGCAATGCAAATCCTAGAAACAGAGGTCACAAAAGATATAGCAATAAAGCACAAGGACCATGTCAGACAGACTCATTTAGGTTGAGCCTTTTTGCATCCAAGACTTCTTAGATGCAACTCTTGCATTGGAGTTATGATTCATATTCGAATTCTGAGCAACTCCAGGATTGGAAAAAAGGTTTAACGCCTTTACCAATTCACCAATCAGTACCATAGGATCACGTGCTTGAGGCACAGGTACTGTAGTTTTATTTGCTCGCTTCGCAGCTTGCAACTTAAAACAATTTGGACGTATGTGTCCAGGTTTTCCACAAAAATGACAAACCCATGCAGGCTTATCATGCAATTTGCCCTTAGTCAAAGTAGAAGCTCTAGAATGAGAAGCATGAAGATCAACCCTAATTTTTCTAGGTGGAGTAACATTCAAAGGCTTGACAGGTTCACTCACCACGGGTTTGACAATCTCACTCTTAGGAGGTTCAGAAGAAGGAACAAATTTAGTGGAAGAAGGTTCAAGTACAGAAATATTTTCCTCATAACCTAACCCAGATTTATCAGAAGGAGACTTTTGAATACTCAGCATGTGATCAAGTTTGGAGCTTGCAGACCTATTAGTTTGTTCTCTAGCAACAGACAAATCATGTTCCAAACATTTAACTTTCTCAAGCAAGAGCATGTTCTCAGTTTTCACATTATTCAAAAGCTCATTTGCATCAAATAATTTAACAAGTAAATTTTTCTTTTCAAGATCAAGAGATGCGATTTTCTTCAAGCCTAACTCAACATTCATAGCATCCTTTGCAGCAACTTTGCAAAGTTTATTGTAGGCTTCCTGTAGATCTGCATCCTCAGAGAGTTCCCCATCAGAAGGGTTCTCTTCAACAGACAAGCTTTCATTGACTACCGTGGTAGCAGTGAAAGCAATAAAGTTTCCATCCTCATCACTTGCGGATTCATTGTCGGAAACTTCGTCATCACTAAGGGTTACCGCCATAGCTTTATCCTTAGACCTCAAATAAGTAGGACATTCAGACTTTAAATGACCATACCCTTGACAACCATAACATTGTTGTCCCAAAGAATTATTAGAAGATTGACCTACTTTTTCCTTAGGTTTTTCAAAGTTATTAACCTTAGTGGGTTCATTCTTCCTAAAATTTCTAGGTTCAACAGTGTTCTTGCCTCTTGCCCTTCTATTACTATTTCTCAGAAAGTTTCTAAAGTTCTTGGCAAGATAGGCAATCTCTGTAGCAGAGAGATCATCATCAAATCCACCATCCTCAACATCATCAACAGACTTAAGAGCCATTGATTTGGATTTGTTAGTTTTAGGGAGGTCTAACTCATAGGACTGAAGAGATCCTACAAGTTCATCAACAGGGATGGAGTCCACATCCTTACTTTCAGTAATGGCAGTCACTTTGGGTCTAAAATCTTCAGTCAAAGATCTAAGAATCTTCCTAACAATTTTAGGTTGATCATAGATTTCACCCAAATTATAAGCAGAATTAACAATATCATTCAACTTAGCATAGAACTCATCAAAAGATTCATCATCATTCATTCTAATGCATTCAAATTTAGAAGTTAATTGCTGCAGTTTGTTTATCTTAACTGCCTTTGTGCCTTCATGCACAGTCTGGAGGATATTCCAAGCAGTATGAGCAACCTCAACATTAGAGATTCTCTTAAATTCCTCCATGGAAACAGCATTAAAAATAGCATTCATTGCTTTGCTATTAAAAGCGGCTGCCTCCTTCTGAGAAGTTTGCCACTCACTCACAGGAGTAGTGGGCTTCTCCCATCCGTATTCAACGGAATTCCACACCCTCTCATCAATGGATTTTAGGAATGCTTTCATCCTTACTTTCCAATAGGCATAGTTGTTTCCATCAAAGTGAGGGGGAACAACTAGAGAGTGTCCGTGTTCCATGACAACAGGGGTCAAGGATCAGCTCAAAGATCAAAGGATCAAACACAAAAGCTACCCGCTCTGATACCACTTGTCAGTTCGTTTAGACCCCTTAACCCAACAGATTAACCTAGAGAATTAGCCAAGTTATTAACTTAGGTAATTTAATTAAACTAGGTTAACACAAATAAATATAAAAACAATAAAGCAGCGGAAAATAATCAACACAAAGATATGATGACCCAGGAAACCACACCGGTAAAAACCTGGGGAGGATTTGACCTAGCTATCCTCAAGGTAAACTGAATCCACTATGAAAGAATTGAAGTTTACACAATAGACTTAGACCACTAACGTCATATTGCTACCTGCCTGTAGGAAACTTACTACCATGACCCCATGATAGCTCCGAGATCCACGGACTCCTTCTTTCCGGAATTCTTCAGCAAATCCACAAGCGCACCTGCTTGTATATCTTTGTGCTCTTTGATTCTGCAACTGTAATGATCTACACAACTCTTGACATAAATCTCAAGTTTGTAAACCCTAAGTGTATGTGAAGGTAACCACCTCTAGATCTCACAATGAGATTCACAAACACAGCAAAACAGAACTCTACAGAACTCTAAAAACGTGGCTAGGGTTTTCCCTTTTATACTTAGGGCAAACATAAAACCCAATACATTAAAACGGGCTTGGGCTGAGTTGGAAAATTCTGCAGAAAAACGTTCTGTGCGATTTTCGATCGATCGAGTCTAATTTTCGATCGATCGAGTCTCACAGAAAGTGAACAGTACTTCTGCATAAAAACTCGATTCCAACTTTACAATAAACCCCATACTTTGAGCAAGTCTAACACACGACTCAACATTGTTTTGATCATGGTTTGCCAACATACAAAATGAAGTTCTAAATACATTAGATCCTAGTCTTTAGAACCTAACAAACTCCCCCTTTGGCAATCCGTGAAAAACACAGACTAAACAAAAATGCTCAAAGTTACAAATTGAAAAAGCCCATTACAAAAAAATAGCCACTTAACAATTCAACCTAAACTACTATCCAACAGTTGCAAAGTAGACAGCAGCTTGACTGAAAGCAACCTGTATATTCCTGTAACACTTAACAAACACATAAACGCATGTGTGGAACAAAAACAGGAAATACATAATTAAAAATTTCTTAATTTCACATGACACATAATAACAAACATATATCATGAATAACATCATCAATATAAGTCAATAAGCACAGTAACATAGTGAAATAAGAAAACATATACATAACAATGTATCTCAACAAAAATATCTCCTAATCAAGAGCTAAAAAATGTAAATACACAGTGAAGCACCTAGATACAATCTAATAACTCCACAAGCTCCGCAGCATCACTACTAAGAAAACAAACACTCCCCCTAAAATGTAAATCCCCTCAACACAAAAAACTAGCTACTAATGAACTATGCACTCCCCCTTTTTGTGACGAATTGCCAAAGGGCACTCACTCATCATCAAAAGGAGGTGGAGACGATCGACGAGAGCTCGCCAAATCCGCTCGCAATGCACGAAGCTCATCAAGGATGTCCACCAAAAGCTGACCATGAGCCGCCTGAACGGTCACGACAGTGTCAAGCGTCCGACGAAGGTCAGAAACCTCATCAAACGGTGGAGGAACATCAGCAGCAGCAGCAGCAACAGCAGGATCCGAAGAAGTCCCAGCTGCAAAAGGATCTGCAGAAGAAGAAGAAGGGGGCGGAGTGACACCGGTAGGCTCTACCCTAGCACGCTTAGAGCTAGCTCGAAGTTGAGCAGCCCTTTGCCTCAAAAAGGTAGCACCTATAGGAGCAATAACATGAACAGGCTCGGAAGCAGGATACTCACCAAAACCAAGAAAGAGAAGAATCCTATGAATAAAAACAGGAAAAAACAAAGCATGAGCCTGAGAACTAGACCGATGAACCTCGTTCAAAGAACGAAGAAACATATGCGGAAAACTGATAGGAGCATCAGTGACCAAAGCATACAGAAACACACATCGCTCAAGAGGGACGGTGTGAACATGAGTAATCGGCCACAAAGAATGACATGCTATCCGAAAGAAAAGATAGTGCAACTCAGACAGCTCAGCAGACGAGATCCGAGGATCAGAACCCCACTGGATAGAAGTACCAGTGATGTACGACAAGACGTCATCAAGGGGAGGAGACTCCTCATAAGGAAAGACGGGATGGTCCACAATGGGCACCCCAAGAGCATTCGACACCACCGAAGGGGTAATGCGATACTCGACACCACGTAACCACACCTTGACTAAGGTGTCGTTATCGTAGACATGAATAGAGAGGTTCGAATAGAACTCTCTAATCAAAGAAGCAGGAGGAGGATGCTCAAAGTCTAGAAGAGGTAACCAACCCCGACGCTCAAAGTTCCTACGAACCTCAGGATCTAACTCATCTAAGATAACCCTACGCTCAGCCCAAATCTGACGCCTAAGATTAAGGGTCTCATAGGTAATCTGGTTAGACTCACTAGGAAATCTCTCGGTGTCAAAAGATGGAGAAGGATCAACAGTCCTATGGGCTCGAGTTTTCCTAGGCATAGTGCTAAGGAAAAGAGACAGACACAGAAAGAAAAGAGCAAAAACCAAAACCAAGAGCAGACTGCAAGTTAGCACAGCAAAAAAAATTATAGAAAATATCAAATCTATATGATGCATGAGCATGAACAGAAAATGATGCATGTACTAATGCAGTGACATGTTCAAATTTGATTCAAATTAACAAAATTGGCTTGAGCAAGCAAAGTGTATCAAAAATACCCAATTTGAAAAACCCTAGTTTTCAAAACACAACAAATTGATAAATTGATCAACACAATAGTCAATTAACTCAATATAATGATCAAATTAATCAATCTAACAAGCCAATTTTATCAATTTCAACCCAATTGAACACAATCCCCAATTTATTCAAATATAAGCCCTAGAATTTCAAATTTTCTTCAAAGCACCAATTAAACCAAATTAAACCACATGAGGTGCTTAGGAAAGGTGTCCCCACAAAAACCCATAAAGAATTTTAGAAAGAATCACTCCAAAACAATCCCAAAAATAGAAAAACCCAAAATTCCGAAATTACCCAAATATGCATGAAAAAATGCATGAAAATAGAAAATAAATGCAAAAGAAAGGGATAAAAGTGTCTTACCAGCTGTGGGAGAGAGATTGTAGCAAAAGAATCGGAGGAAAACGACAAAAACTCCCAAGAAAGGTGCTGACCAGTTGGTAGGGAGAAAAGAAAGTTTTTGAAAAGGTTTGAAAAGTGAAGAGCCACGTGAGAATCTTTCTTTTTAAAAAACAGCCGGCACGATTTTCGATCGATCGAAAATTACATTCGATCGGTCGAAAACTTATTCGATTGATCCAAAAACAGCTCGGATCGATCGAACCAACCAGAGAGTTTTCTGAACAAAATTAAACATTTTCGATCGGTCGAAAATCACTTTCGATCGATCGAAATTCTGGAAAAAACAGTGTTTTGAAAAACCAAATATTTTAAACCAAAAACTCCTCAAAGCAGCAGATTTTTAAAATCAAATGCATGAGTATGAGATGATATGATTTTCAAAAAACACAAGTATTCAACCCAGATTCCTCAACCAAAATTTTCTCTCAATATACCCAAAAAATAAACAAGCAAACATGTTCGGCATCAATTTTCAAAGAAATCTCAAACTTGGTTGGTCAAACCAAAAACACACAAAATAACATGTACACAACTTTAGCAAAGATTAACTTGTGTAGTGTGTGCAACTAGCATAAGCTTGAGAAACATGTGAGGTGATATACACATAGAGATCAATCACAATTTCTACAAAATCCACCACATGAATTTGAAAGAGACTATCCCTTAAAGAGTTACATCATATAACTCCCACATCTCCTAGAGTAAAAGCTTGCAATCATGTAAGTTTCTTGATTTGCCTCATTATTCAATTTAATTTATTAGAAACTTAATAAAAGCCGGGATAATGTACACACCAATTTTATGAATTGTGAAATTATTATAGCCCAATAATGTACACACCAATTTTAATAGAGGCTACACCTTATGTTCTTTTTGTGCATGTGCTACACTTTCTCGAGCACAAAATCTTACGATATGCACTAAGGTGTTCATGATTGGCTAATACACAGTGGTGAGATAGTTATTTATGCCTTTCTCATTAAGTTCAAGTCCAACAATCAAAGACATACAACTTCAAAATCAAGATCATGTGATCAACAAATATAGCATCTTCCCACACAACATGCACAACAAGACTTTAGCTAGTAAAGTGCAATAAATAAGTGCATCAAAGCTAAACAAGGTACATAAACATGTTATGCAATAATTGATAGACCAACCTTGTCTTCAAATTCAAGGAAAAATAGCAAAACACAATTTGCAACTAAAATTTTTTTTTTTTTTTTTTTTTTTATATAACAAAAAAAAACAACCTAGAATGAAATGCATGAATGCAATGCAATGCAAATCCTAGAAACAGAGGTCACAAAAGATATAGCAATAAAGCACAAGGACCATGTCAGACAGACTCATTTAGGTTGAGCCTTTTTGCATCCAAGACTTCTTAGATGCAACTCTTGCATTGGAGTTATGATTCATATTCGAATTCTGAGCAACTCCAGGATTGGAAAAAAGGTTTAACGCCTTTACCAATTCACCAATCAGTACCATAGGATCACGTGCTTGAGGCACAGGTACTGTAGTTTTATTTGCTCGCTTCGCAGCTTGCAACTTAAAACAATTTGGACGTATGTGTCCAGGTTTTCCACAAAAATGACAAACCCATGCAGGCTTATCATGCAATTTGCCCTTAGTCAAAGTAGAAGCTCTAGAATGAGAAGCATGAAGATCAACCCTAATTTTTCTAGGTGGAGTAACATTCAAAGGCTTGACAGGTTCACTCACCACGGGTTTGACAATCTCACTCTTAGGAGGTTCAGAAGAAGGAACAAATTTAGTGGAAGAAGGTTCAAGTACAGAAATATTTTCCTCATAACCTAACCCAGATTTATCAGAAGGAGACTTTTGAATACTCAGCATGTGATCAAGTTTGGAGCTTGCAGACCTATTAGTTTGTTCTCTAGCAACAGACAAATCATGTTCCAAACATTTAACTTTCTCAAGCAAGAGCATGTTCTCAGTTTTCACATTATTCAAAAGCTCATTTGCATCAAATAATTTAACAAGTAAATTTTTCTTTTCAAGATCAAGAGATGCGATTTTCTTCAAGCCTAACTCAACATTCATAGCATCCTTTGCAGCAACTTTGCAAAGTTTATTGTAGGCTTCCTGTAGATCTGCATCCTCAGAGAGTTCCCCATCAGAAGGGTTCTCTTCAACAGACAAGCTTTCATTGACTACCGTGGTAGCAGTGAAAGCAATAAAGTTTCCATCCTCATCACTTGCGGATTCATTGTCGGAAACTTCGTCATCACTAAGGGTTACCGCCATAGCTTTATCCTTAGACCTCAAATAAGTAGGACATTCAGACTTTAAATGACCATACCCTTGACAACCATAACATTGTTGTCCCAAAGAATTATTAGAAGATTGACCTACTTTTTCCTTAGGTTTTTCAAAGTTATTAACCTTAGTGGGTTCATTCTTCCTAAAATTTCTAGGTTCAACAGTGTTCTTGCCTCTTGCCCTTCTATTACTATTTCTCAGAAAGTTTCTAAAGTTCTTGGCAAGATAGGCAATCTCTGTAGCAGAGAGATCATCATCAAATCCACCATCCTCAACATCATCAACAGACTTAAGAGCCATTGATTTGGATTTGTTAGTTTTAGGGAGGTCTAACTCATAGGACTGAAGAGATCCTACAAGTTCATCAACAGGGATGGAGTCCACATCCTTACTTTCAGTAATGGCAGTCACTTTGGGTCTAAAATCTTCAGTCAAAGATCTAAGAATCTTCCTAACAATTTTAGGTTGATCATAGATTTCACCCAAATTATAAGCAGAATTAACAATATCATTCAACTTAGCATAGAACTCATCAAAAGATTCATCATCATTCATTCTAATGCATTCAAATTTAGAAGTTAATTGCTGCAGTTTGTTTATCTTAACTGCCTTTGTGCCTTCATGCACAGTCTGGAGGATATTCCAAGCAGTATGAGCAACCTCAACATTAGAGATTCTCTTAAATTCCTCCATGGAAACAGCATTAAAAATAGCATTCATTGCTTTGCTATTAAAAGCGGCTGCCTCCTTCTGAGAAGTTTGCCACTCACTCACAGGAGTAGTGGGCTTCTCCCATCCGTATTCAACGGAATTCCACACCCTCTCATCAATGGATTTTAGGAATGCTTTCATCCTTACTTTCCAATAGGCATAGTTGTTTCCATCAAAGTGAGGGGGAACAACTAGAGAGTGTCCGTGTTCCATGACAACAGGGGTCAAGGATCAGCTCAAAGATCAAAGGATCAAACACAAAAGCTACCCGCTCTGATACCACTTGTCAGTTCGTTTAGACCCCTTAACCCAACAGATTAACCTAGAGAATTAGCCAAGTTATTAACTTAGGTAATTTAATTAAACTAGGTTAACACAAATAAATATAAAAACAATAAAGCAGCGGAAAATAATCAACACAAAGATATGATGACCCAGGAAACCACACCGGTAAAAACCTGGGGAGGATTTGACCTAGCTATCCTCAAGGTAAACTGAATCCACTATGAAAGAATTGAAGTTTACACAATAGACTTAGACCACTAACGTCATATTGCTACCTGCCTGTAGGAAACTTACTACCATGACCCCATGATAGCTCCGAGATCCACGGACTCCTTCTTTCCGGAATTCTTCAGCAAATCCACAAGCGCACCTGCTTGTATATCTTTGTGCTCTTTGATTCTGCAACTGTAATGATCTACACAACTCTTGACATAAATCTCAAGTTTGTAAACCCTAAGTGTATGTGAAGGTAACCACCTCTAGATCTCACAATGAGATTCACAAACACAGCAAAACAGAACTCTACAGAACTCTAAAAACGTGGCTAGGGTTTTCCCTTTTATACTTAGGGCAAACATAAAACCCAATACATTAAAACGGGCTTGGGCTGAGTTGGAAAATTCTGCAGAAAAACGTTCTGTGCGATTTTCGATCGATCGAGTCTAATTTTCGATCGATCGAGTCTCACAGAAAGTGAACAGTACTTCTGCATAAAAACTCGATTCCAACTTTACAATAAACCCCATACTTTGAGCAAGTCTAACACACGACTCAACATTGTTTTGATCATGGTTTGCCAACATACAAAATGAAGTTCTAAATACATTAGATCCTAGTCTTTAGAACCTAACACTAGCAAAACTACAAAAAGAAATCGAGGGAAAAAAATGCACAATCCTTTTAAGTAAAATATAAATCTTCCCCTTTTGTAATAATAATAATAATAATAATAATAATTAATAAATAATTAAGAAAAAGATCTGAGGTCAATTATGTCATCCCATTGCACGTGAGTCAAAATCCTAAGATCATCATTTGGAGCCTCCTAAGAGCATCTCCAATGGCTTCTTTAAAGCCAATTTTAGAGAGAAAATACTCCAAAAATTCACTCCAACAGCTTCACCATCTCTTTTATTTAGATTAAAATTGATACAGTGCTTCTCTACAAGTAGAGAACACTGTAGCGTTTACCGTTCACACTTCAAACATTTTTAGTTATTATAATAATCAACTATTAAATAAAAAAATGTTGGAAGATGTGTAGTTGTTAAAAAAAGAATAATGAATGAATGAAAAAAATAATATTTTTAAATGAGATTGAGAAAAGGATAAAGAATCTGTTGAAAAGTGTATTTAAAAAAGTAGGTAGGTAAAAACTAAATATTACTATTCACTGTCCAAATAGTACAAAAATTTAGATAAGTTGCTAAAAATGCTCTAAGTCCTAACGGAAAAGACATGAAAAGACATGCATTAATCATTCTATTCTTCTTGGTTGCAGCAAATAAAAAGATACAACACTGTTATAATAATCAACTATTGAATAAAAAAATGTTGGAAAATGTGTTGTTGTTAAAAAAAGAATAATGAATGAATGAAAAAAATATATTTTTAAATGAGATGGAGAAAAGGATAAAGAATCTATTGAAAATTGTATTTGAAAAAGTAGATAGGTAAAAGCTAAATATTACTATTCACTGTCCAAATAGTACAAAAATTTAGATAAGTTGCTGGAAATGCTCAAAGTCCTAATGAAAAAGACATGAAAAGACATGCATTAATCATTCTATTCTTCTTGGTTGCAGCAAATAAAAAGATACAACACTGTCCGTTTGGATATCGCTTATTTGTTGAAAATTGAAAACACTGTAACAAAATAATTTTTAAATGTATGAATAATATCGTAGGATTCACTGGTTGAAAAAAAAGGTTTGTGGGTCCTATAAACTAGGCCTGTCCATGAGTCGGTTCGGGTCGGGTTTGTGCCCAACCCGAAACTGACCCGATTACTTCGGGTCTACTATTTCTAGACTCGCTGCCGACCGGTGAAAGGGGTCGGTTCGGGTGGTCAGACCTCCCCAGAGACCAATCGGTTCTCGGTCGGGGTTGAAAATTGCAAAAGCATACTGGAATATGCTGAAATCCATCGAATCTGTGCAAAAAATCAGGCTGGAGATGCTGAGATCTGGCCGGATCTCAAAGAGATTGGGTTGGATCTCGACTAGATTTGGTCGAATCTCGACGAGATCTGGTCGAATCTCGACAAGATCTCACCAGATCTCGAAGAAATCAAGCCATTTATCAACTATTTTGAGTAAATCAGATTGGTTTTGAGTAAAATTAGGCCATTTTTCGGTGTTACAGTCGAATCGGTTTTTTTTTTTTTTTTTTTTTTTTTTTTAGATTTTCATGTTCAGACCCGGCGACCGACCGGCCGATCTCAGGTTCTAGGGGCGGTGATCTGCCGCCGACCCGTCACTGGCGTCAGGTCAACCAGTTCTCGGTTTGGATCGGCCGGGTTGGCCAGGTGGGTCGGTTGATCGGTTGGTTTGGACACCCCTGCTATAAACAGTGCACGAAACCCACAAAAGAAGCCAAAAAAGCACTGGTAAAAAAAAAATGCAAAAGCCAACGCCGTGGACGCAATACAAACACTCAAACATATCTCTCTTTTATTTAAACTGATTCACTCAAACATAAAGTTACAACATTCCAACACAACAGAATACAGAAAGAAAGAAAGAAAGAAAAGGCTGCATGCAAAACCTCACACACCTCTCCTCAAATACTATTACTGGTTCACGATACCTTATTTAACAAACCAACAAAAGCCAAACATGGAATTCTAAATAATAGTAACAACTTCTTCTTTTTTTATCTTTCATGCATGAACGTGAATTTCCTCCAGAGTTAGAAGCTCCGCCTGCACGGCTACTAAGACAGTATGTAATTAGCAAGAAATCGTGGTATTCACAACCTGGGAAGTTGGACTCGTAGAGATTTGGTCGCCACTGGTAACACCGTCAGCATTGACACGGACAGTAGTTTGAACACGGCCACCATTTCGTTTACACTTGCGTAGAGCAAAAAAGAGCACAACAATGAGAATGAGGAGGTATACTATTTTGCCAGCAACTTCAATCTGCAATAGCAACTTTTCTTCCCTGCGTAAACACAAAGAAATTGTATCAAAACCAGGGGAAAAAAACACAAACAAACAGGAATGATTGACCATATATACACTGTATATAGCTATTGTTAGTTCAGTTGTTACCCGTTGAGAGGAGAAGAAGGGAAGTATGAAAATGGCTTCGACATGGAACGGCTCATTATTATTGAATCTGAGATATGAGTTGAGATATGACTATACATGTGTGTGTATATATTTACACGATATGTGACTTGTGAGACAGTGAGAGACTTGTTTCTCAGGTCTCCGTTTTGCCCCCTTATATAGGATTACGATCTTTATCAGCTTTTATAATATTTTGTATTTTTTTTGGTAAATATTAATAATTTGAATCCATTATAATTTTAGATTATTATATTTTTCAATTATAAAATATCTAAGAGTGTGATGAGTGTTATACATTTGTATCAAATATATTAACTTTGTTGATATTTTTCTACACGTAATACTCATAATACTCCTAGGTATTTTTATAATTAAAAAATGTAGTAATCTTAATTTATAATAAATTCAGTTTATTAATATTTAAAAAAAATAGAAAAGCTTCTGAGCATGCGTGTGGGCATGTGCTCAGAGACTAGTTTATACTATTATTTAAGGAGTTTTACTTGTTCGCGATCTTCATTTTTTTTATTCAAAAATACCCCTACACTCCTATGTTTAAATAGAGACAAAACTAAGAGATAATCCAGTAAAAATACAACTCTATCACTTACTAAAAATTGGCTTAGAAAATAAAGTTATTTTTCTGTTGATTTTTAAATTAATTTATCTATTTATAAATTAAATTCTCAAAATAAAAATTATATATATAAAATAAATAAATAAAAACACATTTTTTTTTTTTTACAAAATAGGACCATTAAAAAAAAAAAAAAAAAAAAACCCTCATCTTCGTGCGTTGGATGAAGCTAATAGCGGTAAAGTAGGTATAAATAGAAATTACAATTTCCTTGAACAAGTGCACCGACTAACTGCTTTTTCCATGAGAAAAGAATATGACGTCGTACCGTAGCTAAATTGATTTGCGGTGAAATTACCTTTGTAGCTCCATGACGTCATAGCTTATTTGTTCTTTTTAGCTCCATGACGTCATACGTCTGCTTGATCCGGTTCCTCAATATGAAAGGGAGAGAGTCTCCATTTAAAAGTCGGCATTCTTTTTATTGGCCAAAATTGGAAATTAACTTTATTTTTTAAATAATATAATTAATAAACATTAATTTCAAACTATATTTTTTACTAGTATCTCGAGTTTAAGAAGATCGATTTTGGGCTATAAATCGAGTCTTTGAGAGTCGATTTTTATGTGCTGATCAGGTCTGAGGTGGCACTTGGTCCACCTAGAGATCGAGTGTTAGAAACTCGATTTATATAACGACACTTACACTCTCGATTTGCTACTCACATTTGAAATTTTCAAACATAGAAAATTTTCGCAAGTGTCCAGTACCAGTACAAAACACCAAAACACAAATACAAGTACCAGTACAAAACACCAAAACACAAATACAGATCAGATTAGAGAGAGCTCAAAACCATCAGATCGGCCTGGGCGCGCAGCCTGGGCAGATCATGATTTAAACCCAGAAAGAAAAAAAAAAACCTAGAAACAGAACATGGGTTCAGATCGCCGTTTACACCTTCTCATCTCATCAGAGAAGAAGAAAAAAAAAACCCAGAAATAGAAATCGCCGTCAAAGTTCAAGATCGGAGTGGGTGGGTTTCAACTGAGGGCCTGAAGAAAAAAACCCACGCGTAGTTCTTGAAGGCCCGAAGAAGCCAAAGCTCAGCTCACTCTCGAGCTTCTTGGCGATGAGATGGGCCTCGCGCGAGCCCGAGATGTCGCCCCTGGAGGCGCAGAGGTTGGCCATGCTCGTCATGAGTGAGAGGAGAGCGAGACGACGGTTCGGTACTGGGCGAAGGAGAAGGACAAGGAACGGGTGGGTTCTAGTGCGGTGGTAAGCAGGAGGAAGAGGATGGAGATGAAGGAGATTGTGCGTGCCTGGATTTTTTTTTTGTTTGTCTCAGCTGGGTTTTTTTTTCGTTCCTCTTTGTTTGTGGCTTCTGGGTTTTTTCCATTTGTTGTTTGTAGGATTAGTATATATAAATCGAGTCTTTTAGACTCGATTTCCAGGTAGGCGCCACATGTAAAAAAAAGCCACATCAGACAAAATCTGACCATGAAAATCGAGTCTTTGAGACTTGATTTATAAGCCAAAATCGAGTCTCAAAGACTCGAGATGTTACTAAAAAATATAGTTTAAAATCAATGTCTATTAATTATATTGTTTTAAAAATGATGTTAATTTCCAATTTTGGCCCTTTTTATTTATTAAAAGCTAAGCTTTTGTTTGGTTTTAAAAAGTAGTGTATTTACTTTTTATTTTTTTTATTCTATATTTAAATCATAAATTTGAATATAGAGTGATGATGCAAAGAAAATTAGTAGGCTGAATGTTTCCGGTTTCAATGATCTAGTAATTGCTTGAAAGACCAGAAAACACACGATTAAAGGTGATCGAGGTGGGCCGGCCAAGAACTCTCCTATGCTTAAGTTAGTTTCCCTCTTAAATTCTAGAATTCCAATTTTTCAGGAA
Source organism: Lithocarpus polystachyus (assembly GCA_033629205.1). Classification (NCBI taxonomy): domain Eukaryota; kingdom Viridiplantae; phylum Streptophyta; class Magnoliopsida; order Fagales; family Fagaceae; genus Lithocarpus; species Lithocarpus polystachyus. Next base: position 106,095,026 of record CM066163.1, on the reverse strand, counting down.
TTGTTACCCACTTAGTAAAGTAGTCAATGATCTAGTAATTGTTTGGAAGACCTGAAAAAGAAAACACACGATTAAAGGTGACCGAGGCGGATTGGCCAAGAACTCTCCCATGCTTAAGTTAGTTTCCTTCTTAAATTCTAGAGTTCCAACTTTGTTGGAATTGTTGCCCACTTAGTGAAGTAGTCAATCCCTGCTACTAAAAACTTCATCTGCCTGGTTCCAAGTGGAAATGAGCCCAAGATATTTAATCCCCATTGTACAAAAGGCCATGGGGCCATCATCGGGGTGAGATACTATGACGGCTGCCTAGGGATGTTGCTGAAGTGTTGACATTGGTCACACATCTTGACGTAGGCTTTTGCATCCACTTAGTGAAGTAGTCAATCCTTGCTACTAAAAACTTCATCTGCCTAGTTCCAAGTAGAAAGGGGCCCAAGATATTTAATCCCCATTGTACAAAAGGCCATGGGGCCATCATCGGGATGAGATACTATGATGGTTGCCTAGGGATGTTGCTAAAGTGTTGACATTGGTCACACATCTTGACGTAGGCTTTTGCATCTACTTGAATAGTTGGCCAATAGTAACCTACATGAATGACTTTATGGATTTGTGCTCTTGCTCCTAAGTGGCTTCCATAGGCTCCCTCATGGATTTCTCTTAACACATAATTTAACTCGTCCGGGGCTAAGCACCTTAAGTAAGGCTGAGAGAAGCCTCACTTATACAGCACCTCATCTATGAGGACGTACTTGACAGCTCTAATTCTCAACTTCCTGGCCTTGTTCTTATCCTTTGGGAACCTTCCATCCTTGAGATACACTGCTATTGGAGTCATCCAATTTTCTTCCCCTTGAATTTGCTGTACGTCTAGAAGATCTATGCTCGACATGTATTGGATTTTATCATGTTCGTCCGTAGCTCCTTCTGTTGAGGCTGCTTTTGCCAAAGCATCTGCTTCCATGTTCCCTTCCCTTGGAAGTTGAACAAAGTTAGCTTCTTTAAACTTCTTGACCAGCTGTTTCACCTTGTTAAGATATTTATTCATCCGATTTTTCTTAGCTTCACACATCTCATTCACTTGTAGACGAGCTGCGTATTTTAACGTGTCTCCTTTTAGGGACTTAAGTATAATTCCAATTCCCCCTGTGTATAACGTGGACAAGACATCCACATTGACTACCCACCTCTGTACTTCATCCATTTCATCTAGCTCACCTTGATTGGGATTGAATTCTGCAATGAAATCAGCCAATACCTGTGCTTTTATCACTTTTCTTGCTTGGTACCTAACATCAAACTCGCTGAGTTCTATGCCCATTGGATTAATCGCCCTGCAGCTTCTAACTTGTTCATTGCTTTCTTCAGTGGATGATCTGTCAAGACATTGCTGACATGAGCTTGAAAGTAATGCCTTAATTTCCTTGAGGTCGAAACTAAAGCAAAGGCCCGTTTTTCCATCATGGGACATCGTCCTTCTGCCCCTCTTAATGCTTGACTCGTATAACAAACCGGCTTCTGTATCTTCCCTTCTTCTCTGATCAACGCCGAACTCACCTACATGCAGGTATCCTGCTAAATACAAATATAATTCTTCACTTGGTACAGACGAGCTTAGCAAAAGGGCTACTGTGTAGGCCTTAAGGTCTTGGAAGGCCTTTTGACAGTCATCCGTCCATTCAAATGCCTTCTTCAAAACCTTAAAAAATGGTAAACACTTGTTAGTAGCTTTAGAGACGAACCTATTAAGGGCAACCACTCATCCAGTGAGAGACTGGACTTCTTTGATATTTCTTGATGGCTCTATATCCAAGATCACATGAATCTTATTAGGATTCGTCTCAATTCCTCTGTGTGAAACCATGAAACCAAGGAATTTTCCTGATGAAACTCCGAAAGCACACTTGCTTGGATTTAACTTCATGTTATATCGTCTAAATGTATAGGTCATCTAGATGCTTTTCCTCGTCCAAAATCTTTATTAGCATATCATCTACATAGACTTCTACGTTTTTCCTAATCTGTGGACGAAACATATGGTTAACCAGCCTTTGATAAGTTGTCCATGCGTTCTTCAAACCGAAGGGCATCACCTTGTAGCAAAACAGGCCTTGGCTGGTAATGAAGGATGTCTTCTTTTGATCTGCCTTGTCTATCCTTATTTGATTGTAACCTAAGAAGGCGTCCATGAAACTTAGCAATTTATGACCCGCAGTCGAATCCACTAGCTAGTCAATGCATGGCAATGGATAGCTATCCTTTGTACAAGCCTTGTTCAAATCGGTGAAGTCCACACATATCCTCCATTTTCCATTAGCCTTTTTGACCATCACCACATTAGCTAACCAGTTCGGGTAATAAACTTCTCGGATAAATTTCGTCGTGGTCAACTTCTGGACTTCTTCTTTGATTGCATTATCTCGCTCAGGAGCAAAAACTCTTTTCTTTTGACGAACGGGCTTGGAGGAAGGATACACATTCAAACAATGGGTAATGACACTTGGATCAATATTCGGCATGTCCTCATGACTCCATGCAAACACATCAATGCTCTTCTTTAAGAACTGAACAAGATCTTGCTTCGTCTTCTTCTCCATGTTTGCTCCAACCCTTGTATACTTTTCAGGGTTGTTATCATCTAAGGAGACGTCTTCAAACACTTCAGTGGGCTCCGCGGTGACCTTTCTTTCTTCTATATTCATGCCTGCATATGCTCGTCCATAGCCAACATGGCTAGATAACATTCTCTGACGGCTAACTAATCTCCTTGCACTTTGTCTTGCCCCGTATTCTGTAGGGAATTTAACTGATAGGTGGTAGGTAGAGGCAATTGCCTTCCAACTGTTTAAAGTAGGTCTCTCAATGATAGCATTGTATGATGATGAACAGTCTACAACAAGAAAGTTTACCTCTTTGGTTATCTGTTGTGGATAAACTCCTACCACCACAGGTAATGTAATGGTACCTACGGGGTGCACTTTCATCCCTCTAAATCCCACTAAGGGCAAATTCACTGGAGGAAGTTGATCTCGCCCGAGCCTCATTTGTTGGAAAGCTGGGTAATATAAGATGTCCGCCGAACTTCTGTTGTCTACCAACACCCTTTTAGTAGTGTAATCAGCAATGAGCAAAGTGATGACAATTGTGTCATCATGCAGGTGGTGAACTCTTTCAGCATCCTCGTCTGTGAACAAAATGGCTTGCTTGTCAGTTCCCCTCGTCCTTAGTGATCGTCCAGAAAGTTGGACAATTTGCATTACCTTCAGATATGTCTTCTTTGACTTGGAAGATTGCCCTGTCGAGGTCCCTCCTATGATGACTCTTATTTCTCCAAGTGGGGGTCATGATGTCTCTTCTAGCTTTCCCTTCAACTTCTTGTCTTTGCGATCTCGTCCAAGAAAATTTCTCAATTTTCCTCACTTGATGAGATTTTCTATTTGCTACTTCAAATCAAAGCACTCGTCCATGTCATGCCCATGGTTTCTGTGGAAGCAGCAATACTTGTTCCTATTGCGCTTGTTGGGATCTCCCTTTATTTTTTCCGACCACTTCAAGGATAGATTGTCCTTGATTTACATAAGCACTTGTTTAAGTGGCACATTCAAGGGTGTATATTTCTGATTTCGTGTCGTAAAACTTGCCTTCTTATTGTCTCGATTTTTCTTCTCTCCCGTACAGGCCTTCTTCGGGTAAGGACCCTGTTCAGGGTTGCGCGGGAGATTTGCTTCCATTCACTCAGCTCTCTTCCTCTTTTTGGTTATGATTGCATCCTCCACATTCATGAAGTTCTAGGCTAAATGGACGAGTTCAGCCATGGTTTGAGGCTCTTGTTCATAAAGCTTATGGATGAATAAATCGAAGTTAACTCCATTATGGAATTTTGCCAATAATAACTTATTATCCATCTCGTCTACTCTACCAGCTAGGGCTTCTCTGTTGAAACAAGTGATGAAGGACCGCATGCTTTCATTTTCCCTTTGCTCTATGGTCAACAGGTTGGATGAGGAATGCTCATGTCTTTGTCTTCCTATAAAATTGTTAACAAACAACTTGCCCAATTCTTCGAAAGAACTCATAGTGTTCGGAGGAATCTTGCTGAACCATCTCATGCTAGCCCTTTAAGGGTGGTAGGAAAGGCTCTATACATAATTTCGTCTGGAACTTCTTGAAGGTGCATCGTAGTCTTAAAGGTGGTGATATGATCAAAAGGGTCACGCATTCCATCATATGAGTCCAAGGAAGGCATTTGGAATTTAGGAGGTAAGAGGAGACTATTGATAGAAGCCGTGAAAAGGGAATCTGTTCGATGAACTAAGTCGTCTACAGGATTCGCCTTTCTCATGTTCTCCCTCATTTCGTCCATGACCTTCTTCATTTGATCCATTTCCCTCTCCAAGAGTGGCACCCTTCGTGAAGCGGTACCCCTTGATTGGTTTTCGGGCTTAGCATTCTCTCCTCTATCTTCTTGACTCTAGGCTTGTCCTTCTGCGTATCTTTCATGGTGTTGCCTCCTCAAACTAATCTTCCTAGTCAACTCTTGGTTCTGACGGGTTAATTCCGCCATGACAGCTGCCATGGATTGTATGTGTTGGATAGAAGGTGGTTGCATGACAGGTGCTGACTAACGATCACGGTGGGGATTACTAGAAGCATTCTCTCCTCTATCAGTAGGCTGAATGCTCCGGGCTTCAATGATCTTGTCCGAACCATATAGTCTTTTGTCAGAGAAAGAAAAACTGCAAAACACAATTAATCTTTCCTACAGACGGCGCCAACTGATGAAGTTTTTAGTAGTAGGGATTGACTACTTTACTAAGTGGGCGACAATTCCTGAAAAGTTGGAACTTTAAAATTTAAGAGGAAAACTAACTTAAGTATCGGAGGGTTCTTGACCGGCCCGTCCCAGTCACCTTTGATTGTGTGTTTTTTTTTTTTTTTTTCAGGCTCATGGAGCTCTATTGATAAATTGCATCACGTTATTGATTTGAGTAACGTTGTTGTAGAATGCGATTTCATTTACTATTATACTATAAATTAATTGCGTTCTCATTTATATCTTCAACTCACACCCTTCAAAAATAGCTAATAATTCCATTAAGGACAATCAAGTAGTCCATTTATTTTTGCTCAAAAAAAAAAAAAAGTAGTCCATTTATTTAATTTATAGTATCATGCTTTGGATGCCAAATCTAAACAAAACCTTTTAGATATGGTCACACAATAAAACAAAAGGCATTAATAGTATCAGACTCAGTATGTCAAATTTTCACAATACTTCTTTGTATGGTTTAACTAATCCCTAATGCTGAACTCGCAATAAAATGGGATGGATTTTATTTATTGGAAGCTGCTTTGAAGTTGTTTTTTAATGAAAGTTTCATTATGGGTGTGTGTTTACTTAAATTGTTGGCCAAATATCTTAATTTTTTCTCACTCACTGGATCTTAATCCTAATGATCTTGAAGCATGAAAGCCCTTTTTTTCTCTCCTTTTTATGTGGAAATTCTGTATTATTATGGTAGGAAAAAATTTTAATTTGTCACAAAGAGTATAGTTCAATAGAACTCAAATTCTTTTCTTCTTTACTTTTCTCTTGGATCAAACTACCATTATCGCTAGCTAGAGCTTGAACATAAATCACAAAGTGATCCATCTTAAGATTGCAAACGAAAATTACTACAAATTCTTCTTTAGTTTTTTCAAGGGTGAGCACAAAAAGACAAGGAATGGTGAAACAATATTCAGTAGGTGTTGAACGTGGGTGGAACCTGGCATGAGATACTATAGAAGACGCATTGCCTAATAATGAAAGAGATGACACTAATCATGTAAAATAGCTTTCTAGTGAAAAGTAAAGTTGAGATCATGTGGACATTCTAATATTATTCGTGTTTTTAAGTCATTCTAATGTTAGTATTTGCTACAAGCAGGGCGAAGTATAAACAACCAAAAAAACATTATAAAAATACAAATAAGCATTAATTTAGTATTTATAAACTATCAGCAAATAAAAAGACATAAAATAATTATTTCTTAATACATTAAAATACAATTATATTAACATATTTAAATCTTAAAAATCATTAATAATTAAATTCAAATTAAATGCCAGAGTAATTTCCCTTTTATTATTATTTTTTTTTTTTGAGGAATCCCTTTCATTATAAAAAATCAAAGAGTGTGAAAATCTCATTTTCCAAATGCTAAATCTAATAATGAAAAAGCAAAAGGTTGCAATGAGGGATTTGGATGATTGGATACAAGTCTTCGAATTGATCTAATGCTTTGAAAACATATATTGCAGCTGCTTACTGATGAGTAAAAACTTTGGAGAATGTTAATGATGACTTAAAAGAATTTTTATGTTAGCCCCCTTTCCACTCTTTGATTTTGGTCTCGTGTAACTTGCTTTGTGGCCACCCTTTGATTTTGGTCTCGTGTAACTTGCTTTGTAGCCACAAGGAAGAGAGAGAGAGAGAGAGAGAATTTTGGTCTTGTGTGAATTGGCTTGCATGAGAGACAGACTCTGGAGACAGAAATTTTGGTCTTGTTGGAGAGAGACATATTTATTATTTAATATTTTAGGCAACTTCGTAGCCAGCGAGAGATATTTGGGTCAGCTTTCCAGGCTAGAGAGAGAGAGAGAGAGAGAGAGAGAGAAATGTGTGGGTTCCACCCTTACAGTTTGGTCTCATTTCTTTCTTATCCTTAACTAGGAGAACTCATCCCTCAAAAATAATAATATGAGAGAAGAGAGAGCCAGAGAGGCAATAGTACGTATTAGGGTCCGTTTGGATACCGCTGAAACTGAAAACTGAAAACTGAAAATTGAAAAACATTGTAGCAGAATAATTTTTAAATGTGTAAATAGTATAGTGGAACCCATTTTTAATGAAAAAGTTGCTGAAAAGTGGTATTTTGTGGGTCCATAAACAGTAAAAAAGAGAGAAAAAAGTCAAAAGTTGCGGCTACTGTTCATGAACAGTAGCTGCACAGTACCGCACAGTGCCCATTTGGGGGCTGAAACGCGCATCAGGGGGAAAAAAAAAAAAAAAAAAAGAAAAGAAGTGGAAGACGCGGAACGTGGACGCACAGACGCTATCCAAATTAAATTATCAAATGGGGTAGCGTAGGTCTGGGATAATTGGGATTGTTCAAAAAAGGCACCGACGTAGAGCCACGTGATTGGGTTCTCTAATTAGAATGAGCCGACTTTTTTTTTTTTTTTTTTTTTTTTTTATATGAATGAGCCGACTTATGAGTTCCATATTAGAAGACTCTGATAGCACTTGATTTCTTCTTCTGAGTTTATGATTTCGTTTAGTGTTAATTAATTGGTTAATCTTATCAATTGTTTCTAATAGGCTAATTAAGTTTGGATATATGGATCTTGCTGCAAGGGTTATGGAACATATTTTTCTTTTTTCTTTTTGATGAATATGGAACATATTTTTCAGTTTCTCGGGATCCAAATGTTATACTAATAAAACTTAGAACGCACAAGTTTCTCATATACACAAATTCTTCAGAGCTATTTGTTACACATTTTTTTTTTTTTTTGAGAAGACACAAATTCCTCTTTATATGGCATGATAACAGCTGAATAATACCAACACAAATTTGTCATCATAATGTAACAATAATAGCCCACAAAGCTCGTGAGTTACAACTTCTATGATATATATATATATATATATATTTTTTTTTTTTTTGAATGAAAAAAAAAAAAATAATTTAGATATCATATGCATAACCAAATTACAATAATTTAGAACATGGTGGTCTTCTCCCCAGCAGTTTCACCAATATATAGTATTTCAAGCAAAGGAAATAATAAAGCACTTTTAACATAATTACTCTTGAGTAGTGGTTTTAATTGTATGTTTACAATTGATTTTAGTGCAAACACAAACACATTATTATCTAGATTCTGAATAGGTAAGTCCCCAGGTGTGAAAGGGGAAAAATTAAGGAGAGAGAGAGAGAGAGAGGGGGTTTATTTTTCTTTATCAGGAGAGAGAGAGAGAGAGAGAGAGAGAGAGAGATTTTATTGTTCTTTATTACCTAGGTAGGAATGATAGAGAGTGAGACAGGAAGGAGAGAGTTTTTGTTTCTCTATAATATCTAGGTAGGAATGAGAGAAAGAAGAGGGGATAGTGGGGTAGCGTGAAATGTGGGGTACGTCCTTAAAATAGCAGAATGTGGCACTGATGGATTAGAGACATTGGACTTATGATAGATATGAGTTAAACTTATGGCAATGAAGAATACGATTTTCATAAAAAAAACAAAAAAAAAAAAAAAAAAAAAAAAAAAAGAGGTTATCCTTAACTTGATCTTAAGAAAATTTCAACAATAGATCAAGGTAAGCATTATAATTAATTTGGGTAATTGTGAAATCATATTAATTTGAGATCCTAGAATTTACATGATGGTTGTTTATAATCTAACAACATAAAAAAAATATTTACAATCCACACTTAGTGTGTGTTTGGCACCCGCTTAAAAAACCAGCTTATTTAACCATTCAGTTTATTTTTGCTACTATTCACGGCTCCACTGTACTTTTTGATACAATTTCATAAAAATCAACTATTTGCTAGTCATTCATGTCTTTCAAGTCTTACAAAAATTGTTTGCAAGTCATCTTTTTTTTTTTATGAACTATTTGCTAGTCATTCATGAGAGTGATATATGTAAAGTTGTAATTTACAACTATTTTGTGTTGACTTTAATTCCGTGCCACATTTGATTGTAATTTCCTCAATCATATTTCCCTGTGTTTATGTAGTTTTTAATTGTAAAGGTTGAGTGTGAGAGAGTGTGAAGACTCAAACTTAAAATGATGAAGCAGTGGATTTAGCGAGTGTCTCGCGAGAAGCTATCCCAAGAAAGAGCACGTGTAGAGCACATTACTAGAAGATGAAGAGTCATGCTAGCCAGAAGGATTTCGCGAGTATCTTGCGGGTAAGGCATTCCCGCGAAACATTCTGCTTGGCAAAATGTCATGTTTTGTTTTACCAAGTCTTTACCCACACTATGTATACCCTTATTACCTACATATTGTAAGAAGTGCTTTTCAGAGAGAAAACCCTAGAAAATACACTTGAGAGTTAGAGATTGTTATACTCACAATCATTTACACATTTCCTTGTGGTTTTCCTCTACTCCTACCTCTTCATCTCTAAATTTATGAGAGGTTGATAGCCCAAACACTTACCACATCCAATCTGAGTGTCAAGTGATATTTTGGTACTGTTGGGAAGCATTGGAAGGAGCAATTCATTAGAGGATGCAATCGGGCTGAATTGCTTGATACGAAAAAGGTAGAAAAGACAAGGCCAGTTGGTAGCAGGAGCTTAGAGGGCTCAAGTACGTTGGGTAGACTAGGATTGAAGGGTCTTTTGTTATTCGTGTACTCCAACTTTATTCTCTAGTGGATTGATTTATCGTTTGGAGAGCAGCAGAAAGGTTTTTTATCGAGTTCTTCAGTTTCCTCTTTGATAATACGTCTCAGTATTATCTTGTGTTTGCATCTCTCTTCTCTACTCTTTAAGCTTATCTTTTATTGTTGATATTGGATGAATATGGCTTAAGGTAGTTTTATCAGTTGTTTGTGCTCATTTACTCTTATTCCACAATTAATTTAAGTTAGAGTAAAAGCAATCTAGCCGTAATTTGTATTGGGGGTTTGAACAAGCTCTTGTGTTTTCACACAAATCTGAGCTTTCAATTTATAATGTTTTTGTACACCTAAAAACCAAAACAAGTCTGCATTCTGTACACCTAAAAACCTTAAATGGAAAAAATGAAAAGAAAAGAAACGAAGAATGTACTTGTCCAGCTTTAAAAAAAAAAAATTGTATTTAGAAATTTGAAGTGAGATCTGCCGAAGAAAAGCACTAGTAATGGTAAAGACATAGAGAAGTTATGAAGTATGAATAAGGAAGAAGGCAAAAAATAAAGTGATAAAAAGTTTAGTTGAACTGATGAAGATGTGATAAAATTCATAGATATCGAGGAGACAGAAGACGTGTGTGGTTAAGAAAAAACAAGAGTAAAAAAATTTCAAAATGAGAAGAAAGTAATATATGTGTGATAAGGAAAATTAATAATAAAAAATAATAAAAGGTTGGAAGTTGGAAATTGAGTTGTCTTGAGTGTGCTTAGCTGAAGAAACCAAGCCATTGCCCAGCGTTATTTCAATTTTTGCTTTTTTTTTTTTTTTTTTTGAAGGTATTGATTTTGGCTTTCTGTTGCATTAAGCCATTAACAGAATTAATTAGTATTTTAGTTAAAATAATAGTAGTTTAGGACTTTAAGTCAGTTGGATTAGATTATTTTTAATATATATTTTTTTTATAAATATAAGAAAATTTTAATTTTAATTTTTATAAAAGTAATAGGATATGAAATTATATATGTAGGGGTAAAAGGCCCAATACCAGATAATGGGCCGTGGGCCTGTCCGAGGAGATCCCTCCATCCGAGGATACCCCGTCATAAGGGAAGTAGCTAGCCTAACCCCCCTCTGTCATATAAACTACATGAAGGAGAAAAAAGGACTTGTTCGAGAAGAACTTACTGCTCGGATCATTAAAGAAACGACCCCGACGAATGTTCTAGCGCCGGCCCTGATATTGCAAAGGACTCCCCTGATGCTTATAGAACATAAGGAGCAGGTGGCAACAAAAAGATATTTTATAGAAGGCTACTGCAACTGCATTTATGATCCTGCAGCTAACATCATGGCCGCATTAATGAGGAATAGACGTCTGAACAGTGACCCTGACGGGACAAGTATCCAAAGGGAACCACCCACTGGCACGTGAGGGGGATTGGCCTATAAAAAGAGCTGGGAGCAAGGGAAGAGGGGGGCAAGACTTTTTCGGGAGAAACTAAGGAGAAGAGAACAGAAAGAGAATAAGGAATCAAAAGAAATCTTTAAGAAGTAACAAAGAATCACTCCTCGGACATAGCCGAGCAGAGCCTAGCACCCCCCCCCCCCCCCCACACTTCGTCTTCATCGGATTGGTCATCACCATATTTGGGCCAGAAGCAAGTCCATTCTCAACCTTGTTAGTTCAGCCCGCTCTCTTACAAATTCATTGTGAGGGTGCTTTTTGCTTATTGGGCCAGAGTCCACCTCTCCTGTAGGCCCCATCTGTAATTTGTGCTCTTACAATTGGCGCCGTCTGTGGGAACTAACAGTGACGTTGGCGAGTTGAAGGCTTGAGCTATGGTGGGATCAAGTCCTAACAGGGCGGGGTCAGACGATTCTCAGCTTCTTGATCACTTTTCGCGACTTGAGCGTGAAAGAGACCGCGAAGGAAGTGTGCATACAAACCACACTGGAAAGAGCCAACATCGGGAAAAAGGTAAAGAATCCCGCAAAGAAACAACAAAGAGCCTGCAACGTGAGATTGACAGTCTGAAAAGGAAACTACGCCATGCACGGAGGAGGCGCAGTCCATCTAGCAGTCCGTCCATCACGGATGACTCCATGACGACGCTTTGGTCATCACCCTTAGAATAGGGGGGTATGATGTGAAGAGGGTAATGGTTGATCAAGGGAGTGGGGCTGAGATCATGTATCCGGACCTGTACAAAGGACTGGGCCTACGGCCTGAAGACCTTACAGCGTATGACTCGCCCCTGGTCAGCTTCGACGGAAAGACCGTCATCCCCAAAGGCCAGATCAGGTTGCCCGTGCAAGCGGGATCCGAAGTGGTCGAGGTGGACTTCATTGTTGTGGATGCGTACTCTCCTTACACGACGATCCTGGCTAGACCGTGGCTCCACGCCCTGGGGGCAGTTTCATCAACCTTGCACCTGAAGGTTAAGTTCCCATCCGAAGGACGAGTGGAGGAGATCGTGGGAAGCCAACCAATGGCAAGGCAGTGCCTCATAGCCGCCATTTCACACCGACCTAATGCCGAGCCAGCAACAACCTCGGCTGGAGACTTATAGCAATCACAGATCCCGGGTCCACCAGACACCGTGGGGCCAAATGAGGAGAAGTGTGAGAAGTTAGAAAAGGTTGCCATCGAGGGAGACCCAGAGAGATTCTTCCAAGTTGGGGCACAGTTGCCCCCTCGGGAAAAAAAAAACTGCTGGCATTCCTCCTGGAGAACATCGATGTGTTTGCCTGGAACTCTTACGAGGCCCCGGGGGTGGAACTCTGCCATCATCTGAACGTTAGCTCATCTGCTCTTCCCAAAAAACAGCCACCTCGGCGCTCGTCTAGAGAGCATTCCGACGCTGTCAGGGATGAGGTGAACAAGCTCAAGCAGGCAGGGGCTATTAAGGAGGTCTTTTACCCAGAATGGCTAGCTAACACCGTGGTAGTGAAGAAGAAGAACGGAATGTGGCGCGTATGCGTGGACTTTACAGATTTGAACAAAGCCTGTCCGAAAGATCCCTTCCCCATGCCTCGGATTGATCAACTGGTAGACGCAACTGTAGGGCATCCTCGAATGAGTTTCTTGGACGCCTTCCAAGGGTACCACCAAATCCCATTAGCACAGGAGGATCAAGAGAAAACAGCCTTCGTGACGCCCATCGGAAACTATCATTATAAGGTTATGCCATTTGGCCTGAAGAACGCAGGCTCCACCTATCAGAGGATGATGACGAAAATGTTCGAGCCACAGCTGGGGAAATGCATTGAGATCTACATTGACGACATGGTGGTCAAGAGCAAGTTGGAGTCCGACCACGTCGGCGACCTCGGAAACGTCTTCGAAATCTTAAGGAAGCACAAGTTGCGACTTAATGCTTCGAAGTGCTCTTTCGGCGTCGGATCAGGAAAATTTCTGGGCTACATGGTCACCCACCGCGGGATTGAGGTCAACCCCGACCAGATAAAGGCGATCAACAACTTGCAACCTCCCTGGAACCCAAAAGAGGTCCAGAAGTTGACTGGGATGACCACAGCTCTCAACCGGTTCATATCCAGGTCGGCTGAAAGGCTTCGGCCCTTCTTCCAGCTATTGGGCAAGTGGAAAGGGTTCGAATGGAATGAAGAGTGTGTTCTGGCTTTCCAACAGCTAAAAGAATACCTATCTCGGCCCCCCATCATGTCCAGTCCCACGAAGGATGAAGTCTTGTTCGCCTACATCGCAGTATCCACCCACGCTGTGAGCCTGGTACTTATTCGGGTCGACAACGGCGTACAGAAGCCCGTCTATTATGTGAGTAAATCCCTTCACGAGGCCGAGGTCCGTTACCTGCCACTTGAGAAGGCCATCTACGCAGTGGTTCATGCTACTCGCAAGCTTCCCCACTACTTCCAATCGCACACCGTTGTGGTCCTTAACCAACTCCCTCTTAGATCACTGCTCCATAGTGCGGACTACACAGGGAAGATTGCGAAATGGGGGACAATCCTTGGGGCTTTTGACATAAAATATATGCCACGTACCTCGGTCAAAGGGCAGATACTAGCTGATCTGATCGCCGAGTTCGCTGAGCCCGCATTTGAAGAAACTTCCGAGGAGTCGCATAGTGAGGGGAAATCAGTTGGCTTGATATCCATCCAGGAAACCCCCCACTGGAAGTTGTACACTGACGGAGCGGCCAATCAAAGGGGCTCCGGGATGGGGCTGGTCCTGATATCTCCAGAGAAGGTTGTTATAGAGAAATCCCTAAGGCTGAACTTCTCGGCTACCAATAATGAAGCCGAGTACGAGGCCCTACTGGCTGGAATGAACATGGTTTGGAAAATGGGTGGAAACGCCCTGGAGGCATTCTCGGACTCATTTCTGGTGGTCGGACAAGTCAAAGGAGAACTCGAGGCACGCGACAAAAGGATGCAGAAGTATCTAAGGCAGGTGAAGTGCCTGCAGTCACAGTTCAAATCATTCAGTCTGCAACACATCCCTCGGAGCGGGAACACCCATGCGGATTCCCTAGCTACCCTCGCAACCTCCTCGGCCCAAGGACTTCCTCGGCTCGTCTTGGTCGAGGACGTACAAAGGCATACCGAAGAGGTAAAGGGACCCGTCATCTGTCAGGTCAGAGCAGGACCAAGCTGGATGGACCCTATGGTAGCATACCTCAAAGATAACATTCTACCACCGGACAAGACCGAAGCAGAAAAGTTGCAGAGGAAGGCTCCTCGATTCTGGCTATCAGGAGACAGCAGGCTGTACAAACGCTCTTTCTCCGGTCCCTACTTACTGTGTGTACACCCGGAAGCAACGGGGTTGCTCCTTGAAGAACTACACGAAGGGATTTGCGAGAGCCACACAGGAGGCAGATCCCTAGCTCACAGAGCTCTAACTCAGGGGTACTGGTGGCTGAACATGCAGAGGGAATCGCAGGAATTCGTAAAGAAGTGTGACCAATGTCAAAGGTTTGCGCCAAATATACACCAGCCAGGGGGAGTTCTAAATCCTCTGTCCAGCCCATGGCCTTTCGCCCAATGAGGCTTAGACATCGTGGGTCCCTTCCCTAAGGCGGCAGGGAACAAAAGATACCTGGTCGTCGGCACTGACTACTTCACCAAGTGGGTTGAAGCCGAGCCCCTGGCCAACATCAGAGATGTGGATGTCCGGAAATTTGTGTGGAAGAACATAATAATTCGGTTCGGAGTGCCACACACGCTCATCTCGGATAATGGCCTGCAGTTTGACAGTAAAGCATTCAGAAGGTTCTGCTGCGAATTGGGCATTACAAACAGGTACTCCACCCCCGCATACCCGCAAGGGAACGGACAAGCTGAAGCAGTTAACAAATTCATAGTGGGTGGCCTCAAGAAGAGGTTGGACGACGCCAAAGGAAAATGGGTGGAAGAATTGCACCACGTCCTCTGGACTTACAGGACAACCCCCTGGAGATCGACAGGGGAAACTCCTTTTGCAATGACGTACGGTGCCGAAGCTGTCATCCCCATAGAAACAGGATTCCCCACTCTTAGAACCAGCTCTTTCTCCTCGGCTGACAATGACAAGCTGCTAAAGGACAATCTAGACCTAGTCGCCGAGCGCAGAGAAAATGCTGCGGTCCAGCTAGCCTCTTATCAGCAAAAACTCAAGCGGGGCTATGATGCCAATGTCAAGTTAAGACCACTTGCACCAGGAGATTTGGTCTTACGAAGAGTTGTGGGCATGGCGAAAAACCCGGCCTGGGAGAAGCTGGGACCTAACTGGGAAGGCCCCTATCGGATCCTGTCAGTAGCTGGAATAGGAGCTTTTTACTTAGAAGATCTGGATGAAAGAGCTGTACCACGTCCGTGGAATGTAAATAACCTGAAAAGGTATTACTATTAATGAACATGTCCATTTTCACATCTATTTATACTATATTGCTTGTTGCCTAAGTGTTAAACAGAACCTTGGTCAGGCTTGGTCCCTCGAACCACCTACCTTGGGTAAATTAACGCCTCTAAGTGTTAAACAGAACCTTGGTCAGGCCTGGTCCCTCGTACCACCTACCTTGGGTAAATTAATACCCCTAAGTGTTAAACAGAACCTTGGACAGGCCTGGTCCCTCGGACCACCTACCTTGGGTAAATTAACACCCCTAAGTGTTAAACAGAACCTTGGTCAGGCCTGGTCCCTCGGACCACCTACCTTGGTAAATTAACACCCCTAAGTGTTAAACAGAACCTTGGACAGGCCTGATCCCTCGGACCACCTACCTTGGGTAAATTAACACCCCTAAGTGTTAAACAGAACCTTGGACAGGCCTGGTCCCTCGGACCACCTACCTTGGGTAAATTAACACCCTTAAGTGTTAAACAGAACCTTGGTCAGGCCTGGTCCCTCGGACCACTTACCTTGGGTAAATTAACACCCCTAAGTGTTAGACAGAACCTTGGTCAGGCTTGGTCCCTCAGACCACCTACCTTGGGTAAATTAACACCCCTAAGTGTTAAACAGAACCTTGGTCAGGCCTGGTCCCTCGGACCACCTACCTTGAGTAAATTAACACCCCTAAGTGTTAAACAGAACCTTGGACAGGCCTGGTCCCTCGGACCACCTACCTTGGGTAAATTAACACCCCTAAGTGTTAAACAGAACCTTGGTCAGGCCTGGTCTCTCGGACCACCTACCTTGGGTAAATTAACGCCCCTAAGTGTTAAACAGAACCTTGGTCAGGCCTGGTCCCTCGGACCACCTACCTTGGGTAAATTAACACCCCTAAGTGTTAGACAGAACTTTGGTCAGGCCTGGTCCCTCGGACCACCTACCTTTGGGTAAATTAACACCCCTAAGTACCTAACATATTGTCAGTCGTGCCCGACTCTTCGGACTTTACATTCTATCAGACAAAATACACTCCTACCATGTTCTAAACATTGGTTAAGCTCCTTTCATTCACCAATCTCGTTTGCTAACGGATTCAGTTTTTGGCCGTGGTGGCCTCAA
Organism: Lithocarpus polystachyus; assembly: GCA_033629205.1. Lineage (NCBI taxonomy): Eukaryota > Viridiplantae > Streptophyta > Magnoliopsida > Fagales > Fagaceae > Lithocarpus > Lithocarpus polystachyus. Next base: position 106,078,653 of record CM066163.1, on the reverse strand, counting down.
TGGGCTCAGTTCATCTATTAGTTTTATTGTTCAGGTTCGACGTGATTACAATCTAAATAGTAATACAATGCAACAGTTCATACAATCTGAATAGTAATAGAAGGAAATCAAACTCTGAGTAAAGTGAAATGATAACGCTTTCATTAATTAAAATTCGTTACAAAACGCATTACAAAATATTTCATTACAAAATGCTCTAAGGCAACATTAAACTCAAACTTCAATAACTGGAGGGGGGGTGCTATCCTTCTCGGCCGGTTCTGTCTCCCCTGACGCCGCCTTGGCCTCTACAAGGGCAGCTTAGCTGGTAACTTCGGCCTGAGAAGGAACCGTTGTGTCTGCGTCCTTACCTCCGACCACCACCGCCGGATCCACCTGAGCTTGGCCCTCGGCGTCACTAGCTGCGAGATCCTGAGCGGATGGTGCCACGGTCTGAGAAGGCGGAGGCGAGGAAGGAGTTGAGGCATCCCAAAGATGGGGGTGTAGACACATCCTCTCGGGAAGCCTCAAGTCGGAGGTGGTCGAGACTCCCGCTAAGTTTAAGGTCTCTTCCCAGGTGTATTTACAGTAGTCTCGGCACACCTCCGCCAGTTCATCCGCCAACCTCACCTCTGTCTCCTCAATACCTCGGAGGTATGAGGCTTCCTTCTCAGCCGAGGCTGACAGCTCGGCTGCCCTAGCGGCTTCTTTGGCCTTCTCTAGCTCGGCCTTTAGCTCCAAGACTAGCTGCCGTTGAGTCGCCAGTTCCAGCTCGGTCGTATACAGCTTCTTGCGCTAATCTTCCGCCTAGTCCTCGGCGCTCTTCAGCCCAGCCTCTGCGCTCCGCCGGTCCCTCTCCTCATTTGCTAGCTTCTTAGCCAGCTCTTGCTTTTCATGCATGGCAACCCCCAGGCTCTTCTCGGCAGTAATCCGGGCCTGAATCTCATCCCTGGCCTTATTGCGGGAGTCCCTGACCCAGTCCTCGGCTACGAAGACCTGCTGGGTTACCTGCAAATAGAATAAGAAGATGAAGTTAGCCTGTGAATGACAACTTCTAGAAAACTGAGTTCAAGTTTGGATATTTACCATGGCTAAGTCCCTTTTTAGAGACATGAACAGGTCGGCCTGCCTCCAGGACTTTACCTCGTCCATATCCCGAGGCAAAAGAAGCGGGCGTTCTAGTGCCTCGGCGATGTACGCCGAGTGGCCCTTCTGGAACTCCCTGATAGAGGCGTCTGTAGGAATGGGAGCTCCGTCCAGGTCCAATCTCGGCGCCCAGACGGCCTGTTGGCGGCTGTCCCTGGCATGGGTGCTAGCCCTGTCTTCCGGAGGGGAAACCCTTCGGCCATCCCTCCCATCTTTTTGATGTTTTGGCCCCTTTTGATGAGGTGGGGGCACTTCCCCTTCCTCGATGTCCTGGTCTACTAGCTTCCTCTTCTTCTTTAGATCAGCCATGGGTAGAAGGCCGGTCCCGAACGCAAGTGCATGAGGAGGAGGGGGAGGAAGCTTGTCTGTTGTGACCGGCTTGGGTGCACCCTTAGAAGTTGCACCCTTATTCTTGCCCGCCAAGAGGTCCCTTAAACTCGGCCTCGGGATGAGCGACATTTCTTCTTCTTCTTCTTCTTCTTCTTCTTCTTCTTCTCCTCCTCCTCCTAGCCCCTCGGGTTGCGCCGCTTCTCGGGGTTGGGTCTGCACTTCTTCCCCTTCCTCAAAATGGAAATGGTCTATCTCCTCCTCCAAAGACAGACGGGATGAGGGAGATTCTTCCCTTTGAGTTGAAGGCAGAGGAAGAGCTTGCTGAGGCGACCGCTCTACCGGAGGGAGGTCTCTCTTCGCTAAGAAGTCGGGTCGAGACACGTCAATCCTGTTTATCCTACTATCCCTGTGTCGGATCGCGTTCCTGACCTCTTGGAAGCTCGTGGACAACGGGTAAAGTCCAGGATCAGATGAACGGCACGCAGTTGACCGTCCGAATGCACGAATATCTCGGATCGCAGCAACGTATTCAGTGCAGGCACGTTCACCAAACTTAGCCTCGGACCAACGCGCTTCCTGTCTGTAAACACAATTGAGGAGTGCAGGATTAGTTATCTCTTCTAGGATATTAACCCAGTTTTTTACAGAGAAAAGTTAAAAAAAATAATACAAAGTGAATCCTATAGTGTTTCATCCTATTCCTAGAGCACCCCACCTGGCTCCCCCTCCTTGGTCGGACAATGCTGGCCGTCGTGCCACGCCCTAGAGACGATGACGAAGTCGTCCTTCATGCCCTTGTTGGACTTAGGAAGACACGACAGCATTTTCACTACTGGGGACCTAGACTTCAGGTAACACCCCCCGTCGGCCAAGGAGTGGCACTCGTACATGTGTACGACGTCGTGCCACGTAAGTTGCAGGCCCATTATTTGGTTGAGGGCATCAACACTACCTAGAACCCTAAACATATTGGTCGTGCACTGATGCGGGCACAACCTATGGTTCCTAAGGTAATCCCTTGTCACGCTACCCATTGGAATGGTCATCCCTCCCTCCAGAAAGGCAATCACGGGGATGACCACTTCGCCGGTTCGCCTATCGGTCAGAATGTTCTCTGGTGGGCAATATCGGAGATTTACCCCCTCAGGGATATGGTATTTGGCCTTGAAAAGCTCTACGGCTGTAGGCGAATCGACAAGGCTCTTAAATCTACCCATGTGGCTGTATAAAAGAATGCTAGAGGGGTTTCTTAAGGCAAAGAAAGGAACGGATAGAAGACCGAGATGCTCGGCCGAGGAGGTGAAAACGAGCGGACTAAATACTTACGAAGATGGTTGATATTTCTGGTTCGGATGTCTCCCAAACACCTAAGAATTTTTGAAAGAAAGGTCCTCGGACTGCCTATAAGGAAGGAACATATGTTCGCAAGATCGCCTTAGAATATGTGAGTACTTGAACAAATGCAAAGTAAAGAAAACTGCCTCCCCACAGCCTTTTTATACAGCAAGAGAAAGTGAGAGGGCTGTATCCCGCTCAAAATTTCACGAAGAAACCCTGACTACACGATCTGCATCTCATCGTTGATGAAGGAGACAGAGCGCCACCCAGAGCAATAAATGACGCGCCACAATTTCCGAAGCGTCGTCAGAAGTGGAGAACATTGCACGGGAAAGCCTCCACGTGGACAAGCAGAAGAGTTTAAATGGGTCTTACCCCTAGAGAAATCAAAATCCCACCTCTCTCCTCGGATAAGAGGGAAAGCAGGGATTTTGAGGGGCTATTGTAGGGGTAAAAGGCCCAATACCAGATAATGGGCCGTGGGCCTGTCCGAGGAGATCCCTCCATCCGAGGATACCCCGTCATAAGGGAAGTAGCTAGCCTAACCCCCCTCTGTCATATAAACTACATGAAGGAGAAAAAAGGACTTGTCCGAGAAGAACTTACTGCTCAGATCATCAAAGAAACGAACCCGACGAATGTTCCAGCGCCGGCCCTGATATTGCAAAGGACTCCCCTGATGCTTATAGAACATAAGGAGCAGGTGGCAACAGGAAGATATTTTATAGAAGGCTACTGCAACTGCATTTATGATCCTACAGCTAACATCATGGCCGCATTAATGAGGAATAGACGTCTGAACAGTGACCCTGACGGGACAAGTATCCAAAGGGAACCACCCACTGGCACGTGAGGGGGATTGGCTTATAAAAAGAGCTGGGAGCAAGGGAAGAGGGGGGCAAGACTTTTTCGGGAGAAACTAAGGAGAAGAGAACAGAAAGAGAATAAGGAATCAAAAGAAATCTTTAAGAAGTAACAAAGAATCACTCCTCGGACATAGCCGAGCAGAGCCTAGCACCCCCCCCCCCCACACTTCGTCTTCATCGGATTGGTCATCACCATATTTGGGCCAGAAGCAAGTCCATTCTCAACCTTGTTAGTTCAGCCCGTTCTCTTACAAATTCATTGTGAGGGTGCTTTTTGCTTATTGGGCCAGAGTCCACCTCTCCTGTAGGCCCCATCTGTAATTTGTGCTCTTACAATATATATATATATATATATATATATTTGGGAACCCGAAACAACCTAAATCAGTACAGTATTCATAACATTAATATTTTCTTTCTTGCTTTGTCTTCTACCGTGATACGTAAGACTACGTGTTATACACATTATTTGATATACACTTTATGCCACTTTGTCTGCTACCATTAAAATATTTGACATTTTATTTCTTTTGTGAAAGTTTCTTGTTCATATATTTAATTATATGTTAAAATATAAAAAATATTTAATTTACAGTTTAAAAGAATGCAAAAGCATATTGTGAAATGTCCAAATTTTATAATGAATAGAAAATGTGCCTATAATTTCTTTGACTAGGACTCCGACTAATAAAAAGGTCCATAATTTTTTTCAGAATATATGCGGAAACTAGCCTTGATTCATGCTTCATGCTATTATTTGTGCTACATTATTCATTGAAGGCAAAGATTGAAAAGACGTGTTCCCCACATTCCTACACAATCAACCATAGAAAGACAATTAGTTCGTGATGAAATAATGCATCAACTTAGATCTAGTAAAAAATGTTATGATGTAATGCGCATGGGTCCACAAGCTTTTCAAGGTTTGTGTGAAATTTTGCGAAGAGACAATGATCTTCAAGACACACAATGTGCCACGGTTGAAGGGCAAGCTACCAAGTTTCTTCACACTCTATCAGATAATGTGAAGACTTATACAATGTCCTTTTTTTGTTGTTCCGGTGAGACCAGTAGTTGCCATTTTCATAATGTGTTAAGATTAGGTGATCATAGGTAGTAGAGTTAAAGGAACTTTTACCTCTAAGGCATATGATGACATAGTGAAAGAATTGGTTGAAAAATTTCACACAAAGATTAACAAGGATAATGTGAAAAATAGACAAAAGACACTGAAAAAGAATTTTCACGAATCCTATGACATATTTATAGATGGATTGAGTGGTTTTGGATGGAATGATTCTTTAAATATATGGACAGCTAAACTAGAAGTTTGGGAGCCATTCATAGCGGTAATTACCATTTTTTGTGAGTTTAATTTTGTATTACATAATTATATCTGTTGTATAACCATTTTTCTTGGTTTGTAATAGTATAAACTTGCGGCCAAGAAGTGGATGACAACACCTATGCATAACTACTCTAAGATAGCACAACTTTGGGCTAAAAATAGAGCAAAAGGTGATCATGCTGAAACTGTAAAGGAGAAACGTGCTAGGTATGTTGCATCGACCGCTATTGATGAGATTGATAATTTGATATCTCAAAATGAAATTTCTTTAGAGAACTTTGAAGTGGAAGATGATCAGAGGTCACCAGAAATTAATGTTGCACGTTCTCGAGTGTCATCACAAGATGCAATATCTTCTAAAAGCAAGAAAAGACGACTAGTAGAAGATAATGAACTTGGAAATGTAATTTTCCAGTCATTTGATGATGTATCAATGGCAATTGATATGGCGACTGAGGTTGTGGCAAAGTGCTTTTTAAAGTTATATGGAGCAGAAGTTCACGCAAATTTGGGCATATTGGACTTGGATCCAATATCAAAGACTGAGGCCTACATATTTTTGATGGAAAATCCAACATATAAAGAGATGTTCTTTGGTTGCCCAGATCATGAGCGCAAATGTGTTCTATTGACACTGATGTTTAGGCCTAAAAATTAAAAGTGTAGGATTTCTTGGTCAACTTTGGTTTTGGAATGGATTATATTATTTTTTTTTGTTTTGGCAATACTCATTACATGAGTCTTTTTAAAAAAAAAAAAAAAAGATATTCGTTTGCATTTTTAGACAATATTTATTTTGTTGAAAATAAATATGTGATGCGTGAATTGCTTTACAACATAGAAATATACATAACTTGTTTTATAACTACAATAAATTTTTCTTTTTCCATAGAATTATTCTTTATGTTCTTTAAAATGAGGTGTATAATAGTATTGTAATTATAAAATAATTCCATCCATTCCTTCCAGTGTCACTTCCAAACAATGTTACTTATTTTCCACTCCTTTCCATTTCTTTATTTTATAACATCCAAACAAGATTTTTAAATTCCATTCCATTCCATTCCTTACTAAATCCATTCCATTCCTTTAATGGTCATTCCATTCCCTTATAAACTCCCAAACGAACCCTAAAATACAGTTACAATAACCAATAAATATAAACACAGTAACAAAACTCAATAAGTTGGTAAAGTCCGTGGGTTCTAATTAACTCAACTAGTAAAGTCTCTGATGGTTGAATAAGAGACCTGGGGTTCAATCACTGCATACATCAAAAAATTAAGTGGTATTTTGGTTTGAGGTCTAATGGTAAAGAGTTATCATCAGTAGTGGACGTTATAGGTTGAAACTCTAATAATAATAATAATAATAATAATAATAATAATAATAATAATAATAATAATAATGTTATGGACATAAAAAAAATGCAACAACAAAAAGTTCGAGTTGAATTAAATTGTTAATAAAGTAATACTATGGATACAATAAAAATTAAAGTATTAAGAAAAATTCTTTTTGATAATATAATACTATGCACACAACAAAAATATTGCAATAACAAAAATTAGGGTTGAATTGAATTTTTATGGTAAAACTTCATGTATTTATGTGTGTGTTTTTGGGTAAACTATGTATTTGATCCCTATCCTGGACACCATATTTTAATTTGGTCCATAATCTTTCAGAGCCATGTCAATTTAGTTTTTATCGTTATTTCTTGAATGAAAATTGCTAACATGACAAATAACCAAAAATAAATTTTTTTTTTTTTATTATCACATCAACAGAAGCAAATTTTTTGGTAGTTAACCACATCAACAATTTTCATCCAAAAGATAAGAACAATGACTAAATTAATATGTAGTTTACTCTCTCTTTTTTTTTGTGATATTAATATATATTAAAGTTATCTTTTAATTAGATTTTATAATTTAAATCTCTTAGAGCATTAACATTAACTAGTACAAAAATTTCTATCTCTTCTAGTATAAAAGCCTTCTTTTTTTAACATAATAACCTTAAAAAACATCTACATCAAGTTATCTACTATTTTACACTACATTTTATTTATATAAAGCACACACAATAATATAACTTTTAATCCAGGGATTAGTTGGGGTCATTCACTTGAAATAAAAACCTGAGACATTAATAATATAAAATTAGAACAATTTTAAAACCTAAGGTTAATAATAGACCTAAACGTGCATTGGCCAGGTTTCCAGTTTCAATTTGGGTCCCACTGGTGAAATTTTTATGTTTTTCCATGTCATGAAAGAGATAGAAGAGGTTTCCATATCATGCGCCCTACCGGTGAAACCTTCATGTTTCTTTTTTTTTTCTTTTTTCTTTTTTTGGTAAAGTGGAATTTCATTAAAAGAAGCTAGAGGCAAAAAGCCAAATCAGGGATAGCCCTGTTACAAAAAACACCCTCCTTGTCTGCACTAATAAGATCTAGCAGGTCCACAGGAGGATCCTGATACACACAAAAACAACAATCTTGGAACGCCCCTTTCCTAGCTAAGAAATCAGCACAATAATTCGCCTCACGATAGCAATGCCCAATCCGGACTTGGCCAAGTTGGGATATTAGTTGTCTACAATCCTCAACAATAGGCATAACAACCCGATTAGAATAAGAAGGATTGCTGATAACATCAACAACTGCTTTTGCATCTATTTGAATATCAACAGCTTGAAAATGCATGTTTATGATAGAGGTTAAGGCCATCGTGGAGAACCCAAAGCTCAGCTATAAAGCTTGTGGTGATTCCGATGCATCTAGAGAAACCTCCAAGCCAATCTCCAAGGTCATTCAAATACATGTTTTCTTTTCTTTACCCAAACACATGTTTTCAATTTTTAATTAATATTACACATTTTTTTACTCACACGCATTTCTAAAAAAATTAAAAACTGTTGTTTAAACACACATACCAAACAGGTAAGTTTCTGGTTTCAGAATAGTGATATTGTCGTATGTGTATTTTATTTAATGCTATTTTTTTGACCTTTAGATCTTTTGAAAATCTATGACTTAAAAAATGTACCAGGTGTAACTTGAACCCATCTCTTAAAAATAACTTTGTAAAAAAATAAAATAAAACTCTTAAAGGGTCCCATAGTGGGTTTCGTCCCACGTTACCAAGTAGTTTGATATTAGTTTCATAAGTTTCTAATTTAGAGTTACTTTCGAGGTGGGCATGGAATTTTTTATTTTTTTTATTTATTTTTTTTTACATTCATTTATTTTTGGGTTTGGTGCAAGACTGCTCAAATGTTTCTTGCCATATCATACGCTTGGAAGTCTTAGAAACTACTACCAATTTTACTATAAAAGATAACACAACATTAGTTTGTAAGGGAAAAAAATGTAGTACCAATTTTACAGTTCCTATAAAATTAAAGATTACAAAACATTAGTTTGTAAGGCAATCACATTTGTAGTATCCATGGAACCACACATGTTAAAAATGTTGGGCCCGGACAGCACCACAAATGTAAAAAAATGCTGGACCAAGACCAACCTAATCACGCGATCCCTTCTAGAACTGGAAGAAAATAGTCACAATCCTGAAATTATAGGTTCAGTACTGCAAAATAAGTAAATTTAGACGATTGCGAAACATATAGTTTTATCAATAATGCACTAATGCTACCCTACACAATTTTTTTTCATAACAAAATTCATAATTATTGAAGTGATTGATTGTGAGTAGTGGACACAATTGACACTCATAGACCACCACTTATAATTGACCATTTTAACAATTGTTGATTTTTTGTGAAAAAAAGTGTTTGTACTACAAGCATTTTTGAGTTTCACCTTTTAAGAGAGAGAGAGAGAGAGAGAGAGAGAGAGAGTTTTTGTCCTACAAGCATTTCTGAGTTTTACCGAGAGAGAGAGATGTAACCTCAAAACGCAAACCGATTGGTATCCCATAGTTTTGTTAGCTTATTTGCTAAATATGAGACAAAAAATTTAAAAAAAAATCTTATTTTTAAAAAAGTTAATTTTTGAGAATCTATATCTATATATTACTAAAAGCATTTCTGAGTTTTACCGAGAGAGAGAGAGAGAGAGATGTAACCTCAAAACGCAAACCGATTGGTATCCCATAGTTTTGTTAGCTTATTTGCTAAATATGAGACAAAAAATTAAAAAAAAAAATCTTATTTTTAAAAAAGTTAATTTTTGAGAATCTATATCTATATATTACTAAAAGCTAAAAAGTAGCATTTAATGCTACTGCTTTCACGTTGTGCCACATCAGCTGCCACGTCATTTAAAAATATATATATTTTTCCTTCAATTTTAAAATGGTTTTTTTTTACAATTTTGTGCCCTATAAATCCCAGCCCAATAAATCCAGCCCACTACTTATGTATTTATTTCCACTATCACCCTATAATCAATTTGTATAATTAATCCAGCCCACCTCTTATTTATTTAGTTCCACACTACGAAGTCCAACCCAGAGCCTTTTCAATTCAGCTTAAAGGAAAAAGAAATTAAAAATAAAAAACGTTGAAGCCGGTTTAAAGGAAGAAAAAGAAAAGAAAAGAGGGAAGCGTTCATGGTTTTGCGCTGGTTTAAAGGAAGAAAAAGAAAAAAGAAAAAAAGAGGGAAGCGTTCAGGGTTTTGCGTGACAAAACAGAAACATGAGGAGACAGTGAGTTTGAAGATTGTAACGTAGAGGGAAGCTTAAAGGGAGGAAAAAAATAAAAAATAAAAAACGCAGAAGCCTTCAGGTGAGAAAACAGAGTTTGAAAGCTACCCACCTTCCTGCTCTACCATTTCACAGTAACAGCTGCCTATCTGATTTCCTTCCTCCCTTTATTCCTTTCCACACGGTGTATAAATACTAACAGAACTTGCCTGCTTTGGTTGAGGTATTTGTACATCTCAATTTTTTTTTTTTTTTTTTTTTGTGGGTGCAAAACTTTTATGCTCTGTTTATATTAATATGAGACCCCTTTTTTCCATTTGTTTGTGTTTGTGTTTACTAAAAGTTGAAGCGTAGCGTCTAATGCTACTGCTGCTTTCACGTTGTGCCACATCAGCTGTCACGTCATTTTAAATATATATATATATATATATATATTTTTTTTTTTCCTTCAATTTTAAAATGGTTTTTTTTTACAATTTTGAGCCCTATAAATCCCAACCCAATAAATGCAGCCTACTACTTATGTATTTATTTCCACTATCACCCTATAATCAATTTGTATAATTACTTCAGCCTACCTCTTATTTATTTAGTTCCACATTATGAAGCCCAACCCAAAGCCTTTTCAATCCAGCTTAAAGGAAAAATCTATATCTATATCTATATTCTATATATTACTAAAAGCTGAAGCGTAGCATTTAATACTGCTACTTTCACGTTGTGTCACATCAGCTGTCACGTCATTTTAAAAAAATATATATTTTTCCTTCAATTTTAAAATGGTTCTTTACAATTTTGAGCCCTATAAATCCCAGCCCAATAAATGCAGCCCACTACTTATGTATTTATTTCCATTATCACCCTAAAATCAATTTGTATAATTAATCCAGCCCACCTCTTATTTATTTAGTTCCACACTATGAAGCCCAACCTAGAGCCTTTTCAATTCAGCTTAAAGGAAAAAGGAATTAAAAATAAAAAACATTCAAGCCGGTTTAAAGGAAGAAAAAAAAAAGAGGAAAAAAAAAAAAAAAAGAGGGAAGCGTTCAGGGTTTTGCGTCGATTTAAAGGAAGAAAAAAAGAAAAAGAAAAAAAGAGAGAAGCGTTCAGGGTTTTGCATGACAAAACAGAAACGTGAGCAGACAGTGAGTTTGGAGATTGTAACGTACAGGGAAGCTTAAAGAGAGGGAAAAAAAAAAAAAAAAAAAAACACAGAAGCCTTCAGGTGAGAAAACAGAGTTTGAAAGCTACCCACCTTCCTGCTTGTTAGTGTATAGCTTAGACTGGATTAGCCCATTGGGCTTGGCCTAGTATACTGTACTTATAGTTTACTCATATTACTTGTACAGCACACATACCTAGCCTATATAAGGCTCTTTATTGTACATTGTTATATACACATCAATATACAGATTATTCAGTCTTTCTTTCTCACTTTACATTCTTAACATGGTATCAGAGCCAATGCTTTGACTTTCTGGCACCTGTGGTCTTCTCCGGCATCTTTTCGTTGCCTTTGTCTTCGTCCAGTGCCCACTGTCAAAAGCAAGTTACCGCCGTCAGACCCATAGCACCAAAACTCTCGGATTCAGTCTTTCTATCCATCAGCCTGCCAAACTGAGAGCACAGATTGATAGATCGCATAATTCCGAGAAAAACCCAACCAGAATCGCCTGCATCCGACCTTGCACGAGCCTCCACGCGCCACCAGAAGAATTGATGTTGCAGTGACACACACCCATGCCCTCACACGCGCCACCGACCAAGCTTACGCTCCTTCACGCACGTCCACGCGCTCACGTGCCTTTCATTGCGCTTCGCCACGTTAGCCCTAGTGACGTCAGCTGACCGTTGACCGCCGCCGTTGACCAAGGTCAAAATTTTTCAAATTAGCTTGTCTTGCTCAGTTTTTCGCGTAGATTCCGATTTTGGGCTCCGTTTCTTCATTTGAGGTCTCTAAATCCCACTTTTTGGTCATTTTCTTCATTATGGCTCAATAAAATGATCGAGATATCATACGTCCTATCACCATTATGTTGGATGGTCCTGCTAGCTATCATGCATGGTCTCAGAATATGACTGTCTTTCTCAAGGGTCGTAAATTGTGGAGATATGTGACTAGTTCAATTCCTAAGCCAGTTCCAAAACCTAAGTCCACAGCCACAGCTACCGAAGATGCCTCCAAGACTATTGTTGTTACAACGAATGATTATGAAGAACGCTTAGAGGAATGGGAGAGTATTCAGAGTAAGATCTTGTCTTGGTTTATCAATACCTCTATTCCCTTCATTCATAATCTTCTTCCTCGTCTTGAGATTGTTGAGGCTGCTTGGAAATTTCTGGCTGATCGCTACAATTGTACTAATGACTTAAGTTTGGAATTCCACATTGAGTCAAAGCTTTATCAAATGCGCCAAGAGACAGGTCAGTCTATTTCTGATTTTTATTCTTAAACTTGTACTATATGGGAACAACTCTCTGCTGCAGATCCTCCACTAGTGTGTTCTAAGGACATTGAGCTCTTTGCCAAATATTGGGTTCGCTGTAAATTTATGCACTTCATGATGGGCTTACGTGAGGATTTTGTGCCTACTAGGGCTTCTTTGCTTAGCCGGTCTCCTACTCCTTCTCTTGATGCTGCAGTCAAGGAGCTCATTTCTGAGGAGAACCGTCGACCTACTCATCACATGTCACCATCTGATCATGTATTGGCTACACCATCTCTACAGCCTCCCATTGCTGCATTCACTGCTCCTCCACGAATAAACTCTGGGTGTCCCACCTCTCAATCCTCCAGAGGTACACGCTGCGAGTTTTGTCGTGCCAAAGGCCATGACATCTCAGTTTGTCACAAACTGCAGAAATTTATGCAAGAGTAGAATAAAGCTTCTCTTCCTCGGGCTGCTGCTGTATGTCCTTCAGATCCATCGGTTCCTACAGGTCCATCTTTGGCCTCCTCACTTACTACGGCTAATATTGAGGCAGTAGTTCAACAGGTTTTATCCCGCACTTCCACTGCCTTTTCTCTCACCTCAGGTAAACAACCTTGGTTTTTTGATACTGCATGTTGTAACCATATGATTCCTGATGAATCCCAATTTTTTGATAAGGCACCCTTAGAACATCCAATCACCATTTACACTGCTGATGGAACTCCTATGCTTGTTAGTTATAAAGGAACAATCTCTTCTCCATGTTTATCCCTTAATGATAATTTTCATATTCCAAAGCTATCCCTCAATTTGCTTTCTGTTGGTCAACTTTGTGAATTAGGCATAGATCTTCTTTTTACTAATCATGGTGTGGATGTGCAAGATCCCTGGACGGGTCAAGTGCTTGGGACAGGCCGTAAGGTTGGTCACATGTTTGAGGTTCATGACTTGAAGATTCCTTCACAAGTTGTTTCTGCCGCTGCTACCGTTGTCACCCCCTCACCTGATCTATGGCATGCTCGTCTTGGTCATCCATCCATATCTCGTTTTCAGTTGTTAGCTTCTCAAGGTCATTTAGGTTCAGTTCAGTTTCAAAAATTTGATTGTACTTCCTGTCATTTTGGCAAACAAACAAAATTGCCCTTTAATAATAGTGACTCCTTTTCTTCTGCATCTTTTGATCTTATACATTCTGATATATGGAGTCCTGCGCCTGTTCCCACTGAGGGGGGATCTAAATATTTTATCATATTTGTGGATGATTTTTCTCGATATACTTGGATTTATCTGCTTCACCAGAGGTCTGAACTTGTGTCTATTTACCAAACATTTCATAAAATGATTGAAACACAGTTCAATCGCACCGTCAAAGTCTTTCGATCAGATAATGCTCAAGAATATAATGATAAATCTTTCCTGTCCTTTTTAGATAGTCATGGTACCCTTCCTCAGTGGTCTTGTCCTTACACCTCTCAACAAAATGGTCATGCAGAACGAAAACATCGTCACATTCTTGATGTTGTCCGCACCTTTCTTATTTCTGCCTCTCTTCTTGAGCGCTTTTGGGGTGAGGCCGCACTCATTGCTGTGTACATCATTAATCGTATTCCCTCACCAACTACACAGAACAAATCACCATTCGAGCTTCTCTATGGTCAAACTCCTGACTACTCCTCTCTTCGGGTTTAATGGTTATGCTTGCTTTGTCTCTCTTCCTCCTCATAAACGAACAAAGCTCCAGCCTCGTGCTCGTCTCTGTTGTTTCCTTGGTTATGGTGTATCTCAAAAGGGGTTTCGCTGCTATGATCCCATTTTTCATCGCCTTCGTATCTCCCGTCATGTTGAGTTTTGGGAACACCGTCCTTTCACGAGTCTTCAGCAGTTTCCTGCATTCTCTTCCTTAGAGTCTCCCATTTTTCCTGATCTTTTCCTCCCTCTCTATCCTGAACTTGTGGAGGATTCCTCAACATCGGTTGCCTCTCCAGGCGACTCATCTCCGGTTCTGTCTCCAGCATATGACCTGCCTGTCTTGGATCCTGTGGCACCACCCTCTCCTGAGTCTCCTGTTGGTCCTGAACTTCGTCGTTCCACTCAGGTAAGCATTCCTCCCCCTTATCTCACTAATTATCACTGCTCTTTTGCTCTTGCCACCCTTTATGAACCTCACACCTATCGTGAGGCCCATACTGACCCTCTTTGGCAGCAAGCTATGAAAGAAGAACTAGATGCCCTTCATAAGAATCACACTTGGGATATGGTTGATTTGCCTCCTGGTCAGTCTGTAGTAGGTTGTCGGTGGGTTTACAAGATCAAGACCAAGGCTGATGGATCTGTTGAACGGTACAAGGCTCGCCTAGTTGCCAAGGGCTTTACTCAGGAGTATGGCATTGACTATGAGGAGACATTTGCTCTTATTGTTCGCCTTACATCTGTTAGATGTCTCATTGCTGTGGCTACTGTTCGCCATTGGCCTCTTTATCAAATGGATGTGAAGAATGCTTTCCTCAATGGAGATCTCCACGAAGAAGTTTACATGCAGCCACCCCCTGGCTATCCACACTCAGGCAATCAAGTTTGTCGCCTTCGTCGCACTCTTTATGGCCTCAAACAGGCTCCTCGAACTTGGTTTGAAAAGTTTAGCTCAGTTGTTGCTCAGCATGGTTTCACTTCGAGTCCTCATGACACTGCTCTCTTTGTCCGAAGATCCTCTGCTGGTATCATTCTTATTCTTCTTTATGTTGATGATATGATTATTACTAGAGATGATTTTGCAGGTATCCGCTCTCTTCAGCACTTCCTTAGTCAGCATTTTGAGATGAAAGATCTAGGCACTCTCAGCTATTTTCTTGGGCTTGAGGTTACCTCGTCCTCTGATGGATACTATCTTTCCCAGGCTAAATATGCTTTTGATCTTCTCTCCAAAGCCGATATCACTAACAATAAGACTGTTTCCACTCCTTTGGAATACAATGCCAAGCTCACACCCTTGGATGGTGAACCTCTATCTGATACTACTCGCTATCGTCAGTTGGTTGGTAGTCTGATCTATCTCACTGTTACTCGTCCTGATATTTCCCATGCTGTGGGTATGGTTAGTAAGTTCATGGATGCCCCTCGTTCCGTTCACTATGCTGCCGTTCTTCGGATTCTCCGATATGTCAAGGGCACACTTTATCATGGTCTCCACTACTCCTCTCAGTCTTCTCTCGAGTTTCATGCCTATTCGGATGCGGACTGGGCAGGTGATCCGACTGATCAATGCTCTATCATAGGTTTCTGTTTCCTGCTGGGTACTTCTCTTGTCTCGTGGCGTAGTAAGAAGCAGGATGTGGTTTCTCATTCCAGTACTGAAGCTGAGTATCGTGCCCTTGTTGAAACCACCTGCAAGCTTGTCTGGCTTCGCTGGCTCTTGGCTGACATGGATGCTCCACAGCCCACTGCCACTCCTCTTTATTGTGACAATTGTAGTGCTATCTACATTGCTCATAATGATGTCTTCCATGAACGCACCAAGCATATTGAGATTGACTGCCACATCACTTGCCAGCATCTCAAGAAAGGCAATCTCAAGTTGTTCTCCATCTCCTCTGCTGACCAGCCTGTTGATATCTTCACCAAGTCTCACCCGCCTGGTCGTCTTCGAGATCTTATATCCAAACTCCAGTTGGCTTCCTCCTTGCCACCTCGAGTTTGAGGGGGGATGTTAGTGTATAGCTTAGACTGGATTAGCCCATTGGGCTTGGCCTAGTATACAGTACTTATAGTTTACTCATATTACTTGTATTGCACACATACCTAGCCTATATAAGGCTCTCTATTGTACATTGTTATATACACATCAATATACAGATTATTCAGTCTTTCTTTCTCACTTTACATTCTTAACACTGCTCTACCATTTCACGGTAACGGCTTCCTATCTGATTTCCTTCCTCCCTTTATTCCTTTCCACACGGTGTATAAATACTAACAGAACTTGCCAGCTTTGGTTGAGGTATCTGTACATCTCAATTCTTTTTTTTTTTTTTTGTGGGTGCAAAACTTTTATGCTCTATTTATATTAATTTGAGACCCCTTTTTTCCGTTTGTTTGTGTTTCTGTTTATATTAGACGAGCATCCTTGGCATGCCATTAATGTGTTTGTGAGATTGCCTGAATTGCGTCTCAATAGTGCTATAATTTTACAACCAAAAAAACTATTTTATTTTACCTTGGGTTATTTGGAAATATATCAGGTCTCATTTTTTTAATGTGTTGTGGCTTATTAGACGAATGTAAGGCTACGAAGTAGTGAAGTATAAAGTGTTGGTGGCACGTCTCAAATCACCTTCCAACGTATTTCAATTTTTGTGGTAAGTTTTCTGCATAATCCTTGGCATGCCATTGATGTGTTTGTGAGATTGTATGAGTGCCGTTTTAAAAATTGGAGTTGTTTATGTGGCTCAATAGTTGTATAACTTAGATTGATATCCACTTCCAACAATTGATTTTAGACCTGCATAATTCTCAAAAGAGTTCAGTAATTTAATTAAAACTTAGAAAATGGAATCTAGAGTGGAACCAGAACCCATGAGTCCTCATTTTCCGTTACTGCTATATTCCTTTAGAATTATCAATTTGATGCTGCCTATTTGTATTGCCACCGATTCATCAGTTATTGATGATCACTTTGCAGCTTATGGGAAATTAAGCAAATCTTTTCGTTTTGTTTGCAAGTTGCAATAGACTAGAAAATATCCACGACTTGAAACCAATTACGTCATTTGGATATTAATTCATACAAGTGATTTTGGGTTGAATTGTCATGGTATATATCTTACGTACGAAGAAGTTTGCAAGAGTTGAGTTTTGACTTTTATTCATTGTATTTCCTATGTATGCACTCACATCAACTCAACACTTCATATATTTTGATTTTTCTGCCTAAAGCTTGGAGAGAAGGGATTGAAAAAAGGGTTTTGACTGTTTCACATATATGATATAACAGTTTTCACATTCTTTCATGTCATGGTGTAAAATGTGAATTCTTAGTGTGAAGGTGTGGACCTTTTATGAACTTCCATATTGTACATTTGGAAGTGTAAAACAATAAATAGTCTAAAAAAAATAAGGATTATTTCATTACTAATATAAAGTTGGTGTGATTTTGCACCTTAAGATTAACATATGAAATTTTATTTTTAGGCACAAGTTAGATTTAAATTTCATTTGACATGCTATCATTGTGTGCCTTGAAAATTATTTTGCCTTATTAACATTGTTCCTGAGAAATGTGAAGTATGTTTGCAGTATCACCAGGCTTCTCCATATGACCATCCTTTGTTCCTCCTCTCCCTCCCCTTTCCCCTTTTTCCCCTTGAAAATTCATGTGATCAAAATAAAACTATGTTACAATTTTTGCTAGGTATGAAGAACTTGCCACTTACTCATAGTTATGGTAGCATTAAGGCACTTACTAAAAGCATCAATAAGTCAAAGGGAGGACATGAACATGTGATTGTTGTAAGTTGCATTCTTCTAGGTCTCTTTCTAAAACATTCCCCTGAATTATTTGTATTTTGCCTAGGCATGAATGTAGGAAGTAGCATGTTTCTATATGATATATTATTTTTTAAAGTACTGCACCTAAGGAATCTTTCATCAAATAAATTTTTTTTTACCATATTTATTTTGCATTATAGCCCATTAATAATAAAAAATAAACTACAATGCAAGTATAAACATGAAGATCCATAGGATCATTAGCTTTAGAGAGGAGGGAAAAAAAAAAAACTAAAGTTACAGAATCAGACTCACTTAAGCTGAAGTAAAATTAAGCAGTAGAATTGGTTATAAAAAAAAAGTCACACAATATCACTAGCAAGACATTAATCAAGAAAAGTGTTGACATATAACTGGATTCATAGAATGAAACTTCTGAAACATGGTGCCCAATTCCAATACTCACAGATACAAGAACCACTACCAAGAAAGTGAACATAATTGAAAAATTAATATGAGAAAATTAAACAGTTGTGAAGGACAATTTGAAAAAAAAAAATTGTAATCCACAAATATGAAGTTCAACATAGTTGACTTTGTGGCCAATTATTTATGAATCTATCTTAAGAATTGGCATCTACTGATTGAGGAAAAAAATTTTTAAAAAATCTTTTCAAAAAAAAAAAAAAACTTCTTTGCATCATCATGTGCTCATATTTTGAAGTTCTTTTGGAATTTCACAATTCAATGCAACATTAGGCAAGGAGATAAGAAAACAATGAGCAATAAGTGCTTCAAAAGCAATGACTAGGATTATTACCATCCAGTCATAAACTTTTTGGAAACCCAACTTTGAAGGGCAAAACAGCATGGCTGAAAAGAATAGTTTGTAAGTGATTGGAGGGAAAGGAAGCTCAGTTAAAAATAATTCAAATTATTTTATAAATTGCAAGGAAAACAAGTAGGC
This sequence comes from Lithocarpus polystachyus, assembly GCA_033629205.1. Classification (NCBI taxonomy): domain Eukaryota; kingdom Viridiplantae; phylum Streptophyta; class Magnoliopsida; order Fagales; family Fagaceae; genus Lithocarpus; species Lithocarpus polystachyus. Next base: position 106,060,093 of record CM066163.1, on the reverse strand, counting down.
TACTTAACATTGGTTTGTAAGTTTTGAATTACCCTTACCCACACAATTTCAATCTCATTTAATGAGTAACTTCATGATTATGGAACTAAGTTTTCAGTGTGGTGATACTAATTGAAGTTTTCTAGAAGGTGACAACGTTGGTTGGATATCCAAGTTGTTTAGAGAGCTTGGTGGTGGTATTAGAAAATTAATTGATGTGGATTCCATTGATCCCCATATTTGCTGGGTGCTTAGCATGTTTGACTGGATTGTAATGCCTGGACCATGTCTCAAAAGATATTTACTTTTATGATAATGTATTTACAAAGACATTAAAGTAATTTTGTACATGTAAAAATCTGTTGCACATCATTTTCCTACTTTGGTAGGTAGGTTTTTTGGAATGAATTACGGTTTATTGTTAAGAGTTAATTGTATAGCCACTTTAAGTAACTGTATGTTGGTTTTATTAACTTGAGTTGGGTTGTAGGTTAATTTGTTGATTTGGTTCAATTTGGTTTGGTTAACATGTGGGGAAGCTCTAGGTAGAGATAAGCCAAAAATAGTGTGACAATCATGTAGTGCAAAATCAAGCAATATTGTAGTAGCTGGAGAAAATTTCCCAATACAGCATTTATACCTATAAACTTTCATCCGAACCATTGTCCCTTGCCATAGACTGTGATGCAAAAGCCACATCATCACCTTCCATAGTATCCCATATGTGTTTTGGGATATGATTTTGTGGATTCTCTTTTGAAACACACAATAAATAACCGAAGTACATCAACCATGTGCCTCTTTGGTCCATAAGTGTCATAGATAGATCCAGAGCTATTACCACTATGGAGGCAGAGGTAGCAGTCTATAAGGATAAAAAACAAATATAGAGCGGTAAGAGCTTGATATAGTTGCACATAGTCAAAACATATTACTTCTAATTTTCTGCAATGTATTGTTTAAAGAGTTGCTTTGCTGGGAAATTCCACTGTTGCCCGAACAGTTAGTGTAACCAAAGAAAACAACCCAAAAAAATAGGACATTGTTGAATGAGTTGCTTTGCTTGGAAATTCCATTGTAAATAAAGCTGGAATGTTTCTTCAAGTATGTCCAACACTCAATTATAAATAAAATGAAAAGGCTATGCTAAGATATTTTTATATTATATTTTGGTTGTGTTGGGTGTTTAGTTCAAAAGCTGGATTTTTTTTCAAGTATTTGTAACTTTTAATTATAAATAAAATGAAAAGGGTATGCTAAATATTTTTTATATTTTCTTTTGGTCGTGTAGGTTATTCATATTTTGTACCAGTTGATTACAGATTATCTATTAAATTGCAAGGTCAACAGCTGATTCAGTAAAAATTCGAAATTCTTTAGAATCACATGATGTTCACATTTTGAAATAACTGTCAGATGAGATTGTAATATGTTTAGAGATTAGATATTTTCTATTGAAAAACATGACTGGTGCAAAAATATGACAATTATTGAAAGAGAATTGTCAAATTTAATTTTTAGAAAACATCAAGACAAGTACAAGAATTTTAATTTTTTTAACTTCCATAGAAAAAAATATTACCCACATTATTTCAACCCTTATGGAAAAAAAAGGTTTACATGTAGCATACAAAATGTGTTTAATAGACTTGGAGACGTAAAAATTAGTCAACCGACTATGGTAGAATTAAAGTTTCAAAATTTAAATAAAACAATTCTACAATAATAAAAAATTATTTTATGGTAAATATGATTATAAAATGCATTACTTTTCATTAAATTAATTCAAATTTCAAAATAATCTATATATCTATATATCTATATATATAATAATAGGTGAAGCAGAGAGAATGTGAAATTGCAATTCTAAATTAGAACTCTAATTGTGTGCCACGTGTAGACACCAATTTCAATATGAAATTAGAGTTAACGTTGTGTCCTTCTTTTCTTTTTCTTTTCTTTTTTTTTTTTTTTTTTGGTTTTGGCTGAATAAAACATTCTGCCGTTAAAAAAAAAAAAAAAAGAAGGCGTTTCAACTAGAAAACCCTAGCGACACCAGAGAAAGGGAAGGAGAAAAAAGAAAACCTTGCGCTACGAGGTGTGTTCTTTCTAAAATCTTTGACAGCTCTTTCTCTCTCTGTCAATGGCAGACAAGAAATTAGGGTTCATCACTATAAAAGACCATCAGATCTATATCCTCCATCAGTTAGTCTCTGTTTTTTGGTTCTTTAAATTTGGGTTTAAATATGATTTAGGTCTGGGTATTTTGATTGTATTGGATTGGATTGGATTGGAATGTATTGGATTGCATTTAGGTTTTGGCTTAGATTCAGTTTTGAGTAAGGAATTTGGGATAGAATGGTTTTTATTATCAGATATCTATGTTAGATTTGGTTTTTCTTTTGGATAACAGAACCACCCGATCAAACTCTCTCTCTTTCTAATGCACTCCCATGACCTTCTTCTTCTTCACACAATTCTTTCTCCTTATTTTCTTAGTCTCCCCATCGTTTCCTCTAACCCATTTACGGATGGCTCTGTCAAACTATTGCCACTATGTTTGGTTCTTAGATTGGCAGTTCTTAAGAGTTTTTTTAAATAAATTTTTTTTAATATTGTAATAGCTCTCAAACTATGATTTAGTTTCATGGCTAAACTATTTGGAAAATTAAAAAAAGAAGAAGAAATTTTGTTTTTGTTTTTGTTTGTTTGTTTGTTTTTTATTATTATTATTATTATTATTATTATTATTATTATTATTATTATTATTATTATTATTATTATTATTATTATTATTATTATTATTTGTGTGTTTATGTTTGTTTGATATGTTATTAATTGCATCTGAATGATATTTTTGGCCATTGATATGTCAAGCTATTATAATGGGTCCAATGAGATAATTTTTTAAAATACTAATTTTATGATATTTACTTGGTTAGGATTATTGAATAATTTTCATTGTTAAAGTTTGTTAACAATCCTGAAATATTGAACCAGTGGTTGCTGCAAATTTTTTGGGTTTTTCTCTTAACTGGCACTGGTAATAGAGAAAGGCAGATATAGAGAAATGGAGAGACAGAAATAGAGAAATAGAAATAGAGAGAGATAGATACAGTCCATAAGCAATAGGGATTGAGATTGAGGATCGGCACTACTCCGTGACCAATATAATTGGAACTAAACACAGACCGACGAAAGGTACGTATCACTTCTCTTTGTTTGAATTTGAATTGAAATTCGGATTTTTATTCTCTTTCTTTGGTTTCTTTGTTGTCAATAATAATTCTTATGACATGGACAAGAATGGCAGAACCCTAAAATCACGAGAGGCCATCTCCAAAGGACATATATAATAATGGCTATATATAAATCAGACTGACCTCTAGATATGGTGATTCTTGAAAAATCAAACCAACCTCTTAATTTAAGGGGAACATTGAGAAGATTATTGAAAAATAAAACCATTTTACAGTTTATTATAGTTTGCTTGAATGGAATTCTGCCGGGAATGTTTACATGAGGTCAACGGGCTATGAATAATTAAACCATTTGTGAAAGCCATTCGGCCAAAATTTGACTACTGTATTATACACTTTCTCTTTTGTACAAGGTATAAACTGTTATTTTTCTTTGGTCTATTGTATTATACATTAGGGATTATAAATAGATTTCAACATGGATGCTTCAGAGTGTATAGTAATTATAAGTTCTTTGTAAGTGGGATTATGGGATTTTTTGGGTTAATTACTGCATTTTAAAATAACAAATAAACAAATTGATAACTAATGTATGTTATACACTTTGCAACAGATTTTTAGGCGCTGTTTTTTACAACGATTACTTCAAACTCTTTTCTCTAGTCTCTCTTTTACTATTTTATTTGCAAATCGCAAGTGCCAGATATTTTATTTGATAAAGTGCCATATATATCAAAAGTGACATGTTCAATGTCCTGTTTAGATTGATTTATAATGTTCACCAGGCATTTTTGTAAGAAACGTTGTTGGAACAAACTGATATGTTAGGATAGTCTGATTTCCCTTCTACTTATCTCATACTTCGTATTAGATTTTGTCAATTTACTGTATTTGTGTTTCAATTGGCTCTGATTTGCATGTTTTTGCCAGCTTTTTCTTTACAAATTGATTTTTTTTAGCCAATTTTCACTTCTACTTATTTCAAACTTGCATTAGTTATAGCTCATGAGATTTCAATTATCATTTTTTCTAGATCATGTGTTGATGCCAGGTTGGTCATTCTCTAAACAAGAGTGTGTCTGTGTTTTCTTTTTCTTTTCACGAGCTTAAAAGGTGGTATTCTTTCTTTTTTGGTTGTCGCTGCTTGATTGGTGTTATTGCATATTAAAACCCAGTGTATTCAGAAGGTATGCACTAATTTCTCTGGAACTCCTCACCGGTACTTTTTCTTATTCAAATTTGAATTAAAATCCGGCTATTTATTCTCTCTCTCTTTGAATGATTTGGTCCCAGATTATAATATTTGTTTTTCCTGTTTTTAACATTAAATCTTTTTTAAATTGAAATTATTGTTTTCTTCATTTATTTACTGCCTTCTTTGAAATAGAAACATAGAAATAAATGATATAGATTTGATTAAATGGTGTGTTGTTAACAATTCAACCCATATGTTCAATGTTTTCTCAGGCTTTTTTTGCAATATTTCTTTCATTTTTCTCTGCTGCAATTTTAAACTGCTATGATTTATTTTTTGAGCAATCGAAAATAATGGCAGTTTTACTAAACTGATACCAAAGCAGTAGTAAAAGTGTTAAACTTGAAACTAAAATCTTATGAACACATTAATGTTTTTGATTAGTCCATGGATCTTTATTTTTATGTTTGCTCTGCTTTGCAATCAATTTGGCTTATTTGTTTTTGTGCAATTTTACTATTTAATGTAGCTTAATGATTACATTGTGTTGGTTTTGAAGGATTTGAGTTTTCTATTAGTGATGATTATGTAATCATTAATTTTAGTTTCAAATCAAGTTTTATATTTGGTTTGTGGTCTCTATAGCATTTATTCTTTTTTGGTGTTTGTTGGTTTTGGTCTTTAGATTTCATGGAAGAAAAATTCCAATATTCTGTTATTTACTAATTTGTTAATTATATTTATCCTTTGATGACTTTATAATTGACTTTCATTTGTACTGAAATTAGAAACAAATAAATACGAAAGTTAATTAAAAAGCACTAACCTGTGCATAAGTTGCATTTATTTATTTATTTTTCCATGTTATATGTTTTGTAACCAGTGTTGTTTGCGTATTAGGGATTGATTTTTTGCTTTGCTATCCAATTGGGTTTTCTTTATTGTTACTCATGCCTTTTTTTGTTGTATAATTATTTTCCATATTTTAGTTTTTTTCCCCCTCAAGTATTTGGATTGAATTGACCTGTAAAATTGTAATATCTGTCTGATTTAATCTATAGCTTGTAACTTCACATTTTCCCTCTATTGTACATTCTTCTTTATCTTGGTATTTACAATGTTTATTTGTTTTTGTTAGGTTCTAAAGACTAGGATCTAATGTATTTAGAACTTCATTTTGTATGTTGGCAAACCATGATCAAAACAATGTTGAGTCGTGTGTTAGACTTGCTCAAAGTATGGGATTTATTGTAAAGTTGGAATCGAGTTTTTATGCAGAATTACTTGTAACTTTCTGTGAGACTCGATCGATCGAAAATTAGACTCGATCGATCGAAAATCGCACAGAACGTTTTTCTGCAGAATTTTCCAACTCAGCCCAAGCCCGTTTTAATGTATAGGGTTTTATGTTTGCCCTAAGTATAAAAGGGAAAACCCTAGCCACGTTTTTAGAGTTCTGTAGAGTTCTGTTTTGCTGTGTTTTGTGAATCTCATTGTGAGATCTAGAGGTGTTTACCTTCACATACACTTAGGGTTTACAAACTTGAGATTTATGTCGAGAGTTGTGTAGATCGTTACAGTTGCAGAATCAAAGAGCACAAAGATATACAAGCAGGTGCGCTTGTGGATTTGCTGAAGAATTCCGGAAAGAAGGAGTCCGTGGATCTCGGAGCTATCATGGGGTCATGGTAGTAAGTTTCCTACAGGCAGGTAGCAATATGACGTTAGTGGTCTAAGTCTATTGTGTAAACTTCAATTCTTTCATAGTGGATTCAGTTTACCTTGAGGATAGCTAGGTCAAATCCTCCCCAGGTTTTTACCGGTGTGGTTTCCTGGGTCATCATATCTTTGTGTTGTTTATTTTCCGCTGCTTTATTGTTTTTATATTTATTTGTGTTAACCTAGTTTAATTAAATTACCTAAGTTAATAACTTGGCTAATTCTCTAGGTTAATCTGTTGGGTTAAGGGGTCTAAACGAACTGACAAGTGGTATCAGAGCGGGTAGCTCTTTTGTTTTTGATCTTTTGATCTTTGAGCTGATCCTTGATCCCTGTTATCATGGATAATTTGAAGTGTCTTACTGCTTTTGATTGTGATGATTTGAATAAAAAGGACACTGTTGTTTCTGTTGATTTTATTGATGCCTTTGAAACTCTTCGTAAGGAATTATCGAAGTCTTTGAAAATTGCTAAGAAATTTAAAGAAGAGTTAAAATTGGCTAATCTTGAAAAAGAGGAATTGATTGTGAGATTAGATGAATCTAATAAAAAGAATGAATTTTTGAGAAATCAAATTTCCTCTAAAGATGAGAAGATGAAAAGCTTGGAACAAGAGTTAGTTGAATCTAAAGCTAAAATTGAAAATTTGACTAGTACCAAGCCTGCTGTAGATAACAGAAGTGTTTCTGGTTCTTTTAAGCCTAAAGCTGAAAAAGTTTATATCCCTCCTTTCAAGAGGAATAATAAAGAAAAGGCTTATTTTGCTAGGTTAGACAAAGGTAAAGGTTCTGATAGAGACGCTGAAGTTTCTAAATCTATGTCTAAACCTACTGCTAGTGTGCATAAGAAATCTGTTTTTGTGCCTACTTGTCACCTTTGTGGTGTTGTTGGTCATATTAGACCAAATTGTTCTTTGTTGAGGCAAAAACCTAAATCTGAGACTAGATTTGCTGTTAGGAATACTGATGTTCCTAAATTTGTTCCTGTTTGTCACTATTGTGGTGTCTCTGGTCACATTCGTCCTAATTGTCATAAATTGAAATTTAAGCATTCTGTATTTCAATCTAGGACATGTGATGATATTTCTCCTGTCATGAGTCCAAATAAATTGTTTCATATGCTTTTGAAAAATTTAAGCTTGTTGGCTTGTGAAAGGAATTTGCAGGATTTAAGTCTTTCTCAGAAGATTGGTGTAATTCCTCAAATACACTCTGCTTCACATGGATTTTCACCTACAAAGCCGAAGACTCGTGCTATATGGGTGAGAAAAGATTCTCTAAGGTGAGTGTTGTTGACTTGTCCCTAATTTAATTCTTTCAATTAATTGTGGACATATTTTTTTTTAGTTTTTGGTTGTTTTATTTTCTTAGGTTGTTTTGTTTAAAAAAAAAATCCAAAAACATTGAAAATTTTCAAAAAGACAAAAATATTTTATTTTGTGTCTAGTTTTATTTGTTTTGAGGATTACATAAATTATGATATCTCTCTTTATTTAGAACATGCTTGACATTGTGGAGAAACTTGAATAGCGTGTGTTCTATAAGTCCTAAGCTATTTTTTTATTTTGTGTGAGTATGTACTAGTTTGTACATGTACTCATGGGTTAATTAAGAAATTGATATTTCTTGTTTGTGTACCCTCTGTAGCTTAGTTTAGCACTGTCATGCATTGCATTTGCATTTTAAATCATTTAGCATAATGTGTGCTTTTTAGTTTTGGTCATAAATTTTTTTAACCAAAAAGATTTTTGTGTTTTGTATTACATATCATGGATTTGTAATCAAGGTTGGCCATATTATCTTTACATAACATGTTTATGTACTTTGTTTAGCTTAGATGAGCTTATTTATTGCACTTTACTAGCTGAAGTCTTTGTAGTGCATGTTGTGTGGGAAGATGTTTATAGTTTTTGATCACTTTGTCTTGATCTTGAAGTCACATGCCTTTGATTGTTGGACTTGATCTTAATGAGAAAGGCATAAATAACCATCTCACCACTGTTTACTAGCCAATCATGAACACCTTAGTGCATATCGTAGGATTTTGTGCTCGAGAAAGTGTAGCACATGCACAAAAAGAAAATAAGGTGTAGCCTCTATTAAAATTGGTGTGTACATTATTGGGCTATAATAATCTCACAAATTCAAATAAAATTGGTGTGTACATTATCCCGGCTATATTATTAAGTTTCTAATCAATTAATTTGAATATTAATTTTGAGGCATATCAAGAAACTTACATGATTGCAAGCTTTTATTCTAGGAGATGTGAGAGTTATATGATATAACTCTTTAGGTGATAGTCTCTTTCAAATTCTATGTGATGAATTTTGTAGACTTTGTAATTGATTACTATTCACATATCACCTCACTTGTCTCTCAAGCTTTTGCTAGTTGCACACACTACACAATGTTACTCTTTGCTAAACTTTGTACATGTTATTGTGTGTGATTTTGTTGTGGCCATCCAAGATTATATGTTCCTTGATTTTGATGCAAATTTTGAGTTTTAAGGACAAATTGATTGAAAATCTTAGTTTTGAAAGATCTGGGTTGCATTCATATGTTTTTGAAAAACTTTCAGTCTCATACTCATGCATTTCATTCATGAATCACTATGCTTTGAGGAGTTACTGCATTAAATTGCTCTGTTTTTCAAAAATTTGAGTTTTCCAGAATTTCGACCGATCGAAGCTGTTTCTCGACCGATCGAAATTGCGATAAAAATTTTTGGTTTGATTCTGTCTGACTCGATTGGTATTCGATCGATGCTCGATCGATCGAAACTGAAAAATTTTCAGTTTTTAGAGTTTTTGACCAAATTTTTTTTTCTTGCATCATTTATGTTTAGGATTCACATGAATTGCATTGTTTTTGTATCCATCTTGCAGTTTTGCAGTCATATCTCTCATTGTTTTCACACATAACTTGCATACACTTTGCTAAATTGGGTACTCAACTTGAATTAAAAATTGATTGATTAATTTTTGAGTCCTTTGTACATTTTAGTATATGCTATTTTTCTTGATGTGTGAATTGCAGAAAATATTTTTCTTAAGAGATATGATGGATAATAATGTGCAAATATTTTCTCTACTCATGCAACTGTTTATGGGTCACATAGTGTCAAGTTTGCATTTATTGAAAGAGGGAATATTTTTCTTCATGTGTATCCTCAACTAATTTTTTTTAGGTTTGTGTGTTTTTATTTATCTCCACCTCCTAAAATTTCCCCAAAACTGTTTTTCCCAAAACTTGTTTTGTTTTTCCTATTTTTATAGGGGGAGAAAAGTTTTTTTTTAACCTTTGTTGTTCATAGGGGGAGTTGTTGCTCTTTATAGGGGGAATTATCTTTTTTTTTTTTTCTCTCATGTTTACTCTTTGTTTGAGTTGTGTTTGTCAATACGTGACAAAAAGGGGGAGAAATAGATGAAATATGGGAATCATGATTGTCTTGTTTAGGGGGAGAAAATTGTTTTTGAAAAGGGGAGAATATAAAAACTTTTTGATGTATCTAACTTAGGGGGAGAGTTAGAATTTACTTTTGTTTTTATATTGTGCTTCATTTTGTTTATATGTTTTTTTTTCCACACATGCGTTTATGTGTTTGTTAAGTGTTACAGGAATATACAGGTTGTTTTCAGTCGAGCTGCTGTCTACCTTGCAACTGTTGGATAGTAGTTTAGGTTGAATTGTTAAGTGGCTATTTTTTTGTAATGGGCTTTTTCAATTTGTAACTTTGAGCATTTTGTTTAGTCTGTGTTTTGTCACGGATTGCCAAAGGGGGAGTTTGTTAGGTTCTAAAGACTAGGATCTAATGTATTTAGAACTTCATTTTGTATGTTGGCAAACCATGATCAAAACAATGTTGAGTCGTGTGTTAGACTTGCTCAAAGTATGGGATTTATTGTAAAGTTGGAATCGAGTTTTTATGCAGAATTACTTGTAACTTTCTGTGAGACTCGATCGATCGAAAATTAGACTCGATCGATCGAAAATCGCACAGAACGTTTTTCTGCAGAATTTTCCAACTCAGCCCAAGCCCGTTTTAATGTATAGGGTTTTATGTTTGCCCTAAGTATAAAAGGGAAAACCCTAGCCACGTTTTTAGAGTTCTGTAGAGTTCTGTTTTGCTGTGTTTTGTGAATCTCATTGTGAGATCTAGAGGTGTTTACCTTCACATACACTTAGGGTTTACAAACTTGAGATTTATGTCGAGAGTTGTGTAGATCGTTACAGTTGCAGAATCAAAGAGCACAAAGATATACAAGCAGGTGCGCTTGTGGATTTGCTGAAGAATTCCGGAAAGAAGGAGTCCGTGGATCTCGGAGCTATCATGGGGTCATGGTAGTAAGTTTCCTACAGGCAGGTAGCAATATGACGTTAGTGGTCTAAGTCTATTGTGTAAACTTCAATTCTTTAATAGTGGATTCAGTTTACCTTGAGGATAGCTAGGTCAAATCCTCCCCAGGTTTTTACCGGTGTGGTTTCCTGGGTCATCATATCTTTGTGTTGTTTATTTTCCGCTGCTTTATTGTTTTTATATTTATTTGTGTTAACCTAGTTTAATTAAATTACCTAAGTTAATAACTTGGCTAATTCTCTAGGTTAATCTGTTGGGTTAAGGGGTCTAAACGAACTGACAGTTTTCGTTATAAATAAAAAGGCATGTTCCAAAAAAATATAATAAAAGCTGTTCATGAAAGAGAAATTACTTTGACCAAAAAATATTAATTTTTTTGGAACATAGCTTCTTTGTCTTGGTATTTACAATGTTTATTTGTTTTCATTATAAATAAAAAGCTATGTTCCAAAAAAATATAACAAAAGCTGTTCATGAAAGAGAAATTCCAGTATTCTGTTATTTACTAATTTGTTAATTATATTTATCCTTTGATGACTTTATAATTGACTTTCATTTGTACTGAAATTAGAAACAAATAAATACGAAAGTTAATTAAAAAGCACTAACTTGTGCATAAGTTGCATTTATTTATTTATTTATTTTTCCATGTTATATGTTTTGTAACTAGTGTTGTTTGCATATTAGGGATTGGTTTTTTGCTTTGCTATCCAATTGGGTTTTCTTTATTGTTACTCATGCCCTTTTTTTTTTTTGTATAATTATTTTCCGTATTTTAGTTTTTTCCCCCCCTCAAGTATTTGGATTGAATTGACCTGTAAAATTGTAATATCTATCTGATTTAATCTATAGCATGTAACTTCACATTTTCCCTCTATTGTACATTTTTCTTTGTCTTGGTATTTACAATGTTTATTTTTTTTTCGTTATAAATAAAAAGCTATGTTCCAAAAAAATATAACAAAAGCTGTTCATGAAAGAGAAATTACTTTGACCAAAAAATATTAATTTTTTTGTACTATTTAATCAATGGGATTGTGGGTTAGAATTCAATGTGGTAGCTACTCATAATTGGTATATAGTCTCTCTTTGATTCCAATTTGTTTGATTAAACTCCGAAATCAATATTTGTTACTAGCTAAAATTTGCAAATTAACCCAATGTGATTTCTTAACATATATGGATGAGATATGCCAATTGAAGAGCATTTAATATAATTGGTATCATAGAAGTAATAAGATTACCAATTGAAAATCAGTCTTTTAAAGAAAGATTGACTATGACAATGAGGTATATTGGTACTTTATTATTTTGTTTTAGATACGATCAAACATACTTGGAGATTAGGTCAGCATTGTTTATGAAAGACTAATTTCTCTTTCGTTTATCTCATACTTTGTAATAGATTCTATCCATTATGTCTTTGTTATTTGAATTACCTCTGTTTAGACAGATTTATGATGTTCACCAGATGTTTTCAAGAAACATTGCTGGATAAAACTGGCAGGTTAGGACATTCTAACTATCATTCTTCTCATTTTCTATCCTATGACTTCCATTAGGTTGATTCCGTTGTTTCTCCAATGGACTTTTTCTCTTTTCTATCTCAATATTAGTATCATTGGATTCATCCATTGGATTACATTTTGCCAATTGATGTATTTGGGATAGTTCTCTGCAAAATTAAGTTTTCTTTGGTTTATTTTTTTGGTTTATTGCTTTGCAATATTAGAAAATTTTGCAAAGTTTATATCATCAATTTTGGCTGTTCAACCTGTTTTCTTTAAATTGTAAACGCTTCTGTATTTTTCCCTTTGTATCAATTTCTTTCAGCAAGAATAGTTACTCAACCAAACAAGGGAGAAGAGTTAGTCAAGGAGCCAATTTGTAAGGTATTCTTAAAGAAAATTAAAACTTAAATAAATCAACAATGGTCTCTTCAAAACCCCTTTGCTATCAGCCTTCAACATTCTTTGGTTTCTAAAACATTCATTGGCTATAATATACTAATCAAAACAGAATTTTGTCCAATAGATTCACCAGTTTTCTCACTTTGTCTCTCTATAATTATCCCCTCTCTGTCTCTGTCTCTCTCTCTCTCTCTCACATGTTTTTGTTAGGGTAATGTTTGAAAGAACGTTAAATGTCTTTGTGTGTGGTTTATCTTTAGAATGAATAGATTATGACTTTGGGAATTTACATTCTGACTTAAGTGGTTTATAAATAAAGGGGTCTTGAAGCTTATTTTATCATAATTTACCACAAATCAAATTTTATTTAGAATATAAAAAAAATCAATTGATATTGTATAACCTATTATCTATACCTTTAAAAGAAAGGTTTTTCAAAGGATTTTTTTTTGCCCTGTTTGAAGCTTCTCAATGGGTATCACTAGGCCTTGAATACATTGTGTTCTGTTAGTCTATCCTCTCTTTTCTCTGCCCATCTCCTTCTCCAAAACCACATTATAACCTCCATTTTATTTGGAATGTGATTTTACTAATAAGCTTTGGCTTTGGGATTTTTGTTTCATATGCCAAGTTCTATAAAATGAGCAATGTGAGTTTGAAGGTTCTATTTTGGTTATCTTTGTGTTTGTTCTCTATTTGTTTGTTTAAATTTCTCAGTGAATAAAATTTGGTCTATGGATCCAATTTGTTTAAAAGATTTCTTCTTCAAAATGTTATTTTTTAGCACTATTCTTCTACAAAGAATCTGCACCGTTACACATCTAAAATCTACTTTTCTTTGCAACTAAATCTTCGCTACATTGTTTCACAAAATCTATACTGCACTGCACTGCACTATTTCATTAAATTTGCTTTATTTTGAATAACTTTCTGCACTTTTTTTAAATAACTTTTGTCTTCATTATCTTTGTGTTTTTTCTTTGTGTTTGTTTAAATTTTTCAGTGAATACGTAGAACAAATATAGGTTCTGATAAATAAAATCTATAATCATTTCCTAAAACCATTCTTTGTTTTTAAAGGGAACAAATATGACAAAGAAATTGGACCTGAATAAAACAAGACACGTAATTTTTTAAAATCAATTAAATTTCTTAATCAATTTTGACGTTGCATTACATGTCACTAAAACTATCAAAGTTCATATTTTAATGCATAACTTAATGGGAGATGAGGAGAAAGAGAAACAATAAAATTTGATAAAACAATACCTGTAGTTGTCTTAAGACGTATATCGTTAATTGAAAAAATAGCCATCCTCATTTGCTTTGCTCCAAAATTCGTAGTCTTAATAATTGGGAATTGACATGCAAAAGTTGTTTATAAGGCAAATAGTGTTATGGTTAGGGGTGAAAGTTTTTAATTTGAATACTTTGTCTTGCCTTTTGGATCCTTTGGGCATATTTTGATATGATTAGGGAAGGTAGCTATGTAGAATCCATTGTGCCATTTTGAATACTTAATATTTACATTTTCTTACTCTATGCAAATTGAGTGCACTTGATTTATGTGTAGGAACTGAGGGCAACTAAGCTAAATCATGAGAAAAAGATTTAGTGGCATATGTGAAGTTTGCCTTGGATCTGACCAATGCACCACTAAAAAATTATGAAACTGTTTGGAAAAAAAGAAGGTAAGTTTGTTTCTTTAAGATGTTTCCTTGTTGTTCTATCTTTTAGATTTTAGGTAGTTATTGAAGAGAGATACAGCTTGATTATTACTATTTAATTGTGCTTTTTTTTTTTGGGTTATGTTGTGTGGATTGCAAATATTCAAAACTTTAATTTGAAGGAAATTATTGGCTAGGGTGTCTCAGCATTATTTTGGACCATGTGATATTGTGCCCTTTTTTTCCTTTAGTATTTCAATGCATTATTTCTAATACCTTTCAAAAAGTAGGAAGGTTTAGGATCTCTCTAGATTAATCTCTAAACCCCCAATTTTTGTTAGGATCACACATGCATAATCTGCAAAAAGAAATAACTATAAGTTTACAACTTAAAAGGAAATTAGAGGATATTTTTATATAAATGTGACCCTAAAGATGATTGGAGAGGACTGCATAATCTATGCATGGTTTCTTTGGTGTATTAATGGAGATTCATGCTTCGATTTTGTACTTTTAATGATACTATTGTCCAAGGGATTAATGCTTACCATAAACATAATTGTTTTTTTTTTCGATTTAGATATTTTTTATTAGACGTGTTTAAAGGAAAAAGAAATGATAAGCTATCTAACACTGATTCATGTGATTTAGATTTGAGATGGTAGAACTAATTTCCCATCTATATGTGTTCTTCATTTGGAATCAATTTAACATTTTTTTTTTAAGTTCTGATATGTCTAGGTATGTAAAAAGATCATCAATGGCTTGGTTGCTCACAACATTAGACCCATAAACTTTTAAGGGGTTAAACTATTTGACTTTTGGTTTATTTTAAGATTATAAATGTTATTTTGAGCTATGTACCTAAATTTTTATGATGTTATGAAGAAAACTATTTGTTTCTCCACTTTTATAAGTTAATTTCCCCCTTATTCAAAGTGTGTTAATATATGTTACTATAATGAAGTATGATTTGATTTACTTTTGATGATGTTATATAAAAAAGAAAAATACTTTTGAGATGCTACAAAAATACAACAAAAAAATTATTAAAAAATTTTAAATAAAAATCCCATGCATTTGCACGAGTTACAAGCTCTTTCTAAAAATGGGTTAGTAAAATAGATAAAGTGGTGTTTGGTAAGCACAATAGATAAAGTGGTGTTTGGTAAGCACAATATCTTTCTAAATCCCCGCATTACAAGCTCTTTCTAAAAATGGGTTAGTAAAATAGATAAAGTGGTGTTTGGTAAGCACAATAGATAAAGTGGTGTTTGGTAAGCACAATATCTTTCTAAATCCCCGCATTTCTACATCTAATCTACCAAACAATACCTGCTAAATAATAAAGCACAATCATTCTTGTCCAAAGCATATTTTATGTCACTGTGATGAGAGTGAACCATACTTATGTGGAAGCACACAATATAATAAAATAAAAGTAAACCATCCACTGATGACACATCACATAGCTCCCACAAATAAATTATACAAATTCAATCAAACTATACTCACCTAAGCTAGAAGATAGACAATACAAACAGCATTTCCTATATGCCCAACTCACAATTCACCTATGCACACAAACCACTCTTATACCAATTATTTATAAGCACTGACAAGTAAAGCCCCAGTTGATAAGCCATATCATATAAGGTTTGCTTGCCTGGTCGATTGAAATTGTGCTTAATTATCATCTCCTTTTCCCCTCCTCCTTTCATCTGTTCTATCTTTCCCCACCATTCATTCTCATCAACAAATATATATATATATATATATATATATACACTGCTAAGTTTTGTTAATGAAATTTTCTGGTTAATAATATGAATTTAGACTTAACTGAGCCTTTTAAACATAAATAAACTCATGATTAATAATATATCCATTCCCGTGCGGTAGCACAGGCTACATACTAATAATAATAATGAGACCACCTTAAAAAATAATCATGCGCAACGCGTGGGTCCATGACTAGTTAGAAATTAAAGCTATGACAAGAAACAAAAAGCTAATAGCTAATAGATTTTTGCTAAACACACACATAACCATGAGCTTTTTCATTTAACTTTTAACTTATCGTAATTTATGTACAATTTTTTTTAAAACCTTACATTTTCAAGTGCATACATACTTTAACCAATTTTAAGCACAAAAAAAAAAAAAAAAAAAAAAACCGACTAACAAAAAGTTAAATAAAACTGATGACAAACGAATTTTAACAAATAAACATATACAATTTCCTTCTCATATGCATATTCATGTACAATAAAGGGATGCTAGCTGCATGCACTTTGATTGCAAATTCAATATAGAGACGTAAGAAGCTAGATGTTTGGTTCACAAATAACCTTTATTTTATTAAAAAACATAAAATGTTAGGGACATATTAATGTAATTGGTTAATCTTTTGACAAAACGCACTTTACTTGTAATCAGGTAGATCTAGGATGAGTTTAGTACTTCAAGAAACAAGTGTTCAAGTTAAGTATTGAAGTCATGCAAGTCTGACCAAGAAACAAGAGAAGGAAGTGCTAGTCATTAAAGCTTGACAGAATCCATTCTATCAAGATTCAATGTTGAAGCTCAACAGAAACTCGACACAAGCTGTATCTGTCGAGAATTACGAAACCAGGTTTTCTAGATCTGATTGCACGCATATTGTAATATATTTGTATAGAGTTTCTTTTCTCACAACCCTAGACATGTATAAAGCTTATTTTAAAGGATGTCGCATTATGCACAGAATATGAAAAGTGGATGCAAACAGAATACAAGCATGTTGTGACCTAGTTCATCATTCTCTCTAGAAAAGCTACTGCGTCTTTATGCCAAGGGTTTTGTGACCAAGGAGCTTCCTGATCTTTATTGTTGATGAACTGAAGAATTTTGCAGCTAACATCTTTCTCAAGTTGGTGAGTGAGTCATGTATTGGAATTCGTGCAAAGGAGTTAGTCACGTATTGGGATCCATGCATCATTGATTAGTCACATACTGGGATTTGTGCATTGAACGGAGAGATTGCTGCTACAATACAAGTCTAATTGGGTATTGGGGTAAGGGTTCAACTGTAGGCTGGTATTTCGGGATAGGCCATAAGGTTTGGTAAGATTTCTTATACTTGTAACTGCTTATGATTAATAATAGCGGATTTTTAGGAGTGGTGACCTTAAATTCACCCGGTGGGGTTTTGCCTCGGTGATTTTTCCCATTTGTAAACAAATCACCTATTTCAAATTTATTTTCCGCTGCATTTAGTTATTTGATTTGTTTGTGCTACCACGCTATTGCATGTAATTTAACTAATTAATTAACTTGGGTAATTAATTAATTTGTAAGGGGTCAATTCATTTTAACCTAACATAAAACATGTTTCAAGTTTTAATTGCTTGTACCTTGCACTAAAAGTGGTTGTTGTACCTTGTGCTTTAAAAAATTTGTTTCCAGTTGATTACAAAGTAGGGAGAACGGGAGAAATACCCTATTTTGCCTATTTTCCAGCACAAAAAACCTGTCCACACTGAACCATCATGATCACCCTGGCTTAACATTCAGTCGAGCAAGGGTGGTCCAACATAATTTAAAACCTAAGGCGAAAAATTTATGTGGGCTTTTAATATGTAGATATTAATTTAACAAAATTATTTAATACTAATCAAATCAAGGTTAATTTGATACATGAAATATATGATTTGATGAATAATGCCAACTAAACTAATGTTAATTTCATATAGAGAATTGAATATCATAGTTGAACCATAAATATTAAAAGAAAAAAATATATATTACAATTATAAAAGATACTTTATTTTGGATATACAACGATGCATAGTTAAGTAAAGTTGTAATCTAATTTTTAATTCTTAATTTTGTTTTCAAGAGAGAGAGATAGATATTATTTGGTGTATGGCTTTGTTGGATATGAGCTTACAAAAATTAAAGTCTCAAATTGTTCCGGGAGATTAATCTATAATTGATGATTTAACACTTTTGCGACATTTTTTTTTTTTTTTTTGGAAACATTTTAGGGTTTCAATTGAATTAGGGTTCTATTAGTCTTGTATATTGAGAAAGCACTATAAAATGTTCATAATATGATGTGACATTGACTCTCATTGATGAAATTCATCAATTTAACTAATGAATATTTAAGTCACTTTTTTGTGATTAGTAACATGGCAATTTGTAAGCTAATAGTAAAATTTATAGTATTCTTAACATCACTAATAAGAAAAAAAAGTTCACAATTTTTAAAAAATATATAATTTTATAAAAATTTGGGTCTTTAACCATTGGATGTGGTGTCTTTTTCTCTAAGGTGATTTTTTTTTTTTTTTTGGGGGGTAGGACCTTAGGCCTAGGCCTAACTTGCCTAGGCCTTGGGCCGGCCCTACAACCGAGTAAAAAGAGGATTATATCAGTGACAAGGAAAATTACCATGCTTAGAGCATTTGCAGCAGTGGAGCTAAATAGCTATATAGCTATTTTAGCTCCACCAAAACGCAAAAAACCACCATCCAGTAGTGGAGCTATAGCTATTTTTTTAGCTTCATTGCTACAGTGCACATCTATAGATAGATGTACATTGTAACTGAGAGCTAAAAAAAATAATTATTTTTTATTCCAGCCGGGGATTAAATAATACAACTTGCTTCTTCTTTTTTTCATTCTTTTATCACACCGTGCCTCTCTCTCTCATTCACTCTCATCTCATCAGAAGCCCATCTCTCTCAAGCTCACTCTCTTAACTCCGGTCTCTCAAGCTCACTTTGTTTACCGCCGCCAGCCCAACTCATCGTCAACGTCGCCGCCACTGAAGCTCGACATCACAGACCCACCAGCCGTCCCAAGCCGCCGACCCACGCTGCAGATTCGCCATCTGCCTCAGACCCACGAGTAGAGCGATGAGATCAAAGCCGAGAGAGAGACGTAGCGTAATTGGAAACCAAAGCATCGGCGAGGATGTTGACAGCGTGGGCAACATCAACGCATGGGTTTGTCTTCGGTTGGTGATTTTGTTTGGTCTAGATTGAGGAAAAAAATTGAGGATTTGGGTTTTTTTTTTTTTTTTTGTTGCTGTGGACTGCTAGTGGCGTTGGATGTTTGTGCTATGTTGGGTGTGGGTTGCAATGTTTGGCTACCAAGAAATTCTAAGAAAATCTGGGAAGTTTGTGTGGATATATTATTTTATTGTAGTAGATATATTATTTTATTGTGATATTTATATTATTTTATTGTATTGAAAGCTAAAATAGATCCATTACTGCAGTATGTGAATAGGTAAAATAGATAAAGTAACTTTTTATAGTACCAAACAACTATATTTTTAACTCCACCACTATAAATGCTCGATGGAGGCAAAAGTTGCAAGGGATTGACATCTGCACTGACTGGTCATTATCATTTTTCAAAAACGTATCTATTCGATGGAAAATTGTCAATATCATTAAAACAGAGAGAATTACAATAACTAAGAAAAAGAAAACAAAGAAAGGAAGAAATAGAGAGAGAATGAGAGAAAATGGAGAGAACGGAGTGGCAGACATGCACCAAATAGGTTGATTCCCTCTCTCCCTCTAAACCCATGTCCTCTACCATTAGTAAGAAGACATCCCTGGGCATAGGTGATTTTGGACCGCTCCCTCAAAGCAATTAATTTCTCCCTTGGAGAGAAATTACTCGCATTGAGGAAACGCTCTCCTTCTTGGCTTAGACCCCATAATACATCACGGCAGGCTGATATTCATTTTAATGAGCTTACTATTATTTCCCCTGTAATTATTTATGTTGCCGATTCATAAAAAAGAAAATACGTGTTTCTTGCAATGATTCATTATTTACTCTTGCCTATATGAGCGAACAAATCTCTTTATCATCTTTGTTATATCTGCTTGCCGTAATCAATTTAAATGACTTTGCCTTCCATGGGCATATAATCTATTTCACTAAAAAGCAAGGCGCGGCTTGCGTACAAACCGGACCAAGGTGAATTGCAATTGGATCGGTCTCAACTCCCTAATCCAAAATACTTTGGACCTAGCACGGCAGGAAGTAGTTCAGCCCAAAACTGCACAAAAAAAGGCCCACCACATACACATTCTAATCTTATTTATTTATTCTAATTCTAGATAGATTTTAAGATAGATTCTAATTTGAAATTATTCTAATTCTAAATAGATAGATCAATAAGAAATTAATATAATAATATAATAATAAATTTCTTTTTTTTAGTCATTTTTAGTTATGTTATAGAAGGTCTGTCTCAAGGAAATGAAAAATTAAAAGCTACAAATAAAAAAAAAAAATGAAAAAGAGAAGGCCATAATCTAGATCATAATAAAAGATCCCTCCATTGTCATTCCAGCAGTTAGATTATTGCTTTCATACGGCAGGAGTCATTGGTTCAGATCTGTTAGAATTTAGACCCCTGTAAAATTAGATTGTTTAACTTAATTAATTAACCTAGTGAATACTTAGGTTTATTATTCAGATCTAAGTTAAAACAAAACAATCATATCATGTAAAGTAGCGGAAAAATAAATAACATAACGATATGATAACCCAGGAAAACCAAACCGGTAAAAAACTTGGGCAAGATTTAACCTAGCTATCCTCAAGGTAAAACAGCAAATCCACTAGAAAGAATTGAAGTTTGTACAATAGCAACTTAGACCACTAACATCCTATTGCTATCTCGAGTAGAAAACTTACTACCACGACCAGAAAACTTACTACCATGACCACGTGACAGCTCTGAGTCCACGGACTACTTCTTTCATTGGCCTTTGCAAAACACAAACACCCACGTTTGTGACTTTGAGATTTCACTCAAAGGTTTAACAACACAAAATCTTCTGTTTGTGACTCCAAAACCACCCTTGAAAGTTTAGATCATCAGCACCTTTGATGACTAGAGAAGGCAGCAACTTCAATAATACCGGATTTTGAGATTCTTCAAGCAATAATACCGGTAGAAGACGTGAGAGAGCTTTTTGGTTACCAAACCCTAAAATACCAAAGAGGCACACTCTTCTCTCGCTAAAAAGCCTTATAAAAACGTACTTAGGGTTTCATTTATATAGTGGGAGAAGTAAATTTGAAACCTTAATCCTTAATGGGCTTGAACTGCTATTTGGGCTTAATTAAAATTCTGCAGATACGACTTTCGATCAATCGAGCCTGTTTTTCGATCGGTCAAACCAGGAAAATTTTGAAATCTTCTTTCTGCAGCTTGTATGTTCTTGTGTGTTCACGATTTACTAATTGTTCTAAACTTTTAGAATCTAACAAGATCCAATTATAGGTATATCTTATTAGATAACAGAGTCAAGCGTATGGTATCTAATAAGTTTTTCTACTCATCTTCTTTTATTGATTTTGTATCTTTTCCATCCTATTTTATTTCTCTAATTTTTTTTTATTGAAATTGGTTTGTCGTTGCATTAGAATTCAATTACACTTGATTCGAGCTATAGAATTTCTGAATTCTGACACAAGGTACTTATTAGATCTAATAAATACATTAAATCTAATAGAATTATTTTTTCACCAAAAAAAAAAGAATTATTTAGTTGTATCCAGACTAATACCAATCCAACCCATCTCATGAATAAAATGTGACCAATTATTTAGGAATACACATTGAATGCTAAGATTATGCATTGAGTTTTTGGTAGTAGATCCATAATTAAAAAAGTTTTTGTGATTGTTCCAGAAGAAATGAAACAAAAAATACAGTAGAGCTAGGACAATTATTGTATGAGGTCTATCCAATGCTAGATGCAAACACACATAATAGGTCGATATGAACATCATGAGCTGTCCTGTAATAAAACTAGTTGTTGCCGATACTTTCTTCTCAATTCCTTCTTCTATAACCCGGGCTCGGAGAAGGAAGAGATAAGAGGGCCCTATGGAAAATGTGGTAAAAAATCCATAATAGAGTCCAACCACAACAACTGAATCGATTATCTTCATGCATAAGGATACTAGATTACCTAGTATAAAAGATTTTAAAATCATCACAAACCTCCTTTTTTCTTTTCTATTGCAATTTATGGATTATTATATTACAACTTGAAAAATGTTAGAGATACAAACTATTTTACAATATTTTTTGCAAACTACTGATGTGGTGAGTAGTTATTGGTAAATAAAAAAGTAATGTTAGTAGTGAGCTCAAATGAGAATCAC
The DNA here is from genome assembly GCA_033629205.1 of Lithocarpus polystachyus. Lineage (NCBI taxonomy): Eukaryota > Viridiplantae > Streptophyta > Magnoliopsida > Fagales > Fagaceae > Lithocarpus > Lithocarpus polystachyus. Next base: position 106,037,868 of record CM066163.1, on the reverse strand, counting down.
TAAGAATTGACCACATCAATAATTTGTAAAAATGATGTAAAATAGTTTATGGTTGTCGCATTACTTGACTTGACTTTAGTTGGCATCTAACGCATTGAAGTAAATTAGGTTTATAATTGTCAAAGTCTTGTGCTCAATTCATTGGTATTTCTTGATGTCTCCAATATGATTTAAATGATTAAATCCCTCCACTCTCAACTATCAAATTATCCACACACAAAAAAAAGTAGTGTATTCTTTAAATAGCCAAGAGCCTTGGATCTCAACTGATTGACAACTTCTTGTATCTTAATAGATTGACACCTTTTGGTGTCTCCAACAGATACTAGGGTTCAAATCTTCCCTTCTTGTTGTAACTATAGAAGTATCAAAAAAATAAACTTTAATTAAAATTAAATATGGAAGGTGAAAGACCTAACACCCTAGGTATATTTAGACCCCAATTACCAATTTTTAGGCTAAACCATTTTTAACTTAATCTAACAATTGATGCCAAATATTAGTGATTAACCAAATTCCATTGTAAGCATATTCAAATAGCAATAACTAAATATAAATGAATATAAAGTGCAGAATAAATACAAGAAAATCACAAGGAAACATAGGAATGTGTTTCCAAAGAGGAAACCAAAGCCTCCAACAAAAAACCTCTATATTGCATCACTGCCAAATCTTCATGGGTGAATAGTTGCAATACAATATTCAATAAAAACCTTTCAAGCCTAAACATCCCCTAGTATTAGAGCTCTATAAGCTCCAACTACCAACCAACTTCTCAGAGTCATTTCTTCACCTAATATCAAAGTCCATGTGTTGAGCAACCAATGGTAATGTAAGAGACCGGCTCTCAAAAAAGAGTGTATTGGTACCTCTTTTTGGGGTTTTGTGGAGTCGCCGCTTATTTTTAAGTTACAAAAATAAGAAAACTATAAAATACAAAAAACATGAATAATACTGGGTTTTTATTGGCTTGAACTCTTACATTTGATCGGAAAAAATAGTACATGGCTTTGGTCCTAATTTACAATCTAGTAAAAAGATTACAAAAATTTGTTTCCTAATTACAATCTATCAACAATAAAGACTATTCTACAAACCTAAGATCAAGATTCGGGGGTTAGGTTATAGGACGAGAAGATGTTAGACAACCATCTTACTCGAACAAATTTTGGTTTTCTAGACTCTAAACAATCAAGTACCCATATGCAAAAAATTAATGAGATGCAAAAAAAAAAAAAAAAATGCCATGTTAAATTTCCTAGATCTAGGGTTAATATTCTATTCTAAAATCTTAGATCTGCAGCCTTATTTTATGCAAACAAAAAGTTTAATGAGGTTCACGATTAGAAAATTAAGATCTAATTTCTATGATGAAAGTTGTGAATTTTAAATAAAAAATATAGATCTGGTTTTATGATATAAAACAAAATGAGTTTTTCAATAAAAATACAAATCGCTTCTCAAAAAAAAAAAAAAAAAAAAAAAACAGATATGTTTTTTAGAGATGAAAAAGAAGAGGTTTTATAATAAAATTCAAACCTGTTTTTTAAAGATGAAAAGAAGAGATTTTATAATAAAATTCAAATCTTTTTTTTTTTTTGGAGATGAAAAGATGTATTTATGCATTAAATTTCAGATCTGTTTTTGAGAGATGTAAAAAAGATATATTTATGCAAATAATTTTAGACTTGTTTTTAGATAGAAAATAAGAGAAGTGTTTATACAAAAAAATTTCGGATCTATTTTTGTAGAGATATGAAAATAAGAGAAGTGTTTATACAAAATAATTTCAGATCTATTTTTGTAGAGATATGAAAAGATGTTTTTATGCATGAAATTTCTTGCAAATCTACAATTTCAAATAATGATTTAACCTTAGATCTATACATGTGAATCAATAACAAACAAAATCCTAGGCCTATCATGTGAACTAAGATTTGGAAAAGAAAGCATGCAATGAATAAACCATAGACATGATTATGTAAAGAATGGCATAAAGAAACACATGTTATACAAAACTTTAAACAATACTAAACTATACCTGCATGAATTAATCTTGCAGAGGGGAATTGCTTTAGAAATAAGAGAGTAGGAATCTCTCTGAGATCTAAAGAATTGTTGCTTAACAAAAAAAAAAAAAGAAAAAAGAAAAAAGAAAAACTTCTAGGATGAATCAGACACCAAAATCTCCCAAATTCCAGAAAGTTCAACCTGATGTCAGTCTAAGCCCAAAAACTTTCCTTGAAGACCAAAAAAACAGCTCATTATTTTAAAACATTTTTTTATTATTAATTAAGTCAAATTTTCTTTATTTTGAGTCTTCTAGGATAAATCAGACTTTATGTTTTATTTCTCCTAGGCAGACAAGTGATTTATTGTGTTTCTAAATTCCTAATAGTCATATCTGACTTTGGTCAGATTAAGTAAATACATTTATTATTATTTTCATTTTCCTATACTTGGAGGCTGTTCCAAGCTCTATTTAAACCTTTGGCTAAATCTAATAAAAATTAGAGTATATTTTCAGAATTTTTTTTTAAAAAAACCTTGTATTTTTCAGAAGATGGAATTCTTCTTATCCCATAAAACCAGAAAAATATATAATATATTCATCCAACCCATTTCCATTGAAACTCTAGGTCAATCATCTATGGGCCCAGAGGCTACAAACTGTGCGAAATCCTTCTGAATATACTTAACGGAGCCAGCTTCACAATCATTAAAATGCCTTCCAGGACCGGGCCTAATTATGTGGCAACACCAAACCGGAAAAAAGAAAACAAAATTCATGGGCCTCTTAACGACTTAACTCTATATTACCAAGCTGGAAAATGTAGGTGGGTTCGTAACTTGTCAGAAATGAATTCCCAATATTATTTATTTATTTTTTTTCATTAGTAGCTGCCTCTCAAGAGATATTAAATCATGGTTAAATTTTAGGTACACTTACTTACATTATGTCCCCTAATTAGATTAATTTTATTTATCTTTAAAATAGATAATATTATTATGCTTTAGTGGTCAATAAAACCACGTGTTTAAGTTTATTTAAAAAACTTAATGTATTGCTCTTAAAGAATTGTACCTAACTTTTACCATTTTATCAAGGGAGATAAAGGAATTTACTTTTTATTTGGTATTACATACTAAGAACTATTTACTATCAATGATTTTTAGGTTAAATGACATTTCTACCCTCATAACTATGGGATGGTAGTTAGGGGTGTCCATGGATCGGTCTAGATCGAGTTTGTACCCAACTTGTGAGCAACTTTTGATCAGATTAGGTAGAGAATTTTCAGACTTGTTGTCGATTGGTGAGGGAGTTGGATTGAATGAATCAAATTATTGTCGAGTGGCGGTTTGTTTGGTCGAGATTGGTGTAGAAGTAGAAATATTGCAACTAATTACAAGACGCCAAGTGCTACTTAGTGGATCCACTTTCATTATTCAAAGACCAATGACAAATATTCCAAGTGTCAATGAATAAAAATTACAAAAGATGTCCAAGATCCAATCACATGTAGACACATTTTGATATTTTAATTTAATTGACATAAGTAGTCAAATTAAATACTGTCATGTGTTATTTTAAATTAAAAAACTTTGGCTAATCAAATAATGTTATATGTCCCTTGGAGAGCAAGACATAAAGTTCCTCCATTTATGACGAGTCGTTGCTCATAGCCAATCATGTGTTATTAAATCTCCTCAAAAATCCTATAAATAGAGACTCCCCCAGTTTTATGGAGGGAGGGGGTATTTAGACACATCTATAAGTTTAGAAACTTTACAGAATCAAGCTCTAAAGCCTATCAAGAACTTCAACTTTTGAAAACGAAGAGCATTCGAAGCAAAATCAATCAAATCACTTTCCTAGATCTCAAATTTTACTGGAATCAAACGTGAAAAGCTTCAAGAAACACCAAGATACTACAAATTAGTGAAACTCCACGAATTCAAGTGTCACGCCCCACCCCCATGTGCACAATATTGTCCTCTTTGGGCGGCCTGAAGGTTCTTTTAGTTCCCCAAAGTTTTGTTCTTCTCCAGGTTGCGTTAGAGAAAAGGCCTCATACACATCAAGGGAGGGCACCCCTTATGAACCAGGCTCCGGACACTCACTTAAGCGATACAGGACTCTTGGCCTCATGCCTCACCCACACCCTTAAAAGAGAGTCGTCCTCGACTCTGATACCATCTGTCACACCCCACCTCCACGTGCACAATATTGTCTTCTTTGGACGGCCCGAAAGCTTTCTTAGTCCCTCAAGGTTTTGTTCTTCCCACATGACACACAGCCTCATGGGAAAATGTCTCATACACATCAAGGGAGGGCACCTCTTATGAACTAGGCTTTAGACGCTCACTTAAGCAATGTAGGACTCTTGGCCTCATGTGTCACCCACACTCTCAGAGGAGAGTCGTCCTCGACTCTGATACCATCTGTTACGCCCCGGCCCCATGTGCATGATATTGTCCTCTTTGGGCGGCCCAAAAGCTCTCTTAATCCCTCATGATTTTGTTCTTCCCATGTGACACACAGCCTCGTGGGAAAAGGCCTCATGCACATCAATGGAGGGCACTCCTTATGAACCAGGCTCTGGATGCTCACTTAAGTGATGTGGGACTCTTGGCCTCATGCCTCACCCACACCCTCACGGTATACAAATTTACAATACAAAGGAGTAAAGAGCACTAGAGCTTTCTCTCTATTCCATTTTTCCATCCCCCAATCCCAAAGTTTACGTGTTTTTCCTTTCTCAGAAGAAAAAACTTAAACTTTACGTGTCTTCTTTCCTTTTGTCTTTATACAAAATTAAATTTCATTCCAGCTTATATATAGAATATAAATATAGAGTTGGAAAAAGCCTCCCCTGCCATTTCTATTACTCTCATAGAGAATCAGAAAGCAATTTCTCACTTTATGGATGACAATTCCCACCTATTTCTTCATTTGTCTACATTCAGTTCTTCTACCTACATACCAATATAAATAAAATTAATTCCTCTAGTAAGAGAGCTTGGAAGAAAGAGATGTTGTTAAAGCGATGTTTTTAAAGAGTCTAGAGATGTTGTTATAGAGATTGCAAGAAAGAGATGTTTTTAAAGTAACATACTAACGTAAACGCTGATTATATCACCAATACCTAGATCATTATCAAAAGAATATGACAAAAAAAGCCTTTAACAGCAACCTCACTGAAGTTGGTCTTGGTATTTGAGTACAGCCTCTTCCACTAATCCAGTATAATCTTACTTGGGGGCAGCATATCAAGAGGATTCTCAGGTTTGGGCTTTGGAGCCTTCTCTTCCTCACCAGGTTCTGGTTTGGGCTTTGCTGGCTCCTCCTTTTGGGCTTCAACCTTAGGCTTTGGTTTAGCAGATTCTTTTGGCTGAGATGCTTCTTTGTAAAAGGAAGGACAGATTTATCTGTTTCACCTCTCCCAGACCCTTCTTGTCCAGAAGTATCTTTCCACAAAAGGGAACTCAGAAATAAAGCTCTTAGTCATGAGTTGGGTGAAGCCCATGTAGAAGTTGCACATTGTAACAATGTCAGCCATGGTCACAGAATGCCCAACCAGTAAAGTGTCAGAAGCAAGATGAGTATTTAGACCATCCAGCACTCTCTTCAATGAAGAAATTGCAGCTTCCTCGGCCTTCACACAAAAACACATTCACTTCAAATAAGGGCAGTGCATAGTTACGAGGGGATTATGAACATTTAGATTTTCCATGTAGAATATGTTAGCATGTTTATGTTGTGGGCAAGCATAGTCATTGTTTTATGTATTTAATAAAACCTGGATAAGTTGGAGTGAATTTTATTGAGCCTCTTTTCGTATTTGGATCTTCATTGGTTGAAGTTTTCCACCAGAACATGTATATAGCCCACATTAGCTTTAACTCAAACAACACCCCCTCCTCTTATAAGTTCTAGGTGGAGGGTGAGGTCGTGGATTCAAGACCCACTAGATATGTGTTTAACTTACCAATATATATATTTCTCATTTTAATTTTGATTTTACATCAAGAAAAAACAAATTCCTTATTTCATTCACTTTATCTAAGTTTTCCCTATGTTTAGATGCCAAAAGGAAATAGAACAACTCCAAATAAAATAAGATGTAACTCACCAGAGGAAGGTATACTGCACGTTCAATTCTAGGTTTACACCATGCAAGAATGTTAGCACCAATCTCCAATGATGCAAAATCAATCCACTGCTCTATGTGAGTCAGAAAATTCAAGCATACAAAACAATAAGCATCATAACAGACATACATCCAGAAAGAGCGAGTGCCATCACTACTAACAAACACCTCGCACAATCAATATGAGAAGAAGCATAAAGAGGATTGTTACGCTTCAGGCAAGTAATTACAGCAACAGATAAAAAGCCCATAAGTTCCAAAATGACAATCTTCGAAGGATGACCAAAATTATCATCAGAATGTAATAATAATAGCCCATAAAGTTTGTGAGATTCAACTTCTCTAATATTTTGTGTAACTTGATGAAAGGGGAGACTTTCCAACTTTTTATCATATGCATAATCATATTACTATAACTTTGAACACGCCAGCCTTCTCCAACAATTTCTCCTGTTTATTAAGGTATAGCAATGAAAATAAAGCATTTACACATATTAGAACTGATTACTCTTGACACAGCGGTTTTTAGGGCATGCTTAAATTTAGTTTTTGTACAACCACAAACACATTATTAGCTAAATTCTGCATATGCATCTACAAGACTTTTGAGAAAAAAAAAAAAGAAAAAAAAAAAGGAGTAAATCAAGTTTTGTCATTACTATGCCATTGTTTGAGTTCATCAGCCTGTAAGGGCTTACAGATCAACATTCTTGCTAGTGTTATCCCAGAAAAATGTGACAGTTTACTGATGCAGACACAGGGTTTTGAAACCAAATTTCCACTGAAAGAAAACTAAAATAAAATCTTTTAGACAAACAGAGCAACCACCAGAATTAGTGTGTTTTTGGCTAACTTATTTTTATTGGCTTGAAAAATAAGTTTGCTTAAAAAATAAGCTCAGAAATAGTATACTTGTACTTAGAAAAAGTGCGGCTTTAAAACACATACATATGCTGATGGTGAAAATAATCTGAATTTTATGCTAAAACAAGTGGGCCCTTAAACACATCAGCAAACTCATTATAAAAAAAAAATGATTAACAAACAAAATCAAGAACATTTTTTAATTCAGCAATATGATATTGCAGCAAATAAGCATTGGTATCAAGCATGAAAGAGCAGGTGAGGTTAAGCTCACAATGGATAAGTCAAACCACCCTAATGCAATAAATAAATACGTGAGCATGTGTTCATGTTGCATATGAAAAAAATTTCATTATTTTGACAATCAATCTTTGATGAAACCATGGAAGATTGATTTGTTTTTACTTTGCATTTTTGTTCATTCAAGACTTATTTTTGTTGTTCCGCCAACTACTTGACAAAATTTTCATCCAAGATAATGGTTTCTAATGCGGAATCAGATTCCAAGTTGAGTTCAAGACTTCTTCTCAAAAATACTAAGTAACAAAGAAGGCTTCGCTACAATTGAATGAAAAGGTGTGTTCAATAGAAACAAAGCTAGAAGATTTGTTAGCTATTCTAGATATCTTGATAGGATAGAACTTATAAAGAACTTAGATATTCTAAGTTAGACCCAAATTAATCACCACCCTATTTGGCAAACATTGCACCTGTTATCTATCAGAAGGACAAGCTTAAAGACTCAGGTTGAAGGTTGAACAAGCACTGAATTGAAGATGCTGACTCAGGCGGAGAGGCAGAGCTTCAGGCAGAGCATCAAAACAGAGTATTGGAAGAGTTGCAGCTGTGACAACTATGCGACAGTGGTTTACTCTAAAGCAGCTGATATGACCTGTTGTTTTAGAATTAGTTCAATTAGTAGCTATTTTATATATGAACATGTGTAATGGTCTGATTGGTCATAGGGGTTAAATCCGTATAATGTGTAGTTATTTAGGAGTTAGTTATCTCAGTCTTTGTATCAGTCCTTGTATATATAATTATATACCTCTTGTACATACAGATTCTAATTAATGCAAACAGATTTTCTCTCACAAATTCTCACATTATCCCTTCAAAATCTTATTAATATGGCCTTACCAATTAGCTGCCACAGCAACCTCAATTAGGTATTGGAATTGGATTGGTTCGTCAAGGTGTGGTATTAAGGAGAGATAAACTCAGCCTAATGATTCACCACAAGTCCAACTTAAAAAAAAAAAAAAAAAAAAAAACAAACAAACAAACAAACAAAGGAATGCATCACATGGACAATATCAACCACAAAGGAGCAACATGAGCAAAAAGTTGATCATGTAAAATTTAAGACCAAGGAAGATATTGACTTTAAGTTTAAAAGCCTTCCAAGCATTCATTTTATTATTCCAAATGAATTTACCAATATGGCGAGAAAGAAAGATTCTTTGATCTTAATGCTTACAAAGTGAATGAAGGATTGATACAACCTTCAAGTTTTTTTTTTTTTTGCTAAGTTGGTACAACTTTAAAGTTTAAAGGTTTTTTTTATTTCAGTACTTTAAACCTCAAGGATGAGTACTTTTCTCAACCAGGGGAGAATGTTGCAACCATGGAAGATTGACTTGTTTCTACTATGCAAATTCATCATTCAAGATTCATTTATGGGGGTTCATGAGTGAATTCCAATTGAAATGAAAGTCATGTGGTTTTAAAGGATTAGTTATACGTATCCTAGGCTTAAACCAATCTTTTTATTTGGTTTTTTATAATAAGTTATGGTGAAATTTGAATCCAAGGGAAAAACTATGATTTCTACAATTTTTGTGAATTAAGGTTATTTGGTATTGAGGTTCGTTGAACTTTTTTTTTCCTTCCTTTCTCTTCTCTCTTTTCTTCTTCTCTTTGTTGTGGTATTGTTCATGCAACTCTTGAACACCATAAAATCCTCTTTTTCTTCTTCCTTACGACCTCAAATCAATGCATTCCTTTTACCTATCAAAACCATAATACCCCACAATTTTTTTTTCCTACCAAATAGCCTTCAAATAACTCATCAAACTACCTTTAAGTTCTAACGAAACCCCAGAACCCTTTCTTTGACAATTTCTAATCCCTAGATCCACAACTCCTAATTCCAAACCCACCACAAGATCCTAGGTTAATTTGGTTGAAATTCATCTGGTCAAATAGCCTAAGCAAAGCCAATTTCCAACTAAAACCACCTTTTAACTCCACAGAAGCTTATTGCAGCAAGGTTCGTCCTACGTTAATCAGCGATCTGCTACTCAACTTAACTCCACAAAGGCTTATTGCGGCAAGGTTCGCAAGTCTATTTTCACTTGACCCTTATCTGGCCATGCACTACATGTCTACATCCTTAAATTTGACCTTGACATTAAAAGACTAACCAAAATCGATTTTATTATTCATCAAAAATATGAAAAGAACTACACAAAAAAAAGAGTCATATATACAATGATCTGCATTCTGCAGCACAACTACTTTTGGTTTGCTGGGACTAGTGAATAATAATAGTATCCCATAGCAACAATCTTCATTTGTTCATGTTAGACCCTTATACCAGCCTACCACTTTATATCATCTCGCATGATTTATTCAGCAAGAAAATTAGGACAAATTTTCTTCCAGAACTGTGTTGTAGAAATCTCCGCCAACCGATCACTTGGCAGTTCATATGACCATTTGTCTGGATTTTACTTACATAACTCATTAACTCATTTAAATAACACACATGAACACTAATTAGGTTACGTGATTAAAAGTACACAACGGATGCTTATTCGAATCCTTACTTAGATGGTTGAGGAATTCCTGTCCCAAAACTTAAGGATTGCCATCACTAATTATCCAGTTAATTCATACGCCTAATCAAATTTCAGCAGCACCAACATCTCACTGAAATACACTGATTGAATGATTTTGTGTCACCGTAAACAGCCATTTTATACTGTATACACGAATTTGCAGAAGTAGTGAACCTAAATTTCTTTAATTTTTAGGTAACAATAACATAACATAACATCACTACCAAATATTCACCTGTTGCTCCAATATATATGTAATTTCTCCAATTATTTACAGTATACCATCTCAAAAGCTAGACTTTAAGGAAGAATCATACCACATCTAATAATATTTAAAAACCTTTTTTTTTAAATGCCTAAAAATCAAAATAAGAAAAACGAAGAAATAAACTTGCCGTGATAATTGTGTGTGCTGGTCGACGGTGAAGGAATTGATGCCGGAGTTTTGTTTTTCCGCCGGAGACGAAGCCGGACAATGACGCTGCCTGTGCCTCCGTGAGTAGAAGAGTTAGAGAGAGAGTGAGAGAGTTGAAGAAGAATTGAAAGGGGAAGGGGGCAATAGATGAGGTGAAAAAAGCTGAAGCTGTGGCTCCAAATGCCGTTTTCAGAGTAGCAAGAGAATTTTTTTTTAAAAAAAATCAGCCACGGAATCATGATCTCAAATCACGATTTTGAACTCGTAAAATCGTGACTTTTAAAAAATTTAAATAAATAAAGTTGTGGTGGCTAGTGACCTTTTTAACCAAATGTCCCATTTAAAGTCCCTTAAAAAAATAACAAGCAAAATAGAGGATTACAAGTAAAAAAAAAAAAAAAAGCTTGAAATACATAGTTTTTTTTTTTTTTTGTTAGAAATATTACATGAAAAAGATATAAATAGAAAAATTTCTTGTTAGGATGCAGCAAATTAAATTATATATAATTTTAAAATTACCAAATTAAACACAAACTTAAAAAAGTGACAATCTTTTAAATAGAATTTTAGCAACCAAAAAAAAAAAAATACAATCCTTTTTAAATAATTAAAAAAGATTCAAGTAAAGATTTGCCTCCTTGACCAGTCTGCATAATCCCTTTAGAATTTAGAGGAAAAAAAATGTTTAGAATTTAAATACGATTCGAAGCAACTTTATTTCAGGCTTAATCCCTTTTTTATGTCTTTTCTCCACAAGCCTTGGAGGCTCGGAGCCCAAAATGCCCAATTCTAAAATTATTCTTTGGAGGAGATTATCAAAAAAAAAAAAAAAAATTATTCTTTGGGCCCTCCAAAAGGAAATTTTTTTTATTTTTTTTTAAGGAAAAGACACATATATGTTGCCAAAAACACATATCAAACAAACCCGCGAAACACCACACTCCGGTGTCTTTCTTTATTTTCCTCGTAGAATTAGTTACAGACAAATTTTCTCTTAATATTTATAACTGGAATTTGGATTAAGATTTGATCAATCTAGATCAGCTCGATCATAGCATAATCAAATAAATAATACATATGTGTACGTACCCAATAAAACTGATTGAATGAATTAGACAAAGAGTCGCAACAGTACGTACTTCAGCACACAATACAAAAAGAAAAAGCTGCAAATTAAGCCTTACACAACATAAAACGTGCACTAGTTCATCATACCATATTTAACAAACCAAGCATGGAATTTTAAGCTAACAAATGATGAGAAATACACAATACGTGGACTGATCTAGGCTAAGACAAAAGCCTGCATGTCATATTCAGTTCAGAGCTGCCCTAGTTGGATACTGATTTGGCTGCTGCTACTGGTAACATCGCTTGTGGTGCCATTGCTGGAATTATTCTTACAATTGCGAAGTGCCAGAATGAGTGCAACAATGAGAATCAGGAGGCTAACCATTGCTACTGCGAGTTTGACCCCCGAAAGCACTTGTTCTTCTTCTTCCCTGTACGACACAAAAAGATCAATGAAATTGTATCGAATATTATTCAACACTGAAAAAAAAAGGTACATAATGCATGAAAAGGTTTAGGTATTGTTTTGTTACCCGTTTAGAGGATGAGGAGAAAGGTTTGCAAAAGCGGAAGGGTTTGAGGGAGGTGGAAACAGAAAGTCTGAAAATGGCTGAAGTGGTCTCATCCTAGCTGCAGTAGCTACTTTGGAATGCTATAGTAGTTTCAGACACTTTTATGTGCACAACTTTTCTTTTAGAAGCATTATAATTTATAGGCAGATTTTGCAGTCTCTAGCCCCTTTATGAAACAAAGCAAACCCTTTTACTCTGTTCGGTATATGTTTTCTTTCGTCTCACAGCTGTGGGCTGTGGTCCAATGAGCAATGTGAGAAAGAGTAACCATATACCCATACCCTACTTCCTCCCTCTGATAGTAAATATGTGGACCCCGCAACTCGTGGTCGGTAGAGATGGTCTCTCTTTCATGGGACCCATTCAAATATTAATATAAGATAGAGAATGGGACCCATGCTAACTAATACTTTTTTTTTTTTTTAAATGAACATACTAATACTCTTTCTTTTTTCTTTTTCTTGATAAACAATACTCTTTTTTTCTTTTCTTTTTTTTTAAGGAAGAAACTAATACTCTTTTAATTGAACATTATAGGGATCATTAATACTAATATGAGATGGGAAACTGGGACCCATACTAATACTCTTATATTTTATTTTATTTTTTGATAATCAGAATAAAGAGTAATCCTATTATACTATTAGTATAATATACTAATAATAGTAATACTCTTTTAAGCATGCAACCAGGAACCCCATTTTTAGCAATTTGAAGTTGTTGTTTATTTATTCTCCTAGAAGTTGCAATCTTATAAAGTTGTTCTACTTCCATCAGAAACCTACAAGCAAGGCAATGATCGAGGTGTCACTGCAACGGTGCAACCAATTAAGAAGGTTGACTTTAGACAGAGTTGACGGGACGTCGATTGCATGATATTTTTTTCGATAAATGGAAAGAAAATTCCAACACAGTGAAGTTCCACGGTAGTGAGGGGCGAAAATGGGGCTTTAGCCCCATTTTTGCAACTATTTAGTTAGTAGTCTGATTTTACAAACTATATAGGTTACTAACATCTCGAGTCCTATTATACTATTAGTATAATATACTAATAATAGTAATACTCTTTTAAGCATGCAACCAGGAACCCCATTTTTAGCAATTTGAAGTTGTTGTTTATTTATTTTCCTAGAAGTTGCAATCTTATAAAGTTGTTCTACTTCCATCAGAAACCTACAAGCAAGGCAATGATCGAGGTGTCACTGCAACGGTGCAACCAATTAAGAAGGTTGACTTTAGACAGAGTTGATGGGACGTCGATTGCATGATATTTTTTTCGACAAATGGAAAGAAAATTCCAACACAGTGAAGTTCCACGGTAGTGAGGGGCGAAAATGGGGCTTTAGCCCCATTTTTGCAACTATTTAGTTAGTAGTCTGATTTTACAAACTATATAGGTTACTAACATCTCGAGTCTTTAAGACTCGATTTTGGGCCTATAAATCGAGTCTTTGATGCTCGATTTCTATGGCCCGGTGAGTCTGATGTGGCATTTGAGCTGACGTGGCAAACCCTTCGAAATCGAGTCTCTAAGACTCGATTTCTAACCAGTTTTCCAGCACATTTTCAACCCAACCCAGAAACACACGCACTTTTTCAACCCAACCCACAAAAGAAACCCAGAAACACACACACTTTTTCAACCCAACCCACGGAGCAGAAGATCAAGCCAGAGGAGAAGATCGGAGAAGAAGATCTGATCGGAGGAGAAGATCAGGCCGCGCGATCTGACCTTTCCGATCTGCTCTTCTTCTCCTCCGATCTTCATTTTTTTTTTTTCCTATCTCTTTCTGCTCTTCTTCTCCTCCGATCTTCATTTCTTCTTTTTTTTTCCTATCTCTTTCTGCTCTTCTTCTCCTCCGATCTTCATTTCTTTCCGGAACGAAGCGGCCTGGGCTCCCTCGCGCAGCCGGGGCTCGCGCGGCCTGGGCTCACGCTGGGCCGGAGCTCGCGCGCGGCCCCGCGGCCTGGGTGCTGTGTAGTTCTTCATCCTTTTGCTGGGATGTTTCTGGGTTTCTGGGTTTCTTGTGTTTTTTTTTTTTTTTTTTGGTTTGGAAATCGAGTCTATAAGACTCGATTTCCATATGTTCACCACGTCAGACTAAACGCCATGTCAGACTCACCGGACCATAAAAATCGAGCATCAAAAACTCGATTTATAAGCCCAAAATCGAGTCTTTCAGACTCGAGATGTTAGTAACCAATATAGTTTGCAAAATCAAACTACTAACTAAATAGTTACAAAAATGGGGCTAAAGCCCCATTTTCGCCGTAGTGAGGTGATAGACTTTCACGTCCTTTTTATTTGAAACAAGTTGGGGCAGCAAGGCACGTGCTTTTGTGAAAAAAGAGCAGCGATTAAAATAAATTTTAGATTTTATTTGTATTATAAAATAAAAATAAAAATTATTTAATTTTTAAAATATATAAAAATTTATATTAATTAAAAGAGACATTAATTTTAAAAATTTTGATAATTAGGTTATAAAAAATTAATCTTATTCATATAAGAATTTTGATTAACCACAAAATTAGGGTAACTATTTAGCATATAAATATCTATTTTACTATAATAGTTTTTTAGTTTCTATTTGCTAAAGGTAATATATTCACTCACTAAAAATTTCTAAGAATAATAATAAATATCATCATATTCCAATAATAAACCACTGAGTTTTGCTAAGAAAATAAAAAAAATTGCATGTGTCATCAAATTTTTTATTAGATAAATTATAAGTTTAAAAAATTTAAACCTCAAAAATTAATATTCTTTAGATAACAAATAAAACACTTTGTATTATCATTTCAATTTTTCAAGAATTACTATAGTCTAAAACTCAAAATACGTGAAATTTTTTTTGAAATGTTAAAATTTAGTAGAAGTATTTTAGACATTACATGATAAAATATTTTAAGAATAATAAATTTTCATTAGGGTTTAATTGAGAGAATAAAAATATAACATATTTGCTATTTCTAAAATATTAAGGGAAAGATTGCCTGATTTTGAAGTTTAAGGAGAAATTGTAAACTACCCCAAATATAAAGGATGAAAAGTGTTTTTATTCTAAGTTTTTGTGTATAAAACTATGTGTTTTTACTTAAAATGGTGCACAAAGAAAAAAAAATACAAGAAGTCCACTGAAGAAAATTATATGTGAAATAGTGAATTTTGGCTCAACAAAGCTGACTAAATCAACAAAAAAATTCTAAAAACACAACAGAATGGCACAACATTTTCATAAAACCTTTATAATTTTGTTATATTTTATTTTCACTTGTAAAGAATTGACAGTTAAGCGATTTTGAAAATATTGTGACGACAATAAGATGTCATAACATTTTCATAAAAAAAATGTTGTCCACGACATTTTCACAACAAATCATAAGTATTAGGTTGTTACAGATTCTTATTGGTGGGCAAAAAAATAGTTTCATTGGTAAGTCTAAATTAGAGCCAGTAACAATTTACCGTTTATGATTCGCTATGAAAGTATTGTGAAAAATATTGTGAGTGTAGCACTTCTTTTTTCACAATACCTTTATTTTTTTAATTGTGGTTGGTTCCAATATGATATTTTTTAATTTTATTTTAACCTATAAGGGATTAACACCTTAACAACTATGAAAATATTGTGTCAATTTGTTAGATTAATATTTTATTACAATGTGAAACGGTGCGAATTGGACAAAACAAAATAGTGTAACAAATCTATTGCAGCTTTACACATTCACGAAAAAAAAAAAAAAAAAAAAAAAAAAAAAAAAAAAAAACTGCCAACAAAACAGTAAAAATTTAACAAACCAAAACTATTATAGCGAAGCTATTATAGCTTTTCCCATTCACGCTTTTTATATATAGATTTACTTTTTTTGTAAATATGTATAATATTTGCCACTTTTTGTATGTCTATCACATAAACTTACAAAGTAAACATATAAAGATTAAAAAAAAAAAAAAGCAAAAACAAAAACAAAAACTGGCGTACTTTGAAAAAAAAAGCTCAACGATTGAATAAACCAAAGACACTATTCATGAGTTATTGGCTTTTACTTAAGACTAGTGTTGGTTGCACGCGCAAGACACGTGCTGCCCCAGTAGTGAAAAAATTAATAAATTTTATGTGTGAAACCGTGAATTTTGGCTCACCTAATTTGACTATATTAAAAAAAAGTCTAAGAATATAACAAAATATCACAATATTTTCACAATATCTTCATTTTTAGGATCCGAATAGATATTTTTTTTATTTTATTTGAGAAAAATGCTACATTCATAACATTTTTAAAACAAAATTTAAATGACAAGTTGTTATTGGTTTTAAACTGATAACATTGTTATTGTTATTCTCAAAACATTATTTTCAGTTGTGGTTAGTCACAATCTCATATTTACTATTTTATTTCAACTTGTAAAAAATTGATACTTCGATATTTGTAAAAATATTATGAAATTTTTTATGTCAGTATAACAATATATATGTCAACTTACATAAATATTTAAAAGAAAAAAAAAAACACAAACCGATTACTGAGAAAAAAAAAGTTTAGGCACTGTAGAAATTAATGTTAAAATGTTGTGGACTTAGCATTTTTTTATTTAATCTATAAGAAACTGAGATCTCAACAATTGTAAAAATATTGTGATAATAATAAATGTTATAACATTTTCTCAAAACATTTATTTTCAGTTGTAGTTGGTTATAGTCTCATATTTTATTGTTTTATTTCGACTTGTAAGAAATTGACTCGTCAATAATTATGAAATTTGTTGTGTCAGTATAACAATATATATGTTAGCTTACATAAACATTTCAAAGAAAAAAAAAACACAAACCGATTACTGGAAAAAAAAAAAAATCTTTAGGCATTGTAGCTATAGTGCCAATTGAATAAATCAAAAGCACTGTAGCTCCAATGCTATTCATCAATAATAGCTTACCTATGATTTGTTATGAAATTAATATTAAAATGTTGTGGAATTTGCATTTTTTTTTTATTTGATATATAAGAAACTATGATCTCAACAATTGTGAAAATATTGTGATAACAATAATCGTTGTAACATTTTCTCAAAACATTTATTTTCATTTGTGGTTGGTCACAGTATCATATTTTATTTTTTTATTTTGAGTTGTAAGAAATTGATACCTCAATAATTGTGAAAATATTGTGAAATTTGTTGTGTCAGTATAACAATATATATACCAACTTATATAAATATTTAATAGGAAAAAAAAAACACACAAACCGATTACTGGAAAAAAAAAAAAAAAAACTTTAGGCACCGTAGAAATTAATGTTAAAATTTTGTGGACTTAGCATTTTTTTTATTTGATTTATAAGAAACTAAGATCTCAATAATTATGAAAATATTGTGATAACAATAAGTATTGTAACATTTTTTCAAAATATTTATTTTCAGTTGTGGTTGGCTACAGTCTCATATTTTATTATTTTATTTCGATTGGTAAGAAATTGATACGTCAATAATTGTGAAAATATTGTGAAATTTGTTGTGTTTAGTATAATAATATAAATGCCAGCTTACATCAATATTTAAAAGAAAAAAAAAAACACAACCGATTACTAAAAAAAAAAGTGACTCACAAACCATAATTGTGAAAATATTGTAAAATTTATTATGTCAGTATAACAATATAAATGTTAGCTTATATTAATATTTAAAAGAAAAAAAAAACATAAACCGATTACTTGGGAAAAAAGAAGAAGAAGTGACTCACGAAAATGGCACTGTAGATGAACAGTGCCAAAACACTGGATTTACAATGTGAAAGCACTATAACGGCATTGTCAAAACATTTATTTTCAGTTGTGGTTGGCTACATGCTCATATTTTATTATTTTATTTCGACTTGTAAGAAATTGACATCTCAATAATTGTAAAAATATTGTGAAATTTGTTGTGTCAGTATAACAATATAAATGTCAGTTTACATCAATATTTGAAAGAAAAAAAAAAAACACAAACCGATTACTGGAAAGAAAAAAAAAGACTAAGTAAACCATAATTGTGAAAATATTGTGAAATTTATTGTATCAGTATAACCATATAAATGTCAGCTTATATCAATATTTTAAATAAAAAAAATAACACAAACCGATTAACGAAAAGAAAAAAAAAAAAAAAAAAAACGACTCACCAAAACGGCACTGTAGATGAACAGTGCAAAAGCACTGAATGCACAGTGCCAAAGCACTGCAGCAGCATAGCCGCTTTTATATATAAAAAATTTGTTGTATTAGTATAACAATATAAATGTTAACTTACATCAATATTTAAAAAAAAAAATACAAACCGATTACTGGAAAAAAAAAAGTGACTAACTAAATCATAATTGTAAAAATATTGTGAAATTTATTGTGTCAGTAAAATAATATAAATGTCAGCTTACATCAATATTTAAAAGAAAAAAAAAAACAAAAACCAACTACTGAAAAAAAAAAAAAAAAAAAAAAAAGTGACTCACGAAAACAGCACTGTAGATGAACAGTGAATAACACTACATGAACAATACAAAAACACTGTTATATAAAAATTTGTTGTGTCAGTATAACAATATAAATGCTAGTTTACATCAATATTTAAAAAAAAAAAAACACAAACCAATTACTGAAAAAAAAAGTGACTACCGAAACCATAATTGTAAAAATATTGTGAAATTTATTTTGTCAGTATAACATCATTTAAAAGAAAAAAAAAACACACACACACAAACCTAATACTGACGAAAAAAAAGCGACTCACGAAACCATAATTGTGAAAATATTGTGAAATTTATTGTGTCAGTATAACATCATTTAAAATAATTAAAAAAAAAAACACACACACACACACACAAACCGAATACCGAAAAGAAAAAAGAAAAAAAAAAAAAAAAAAACGACTCACGAAACCAAATTACTGTGCCCGCTACAGTGCCGCTACAGTGCAACAACACTAAATGCACAGTGCCGAAGCACTGTAGCAGCATTGCAAAAAAAAAACACAAACCGATTACTGAAAAAAAATGTGACTAACGAAACCATAATTATAAAAATATTGTGAAATTTATTTTGTCAGTATAACATCATTTAAAAGAAAAAAAAAAAAACACACACACACACACACAAACATAATACTGAAGAAAAAAAAACGACTCACGAAATCATAATTGTGAAAATATTGTGAAATTTATTGTGTCAGTTTAACATCATTTAAAAGAAAAAAAAAACACACACACACACAAACCGAATACTGAAAAAAAAAAAAAAAAAAAAAAAAAAAAAAAAGACTCACGAAACCAAATTACTATGCCCACTACAGTGCCGCTACAATGTAACAATACTGAATGCACAGTACTAAAGTACTATAACGACATTGCCGCTTTTTATATAAAGAAAAAAAAAAAGGTCATTGAATAAACCAAAGACACTATTTATTAGTGTCATTGAATAAACCAAAGACACTATTTATTAGCTATTAGCTCTTTATATGTAGTTAATAAATACATTTGAGGGATCATTCGAATATTCTCATGGGAGGATGGTGGCACCTTTGGATATGGCGTCCCCCACTACTGCCAAAAAAAATTTTTAAAATATTATTATATAAATGGATATTGATTTTTCTCCCTATTTTCAAGTGGCTTTTCTCTCTATTTGATAAGAAGAAAAGGCAGCGTTCATGGGACTGGATTTAGCACACCCCCCCTGCCCACCATTTTTTGAAAATATTATTAAATAAATGGATATTAATTTTTATTTCTATTTGATCATGTAGCTTTTCTCTCTATTTGATCAAAAAGAAAAGACAACGTTCATGGTATTGGACTCCTCCCCACCCACCAGTTTTTTTTTTTTTTTAAATATTATTATATAAATTGATATTAATTTTTCTCTTTATTTCATTAAGTAGTTTTTCTCTTTATTTGATCAAGAAGAAAATGCAGCGGTCATGGGACCCATTCTAATAGTCAAAGAAATCATTTTTCTTCTATTCAAGGTAGAAACATGTTGTCAAGTAGTATTTTCATTTTTTTTTTTTAAGGAAGTCAAGTAGTAATACATTTTTTTTTATGAACTCAAGTAGTACTGCATGACAATATTAAGTGGCTAAGATATTCAGTGGCTATCTTGGGTTTGACTAAGAACTCTTTAGTTTAAGTTTGAGCACCAGTACTTTAAAAAAACTTCCTGAACCAACGATTTTTTCCACTATAGGCCCACCCATCGCAAACAGTGATTAGTCTCTGGTTGAAAGTTTTGACAAAACATTGTAGGAAACCAAAAAAAAAAAAAAAAAGAAAAAAAAAGAAGAAGAAGAAGCTTAACCGACAATCATCAATGGGACCCATTCTAATAATTTTTTTTTAGTAAATCACCATTACAAGTGGAAAAGTAGAGCGGTGGCAGGGCCGGCCCTAGGCTTAGGCCATTACCTAGGGCCCCTTACTAGAGAAGGCCCCAAATGTGGGGTGCAATTTTTTTTTTTTTATAAATATTTTTGGGAGATATTTAAACATTTTAGTTTACATTTTTTTTTTCACTATTAAGAAAGCTCAAAGAATTAAGTGATGTTAGAGATAGAGATAAGACAAATTTAAATAAATAGATCTTACAAATAGACGTGTTACTAATCACAAGTCATTCAAATAGGAAAATGTTAAAAATGCTATAAATTTAACTACATAACTTTATTTATTTAATTAATTTTATACAAAATAAAAATTCTACTCTAATTTAATCTAAGTGTATATGTGTGAGAAACTTTCTTCTAAAGACTTAAATCTCTGCTATTGCCCTCCATACCTCACAAGAAGGCAGAGTGGTGGCTGCGTTAAGAGGCTTCATTACCCTTTGGGGCCTTTAGAAGCTGAAGCGAAAGCAATGGAGGAAGCTATGGAGTTTACTGGGGGTGTTGGAATTTGGGATGCACACTTTGAGAGCAACTCAGTTATACTCTCTAATGCTATTCAAAGTTTTTGTAATCCACTAGTAGCCATTTCTAATGTTGTCACTAGGATTTATCATGGACTGCAAGTTTTTAGATCTGTGCTAGTGTCTCGTGTCTCATGTTAAACGATGAGGTAATAAACCCACACATATTTTAGCTTAATATGCCAAAGACATTAGTAGTTTTGTAACTTGGGTAGAAGAGGATTTAATTATCATTGAGTTGGCTTTGGCTCAGGATGTATTATATTTATCTTCATCTTAATAAAATTATCAGTGTTTTCATAAAAAAAAAATAATAATAATAACAATAATAATAATAATAACACAAAGACAATAAAGGCTTCATGAATAAGCCAAGGATATATTAAAAACATTATCATTTAACTAAGAACAAATTAGTCCACAAAATAAAAATTTCATTGTATTTTTTGTAGCATATATTGTAATCTTTAAGAGAAATAAATTGTCATTCTTTCACGATCACAGACATTTCCTTATACCTTAGTGCAAGGAAATTATATAATGATTTGCCTCAATATGAAAATTGACCAATTTTTTTCAAGTAATTAAATTATAATTTTAAATCACGACACTTCCAGTATACAAATGAACATGTTATCTCTTACTCTTCTTCTTCTAATAAATAAGAATTAATTTAATCAAACATAGATATAATTACAACAACTGAGAACCTTGCAGGACAAACACCAAAACTGCAAACCTCATACAGGCGCATGATGACGCATAAGAAAATCTACCAAAGATTTGCCAAAACTAAAAGGACGATATATAACTAGTAATGCTAGCGCAACATAATTTTAACCACAACTTATCACATAATTTTACAAATTTTGGTCACAACTCGCTATTTAATTTTAGGTTTGTAAAAAGTGAAAAGGTTGGAAGGAAGGAGGTGAAACCATAAACATTGACACATTATTATGGGTTATGACACGCGGCAATTTGTAGATATGTTTTACCATCAAAACACAAAAACACAACATTACTCAGTCTTGTATCTTAAAAAAATTGACAATTGTGCTATAGTACTGTCACAAATTTGTGACGATACTGTAGCACAATTGTAAAACGAAATAATTTTTTTTATTCCCGTATTTAATGTATCTACCTCTTTCTCTCTCTTTATTTTCTCTGTTTCTCATCATGTTCTAGCCTCTCTCTTATCACATCTTTGTCCTAGCCTCTCTATCTTATCACATCTCTCTCTTACGATGGCCCACCATGTTTATATTGATCGGTGTTTAATCTATGAAGTTCCAATGGGTACCACTGTTCGGCGTGGGTCTGGCGGTGGCGGCATGGATTTTGGTGGTGCCATGGGCTTGGTGGTTTGGTGGCATGGTCCTCTGATGGAGGCGCTCAACCTCGCCTCCAATGATGGGCTACCCAAGCTCGCTAATGATGGACTGTGATGTTTTCTAGCGTGGGTCCGGTGGTGGGTTATGGTGTGTGGGTGGTTTGAGCGGCTATGGATTTTGATGGTTTTAGGTGTTGTGGTGCGATGGTTTAAGGGGCTGTGGATTTCAATGGTTGGATTCTGATGGGGTTTGAGTTAGACTTGGATTGATTGGTTTCGGTTAGCATGGTGGGAAGTGGTGGTGGTGATTAGGTTGTTTTTGCTATGGGTTTGCTGGGTTTTTGATGGGTTACTAGGTTTTTTTTTTTGTTTTTTTTTTTGTTTTTTTAATTTGGGTTTTTGGTTCAGGTGGGATTTTGGTGGGCAGTGGGTAATGGTGGCATGGTGGGCATGGGGGTGGCAATTGGGTTGTTGAGAGAGGGACATAGAGACAGGGACAGAAATGAGAAAGAGGAGAGATAGATAATTTGTTTATTATTTTATTGTATAATTTATATTATTTTAATGTGTTGCATTATAAAATAAAAGTTAAGATGTTGAATGTATTGTAAAATAATATGGTATAATAGATAAAGTAATATTTGAGATGGTAAAATAGAACAATTTGAAAATATGAGATGTGAATACTCTTATAAGCCGTGGCAAAACTTTATTCTTGTCCTCGATCATGGGACCCATTCCAATATGGAAATGAGATTATCACCCGTACAATTGAATCCAGAAAGATTGAACCGGATCTTTCATTTTGCAATTAAAGGGTGATTTACTTTGACTAAGAGAATGGATATCCCATGAATGATCTACTTTGAATCTTCTCTTCGCATTCTACCTTTAAAATAATAATCCATCTCCATATTTCACTTTGTAATTTGTTTTATAATATATTTTTTTTTTTTTGGATATTTTGTTTTATTTTCTATTTGCAATTAAAGGGTGATTTACTTTGACAATTAGAATGGGTCCTACATACGCAATGCCTTTCTTTTCAAAGTTCTCTTTTCTCATTCAACTTTCGATAAGAAATTTTTAGAATAGCATGGGTGGCTCTATTTTCCAATTAATTAAAAAAGTATTAAAGATAAAATCTTGGTTGGTTCCACCTCAGACAAGAGCTTGATAGTGCATAGTTCATAATGCTTTTTTTTAAGGAAATTACAATTTACAAACATAAAACATTCCACACCATGACCATAGAGACACGTACAACTAAAAGCCCTTACAACGCAAGGTTGTAGGTAGGATGAGAGCAACCTGGCTCTCTTCCCCTATTTGAGTATTTACCCAAAAAAAATAAAAGAAAATGGGTAATTGTTGTTATATGTACACTTTTCCGCACAATTGTATACACACAAAATTTGCATTAAAATCGGCTTGAATTTATGATTTCCAACCATTTCAATGTAAATTCTGCTTGTGGATATTGGATATGTGCATGGTGTGTGTAACAAAAACCACTCACTAGAAATGATAAAATTTGATTACAAACTTAGTTGTAGCTTAAAACCACAACTTTACTTAATATATTTTAAATAAATGTGAATTTTGACAAATTTATTATTAAATTGCATTTTCTTCTTATATCCACTATGTTTGCTAATTTTTCAGAAAATCAAAGATCAATAACTATATCATCAATCCGTTGTTTAAATTACAAATTTTTGTAGTCTAAAATTATGCATAAAGAAATAAGTTTATAGATCATATAGTAAATAACATCTAATTAATACAAAATTTGACATATGTATTAAGAGCATAATGAACATACAATCAAACGGTGAGATTTTTCAAAATATGTAACAGTGTTAATTTTTTAAAAAATAAAAATTATAGCCAAGCTACAACTAAGTATCTAGCCAAACTTTATCCGACCAAATTTTACTTGCTTTTACAATTACTAGTTAGGGCAGCACGTGCTTGCCGTGAAAAAAAATTACTATAGTAATTAAGGTTAATTCTAGATTTTATTTGTATTACAAAACAAAAATATGAATCATTTGATTTTTAAAATAAACAGAGATTTACATTAATCAAAAGAGACATTAATTTTAAGAATTTTGATAAGTATGTCGTAAAAAGTTAATCTCATTCGTTTAAGAATTTTGATCAACTACAAAGTTAGGGTAGCTTTTTAACATATAAATATTTATTTAACTAAAATAGTTTTTTAGTACCTACTTGCTAAAGACAATATATCTATTTCCTAAAAACTTCTAAGAATGATAACGAATATCATCATCTTCCAACAATAAACAACTGAGTTTTGCTAAGAAATTTAAAATAATAAATAATAAATAATAAAAGGCATGTGTTGTCGAATTTTTCATTAGATAAATTATAAATTTTGAAAATTTAAACCTAGAAAATCAACATTCTTTAGATAACAAATAAAACACCTAATATCATCATTCTAACTATCTAAGAATTTTTATTATTTAAAATTCAAAATACGTAAAGAAAATTTTGAGAATGTTAAAATTTAGTAGGAGTAATATAGACATTACACAATAAAATATTTTAAGAATCATAAGCTTTTATTAGGGTTTAACTGAGAGAATAATAATATGACATATTTGTTATTTTCCAAAATATTAAGGGAAAAATTGCTTGATTTTAAAGTTTAAGGAAAAATTGTAAACTACCTCAAACATAAAGGATGAAAAATGTTTTTTTCCTAAATTTTTGTTGTTGTTTTTGTGTGCAAAACTATGTTTTTTTTACTTAAAATAATGTGTAAAAAAAAATACAAAAGGTCAACTCAAGAAAATTGTATGTGGAATAATGAATTTTGGCTCAACAAAGTTGATTAAACCAACAAAAAATTTCTAAAAACACAACAGAATGACGCAACATTTTCATAATACCTTTATAATTTTGTTATATTTTATTTTAACTTGTAACGAATTGACAGCTCAGTAATTTTGAAAATATTGTGACAACATCAAGATGCCTTAACATTTTTCACACAAAAAAATGTTATGTTCATGACATTTTCACAACAAATCATAAGTAATAGGTTACTACAAATTGTTATTGGTGGGTAAAAAAGTAGTTTCATCGGTAAGTTTAAATTAGAACCAATAACAATTTACCATATTTGATTTGTTACGAAAGTGTTGTGAAAATTATTGTGGACAAACCGAAAATAATATAGCAAATATACTACAACTTTATGCATTAAAAAAAAAAAAAAAAGGGCCAGCAAAACAATGAAAGTTAAACAAACCAAAACTACTGTAGCGAAATTACTGTAACTTTTCCCATTCACTCTTTTTTTATATATAATATATATAGAAATATACATTGCACTTACAATGTAAATTTATATTATAAACACATAAAATTGGTAAATGTTGTACACATTTGCAAAATTTGTACAATTTTTTTTTTTTTTTTTGCAAATGTATATAATATTTGCTACTTTTTGTGTATATATAATGTAAGTTTACATTACAAATAAAAAGTAAACATATAAAGATCTTTTAAAAGAAAAAAAACAAGCTCAAACCATGTTGGTGAACTTGAAGGAAAAAAAGTGGAAAAAAGGCAAGTCACTAAACAAAAAATACTATTCATAACACTATTCATAAGCTTATTCGCTCTTTTTATATATAGATAGAAAAAAAGAGCACAAATCACATATTTATATTTTATTATTTTATTTTGATTTATAATAAATTGATACTTAAATAATTGTAAAAATATTGTGAAATTTGTTGTATCAATATAACAATATATATAAAAGGAAAAAAAATTACAAACGGAAGACTGAGAAAAAAAAAAAAAAAAACTAAAGCTACCGTAGCTACAGTGTCACTTGGTAGTGTAGTTACTGTTCAAATCTTAAAAAAAAAAAAAAAAGGCTCAGGAAACTAAAATGGCCTTGTAGCTATAGTGATTTTGCACATTCGTGCTTTTATATATACTAGTTAGGGCAGCACGTGGAAGGCACGTGCTTGCCGTGAAAATAAATTACTATAGTAATTAAGGTTAATTCTAGATTTTATTTGTATTACAAAACAAAGATGTGAATCATTTGATTTTTAAAGTAAACAGAGATTTACATTAATCATAAAAGACATTAATTTTAAGAATTTTGATAAGTATGTCGTAAAAAGTTAATCTCATTCGTTTAAGAATTTTGATCAACTATAAAGTTAGGTAGCTTTTTAACATATAAATATTTATTTAACTATAATAGTTTTTTAGTACCTACTTGCTAAAGACAATATATATATTCTCTAAAAACTTCTAAGAATGATAACGAATATCATCATCTTCCAACAATAAACAACTGAGTTTTGCTAAGAAATTTAAAATAAAAAATAAAAAATAATAAAAGGCATGTGTCATCAAATTTTTCATTAGATAAATTATAAGTTTTGAAAATTTAAACCTAGAATATCAACGTTCTTTAGATAACAAATAAAACACCTAATATCATCATTCTCACTTTCTAAGAATTTTTATTATTTAAAATTCAAAATACGTGAAGAAAATTTTGAGAATGTTAAAATTTAGCAGGAGTAATTTAGACATTACACAATAAAATATTTTAAGAATCATAAGTTTTTATTAGAGTTTAACTGAGAAAATAATAATATGACATATTTGCTCTTTTCCGAAATATTAAGGGAAAAATTGCTTGATTTTAAAGTTTAAAGAAGAATTGTAAACTACCCCAAACATAAAGGATGAAAAATGACTTTTTCTTAAAGTTTTGTTTTTGTTTTTGTGTACAAAACTATGTTTTTTTTACTTAAAATAGTGTGTAAAAAAAAATACAAAAGGTCAACCCAAGAAAATTGTATGTGGAATAGTGAATTTTGGCTTAACAAAGTTGATTAAACCAACAAAAAATTTCTAAAAACACAACAGAATGACACAACATTTTCATAATACCTTTATAATTTTGTTATATTTTATTTTAACTTGTAAAGAATTGACAGCTCAACAATTTTAAAATATTGTGACAACATCAAGATGCCTTAACATTTTTCACACAAAAAAATATTATGTCCATGACATTTTCACAACAAATCATAAGTAGTAGGTTACTATAAGTTGTTATTGGTGGGCAAAAAAGTAATTTTATCGGTAAGTTTAAATTAGAACCAATAACAATTTACCATATTTGATTTGTTATGAAAGTATTGTGAAAATTATTGTAAACAAACCGAATATAATATAGCAAATATACTACAACTTTATGCATTCAAAAAAAAAAAAAAAAGGGCTAGCAAAACAATGAAAGTTAAACAAACCAAAACTACTGTAGCGAACTTATTGTAACTTTTTCCATTCACTCTTTTTTTTTATATATAATATATATAAAAATATACATTGCACTTAAAATGTAAATTTATATTATAAACACATAAAAATTGGTAAATGTTGTACACATTTGCAAAATTTGCACATTTTTTTTTTTGCAAATGTATATAATATTTGCTATTTTTTGTGTGTATACAATGTAAATTTACATTACAAGTAGAAAGTAAACCTATAAAGATCTTTTAAAAGAAAAAAACAAGCTCAAACCAAGTTGGTGAACTTGAAGGAAAAGAAGTGGGAAAAAGGCAAGTCACTAAACAAAAAATACTGTTCATAACACTATTCATAAGCCTATTCTCTCTTTTTATATATAGATAGAAAAAAAGAGCACAAATCGATGACTAAAAAAAAAAAAATGATGAACAGTACATATTGAACAAACCAAAAATACTGTAGTTTTTACACATTTACCTAACAAGTGTCACAACATTTTCACAAAATATTTATTTTCAATTATGGTTGGTCACAGATTTATATTTTATTTTGATTTATAAGAAATTGACACTTCAATAATTGTGAAAATATTGTGAAATTTGTTGTATCAATATAAGAATATATATAAAAGGAAAAAAAAAGTACAAACGGAAGCTTGAGAAAAAAAAAAAAACCCGAAGCTATTGTAGCTACAGTGTCACTTGGTAGTGTAGTTACTGTTCAAATCTTATTTAAAAAAAAAAAAAAAAAAAAAAAAAAAAAAAAAAAAAAACTAGCTCACGACACCAAAATGGCCCTATAGCTACAGTGATTTTGCGCATTCGCACTTTTATATATACTAGTGTTGGTTGCACGTGCTACCCCAGTAGTGAAAAAATTAATAGATTTTGTAAGAAGTTTAGATCCCTTAAACCCAAACAGATTAACCTAGATATTTAATCAAGTGATTAACTTAGGTAAATTAAGCAATTCTAGGTTAACACTAATATATCATATCATGCAAATATGCGGAAAATAAATAACACACGATATGATGACCCAGGAAACCAAACCAGTAAAAACCTGGGGAGGATTTAACCTAGCTATTTTCAAGGTAAAAAGGAATTCACTATGAAAGAATTGAAGTTTACACAATAGCGACTTAGACCACTAACATCCTATTGCTACCTCGAGTAGGAAACTTACTACCACGACCACGTGACAGCTCCAAGTCCACGGACTACTTCTTTCCTTGAATTCTCAGCAAATCACAAGCATACCTGCTTGTATATCTTGAAGCACTTGATTCTGCAACTGAAAGATTACCAAGCTCTTGACATCAATCTTAAGATTGGAAACCCTAAGTGTATGTGAAGGTAAACACCTCTAAATCTCACAAATAAGATTCACAAACACAATATTCAGAACTCTAAAAATGTGGCTAGGGTTTTCCCTTTTATACTTACGGCAAAACATAAAACCCTACACATTAAATGGACTAGGGCTAAGTTGAAAATTCTGCAGAAAAAAAACATTCTGCACGACTTTCGATCGGTCGAGTCTAATTCTCGATCGAACGAGCCAGGTAGAAATGCACAGTAAATTCTGCAGTAACTCGATTCCAACTTTACATGAATACCTATACTTTGAGCAAGTCTAAAACAAGACTAAAACCGTATTGATCATGGTTTGCCAACATTACAAAATGAAGTTCTAATACATTAGTTCCTAATTCTTAGAACCTAACAGATTTTGTGTATAAAACCGTGAATTTTGGCTCATCCAATTTGACTATATTAAAAAAGAAGTCTAAGAATACAACAAAATATCACAAAATTTTCACAATATCTTCATTTTTAGGATCCGAATAGATATTTTATTATTTTATTTGAGAGAAATGCTACATTCATAA
Source organism: Lithocarpus polystachyus (assembly GCA_033629205.1). Lineage (NCBI taxonomy): Eukaryota > Viridiplantae > Streptophyta > Magnoliopsida > Fagales > Fagaceae > Lithocarpus > Lithocarpus polystachyus. Next base: position 106,008,456 of record CM066163.1, on the reverse strand, counting down.
TATTTTTAGAACAAATTCTAAATGACAAGTTGTTATTGGTTTTAAATTGATAACATTGTTATTATTATTTTCAAAACATTTATTTTCAGTTGTGGTTAGTCACAATCTCATATTTTACTATTTTATTTTGACTTGTAAGAAATTGATACTTCAATATTTGTAAAAATATTATGAAATTTGTTGTGTCAGTATAAAAATATATATGTCAGCTTACATAAATATTTAAAAGAAGAAAAAAAAAACACAAACCGATTACTAGGAAAAAAAAAAGTTTAGGCACTATAGAAATTAATGTTAAAATGTTGTGGACTTAGCATTTTTTTATTTGATCTATAAGAAACTGAGATCTCAAAAATTGAAAAAATATTGTGATAATAATAAGTGTTATAACATTTTCTCAAAACATTTATTTTCAGTTGTAGTTGGTCATAGTCTCATATTTTATTGTTTTATTTCTACTTGTAAGAAATTGACACGTCAATAATTGTGAAAATATTGTGAAATTTGTTGTGTCAGTATAACAATATATATGTCAGCTTGCATAAACATTTCAAAGAAAAAAAAAAAAAACACAAACCGATTACTGGCAAAAAAAAAAAAAAATCTTTAGGCACTATAGCTACAGTGCCAATTGAATAAACCAAAAGCACTATAGCTCTAGTGCTATCCATCAATAATAGCTTACTTATGATTTGTTGTGAAATTAATGTTAAAATGTTGTGGACTTAGCATTTTTTTATTTGATATATAAGAAACTGAAATCTCAACAATTTTGTTTGATATATAAGAAACTGAAATCTCAACAATTGTGAAAATATTGTGATAACAATAAGTGTTGTAACATTTTCTCAAAACATTTATTTTCAATTGTGGTTGGTCATAGTCTCATATTTTATTTTTTTATTTAGACTTGTAAGAAATTTATACCTCAATAATTGTGAAAATATTGTGAAATTTTTTGTGTCCATATAATAATATATATGTCAGCTTATATAAATATTTAAAAGGAAAAAAAAAAAAAACAAACCGATTACTGGAAAAAAAAAAACTTTAGGCACTGTAGAAATTAATGTTAAAATGTTGTGGACTTAGCATTTTTTTTATTTGATCTATAAGAAACTGGGATATCAACAATTGTGAAAATATTGTGATAATAATAAGTATTGTAACATTTTTTCAAAACATTTATTTTCAGTTGTGGTTGGCTACAGTCTCATATTTTATAATTTTATTTCGACTTGTAAGAAATTAACATGTCAATAATTGTGAAAATATTGTGAAATTTGTTGTATCAGTATAATAATATAAATGTCAGCTTACATCAATATTTAAAAGAAAAAAAAAAACACAAACCGATTACTGAAAAAAGAAAGTAACTAACTAAACCATAATTCTGAAAATATTGTGAAATTTATTGTGTCAGTATAACAATATAAATGTCAGCTTATATCAATATTTAAAAGAAAAAAAAACACAAACCGATTACTGGAAAAAAAAAAAAAAAAAAAAAAGTGACTCACGAAAATGGCACTGTAAATGAACAGTGCCAAAACACTGGATGTACAGTGCGAAAGCACCATAGCAGCATTATCAAAACATTTATTTTCAGTTGTGGTTGGTTACAGTCTCATATTTTATTATTTTATTTCGACTTGTAAGAAATTGATACGTCAATAATTGTGAAAATATTGTGAAATTTGTTGTGTCAGTATAACAATATAAATGTTAGTTTACATCAATATTTAAAACACAAACCGATTACTGAAAAAAAAAGACTAAGTAAATTAAAATTGTAAAAATATTGTGAAATTTATTGTGTCAGTATAACCGTATAAATGTCAGCTTACATCAATATTTAAAAGAAAAAAAAAACACAAACCGATTACTGGAAAAAAAAGTGACTAACTAAACCATAATTGTAAAAATATCGTGAAATTTTTTGTGTCAGTAAAACAATATAAATTACAGCTTACATCAATATTTAAAAGAAAAAAAATAGCATAAACCGATTACTAAATGAAAAATAAAATAAAAGTGACTCACGAAAATAGCACTAAAGATGAACAGTGAATAACACTGCATATACAGTAAAAAATATTGTTATATAAAAATTTATTGTGTCAGTATAACAATATAAATGCCAGCTTACATCAATATTTAAAAAAAAAAAACACAAACCGATTACTTTAAAAAAAAATGTGACTAACGAAACTATAATTATGAAAATATTATAAAATTTGTTGTGTCAGTATAACAATATAAATGTTAACTCATAACAACATTTAAAAAAAAAAAAAAACACACAAACGGAATACTAAAAAAAAAAAAAAAAAAATAGAAAGGACTCATGAAATGAAGGCACTGTTGCTGCTCCAGTGTTACATAGTTATTTGTACTAGATGCACAATACTAAAGTACTGTAGCAGCATTTCCGCTTTTTATATATTAAAATATAGATATATATAGATGTACTAAAAGTATTTGTAATAAACAACACTCAAATTCAAAGAAGGTAGATAGAATACTAAACACCAACTTCCCCAGGTTACAGCCTTTGATCCATTTTCAATTAATGACTTTGGATCAACGTCAATAATAGTAATTCATGGGACCCAGCATTTAAGGAGATCACCATTTCAATTTTTTAATTGAATTTAGATCACCCAATTGAAGTAGTGAAGCTAGCTTGAGATTAAGAGAAGCAACATACTTATCGTTCATGGGACCCAATGGAATATCTGAGTACCATGTCTAGATACAGCTATCACTTGGTGCCTTAAATGTGATAGGAGGAGATCATTCATGGGACCCATTCCAATATCAAAAATGGGAAACCCATTTTAAATGGCAGTGGAACAAGAAGACAAGCATGAGATAAGAAGAATAAGAAGAAAAGCTTGAGAGTAGAAACAGCTGTTTGCTCATTCATTTGCCCTTCGTCAAAAAAGAAAACGCGTATCGTTGTTGGGACCCCATGCATCCTAATTAAAAGTAAAACATATATTTAAGTAGATCGCATTGTCTATGGACCTATTTCAATTGGTAGAAACTAAGAATCAACTAAATGTATAGAAATTTCTTTGTGAACTACTGAGCATTAATAGAGTAGGACCAACTACTGCACACCTTTAGTATGATAGTCATTCTACAAGTATAAGTGTTTGGAGTGTAGAGAGCAATGATCAGAGTTCAAGTCTTCAAGAATATCTGAGTACCATGTACAGATACAACTATCACTTGGTGCCTTAAATGTGATAGGAGAGGATCGTTCATGGGACCCATTCCAATATCAAAAATGGGAAACCCATTTTAATTGACAGTGGAACAAGAAGACAAGCACGAGATAAGAAGAATAATAAGAAAAGCTTGAGAGTAGAAACAACGGTTTGCTCATTCATTTGCCCTTCATCAAAAAAGAAAACGTGTATCGTTGTTGGGACCCCATGAATCCTAATTAAAAGTAAAACATATAGTTAAGTTGATCGCATTGTCTATGGACCCATTTCAATTGATAGAGACTAAGAATCAACTAAATGTATAGAAATTTCTTTGTGAGCTACTGAGCATTAATAGAGCAGGACCGACTACCACATACCTTTGGTATGATAGTCACTCCACAAGTATAAGTGCTTAAGGTGTAGGGGGCAAGGGTTAGAGTTCCAGTCTTCAAGAATATCTAAGTACCATATGCAGATACAACTACCACTTGGTGCCTTAAATGTGATAGGAGAGGATCGTTCATGGGACCCATTCCAATATCAAAAATGGGAAACCCATTTTAATTGACAATGGAACAAGAAGACAAGCATGAGATAAGAAGAATAAGAAGAAAAGCTTGAGAGTAGACAACGGTTTGCTCATTCATTTGCCCTTCGTCAAAAAAGAAAACGTGTATCGTTGTTGGGACCCGATGCATCCTAATTAAAAGTAAAACATATAGTTAAGTAAATCGCATTGTGTTAGAAGTTTAAACCCCTTAAACCCAAACAGATTAACCTAGATATTTAGCCAAGTGATTAACTTAGGTAAATTAAACAATTCTAGTTTAACACAAATATATTATATCATGCAAAGTGCAGAAAATAAAGAACACACGATATGACAACCCAGGAAAACCAAACCGGTAAAAAACCTGGGGAGGATTTAACCTAGCCATCCTCAAGATAAAACCGAATTCACTATGAAAGAATTGAAGTTTACCCAATAGCGACTTAGACCACTAACATCCTATTGCTACCTCGAGTAGAAAACTTACTACCACGATCACGTGACAGCTGCGAGTTCACGGACAACTTCTTTCCTTGAATTCTCAGCAAAGCACAAGCACTCCTGCTTGTATATCTTGAAGTTCTTGATTCTACAACTGAACGATCACCAAACTCTTGACATCAATCTTGAGTTTGGAAACCCTAAGTGTATGTGAAGGTAAACACCTCTAGATCTAGCAATTAGATTAACAAACACAGCATTTAGAACATTAAAAACGTGGCTAGGATTTTCCCTTTTATACTTAGGGCAAAACATAAAACCCTACACGTCAAACGGGCTTGGGCTGAGTTGGAAATTCTGCAGAAAAACAATCTGCACGACTTTCGATCGGTTGAGTCTAATTCTCGATCGATCGAGCCAGGCAGAATTGCACAGTAACTTCTGCAATAACTCGATTCCAACTTTACATAAAAACCTCATACTTTGAGCAAGTCTAAATAAGACTAAAAACGTTTTGATCATGGTTTGCCAACATTACAAGATGAAGTTCTAATACATTAGTTCCTAATTCCTTAGAACTTAACACATTTGTTAGGTTCTAAGAATTAGGAACTAATGTATTAGAACTTCATTTTGTAATGTTGGCAAACCATGATCAAAACGGTTTTAGTTTTGTTTAGACTTGCTCAAAGTATGGGGTTTTCATGTAAAGTTGGAATCGAGTAAATACAGAATTTATTGTGCATTTCTGCTTGGCTCGATCGATCAAGAATTAGACTCGACTGATTGAAAGTCGTGCAGAATGTTTTTTTTCTGCAGAATTTCCAACTTAGCCCTAGTCCATTTAATGTGTAGGGTTTTATGTTTTGCCGTAAGTATAAAAGGGAAAACCCTAGCCACGTTTTTAATGTTCTGAATATTGTGTTTGTGAATCTTATTTGTGAGATCTAGAGGTGTTTACCTTCACATACACTTAGGGTTTCCAATCTCAAGATTGATGTCAAGAGCTTGGTAATCTCATAGTTGCAGAATCAAGAGCTTAAGATATACAAGCAAGTGTGCTTGTGCTTTACTGAGAATTCAAGGAAAGAAATAGTTCATAGACTCGGAGCTGTCACGTGGTCGTGGTAGTAAATTTCTTACTCGAGGTAGCAATAGGATGTTAGTGGTCTAAGTCGCTATTGTGTAAACTTCAATTCTTTCATAGTGAATTCCTTTTTACCTTGAGGATAGCTAGGTTAAATCCTCCCCAGGTTTTTACCGGTCTGGTTTCCTAGGTCATCATATCATGTGTTATTTATTTTCCGCATATTTGCATGATATGATATATTTGTGTTAACCTAGAATTGCTTAATTTACCTAAGTTAATCACTTGGCTAAATATCTAGGTTAATCTGTTTGAGTTTAAGGGGTCTAAATTTCTAACAAGTGGTATCAGAGCGGGTAGCTCTTTTGTTTTAGATCTTTTGATCTAAGAGCTGATCCTTGATCCTTGTTATCATGGATAATTTGTAAGTGTCTTTCTACTCATGTTTGTGACGATTTAAATAAAAAGGACACTGTTGTTTCTGTTGATCTTTTTGATGCCTGTGAAACTCTTCATAAGGAATTATTAAAAACTATGAGAATTGCTAAGAAATTCAAGGAAGAGTTAAAATTGGCTAATCTTGAAAAAGAGGAATTAGTTGTTAGATTAGATGAATCTAATAAGAAGAATGAATTTTTGAGAAATCAAATTTCCTCTAAAGATGAGAAGATGAAAAGCTTGGAACAAGAGTTAGTTGAATCTAAAGTTAAAATTGAAAATTTGACTATTACCAAGCCTGCTGTTGATAACAGAAGTGTTTCTATTTCTCTTAAGCCTAAAATTGAGAAAGTTTATATCCCTTCTTTCAAGAGGATTAATAAAGAAAAGACTTATTTTGACAGGTTAGACAAAAGTAAAAGTTTTGATGTAGACGCTGAAGTTTCTACACCTAAGTTTAAACCTATTGTTAGAGAGCATAATAAATCTGTTTTTGTGCCTATTTGTCACATTTGTAGTGTTGTTGGCCATATTAGACCAAATTGTTCTTTGTTGAAGCAAAAACCAAAATCTGAGACTAGATTTGTTGTTAGGAATACTGATGTTCCTAAATTTGTTCCTGTTTGCCACTTTTGTAGTGTCTTCGGTTACATTCATCATAATTGTCATAAATTGGAATTTAAGCATTCTGTATTTCAGTCTAGGACATGTGATGATATTTCTCCTGCCATAAGTCCATATAATTTGTTTCATATTCTTTTGAAAAATTTAAGCTTGTTGGCTTATGAAAGGAATTTGCAGGATTTTAGTCTTTCTCAGAAGATTGGTGTAATCCCTCAAATACACTCTGCTTCACATGGATTTTCACCTATAAAGCCGAAGACTCATGCTATATGGGTGAGAAAAGATTCTCTAAGGTGAGTGTTGTTGACTTGTCCCTAATTTAATTCTTTCAATAATTTGTGAACATGTTTTGTTTCTATTTTTGGTTGTTTTGTTTTTTAGGTTGTTTTTTTTTTTTTTTAAATCCAAAAACGTTGAAAAATTTTAAAAAGATAAAAATATTTTATTTTGTGTCTAGTTTTATTTTTTCTTGAGGATTACATGAATTATGATATCTCTCTCTTGATTTAGAACATGCTTGATATTGTGGAGAAACATAAAAAGTATGTGTTATATAAGTGCTAAGCTATTTATGATTTTGTATGAGTATGTACTAGTTTGTATATGTACTCAAGGGTTAATTAAGAAATTGATATTTATTGTTTGTGTACCCTTTATAGCTTGGTTAAACACTGTCATGCATTGCATTTGCATTTTTAATCATTTAGCATAATGTGTGCTTTTAGTTTTGGTCATAAATTTTTTTTAACCAAAAAGATTTTTATGTGTTTTGTATTATATTTCTTGGATTTATAATCAAGGTTAGCCATATTATCTTTACATAACATGTTTATGTACCTTGTTTAGCTTGGATGAGCTTATTTATTGCACTTTACTAGTTTGAGCTTTGTAGTGCATATTGTGTGCGAAGATGTTTATAGTTTTTGATCACTTTGTCTTGATCTTGACGTCACATGCCTTTGATTGTCGGACTTGAACTTATTGAGAAAGGCATAAATAACCATCTTACCACTGTTTACTAGCCAATCATGAACACCTTAGTGCATATCGTAAGATTTTGTGCTCGAGAAAGTGTAGCACATGCACAAAAAGAAAACAAGGTGTAGCCTCGGTTTTAATGGTAAAATTGGTGTATACATTATTGGGCTATAATAAATTCACAATGAAATAAAATTTGTGTGTATATTATGAGGCAAATCAAGAAACTTACATGATTGCAAGCTTTTATTCTAGGAGATGTGAGAGTTATATGATGTAACTCTTTAGGTGATAGTCTCTCTCAATTGTATGTGATGAATTGTGTAGAAATCGTGATTGCTTACTATTCACATATCACATCACATATTTCTCAAGCTTTTGCTAGTTGCACACATTACACAAGTTATTCTTTGCTAAACTTTGTATATGTTATTGTGTGTGATTTTGTTGTGGCCATCCAAGATTATATGTTCCTTGATTTTGATGCAAAATTTGAGTTTTGAGAACAACTTGGTTGATAAACTTTTTTTTGAGAGATCTAGGTTGTATTCATATGTTTTTGAAAAATTTTTAGTCTCATACTCATGCATTTCATTCATGAATCACTATGTTTGAGGAGTTACTACATTAAATTGTTCTGTTTTTCAAAAATTTGAGTTTTCCAGATTTTCGATCGATCGAATCTATTTTTCGACTGATTGAAATTGCGATTAACATATTTGGTTTGAATCTGCCTGGCTCGATTGGTATTTGATCGATGCTCGACCGATCTAAACTGAAAAATTTTCAGTTTTTAGAGTTTTTGACCAAATTTTTTTTTCTTGCATCATTTATGTTTATGATTCACATGAGTTGCATTATTTTTCTATATCCATCTTGCAGTTTTGCAATCATATCTCTCATTATTTTCACACATAACATGCATACACTTTGCTAAATTGGGTACTCAACTTGAATTAAAAATTGATTGATTAATGTTTGAGTTCTTTGTACATTTTAGTACATGCTATTTTTCTTGATGTGTGATTTGCAGAAAATATTTTTCGTAAGAGATATGATGGATAATAATGTGCAAATATTTTCTCTACTCATGCAACTGTTTATGGATCACATAGTGTCAGGTTTGCATTTATTGACAGAGAGAATATTTTTCTTCATGTGTATCCTCAACTTAGTTTTTTTAGGTTTGAGTGTTTTTATTTATCCCCACCTCCTAAATTTTCCTCAAAACTGTTTTTCTCAAAACTTGTTTTATTTTTTTCCTATTTTTATAGGGGGAGAATAGTTTTTTTCTAACCTTTGTTGTTCATAGGGGGAGTTGTTGCTCTTCTTAGGGGGAGTTGTCTCTATTTTTTAAAGAGTTGAACTGTTTTGTATTCTCTTAATTCTCTATTTTCTCTTGTTCTCTATTGGGTTGTTATTCTTTGTTTGAGTTCTCTTTGTCAATACGTGACAAAAAGGGGGAGTTTTAGATGATATGTGGGAATATGTGTGGAAAATACAAGAATGTTCAATTTAGGGGGAGTTAAAATTATTTTTGATGTATCTAACTTAGGGGGAGAGTTAGTTTGCATATTTGTTGTTTTACTGTTTTTCCTTTCTACACATGTGTTTATGTGTTTGTTAAGTGTTACAAGAATATACAAGTTGATTCAGTCGTGCTGCTGTCTACTTTTGCAATTCATAGATAGTAGTTAGGTTGAATTTGTTTAGTGGCTATTGTTTTGTATTAGGCTGTTTATTTTGTAAACTTTGAGCTTTGTATTAAGTTTGTGTTTTGTCACGGATTGCCAAAGGGGGAGTTTGTTAGGTTCTAAGAATTAGAAACTAATGTATTAGAACTTCATTTTATAATGTTGGCAAACCATGATCAAAAGGGTTTTAGTCTTGTTTAGACTTGCTCAAAGTATGGGGATTTCATGTAAAGTTGGAATCGAGTTAATGCAGAATTTACTGTGCATTTCTGTTTGGCTCGATCGATCGAGAATTAGACTCGACCGAGTTAATGCATAATGCAGAAAGTCATGCAGAATGTTTTTTTTTTTTCTGCAGAATTTCCAACTAAACCCTAGTCCATTTAATGTGTAGGGTTTTATGTTTTGCCCTAAGTATAAAAAGGAAAACTCTAGCCACGTTTTTAGTGTTCTGAATATTGTGTTTATGAATCTTATTTGTGAGATCTAGAGGTGTTTACCTTCACATACACTTAGAGTTTCCAATCTCAAGATTGATGTCAAGAGCTTAGTAATCTCACAGTTGCAGAATCAAGAGCTTCAAGATATACAAGCAGGTGTGCTTGTGCTTTGCTAAGAATTCAAGAAAAGAAGTAGTTCGTGGACTCGGAGCTGTCACGTGGTCGTGGTAGTAAGTTTCCTACTTGAGGTAGCAATAGGATGTTAGTGGTCTAAATCGCTATTGTGTAAACTTCAATTCTTTGATAGTGAATTCCTTTTTACTTTGAGGATAGTTAGGTTAAATCCTCCCCTAGTTTTTACCGGTCTGGTTTCCTGGGTTATCATATCGTGTGTTATTTATTTTCCACATATTTGCATAATATGATAATTTGTGTTAACCTAGAATTGCTTAATTTACCTAAATTAATCACTTGGCTAAATATCTAGGTTAATCTGTTTGGGTTTAAGGGGTCTAAATTTCTAACAACATTGTCTACGGACCCATTTCAATTGATAGAGACTAAGAATCAACTAAATGTATAATAATTTCTTTGTGAGCTACTGAGCATTAATAGAGCAGGACCGATTACTGCATACCTTTGGTATGATAGTCATTCCACAAGTATAAGTGCTTGGGGTGTAAGGGGCAAGGGCCAGAGTTCAAGTTTTCAAGAAGGAGTTTCACACATATATTGTCAGTTCGTTTAGACCCCTTAAACCCAAATAGATTAACCTAGAGAATTAGCCAAGTGATTAACTTGGGTAATTTAATTAAATCTAGGTTGTAATTTAATTAAATCTAGGTTAACACAAATAATCAAAAACAGTAAAGCAGCGGAAATTAAATAACACAAAGATCTAATGACCCAGGAAAACCAAACCGGTAAAAAACCTGGGGAGGATTTAACCTAGCTATCCTCAAGGTAAATTGAATCCACTATGAAAGAATCGAAGTTTATACAATAAGACTTAGACCACTAACATCCTATTGCTACCCAAGTGTAGCAAACTTACTACCATGACCCCATGATAGCTCCGAGATCCACGGACTTCTTCTTTCTTGAATTCTTCAGCAATCCACAAGTGCACCTGCTTGTATTTCTTTAAGATCTTTGATTCTGCAACTGAATGATTTACCAAGCTCTTGACATAAGTCTTGAGTTTGTAAACCCTAAGTGTATGTGAAGGCAAACACCTCTAGATCTCACAAAGAGATTCACAAACACAGCAAAACAGAACTCTAAGAAACAGAACTTTCAGAAAATAGAACTCTGAGAAACAGAACACTCAGAAACAGAACACTAAAAAACGTGGCTAGGGTTTTCCCTTATATACTTAGGGCAAAACATAAAACCCTATACATTAAATGGACTAGGGCTGAGTTGGAAAATTCTGCAGGAAAACAATCTGCACGATTTTCGATCGATCGAGTCTAATTTTCGATCGATCGAGTCAGGCAGAAAGTGCACAGTGAATTCTGCATAAAATTCGATTCCAACTTTACATGAAAAGCCATACTTTGAGCAAGTCTAACACAAGACTAAACATTGTTTTGATCATGGTTTGCCAACATTAAAAATTGAAGTTCTAATACATTAGTTCCTAATTCTTAGAACCTAACAAACTCCCCCTTTGACAATCCGTGACAAAACACAAACTTAACAAAAGCTCAAAGTTTACAAAATGAAACAGCCCATTACAAAATAAAAAGCCACTTAAACAATTCAACCTAACTACTATCTAACAGTTGCACAATAGACAGCAGCACGACTGAATCAACCTGTATATTCCTGTAACACTTAACAAACACATAAACGCATATGTGGAAAAAAATAGGAAATATATAAAAATAACTTCTTGATTTCACATGACACAAAATAAAGACATATATCATGAATAATATCATAAATATAGATCAATAAGCAGAGTAGCATAGTGAAACAAGAAACATATACATCAAAATGTATCTCAACAAAAATATCTCCTAAACAAGAGCTAAAAATGAAATACACAGTGAAGTGCCTAGATACAATCTAATAACTCCACAAGCTCCGTAGTATCACTACTAAGTACAAAACTCACCCTAAAATGAAAATCTTCACAAAAATCACCTAGACACATATGAACTACACAATAGAATGCACTCCCCCTTTTTGTGACGAATTGCCAAAGGGCACTCACTCATCATCAAAAGGAGGTGGAGGAGAATGACGAGAGCTCGCCAAATCTGCTCGTAATGCACGTAGCTCATCAAGGATGTCCACCAAAAGCTGACCATGAGCCGCCTGAACGGTCACGACAGTATCAAGAGTCCGACGAAGGTCAGAAACCTCATCAAACGGTGGAGGAACATCAGCAGTAACAGCAACAGCAAGATCAGAAGACGTCCCAGCTGCAGGAGTATCTGTAGAAGAAGAAGGGGGTGGAGTGACACCGGAAGGCTCTACCCTAGGACGCTTAGAGCTAGCTCGAAGTTGAGCAGCCCTTTGCCTCAAAAAGGTAGCACTTATAGGAGCAATAACATGAACAGGCTCAAACGCAGGAAAATCACCTAAACCAAGAAAAAGGAGAATCCTATGAATAAAAATGGGAAAGAACAACGCATAAGCCGTAGAACTAGACCGATGAACCTCGTTCAAAGAACGAAGGAACAGATGAGGAAAACTGATAGGAGCATCAGTAACCAGGGCATACAAAAACACACATCGCTCAAGAGGGATGGTGTGGACATGAGAAATAGGCCATAAAGAATGACACGCTATCCTAAATAAAAGATAGTGAAACTTGGAAAGCTCAGCAGAAGTGATCCGAGGATCAGAACCCCACTGGATAGAAGACCCAGTGATGTATGACAGCACGTCATCAAGAGGCGGAGACTCCTCATAAGGAAAAACGGGATGGTCAACAATGGGCACCCCAAGAGCATCAGACACAACCGTAGGGGTAATGCGATACTCTACACCTCGTAACCAAACCTTAACCAAGGTGTTGGTATCATAGATGTGGATAGAGAGGTTCGAATAGAACTCTCTAATTAGGGTGGCAGGAGGAGGAGAATGCTCATACTCGAGCAAAGATAACCAACCCTGATACTCAAAGTTACGTCTCACCTCAGGATCTACCTCATCTAGTACGACCCTACGCTCAGCCCAGATATGACGCCTAAGGTTAAGGGTCTCATAGGTCTCTTGGTTCTTCTCACTAGGGAACCGCTCACTATCGAAAGAAGGTGAAGGGTCAGAAGTCCTATGAGCTCTAGTTTTCCTAGGCATAGTGCTAAGGAAAGAAAAGAGAGACACAGAAAGAGAAGAGCACAAACAAATACCAAGAAAACCAAGGGCAGACTGCAAGTTAGCACAACACAAAGTATAGAAATATCAATTCTATATGATGCATGAACAATATATGCAAATGATGCATGAACTAATGCAGTGACAGGTTCAAATATAATCCAAATTAACAAAATTGGCTTGAGCACAGAATTTATATCAAAAATACCCAATTTTGGAAAAACCCAATTTTCAAAACACAACAAATTGATAAATTGATCATCACACCAGTTAATTAACACAATATAATGATCAAATTAATCAATTTAACAAGCCAATTTTATCAATTTAAATCAAATTGAATAAAAACCCCAAAATCCCCAATTTCAAGCCCTAGAAATTTAAAAATTTCACAAAGCACCAAATTAATCAAATTAAACCACATATAGTGCTTAGGTAAGGTGTCCCCAAAAAAACCCATGATTCTTTTGAAAAAGAAAGAGCCAAAAATCACTCCAAAAATACCAAAAACTAAAATGGCGAAAATACCCCAAAAATGCATGAATTAATGCATGAAACATGAAAATAGGAGCAAAAGAAAGAGTAAAAATGACTTACCGGTTTTGGGAGAGAGAGATTATGCAAAAAGATCGGAGGAAAACGACAAAATCTCCAAGAAAAGGACTTGACCGGTTGGTAGGGAGAAAAAGGTTTTGAAAAAGATTTGAAAAGTGAAAAGTCACGTGAGAAGAAAACCTTTTAAAAAACATTCAGCCCGATTTTCGATCGATCGAAAAACAGATTCGATCGGTCGAAAATCCTTTGATTGATCCAGTATCAATCGAGAACCGATCGAAACACACAGAGACTTTAGAGAGATTTTAAAAACATTTTCGATCGATCGAAAAACATACTCGATCGATCGAAAATCTGGAAAAATTGAATTTTTGAAAAATAGAACCAGATTAACTCAAAGACTCCTCAAAGCATTAGATTTTAAGACAAAAATGCATGAGTATGAGATGAAATGTTTTTCCAAAAAACCATGTTTTCAACCCAGATCTCTCAGATTAAGCTTTTCTCATAATCTTCCTCAACCAATCAACCAAGCAAACATGTTTTGCAACAATTTTCAGAAAATCTCAAACTTGGTTGGTCAGACCAAAAACACACATAAACATGTACACAGTTTAGCAAAGAATAACTTGTGTAGTGTGTGCAACTAGCATGAGTAAGAGAAACATGTGAGGTGATATGCACATATTTATCAATCACAATTTCTACAAAATCCATCACATGAATTTGAAAGAGACTATTACTTAAAGAGTTACATCATATAACTCTCACATCTCCTAGGATAAAAGCTTGCAACCATGTAAGTTTCTTGATTTGCCTCATTATTCAATTTTATTGATTTGAAACTTAATAAAAGCCGGGATAATGTATACACCAATTTTATTTGAATTTGTGAGATTATTATAGCCCAATAATGTACACACCAATTTTAATAGAGGCTACATCTTATGTTCTTTTTGTGCATATGCTACATTTTCTCGATAAGACCAAGTCCAACAATCAAAGACATGAGACTTCAAGATCAAGATCATGTGATCAACAAACATAGCATCTTCCCACACAACATGCACAACAAAATTTTAGCTAGTAAAGTGCAATAGACATAAGTGCATCAAAGCTAAACAAGGTACATAAACATGTTATGCAAAATTTGATTGACCAACCTTGTCTTTAAATTCGAGAAAAAATAGCAAAAATGCAATTTGCAAAATTTTTTTTTTTTATATCAAAGTAACAAATATCCTAGAATGAAATGCATGAATGTAATGCAAAGAAAATCCTAAAAACAAAGGTCACCAAAGATAGAGCAATGAAGCACAAGGACCATGTAGTCAAGAATGACTAGGGACAAAGAATCACACCAATGACTTGACGAAGAGTCTCAAACTTTTCTCTATCAAGCGGTTTGGTGAAAATATCAGCATTCTGACGTTCAATTGGAATATACTCAAGAGCAACAATTTTCCGTTCAACAAGATCCCTAATGAAATGATATCTAATCTCAATGTGTTTGGTCTTAGAGTGTTGAATAGGATTCTTAGAGATATCTATAGCACTAGAGTTATCACAGTAAACAACCATGGTGTCTTGTGATATTCCATAATCACTCAAAAGTTTCTTCATCCAAATAAGCTGAGAACAACAACTTCCAGCAGCAATATATTCTGCCTCAGCAGTAGATAAAGAAACAGAATTTTGTTTCTTACTCATCCAAGCAACCAGATTAGCACCAACATAAAAACAACTACCAGTTGTACTTTTTCTATCATTAGCATTACTAGCCCAATCAGAATCAGAAAAACCAGCAAGAGAAAGATTTGACTCTTTGCTATAAAACAGACCATAATCACAAGTTCCAGCAACATACTTTATAATTCTTTTGACAGCATTTAAGTGAGAAACCTTGGGATTAGATTGAAATCTAGAACAAACACCCACACTAAATGCAATATCAGGTCGGCTAGCAGTTAAATACAAAAGACAGCAAATCATGCTTCTGTATAGGGTAACATCAACAGACTCACCTGATGGATCGTTTGTTAGTTTTGCATTAGCAGCCATTGGTGTCCTAGCATGTGCAGCCTTGTCAAGGCCAAATCTCTTGACCAAATTTCTTGCATACTTAGCTTGGTTGATGTAGATTCCAGCATCCGTTTGCTTCACCTGCAATCCCAAGAAATAAGTGAGTTCCCCAACCATACTCATCTCAAACATGGCCTTCATTTCATCTGCAAAAGATTGAGTAAGAGAATCATTAGTAGCATCAAAAACAATATCATCAACATAAATTTGAGCAACTACAAAATGATTCTTATCCTTTCGTATAAACAGAGTGGTGTCAGCAAAACCTCTCTTAAAGCCATGGTCAGTGAGATATGCAGTTAATCTATCATACCAAGCCCGTGGAGCTTGTTTCAATCCATAGAGAGCTCTCTTCAACTTGTAGACATCATTTGGCCTGTGAGGATCAACAAAACCTTTCGGTTGTTCAACATATATCTCTTCTTGTAACATGCCGTTTAAGAAAGCACTCTTGACATCCATTTGATACAACTTGAAATTCATATGACTTGCTATAGCCAAAAGAATTCGAATGGATTCCAATCTTGCTACAGGTGCAAAAGTCTCATCAAAATCAATTCCTTCTACTTGTGTGTATCCTTGAGTAACAAGCCTAGATTTATTTCTGATAACAGTTCCATGTTCATCTGACTTGTTCTTGAAGATCCACTTAGTTCCAATAACATTGACTCCCTCTGGTCTAGGAACTAATTCCCACACATCATTTCGAACAAACTGATGAAGTTCTTCATGCATAGAATTTACCCAATCAGCATCTTGTAGAGCTTCATCCACCTTTTTCGGTTCGAATTGGGATAGATAGCATGAGTGAGTAATCACATTTAATGCTTTGGATCTCAATCTCATGTTATCATTCAAACTTCCCAAAATATTAGTAGCAAGATGATTCAACCTAACTCTTGATGATGGACCTTTGACCAATGAAGTAGTGGTACCTTTCTGATCTGATGGACTCTGAAACGCTCTCTGTTCTTGTTGAGCTCCATGAACTGGTGTTAAAGGTTCTGAACTTGATGGCACAGAAGCTGTATCATTCAATACCATTAACTCGTCCTCTGTATGCTTTCCCACATAGTTTTCAGGTAGAGAATCATGAACTTCCATAATCTTTTCTTGAACTTGAGGTGCAGGTTCTGAATGGCCTTCTAAGTTTAATTCATCATTGATCACTACATTTGAAGATTCCATGACTGTTTTAGTTCTCAGATTGTATACTCTGTATGCTCTGCTGGTGGAAGAGTATCCCAGAAAATAACCTTTATCACTCTTAGCATCAAACTTTTCCAAGTTCTCTCTATCATGCAGAATGTAACAGTCACTGCCAAATATCTTGAAGTATTTGACTACAGGCTTCTTTCCTCTCGAGAGTTCATAGGGAGTTTGCTTGGAATTTGGTCTGAAATATACCCGATTGAGAGTGTGACATGCAGTATTAACAGCTTCTCCCCAAAAAGATTTAAGCATCTTCTTATTATGAAGCATGACACGGGCCATTTCTTGTACAACTCTATTTTTTCTTTCCACGATTCCATTTTGTTGTAGTGTTTTGGGTGAAGAGAATTCTTGATGGGTGCCTTGATTATTGCAAAACGTAGCCAGTTTTGTGTTCTCAAACTCCTTTCCATGGTCACTTCTTATTCTGGCTATCACAGTTCCTTTTTCTACTTGCAATTTCTTGCACAGATGAATCATTTTTTCAGGAGTCTCAGCTTTATCTTTCAACAGTACAACCCATGTGAATCTGGTAAAGTCATCCACAACAACTAGAATGTACTTCTTTCCACCTAAACTCTGAACTCTGGCAGGACCTATGAGATCAATGTGCAGCAACTCCAAAGGTCTCGTAGTTTGAACATCAGCTACAGACGGATGTTTGGACTTCACTTGTTTACCCATCTGACATGGTCCACAAAAATACATTTTTCAATCTTCTCAAACTTGGGCAACCCAATTACAGCATCACATTTTGAAATCTTCTCTAACTGCTTGAGGCTAGCATGCCCCAACCTTTGATGCCATAAGTCAACTTGATTGATCTTAGCACTGAAGCATTTGTTGCTTATACTTGGGGTGATACCATAACAGTTATCAACTGTCCTCACACCAACACACATACAGTTACCTCCTTCATCAAGTATTTCACATTCTTGTTTGGTGAAGAACACATTCAGTCCATTGTCACAAATCTGGCTTATGCTGAGTAAGTTTGCCTTCAATCCATCAACATACCACACATCTTCAAAACTGGTAGTCCTAGAATATCTACAGTACCAATGCCTCTGATCACAGATTTACTTCCATCTCCAAAGGTAACTGTTCCAATCTTTCCTTCGAAAAGTGTCTTGAACAAGGCTTTATTTCCTGTCATGTGCCTGGAACAACCACTATCCAAATACCAAAGACAAGAATCACGTGCCTTTAAGGCAGTTAAAGCAGTATAGCACATGTAATTATTATCATATGTGATTGTAACAAGACACTCAAGAAAATTTTTAACAAAGATGGTAAAGGACAAGCACACCAAGTAGATAATGTGACAAACTAAAGAGAAGATTTTAGAGAAATCCATAACAACAGGGGTCAAGGATCAGTTAAAAGATCAAAGGATCAAATACAAAAGCTACCCGCTCTGATACCACTTGTCAGTTCGTTTAGACCCCTTAAACCCAAATAGATTAACCTAGAGAATTAGCCAAGTGATTAACTTAGGTAATTTAATTAAATCTAGGTTAACACAAATAATCAAAAATAGTAAAGCAGCGGAAATTAAATAAAACAAAGATCTGATGACCCAGGAAAACCAAACCGGTAAAAAACCTGGGGAGGATTTAACCTAGCTATCTTCAAGGTAAACTGAATCCACTATGAAAGAATCGAAGTTTACACAATAAGACTTAGACCACTAACATCCTATTGCTACCCAAGTGTAGGAAACTTACTACCATGACCCTATGATAGCTCCGAGATCCACGGACTCCTTCTTTCTTGAATTCTTCAGCAATCCACAAGCGCACCTGCTTGTATTTCTTTAAGATCTTTGATTCTGCAACTGAATGATTTACCAAGCTCTTGACATAAGTCTTGAGTTTGTAAACCCTAAGTGTATGTGAAGGCAAACACCTCTAGATCTCACAAAGAGATTCACAAACACAGCAAAACAGAACTCTAAGAAACAGAACTTTCAGAAAACAGAATTCTGAGAAACAGAACACTCAGAAACAGAACACTCAAAAATGTGGCTAGGGTTTTCCCTTATATACTTAGGGCAAAACATAAAACCCTATACATTAAATGGACTAAGGCTGAGTTGGAAAATTCTGCAGAAAAACAATCTGCACGATTTTCGATCGATCGAGTCTAATTTTCGATCGATCGAGTCAGGCAAAAAGTGCACAGTGAATTCTGCATAAAACTCGATTCCAACTTTACATGAAAAGCCATACTTTGAGCAAGTCTAACACAAGACTAAACATTGTTTTGATCATGATTTGCCAACATTACAAATTGAAGTTCTAATACATTAGTTCCTAATTCTTAGAACCTAACATATATATATATACTTAGATTAGGCTAGAGTAGAAATTTTATCTTGTATAAAATAAAAATAAAAATAAAGTAGGACCCAGCCTCCAAAAAAACAAAAGAAAAAACAAGAAGCAGGACCCCATTTTAAAAGGTTTAACCAATGGTTTTTATTCAATAATGTTGCATTGCATTAATTACTCACGTTTGAAATACCATCTAGTCTATATAAGAAAAAGAAAAACTCACTTTTGTTTCTCCTATTCAATGTACAACTTACTAGTTACTCACACGACGATTACCAAAAAAAAAAAAAAAAAAAAAAAAATACTAACACAACTGCCTAATTTGACTACATTATTCGTACCTTAGGCAAACATCTATATATATATATATATATATATATATATATATTTAAAAGTTGAAGCATAAAGTTTAATGTTGCTGCATTCCTGTTGAGCCACATCAGGGCCACATCATCAACCTATTTTCAATATTTTCTCTCATTTTTAATTATTTTTCTCCTTATTAATTTGACACTTTACAATTACACTTTCTCCAACATTTACATTTGTCTTTTTGTCTCCCCACTATTTTATACCTTAACCTTACAATTTCTCCATCCCTTCATCTTCCTTTTATTTTGACTCTTCTTCTCTCCATTTTTTTTTTACTATAAAAATCTATATATATCTAAAAGTTGAAGCATAGAATTTAATGTTGCTGCGCTCCTGTTGAGTCACATTAGTGCCACATCGTCAACCTATTTTTAATATTTTCCCTCACTTTTAATTATTTTTCTCCTTATTAATTTGCCACTTTACAATTATACCTTCTCCAACATTTACTTACTTTTACCTTTTTATCTCCACACTATTTTATATCTTAACCTTACAATTTCTCCATTCCTTCATCTTCCTTTTATTTTGACTCTTCTTCTCCCCATTTTTTTTACTATAAAAATTTGATATTTTCTCTACCATTCAATCCATGTTTTTCTCACACAAAAAGACTCTCCTTTTTAATAATTTTCTCCTTATTAATTTGCCACTTTACAATTACACATTCTCCAATATTTACTTACTTTTACATTTTTATCTCCTTACTATTCTATATCTTAACCTTACAATTTCTTTATCCCTTCATCTTTCTTTTAATTTGACTCTTCTTCTCCCCATTTTTTTACTATAAAAAATTGTTATTTTTACTATAAAAAATTGTTATTTTTTATTTCATTCAATCCATATTAAGCTCACACAAAAAGGTGAATACTCTCTCTCTCTCTCTCTCTCTCTCTCTCTCTCTCTCTCTATATATATATATACATATATATATATATATATATTCTTTCTTTTGGTGGATGTTTAATTCTTTAGATTAATGAATTTTTATGTTTAACTCTACTTTAGGTTGATAATAATTGGTTATATTTAAATTTTTATCTTTTTAATTTTATTTTCTTTGTTTGTTACATGTTATCCTATAAAATTAGAGAATAATTTAATGTTATTCTATTACATAGCATGACTTGAATAATTTGGTGTTTACAACTATACGTTTTCTTTTGAATATTCTTTTACTCATCTTCTTTTATATAATTTTGTTATTCTCTCACATTCTCTTCTAAAAAAGGTGATCGTTCTCTCTCTCTCTCTCTCTCTCTCTCTCTCTCTCTCTCTCTCTCTATTATTAATTCTTTCTTGCAACTCTATTTTAGATTGATGAATTTTTTTGTTTTTTTGTTTTTTGTCTCTACTTTTGGATGATACATTTTGGTGGTGTGTTTTTTGAGTTATTTATCACAAATACTCTCTATCCCTCTTATAGTTTTACTTTGAGTTAATTTTTAGATATTTTAGAAGTGAGATGATTTTGTATTTGAATGTCTCTATAAATTATTTGAGTAATATCAATTATAAATTTGTGATGAGGTTTGGTTATCATGATAATGTTCTTAAGAGAATGAGAAATTCAAATAATTAATTTTGGAACTTAAAAATTTTAGTTGTTAGGAAAAAAAAAAACCATAACACACTAATCACAATACAAAAGTTTGAATAATATAGATCACTTGAAAAAAGAATAATATTTCTATTTTTTATCTAAAAAAAATGGAATAATATGAATCAAAGCACCTAAGTTTTTCAAAAAAAAAAAAAAAAACTTAAAATAATAGAATGATATATTTGTAGGGATGGAGAGATGAAAAATAATTTTAGAAAGAATATTTCCAGTATGTTTTATAGAATAAATCACACATTATACCACGTTATAAAATAGTTATATATTCCCACGCATCGCGTGGGTTTACGACTAGTTAAAATAAAAAGTTAAACTTCAATACTCATATGTAAACTGGGAAGAAGAGCTATATATGGGTTGACGAGTGAAGTTAACTAAGGACCGCAGCCATGGATCTTCAAATATACTAATTGTTGGAGTAGGCTCAAATCCTTGTCCTAATTGTTATTGGACCATTGACCAAAGGGTTTTATGGGTTGAATGGAGCAAAAGTGAAGCTGGCAAACCAATTAATTAGAGTTTGTTTTGCACCCCAGTGTACAGTACATGGGTATTTTGAGAATTTGGATTGCATGTGACAGGGCTGATTCTTGGGCAAGGCCACTTAGGTCATTGCCTAGGCCCCTTATAGAAAATAGGCTCAAAATTTTTTAATAAATACTTTTTTTTTTTTGAAAAAAGAAAAGAAAAATTGGTGCGTTTCCTCACTTGAAGGCCTCCAAAATTGTGTGACAATAAAAAATCAACTAATTTGAAATCCTAAATTGTTTAATAAAAGTAAGATTATGTGATTGTAAAAAACTATCATTAATAATTAATTTCTCATAATGATTTGAAATTTCAATTTTTTGTCTCTTTCCCGCATAGTAGATTATCAATAATAGTCATCTAATCTTTCACATAATCACAATTCAAATAACCTCTCTCTCTCTCTCTACAAAAGAAGGTCCCCAATACTTATGGCAAATTGAGACTGTTTGGTGATATATTATGAAATGAAGTTGTGGTATCTTTGATTGTGAGGTGATTATTTTAAATATCACCTGGATATGAATATAATATAAGATCTCTTAATTTTCGTTTACCATCAACATGCAACCATATATCTAGCCTAAATCATTGTATTATGTAGTACATATGTAAATCATTTAAAATACTGAAACAGCAGTAACAAGCTTTTATATTATACTAGGCCGCTCAAACACAAAAAGGCTAGACTTCAATCTGTTCACGATAGTGTGAGGAAAAACTCTAGCAGGAAAAACAACACACAAAAATACAACTTTTAATCAAGGGATTAATTGGTCTAATTGATGAGTGATATGACATGGAAACTTTGTACTCATCATTGTACTTGTAATCATAGAACTAGAGAGAGTATCTCTCAGGATCACACGTCCCAGAATCCTGAAACAAACATGAAATAAGTATGAAGAGAAAAATTTTCATACAGCAAGTGTCATAATGTAGAGAACAAGATCATGTGGAGAAAAGACACGACAAATGGTGGACACAGGTTTTAAAATAAAAAGAATGGCCAAAGTTGTTGAACTGAATGTTTAAAAACTGATACAACTAATACTAGTATATAAGCCGGACAATTTCTTCAACTAATGTACATAATCCAAACATACCCGGGCAACTGATCATACAAACATTTAAAAGATGGCTACCACAACCTATAAATGATAATTCAAGGGGAAATTTTGAGAAAATTAACAAAATGGAACTAAACTACAGCCCTGGGGTTCTCTAATCGCAGAGCACCAGCCACCTCATGCCCAGAGCTCAGATCACTCCACCTATTTATTTTCATAGATAAAAATTTAGCAGTGGAATGCCCAGCCATGAGTTGGGTAATGGCCACATATAATTTCCATGTTGTAACAATTTAGCAGTGGAATGCCCACCTCATGCCCAGCCATCTCTTTATTTTCATAGATACTCAATTTCTAATTTCAAATTTATAAAAACATAAGAAAAAAAAGTATCAAACAATTTACCTAAACAAAAACTAAAAGCCTTTACTATAAAACATATCTTCAAGTTCTCGGAATCCAAACAGTATACTAATAAAACTTAGAATGCACAAGTTCCTCATATGCTCAAATTCTTCGGAGCTATTTGATCCACAAATTCCTCTTTCTATGGCATGATAACAGATCAGTAATACCAATGCAAAATTATCATCAGAATTTAATTATAATAGCCCACAAAGCTTGTGAGATTCAACTTCTCTAATATTTTTCTATATCTGAAGAGGGAAAATTACAACTTCTTATTGTATGTATAATCAAATTACGATAGCTTTGAACATGCCAGCCTTCTCCCCAGTGATTTCTCCAATAGTATTTACTGTTTGTTAAAGCATTCAGCAAAGAAGATATAGCACCTACACATATTAGAACTAATTACTCTTGATGCAGCAGTTTTTTTTTTTTTTATAGCCACAAAGTCTACCATCTTCATCAACCTGTAAGGGTTTACAGATCAGCATTCTTGCTAGTGTCGTCCCAGCAAAATGTGACAGTTCACTGATGCAGACACAGGGTTTTCAAATAAATTGCCGTTGAAATATAATTAACATAAGATCTTCTAACAGACAGAGCAACCACCAGAACTAATGTGTATTTGGATGATTTATATTGATTGGCTTGAAAAAAAAGTTTGCTTAAGAAAAAGTGTAGTTGTAACTAGAAAAAATGTGGCTTTAAAAAGATGTACATTAGCTGATGGAGTAAATAATCTGGATTTTATGATAAAACAAGTGGGCCCAAAAATGCATTAGCAAACTCATTATACCCACACACACACACACACACACACAAAAAAAAAAAAAAAAAAAATGCTCAACAAACAAAATTAAGAACATAGTTTAATTCAGAACAATGGTATTAAAGCATGAAACAGCAGGTAAGTTTAAGCTCACGATGGAGAGGTTAAGCTCACAATGGATAGGTTCAGCCATCCTATTGTAATAGATAAACATGTGAGTGTGCATATGTTACATATGAAAAATTATTCATTAATCTCTTTTACTATTTTTGATAAATTCAATAGTTAGGATGGGAGAGGGAAGATTTGAACCCGGGATGTCTCAATTGGAAACAAGGTGGCACTGGTTGAGCTACAAGGATCTTGGTAAGATTATTCATTAATATTCTTACAATTGATCTTCGATGAAACCATGGAAGATTGATTTGTTATTATTTTGCATTTTCATCATTTTAAGATTTAATTTCATTCTTCTGCCAACTACTCACAAAATTTCTCATCCAAGGATTCCAAGTGTTCAAGACTTTTTCTCAAGACTACGAAGAAAAAAAGAAGACTTAGCAACAATTAGATGAAAGGGTGTGTTCAATAGACGCAAAGCTAGAAGATTTGTTTACTACGTGAGAAACTTCAGATAAAACATCCTGATAGGATGACAACTTATCAAGAACTAAGATATTCTAAGTTAGACCCAAGTTTATCCCCACCCTATGTGGAAAACATTGCACATGTTATCCCCTCAAAATCTGATAGATATGGCCTTACCAATTTGCTGCCACAGCAACCTCAATTAGGTAATGATTCAATGCCTCAAGGTGCGGTATAATTTATAAAGGAGACATAAACTCAGTCTTTTGATTCAACACTAGTCAAACTTCAAGAACAACCAAAGAATTGCATCACAAGGACAATAGTAACCACAAAGGAGCGAGATGAGCAAAAGGTTGATAATGGGAAAGTCAAGACCAAGGAAGATATTGATGTTAAGTTGAAAAGTCTTCCAAACATTGATTTTATTATTCCAAATGAATTTACCAATATGGGGAGAAAAAAATATTACTTAATCCTACTGCTTACAAAGAAGATTGAATCATTGGTGCAAGTTTCAAATTGAAAGGCTCATATATTTCAACACTTTAAAACTTGGGAATGAGTTTTTTTTCCAACTGGTGGAGAATGATGAAACCATGGAAGATTGATTTGTTACTACTTTGCAAATTTGGTCATTCAAAATTTATTTTATAAGGTCCACATGGGAAGTCCAATTGAAATGAAAATTGTGTGCTTTTAAAGGTCTAGTTAAGTAGTTACACATGTCCAAGGGTTAAAACAATTTCTTATTTGTTTTTTTTTTTTTTAATATATATTTTTTTATTTATAAATAATTTATGGTCAATTTTGTATCCATGGGTAAAACTATAAGCTTTGCAATTCTTGCAATTAAGGGTATTTGGTATTGAGGTACATTAGTCTTTTCTTTTCTCTTTATTTAATTGTTCATACAACCCTTGAACACCATAAAATCCTCTCTTTTCCTTCTTCCTTACAACCACAAATCAAGCTATTCCTTTTACCTATCAAAACCGTAAAACTCCCCACAGTTTCTTTTACCAAGTAGCCATCAAATAACTAATCAAAACTACCTTTTAATTCCTAACACAACCCCACAACCCTTTCTCTGACAGATTCTAAACCCTAGATCCACAACTACTAATACTAAACCACCACAAGCACATGCAAACAAATCCCCCCAATTTGTCCTACAAATATTGCCAACTAAAACCACCTTTTAACTCCACAAAGGCTTATTGGAGCAAGATTCATCTTACTTTGACCGGGGATTTGCTACTCAACTTAACTCCACAGAGGCTTATTGCAGCAAGGTTCATAAGTCTGTTTTCACTTAAATTTCCCCTATCTACCCTTCCCTCCGTCCTTAAAATTTATCTTTATAGCAAAAGAACAACTGAAATCAATCTTATTATTCATCAAAAAAAAAAAAAAAAACCACAAAAAGAAAAGAAAATCATATATATATATATATATATATATAATGCTCTGCAGCACAATTGCTTTTGGTTAGCTGGGACTGCACT
This sequence comes from Lithocarpus polystachyus, assembly GCA_033629205.1. NCBI lineage: Eukaryota > Viridiplantae > Streptophyta > Magnoliopsida > Fagales > Fagaceae > Lithocarpus > Lithocarpus polystachyus. Next base: position 105,982,604 of record CM066163.1, on the reverse strand, counting down.
GAACAAGTGCATAAGAGAAAGACTAATGATAATATCCCATGGCAACAATCTTCATTTGTTCATGTTAGACCCTTATACCACCCTACCACTTCGAATCATCCCACAGGATTTATTCAAAAAATTTTCATTAATTTGCCACCCAAAAAAAAAAAAAAAAAACAGCTGCAAGAGTTTATAAATTGCTTTCAGAAGTCAAAAAATAAGTCAAATTTTACCTACATAACTCATTAACTCATTAAAATAACACACATGATGACATGAACGCTAAATAGGTTACGTGATAAAAGTACACAACGGATGCTTATTCGAATCCTACGTAGTTGGTTGAGGAATTCCTGTCCCAAAAATTAAGGATTGTTATTACTAATTAGGCAGTTGATTTATATATATGCCTAATAAAATATCAGCTGCACCAACATCTCGCTGCAATAGACTGACTGAATGATTCAATGATTTTGTGTCAACATATACAGCCATTTTATACAGTAGACAAGAATTTGCATAAAGCAGTGAACCTAAATTTCTTTAATTTTTAGGTTACAATAGCATAATAACACTACCATTAAATATTCACTCTGTTACTCCAACATATAATTTCTCCAACAATTTACTGCATACCATCTCAAAAGCCAGACTTTGAGGAAGAATCATAGCACATCAACTAATATTAACATACTATTTTTTTTAAATGCCTAAAAATCAAAATAAGAGAAATAAACTCGCCGTGATAAATGTGTGTGTTGGTCGACGGTGAAGTAATTGATGCCGGAGTTTGGATTTCCGCCGGACGCTGATGCCACCGGTGCCTCCGTGAGTGGAAGAAGTTAGAGAGAGAGAGAGAGAGAGAGAGAGAGAGAGAGAGAGAGATGAAAAAGAATTGAAGGGAGGAAGGGAGCAACGAATGCGTTAAGAATAAAAAGAATAACGTCTTAACTCTCAAGTCAACTGCCAGTCTGCCATTTCCATTAGCTTAATCGAAAAAAAAAAATCATAAACACCATTTTAACAAATAATGTTTTAACTGTTTCTCCAAAAAAAAAAAAAAAAAAAAATTGTTTTAACAAATGGTTGAAGTGACAAATTTTTATCAGCTTATGTCTAAGTCCACCACTTATAGTAAGTATTCATAGACTGACCACATTAATAATTTATAATTTTAATATTTTTCTTAATTTTTTATAAATAATTTAATAATTATAACTTATTATTGATGGGATTTAAATTCTAGATATTTAAGTTGAAAATACCAAAAAATACCAATTAGTTAAGATAAATACTCTTCCCAATATACCTTTAAAGTTTCTAAAAGTAATAATAATAATAGGGAAATGCTAACGAGTTCTTTTAGGACAATCAACGAGTGTCTTTAAGTTCCTCATTAATAATCCATTTAAAGAAAGTTTGTATAGGATAATTAATAATAACAAAAAAAAGTGAGAGGAGCACACTTGGTCAAGAAAAAGACAAAGTTGAAATATATGGGTCCAATATTTTATTTTTATATAATTGCATTTCAAATAAATTCTATAATTCATCACAAAAAAAATTAATTCTATAATTTAAGAGTACAATAGATTAAATGGTGTAATTTCAAATGTAAAAAATTAAACTCCAAATTTTCAAAAGGTAATAATTTTTTGTAAATAGAAGTTAGAAAAAAATGTACAATCCTCTTAATTAAAAATAAAATTTTACCCTTTAGTAATAATAAAATAACAAAAACAAAGTCTTTTAATCCCAAAATTTCAGGTCAGCTCCTTCGTAGAAAAAAAAAAAAAATTACCTCCTCAACTAGTTTGCACAATCTCTAACTAAATTCTGTCTCTCAGGCCCAACTCTGACCAAAAATACCTCAGGCTTAAGCCCTTTTATGTCTTTACACTAAAGCATGTGAACCCAATTCTAAGATTATTCTTGAGGGCTGTTATTGCATAGTCCCGGACGATGGGATCCACCCCTCACCCCTCTAAGAGAGAAGGAGGAGAATACAGTAATTTTCCTTTCTTGGGGCCTCGTAAGAGCATCCTCATCCCACAATTCCAATTCTACTCTATTTTACCATTTCAAAAAGCCACTTTATCATTATACCATACATTCAACATCCCAAACTTTTATATTCCTATTCTATTCATTAAAATAATATATCTACGTAATAAAATAATATATCCCAAAATTATTATTTCTCTTTTTCTATTCCTTTTTTTCTCTCTTTCTCCCTCAACCCACCGGTTTCAACACACAGAGCCACACACAGAGTCCCATGATACACCAATCCCACCTATCCAAACCCATCCATCAACAGAACCACACACACACACACAAACACAAACCATCAACTGAGCCACACACACACCCACCATCAAACCAATTGGAGCCAGCAACAACCACCACACCCATCAGACCCACGACACCACCTCGATCCATCATCAACCACGGCACCGCCTCGATCTCCACCAAACCATGAGACCCACGAAGGCTTGATTCAAGGGAAGAGAAAGAAAAAAAAGAAAGGGAAGAGAGATCAAAGAGAGACAAAGAGGGAAGAGACCCACGCCGCCGCGACCATCTGCCACGCCACGGCACCACCTACCCACGCCCACGCCGTGGCACCACCCCGATCCATCATCAACCACGGCACCGCCCTGATTTGCCACATCAAACCATGATTTCCATCAAACCATGAGACCCACGGAGGCTTGATTCAAGGGAAGAGAAAGAAAAAAAGAAAGGGAAGAGAGATCAAAGAGAGACAAAGAGGGATGAGACCCACACCGCCGCGACCATCTACCACACTGCAGCACCACCTACCCATGCCCACGCCGGGGCACCACGCCCACGCCGCGGCACCACGCCGTATGATCTAGAGATGGGCATCGACCCACACAGAGAGGGATGAGAGAGAAGGAGGGATTGAATGAGAGAAAGAATCAAAGAAAATGGTACCGGTGAGAAAGAGAGAGGAGGCTCTGTATAGAGATAAGTTTTTTTTTTTTTTTTTTTTGTTTGAGGAATGAGAGAGATGAGTTGAAAGAGAGAAGTCAGAGAGAGGGAATAAAATATACTATTTTGGTTTCCAATACTGCTACAATAAATTTTACATTTAGTATTGTACTGTAGCAGTATTGCAAAAAAATTTGCAATACTTGAGTTTAGCATTTCTTGATGTAGAGTATTCTGGGGCTTAAAATGCCAAATTTTCCTTAGATTTGGCATTAGCATTTTCCACTGCTAATGCTCTAAAGAAAAGACATATTTGTTGAAAAAAAATGAAAAAAAAAAGAACTAAAAAAAAAAAAAAAAAAAGGAAAACCAACAAACATTAAACATACCCGGGAAACTCTACGTTCTTGTGTCTCTCTTTCCACATGGCCATGGGCACAGTAGACACAAACAAATTCACTTATATTCACAACTGGAATTTGGATATTGATTTGGCCAATTTGTATATATGAATATAGAGCAGCTCATAGCATAATATCAAATAACACAAGTACCCAATAAAACTGCAGAACCTCATCACACAGTGCTGCAAACAAGCAGAGACTTATTACAAGTTACAACATATGATAACAATAATACAGAAAGGAAAAGCTGCAGAACCTCACACACTTCAAACACTAGTTCATGGTACCATATTTATAACAATCCAACAGAAGCCAAAGATGGAATTCTACATGAACCCCAACTTTTTTTATTTTATTTTTCATGCATGAACGTAATTTTTCTTAGCAAGCCATGGTGGTACTGAGTAACTGAAAGCTAGGGAAGTTGGACCCATAGCGATTTGAGTGCCGCTGCTGGTATCACCGTCATCGGTAAAGCTGACACTGACAGGCGCTTGGGCTTGACCACCACCACCACTTGAATTATTACTTTTACGCTTGCGTCGTATTGCAAAAATGAGCACAACAATGAGGATGAGGAGGTATACAATTTGCCCAGCAACTTCACGCTGCAATAGCAACTTTTCTTCCCTGTGTATACAAAAAGAAATTGTATCAAATAAAGCGGGGAAAATAAAAATATAGATATTGTAGGGGAAACCTCAATAACTTGAGATTTTGTTCGTTCTTACCAGTTGAGACGAGGGTCAGGAAGGTTTGAAAATGGCTTAGGCATGGAACGACCCATTTCTAATTGAATATGAGAGAAGCTAAGCAAGCATTTCTTTTTTTTTGTTAAGAGAAGGTAGTGACCATTTGAATGGAATTAAGTGTATATATGTGGAGAGAGAGAGAGAGAGAGAGAGAGAGGATCACATAATAGTGTCCGGTGCACAAATAGTTCTCACTTATCCCCCAAGACTGGCCTTATTGACTAAAACCCATTGCCCCTGTAGCATCGAAAGTGAAAGGTTGAAAATTTTGAGAGAAAACTTTGACCTGCGTATGTGAGACGGAGATAGCATCAAACGCGTCCCATGTAGCAATATCTAAAGCGAAGCGAAAGTACGTGATTCCAAATTTCTAACCCACTGACCCTGTAGCGAACATGCAATCCTAGCAACGAAAGCGAAAGGTAATATGCATTGAAATTTCCAACCCACTGCCCCTGAGTACAATAGGGGACATGCAAATCTTATTAGCAACGAAATCGAAAAGAATGCAAGCCAACTACTCGTGTAGCATAGAAAGCGAAAGGTATGCGAACCAACTGCTCTTGTAGAATAGAAAGCGAAAGGTATGCAAATTTTAGCATCAAATGTGAAAGGTATCAAGCCCCCTGCTCCTGTACATCAAAAGCAAAAGCTATGCAAACCCGATCTCCTCTAGCATCAAGACTAGAGCCAAAGGTATGGAAATTTTTGCATTGAATATGAAAGGTAGGAAAACCCGGGGCTCATGTAGCATCGAAAGCGAAAGCTATGCAAATTCTTTGCATCAAATGTGAAAGGTTGCAAACCCTGCTCCTGTAGCATCAAAAGCATAAGGTATGCAAATTATAAAATCGAAAGCAAAAGGTATGCAACCCGATCTCCTGTAGCATCGAAAGCGAAAGGGATGCAAATTTTAGCATCGAAAGCAAAGGTTTGTACAAGCCTATTTCTCCCGTAGTTTGGACAAGGAAAGGATGCAAAGCTTAGCATCGAAAGCAAAGGTACCATAGAAAGCAGAGGTACCATCTATAGCAAAGGTACCAATTTCTCCTGTAGCTTCGACAATGAGAGGTAGGGCTGTAAACGAATCAAGCCGTTCATGAACAACTCAGGCTCGGCTCGATAAAAAGCTCGTTCATGTTCATTTGTTTACAAATAAGCTAAATTTGAGCTTTAGTTTTAGGTTTGTTTGATAAACAAGTTGAGCTTAAGCAAAAAAAATTGTTCGTGAATAATAGGGCTCGATACAAAACATGCCGAGCTTAACCTTGTTTATAGCTTGATATATGTTTACTAAATAAACTTATTATTATGACATTACACATATGTTTTGGAATGTTAATTTATATCTTATTTATTCATATATGTTTTGAAATGTTAATTTATTTAGATTTGTGAAGATTATAGTTGTACGAATGACCAATGTGGATATAGAAATTGTATTTTGAATAGTTACTCAAGCTATAGATAGTAAATGATAATGGATGGATTTAATAATGTAAAGTTGTAATGTGAACAATTTCTAATCACGGGTGTTAGAAGTATGATAAAATGAGTATATTATATATATATACATACATATGTATGTATGTATGTATGTATGTATGTATGTATGTATGTATGTATGTATGTATGTATGTATATTTGTTTACTTGATTTTTGGTGATATAAGCATTTGATGATGCAATTTTTTTGGATCCCAAACTAAAAAACTTGATTTAAGCTCGAGTTTGACCTAGATATTAAGCTTGAGCTTGGCTTGATGGCTTGACTAATTAATCAAGCCAAGCCAAGCTGAGCTCAAGCTTTTTGGCATTTTCACAAGCTCAAGTTCAAACATTGTTTTTAGGCTTGTCTCAAGCTCAAACCAAGCTTGAGCATTTGATTTTTATTGATGAGCCAAACTCAAACACATATTACTTGGTAAAGCTTGACTCGATTACAGCCCTAATGAAAGGGATGCAAAATTAGCATCGAAATCAAAGGGTTGTGCACAAGTCCCTTTCTTCTGTAGTTTTGACAATGAAAGGGATACAAAATTTAGCATTGAAAGCGACAAATTTGAAAATTTTGATAAAATTGACCGATGTATCAAAATATAAACTAAGAGTAATGATCAGACATTATGGCTGTTTTATAATAGGGATGGGAGTTAATAAAATTTTGATATTGAGAGATAAATGGATTTAAGTAGTTTCAAATTTAGTAAGGATAGAGTATAAAACTCATGTTCTGTACCATTCTTCAATAAGTGTTGGAATATTGTTATAAAAATTATTATAATTTATTTTAAATACAATTTAAGTTCTTATTTAAGTGAATTGATTTTTCTCAAAAAAAGAAAAGAGTAAGTTGAAGAAATCAATTTTCTTTTTACCAAATTGATGAAATCAATAACGTTATCCATCAATTAGAATTTGGAAGTGCAATTCTTATATATTAATTCTTTCAAATGCTAGATCTACTATTAAAATTGAGTGACTTTTGATAGTTAAGCTTGCTCTAGTTTTTTTTTTTTTTTTTTGGCAAATTATTTAACCTTTTTATTGTTCCTTTATCGTAATATGTTATATTTTATTATGATATATATATATATATATATAGTTATTTTCTAAATGATATTTAATTTTGTATTTTACAATATGTATTAGATACACCTAAGGCTCAGATATTTGGACAAAGGGGTCTACTTTTTTTCTTTTCTTCTTTTTGTGAAAATATTAGATTAGTGGTCATGAAAGATTGGATAAGGTTTTAAAGAATAACATTCCATTTTAAGAAAAAATTAAGATTTTCTCTTGGCGTGCATGTGTGAATGGTCTTCCCGTGCTCACAAATGTGGCTGCAAAAGGTATACAAACTTCCTGTGTTTGCCCAATCTGTGATGAGGAACCTGAAAATCTTATTCACGCATTAATCTCTTATGATTCTGCACTCTCGGTATGGTCCCTTTGGCATGACTGTCCCATTGATTTGCTGCTAAATATGAAAAACTTCAATGATTTAGTGATCCAAATTTGCTCTTCCCAGTCTGCCAGGCACCTTGAATTTTTCTTTGCCATCTCTTGGTCGGTTTAGTACAACAGAAACAAGATCTTCCATAATGAGAATGGTCTGCTGCCTTTGCAAATCTTGGGAAATGGCAAAGAACTTGGTTGAGGATTCCAAGGAGGCCTCCTCAAGGGACTTTCCCCCTCTGCTGTCTCCTCAAAGCGGCTGGATCACTCCCCCGATGGGCTTTTTCAAGGTAAACGTAGATGGTGCTTCATCCATTGATGGCAGCGGAATTTCTGGTATCGGGGTAATCATCCAGGACGAAATGAGTGGGGTTGTCGCTGCTCTCTGTAAGGCTTTGCCATTGCATTACCTAGCCGAGTGGATGGAGTTTTTTGCTTTAGAGCACGGCGTACTCTTGGCTCAAGAGATGAATATTTCAAAGGTGATTTTTGAATTTGATGCTTCCTTAGTTATTTCAGCAGTTACTCAAGCATGCAATGGTGGCATTCTGGGCCATCTGGTGCAAAGCATCCAGTCAGCTAAGTCTCTTTTCTCTTGCTGTTCATTCCATCACGTGAAAAAGGATTTCAACAAGGCTGCTCATGAGCTAGCCCAATTTGCTAAATATAACTAGGCTTCCAATAGAAGGGTGTTACTCCACCCTTCTTAGTTCAATTAATCCAATTGCGCCTGGGATGAGTTTTTTTGTTAGCTTCAGGCCTCTGTTGTACTCTTTTTTCTTGTGTTATTGAAATACAAGTTTCTCTTCAAAAAAAAAAAAAAAAAACATGCACCCATCCTGACTCCCGACATGTTTGTTAGGCCTAAATGTTTTTTTATTTTATTTTTATTTTTATTTAAAGGAAATTTAGGCCTAAATGCCTAATAGAACTGGTTTAAAAAGAAAATGGGTAACATATTGGAGACATTAATTTGGCTAAATTAATGTCACGCATCATATATTACTTAGTTTTAAGTTAATGTTGTATGTGAAGGTTTTAGTTAGCTAAATGAGAAAAGTTTCTTGTTGTTGAATAAAAAATTTGAAATTTGAACTTTGCTTGTACAAAAAACGAATTGACGTCTTGACCTAATGATGAAAAGTAATTATTAAGAAATAAACATTATAGATTGGAAAATTCTATCGTATCTAAAAAGCAAACTTTAGTCCAAGTTAAATATCACATCAACACTCTATCAGGCCATGTAAGACATAAACCAATAGAAATAAATAAATGGACGAAAATTGGAACCTTTTGCAAAATTTGGAGACGAAAATAGAATTTCTAAAAGTTTCAAAATGAAAAAAATAAACTTTTATAATAATTTAGAGACAAATGATATCTTAACAGTTAATATTATGTATTGAAAGTTGAAACGTGTTATAACACAACACATATGTATACTGATCGATATACGCATGTCCACAGTGAAGCATGCGACGTTTTTTTTGCTGGATGAAGCATACGACATGTGAAATCGGTTATGCCCCCTATGACCCCATCATATAGAAGTGGAATCAAACCTGTGAACAAGAATCACCAATAAAGGCGGAATGCCGTTGGAGTATTGGACTTTCCAATATCCATTGACAAATATTCGCTTTGATCAAGCTTGAGTTTCGAGAATTGGACTATCTATTGCTTGCTCAAAGACCTTTTATTAAGGTCTTGTGTTAATAAATTTTTCATTTTTCTTCTGAATTTATTAGTTATTTTCTTATTAACCATGTATAATATTTCATTACTATTGTAAACAAATACATCGAAACCCAGATTGACAACAAGATGTCAAACATTGAATGTCCTATATTTATTTATGATGCATGAATTGCATGTTTAAATAAGAATTAATAAATAAAACTTAATATAATATATATTTTATATCTATACTTGCTACTCTCTTTTTTTTTTTTTTTTTTTTTGAGGAAAATCTATACTTGCTACCTCACTTTGAAGGTTTCACAATATCATTATTCTATTTATTGATTTTTAAACCAAAATTTACCACTACAAATGTGTTTCTCTTATATTTATGTTGTGTACTTCGGATCTATTTGGTTCCAATTCGGTCAATTTGCTCATATTCAATCCATTATGTCCACTTTGGTACTATTTGGCCCACATTGATTCTATTCGGTCCACTATGTTCACTTTGGTCCACTTGGTTCTCTCGGTCCATTCGGTCCACTTTGGTCCTATTCAGTCCATTTGCTTATATTCGGTTCTATCATATTCGGTCCATTATGTTCACTTCGATCCTATTCAGTCTACTTAGTTTGATCAGTTCGGTCATATTCGGTCTACTTTGGTCCTATTTGGTCTTATTCAGTCCACTTTGGTTATATTTGGAACACTATGGTCTTACTTGGTCCTATTGGGTCTATTCCATCTTATTTGGTCCTATTCGGTCCACTTTTGTTATATTCGGTCCTATTCCGTCTTATTTGGTCCACTTTCCTTACAATCATTCTGTATTTTCCTTACAATCTGCTCTTTAGTCCAGATTACGCCATTGTTTATAATGGCATTTCTTTGAGACCATACTTAGTACACTGAGGCCCATAGATCAATTTTACATATGGATGCTCTCAAGCATTTTTTTCCTTTCTGATTCCTGATTCCTCAGCTAATGAGGTCATGCCATCCATACTTTGTTATGTCCATATTTTTCTTAGTGAAATTTTCTCATAGACGTTGCCCATGGATGTAGCCCTAAAGTGAAACGAGTAAATCATGTGTTCCCTTAGTGATTATCATTTTTTTCTATTTTACATAAACCCACTATTATTTGGTGTAAGAGATCCATGATGCAGTTCCAAATTGTCTTAGCAAATGGGCAAGCAATGAATAGATGGTCTCTGCTCTCAAAACTCAATGCAGCCTCTACACAATACATACATAGAGTCACCAATATAGCCCCATTTAGCTAATCTTTCTCTAGTAGATAGCTAGTTTTTAATTGTCTACCATCCTAAGGCTAGCCAAACATAGTTATTGTCAGTTTACCTATTGATCATGGATTTCAAACCCAGATCGAACTGGGCGGTCCGATCGAGTTAACTAGGAACTGAATTGAAATCCGATTTTTTAAGCATAGAGAACTGGATTTATTGTTAATTTCGGTTTTTTCAAGCATGCCTGTTAAATAAGAAATAAATTAGAAAAGTGCGCTTACTAGGTTTAGAACCTAGGCACAATCAAACATGGAGCTAGAGCCTAACCACTCAGCTAAGCTTGCAAGTTGATGCTCAACAATAACAAAAAAAAAAAAAAAAAAAATACTTAAAGTAAACTTAACGCAATTTTTTTTTTTTTTACATAAAAACAACTTAACACAATTATATTCTACTTAATTAAATTATCCATCTCTTACAAGGAATAAAAAAAATTATAATTAAAATCCTTCAAAGATATTCAACTTTGCTTCAAAAATTAATCATAAATTTTAGTGTTTTCATGGTTATTATTTTATTTTATTAACTTTCTTATTTAATTATTAAATATATGCTTGAAAATCATTAAATTTCCCTTACATATATAGATGTATTAGTCAATTTTGCTAGTTTTATAAATTTAATATCTATATTTAGGCTTTAATTAATTATTAAGTTAATTATGACATCATCACAATTCGACCCTGGTTCAACCTCGGTTCGACCTCAAAAACCTTAAATCTTGAACTTTGAACCTCTCCCTTTTACGGTTCAATGAACATTCCGAGTTTCAAAACCATGCTATTGATAAGAGGAGGAGACGAGGAGTATGGAAATGACTCCGGCATGGATCGACCCATTAATCTAGCTAATTGAACTTGAGAGAACCTAAACTTTTCTCTACAAAGCACAATGTGATATGGGGTCGAGTTATCAGACCTAAGACTACTATATATACATGTGTGATATTCTTAACCAAAAAAAGAAAAAGAAAATTGCAGTAGGCCAATATGCAAAGATAGTTATTAAACACGAACAGGAGTTAGCCTAGTCTATGAACTGGGTCACTAGGTCATGGGTTCGACTAATGAGTCATCGGTTGAACTGCAGGGTCAAATAAAAAAAATTAAAAATTAAAAATATATAAAAGTGAGTTTAAAAAATCATAACATAAATATGTAAATTAACTATTACAACTTACAATCATTAATTATTTAATTTTATACATAGAAAGGTTAATATAATAAAAGAATTATTAATAGTGTTTAATTTATATTTGGCAGTAAAGTTAAGGTCAGCTAAAGCCATGGTTGTTAAAATCACGATCTGAATCGTAGGATCGCACGATTTTACAAAGTGTGCACAATTTTACGATTTTACAAAGTGTGCACAATTGTAGGATCGCACGATTTTACAAAGTGCGTGTGAAAACATAACGAGTGTGCATAAGTTTCTCATATTATGATGATTTGAGATATGAAAACATCTAATACACTCACACACAATCATCTGTTTGATGGAGACTATCACCTTTGAGGTACATCATATAATTCTCACATCTCCTAGAAACACGCTTACAATAATTTTAAAAACATTTTGATTCTTTTTACTTTTATTTTTCTTTGCATATTTTTCTTTTAATCATAGTTGCATGGGCATATAAGAGAGAAAATGAATACCCAATTATGTAAGCCAAAATATCACAATTTTGCTATGTCGAAGTACGGAAACTTTGTTTTAATGGCAATCAAAGGTACACAAGTACCAACATACACAAACACACACTGTTTTTGTATTTTTCTGATTTTTTTCCTTTTTTTTTTTGGAAAACAAAACAAAAAAAAAACTAAAAAAAAAAAAAAAACAGACAAACAACATGAGAGTATAATGATAGATGCAGATGCATGAAAGCATGATTCCAAAAACAGATAAGAAATCAAGCAAGAAAGTCCTACTTTAGATAGAAAGAAATAAAATAGAGGATAGATAGAAAAAACAATTAAGTCTTTGGCTCCTTTTTCGCCCACATAGCACGAGTCTTTGGCCGTGAAGATGTAAAGGCACCTGTCTTAGTATGTCTACTAAAGGACATAGAAGAATTAGAATTCTCTTGAAATTGAGTTAAAAAGCTCAAAAATTTTAATAACTCTTCAAACAAAGGAGTTGAACCTTGAGTGGGAACCTGTAACCGTTTGGACACTTGCTTATGAGGATACAACTTGAAGCAATTAGGACGAATGTGTCCAGAAACACTACAATGGTGACAAACATGAGTAGTTTTAGGACTACTAGACTTCCTAGAGTGAGGTCTAACAAAGGATTTATAATTAGAAAAATCAGTTATGGATTTCATGTCTTTATCACCTTTCTCAGATTAGGGCACAAAGACAATCTTTGATCCGAAAGCCGTGGAAGAGGAGGGACCAGAGGAGTCAATATCCTAAGCCAGCCTTATCAAAACTAGGTTTTTGAGCACTCAAGACTTCATCCAGATTTGCACTAGACATCCTCACTATTTGAGTTCTAACTTGACTAAGCTCTACCTTAAGATTTTTGACCTTCTCATCTAATGAGGTGTTTTCCACAATAAGAGTCTCAACCAACCTTGTAGTCTTATCTAATTTGACTAATAGATCAGTTTTTACCGCATTAAGCTCTTTTCTACAAAGATGTAAAGCCTTTTCAGATTTTATAAAGTCAATGTATAGCTTATCATAGGCTTCCCGAAGGTTCAACTTTTTGGGTACTTCATCATCAGAAGAATCCTCACTATCACTAGCACTTTCCACAATCACTTTATCGGTTATGACAGCAAAAGCCATAAAGTGACCACATTTATCCACATACTCATTAGAAGAGTCATTCCCAATATCACTCAAGGTAGCAACCAACCTTTTATCTTTTGACTTCTTGGTCTTTTCCTTCATAAGGTAGTTTGGGCACTCTATCCTCATATGACCAAAACCTTTACACTCATGGCACTAGATAAGGGGTTTCTTACTCTTACCCTTCCTAGAGGATTTAGATTTCTTAGGAGGTTTGTCCTTATCCTTTTTCCTATATTGAAGAAGCTTGAGAATCTCATTAGCTATGAAGGTTAAATCTTCATCTTCATTTTCATCTGCGCTTTCATCTTCATCTTCATCTTCAGAGTCATCAATCTCTTCCTCTATACCCTTAAGAGCCAAGTTTCAACTCTTTCCACCTTTTTCCCATTAAACCTAATCTCATCCCATAGGTTTGAAGGTTCCCTACAAGCTCAGTCAAAGGAATATGATTAATGTCCTTCACTTCTTCAAAGACAGTGATCTTGACATGGAATCTTTTAGGTAAGGATCTAATGATTTTCCTAATAATTTTGAATTCTGCTATAGATTCTCCAAGGTTGAAGGAAGAATTCACAATATCCTTGATTTTAGCATAGAACTCATCAAAGGTCTCATCTTTCTCCATCTTTATTTCTTCAAAACTACTAGTAAGTCTTTGAAACTTCACAGTCTTTACTGCCTTGATACTTTCATAGGTGGTCTCAGGAATAGTCCATGCTTTCTTGGCAACTTCCGTGGATGATATTTTCTTGAATTCTTCATTGGTTACCCCACTAACCAAAGCATTCAAGGCTCTACTGTTGAAATTTACTGCTTTGATTGTTGCTTCATCCCAATCCACCGGCGTTTCCTTTAGCTTAATCCAGTCAACTTCAACAGCTTGCCATACTTTTTCACTTAGAACCTGCAAAAAAACTTTCATACGAACTTTCTATTACACATAATTAGTGTTATCAAAAGAGATTGTCCACAATCAATGACAACGGGGGTTAAGGATCACACTCAAGAAATTAATCCAATCAGAGTGAACCTGCTCTAATACCACTTGTTGGGAAATTTAGACTTCAGTTGATAGAATTAACAAGTTGTTAATTAGATTATGAATAAATCTTGTTAAAACAAACAAACATCAATATTATGCACAATAGAATAATAAATAAGACAAAATATGATGACCTAGGAAAACCAATGAAACAAACTAGTTTCACAGTATAAAGTCTGAGGGGAAACCTTCCCAAAAAGCAATTCACTATATTAAAGAGAAGTTTCAGATTTAGTACAAAACCTTTGTCTCTAGACTCTACAATTCCCGTAGATGAACTTATAGCAGAAACCCTCTACGCTTCAGAACCTCTGAACTTTTCAATATATGAACACCACCCTTTTGCATGGATCCCAGTACATGACTAACTCTAGCAACGTGAAGATGTTGTTGGCTGCAAAGTTCTTCACTTCATCAACAATGAAGATCAAGAAGTACTTGGTTACAAAACCCTAAGGTGCAAAAGACGCAGTAACTTCTTGCAGAGAGAATAAGGCACTAGGTCACTTTCTGCATTTGTTCTCCATGTATAATGACCTTTAAAATAAAAATTATATATGTCTAGGGTTGTGAGAAAAGAAACCCTATACATACATGTTAGCTAGGGCCAAAAATCAAATCTGAAAATTTTGATTTCGTAGATCTCGACAGATTCAGGTTCTATTGAGCTTCTGTCGAGCTTCATTCTTAAATCTTGATAGATACTATTTCTGTCAAGGTATTTGTCGAGATTTAATGAACAACTTTTCTTCACTTGTTTCTTGGTCTAATCTTCATGGCTTTAATACTTGACTTGAACTCTTGTTTCTTGAAGTACTAAACCCATTCTAGATTTACCCAATAGTAAAGTGTATTTTGTCAAAGGATTAACCAATTACATAAAATATGTCCTTAACATTTTATATAATATTTCAATTTGATACATGACATTTCAATTGTGTCCATTTGATCCCTATCATTTTAATGTCGTGTCAATTTGGTTTATACCGTTATGTTTTAGATCAAAATACCTAACATATCTAACGGACTAATAAAAAAATGTTTTTTTTTTTCTTTTTCTGCCGCTTCAACTGCCAACAGCATAGTCATGTCATACTAATTTAAAAAATATAAAAGCCTATTGTCTTTAATCTTTCGGTGTCGTGTCAAGTGTGCTCCCTTTGTAGTTAAGAGTCTTCCCGTTCTTCCCAATTCCTTTCTCCACTATCATGAGAGGCTCATCAAATCTGAAACGAAAAACATAAAAAACTACTAGCCATGAAAATAAACACAAATAATAAAATGGCACAGCAAAGGGTGAAATAATCCAAAAATAGAGAAGTATATTAATCTAATTAAAGATATAAGAAGAGCAAAAGTTACTTGGCTACCCATGCAAACTTAATAGTTTCCTTCAAAGAAAAAATGTAAAAGTCAGTAACTTCCTTTAACAATGAGAGACATAAATTGAGATGTGAATAAGACAATGACTTCTAATTTACTCGGGAACCATACTTATACTCCACAAGAATTTTGTACTTGTAAAGTAACCACTACGTCAAAGGTACGCAGGAGCCTCTCACCTTTATAATCTATCTCTATTAGGCTCAATTTGCACAATTAATTCCTGACTTATCTACATACCTTTATGGCCCAATCCTAAGTTCCTAACCAAAATTATTTCAGGCTTTAATTTAAGCCCATTTTTTTTTCCTACCCTTAAGCCGTTAAGTCTATGAGCCCAAAGTAGAACTTGAGCGTAGGGCTAGTTTTGCACTTTTACTAACAGATCATTCCCGGTATCGAGAAAGACTTTATTTTTTTCCAAGAAAAATAAAAAAAGGCAAACCTGAAACCTCCCTTTATATATAGATTTATTAATTTTTTGCTTGAATAAAAACTTTATTGCCAAAAAAAAAAAAAAAAAAAAAAAAAAACAAAACAAACAAAACAAAACAAACCTCACTTTTTTATAAGGGTAAACTAAAGATATCAATGTATGGTAATGAGGTGGGGCTTTTTTCATGAGTAGAACTTTTCTTTTTATGGAGACTTAGGCCTAGGTCTTGAGCCGCCACTTCAGTTTGGTTAAGTCATCCACTCAACACTTCTAGAATCTTTACCAGACAAATGAATATGTTCTCTCCTTTCTCTTTTTCTTCTTCTAATAAAAAAAAATTAAACACCCATAAAAAAATAAAAATAAATTAAACACAGAATTACAACAAATGAGCACAATGAAAGTTTAACTAACCAACTTTATTTATTTTTTGGTAAACAACTAACCAGCTAAAGTAAATTAAGCATGGAAACAAAGTTTACTTCATGCATGAACGGAAACAAAGTTTACTTCATGCATATTCATGCATGAACGTAAACATAGAATTACACAGTTCGTAGACACAGGCTTAAGACAAAGCCTCGGCCATATTTAGAGTTGGGCAAGTTGTATAGTGATTTGGCTGCTAGAATTATTCTTACGCTACGTTACAAAAAGAATGAAAAGGTTCAGATATTCAACAAGGAAAATAAAATAAAATGAATAATTTGAGGGTATTGTAGCTCGTTTGGAGGAGGTGGAGGGTTTACAAAAGTGTAAGGAGGCGAAAAGAAAACAGAAAGCAGGAAATTGGCCTGCGTTTCATTCTAGTTGATAGCAGTTTTGAAAGCTTGAAATTGCATGGGAGACTCTTATATTTTCTTCTGTCCTCATTCGTTCCATTGGACCCAATATTG
Source organism: Lithocarpus polystachyus (assembly GCA_033629205.1). Lineage (NCBI taxonomy): Eukaryota > Viridiplantae > Streptophyta > Magnoliopsida > Fagales > Fagaceae > Lithocarpus > Lithocarpus polystachyus. Next base: position 105,965,991 of record CM066163.1, on the reverse strand, counting down.
AAAGGAGACCCTATTATTTGAGAAATTATAAGGTCTACATAGTGGATAAGTAACATGGTTTATCATTCTATATATTAAAAGACTCACACTTGTTTAAAATTGCTGAATTGGAAATTTTTTTAAAATACTGACTCAGTAATTTTAAACAAATAGAAGTTTTTTAGTGGAATTGTGGACAAATGACGTAGTCCACTAGAGTACGGTATAATTTCTTCTATTTCCCACTGATTATTGTTCATATATGGGACCCATTCTCATATTGTTTTAATTGAAAAAAAGATCACCCATTCTTTTCTGTTTTTGGGGGATAACGATAGGAATAGTTTTAAACATAAATTATTGTAGTACACAATAACTCTGCTTTGTCAAAAGTGAGCATGTTAACTACCACTGGCGTTGGAATATCATGCAATATAATGATATCTCTCTACAAAGACTCCAATTTGGCCAATGTAATAAAGTCTTGTGAGTTGCGATCAAAACGATGCTACAAATTTTACATTGTAGCCTTAATTTTTAGGCTATTTGTAGCTCAATTATCATGAAAAAAGAAAGTAGAGATTCCATCATTGGGTGAGTGGCATTGTTAATTGATATTTGTCAGCAATTAAAGCTAATTAATCATTTTGCGTCAAGCTCGACAAGGAGGTGAATGCCAGGAGCACTAGTGCACCCCATTCCAATTGAAAGTAATTAAATGAAAACTTTGAGAAGAAATGGTTGAGACTACATTGTTCCTGGGACCCATTCTAATTTCTAATAACCAGAGACTCAAAAAGTAGATCACCCTTTTAATTGTCAAGTGTAGCACGCACTTGACAAAAATTAGGCTCTTTTGTAGTGGTACCTTGGTTATGTAATATATTATAAGTCTGTTTAAAAAATTCTATATATTACTTTCGCGTTTGTGTGTTCTAATAAGTATTACTGTTTCCTAATATATATATATATATATATATTTATATATAGGGATGTTATATCCCACATCAGTTGTGTGTGTTAGAGTTTTAGTCCTTATAACTCCAAGCTACTACTACAAAGATTATATAATATATTATAAATTTGTTTAAAAAATTATATATATTACTTTCGTATTTGTGTGTTCTAATAAGCATTACTGTTTCCTAAAAAAAAAAAAAAAAATTGTAGCACGCACCCATTAATTCCATTGAAAGTACAATGAGAAGATTGAGAAGCTTGAGAGTAGATCGGTCATGGGACCCATTCTAATATCGAAAGTAGATCTCCCTTTCAATGGAAAGGAAGAGCATCCATTCAAATTGAAAATAGAATAAAGAAAGTCCAGCACAACAGCTGGGAAATTGCCTCAAATATTTTCTGTAGCTTCGAAAGCTAATTAGGTTTCTTTGTTAATGCAGGAAAAATTAATTTGATTATATTTTAAAATTTTCTTGAAGTGCAATAAAATGCTATTTATTGATGTGAAAGGAAAACTTATTCCTTATTAAAGAATTAATGTACTCATTGTCTATCATGGAATAGGAATTGAAGAGGAGAAAATAATTGAACATGAAATCAAGAGAGAGAGAAAAAATAGAGAATATTTTCGCTTGAGAGGTGGGACAAGGAAAAAGACAACAAAATTTGAGTTTTTTCTACAGAGACTTTGTAAAGCGCACTTTGATTTAAGAAATCATTAGGTCAAATATTTAATTTATTTAAAAAAAATAGTACATGTGGCACTATTATATAGTCATTAATTATTAAGTTTTATTTGTACCATATTGTCATGGCACTGACACAATAAATGAAGCCCTTAGAAAGAGACAAGTGGCATCATATTACTGGAGAGTGACTTAAGAGTCAAGACAGTTACTTTGATCTATAAAAAACAGTGCGCGTAATAGTGCATAAATAAGAACACATGAGAAGCCCATGGGTAGCGATAATCATGTCTAGTGCAAAGTCATTTAGAGAAAAGAGACACATACATGACAAGCATGTGAATATCAACAATTTCCTTGAAGATAGATTTTTTCTTTTAGATGATTCTCAGTCAAGGATTAAGGAAATTAGAGCAATTACAATATGACATGTGATAGAGGGAATAAATTAATTGCCAGAACTTCATATATAAATAGTAAAACACTTTCTCACACACGACACAGTCATCTATCAAAACAAGAGATATCAAATCTGCTCTCTTGTACCCGGAATCCAAAGGTTATTACTTCATGGTTGTAAGTGCATCATGTATATTTGCCTCGCATGAACTAGGCTTTGTAACTTAAGCTCTTTGTAACTTAGACATTGTAGTCTTGTTAATATTATCAATAAAATATCTTTTAATTTCCTTGTTCTTATTGTTAGCTTGTGCATTTCACAAAGAAATCCTATTAAGTTAGGTTGTGCCAAAATCACTCCTCTTTGAGTGAAGTGAGTTTCCTATATCGAGTAGTATTTAATCACTTCGAGCGCATTGAAAATTAGTTTGTACTCAAATATTTGTAAATTGAAGAAAAAAAAAAAAAAACATAGTGTGTAAAAGAAGAAGAAATTGCAATGAGCATAGTGTGTGTGTGAATGTACAGAAAAATCATTTTTCTTTGACTATGAAACATACACAAGGAAGATCAATTTGGAATTTCTTAAAAAGATATTGTAATTGATTTTATAATAGTGAATTTATTCAAAACTTGTCTCATGGTTTTTTCTCTTAAAAGAGAAAAGTTTTTTCAAGTAAATTGATGTATTTTTGGGTGTGATTGATATGGCTTGGTGATTGATTAAAATTGTTAACTGGTTTTCTTAATTCACACAATACCAGATTGGGACTCAGCAAGTCGTATTAGAGCTTCCATTGACTCAACAAGTGATATCAATACTATACCTATTGTCACATTCGTTGGACAACGCTAGGAAGCGCTGGGGAAAAAATAGCTGAGATAGCCTTTTTGGACCTATACCGATAGTTTTTGGAGTTGCACTGTGGTTTAAAAACGCTATTATAGCTCCAGTTTTATGATTTAAAAACGTTGCTATAACTCCATATTTTGTGGTTTAAAAACATTGTTATAGTTCCAGTTTTTTGTTGTGTGAGCGTAATAAGTGTGTGTGAAAACAAATAAATTTGGGATTTCTAGAGAAAGATATTGTAATTAATTTTGTTCGAAGTTCTTCGTTTTTCCTTTCAAAGAGAGAAAGGGTTTCCCACATTAATTTTTATATTCTTGTGTGTGATTGATATTTTGGCTTAATATTTTGGTGATTGATTAAAACTTTGATTTTCTTAATTCATACAAAACTAGATTGTTATCCAACAACAACAACAAAATCTTACAAAATTTTCACAACAATCATATTTTGAATTGTGGTGGGTTTGATTGTAATCTTAGTTTTTTTTTTTAATCCTATTTTGATTTATAGTAGTTTCGCACCAGCTTGTGAAAATATTATGAAATTTTGTTGTGGTCTTATAAAAACTCAATAGTAGCAATAGTGATGGAAACTAGAAGACCATGGGGCCCATGGCCTCCCTTGGATCGAATTATTTTATAGTATATAATATTAAATTTTAAAGTCTAAACTTCTAAATATTACATATAACTCCCTCTGATCCAAAAAAATCCTAAAAATGAAATGAGCAATTGGATTACACTTATGCCCCCTTCTAAGTGTTCGTTTGGTAAAGGCAAAAAAAAAAAAAAAAAGTTTTTTTGTCTGGAGTCTTTTTTGCAAATAATTCAAAATTTTTATCATCATCATCATTATTATTTGGAAATAAGCTAATTTTTAAATTTTCTCACACATTTAATATATAAGTTACCAAAAATTATATTTTTTTTAAATGCCATATAAATAAGCTACCAAAAGTTGTAGAATAGGATTCATTTAGATACCCCGCAATTTCAAAGGCATTAACTATTTTAAAAGCACTACTAACTCTTCAGCCGTTAGCTTGTATCCAGGTCCTCAATTCTACCTTTGATATTATTTAGGGCAAGAGCTCTCAGGCCTATCCCTCCACACACACTCTTTGTAATTAAATTTAAAAAAAGTTTTTCTTTGGATAAATCATTCAACTGATTTTGTTTTCTTGACTAGAAATTACTTATATTTTGGGCCTCGAAAAAAAAAACCCAGTTCTGTTCATTTTCTTTATTTTTCGTAGTAAATTTACTAATTTCGGTTATAAAAAAAAAATTTTTAAAAATAAAGAAAATGTAGGTTAACTATGTCTATATGTTTAAGTACTTGTACTTCTGAGGATTTTTACCCGAATGAACGTGCTATCTCTTTTTTCTTCTTTCTTCTAATCAAATAAGAATTTATTCAATCAAGCATAGAATTACAACAAATTAAAGGAGCACAATGCTTGACAAACAACAAAGCTGCAAACCTCACACCTCGGACTGTACATGATACCCTACGTAACTAACCTAGTAAAAATACTGCATGGAAACAAAGCTTGCTTCATGCATGCATGAACGTAAACATAAAATTCACTAATTTAGCGACAACTGATGAGACATACACGGTACGTAGACAGAAGCTTAAGATAAAGCCTTTGGTCATATTCAGAGCTGGGCAAGTTGGATAGTGCTTTGGTTGCTGGTAGCCTCGCTTTGGGCTCCATTTCTGGAATTATTCTTACAATTGCGCAGGGCAACAATGAGTGTAGCAGTGAGAATCAGGAGGCTAATTATTGCCACAGCGAGTTTGACACCCGAAAGCACTTGCTCTTCCCTGTACATTACAAAAAGAATGAAATTGTATCAAATATTCAACAACGAAAATTAAAATAAAATGAAATTTAGTGAATAATTTTAGGGTATTGTTACTCGTTTAGAGGAGGAGGAGGGTTTGCAAAAGTAGAAGGGTTGGAAGGACGCGAAACCAGAAAGTATGAAACTGGCTGAATGGGTTCCATTCTAGTCGTTAGTACTTAGTAGCTAGTTTGGAAAGCTTGATGTTGAGTGAGTCTTATTGTTACATTGGCACATATATTAATATATAGACGCGTTTTCCTCGTTTATGGGACCCATTAAGAGAAGTTGTGGGTATTATCGTTCATGGGGCCCTTTCTTAGATACTCTCTGTCCTAATTGATAAGTATAATCTTCTCAAAAAGCAAAAATTGAAATTAAAAAAAAATAATAATAAATAAAAGGGGAAGTAAAGCACGGCGAGCACCATTCTGAAAAGGTTGAAAGTCGAATGAGAACTTAAAATTCAGGTCGAGAGTGCATCGTTCTATGTTCACACTACAAAAAACGGGGCCTTTAGGCCCCGTTTTTTTGGGCCGTGTTTGCAAAAACGCGGCCCAAAAGGGCCTGGAGCCGCGTTTTTAAAAACGCGGCTTCAGGCCTTACAATGGGCCGCGCTTTTGTGAACGCGGCCCAGAATAAGGCCTGAGGCTGCGTTTTTTTAAAACGCGGCCCAAAAAATAAGCCTGAGGCCGCGTTTTTAGACGCGGCCTCAGGCTTTTAATGAAGCCGCGTTGATAAAACGCGGCTTCATGTTCAATGGGGCCGCGTTTTGTTAAACGCGGCCCGTGTTGTTTGTGTGTGTGTTTGTGTGTTTGTTTGTGTGTGTGTTTGTGAAAGACCGGATTTAAAAAAAAACCCTACCCTCATCTCTCAAAAAAAACCCTAGCCCTCATCTCTCAAAAAAAAAAAAAATCCCTAGCCCTCATCTCTAAAAAAAAAACCCATGGGTGTTCATCGGATCGGAGATGGAGGATTTTATCTCCGATCCGATCGGCGATGTAGGAGATCGGAGATCGAGGATCGAATCCTCGATCTCCGATCTCCTACATCGCCGATCGGCTTCCATCTCCGATCCGATCGGAGATCGAGGAGATCGTAGATCGAATCCTCGCTCTCCGATCGGATCGGAGATGGAGAAGTCCATCTCCGACCCGATCGGAGAGCGAGGAGATCGGAGATCGAATCCTCGCTCTCCGATCGGAGCGGAGATGGAAGCCTCCATCTCCGATCCGATCGGAGATCGAGGAGATCGGAGATGGAGGATTGGTTGTTTGTGTGTGTGTTTGTGTGTTTGTGTGTGTGTTTGTGTGTTTGTGAAAGATCGGAGATCGGAGATCAGATTTGCTGTGTTTGTGTGTTTGTGTTTATTATTTGTGTTTTAATTTGCTGTGTGTTCGAGTCAGATCTGCTGTGTTTGTGTTTGTGTTTGTTCTTTGTGTTTTAATTTGCTGTGTTTGTTCGAGTCAGATCATGCTTAAATTTGCTGTCTGTTCATGCTTAAATTTCCTGTGTTTTAATTTGCTTGTTCTTGTTCTTGTTCTTATGTTCATGCTTAAATTTGCTGTGTTTTAATTTTCTTGTTCTTGTTCTAGCTTGTTCATGTTTAAATTTGCTGAGTTTTAATTTCTTGCTGGGTTATGTGTTTGTTTCAAATTTATTTCAAATTTTTTTTAAATTTGCTGTGTTATTAGTTTTTTTTTTCCAGAAAAAAAAAATTCAAAATTATTTTTCAAAAAAATAATTCTGAAAAAGCAATAAATATATTTATATTTATTGCTTTTTCAGAATTATTTTTTTTTTAAATATTTTTGGCAGTAGCCGCGTTTTAAACGTGGCCTAAGGTAGAATGGTCTTAGGCCACGTTCAGAACGCGGCCATTGACCTTAGTCTTAGGCCGCGTTTTAAACGCGGCCATAGACCTTGGTCTTAGGCCGCGTTTGGAAAAGTGCGGCCATAGACCCCGGATGCCTATAGTCGCAGGGTTTAGGCCACGTTTAAAAACGCGGCCTAAAAAAGCACGGCCATAGCCTATAGCCGCGTTTTTAGGACCTTAGGCCGCGTTTGAAAACGCGGCCTAAAGTCTTTTTTTTTTGTAGTGTCATGGACCCATATCTTTTTAAAATATCGGGAACTGAATTTTCCAGCTATTTCCCTTGTTGTTTCACCTTTATTTCATCAAGTTTGAAATCATATCATTAAGATTAGTAGAATACTTTATGTCGAGAAGATAATACGGTTGGACATACAAGTTTGAGTCCAATCATATTATTTTAGCCATTCTCTCTTGTTATTATTAATTAATATGTGGGATTTCACTTACACGTATATACTTAACAAGTTTTCTCTTGCCTTTATAGGTTTTTTTTCATCACCAGCGTATCATCCATGAACCTCTCGTATGCCATCTGTGAGAACCACAAGTCAACCTAACACATATCCATGGGAATTGGCTAGCACATGCCTATCCATTGGAACCGTGTGCTTCACTATGATCTAGCACCATTGATAATATTTCTTTCATGGGTCTTTTTTTAAGATTTTTTTTTTTTTTTTTTTTTTTTTTTTTTGCATGGCCTCTTTAGGCTTGCTCTGTCCTCATTGTGGAAGGGACCTTGAACATTGAATGCCACCTTCACCACACACCATATACTAATTGTTTAGATACATAAGCTCTGATATCACTTGTTGAGAAGATAAATACCTTAGAGAGCCTCCAATTGAGTAATTAATATAATATATAGCCACCCTTTGAACTAGGTTGCCAGCCATGATCCAACTCCATTGCCTCACTCTGTTGTCTTCCCTCTCTCTCATGTGTGTGTGTGTGCACGTGTGCACACGTGTAATGTATTTTTCTTTCTCTTTATTTTTCACTTGTGCACAATATTGCAACTAGGTTAAGACAAATCCTTTCAAAATATTCACAACTAGAATTTGGATAATGATTTGGCCAACAGATCAGCTCATAGTATATAATCAAATAATTTTAACACGTGTACCAAACAAGACTGATTCAATCAAACACCGAGTTACACCATTTTTACATAATACAATACAGATAGAAAAGGCTGCAAAATCTCACACAGCTCAAACACTTGCTAGTTCATGATTTATTTAACAAACCAACAAAAATCAAGCATGGCATTCTACATAAATTACATAATAATAATTTTTTATATTTCGTGCATGAACATTTTACAAAAAGGAATTGTATTAAAATCAGGGAGTCAGGAACCAAACAATAAACAGGAATAACTAACCATATATATGTAGTTATTGTGCGAGGCACTTTGACCTAGCTTCATTGAGTTTGCGTCTTGGGTGGACATGTGGACCTTCTTGAAAATCGGCAGTTGATCACATTATCATGTAATTTCCATTTCATATCCATACTTGATATCTTAAGTCTCTAAGACTTATGTTTATGGTGTTTGCTCTATTTGACACTTATTGTTGTGACGACATTTTATGTCAACTACTCCAGAAAATTATTCTTAAATGAAACTTATCTATTCTTTATAGAATGATATATGCTGCCAAAGTAAGAGATTGTTAGCATTTTTTTGTTATGAGTTAGCATAGTCATTATTTTACGTATTTAATAAAACCTGGACAATAAGCTTGAGTCTATTTAGTCTGCATTTGTTAGACCCAGTAGTGAATATATAGTGATCATCATATATTGTTAATATTGGGTCATTTTGGTGCACCTTAATTAATAGTATGGATTTTGTTTATTGTGCATTTTACTTGGTCAAAGGAAGCTTTTAATAGGACAGGCATGCATTTTGGTTTAACTCAAAATGGAAGAGTCTTTACCCTCTACTTGCTAAAGAATTAGTTTGGCTCATTAAAACCAATACATTCTGATACTCTCTCACCTATATATAGACACATTGTGCTAGTGTCTTGAATGGCTGTTTTAGCCAAATATGAGGAGAGAGTTGCAATTGGAATAGGTGCAGTCACTCTACATAGTACATATATACCCACCACTAACCTTTTTTTCTTGCTTTTGCTCTCATTCTTTTATGAGGTATGTTAAATTATCTCCTCATTTTGATATTGTCTTTAAATAGAAGCTAGTGATTCTAAGAGAGCGCGCTGTAGATTTACTTACTCTTTTGATATGAAGATCTTTTGTTCAAGTTTTCTCAACAGGTATCAATTGGTGTAATAACCTATGATGAAAAATGTATATCTTTATGCAGTATAGGGGGATCAACAAGTTTGTATGTATATGGACAGTGTATATGCATATCACTACAAAAAAAAAAGACTTTAGGCCGCGTTTTTAAAACGCGGCCTAAGATACGAAAAACGCGGCTATAGGATCAATAGGGCTATGGCTGCGCTTTTTTAGGCCGCGTTTTTAAATGTGGCCTAAACCCCGCGACTATAGGCCTCCTGGGTCTATGGCCGCACTTTTAAAAACGCGGCCTAAAACCAAGGTCTATGGCCACGTTTTAAACGCGGCCTAAGACCAAGGTCAATGGCCGCGTTCTAAACGTGGCCTAAGACCATTCTACCTTAGGCCACGTTTAAAACGCTGCTATTGCCAAAAATATTTAAAAAATAATAATTCTGAAAATTAAAGCAATAAATATAATTATATTTATTGCTTTAATTTTCAACGCAATATTTTTCTGAACACAAAAATTTAAACATGAACACATAAACAGGAACACATAAACATGAACACAACAACACATAAATTTAAACATGAACACAAAAATTGAACAAACCCGGCACCAAGAACACAAACCCAGTATTTGAACAACACATAAATTGAACAACAACACATAAATTTAAACATGAACACAAAAATTGAACAAACCCAGCACCAAGAACACAAACCCAGTATTTGAACAACAACAAGAACATAAACCCAGCCATCTCCGAACACGAACGCGCTTCCATCTCCGATGAACATAAACCCAGCCATCTCCGAACACGAACGAGCTTCCATCTCCGATCGGATCGGAGATGGAGGATTCCATCTCCGATCCGATCGGAGATGAGGATTCCATCTCCGATCTCCTCCATCTCCGATCGGATCGGAGATGGAGGATTCGATCTCCGATCTCCTCCATCTCCGATCGGATCGGAGATGGAGGCCTCCAGCTCCGATCCGATTGGAGATGAAGGATTCGATCTCCGATCTCCTCCATCTCCGATCGGATCGGAGATGGAAACCTCCATCTCCGATCCGATCTCCTTCGATCTCCGATCTCCTCCATCTCCGATTCGATCTCCTTCGATCTCTGATCTCCTCCATCTCCGATCGGATCGGAGATGGAGGCTTCCATCTCCGATCCGACCGGAGATGGAGGAGATCGGAGATCGAAGGAGATAAAATCCTCCTCCATCTCCGATCCGATGAACACAAACCCAGCTCTGGAGCAAAAAATGATGAGGGCTAGGGTTATATACACAAACCCGGTCGGAGATATATACCCAAAGCCTAAAGCCGCGTTTTATCAACGCGGCCCCATTCAAACTGAAGCCGCGTTTTATCAACGCGGCTTCAGTAAAAGCTTGAGGCCGCGTCTAAAAACGCAGCCGCAAGCTTTTTTTTTGGGCCGCGTTTTGGAAAAACGTGGCCTCAGGCGTTATGCTGGGCCGCGTTCGCAAAAACGCGGCCTATTGTAAGGACTGAAGCCGCGTTTTTAAAAACGCAGCTTCAGTCCGTTTTGGGCCGCGTTTTTGCAAACGCGGCCCAAAAAAACGGGGCCTAAAGGCCCCGTTTTTTGTAGTGTATGGACAATATCTGCATCTAAGAAAGTATCATATTTTTATGATTATATATCTAGATCTTTATAGTGATTCGTATGCTTTGTGTCCATTGGCATGCCGTGTTGGAGACATAATAAGAATAATTAATGATAATAAGTACTTTAATTCATTTTTTTTCAAGGTTTTAATGATAAAACACTCTATGGAGGTTTGACTCAATCCTGATCCGCCACATTTGGGACTTATTGGGGTTTTTTTTTTTTATATATATTTTGGAGGGAGTTATGTGACTTGTTGTATAATATGTCCTGTGTTGTGACAATATAGAGGTTGTTTGGTACTATTGTTTAAACAATAATTTTTAATGTTTAAATAACAATAACATTTTTAACACAAATCTATATATATCTAAAAGCTGAAGCGTAGCATTTATTGTTGCTACGCTCCAGTTGAGCCACATCAGCGTCTAAATCATTATCCTATTTATTTCCAATTTTTTTTTTTTTTTTTTTACATTTTCTCATTTTTTTTAATATTTAGACTTTGTCCAATCTTTCATCTCCCCACTACCCTCTCTTACCTTTTCATCTCCCCACTACCCCTTAATTTAATATCACTCTTCATCTTCCCTCATTTTGTCTCTTTTTATTCACACAATTTTACTATAAATTTTTCACTCTCTTCCTTTATTTGCATAGTTTTTCCTCACAAATAAAAGGTTATTTCTCTCTCTCTCTCTCTCTCTCTCTCTCTCTCTCTCTCTCAATTTTTTGGTTGATTTTTTTATTTTTCTTGCATCTTTACTTTAGGTTGATAAATTTTTGTATTCTTTAGAACTCTACTTTTGGTTGATGCACTGTAATTTTGTATTTAAGTTGTTATTTTCTTTTTTCTTTTTTTGTTCTCTTTGATTGTAATCTAATCTATTATTATTTTTAAATAATTCTAATACATTAATTTAGTACAATAACAAATTTGAAAACAGCCTATGAATCAAAAAAGTATTAGAAGATTAATTGTAATTGTGTTGTTGTTCTTGAGTTGCATTTTTTTTATAGTGAGTTAGTTTTAATGGGCAATGTGACAGTAAGTGTGGGAGTGAATACGTTGTCAATATTATGAGGTTTGCTATTTTTGGTTTTTGCTGGTTGTTTTCTTGATCATAGGATTAATGGGTGTCTCTGGTTTAGCCTTTTAGGTTCTTCTATGTTATTGTTGTTGTTGTTGCTGCTGTTTTTTCCATTCTTTTTAATTAATTTGGTTGGCTGACTGGAATTAGTTTTGGGAGTACTGGTTGAAAACTTTGTAAATTGTTGTATCTTTGATTTTTTTTTCGTCCCAAATTTGGTGGACTTTGCATATATGGGATATGATTATTTATGCGTGAGTTTTACAGATGGAAAGGGGTTTACTGAAGAAGAAAATCCAAGACTAACTTCTCTAAGTCCATTGAAAAAAATCAAAGCAAACACTAAACTTTGATCCTCTACTCTACTCAAAAAAAAAAAAAAAAATCAAAGCAAACATTAAAAAGAAAAAAGTGAGCACAGGATAGAGCTGAGAATTTTATTTGATACATGTAGAGAACTTTAAATTCTATTATTTTTCAAACTAGCTGGCTCCTCTCATGGATTTATACCATTTGACACTTTTGCAAAAAAGTGACAGGAATTATTTAGAACCTTAAAAAAAAAAATGAAGGGTTGAGGAAACGGTAGAGAAAAAGGGGATGGAAAGAGACTATGAGAAATTGAGAGGGGCATTTATTGAAGTTAATGGGAAATACGAGATAAAACATTAATTTTATAAAATTGATGATATGGCCTGTAATGTGTTTTTAAACTTTGGATCTATTTTGAATTTATGATATAAAAATGTTGTAACTTGAACTCATCTCATATATATGTAAATATATAATTCATTTATTCTTTCTTGCAAAATTTTACTTTAGATTGATGAATCATTGTATTTTTTTTATAATATTATTTTGGGTTAATACAATTTATAGTGTTTTTTTTTTCAACACAAGTCTTCTCTCTCTCTCCCTCTGCTTATAGCTTTTGTTTGAATTTTTTTTTTTTTTTTTGACATAATACTTAGTTATTTTGAAAGTGAGATTTTGAATTTATATCAAAATATAATCTTGGCTATGTATTTGAATGTGATTATTGACTATTAAAACAACCCAAGATGAATATGTATAGACAATTTTTTTTTTTTTCATTGATTTATTATTTAGTTATAACATCAAAATTAAAGTAAATGAATATTTAAAGTTAAAACGGCCTAAAATGAATTTGTAAAGTCAATATATTCATATATTTAATATTGTTAAAAAAACTAAAAGCAAAAAATAAATAATAAAAAAGATAATAACGTGGAAGATGATGAAGCTCAACAAGAGTGTAGTAAGAATAAATGCAATATAAATGTCCAGTTAAAGGCAATTAATCTTAATAATTGAAAGTGTATGTAGTCAATTTTTATTTGTTTGATCACGTTCTCTCTATATTGTTATACAAATTGTTTTATTTCATTTCGATAGATGAAGTGTTTAATTTTTTTTTTTTTTTTTTTTTTGGAGTGACTGAAATGTTCAATTTTAGATATAAAGTCCATTTTTTTTCTAAATATTATTTTAAATATTTTTAGGGATGTCTAAGAAATATGCAGTTCCAATCTCATGTATCTATATTAGTAAACAAAACCCAGTTAATGGTTCGAAGCTACTCCTAGGATAAGAAAAATTATAAATATAATAATATTTTTAAAGAAAATCAAAAATTTGAATAATATATTTGAAACTTAAATAGTTTAATTGTACAAAAAAAATTAAGAAAACATAATGCACAATAACATAATTTAGAAAAATACGGACCTCCTAAAAATGAATAATATCAACAAAAAGAATCCAAATAATAAAATGATGATATATTTTTTGAGATAGATAAATAAAATATGCTTTTAGTTAATTTTTGGGGAGAAAAAATTATTTTCCACAAAATTTAGAGAGAACAAATTATATATTATACTATAACTAAGAAATAATTATTTATTCCCACGCATCATGTGAGTCTACGACTAATTTTTATAACACTCAAACATATATTTTTAAAATACTAAAAGCCAAACAACAATATTTAAACACTACTATCAAACATCCGTAATAACCAGAGCATTTGATTATTGCTCTAAGAATCAATAACTAATATTTAGATAGAAGTGATGTCACCAACAAAAGAAAAGGTGAAGTCCTTTAAAAATAAATAAATAAATATAAGATTGAAGACTTGAAGTGGTGCCAAAAGATTTACTGCGAACAACTCTTCTTGTCTTGATTGAGAAATTCTTCTGCACTGACGGAGTCACAGGGACGTGGGTCCGATAGGTCCCTTGGGATTCCCAACCCTGGGAGGGAATGTGGAGGCGGATGACTGATTGACTTTCCTCATTGATTATTTAAGGACAAATAGTAAAGTGACTAAAGTCTGAGTCTGAGATCAAATATTCTCTGGGAATGAGCGAAGTAGCTTTGAATCTCGCTCTCATTTCGAGTCTTCGACTTCACAAAAACGGAGTAAAAACTAGAAATAATTTGCATTTGGAATTTTATCTTTCGTGTATTTATTTTATCACCCCATCATCGCTCGAGCTACTGCAAGGATTTTTATTGTTGTCTCTAAAAAAAAAAAAAAAAAAAACAATGAGATTCTTTGTTCGTTAGATTAGTTTATTTTTGTTTAATATCTGTATTTATAGAATCATCAAAATATTACCTTTTATTTTGTTGTCATTATTCCTTACCGCCACCTGAGTGAACGGATTACTTTTATTAAACTAGAAGGATTAAACAAATACATCAGGTAACAATAATATTTGGGCTTGAAAGAAGGAAAGAATTTCCTCGATTTGGTTTAATAGTCGAGAAGGTATTTATATCAAATAATACTACATTAGTGGTATCAAAATCTAATAAATAGGAGATATATCTACAAAAAATAACTACTTAACTGATAAATAAAAGACAACTGTTAGTGAGTAGTTATTTTTATACACATATTTCTTATTTATTGAATTTTGATACTAACAATGTGGTATTATTTGATACAAAATAATTTTTCCTAATAGTAGGTTGTGCATGGCCAGGGTATAGGGTCCAACTCTATTATCTATTCTCTAATATGCTTATCTTTCCTTTGTTTGTCTAAAATAAATAAATAATTAAGAGGTAAAATAGAGTTAACTCCTAATGTTTGAGCTAATACTAGTCAGATTCAAGAAATTTCAAAACAAACCTTTACAACTTGGTTCCTAATTAGTGTGAGAAGAGAAGGATAAATGAAAAATAATTTTTTTTTTTTTTGGAGAAAGAAATGAGTAATAATTTAAAGACCAAATTTGTCAATTTAAAATTTTTTTGAACTGCTTGCACTAGCTCAAACCTAAGTATTAAATGTATTTTACAAAAAATAAAAGCCTTCTTCATGAGAAAAAGTCTTTTGAGCTAAATTTACAAAGTCAAGAGTCTGCATTTGTATTTCCTCTGTTACCAACAATATAAAGGAAAGGACAAGATTCTTTGCATTCTTCGAACTTTTTCTTTGCCTTGTTTCAATGTAGATTTCATGATTCAAAATACGCTTTTCTCACTTAATGGCCTCGATGGTAATGTGCTTGGACACCCCCAAAAAGCTCTTTGCTTTTGTGCTTTTTTATATTATGAGTTATGTTAATGGGTGTTGTGGGGGATTTTTTCCTGGACCACATTAGCAGTTTTTGTCCGCTTTGAAGAGCTAGGCCCTCACGATTTTTTGCTGAAGGGGCAGGAGTCATTGGCAGTTTTTTAGACTTGCTCCAATTGTCACTCATGTGTGTACCATGTGTGATAATGGTACACACATGAGGTTATAAAGCATGTGTGGGAGTATGCTTTAGGCGATGTGGGACAATTGGAGCAAGTCTAAAAAACTGCCAATGACTCCTGCCCCTTCAGTAAAAAACCGTGAGGGCCTGACTCCCCAAAGCGGACAAAAACTGCTAATGTGGTCTAGGAAAAAATCCCCCACAGGTGTGACTAAGACAATTGTTAATAAACTATTTTTAAAAAAATTTTGACATTACTTTAGTAAGAAATATAAAGATGTTAAAAAAATTAATTAATATTTTTTTCTTATAAAAAGCTTTTAAAAATATATCCTACACCAATATTCTTTATATATATATATATATATATATATAACATTATTCTAATATCTTTAAGTCATCCACTAACATTTTATTTTTTTAATATTTTTTTTATTCATGAATAAAAGTTCTTTTGGAATTACATCAACCAACTTGCATAAATAAATAAATAAATAAATAAAACCACTGCCAAGTGGAAGACTTCTTAAGGCCAGTAAGTGCGAACCACTATCCGACAACGTGTGGACAAAGCTGCTGAGAGAAGTAAGGGCATAAGCCCGTGGGATGCCCATGAGTGATCATGATTCTAGGTTCCTATTGGGTGCCACGGGCCCACAGAGTAGTGGATGAGAAAGAAGAGATTTGTTTTAGATATTAAGGGTCGGTTTAGGATCCGTTTATTTTGTTAATAAAATTAAAAAAAAATTTATTGAAAGTACTATAGATAGAGAGGTAAAAGTTAGTTAAAATAATATAGCAGGAGCCATAAATAGTACTAAAAAGTACAGTGAGACTTATAAATAGTAGTAAAAGTAATATAAAATAAGTTGACAAAAATAATCTTTGTCAAACGAATGCAAAGTAAAAATTTGGTAAAGATGGGCTTATGAGTGTAAATAGCATTTTTTTTAGGATGGATATTAAGAAACTTAAATTATATAAAATTTAATAAAACAAAACTTGATATATTAAAAAAAAAAAATACATAAAATCTTACAATTTCTTTCTAAGTTTTCTTATTTTAAAATCATTGTATGATAGTCTTATTATCAATACTGTAAGCTATTGCGTAAAACTCATGGTTTACATATATATCAATTTTTTACTTATTGAAGGGTGTAAACCAAAAGGTTTACACCAAGTGCTTATAGAATTTAATCTCTATAAAGTAAAATTTTGACATGTTAATGTTTTATTGGAGAGTGGAAATAGGGACTTATAAACCACATCTTTAATGAATTTAATCTCTTTATTATTATCAATAATTAATGTTATTGGTTGTAGGAGCAAGACTACAAGTGCATGGAGTCAATAGAGAGTATTGTGTAATTGCACTCAAGGGTTGAGATTAATGGTCCATTTGAATTGAGGGGGAAGGAGGTGGGTAGAGTAAATTTAGCCTAAAATTAGCTTATGTTTAGCCAACTCTACTCTATTCCTCCTCTTTTCTCTCTCCATCCAAACGGACCATAAGATTTTGTTTAGGATGTAATGAAAAATTTTGTTTATTTGAGTTTTTAGATTATTTTTTGTATTATTCATGAGTCTTTTTACATTATTTTGCTAACTTTTAACTCTCACTTTTTTTCTACACTTTTAGCAAAAAGTTTTCAATTTCAACTAAATAAATTATTCTCAAACGGGCCCTTAGAGTTAAAAAAATAAATTTCGCTCTCAAACTCCTGAATAATTAAAAAAAAAAAGTTATAATTAAAAAATAAAGATATAATTAATAAAAATTTATTAAAATTGTGAAACAAAAGAGGGCTAATCGTAAATCGTTCAATTCCTAGGAAATTTATTAATAAAAAAGTTATGTTTTGCAAAACAATAAAAATATTATTATTAATAAAAAATATCAATAAATGATCGGCAACAAAGTGGAGATCACGGTGGAATCTTCAAGTAAAAAAAAAAGGTACTGGATGGATCAGAAAAGGAGACGGATAATCATTAGTTAATATTATTAACTCTAGCTGATCTATTCAGGTCCTTCGTGGAGTTTACTTTATAGTTAACGCGTAAGAGTTTTTAAATTTATGACGTTCAATTTTGATGATACGTTCAATTTTGATGATAGTTCTTTATCATCAGATTAAAATATTAATCGATTTTTAGTGTAAGCAAGAATTGAACATCAAATCTCTTACTCAAATATCAAAGACTTTACAAGTTAAACTAACTAGAATCCACACATAATCTTTTTTTTTTTTTTTTTTCATGTAATTTTTGTCTGCAGTTATATGAGAGGTGAAGTGAAAAGTGAATTTTTAAAATAAGCTGTGAAACTGACCAACCGTTTTTGTATCAGGCTATTTTGTGGGGATAAAAAATTTTGAACCAATTCGACCCACTTTGCAGAATCCATGAATTGGCTCCGTTTGGGACGAATCCTTACCAAATCCATTTTCAGTCTTAAGCAAATTTTTGCCTCTGTGAGCCCAAAAGAACTTGAGCCACGCGTATAAGACCAATTCTATGATTATTCTTTTGGGCCCAACTTACACACTCCACAGTCTCTCTATTTTCATCATGTGCGCAGTACAGGTTTGCTGTGTTTTGGTAACCATTAACTAATGCATTTTCATGGATTTCTAGGCATAAAAATGCATTTTGAAAAAACATTAAGGTGCTTGGTTGGACAATTGAGAATTTACAAATTTCATTTGGTCTAGAATGCGATTTTCAAATTCTCATTTCTAGAGCAAAAGTTAAAAAAATCCCGACCTTTCATTTTCATTCTACTCTCATTTTTTTTGCCCGGAAAATATTATAGTTATTATAAATTTTACTACATAATATTTACAAATTGATATGACACTGAATTTGATTGATAGACTTCAACGACCTCATAAATGAATATTTTAAATTTTTAATTATTTTTTTATGATTGATGACACGTTAATTTGTAAACTCAATGCAGTAAAACTTGTAATACTTGTAGCAGTACTTTGTTTGCTAAAGTAAATAGGCCATCATGGCAACTTATTGGCATAAGAAATAATATTTTAATATCACTATTAGTCATGCTAGCATTTATCATTCATCACTTAATAGTATGGGTCATTTTGACACAATACCTAAAGGTTGAAAAGACTAAACTAATACATTTGACACGTTAGGAATTAATTTGATATATGGTGTAAATGTTAAGGACCAAAATGTTTTCCTTCTCCTTTACTTTTCCTACAGTTAATATATATGTTTAAAAATCTTTGATTTTTACTTAGGTTTTGTTTGAGAGTTCATAAGGAAATGAAATGAAATTGAATGATCATAAGGAAATGGAAAGGAATGGAATAGAATAGAATGTATTTAAGTAAAGGAAATGAATAGAAAAGAATGGAATGGAATGGAATTAAGTAACCTTGATTGGATGTTTTAAAATTAAGGAATGAAAATGAATTGAATATAAGTAATTTTGTTTGGGAGTAACATGGATGGAATGAAATGGAATATTTTATGAAAATATTACTATTAGACCCTTATTTTAAAATAAAGAGTTGAATATATAAGGGTATTTTGCGAGTTTTAGTAAAAAAAATCATTAAGTTTAATTCTATTCCTCTCATTCCTCCTAATTTCAAGAGAATGAAAAGTTGAGGTTTTAAGGGAATAGAGAGGAATAAGTGTTCTCTCGTACCCATTCCATTCTCTCCTACTTAAACTCCTAAACGAGGCCTTAAGTTAAGGTATTCTTTATTGAGCATTTATATTGAGAGAAACTAAGCTATTCTTTTTTCTTTTTTTAATTCGATAATTATAATGAAAATTTTTAAAAACTAGATGTTAGAAATATTAAGAATTGCAAACTAATTGAACTATAAGATTCTTGACATTAAAGCTAAACTATTCTTATTAGAGCATTAATCTGGTAGGGATTGAGTATTAAACGTCTCATTCCTTATTTGAGTTGTCTTGCTCTCCAAAAATATCCGATCCATTCTCACGAGTGTAATTTATTAAGCCCTTGATCCCTAGGTAACTATGATTAGTCAATATGATTAGTCAATAATTGCAAGGCCCTTTTGAGGGAAATGGTTATGCTGATATTTAGGCCATCATGGGATGAGTCCTAAGCGGAAAGTGAACTCTTTAAACAGGTTGTGTGACCTGTGAAGCTGCCTAGCTTTTTGTATCAGGCTGCTTTGTTGGATATTTTAAGGGAGAAAAATTGAACCAAGGTGAAATTCGCATCTTCGGCCCACTTTACAGTCCTTGAATTAGCTCCCATTAGGTCCAATTCTAACCAAATTTAGTTCAAGCATGATACCGTATATATTTAACAAACCAACAAAAACCAAGCATGGTTTAATTTCTAAATAATAGCAACTTTTTACTTTTCATGCATGAACTTTATTTTCCTCCAGAAGTAAAAGGCTAAAAGCTCCACTTAATTAGACACACTATATACGTTGGTAATTACCAAGCCATCGTGGTATAGGTATTCACAGCTAATGTTGGTCCCATAGCGATTTGGCCACTGTTGGTATCACCATCATCATCACCATCGGCGTTGACGTGGACAGTAATTTGGCCAGCACTACTGGACTTCCGTTTACACTTGCGTAGTGCAAAAATAAGCACAACAGTGAGGATGAGAAGGCATACTATTTGCCCAACAACTTCAAGCTGCAATACCAAGTACTTTTTTGTAGGGAATTAAATCCGAAATTCTCAACCTGTGAAAAAAAAACAAATATAGAGAAAACACACGCCAAAGAAAAACAATCACACGTACAAGACAATATTTACGTGGCTCGGCAATTTGTCTACGTCCACGGAATTGCAGGGATTTTACAATTATCAGGGAAAAAATACAAAGTGCGGTTATAATGTTTTTGCTCTCTCAAAAATCACGCAACATTATTCGGATCGGGTCGAGTCGTTAACCGGATCAAATATAAACTAGTCTTCATAAAGCCCAACACTTTTCTTCCCAGTGTAAACACAATGAAATTGTATCAAAACCACGGAAAAAAGAGAGAGAGAAATTGGAGAAAAGGAAAACAGGGAAAACCATATATATATATATATATATATATATATATATATATATAGCATTTGTTACCTGTGAAGAGGTCGAGAAGGCAAGTATGAGAATGGCTTGGGCATGGAACGTTGTCCAAGGCCTAGGTTTTTCTGCTCAATAGGACCCAGAGATCAGCCATTGGGATTACGAGCTTAATAAAGTCTACAGAGAGATTAATAAGAAGGGCAAAAAAAAAAAAAAAAAGAAGAAGAAGAAGAAGAAGAAGAAGAAGAAGAAGAAAGAAGAAAGAAGAAGTGAGGAATGGACTATTGAGTTAAGCGAGAAAGAAATGAGGTTTATATATAGAGACTAGAGTTACTTGGTTCAAGACAATGTTGGGCATGCAGCACACTACCCGGTTTTTAATTTGTCATTATTTAATGGTGTTGCTGATAGGACCAAGACTGCTCAACTGCTCATAGGAAATGTCTTCAATGCAGATAAAATTATTGATAAAAGATGAAAGCATGATCAACTATCTAGTTAGCTGCCGAGAGCTCTGCCTGTTCTCATTCTTCTTAACAAGACAAAAACGATGTTGGATCAAAAAACATTCTAAATTCTCTCGCTTTCTCCATGCAGATCCTTCGCTGAGTTTACTTTATAATTAACTTAATCTTTTTTGTGTAATTTTGTACGGCAATTATAAGAGATACGTGAAAAGTGAAATTTTAAATTAAGCAGCTAACGGGACAGACGAGCACGACGTACCTGGACGAGCTCATCCAGACGAACGAAGCAGTTGTAAGTGACGAACTCGCCATGGTTCACTAACGAAGAAAACTACCCCGACGACGAAGGTGAAATAAACCATTCAATGCAGATTTGGACGGTTACAAGGACAAGTGTCCAGACTGTTGAAGCCAAATTATGACTCGCATAATTAAAGATTGAGGCGTTACACATTTAAGTCACCATAATATCCACAACGGCTAGGAATGCATACGCATATATATATATATATATATATAATCTCCTCGACACAGAATTGAAGGTACAAAAAATATACAAACACAGCCCGTATTGTTGGTTTTTTTTTTATTTGTTGAAATTCTAAGGAATTCTGTGGTACTGGCTTTGGCATCGGAGCCGTTGTGACAAGCACCACACCGGTAACCATTTTCCAGGATATTCCTTCGCCCTCAAAGCATTAAGGGTGGAAAGACGACCTTAACCAGACGACCCTATCCGGATGCACGCACGATAACTGGCGAATTCATACTTCATCAGTTTGGCGCCGTCTGTGGGGGAATTGACTTTTTTTGATCTGAAAACCTTAAGATTTTCAATCAACCTTTGCATATGGATGGAGTCAAATTAGGATTTAGCCGCCCTAGCCCAACAAGTCCAGGCCCTAGCTACCACCGTTGAAGAACTCACCAGGCAGAATCAGGAGATGAGGCAACGACTTCAACAGGAGGAGACTCAGTCAGGAGCCAATCAAGAAGGCGAGGAAAACAGTCATAGGAGAATTGATCGTCGAGAGCCGGCTACCTCAAACGAACCGAATTCCGAACTCCTCCGGGAAATAAGGAAGGAGATGGATGAACTCAGGAATGCAATTAGGGGCAAAGCCGACCAAAGTTTGGACCGAATAGTTAGAGCAACGGACTCGCCATTCACCGCGGCAGTCCTAGAATGTCCAGTTCCGTCGAAATTCCGGTTGCCCCAATTGGAGCCCTTCGACGGGATGAAGGACCCCCAGGACCACCTCAACACCTTTAAAACGACGCTTGGCCTTTAGCAACCTCCAGACGAGATATTGTGTCGTTCTTTCCCAACCACCCTCAAGGGAGCTGTAAGGGGGTGGTTCGCGAAGTTACCAATATCGTCCATCGATAACTTCGGACAGCTGAGTAACGCCTTTCTGCGTCATTTCGTTGGTGGACAATGCCCAAAAAGACCAGCAAATTACTTGCTTACCATTAGGCAAGGAGAGAAGGAGACACTGAAGTCATATGTGAAGCGCTTCACTCGAGAAACTCTAGAGGTAGACGAAGTAGACGATAAAGTACAACTGACGACCTTCAAAGCGGGCTTGAAGTCCAGGGAATTTATGGTTTCAGTCGCGAAAAACCCTCCTAAAATGATGGAGGAGATGCTCCTGAAGGCACAGAAGTACATGAACGCGGAGGACGCATTAGCCGCTATAAGAGACGTAGAAAAACTAGAAGACTAAGGAAAGAAGGAAGACGATCGCAGAGGGAGAAAGAGAGATTATCCAGATCGACGGAACGCTGACGGGAATAGAAGGAAAGACGAGAAACTCCAACGCACGATAAAATTCACTCCCTTGGTTATGCCTGTTGACAAGATTCTGGAATAGATTAAGGGTGAGCATTACCTCAAATGGCCGAGGCCATTACACTCGTCCCCCAACGTCCGTGACAAAAAGAAGTACTGCCGGTTCCATAAAGACCACGACCACTACACAGAAGATTGTAGGGACCTAAAGGAACAAATAAAAGAACTCATCTGTAAAGGGAAGCTACATAAGTACGTCCGGAAGGGAGAACCCAGTAGGTCCAGGAGTGACAACAAGAACCAGCACGAATTCACGCCTAGGGATAAAGGCAACCCCTCACAGCGCCCACCAAGCGTGATAAGGGAAATAAAAACGATCGCGGGTGGTCCGTCCACAGGAGGGTCGTTCAAATCCCTCAGGAGAGCACATCAAAGACAGGTGAACAGCATCCACAGGATGCACCCATTCAAGCAAAGATGAACAGAGTGGGACATGTGCTTTTCAGAAGAAGTGCCAGGGGAGTAAAACAACCCCATGACGACCCATTGGTGATAATGCTTGTAATAGAAGGGTACAACACTAGGAGAATCCTCGTAGAGAATGGCAGCTCGGCAGACATCATCTATCTCTCAGCCTTCCAGCAGCTGAACTTGGACCCGGGAAGGCTACGACCGTTTGACTCCTTCCTGGTGAATTTTAGTGGAGACAGAGTGTATCCCAAGGGCATATTAACCTTGACAGTAGCAGTGGGGGTTCATCCCAGACAATTGACTCACTAGCTAGACTTTCTGGCAGTAGACTGCCCCTCCTCCTACAATGTGATCATTGGGAGACCCACGCTCAACCGTTGGAAGGCATCCACGTCTACCTATTGTTTGAAAGTAAAATTCCCAACGGAGAACGGCGTAGGTGAGGTAAAAGGCGATCAAGTATTGGCTAGGGAATGCTATCAAGCTGTGTTGGCTGCCAAATAAAACCACACCTGGATGATCGAAGAGGAGGAGAAAAAGGTAGAAGACTTAGAGACGATTGAATTGGACCATGGCGAGACAACTCGGCTAACCCCAGCGATGAGGACGAGCCTCATCCAGTTCTTCAGAGAGAACCTAGACGTCTTCGCATGGAGTCACAAGAATGTGCCAGGTATTTTTTCGGATATCATCCAGCACAAACTCTGTGTAGACCCGACGATAAAACCTGTCCAGCAAAAGCGAAGAGTCTTTGCCCTTGAGCGGAACCAGGCAATTACAGACGAGGTCAATAAGTTGTTGTCTGCAGGTCTCATCCGGGAGGTTTACTATCCAGATTGGCTCGCCAATGTCGTCCTGGTAAAGAAAGCCAACAGGAATTGGAGAATGTGCGTGGATTTCATGGACCTAAACAAGACTTGCCCAAAAGATAGTTTTCCCCTTCCACGGATAGACCAGTTGGTAGACTCCACAGTCGGGCATGGATTGTTGACGTTCATGGACGCCTTTTCAGGGTACAATCAGATAAAGCTGCCGAGGATGATCAGGAAAAGACCGCCTTTGTTACAAGTCAGGGGCTGTATTGCTAAAAGGTGATGCCTTTCGGACTGAAGAATGTAGGGGCAACCTACCAGAGGTCAGTCAACAAGATGTTCAGCAAACAGATTGGTAGGAACATGGAGGTATATGTGGACGACATGCTCGTTAAGAGTAGAGAAGAGCTTTCTCATCTGAACGACCTGAAGGAGACGTTCTCTACCCTTAGAGAATATCAGATGAAGTTGAATCCAAACAAATGTGCCTTCGGTGTAGCCTCGGGGAAGTTTTTAGGGTTCATGGTGTCCCAAAGAGGAATAGAAGCGAACCCAGAGAAAGTACAGGATATACTCAGCATGACATCCCCCAAAATTGTCAAAGAAGTCTAGAAACTTACGGGAAGGATTGCGGCACTCAATAGGTTCGTCTCAAAAGCAACAACCAAATGTTTACCCTTCTTCAAGACGCTGAAGCAAGCCTTTGTTTGGATTGACAAATGTGAGGTGGTGTTTCAAGAACTCAAACACTACTTGAGCAATCCACCCCTCCTAAGTCCAGCCAAAGAGGGAGAAAACTTGTATTTGTACTTAGCCGCATCAAATATAGCCATCAGTGCAGCATTGATTCACAAAGAGGACAAGAGACAACTCCCAGTTTACTACGTCAGTCAGGCTTTTCAAGGAGCTGAAGCCAGGTATCCCAGGATTGAAAAGATTGCATTCGCACTAATAGTGGCTTCGCGCAAGCTACGACCGTATTTCGAAGCAAACCCCATCCTGGTAATGACGGATCAACCTATCAAAAAGTCTATGAGCAAACCAGAGGCAGCTGGGAGGATGGTTCAATGGGCAATTGAGCTGAGCCGGTTCGACATTGAATACCATCCCCGGACCGCCATTAAAGCACAAGCTCTGGCCGAATTTGTCGCCGGATTCACCGGTAACTACCTAGATAGCTGCATGGACGATGTAGAACGTTGGACAGTACAGACAGATGGCTCGTTGGCTCAAAAGAAGGGGGGGAGTAAGGGTCATTATCATCACCCTAGAAGGAGAAACCTTGAAGTATGGGGTCAAACTGGAGTTTCCAGCCACCAATAACGAAGCAGAGTACGAAGGAATACTAACAGGATTAAGAATTGTGAAAGCATTGGGGGCTAAAATCCTGCTACTTCAGAGCGACTCGAAGCTGGTGATAGGGCAAGTAAAAGGGGAATATGAAGCAAAGGAGGAAAGGATGCAAAAATATCTCAGACTAACGAAGCACCTAGCACAAGGGTTTGATGGAGTGGAATTCGAGCAGATCCCAAGAAACCAGAATATAAGAGCAGACGAGATCGCAAAAATGGCTTCGTCAGAAGGAAAACCCACAAATATGGACGTATACATGGAGAACCAGAAATGCCCCAGCATCGAAGAAGTTCCTACGTTTTCAGTTCGGAGTGCAAATAGCTGGATGACGCCAATAATATCTTACCTTAAAGACGGGCACTTTCCACTAGACGTCAAGGAAGCCAAGAAGGTCAAGAAGAGAGCGGCTAGATTCACAATCCTGAACGACACCCTGTACAAAAGAGGCTTCTCCATGCCTTATTTGAAATGTGTTGACGAAGAAGAAGCCCTCTACATCTTGAGGGAAGTCCATGACGGAGTATGTGGAGACCATACAGGTCCCAGATCCTTAGTAAGTAAGATTATCAGAATAGGTTACTTTTGGCCTACCATGCAGGTGGATGCGCTGGAACTCGTCAGAAAATGTGACAAATGCCAGAGGTTCAGGAATGTCCAACATCTTCCAGCCGAGAGACTGACAGCAATAACCTCGCCATGGCCCTTCGCGCAGTAGGGGATCGACGTTGTTGGACCACTGCCCCAAGGGAAAGGACAAGTAAGATTTCTGCTAATCGCTATTGATTACTTTACAAAATGGGTCGAAGCAGAAGCACTAGCAACCATCACCGAGGCAAAAATCCAGAATTTTGTGTGGAAGAATATAGTTTGCAGGTTTGGGATCCTACGGATGATCATATCAGATAATGGGCGTCAGTTCGACAGTCAGAATTTCAGAGACTTTTGCTCGGCACTAGGAATTAAGAACCAATTCTCATCCCCAGGGCACCTTCAAGCGAATAGGCAGATGGAGGTAACCAACCAGACACTACTCAGGATCATAAAAGCTAAGCTAGATGAGGCTAAGGGAGCATGGCCTGAAGAATTACCCAATTTCTTGTGGGCTTACAGAACTACAGCAAAAACCCCAACGGGAGAAACCCCGTTTAGACTCACTTATGACATTGAAGCTGTAATCCCAGTCGAAGTGGGAGTGACCAGCACTAGACGAGATATGTTCTAGGGAGAAAACAACGATGAGGAATTGAGGGTCAACCTGGATTGCATTGACGAAGTCAGAGATAAAGCTTTGGACAAGATGACAAAGTACCAGCAGAAGATGGCTAAATACTACAACAAGAAGGTGAAGCTCAGACGACTAGACATCGGAGATCTCGTCCTGCGAAAAGTCACCCCGACGACCAAGGACCTCGCACAAGGGAAACTCGATCCCACCTAGGAAGGCCCTTGCAGGGTCGTGCATTACCCCAGACAAGGCAGCTACCATCTGGAAACGCTTGACGGCCAAAGGCTTCCCCGACCTTGGAACATTGAACACCTGAAGAAGTACCATCACTAGATGTAGCAAGAGATTGTATTCACTATTTTCAAAAGCAATAAGAGTATCAATTCAGTCAATGCTTGACGAATCCTTAAAAAAAAAAGAAGCCAACAAATTTTGGCTAAGTAACAAGATTCCTTCTCGATGGATGTAAATTACTGACGAACCCCTAGGAAGGGAAAAAAATTAGTCAACAAATTTTGGCTGCGTAACAAGATTCCGCCTCGATGGATGTAAGTTACTGACGAACCCATAGGAAGGAAAAAAATAAGCCAACAAATTTTGGCTAAGTAGCAAGATTCCGCCTCGACGGATGTAAGTTACTGACAAACCTTTAAAAAAAAAGGGGCCAACAAACTTTGACTAAGTAACAAGGTTCCACCTCAACGGGTGTAAGTTACTAACGAGGAATTCAAGAAAATAGCAAGCAAAAATGTTCTAAGGTACAGTACTTCATATAAACGGAAGCAAGTAGCGACGAACCTACCAGGCAGCTAAGACTCTAGCAAGTTGCGAAAATGTGTCTAAGTACAAGCCTCATGCACTGGAAAAACTACGCGCATACACAAGAGTAGGAACTAAAACAAGCAAGTCTGTGGCCGCAAAGTTAATTAACTACTAGCAATCATCAACGTTCTTGCTTAAAAGGCAAAAAAGCCCATGAAACACTTGTCCACATACGCAAAAAAAAAAAAAAAAAAAAAAAAAAAAAAAAAAAAAGAGAGAGAGAGAGAGAGAGAGAGAAAAAAAAAAAAGGAAACATCACATTGTTCTGAAAGCAGAATGCAAAAAGCCCAAAACACGAGGTACCCAAAAAAAAAAAAAGGAGTCTAAAGTTTGGTCATGTAGTCGCTGCGTCATCAACGGCTGGAGGAGGAAGAGCACCATTAGGGGCATCACCTTCAGGAACTGAAGATTGGGAAGCCTCATTTGCTAACATCTTCTTGTCCACTTCCTCAAGGTCAAGACTATCTAAGTCTACTCCAGCAGGATGCTTCACAAGATATCGTCTGAGCAGCTCGAACCCTTTGAATTACCAACTGAAAAGCACTGTGTTGTACTCGTCAGTCTGCTGGAACCCCTCGACGGCCTTGGCAGCTATGGTCTTGATCTTTTGATTGGCCACTGCGAGCTGCTCATCTTTCTCCAAGGTCAGTTGACGTTCAGCTCTAAGGTCGTTGCTCATTGCCTTGACTTTCTCGTTTATGACATTGGCCTCGTCCATACTAGCAATCAGATCTTTCTTCAGTTTCGAATTCTCTGCCTCCAGAACAGCTACCCTGCCAATCACAGACTCAACCCTGGCCTCTTGGGTGAGAAACTCCGAAGTAAGATGGAGGCTCTCCCCCAACACATAAAAAGAAAAAGGGGAAAAAGGGGCGAATTAGATCTAAAAAAAAAAAAAAAAAACCTTCCAAGCTCGACGACGAATGCATTAGCTGAATGAGTTTATGGAGGTGGCGACCCGCAAGCTTATTCGGAGTCACCCCCGAGAATACCATCATGTCCTCATCAGAGAAAGTCTCCCGCACCCTTGCCGCAGCAACTCCAGCATCATCCCAAATACTGGACGAGCCCGAAGCGGCCTTCTCACTCCTTTGCCTCTTTCGTGGAAGAGGAATCTCCTCCACGGATGTAGACGGTGAGGCCGTCATCGTCGCCCCAGTTGCCGGAGTAACCGGGGTTGCGGGAGTGACGGAGGTGCTCTTGTCCATCACTCTCACGGCCTTCGCCCCCAAGTTGGAAAGGGGCTCGTTCTTCTTAGACCTCCTGCGGGCATACATACTTTGATTAAATTTTGTCGTCACCCCTAAAAAAAAAAGACCATAAAAAAAAAAACAAATAAACTCCCGCATAGAAATCATCACTGACGGGTTTGACACTTACTTTTCTTTTCCTTAATATCAAGCGTGCGCAACACAAAACCGGACGGATCAGGACCAAGGCAGTAGAAAGCAAGAGTTCGGGGATCCACCAGGTCGTCAAAATCCTCAATGGACTTCACGTATTCGATGGCTTTCTCAACACGCTCCCTGTACCTACTTTTAAGCTTGGGTGATCTCTTAACTACACAAGGCAACAAAGGAAAGAGGTTAGTGACGACGAAATAATCCTGGAAAGCAAGTGTTAAGGATACGATGGAAGCATTGACGCACCTAAGTTCGGGGTCCCCCACCGACGAAGCAACCTTGGGAGCTCACCCCAAACTCCACCTGAGGGGGTCTCCCAGTCATCCCCAAACACAAAGAAGAACTGGGACTACCAGTACCTGAACGACGAGGGTAGATCTCTGACGATCCTAGTCCTTCTCTCCCAAGGTACCAATTTGTAATACCCATACTCTTTGGATTCTTTCAGACGATACAAGTGAATGAGCTCGTCCACTTTAATCATATCCCCTTCCATAGTGGCCAGCCATTTCCCTATACAGCTGACCACTATCCTCCACGAGTTAGGCATTAGTTGCCCGAGGGCAATGCCAAAACGACCCAAGAGCTCCATGATAAAAGGATGGACAGGGAGTCTAAATCCACTCAGGAAGGCAGCCTCGTAAAAGCACACCTCCCCTGGGAGAAAGTGAGAAGCCCATTCCTCTTCACGGGGCAGACGAACCCTAACCCTATCAGAAAACTGAAACCTATCCCTAAACCTGGCAAGTGTGTCACCGTCCAAGCTGCACACCTCACCAAGGGCATGAAAAGCCCTAACCTCTCGATGGGTAGAGACAACAGTATCCCCCTCCATTGGGTTGCCGCTAGAAGATAACCTAGTCTCGAGCTCACTAGAGTGAATCTCAGACATCTTCGCCCTCTCACCCACCAAATTCTCGAACCAACTATGTGATTGACTAAGTATAGGAAACAATTCACCCAAAGCGATGGTCAAACCGTTGCCCTCAATAACAAAATTCCCAACCAAAGGATGGAAGGTATGAGAAACGCCTAAAGAAGCCCCTAAACGCGCAAAGAAAAAAGAAATTGAAGGACACTCTACCCTGACCTCGGAGCTACTAACCATGAAAAAACAAAGCCAGAAAAGAAATAAATACTGGAACCCAGAAAACCAAAAACCAACACAAAAACAGAAATCGTAAGTTTTGATGTAATGCAGGAAAAGGGAAAAAGAAGAACCAAGGAAAGAAAAACATACCTTGAAAAAGATTTGACCACGTCGCTGGCCCAGAAGGAAGTTACAGAGAAGACTGGAGAGGAAAAGTAACCGGAAAAAATGGAAGTGCAAAGTGCAGAAAATGAAAATGTAGGAAAAAGTAAAGTGAGAAAGAGTGGAGAAGAAAACACTCAGAGCAATTAATTGGAAGTTTTTTGGAAAAAGTGAGAAGTAGCTTAAAAGCCCAAGCTCAAAAAACCGAAAATCGGCGGGAAACCCAAGGGCCATATAATTAGAGCATTAATCAAAATAGGCCACGTGGCCACGATACATGTGGCGCTGCCACTAAACATTTAATACGAAGCGGAATCCCAAGGGTCATGTACATCTCATGGACCTCTCACATTCTGAAGACCGCCAGGACGACCTCAGAATCCGGGGGCAGCTGACGGGACAGACGAGCATGACGTACCTGGACGAGCTCGTCCGGACGAACAAGGCAGTTGTGAGTGACGAACTTGCCATGGTTCACTAACGAAGAAAACTACCCCGACGACGAAGGTGAAATAAACCATTTAATGCAGATTTGGACAGTTACAAGGACAGCTGTCCAGTCCGTTGAAACCAAATTATGACTCGCATAATTAAAGATTGAGGCGTTACACATTAAAGTCACCATAATATCCACAACGGCTAGGAATGCATACGCATATATATATATATATATATATATATATAATCTCCTCAACACAGAATTGAAGGTACAAAAAATATAAAAACATAGCCTGTATTGTTGGTTTTTTTTATTTGTTGAATTTCTAAGGAATTCTGTGGTACTGACTTTGGCATCGGAGCCATTGTGGTAGGCACCACATCGGTGATTATTTTCCAGGATATTCCTTCGCCCTTAAAGCATTAAGGGTGGAAAGACGACCCTAACCAGACAACCCTATCCAGATGCACGCACGATAACTGGCAAATTCATACTTCATCAGCAGTCATGAAGCTGACCATCCGTGATTTCTTTTAGGAACACACCCTTTAATACATACTTTGTCACAACCTCCTTAGATGTTAAATAAAAAAATAATAATAAAAACAATTGAACCACTTTGACGCATTTTACTTCTCATTTTTGTAAAGCAAATGGGAGCCATGTGACAATTTACTTAGCATAAAAATAATATTTTAATCACTATTAGTCAATATTAATCTTTTCCATCCATCATCATATATAGAAACTTTTTTGATATAATATCAAAAGATTATGAATTAAACTAACGCATTTGACTGTTATATTGAAACATAATATAAACGTTAGAAACTAAAATAGTAATTTAACTCCAAAAAAAAAAAAAAAAAATCCTTTCTTTCTTTTTTCTCCAATTACCCACAAACTCCATTATATTTATATATTAAAAATATATATTTTCTTCTTCCTTACGCCAAGATATTTTTTTATTAAGAATTCATATATTGAGAGAAGCTAAACTATTATTATTATTATTATTATTAATTTGATAATTACAATAAGGAGAGAAAATTTGAACCTTAGACCAGTTAAGCTATAATTTTCTTGACATCAAAGCTAAACTATTAATATGAGAGCATGCCTTTTTGGGGGATAAAATATTGTTATGAGAGCATTAATATGGAATTGAGCATTTAATGTCTCATTGCTTATTTGAGTTGTCTTGCTCTCTAACGACATCGCTCGCACCGTCAGACGAGTGTAATTTATTAAGCCCTTGATCTCATGATGTCTATGATTCATTTTTGAGAAGAATGATGTCGATGATTGGTGCTACTAAACATTTTTGAGAGGCAAATGGTTATGCTGATATTTAGGCCGTCATGGAATGAGTCCCATGTGGAAATTAGTAGTGGTTTAAACAAGCTGTGACCTATGCAGTGAAGCTGCCCTACCTTTTTTGTTGGATATTTCGTAGGGAGAAAAATTAGCCTGTCTCTCAAAAAAAAAACAAAAAGTAAAACTAGCCTCTCTGGCCCACTTTGCACAATCCCTGAATTTGCTCCCCGTAGGCTCAATAATCCTAACCAAATTTATTTCAGTCTTAAGTATTTTTATGCCTCTGTGAGCCCAGAATATAGAATTTGAGCAGAGCAGGGGTAGTTGGTTGGTTTCAGACAGTCTTAGAGGTTATTCTTTTTGGGCCAAAAAGAATAATCTCTAAAAATTTTGGCCCTCTCATAATTTAGAACACATACATATTTTATCACAAGTTTACAACTCCACACGGTCTGTCTCTTAATTATTTTCCTGATGTGCACAGTCGACAGTACATACAGTTATGACTCAAGACAAAACCTGTCAATATTCACAAGCATCTTCAAATGACACGTACGGTATATACCCAATAAAACTGATTCAATTAGACAGAGAGTTACAATATTCCAAATTTCCAACGCAATACAATACAGAAAGAAAAAGCTGCAAAACCTCATAGTACATCCTCACGATGTCCTATCACACACATTCTTCCAACTTAGAATTTCAAGTGTGAGTAAGAATGTATGCAATTGGGTGCGTAGAATAAACACTGCCCATTTTAATAAGAGTTGTGTTAATGACCATTATAAATTGTTCGTTAACAGTAATTTTTGATAATTTTTTATTTTTTATCTTTTTTTGTAGCTTTATGTCATTTTTTTTAACATAAGGCCAATTTTGTAGAGAAAAAAATATTAAAATAGTTAAAATAACTAGTTTTAAGTCATTTTTTTATTTATTTAATTTTTTATTAAATGAAATCCACTTTAGGACAACTTTAACAAGCACCTATGCGGTGTGTTAACAGATGCCTCTATAAGATTTTGGAGCTTGAAGGTGGTTAACAATGGCGGAAGCTTGAAGAAAAGAGGAAAAACAGAGAAAACAGAGAGACAAGAAAGGACTGTATCTTTATATTGAAAATGAAAATACAAGCTCACCTCACAATACATTACAACTCTCTATATATATACACTGGAATAGCTTAGTCTAGAACCTTCTAGAAGGCTCCCTTCTAACAGATCCATAACTGCTCTATAACTAATTATCCGTAATATCCGGAGAGTCAGTTGAGAACTTAGGAAGCAACTCTGAAGCCATAACAGAACCGAGTACTCACAGAGAAGAGTTTGAATGGAGAAGGAACCCAGAGTCCAAAACGACACAGTTCTAAGTAATGTGAAAACGTCACCGTTTTCACTCTTCCATAAATGCTTTGAGTTAAACGCCATCGTTTCACTGTTTCATTAAGCGCACTTCACTTAAGTGGAACGGCATCGTTTTAGCCTTGGACAACTAGCCGTTACTCTTCTTCTCTATCAGATTTGGACACTGTGCATTTTGAATTATTACTTCCTTTAACATCCCCCCTCAAAACCATGGGGTCAACGGACACCATGATTTTGGATCGAAGGAAGGCAAAACGAGCAGTAGAGAGACTCTTGGTAAAGATGTCTGCTAATTGATCTCCTGTAGCAACGTATTTAACCTGTAGATCTCTACGCAGAACACGCTCTCGAACAAAATGATAATCGACCTCCACATGCTTGGTGCGAGCATGAAAAACAGGATTAGAGGCAATGGCGAGGGCGCTGACATTATCACACCAGAGTTTAGGAGGAGTGGAAAGAAATATACTAAGATCTCTCAGGATTTGGCAAAGCCAAGATAACTCGGCTGCAGTAGTGGCCAAGGCTCGATACTCAGATTCAGTGGAAGAGCGAGAAACAGTGTCTTGCTTCTTGGCACTCCAGGTAATAGGATTGTAGCCAAGATACACTAAATAACCAGTAGTGGAACGCCTGTCAAAGGGATCACCAGCCCAATCTGAGTCAGAAAAGGCTGAAAGAGAAAGAGGGCCATGTTGAAGAAAAATCCCAAATTGAAGTGTACCATTAAGATATCGAAGAATCCTCTTGGCTGCAATCAAATGAGTCTCCGTAGGATTTGCCATAAATTGACACACTTGATGAACTGAGAAACTCAAATCAGGGCGTGTGAAAGTGAGATAATGAAGGGAGCCAACCATACTTCTGTAGTCATGTGGGTTGGAAAGGACAGAACCTTCTGTGGGAACAAGTCTAAGATTGGGTGCACAGGGTGAACGAGCAGGCTTGGAAGTGTGCATATTATATCTGAGAAGAAGATCCTGAGCATATTTAGTTTGGCTAAGGAATAAGCCCTTGGAAGTTCTGGTAATTTGAAGACCCAGGAAATAATGAAGAGACCCCAAGTCTTTAAGCTCAAAAGTCTGGCTGAGATTGGAATAAGAGAATTGATGAATTGTGGATTGTTCCCAGTGAGTACAATATCATCCACATAAACCAGAAGATAGACAACAATTTTCTCACATCTCAGAATAAAAAATGATGAGTCAGCAAGGGAGGCTTGAAAACCCAAGTGAAGGAGTTGAGTGGAAAATCTCTCAAACCAAGCTCTAGGAGCTTGTTTAAGACCATAGAGAGATTTCCAGAGTCTACACACATGATTTGGCTTTGATGGATCAACATATCCAGGAGGCTGAATCATATAAACCTCTTCTCTAAGCATGCCATGAAGAAAAGCATTACTCACATCCAGCTGTCTCAAAGGCCAATCAAATTGAACAGCAAGGGAGAGAATCATTCGAACTGTTGGAGGTTTGATGACTGGACTGAAAGTTTCTTCAAAATCAATGCCAAACTGTTGGTGAAACCCTTTTGCAACTAATCTAGCTTTGTATCTGCTAATACTTCCGTCACTGTTGTGCTTGAGTTTAAAAACCCACTTGCAACCAACCACATTTTGTGTAGGAGAATAGGGCACTAGAGACCATGTTTTCTGTCTTTGGAGTGCAGCAAACTCCTCATCCATAGCCTTAAACCACTGAGGGTATTGAGCAACAATCTTAAATGATGGTGGTTCAGTGATAGTGTAATCAGGCTTGACAGCTTTAGTGGATCCTGATGTAGCTTTAGTGGTAGTCTTAGCAAGCATAGCCTTAGGCTTAGAAATACCATTCTTGGATCTTGTCACCATAGGATGAGTATTAGTATGAGGAACCTGAACTTGTGAAGTCACATGTGGTATTATGGGAGAGGTAATAGGGATAGGTGATGGTGAAAGGATAGGTTGAATGGGGAGAGAGATAGGCTGTGATGAAGGTTGTGAAGTAGGTTGTGATGTAGGTTGTGATGTAGGCTGTGAGTCAGATTGTGATGCAGACTGTGATGCAGATGGCTGGGAGGAGGAAAGGGATTGACCAGGAGGTAAAGAAAATTGTGTTGAAGGACTGTGAGGGTTAGATATAGGATATATGACAGGTGAGGCAAGTGGAAAAGATTGATGCAAATTTGACATTGAGGGTTGGGACTGACCTGAATGGTCATGATTTGGACTGGTGGTTAAAGACTGAGAGGACAAGAAATCTGTTTCATTGAAAAGAACATTTCTTGAGATGTAAATCCGAGAGGTAATAGGGTCTAAGCAAATATAACCCTTTGTGTATGCAGGATAGCCAAGAAAGATGCAAGAGGTGGTATG
This sequence comes from Lithocarpus polystachyus, assembly GCA_033629205.1. Taxonomy (NCBI): domain Eukaryota; kingdom Viridiplantae; phylum Streptophyta; class Magnoliopsida; order Fagales; family Fagaceae; genus Lithocarpus; species Lithocarpus polystachyus. The sequence continues at coordinate 105,930,527 of CM066163.1, read as the reverse complement.
TGGTTGAAGCTTGTGACTATTGTAAGGTTTCAGTAAAGGAAAACAATCACACCCAAAGGTCCTAAGGTGTTTGATATCAGGTTTAGATTGAAAAAGTAACTCCCAAGGTGTTAAATTTTGGAGATTAGGTGTAGGAAGTTTGTTAACTATATGCACAGTTGTTGATATAGCATAAGACCAATAAGAAGTTGGTAATTGGGAATGGGAAAGCATAGTGAGGGCAGACTCAACCAAATGTCTGTGTTTTCTTTCAGCTACTCCATTTTGTTGGGGAGTATGTGGACAAGTAAACTGATGAACTAGACCATTAGACAAACAGAAATGTTTAAAGGCATTTGAGGTATACTCACCTCCTCTATCAGTCCTTAACACTTTAATTCTTGTGTCAAGCTGATTTTCAACTGTGGCTTTAAAGTGTTTAAAGACATCAAAGACATCTGACTTGAATTTTAAAAGATAAAGCCAAGTAAATTTAGAATAGTCATCAACAAATATGACATAGTATAGGAAGTCATTAACAGAAGTCATGGGTGCTGGACCCCATACATCAGAGTGAATTAAATCAAGAGGTTTGGAAGCTTGAAATTCAGAATTATTAAAAGGAAGTTGATGCATTTTTCCATTCAAACAGTGTTTACAATGAGTGACAGTATCACTACTGCTTTGAGTACAGGATACATCAATTAAGGAAAGTGCATTGCTCAAGACCTTATTGCTGGGATGTCCTAATCTGTGGTGCCACAATAGCCATTTATTGACACTATTTACATGAAAAGCATAAGGTGTTTGAGAGTGTTGAGCAGACTGAGATGACTGGAAATGAGGAGACTGTGATTGTGAAGATGATGCAGATTTGTGAGTAGGAAATTTGAAGAAGTGCTTTGAGTAGATAGGATAGACCCCATTTTCACTCAAGCCCTTGTAGAGGAGTCTCCTCGTAGGAATATCCTGGATTTTGAGTTCATTTGCATCAAAATGACAAGAACAATTATTATCAAGGCAGAATTTATGAACTGAAAGTAAATTCATTGCAATTCTAGGTACATGTAGGACATTTTTAAGTGTAAAGTTGTGATATTTGGTATGTAGTGTAGTATTACCTATATGATTGATTGGTAAGGACTGACCACTACCCACAGTTACTTGTTCAGGTCCTTTGTACTGAGACTGCAGTGACAGATTGTTGAGATTGGCTGTGAGATGATCAGTGGTGCCTGAATCAGCAAGCCAAGGGTCTTGATTGTTGGTGATGGCAGCATTAGATGCACTTGCCATGGCAGCAAGTTTTGTAGGTGGATTTTTGCCTTGGTAAGCAAAATCCATCCTATGGTAGCAGTCTAAGGCTCTATGTCCAGATTTCCCACATATCTGACATGAAGGTCGATCAGCCTTGAAATTCTGAGAAGAATTTTGATTCTGATAGATCTGAGAAGGAAAATTCTGAGGAGAAAAATTCTGAGCTGCCTGTGGACTAAAGTTCTGACCTCCACTGTTACTGAATCTACCTCCTTTTCCTTTGTAGTTATTGAAGTTGTTCCTGCCCCTTCCTCTTCCAGAACCATGACTTTGTGATTGATTCTGGTGATTGCTATTAGGTTTACTATTAGAAGCAAACATAGCAAGGGAGTTAGGAACTAGCTCTGAGTGTTCAATCATTGCTTGTTCTTCACTCTGGAGCATGATAGCAAGTTGTTCATAGGAGATTGGATCACTCCTAGTTCGAATAGCTGAGCAAAAATGAGCATATTCTTTAGGAAGTCCTCGAAGTACAATACAAATCAACTCCTCATTATCAACTATGACTTCCACAGCAAGTAACTTGTCTCTGGCAACTTTGATTTTCTGCAAGAAGCTATTCACAGAATCATTGCCTTTCTTGAGACTTTGAAGCTCCAATTTCAGATTCAAGATGTTAGCTCTTGAAGTAGAGGTGAACCTCTGTTCTAGAGTGTTCCAGACCTCTCTTGAGCTTGTGATTCCTACCACGAGAGAGAAAACCTGTGGTGTAAGAGTGGAGTTTATCAAGGAGAGCAAAGCTTTGTCCCTGATTTTCCAAGTTTGAAACTCTGGATTCACTACTGCAGTTGGATTTCCTGAAGAATCAAGAACAAAAGGAAGTGGTTTTTGAGCAGTTCCATCAATGTGTTCAATCAAAGAATAAGCTTCTAAGATTGTAATCAATTGATGTTTCCATGGTATGTAGTTAGCATAGTCTAGCTTGATGGACATGAGATTTGACATGTTAGATAGCAACAGTAGTGGAGATTGAATTGGTGATGGAGACTGAATTGGATGAGTAGAAGTTTGAGGTGTAGTTGAATGATTGGTGTGAGAGGATTGAGCTGTATCTTGAGGTGTTGAAACCATGGATCAAGGCTCTGATACCATGTAAGATTTTGGAGCTTGAAGGTGGTTAACAATGGCGGAAGCTTGAAGAAAAGAGGAAAAACAAAGAAAACAGAGAGACAAGAAAGGACTGTATCTTTATATTGAAAATGAAAATACAAGCTCACCTCACAATACATTACAACTCTCTATATATATACACTGGAATAGCTTAGTCTAGAACCTTCTAGAAGGTTCCCTTCTAACAGATCCATAACTGCTCTATAACTAATTATCCGTAATATCCAGAGAGTCAGTTGAGAACTTAGGAAGCAACTCTGAGGCCATAACAGAACCGAGGACTCACAGAGAAGAGTTTGAATGGAGAAGGAACCCAGAGTCCAAAACGACACAGTTCTGAGTAATGTGAAAACGTCACCGTTTTCACTCTTCCATAAATGCTTTGAGTTAAACGCCATCGTTTCACTGTTTCATTAAACGCACTTCACTTAAGTGGAACGGCATCGTTTTAGCCTTGGACAACTAGCCGTTACTCTTCTTCTCTATCAGATTTGGACACTGTGCATTTTGAATTATTACTTCCTTTAACAGCCTCTTAATAAACCAACAAAAACCAAACAAGCATGCATGGACGTACTTAATGTTCTTCCACAGGTAGATATGCTGGTAATAATAACTAGCAAGCCATGGCGGGACTCACGGCTAGGCAAGTTGGATAAGTTGGATCTATAGTGATTTGGGTATTAATGTTGGGAACACCAACGTCATCATTACCAGCAATGCTGACACTGGCCGGAGTTTGGCCACCACTATTGGAATTATTATGTTTACACTTGCGTAGCCGTAGTGCAAAACTGAGTATAACAACGAGGAAGAGGAGGTAAACTATTTGCTCAGCAATCTCAAGGTGCAATAGCCACTTTTCCTCCCTGAGTATACAGAAAGAAATGGTGTCAAATAATTAAACTGGGGAAAATAAAATCAGAGAAAAAAAAATTATTCAATTACATATTTATTCCGTGACCTTTGCTTTATATTTCAAAATAATACTCATCTTTTGAAATGTTTCATTTCAGTAAGTTCATGAAAAAAAAACTCCCTACTTTTGACTATTGTTTTGATTCTCCCTATCTCCGAACAAACATAAAAGAAACAAAACAGATTGAGTATTAAAATTACCAATCTCTTCCTTCTTTGTTGTTATAAAAAATCCCCTCCAGACAAACAAAAAAAAAAAATATAGCAAACAAAGTACTAAAATTACTAATCTCTTCCCCCTTTATTGTTATCAAAATCTTTAGGGATTTTGCAGAATAAACTCAACTCAAAAATAAAATAAGAATTAACGCCAAGGACCTTGTTCACTCAAACTTCAAGTATAAGGATTGAAATAAAACATTTTAATATATATATGGATCATTTTTTAAAGATGGGACAAAAGTTGAGAACTAAATATGTGCCCGTTTGGCTGAATCTGCATCAATCTGACTTCCATTCCCATTTGGTTTTGGGGTTACGGAGAGAGAGAGAGAGAGAGAGAGAGAGAGAGAGAGAGAGAGAGAGAGAGAGAGAGAGAGAGAGGTATTGAAGATTTTTGGTGAAATTAAGAGAAATTACCTTAGGTGAATCTTTCCGTCTGTGAGTGGTTGAATTTAGAGAAAAAGAAAAGAATAAAGTTCAAGGTGAAGAAGTTAGTAGGTGTGGGCTGGGCCAAAATTGGGAATTAGCCCCAATTTTAAAACTATTTAGTTAGCAGGCTAATTTCACAAACTATATAATTTACTAGCATCTCGAGTCTAAGAGACTCGATTTTAGGCTTATAAATCGAGTTTTTGATGCTCGATTTCCATGGCCCGATGAGTCTGATGTGGCTTTTAGTCTGACGTGGCGAACACTTGGAAATCGAGTATCTAAGACTCGATTTCCAGAATACTCAAAAAAAAAAAAAAAAAAAAAAAACAAAGAAATTTAAGCCACAAGAAAAAAGAAACAAAACAAAGACAAAAAAAAAAGACACAAAACAGAGGAGGAAGACGAAGCTCGGCCGGAGCTCGCGCGTGGCCTGGGCTCGCGCTCGGCCTGGTCTCGCGCGCGGCTTGGGCTCGTGAGCGGCCGGGGCTGGCGCGCGGCCTGGGCTCGCGTGCTGCCTGGGTGCAGCGCGGCCTGGGTTGCTGGGTGCTGTGTAATTCTTCATCCTTGAATGTGTTTCTGGGTTGCTGGGTGCTGTTTTTTTTTTTTTTTTTTTTTTTGGTAATTCTTGGAATGGGTTGTACACTTAGATTTAATTTTTTTTTGGTTTGGAAATCGAGTCTCTAAGACTCGATTTTCATGTGTTCGTCACGTCAAGCCAAATGCCACGTCAAACTCATCGGGCCATAAAAATCGAGCATCAAAAACTTGATTTATAAGCCCAAAATCGAGTCTTTTAGACTCGAGATGCTAGTAAAATATATAGTTTGAAAATCTTACCTACTAACTAAATAGTTCTAAAATTGTGCCTAATTTCCCATTTTGGCTGTGTGGGCTATGTGGCTGAATGTGTGGAGGAAAGTAGAAAAAGGAGAAAGAGAAAGAAGACAAAAGGTGAATGGTTGGCTCCTGTGGCTGAGAAAAAACGGAAGGAAAAAAAAGAAAAACAAAAAGAAAAAGGAAATGGGTTGGGTTAGGTGTGCAGCAAGTGCCAATAAATATTTTGAAAGAATAGAATATTTGGGTAACGCAAGTTGACAATGTTGTAAAAATGTTGTGGATATAATACTTTTTTAAAAGGAAAATGTTAAAGTCAAATACTTTTTTACAAAATCTTTTATTAAGAGAGTCATTTATTACTAACATGAATTAATTATTATTATTATTATTATTATTATTATTAAGAAGTTGATACTAAGTATGAAATAAACTCCTTTATATATATATTGTTCTTTTTGGTAATTTATCACTCAAATCACCACTTTTATAAGTGCTAACCAAACACTTAGCCTTTTTAAACAATATTTTTTAACAGCTTTTACTAAACACTGAGCTTTTTTAAAAAGCTCAGTTTCATACCGTACTTTTTGAAAACTGCACTTTTTGAAAAAGCTCAGTTTCAAAAAACTGAACCAAACTCATCCTACGTAGTTGAAAAATAAAATGTATAACCATAGTTATCATTACCTTTTGATAGGAGTCGAGGGTAAGAGTGGTTTTGGAATGGGAAGAACCATTCTAATTGAGTCTTAAGAGATTTTTTTTGTTGTTGTTGTAGTTGTTGGAATAGTAAAATAGTGGAAAGAAGATTTGAATACTTATTTTTCTTATAAATGAAAATAATTAATCTAGGCAATGAATTACAAAGCTTGTAACGATTTTTTTAAGCTAGCAGTGTGTGTGTGTGTGTGTGTGTGTTTTTTAAGGAAAAAAGCAATCCAGATAGGACATTATTATGGAAAGGAGAATACATTTATGGATACCTCTTCACGAGTTGACCCATCTCGTTTTGAAACGTGATCTATATATGGAACTAGTTTTACGGGGTAAGAACCGAGTGGAGAAAAAAAATCAAATAATGTAAACCGCGTGTTTTATGATAGTCAAACAGATAATGACTTACATATGTGTGGAAATGTGACAATAGTAATTGAGAATATACACATTTATGTTTAGTCACCCAAATGGTTGCAAAAGCAAAGTTGCTCGGTTGCTCTTGAAGAGAGCAATAGCCACATCGTTTGTTTTTTAGCATTTGTTTCAACTATTTTCAGTAAACCATTCAAAAAATGGGTTGAAACAAGTCATGTTTTTTGTAGTGAGAAACACAGTAGACCTATAGAGAGAGAAAGAGAGAATGAGAAAAGGAATTTGAGATACTCATCCCAATATACACTCATGCCAATATCAAATGGTCCCCCCTGAATTGGCCCCAAATAAATTATGTATAATATTTTTTTAATCTTTTTTTGTTTTGACCTCCCAAAAATAAAATTTTAAATACCCTAATCTTAGATTTTTTTAAGCCCAGATAAAAGAAGTTTGAATATGATTATCTTAATAATATCCTAGCATTTTTAAACACAAAAAAAGCTCAATAACAAACCAATTTGATCTAAAATATGGGAAATTTTTTTTTTGATAAGCCCAATAAACAAAAGTAGAAATTTGTTAATCTTAAATCTTAGAAAAAACACATTTCGATCTTAAAAAACTTTAAATAAATCAATCAAATGAAAGATCAATAGATGAATAATTGCTTGACTGTGTACATTGAAAGAGATGTAACTCATAGAATTGATAATAAAAATATTTTGTAATGATTTCAAAATATGAAACATTGTAGAAAGTAATTGTAAAATTTTATGTATTTCAGTTTTTTTTTTTTTTTATAATGTCGATATATTCAAGTTTTCTTTTATTTTAAATTATGTATAATTTATGTTTCTTATTGACCTTCTAAAAAATAATTCCAGAGCCGCCATTGAATATAAACGCAGTGTTTCTCTTCCTATCTTAATTACTGTTAGATTAAATGAATAAATTAACTATTTTTTAATGCTTAAGATTTTTGAAAAATCATTAATTTAACACTAATGATCCTAATTATTTTGGTTAGGTTGGTTCATAAGATCCTACTATTGGGATCCCAATTTTGACAATCAGGGTATATGGAACTAGTTTTGCCAATAAGAATCTAGTGGAGAAAAAAGAATGAAAGAAGCTGCAATATGATAGTCAACAAATAATGACTTATATGTGTGTGGAAAGGAGAAAAGAGACACTAGTAATTAGCCACAGTTCATTTTTCATTAATTATAATTAAGGAGAAAAAGAGCAATTATTAATAATACTTATTTTTAGGCTTAAGTTTTTTGAAAACTCAACAATTTAACACTTACGATCTTGGTATAATCCTAATTATTTTGGTTAGGTGGGTTCATAAGATCCTACTATCTGGATCTCAATTTTAACAATCATGGTCTATGGAACTAGTTTTGCCAATAAAAACCTAGTGGAGAAAAAAGAATCAAAGAAGCCACGGTATTATAGTCAACAGATAATGATTTTATATGTGTGTGGAAAGGGGAAAAGTGATGCTAGTAATTAGCCACCTAGTTCATTTTTCATTAATATTAATTAGGGGGAAAAAGAACAATTATTAATAATACTTACTTTTACGCTTAAATTTTTTGAAAAATTAGTAATTTAATACTTACGATCCTAGTATGATCCTAATTAATTTGGTTAGGTGGGTTTGTAAGATCCTACTGTTTGGATCCCAATTTTAACAATCACGGTCTATGGAACTAGTTTTGCCAATAAGAACCTAGTGGAGAAAAAAGAATAAAAGACGCCGCGGTATGATAGTCAACAAATAAGGACTTATATGTGTGTGGAAAGGGGAAAAGAGATGCTAGTAATTAGCCACCTAGTTCATTTTTCATTAATTATAATTAGGGGGAAAAAGAACAATTATTAATAATACTTACTTTTACGCTTAAATTTTTTGAAAAATTAGTAATTTAATACTTACGATCCTAGTATGATCCTAATTAATTTGGTTAGGTGGGTTCATAAGATCCTACTGTTTGGATCCCAATTTTAACAATCACAGTCTATGGAACTAGTTTTGCCAATAAGAACCTAGTGGAGAAAAAAGAATAAAAGCCGCCGCGGTATGATAGTCAACAAATAAGGACTTATATGTGTGTGGAAAGGGGAAAAGAGATGCTAGTAATTAGCCACCTAGTTCATTTTTCATTAATTATAATTAGGGGGGAAAACAGCAATTATTAATAATACTTTTACGCTTAAGTTTTTTGAAAAATCAGTAATTTAACACTTATGATCCTGGTATGATCCTAATTATTTTGGTTAGGTGGGTTCTTAAAATACTACTATCTAGATCCCAATTTTAACAATCACTGTCTATGGAACTAGTTTTGCCAATAAGAACCTAGTGGAGAAAAAAGAATAAAAGTAGCCGCAATATGATAGTCGACAAATAATGACTTACATTTGCGTGGAAAATAGAAAAGAGACACTAGTCAACAGATAATGACCATTTTGATTCAATAATGGTCACCCCGTATTGATGCAGTAATTTGTCCCCTATTAAAGTGATATTTTGTTGTTATTTGGTGCACCAACAAATGATTCTTATTTCTTCTTGGTCGGTATTTTTGATAGAGTAATACTTGCACCACATAAAATGGTACAACTTGTGCTACAACTTGCTCACGTGGTGAGTTATGAGGGATAAAAGTGTGCTCCCATATAAACCCACTATCACACCTTTAACACTCACAATTCACCACACGGGCAAGTTGCAATACAAGTTGTGCCATTTTATGTAGCATCGGCATTACTCTTTTTGATATATTCCCAATTTGCCCCTTTGAGATTGGACTCAATCAACCGACATGTTTCTTTTTCGCTTATGAGAAAGCCATTTGGAACAATTCCTATTAATTGACACCTTCTAATGCATAGAAAGTCTAGACAAGAAAGTGTTTGAATTGCAATGCACAAAAAGTCTAGAGGAGAAAGTGTTCAAATTATGAAATTAACAACATGTTATAATTATCACAAAAAAAAAAAAAATAAATGATGAAAACCATTGGAGGATTTTTCATTTTCAAATTGAAAACCAAACAAATGGAACCCTCCAACACCTTATACTCAAAGATGTTATATTAACCACACATTTTTATTATTACTAGTTAATGTGGGACTTATTTAATTGAGTAATGTTTATTACATTCAAACTATTTTATACATACCCAAAAACAATTTCATGTTGAAAATTGTGACTTTAAATCATGATTTTAATTGCGTTTTGGGATGTGTTTAAAACTGTATAAAACAATGTGTGTGTAGCAAATTTAACCCTATTTAATTAATTGCATTACTCACATATAAATATTATATATAGGTTTGTGTACTCAAACATAACACACATTGTGCAAAAAAAACATATCTAAGAACATGTTTGCCTTAAATGGTTTTTATTAACTATGGACAAAGTTATAGCTCCACTCAAAATTCTTTTTATTAAATGTAAATTTTAACAAATCTACTATTGGATTACATTTTCTTCTTATATCTTTCATACTTGTAAATTTTCAAGAAAGTCAAAGATTAATAACTATATCATCAATCAAATGTTTAAATTTCAAATTTTTATAGTCTAAAATTAAATTTCAAATGGTAAATAACATTCGATTGAGAAACTTACATTGAGATGTTGAAGTATAACTTACCTTGTTGATGTGTTCAACTTCTTATTAGTTTTCATTTAGGCTCACTATTAATAAAATCATTTTTTTATTTACCAAGAACTACTCACCACATTAGTAGTTTGTAAATTTTTTGTAAAAAAGTTTGTATCCTTAGTATTACTCATATGAAAAGAGTAATGCTGCGACCACAAACTATTTTATAATATTTTTATAAACTGCTTATGTTTGCAACTTCTTATATATTGGACGAACTGCCACACGTGGGGGATCTCAATTGCTCTGAATATATATATATATATATATATATATATATATAGAATACATAATACTCCAAATCTATCAAAGCATGTAATTAACCCCAATTCAACAAAACAAAATATAAACCATATCAGGTCTTTTATGTTCTCTCTGTTTTTTTTTTTTTTTTTTTTTTTTTTTTTTCTATCATGAAATCAAAGTTATGTTTTGTCCTCTTTTCTTTTTTCTTTTTTTTTTTCCCCTCCATAACATGGTATCAAAATCATGTTTATCTTTTTTAATAGGTGAGATACAATAGATCGGGAAGTACACTACTACAGAAGGATTGAAACGCTTCATTATAAATGATAAT